>CM066323.1:45811500-47166500 GCA_033807775.1 Saussurea involucrata
TGATGCATTGGGGTTACTTTTTTGGGGGTTCTTTAATGTCAAGAAAACAATTAAAATACAACCTCACATTTGTTTTTCTTGTCAACATAGATTTGTAATGGCAAAATTAGATGTGGTAATATTTTCCGATAAGCGTTTGGTAATGGACCCCTAACATTGTTATTTGTATATGCTAGAACTAAATACACTGGATCCCTTTGGTCCTATTTCAAATTTCAAATGTAAACCACAATCCATGAACTACCTATTCAGGCTTTTATTCTTCGGCTTTCTACATCTTGTGCTTCAAATGATGTTGTTGTCTATGCATCTTACGCCATTAAATGTAAAGACCCATCTCCACTATCATACCAAGAGCCTGCGAGCCAGGGACTTCAATCCATCACTTGTGGTTAATCATTCATGTATTGCAAACATGACCAGTTTCCAGTTTTCATTGTCTATTGTTTAGCATTTCAATCTCTTTCCAATAACCAATAAATAAGAAAACATGCTGAATTTACTTCTTATGCAACTTATATTTGGACTTGCCACTATCGATGGTTCTATTTGGTTGTTTATTTATTCAGACATTGGTCGAGTGATACCGTATATATAGTGACCTCCGATGATGTTGGTTATGTTTACTACTTCAGGTTTGGTTTCTGTCCTAGAAAGATATGAAACAGTAGTTGCAATGACTTGCCATAATGAATTCTGTAACCGCATCAAACAATATATGTAAACATGATTTTTGTTTATGCTTTTGGAAGTCTTATGTTTGATGAAAACTGTGCAAATCAAGGGGGTTGTCTTCTGTTATCTAATAAATGGCCATGGAATAATCTTGAAATCTTGAGGCATATCTTCTTTTTGTGTAATATCCAAAAAGTGAAATCACATTTAGTTGAATGCTGGAATGAGACCCAATTACATGGACTTTAAGACAAACAATTATTTCACTCTTGAATACTTGAGCTCAAACTTAATTTGATTTAAAGTTAACTTGTAGTTATAAGTGACTTTAATTTTCTCCATGGATACATAGTGAGAATATAACAATTCTAAAATGTATATTTGCATACCCATGTGGTTCATATGCACACAAAAAGCAACTTAATGTTGGCATCTTCCAAGTAGTTTTGGGAGGTGATTACAACTTATTTTATGGTTTTTTACTCAGTTTCTTTTATCCGGCTCACTATTCTATACTTCAGTTATGCGACTGCTCAATGTCCCGATCCAATGTCCCGAGCTTACCAATATGGTTAGTTAGTGCCATAATTTGCAACGTCTATTGGTAATTGTGGTTGATTTTCTGTATATGAAACATATTAATATGTTTCAATGTGATATGTTTGGTAATTATGTTTCTCAAATATCGTTATGGATTTTAGCATAACTTTTAGTTATATGTGATATCGGTTGTATTATTAGAGATTCGGTTGGTCTCGGTATTAATTAAACCTTGGATTGATTTAGAGTCTGGACCCGCAACCGGAGAAGTATGGAACATTCTAAGGTTGGGAGACAACCGAAGTTGTCTGATTAGGAGTCACTCCAGTGAATGGAGCGTTCACCCGGACATAAGCACAGTGTGCCTGAGAGGACATTGTTGGTAAGTGTTTGCTTGAGGTTCGTCATGACAGTCTACGCGAGGGAAATTAGATTCCAGTTGGAAGCTGATGAAACGTGGTCGACGTCAAGTAGAGTAGTCTTTGGTTGTAAAGGATCTAGATTTCGGGGACGAAATCCTTCTAAGGTTGGGTGGATTGTAACACCCCGAAAATTGACATATGGGAGTTGGACTCACGGACGTCCGCATGGGCAAGGGCCGGACGTCTGCGATGCGCGGAAGTCCGCACGTCATCCGCAGAAGCAACAGAGAAGAAATGGGAAATCGGTCGAGGCAAGGCCAGACGTCCGCGAAGGACCATGCGGACGTCGGCGACCTGTTTGATGAGATATTTTGGTTTCCATTTAAGATCCTTCTCTCTCACTCTCCTCATTTCATCTTCAAACTCAAAATCAGTTTCCTCTCTCCCTCTAAACCGATTTCCTCCCAATAAACCCTAAATCCTTCATCTTCTTCCCCAAATCAAACCCCTCACCATTGTTGTGAACCTTAACCTTTCTAGAAACCTTTCACTTCATCTTCTCCATCAAGTTTCTAGGGTTTCATCCAACCCTTTTCACTCCACTTTGAAGATTGGGAGTTTGTGGCTCATCTTGGTGATTCTAGAGGTACTTTGGTTGGTGGATTCAAGTTATGGTTAAGGTAATCTTCACTTCTCTCCATTTATGAAAGTTAGGGTTTTGGTATAAATTGAGATCTTGATGTAAAATGTACGGGGAATGATTCTTTATGGTTAGATCTGATTATTGATGGTTGGAAACTTATGGATCTAGGTTTTTAGAGGATTTGGCTTGAAGATGCAAGTTTCTTCAAAGGAGCTTACGTTTGGGAAAATCTAGATTTAGCCTAAATCTAGCAAGGTGAGTTCAAGTTGTTTTGTGAAAACTTGGTACATGCCAAAAATGTTATTTTCCAAATATTTGTGTGTTTTGCTTGAAATTATCAATTGTTGAGTTATTTGATGAGTTTAACTCTTTTGAAGTATTTATCTTCATAAATGTTGTAAAACACCCATAGTTGGGATTTTTGGATATTTTGATGTGTAGAAATCATAAATATGTCCTTAAAAGATTTAAATGAAGTTTATTTGTTGGTTTAATCACATTGGTGAAATTGATATTATAAACCATTTGGGAAAATGCACAATTCAGTGTCAAGAGTCATTTTGAGAATTATAAGGGTATGAGTGCTTTTGGGAAAACCCTTTTGGTTAATCCGTGTCGAGTTTTGGGTTAATAATGATTTTGTGGTACTTGTTTACCTAATCGATATTTAAATGCATTTTATGCTATGATGACCATTATTTATGGGTCTAATGAGTTTTGAGCATTTTGCTCGGTTTTGACTTTGAGAAAGTCTTGGGGACATTTTGTCCGATTTTGATGACTCAATGTGGGGTCTTAATTATGGTTTGCATTCATTGCATCATATCACATATTATTGCGCATTATTGATATTTACATGCCCGGGTGCGCTAGTCATTCCAGGATGGGCATATTATTATAGACTGCCTTGCATTGGATCCATAGGCACGTAAGTCAGTCTTTATTTGATGGTCTAGTAGGTGTCGCGGGATTTGACTGGGCCCCATGTTTTATGACCTTTACCTTTCAAGGGTACACCAGGAGGGCTGAGTTCGGTTGAGCTGTCAGGTTGATTGACGGACGTTTTATTGACCATCGCCATGTCGGGGCAATGCTATGGTTGTATCCCCGCTTGTGCCGAGCCTTTGGTGGTATTCTTAGTAATATTCCGTTAAGGTCAGCTGTCTCTTTGGGTGTGTCTTGAAAGGCGTCGTATGAGACACTTGGGCTTTTATGCAGTGAAGTGTCGTACGATTAGAATTGTTTGAGTGGCGTACTTTTATGTTCATCCATTCTCAATGGATATGGGTCTCCCCCGTCGTTGGCCAACCTTGTTTGGGATTATATAATATCCATGTTTTATTATCGTTGGTCTTATACGATTGACTGCAATTTGATAGCTTTAATATTGGATTCCCCTCCATGTATATTAAGGTTTAAATGAGGCAGATCATTTCCATATTTATGGTATTTGGACTTCATTACATTTTACGTTCGCGTGAGTATTGGTTCGTATCATGTTTTCAATGGAGTATTATATTTAAATGAATTGTTCTTCCATGATTTATGGGTTGAGTATTTTGTCGTCAACCGTATTTGAAGGTTTTGCATAATATAGATTTATTCACGTAATTGAGTGAGTTGGGATTGGAATTCAATTTGGAAAACGCTTGATGTCTTTTGGGAACTTTTCTCATAGATTTTGGGTGCGTTGGAAAATGAGTCGTTTATATCCTTTTTGTAAACTCTTTTGGAAATGATAATCTAAGTCACAAACTTTCATTTAAAGAATTATTTAAATCATGCTATAAACTCTTGAACTCACTAGGCGTTAGCCTAACCCTTTTTATTTGTCGGCATGTGCAACAGGTTCAGGTTGGAAGTAGTTCTAGCGACACGTGTGAAAGGGTGTGTGCTAGAAATGTGCTCGAGAGGTGAAGTGATTAAGTGATGTCTTCCGCATTTACCCTTGGGAATAACACTTTGTGTTTGGGTTAAGTAATACCCGAAGTAAGTTTAGTCTTTGTAATAAGACTTGAATTATTTATTGTTGAGGTTGATTATAGATTTTAATTTGAGGTATTGCACCTATTGGTTTATAGGAAGAAATTCTATGATTTTGAATGTAATATCGCAAATTTTTATTTAGTTGATCTTTCCCAATTCGAGGGTGTAACAAGTTGGTATCAGAGCATAAGTTTGAGAGAATTAGGCGTGGATAAAATCCCTAGACTCAAACTAGCGTTCTTTTAAGTAAATAAGAGTGAGATTTCACCGCTAAGCACTTTAAGATAGGATATTTTGAGGTCGATGGAGTCACTAGAAACGAGAATCACGTCGAGAGTAGCAAGGATAATCATGTACGGTACGTTCATAATGACACATGGCGAGTGTCATGGTGAGCCTCCTAGTACATGTGCATACTTAAACTACTTTAATGTGATGACCGTTTGGGTAGTGAAGAAGTTTCTAAGCGAATAGTCGTTGAAAAGGATTGACAATTTTAGTATTAGTCACTTAGGGTGACAATTGCTTTAAGTGGACCGTTTCGGGTCGAAATTGATGGTTGGATTAGAACCATAGGCTTATTGAACCGACTTTGGTTCGAGGAAAAACCGTAAGGTTAATTGATGTAATTCCCAACCTTGCCTTAAGAGGTTTGAGCATCCGGATGACAATAGTGGACCGGAGGGATTTGGAGGAGTATGGGTTGAGACGTTGAGTGCCGCCTAAGTTATGCACAAAATTTATTTTTAAAATAAATTGCATCAATTATTTCTTGTGTCTCAAATCCTTATATGGATTGTGTTACAAAATCTTGGAAATGTTTAGCACACACAAGAGTTTAAATCATGCGTTTGAATGTGCATGAAATTATTTTATGGCGGGAGTTGCAAACTCCGTCAAAACTTGTTTCATTTTGTTATTGTCCAACGTTACTTTCGGATACAGTGATATCCAAATTTTTATGATGTTTAAGATGTTGGGCAAGTAACTACGGCTGATGACTTTAATATTGGATCTCCTCCACATATGTTAAAGTTTGGACGGAAAGTTATCTTCCATTATGTCTACGTAAAGTTATTTTGGAGACTTTGTTTAATGCAAGTTTGTTTATCAATGTTGTTTATATGGTGTTACAACAAGAAAGGGGTTTTTGGAATTTTGGCGTTTTAGTCATGATTTTGTTTATTGCAATTCGACTTTTGGAAGCCAAATGTTTGGTGCCATTTTATTGACTTGAGGTCATTGAGCCCATTGAATTTCATGGAGTTTTGTTTTACGACGTTTTGTGTCGTGTGAGTGCAGTTTCACAATGTGCATACTCCATTTATTTATGTGACAATTTATGAGTTATGTTGGGCATTTTGTCCCACTCGGGCTTTGTCGAGAAATATTATTTTATGCCATAAGACGACCAAGAGGGATGAATTTTGAAACTTAGGTGTCGCATGATTTCTCTTTCAAAGATTTGTGTTAACACATTTTGTTACAACTTGTTCAATGTATGGATTGATTTATATCGTGACATAAGTAATGCATGAAAGGACACCTTGATGATATTTCATAACAATTTGCTTATTGCGCTTTCGGTCAGTTGATTGTTTTATTATCATTTCATGTAAATGCATTATATCGACCTAGGGGTATGCATAGCTTGGTAACCATTACATCTCAACACTTTGATAAACGATTCGTGAATGAAAATGTTTTATTAACTCATTGTATAAATGAAGGTCATTCGGTCAAAGTATGTTTTAGTGTTGTGGAGATCATGCATAGTTTACAATACATAACATTTTGAAAACACGCATGTGTGAGTCATTGACATTTGGCCGATTTTGGTTCGAGGAACATTTTGGAAAATTGTAAACCTTTTTGGTTTTGGAGAAAATGTGTATTTTGAGTATTTTTAACGAATAAACTTTAAGCATTGACGTTTTAACATTTTATGTTACGAGTGCGAAACTTTTGATGTACATGCTTTGTGATGGGGATTTTGGAAAATTATTTGCCTAAACATAGAGTGCGTGGAATTATTTATGTTTTGAACATTGATGCGCACCGTTGGTGCAACTTGGGATTTGAAATAGGTTTGAACCTTTTTGGTGTCAACGAATTACTAGCACTTATTGTTTGGGTAAAAATTCACCAGTCTCGACCACGACCAAAAAAGGAAAAGCATTTATTACACTTTCTTATAGTAAGATAAAACCATGAACACTTTATCGTCTGGCCAAAGTTTAAATCGAAGATTTACTCACGACACTCGACCGTCGTAAGACACCTTACGACCTCGACCGACTAACGTATGACAACTGTTATGATTTCTTTGTTTAATGCAGGATCAACACCATTAATGGCCAACGGACATAACCGATAAGGTTAATTACGAGCATTAACTTCAGCAATCGTTACGACCATTACTCAAAGCCTTTATGGAGTCATTTAAAGCCACGAAAACAATATAAACAAGGGCTCCATCATCATTTGCGCACATCCGATTCCAGGAACAAGAACTACACAGCGAAATACTTGAAGCAAAACTCTCTCTCGAAAGCATACTACGCACGACGCACCATTCCTATACACGACAAATATTCGCATGACGCTTTATATTTACATACGACACATCTGTTTACTTTACATCTAAAGTCTTTCTTTCATTTGTACTATAACCATTGTACTCTCGACACTCGAAACAAAGGACATCACCCCTGTTTGGCGATCATAGTGCAACGACGACCGTCATAGTCGTCCGCGGGTTTTTTTTCCTCGTTGAGGTTTTTCCTGCGTCACCAAATTTCTTGCGTCTCATTTACTTTCCTTTGTCTTTGTCACACTGTTTTGTCGAACGATTTCTATCTTTAGTTGTTAAGATCTACAATCAACCTTAAGTTATCCTTCTGGACGATTTTTGGCATTAACAGTTTGGCGCCATCCGTGGGACCCCATCTAGAGAAAATCTTCGACAAATGTGCGTCCTACTAACGATTTCTTGGAGTTTCCTCTTTTTTCTGTTTCAGGAAAATGGCAGGTCATGGAAGCCAAGAACATATCATTCCTCAGATGCATTGGGAGCATGAAAATGCGCTCCGTCAGATCGATGCCCTTGCTGATCAAAGTCGAAGGGCAGCTGAAGAAATAACGCGACTGAGGAATCCATTCGGACCGCAGAACGGTCCCAGACCATTCGTTCAGAATCCAGGTCCAGGATCGTTCGGTTAAAATCCAGGATCCGCTCCGTTCGTCTAGAATCCAGGTTCGGGTCCATTATTTCAGAATCCAGGACCAAGACCGTTCGGTCAGAATCAGCAGCAAGGTCCATTCATGCAGAACCAGCAGCATGGATCGTTCATCCCAAATCCCCAGTTCGGGCCGATCCCTCCCCAGCACTTGAGGCCACCACCCATGAACAATGGATCTCAACCGTACTTCGTCCCTTTTAATGGGGACGCTAATGGCTCGTCGTACGGAAATGACACCAGTTCGGGGATTAACCCTCCAATCGGTGTGAATCCTGATCCTAACGACCCCATTGCTCAGCGGTTGAAGATGTTGGAAGACCAGAATGAGCGTGTCTTGTCTTTGCTAGCTAAGCTACCGGGGGCAGCCGTACCTGTCGACGTCGAGCCTCGCTCGGGATTTCAGGCATCGCCTTCCGTTGATACCATAGCGACTGTCGACGTCCCGAAGAAGTATAACATCCCCGCTTTCACGCCCAAGTATTCGGGAATAACCGACCCAACGGAGCACATCGCGCAGTATAAGCAGTTAATGTGGACGATCTCGATCCCGCATATGTATCAAGAAGTATGCATGTGCAAGAGTTTCGGGGCGACCCTCACGGGCCCTGTCCTCCAGTGGTTGATTAACCTCAAACCCAAATCCATCGGGTCGTTCGCTGAGTTAGTCAACCAATTCTCCCAGTAGTCGCAAGATGGAGAAGCAGACCAGCGACCTGTACTATGTTGTGTAGAAGGCCGGTGAATCCATCCGGAGTTATTTCAATAGGTTCAAAGCGGAAATGATCAGTGTCCACAGTTGCGACGTCAAGACCGCGATCGAAGCCTATAAACGTGGTCTGGACGACAGTTCGGGTCTATACACCGATCTGACCAAATATCCTCCGGAGAATTTCGAAGACGTCCGAGCCAGAACCTTAGCTTATATGAGGGTGGAGGACGACGCTGCCTTTCGTCGTAAACACTCTGACGACAAGAAGTTATTAAGTGTAAAGAAGCCGGAGTTCAAGACGAAAGCAGTATCCAAGTCAGAGCCTGCGCGACAAATCTTGAACGTCCGATTGAAGACGAAGGCGGAGTTCAAGACCGCGACCGCGACTAAATTTCCTCAGTACCCTAAGATATCCTCTTATGGATTCAAAGGGACTACTAAGGACTTGGTCGAGGCACTGAAGACCGTCCAAGCGACCATCCGGTGGCCAAAGAAGTCCCACAAAGACGACGGTAAGAAGGATAAATCAAAGTGGTGCGATTTCCACATCGACCACGGTCATATGACGGACGACTGCATAGCTCAAAAAAGGAGCTGGCATATCACGTCCTGAAAGGCAATCTCAAAGATATCATCGAGAACGTCGTTACTCCAGCTAACGACGCTCGACCGCCGACTCCCGATCATGCAAAGGTCGTCAATTGCATCACTGGTGGGTCCGACGTATGCGGTCTGACGTATTCCGCAGCCAAGCGTTACGCCAGCCAAGCACCTGACGATCGACCTACCCCTCGTTCATCAAGACCCAAAGGAGATCTGGAGTTAGAAGCTATAAAGATTTCATTCGACCAAGACGACCTCGGCGAGTCGTATCGGAAGCATCACGACGGGTTGATCATTCAACTCACGATTGGTAACTGTTTGACCAGACGAGTCTTGGTCGATGGAGGCAGTTCAGCAAACATCATCTTCCTTGATACCGTTAAGTTCATGGGAATCGATCGATCGGAAATTACCCGATGCTCGACAACCTTGGTTGGTTTCAATGGAGACGCGACGAGCACCTTTGGAGAGATCACCTTGCCTGTCTATGACGGAGGAATCAACAAGCAGAAAAAGTTCAACGTCATCGATTGCTCGTCGGCCTATAACATCATCTTAGGTCGACTGTGGATCCATGACACGAAGGCCGTTCCCTCGACGTATCATCAGACCATGAAGTTCCCTACGCCGTGGGGAGTTCAGGAGATCAAAAGTGAGCCGAAGGTCGCCCGCGACTGCAACAAGACGACCCTGAAACCGCAGAAGCAGGCCATCTAGCAATAACAGGTCCAAAATTCTCCTGGGACAGCTGACAACTATCGCCTGGAGGAAACCGTTCTGGACCAGAGCAAGCCTGACCAAGTCGTATTTGTAGGTTCGTCTCTCGACCCCTGCCTTAAAGAAAAGCTAATATATTTTTTTCAGAAACATGCCGACTGTTTTGCCTGGACGCACGAAGACATGGTCGGCATAGACCCCAGTGTTATTTCCCATAAGCTCAATGTCGACCCGTCATTTAAAACTGTCAAACAAAAGCGGCGGAAATTTGCACCTGAAAGGAATAAGGTGACAAATGACAAGGTCGACAACCTCCTCAAGATAGGGAAAATTCGAGAAGTAAAGTACCCCGACTGGCTTGCCAATGTCGTGGTCGTTCAAAATAAAAATGGCAAATGGAGGGTCTGTATTGATTTCACAGATCTCAACAAAGCTTGTCCAAAAGATCCTTTCCCGTTGCCACATATCGATGCCATGGTTGACGCGACAGCAGGACATGAGCTATTGACGTTCATGGATGCTTATTCTGGATACAATCAAATCTTGATGCACGTCGAGGACCAAGAAAAGACTGCATTCATGATAGATCGAAGTATTTATTGTTACAAGGTAATGCCCTTTGGTTTGAAAAATGAAGGTTCTACCTACCAGCGCCTGGTAAATAAAATGTTCAAGGATCATCTCGGCGACACAATGGAGGTCTATATCGATGACATGCTCGTCAAGTCGAAGCAAGAAGTCGACCACGTGGAGCATCTAAGGCAGTCGTTCGACATCCTCCGAAAATATAGCATGAAGCTCAACCCGACGAAGTGTTCCTTTGGCGTCAGTGCAGGAAAATTACTGGGTTATATGGTCACTCGACGAGGAATCGAGGCCAACCCCGACCAGATCAAATCCATCATCGAGATCAAGTCTCCAAGAAATTTCAAAGAAGTCCAAAGGCTCACTGGTCGGGTGGCAGCTTTGAACAGGATTATCTCTCGATCCTCAGATAGACGCCATTTATTTTATAACGTCCTCAAGAAAAATAAAGGCTTCAACTGGACCGACGATCATGAGCAAGCGTTGCAAAAATTGAAAGAGTACATGACGTCGCCACCTTTGATATCCAAGCCTCACGATCATGAGGTCTTGCAGTTGTATTTGGCTGTCAGTCCTAATGCAGTAAGTACCGTCCTGACACGAGAAGATGAAAAGAAACAATTGCCGATCTACTATGTAAGTAAATCTCTTTTGGACGCCGAAACCAGGTATTCTTCTATGGAAAAATTGCTCTTGTCGCTAGTTACAACCGCAAAGAAATTGCGACACTATTTTGAATCGCATCCTATTACTGTCGTGACTAACTTTCCTCTTGTTGGTCCCGAAGGGTTATACAAGTTTGTTATGGAACAAGATTAAGGACTAAGCCTAATCAAACAATTTACAACTTGTTGTGGAACAAGATTAAGGACTAAGCCTAATCTAAACAAGTTAAGAACACAAAGTTTCTTGCACTAGAAATAAGACAGAAAGGAGATAAGAATACTACGAGTAATATTCTAACACTAAGAGAGAAAGAAGAAGATGGCCGAGCACTTCAATTCTGAAGTAGGGTTCTTCTTATATACTGCATGCATTTAATGCAAAGCAGTATAACTTTACACGTGGCAACATCTGATTGGTTGCATGGTTTGACCTTTGTAGACAACCTAGTAGCCGCATGATGTACAGTGTAGAATCAGAGTTGGTTGTACGATCCTGGACAGAAGGGATGTCCGTTCTGACAGTTCGTACGGAGACGTGCAAGGGGATAAGACAAAAGCATCTTGTAGAGTGAACTTCATGACCAGCGTACGTTGAACAGTACTTTATCAGTGAGTGATAAAGCTCAGCAAACGCTGAAGTCTTCTACTAGAAACTTCACGTTGAGTGGACAGGTCTTGCTTCGCTGATATCCGCATCAGTTCATTAGTAGACTTATCGCTGGTTCTTGGGCTTGATCTTCGACTTCAGCGTAGAACCTTTATTGACGTGAAACTTGTCTTCAGGGATCATAAGTAAACAACTAAAACTTATCAGCGATCATCATTAAGACTAAACATACTCAGAGCTTATGGACGAACAGTGTTCGCTGAATGTCTAATTTATAAGCACAAGTTTCCTATCAGCGGTACTGTAGAGACATAGTACTTATCAGCGATAGTGAAACTCTAATACATAATGTTTACTTACAATTTTCACTAAGTGTTTCTTAAAGAGTCATTATCAAATCACTGAGGGTTTGGATCAACAATCTCCCCCTATTTGATTATAACATAGCAATGAAGGAAAATTGCTAAGTATGAAAACATAAGGATAAAAAAGAGCTCATAAAATATTTGTCCCATTTACTGTTTTCTGGGATCTTTTAAGTACTGATGGAGTAAAGTACATTCGCTGAAATATTTCTTTAAACTTCGTAAAGGTTACATAGGGAAGTGGAAAAATTATAAGTACAACAAATAAATTTACAAGTACAAAAGATACAAGCTGATAAAGATAGAAGAATTACAAGGAAATCCTATCAGCTAGAAGGGTTCTTCCATAACAAGAAGTTCATCAAGAGTTCTTGTAGAGGGAATCATCCAGTCAGGGACTGTTTGACCAAGATTTCATCTATTCTGAGCTTCAGTAAAGATCAAAGGCTTCATGTATTGTCCAAGAAGATCTCTTCTGAATTCACACCAGTAGACGAGATCCCTGAGTTGTTCGATGGGAGTGATGGGAAACTCAGAGATACGTTGGAAGTGTTCTCTTCCATCGTAGTCGTGAAAGAAGATGCCATATGGTTCGCTTAAGACTTTTCCAAGAATGAAGCGTTCACCAGGGGGCAGGGAGGTGTCAAGCGCTGAAAGATCAGGTTCAGGACCAAGTACTTCAGCACGTGAGAAATCAATACCTGTTTCGTTCCGGATAGGAGGGCCTGAGTCTAAAGGTTTTATCTTTTTCTTTGCAGAGGCCCTTCTTCGTTTTTCTGGATAAGCAGGAGGAGGAATATCCACAGCAGATGAAACTAAGTCGATCTGAGAATTTATGATTTTCTCGACATGGCTCTTGAATTGAGAGCGAGATCGCTGAATGTCTATTCGCATCTCCAACCACTCAGAGAAACCGTACTTCTCGATTGAGGAGGTGTAGATAGATTCTTGAGTACCATTTTCTCTGAATAAATCGACTTCAACGACTGGAACTTTTATTGACATTCTTCCCTTGATGAGTACTTTGTTTATTCTGGCTGCCCAATATCAATAGTGCAATCTTTCTGGGCGTCTTCCCATAATTGGCGTTGAACTTCGATGGGAGTCCTCTTTAGAGAGGGATCTTTCACTGATTGTTGGACAAGCTAGATGGCATAGGCTTTATCTTGTTCTTCAGCTTTCCTTCGATCAGCGAGTTGTTTTTCAGCCTTGAGATGATCAGTGTATTCTTTCCTTGATAGTCTGAACTTAGGAGCAGGGATTTTATCACGAGGAAGAATGATTCGCTGATCTTCAAGCTGTTTGATCATGGCTTCTCTCTTTTTCAGATCTTCTTCACTTAGCGTTTGAGGAGCCAAGGAAGGTGTTTTGTTGTGAGAGAGCAGCTGTTCTTCAGGTTCTTCAGTCTCGGTGGTGAAATCCAAGACTGGGATTATTTCTTCAGCTCTTGTGGCTGGGATTATTGGAGTTGCAGCAGGAGAACCTTCAGCTAGATCCTCAAACAGGGGAGAGGACTGGCTGAAACACAGCGATTATTTAAGTAAGAAGAGTTGGGGAAGAAAGAGATAGAGAAAAGAATATGGTTAAGTGTATAGAGGTTTTATGGAAGGAGAACTGAGATTGAGAAGGGGTAGAGGAGGGATACAGTATAAGGAAAGAGGAGATATTGTACCTGACAAACTGGTTTTATCTGAAGGATAGACAAATTTCCTTCTGCAGCGAGGCCTTTGTTTTTGCCTTTATCAGCTTCAGTTGCTGCAGGTTTTGTCTTAGTCGTCTCCCCTAATGGTTCTTTTATCATGACCCCTTTTTGAACTGGGGCGGTCTTGATAGGCTGGACGAAGAAGAAATCGTCATCGTCGTCATCATCATCATCGTTTTTAGGGGATGATGATGGTTTTTCATCAGCGATGTCGACAGGTTCCTCGTCTTCAGCTTCTTCCTCAGATTCTTCCTCGTCAGCATAAGGAGTAGTAACATCAGCAACAGCTTCATCATGTTACTCTTCGAATTGCTCCCCCTCAGATACAGAGGGAGGTTTCTTGGTTCCCTCAGGGTTTTCAACTCCCTGAGGTTATCCAGTAGAAGCAGCAGCAACAGTTTCATTTGTCTCCCCCTCAGCATTATGGGGAAGACCTTCATCGTTCTTCTCCCCCTTTTCCTCATGATGAGTAGGGGAGGTAAATGGAATGTCAACAACAGCAGCAGCATGAGAGTCACTGTCTTCTAGGCCAGTGATTCCCATGAAGGTTTCAATCACTGCGATTCGGTCTTCTAGGCCAGAAACAGCAGGATTGAGACTTTGAAGATCCTCTCGATCAACCTGAGTGAAATGCGAAGGAGCATAAGTTGGTGCATTCAGGAGATCAAGGACTTGTTGGAGTAGGTCTTTGATAGTGCCAACCTCAGTTTTGACAAAAGTCACCTCACTCTGAAGAGTTCCAATCGCTGTCGTCAATGATGTGACTTCATTGGACAGCGTGGTGAAGTTTGTAGAGAGGGTGGTGTGGGCCAAGCTGAGATTGTTGACGACGGTGGAGTGGTCAGCGATTGTAGTAGCAAAGCTTCCAATATGACCTTTAACCTTCTCCATGTCAACACTGGAGGCTTTCTTAGCGACCTCAGTTGTCAGCGTTTTGAGATTCTCTCCAGCGTCTGTAACCGCTGAAGAGTTGGTGGAGAGAGTGGTGTTGTAAGAATCCAGCTTTGTCACCAGATCTTTCAGGGAGTTTTGAATATCTCCCAAATTAGGACCTGTAACAGTAAATAACTTGTGAATAGAGGAAAGCTCAGAAGTTTAGGATTTTGAGAGAGGAATGTTTAGGATTTTGTGTATACCTGCAGGCGGGTTGGCGAAGTTGTCGAAACCTCATAGACCTGAGTAGTGTTCCATGTCGCCTTCAAGAGTGCCTTGGCGCATGGAGGTGCCTGCAGATCCTAAATTTGCATCCATCATCATATGTAGAGTATCAGCAGCTGAATCATGTATGATGACGGGCGTTCCAGAGAACGAGGGGAAAACTGGTGGAGTGTCCAAAGAAATGGTGGGAGGAATGAAGGTTGAGAAGATTGGTTGGGTGCGTGGTTCAGCGTTGGATCCACTGAGAATCACTTCAGTCTGTAGAGATTCTGAAAGAGGGGGGTTCAGTTCCAAGTTTATAACCTCAGCGTTTAGAGACGCTGAAGTTGGGATGGAAGGGGTGGCTTGATCAGCTGTGGCAGAGCGTACCACGAAATCATCTAGCATAGTCTGTTGAGAGTCAGACTCTAGGTCTTCAGCCTGGAAAGGCTTAGGGGGTTGCTCCTTGGTTTTCTTGATCCTTTTGGAATCAAGTTGAGAAGCAGAGTGTTTCCTTTCACGAGAAGGAGTGGAGGGTGCAGCCTGGGTATCAGCGGTGGGGATTTCTGCTGAAGTAGCTGCAGAAGTAGAAGAAGGAGGATTGAGAAGAGGTAAGAGAGTAGAGAGACGTACCTCGTTCGGCATGGGGCTGTAGTCAAGCACCTTAGGGCCAACCTGAGAGAGTCTCAGATCACCCTCTTTTGGGTATTTATCCCCGAGTTGGTGTGTCAGCCATGTCCACCCTGAACGCCAAATCGTCGTAGATGATCGATGCCTAGTCAGCATGGAGACCTTTCAGCAGTGCATAGCCCATGGCTTGCTGAGGTTGAGCGGCTTGGTCAGAGGAGCCGGTTTTCGATGTCATACAGCTTATCAGGTGGGCAAAGATGAAGTTCATCTCGCTTGGCATTTTGGACTTCTTGATTGCGGTCAGCTTCTTCTCGGGTTGTTCATCTCTCCCTGAGTCCCACACGTACTTCATTGCATCAAAAAATGCAATGATTGTTTCCCTATCAGCATGGTTTTTGGGGTTTGGGAGAGGAACAAAGTGTTTTTCTTTGGTAGCGGCTGGGAGGTTCAGTGCACGCCTGATAATAGCAGGGTTGATTTTGGTGGTTCCATATTTGGTGTCACAGAAGATGACATCAAGGTGTTTCTTTGGGTCTTTGGGTGAAGGAACCTGAGCTCGTCTGGCAGTATACCAGAGCTGAGCTAAAAGGAATTTATGGGCAGGGGGTACAGTAGTTAGGGCTGTAGATAAGCAACAGGTTTTGAGAAAATTTACAGCATCATCCAGATGTGTGACTTGCTTTCGCTGAGGAAAATCGAAAAGCGCATAGTGGTTGTTGTGTTGGAAGGTAACTTTCTCAAGTTTGAACTTGACCTGAGGATCCTTGGTAAGAGTTAGTTTCTCAGCAGTACTAGACTTGGGGGTAGGAGCGTCAGTAGAAGATGCCATTGCTGTTTATCATTTCAACCAAAAGATAAAGAATACAGTCTTAATGTGGAAAGATTTTCCAAAATAAGATGTTTTAAGGATTTTGCACATTCCAGTCAGACAAAAGATGTCTTAATGGAGATTTAGGGTTTTTCTTGTTTTGTAAAGGAGACAAACAAAACAGTGAATGTCTTATTTTTCAGTTTCCTCTTTAAAATAAGGATTCTAGAAAAACATATGAAGAACAAGTTTAAGATTTTTGATTTAAACTTGAAGAACAATCATGAAGATTTTGTTCATAAAATCATGAAAAGAAATGATTTCATTTTAAAAAGTTCTTTTGTTTGATCTTTTAGAAGCAATAATAAGATCAAAAACAAGTTAAAGATAGGTAAATAATAAGAATATTAACCTTTGTAGTTGAAGAGGAAGAAGATGAACAGTTTCTGGAAACAAGAGTTCAATGTGCAACAATGTTCTTTCTTGGAAGAGAAGTTGTTCGCGTGAAGGTAAAAATATAAACTCAAATGGTTTATATAGTGAGAATAGAGAGAGAAAAACTATGAGCGGGAAAAGTTTTTCATGATGACACGGACACGTGTTTGCATTTGATTGGATGAGAAAACGAAATGTGCAAACATGTGTCAGAAAAAGAACGTGCCAGGGTTTATCCGTTTGATGACATCACAAACGTCTTTTCATATTTTAGGATGTCTCTGAGGATTTTGAAAACTCAGGGACATTTTGAAAACATGAAGCACTGAATAGAAATATCAGTAATTTTTAGAAATTTCAAAGTATCGCTGATAAGGAAGAGATATTCAGCGATGCAATTTGTTTTGAAATCTTGCAGTTCTAGGCGAACGTCAGCGAGCAAGAGAAAACATACCTTGATATCAGCGAATCAATTTTGTACAGAGAGTAGGTGATAAGTATGGGTTATACAAGTTCATTTATATCACTGATCAAATGCGAACCGCTGAAGATTTTACTCTTCTAAGTTCAGCATTCCAAGCTCGTTGATGAGAAAGTTGAATCTTGTCTCATCAAGAGGTTTGGTAAATAGATCAGCTAACTGAAAGTCAGCAGGGACAAAATGAAGTTCTATATCACCATTCATCACATGATCTCTGATAAAATGATACCTGATTTCGATGTTGGTCTTTGAGTGAAGCACTGGATTGTTTGCTATAGCGATGGCACTGGTGCTGTCGCAATAGATTGGAATCTTTGAGAGCTGAAGGTCATAGTCCAGTAGTTGATTTCTCATCCACAGGACCTGAGAACAACAGCTTCCAGCGGCTACGTACTCAGCTTCAGCAGTTGAGGTGGACACTGAGTTTTGCTTTTTACTTGTCCAACTCACCAGCTTTCCACCCAGGAGCTGACAGCCTCCTGTGGTGCTTTTCCTATCCATTTTGCAACCTACAAAATCACTATCTGAATAGGCGATTAGATCAAACCCTGAGTCTTTGGGATACCAAAGACCTAGGTTAGGAGTACCCTTAAGGCATCGAAAAATTCGTTTTACAGCGATCATATGAGATTCCTTAGGTTCAGCTTGATATCGTGCACACAAACATGTTGCGTACACAGTATCAGGTCGGCTAGCTGTAAGATACAGAAGAGAGCCGATCATCCCACGGTACAGCGTGACATTAACAGGTATTCCAGAAGGATCCTTGTTTAGGGTCAGCGGTGGTGCCATAGGGGTTTTCATAGCTGAACTCTGAGTTAAATCAAATTTCTTCAACATATCTTTAAAATACTTTCCCTGATTAATGAAAGTTCCTTTTTCATTTTGTTTTATTTGAAGACCAAGGAAATACGTTAGTTCACCCATCATACTCCTTTTATATTCAGCTTTCATTCTATCAGCGAAACGAGTACACAAGTCAGGGTTAGTGAAACCAAATATAATATCATCCACATATATTTGAACAAGAATAATATGACCTTTTACTTTCCTGAAAAATAGAGTTTTGTCAATCTGACGACGCTCAAATTTTTCAATATGGAGATAAGTAGAGAGAGTGTCATACCATGCATGAGGAGCTTGCTTTAAGCCATAAAGTGCCTTATCCAGTTTATAAACATAACCTGGATGCTTAGGATCTGAAAATCCTGGAGGTTGTTCCATGTAGACTTCTTCATTCAGCTTTCCATTTAGGAACGCTGACTTGACATCCATTTGATAAACTTTGAAGTCTTTGAGTACAGCGTAAGCTAAGAATGAACGAATAGCTTCGAGTCTTGCTACTGGGGCGAATGATTCGTCGTAATCTATACCTTCCTCTTGTCTGTATCCCTGAGCAACAAGTCGAGCCTTGTTGCGGGTTACAATTCCATGCTCATCCAACTTGTTTCGATAGACCCATTTAGTGCCTATCACTAACTTGTCGGATGGTCTAGGAACAAGCTTCCAAACTTTGTTTCTTTCAAATTCAGTCAACTCTTATTGCATAGCGCTGACCCAGTTCGGATCTTGGAGGGCATCATCTGTTTTCTTTGGTTCAATCAGAGAAATAAAGTTAACAAATAAACAAATGTTACCTGCACTTCGTCGAGTCTGAACACCAACGTTTGGATCACCAAGAATCTGATCAATAGGGTGATTTATATTCCATCGCTGAGCCGGAGCATGAGTCGCTGACTCAACCTGAACTTGAGGAGCTGAAGATGAGGCTTCAGCAACTTCTGGTATATCAGCCAAGAGAGGAAGAGGTGCAAATGTCATTTCATTCACTGATTGCTGAGAAGTAGATGGTATATCTGAGATGGAAGGTTCAGAAACATGCATAGTGTTTAGAGGAACAACTGAGACCCATGATGTTTCGGCTTCACTAGTCTGCATGCTTGGGATTATAGTATGACCATCATCTTTAGCGGGATGAGTATGAGATGGAGTGGGAATGTCTTCTGAATCACCAAGATGAGAAAACATCTATTGATTCAGTTCTTCAGTATCAACAGAAGGTTTGGAGTTCGCTGAACGGGATTCGTCAAAGGTGACGTGGATAGTTTCTTCGACAGTCTGTCTTCTTCGATTGAAGACTGTGAAGGCTTTGGAGATTGAAGAATATCTAAGAAAGATTCCATCATCAGCCTTAGGATCAAACTTTCCAAGGGCATCTCTGTTGTTCAGTATGAAACACTGACATCCAAAGATGTGAAGAAAGCTGATAGAAGGCTTTCTCCCATGAAAAAGTTCATAGGCTGTCTTTTTGAATCTTTTGACGATCAGCGACCTGTTTTGAGTGAAACAAGCAGTGTTGACAGCTGCTGCCCAAAATTGAGTAGGCAGGTGAGAATCGCTGAGCATTGAACGTGCAACTTCGATGATAGTTCGATTTCGTCTTTCAGCGACTCCATTTTGTTGCGGTGTTCTCACTGAAGAAAAGTTGTGAGAAATACCCTTACTTTCAAAGAAGGAATCAAGAGAACTGTTTTTGTATTCAGTCCCATGATCACTCCCTATTGAGCAAACGGTCATTGTTGGTCCCGAAGGGCTATACAAGTTTGTAGAAGGGGGGGGGGGTGAATACAAACACACGTTTTTTACTTTTCTAAATTGTTTATTGATAAATCAAGACAATTTACAACTTGTTGCGGAACAAGATTAAGGATAAACCTAATCTAAACAAGTCTTGAGAAACACTAAGTTTCTTGCACTAGAAAGAGTTAAAGAAATTACGAATAATAACTTAACAATAAGAGAGAAATAAGAAGACGGTCCGAGCACACTTCAAAACTGAAGTAAGGTTCTTCTTATATACTACATGCATTTAATGCATTGCAATATCGCTTTACACGTGGCAGCAGCTGAGTGGTTGCATGTCATTGACCTTTGTAGACAACCTTAGTAGCCGCATGGTGCACAATGTAGAATCAGAGTTGTTGTACGATTACAGACAAAAAGGGATGTCCGTTCTGACAGTTCGTACGGAGACGTGCAAGGGAGGTAAGACAATAGTAACATAGCAACAGAGAAAATTGCTATTTAATTAAAACATAAGGATAAAAAGAACTCATAAAATATTTGTCCCTTTTACTGTTTTCTGGGATCTTTTCAGTGCTGATGGAGTAAAGTACATTCGCTGAAATTTTTCTTTAAACTTCGTAAAGATTACAGAGGGAAGTAGAAAAATTACAAGTACAACAAATAAAATTACAAGTACAAAAGATGTAGACAGATAAGGATAGAAACAGTTACAAGGCGATCCTATCCGTCAAAAGGTTCTTCCTTGATGAGAAGTTCATCGAGGGTCTTTGATGTGGGAATCATCCAGTCAGGGACAGTGACACCTTGATCCTTTTAGTTCTTTGCTTCTTCAAAGATCAGGGGTTTGAGGTGACGAGCTTGAATGTCGTATCTGACTTCACACCAGTATATGAGATCTCTGAGCTGTTCGATGGGAGTGATTGGAAGCTCAGAGATGCGTTGAAAGTGATGATTTCCTTGGTAGTCTAGAAAGAATATACCATAGGGATCACTTACTACTTTGCCAGGGATGAAAGTTTCACCAGGTGGTAGGGAGGTGTCAAGTGCTGAGAGATCAGCATCAGGGCCAAGAACTTCAGCACGAGAGAAACCAATACCTGTTTCATTCCATATAGGAGGACCTGAGTCTGAGACTTTCTTTTCCTTTGCAGAGACTCTTCTTTGTTGAGGAGGAAGAAGAGTGGAAGGAGGAATATCCACAGCAGACGAAACCAAGTCGATCTGAGTATTTAATATCTTCTCGACATGGCTCTTGAACTTTGAGCGTGATCCCTGAATGGCTAATTTCACTTCCAACCATTCAAAGAAACCAAACTTCTCTAAAGTAGCAGCATAGAAGGTTTGCTTGGTTTTTTCTTCTCTGAATACATCAACTTCAACAACAGGAACGTCTACGAACAGCTTTCCTCTGATGTTTACTTTGATGATTTTGGATGGTCGAGATCGATAGTCCAGCATTTCTTTACACCATTTCAAAGTCGTATAAGATACTTTAGTCTTTTCTTCAATGATCCTTTGGGCATCATTCCATAGCTGACGTTGGACATCAATGGGAGTTCTTTTCAATGCGGGGTCTTTCACCGATTGTTGGACAAGCTGGATGGCGAGAGCCTTATCTTTTTCTTCAGCTTTCTTCTTTTCGGCGAGTAATCTTTCAGCTCTTAGATGATCCTCGTATTCTTTCTTTGAGATCCTGAACTTTGTGGGAGCAGGGATTTGGTCACGAGGAAGAATGATTCGCTGATCTTCGAGCTGTTTGATCATTGCATCTCTCTTTTCTTGATCCTCTTCACTTAGCTTTTGAGGAGCCAAGGAAGGTCTATTTTGGTGAGAGAGCAGCTGTTCTTCAGGTTCATCTGTCTCAGTGGTTAAATCCAAGTCTGGGATTATTTCTTCAGCTCTTGTGGCTGGGATTATTCCTGGTGTAGTCGAAGGAGCTTCAGCTGGATCCTCAAACAGGAGAGAGGACTAGCTGAAACACAACGATCGTTTAAGTAAGAAGAGTTGGGGAAGAAAGAGATAGAGAAAGAATAGGGTTTAAGTGTATAGAGGTTTTATGGATAGAAGGATTGAGATTGAGAAGGGATAGAGGAGGGATACAGTGTAAGGGAATAGGAGGTAGTGTACCTGACAAACTGGATTTTGAAGCAAGATCATCAGATTGTCTTCTGCAGTAAGGCCTTTGTTTTTGCTTTTGTCAGCTTCAGACGCTGCAGGCTTTGTCTTCTCCCCTGATGGTTCATTTATCGAAATCCCTTTGAGAGTTGTAGTCTTCTGAACAGGCTTGACGATAAAGGAGTCATCATCATCATCATCGTCATCATCATCATTCTTTGGAGAAGAAGATGGTTCATCATCAGAGATGTCGACAGCTTCATCGTCTTCAGCTTCGTCTTCATCAGATTCAACCTCTTCAGCGTAGGGTGAGGTTACATCAGCAGCAACTTCAATGTTCTGTTCTTCGAGTTGCTCCCCCTCAGATTTAGAGGGAGGTTTCTCGGTTTCCTCAGGGTTTTCAACTCCCTGAGGTCGTGAAGTAGAAGTACCACCAGCAGCAGTTTCAATACCCTCCCCCTCAGCATGGGGAAGGTCTTCTTTATTTTTCTTCTCCCCCTCATCATTATGGGGAAGGTCTTCTTTAGGCTTCTCCCCCTCTTCCACATCATGGTTGGGGGAGGTAATGTACTTTTCAGCGGCAGCAGCACCATAGGATTACTGTCTTCTTGGCCAGTAATTCTTATGCAGTTTTCAATCGCTCCTACTCTGTCTTCTAGGCCAGTAATAGCAGGACTGATCTTTTTGAGATCATCTCGATCGGCCTGAGTGAATTGAGAAGTCTTCTACTAGAAACTTCACGTTGAGTGGACAGGTCTTGCTTCGCTGATATCCGCGTCAGTTCATTAGTAGACTTATCGCTGGTTCTTGGGCTTGATCTTCGACTTCTGCGTAGAACCTTTGTTGACGTGAAACTTGTCTTCAGGGATCATAAGTAAACAACTAAAACTTATCAGCGATCATCATTAAGACTGAACATGCTTAGAGCTTATGGACGAACAGTGTTCGCTGAATGTCTAATTTATAAGCACAAGTTTCCTATCAGCGGTACTGTAGAGACATAGTACTTATCAGCGATAGTGAAACTCTAATACATAATGTTTACTTACAATTTTCACTAAGTGATTCTTAATGAGTCATTATCAAATCACTGAGGGTTTGGATCAACAATCTCCCCCTATTTGATTATAACATAGCAATGAAGGAAAATTGCTAAGTATGAAAACATAAGGATAAAAAAGAGCTCATAAAATATTTGTCCCATTTACTGTTTTCTGGGATCTTTTAAGTACTGATGGAGTAAAGTACATTCGCTGAAATTTTTCTTTAAACTTCGTAAAGGTTACATAGGGAAGTGGAAAAATTATAAGTACAACAAATAAATTTACAAGTACAAAAGATACAAGCTGATAAAGATAGAAGAATTACAAGGAAATCCTATTAGCTAGAAGGGTTCTTCCATAACAAGAAGTTCATCAAGAGTTCTTGTAGAGGGAATCATCCAGTCAGGGACTGTTTGACCAAGATTTCATCTATTCTGAGCTTCAGTAAAGATCAAAGGCTTCATGTATTGTCCAAGAAGATCTCTTCTGAATTCACACCAGTAGACGAGATCCCTGAGTTGTTCGATGGGAGTGATGGGAAACTCAGAGATACGTTGGAAGTGTTCTCTTCCATCGTAGTCGTGAAAGAAGATGCCATATGGTTCGCTTAAGACTTTTCCAAGAATGAAGCGTTCACCAGGGGGCAGGGAGGTGTCAAGCGCTGAAAGATCAGGTTCAGGACCAAGTACTTCAGCACGTGAGAAATCAATACCTGTTTTGTTCCGGATAGGAGGGCCTGAGTCTGAAGGTTTTATCTTTTTCTTTGCAGAGGCCCTTCTTCGTTTTTCTGGATAAGCAGGAGGAGGAATATCCACAGCAGATGAAACTAAGTCGATCTGAGAATTTATGATTTTCTCGACATGGCTCTTAAATTGAGAGCGGGATCACTGAATGTCTATTCGCATCTCCAACCACTCAGAGAAACCGTACTTCTCGATTGAGGAGGTGTAGATAGATTCTTGAGTACCATTTTCTCTGAATAAATCGACTTCAACGACTGGAACTTTTATTGACATTCTTCCCTTGATGAGTACTTTGTTTATTCTGGCTGCCCGATATCAATAGTGCAATCTTTTTGGGCGTCTTCCCATAATTGGCGTTGAACTTCGATGGGAGTCCTCTTCAGAGAGGGATCTTTCACTGATTGTTGGACAAGCTAGATGGCATAGGCTTTATCTTGTTCTTCAGCTTTCCTTCGATCAGCGAGTTGTTTTTCAGCCTTGAGATGATCAGTGTATTCTTTCCTTGATAGTCTGAACTTAGGAGCAGGGATTTTATCACGAGGAAGAATGATTCGCTGATCTTCAAGCTGTTTGATCATGGCTTCTCTCTTTTTCAGATCTTCTTCACTTAGCGTTTGAGGAGCCAAGGAAGGTCTTTTGTTGCGAGAGAGCAGCTGTTCTTCAGGTTCTTCAGTCTCGGTGGTGAAATCCAAGACTTGGATTATTTCTTCAGCTCTTGTGGCTGGGATTATTGGAGTTGCAGCAGGAGAACCTTCAGCTAGATCCTCAAACAGGGGAGAGGACTGGCTGAAACGCAGCGATTATTTAAGTAAGAAGAGTTGGGGAAGAAAGAGATAGAGAAAAGAATATGGTTAAGTGTATAGAGGTTTTATGGAGAGGAGAACTGAGATTGAGAAGGGGTAGAGGAGGGATAAAGTATAACGGAATAGGAGATATTGTACCTGACAAACTGGTTTTATCTGAAGGATAGAAAGATTTCCTTCTGCAGCGAGGCCTTTGTTTTTGCCTTTATCAGCTTCAGTTGCTGCAGGTTTTGTCTTAGTCGTCTCCCCTAATGGTTCTTTTATCATGACCCCTTTTTGAGCTGGGGCGGTCTTGATAGGTTGGACGAAGAAGAAATCGTCATCATCGTCATCATCATCATCGTTTTGAGGGGATGATGATGGTTCTTCATCATCGATGTCGACAGGTTCCTCGTCTTCAGCTTCTTCCTCAGATTCTTCCTCGTCAGCATAAGGAGTAGTAACATCAGCAACAGCTTCATCATGTTACTCTTCGAGTTGCTCCCCCTCAGATACAGAGGGAGGTTTCTTGGTTCCCTCAGGGTTTTCAACTCTCTGAGGTTATCCAGTAGAAGCAGCAGCAGCAGTTTCATTTGTCTCCCCCTCAGCATTATGGGGAAGACCTTCATCGTTCTTCTCCCCCTCTTCCTCATGATGAGTAGGGGAGGTAAATGGAATGTCAGCAGCAACAGCAGCATGAGAGTCACTGTCTTCTAGGCCAATGATTCCCATGAAGGTTTCAATCACTGCGATTCTGTCTTCTAGGCCAGAAACTGCAGGATTGAGACTTTGAAGATCCTCTCGATCAACCTGAGTGAAATGCGAAGGAGCACAAGTTGGAGCATTCAGGAGATCAAGGACTTGTTGGAGTAGGTCTTTGATAGTGCCAACCTCAGTTTTGACAAAAGTCACCTCACCCTGAAGAGTTCCAACCGCTGTCGTCAATGATGTGACTTCATTGGACAGCGTGGTGAAGTTTGTAGAGAGGGTGGTGTGGGCCAAGCTGAGATTGTTGACGACGGTGGAGTGGTCAGCGATTGTAGTAGCAAAGCTTCCAATATGACCTTTAACCTTCTCCATGTCAGCACTGGAGGCTTTCTTAGCGACCTCAGTTGTCAGCGTTTTGAGATTCTCTCCAGCGTCTGTAACCGCTGAAGAGTTGGTGGAGAGAGTGGTGTTGTAAGAATCCAGCTTTGTCACCAGATCTTTCAGGGAGTTTTGAATATCTCCCAAATTAGGACCTGTAACAGTAAATAACTTGTGAATAGAGGAAAGCTCAGAAGTTTAGGATTTTGAGAGAGGAATGTTTAGGATTTTGTGTATACCTGCAGGCGGGTTGGCGAAGTTGTCGAAACCTC
Organism: Saussurea involucrata; assembly: GCA_033807775.1. Lineage (NCBI taxonomy): Eukaryota > Viridiplantae > Streptophyta > Magnoliopsida > Asterales > Asteraceae > Saussurea > Saussurea involucrata. The sequence goes on from CM066323.1 coordinate 45,837,020, forward strand.
GTAGACCTGAGTAGTGTTCCATGTCGCTTTCGAGAGTGCCTTGGCGCATGGAGGTGCCTGCAGATCCTAAATTTGCATCCATCATCATATGTAGAGTATCAGCAGCTGAATCATGTATGATGACGGGCGTTCCAGAGAACGATGGGAAAACTGGTGGAGTGTCCAAAGAAATGGTGGGAGGAATGAAGGTTGAGAAGATTGGTTGGGTGCGGGGTTCAGCGTTGGATCCACTGAGAATCACTTCAGTCTGTAGAGATTCTGAAGGAGGGGGGTTCAGTTCCAAGTTTATAACCTCAACGTTTAGAGACGCTGAAGTTGGGATGGAAGGGGTGGCTTGATCAGCTGTGGCAGAGCGTACCACGAAATCATCTAGCATAGTCTGTTGAGAGTCAGACTCTAGGTCTTCAGCCTGGAAAGGCTTAGGGGGTTGCTCCTTGGTTTTCTTGATCCTTTTGGAATCAAGTTGGGAAGCAGAGTGTTTCCTTTCACGAGAAGGAGTGGAGGGTGCAGCCTGGGTATCAGCGGTGGGGATTTCCGCTGAAGTAGCTGCAGAAGTAGAAGAAGGAGGATTGAGAAGAGGTAAGAGAGTACAGAGACGTACCTCGTTCGGCATGGGGCTGTAGTCAAGCACCTTAGGGCCAACCTGAGAGAGTCTCATATCACCCTCTTTTGGGTATTTATCCCCGAGTTGGTGTGTCAGCCATGTCCACCCTGAACGCCAAATCGTCGTAGATGATCGATGCCTAGTCAGCATGGAGACCTTTCAGCAGTGCATAGCCCATGGCTTGCTGAGGTTGAGCGGCTTGGTCAGAGGAGCCGGTTTTCGCTGTCATACAGCTTATCAGGTGGGCAAAGATGAAGTTCATCTCGCTTGGCATTTTGGGCTTTTTTATTGCGGTCAGCTTCTTCTCGGGTTGTTCATCTCTCCCTGAGTCCCACACGTACTTCATTGCATCAAAAAATTCAATGATTGTTTCCCTATCAGCAGGGTTTTTGGGGTTTGGGAGAGGAACAAAGTGTTTTTTATTTGGTAGCGGCTGGGAGGTTCAGTGCACGCCTGATAATAGCAGGGTTGATTTTGGTGGTTCCATATTTGGTGTCACAGAAGATGACATCAAGGAGTTTCTTTGGGTCTTTGGGTGAAGGAACCTGAGCTAGTCTGGCAGTATACCAGAGCTGAGCTAAAAGGAATTTATGGGCAGGGGGTACAGTAGTTAGGGCTGTAGATAAGCAGCAGGTTTTGAGAAAATTTACAGCATCATCCAGATGTGTGACTTGCTTTAGCTGAGGAAAATCGAAAAGCGCATAATGGTTGTTGTGTTGGAAGGTAACTTTCTCAAGTTTGAACTTGACCTGAGGATCCTTGGTAAGAGTTAGTTTCTCAGCAGTAGTAGACTTGGGGGTAGGAGCGTCAGTAGAAGATGCCATTGTTGTTTATCATTTCAACCAAAAGATAAAGAATACAGTCTTAATGTGGAAAGATTTTCCAAAATAAGATGTTTTAAGGATTTTGCACATTCCAGTCAGACAAAAGATGTCTTAATGGAGATTTAGGGTTTTTCTTGTTTTGTAAAGGAGACAAACAAAACAGTGAATGTCTTATTTTTCAGTTTCCTCTTTAAAATAAGGATTCTAGAAAAACATATGAAGAACAAGTTTAAGATTTTTGATTTAAACTTGAAGAACAATCATGAAGATTTTGTTCATAAAATCATGAAAAGAAATGATTTCATTTTAAAAAGTTCTTTTGTTTGATCTTTTAGAAGCAATAATAAGATCAAAAACAAGTTAAAGATAGGTAAATAATAAGAATATTAACCTTTGTAGTTGAAGAGGAAGAAGATGAACAGTTTCTGGAAACAAGAGTTCAATGTGCAACAATGTTCTTTCTTGGAAGAGAAGTTGTTCGCGTGAAGGTAAAAATATAAACTCAAATGGTTTATATAGTGAGAATAGAGAGAGAAAAACTATGAGCGGGAAAAGTTTTTCATGATGACACGGACACGTGTTTGCATTTGATTGGATGAGAAAACGAAATGTGCAAACATGTGTCAGAAAAAGAACGTGCCAGGGTTTATCCGTTTGATGACATCACAAACGTCTTTTCATATTTTAGGATGTCTCTGAGGATTTTGAAAACTCAGGGACATTTTGAAAACATGAAGCACTGAATAGAAATATCAGTAATTTTTAGAAATTTCAAAGTATCGCTGATAAGGAAGAGATATTCAGCGATGCAATTTGTTTTGAAATCTTGCAGTTCTAGGCGAACGTCAGCGAGCAAGAGAAAACATATCTTGATATCAGCGAATCAATTTTGTACAGAGAGTAGGTGATAAGTATGGGCTATACAAGTTCATTTATATCACTGATCAAATGCGAACCGCTGAAGATTTTACTCTTCTAAGTTCAGCATTCCAAGCTCGTTGATGAGAAAGTTGAATCTTGTCTCATCAAGAGGTTTGGTAAATAGATCAGCTAACTGAAAGTCAGCAGGGACAAAATGAAGTTCTATATCACCATTCATCACATGATCTCTGATAAAATGATACCTGATTTCGATGTTGGTCTTTGAGTGAAGCACTAGATTGTTTGCTATAGCGATGGCACTGGTGCTGTCGCAATAGATTGGAATCCTTGAGAGCTGAAGGTCATAGTCCAGTAGTTGATTTCTCATCCACAGGACCTGAGAACAACAGCTTCCAGCGGCTACGTACTCAGCTTCAGCAGTTGAGGTGGACACTGAGTTTTGCTTTTTACTTGTCCAACTCACCAGCTTTCCACCCAGGAGCTGACAGCCTCCTGTGGTGCTTTTCCTATCCATTTTGCAACCAGCAAAATCACTATCTGAATAGGCGATTAGATCAAACCCTGAGTCTTTGGGATACCAAAGACCTAGGTTAGGAGTACCCTTAAGGTATCAAAAAATTCGTTTTACAGCGATCATATGAGATTCCTTAGGTTCAGCTTGATATCGTGCACACAAACAGGTTGCGTACATAGTATCAGGTCGGCTAGATGTAAGATACAGAAGAGAGCCGATCATCCCACGGTACAGCGTGACATTAACAGGTATTCCAGAAGGATCCTTGTTTAGTGTCAGCGGTGGTGCCATAGGGGTTTTCATAGCTGAACTCTGAGTTAAATCAAATTTCTTCAACATATCTTTAACATACTTTCCCTGATTAATGAAAGTTCCTTTTTCATTTTGTTTTATTTGAAGACCAAGGAAATACGTTAGTTCACCCATCATACTCATTTTATATTCAGCTTTCATTCTATCAGCGAAACGAGTACACAAGTCAGTGTTAGTGAAACCAAATATAATATCATCCACATATATTTGAACAAGAATAATATGACCTTTTACTTTCCTGAAAAATAGAGTTTTGTCAATCTGACGACGCTCAAATTTTTCAATATGGAGATAAGTAGAGAGAGTGTCATACCATGCACGAGGAGCTTGCTTTAAGCCATAAAGTGCCTTATCCAGTTTATAAACATAACCTGGATGCTTAGGATCTGAAAATCCTGGAGGTTGTTCCATGTAGACTTCTTCATTCAGCTTTCCATTTAGGAACGCTGACTTGACATCCATTTGATAAACTTTGAAGTCTTTGAGTACAGCGTAAGCTAAGAATAAACGAATAGCTTCGAGTCTTGCTACTGGGGCGAATGATTCGTCGTAATCTATACCTTCCTCTTGTCTGTATCCCTGAGCAACAAGTCGAGCCTTGTTGCGGGTTACAGTTCCATGCTCATCCAACTTGTTTCGATAGACCCATTTAGTGCCTATCACTAACTTGTCGGATGGTCTAGGAACAAGCTTCCAAACTTTGTTTCTTTCAAATTCAGTCAACTCTTATTGCATAGCGCTGACCCAGTTCGGATCTTGGAGGGCATCATCTGTTTTCTTTGGTTCAATCAGAGAAATAAAGTTAACAAATAAACAAATGTTACCTGCACTTCGTGGAGTCTGAACACCAGCGTTTGGATCACCAAGAATCTGATCAATAGGGTGATTTATATTCCATCGCTGAGCCGGAGCATGAGTCGCTGACTCAACCTGAACTTGAGGAGCTGAATATGAGGCTTCAACAACTTCTGGTATATCAGCCAAGAGAGGAAGAGGTGCAAATGTCATTTCATTCACTGATTGCTGAGAAGTAGATGGTATATCTGAGATGGAAGGTTCAGAAACATGCATAGTGTTTAGAGGAACAGCTGAGACCCATGATGTTTCGGCTTCACTAGTCTGCATGCTTGGGATGATAGTATGACCATCATCTTTAGCGGGATGAGTATGAGATGGAGTGGGAATGTCTTCTGAATCACCAAGATGAGAAAACATCCATTGATTCAGTTCTTCAGTATCAACAGAAGGTTTGGAGTTCGCTGAACGGGATTCGTCAAAGGTGACGTGGATAGTTTCTTCGACAGTCTGTCTTCTTCGATTGAAGACTCTGAAGGCTTTGGAGATTGAAGAATATCCAAGAAAGATTCAATCATCAGCCTTAGGATCAAACTTTTCAAGGGCATCTCTGTTGTTCAGTATGAAACACTGACATCCAAAGATGTGAAGAAAGCTGATAGAAGGCTTTCTCCCATGAAAAAGTTCATAGGCTGTCTTTTTGAATCTTTTGACGATCAGCGGCCTGTTTTGAGTGAAACAAGCAGTGTTGACAGCTGCTGCCCAAAATTGAGTAGGCAGGTGAGAATCGCTGAGCATTGAACGTGCAACTTCGATGATAGTTCAATTTCGTCTTTCAGCGACTCCATTTTGTTGCGGTGTTCTCACTGAAGAAAAGTTGTGAGAAATACCCTTACTTTCAAAGAAGGAATCAAGAGAACTGTTTTTGTATTCAGTCCCATGATCACTCCTTATTGAGCAAACGGTCATTGTTGGTCCCGAAGGGCTATACAAGTTTGTAGAAGGGGGGGGGGGGGGGTGAATACCAACACACGTTTTTTACTTTTCTAAATTGTTTATTGATAAATCAAGACAATTTACAACTTGTTGCAGAACAAGATTAAGGATAAACCTAATCTAAACAAGTCTTGAGAAACACTAAGTTTCTTGCACTAGAAAGAGTTAAAGAAATTACGAATAATAACTTAACAATAAGAGAGAAATAAGAAGACGGTCCGAGCACACTTCAAAATTGAAGTAAAGTTCTTCTTATATACTACATGCATTTAATGCATTGCAATATCGCTTTACACATGACAACAGCTGAGTGGTTGCATGTCATTGACCTTTGTAGACAACCTTAGTAGCCGCATGGTGCACAATGTAGAATCAGAGTTGTTGTACGATTACAGACAAAAAGGGATGTCCGTTCTGACAGTTCGTACGGAGACGTGCAAGGGAGGTAAGACAATAGTAACATAGCAACAGAGAAAATTGCTATTTAATTAAAACATAAGGATAAAAAGAACTCATAAAATATTTGTCCCTTTTACTGTTTTGTGGGATCTTTTCAGTGCTGATGGAGTAAAGTACATTCGCTGAAATTTTTCTTTAAACTTCGTAAAGATTACAGAGGGAAGTAGAAAAATTACAAGTACAGCAAATAAAAGTACAAGTACAAAAGATGTAGACAGATAAGGATAGAAACAGTTACAAGGCGATCCTATCCGTCAAAAGGTTCTTCCTTGATGAGAAGTTCGTCGAGGGTCTTTGATGTGGGAATCATCCAGTCAGGGACAGTGACACCTTGATCCTTTTTGTTCTTTGCTTCTTCAAAGATCAGGGGCTTGAGGTGACGAGCTTGAATGTCGTATCTGACTTCACACCAGTATATGAGATCTCTGAGTTGTTCGATGGGAGTGATTGGAAGCTCAGAGATGCGTTGAAAGTGATGATTTCCTTGGTAGTCTAGAAAGAATATACCATAGGGATCACTTACTACTTTGCCAGGGATGAAAGTTTCACCAGGTGGTAGGGAGGTGTCAAGTGCTGAGAGATCAGCATCAGGGCCAAGAACTTCAGCACGAGAGAAACCAATACCTGTTTCATTCCGTATAGGAGGACCTGAGTCTGAGACTTTCTTTTCCTTTGCAGAGACTCTTCTTTGTTGAGGAGGAAGAAGAGTGGAAGGAGGAATATCCACAGCAGACGAAACCAAGTCGATCTGAGTATTTAAAATCTTCTCGACATGGATCTTGAACTTTGAGCATGATCCCTGAATGGCTAATTTCACTTCCAACCATTCAGAGAAACCAAAATTCTCTAAAGTAGCAGCATAGAAGGTTTGCTTGGTTTTGTCTTTTCTGAATACATCAACTTCAACAACAGGAACGTCTACGAACAGCCTTCCTCTGATGTTTACGTTGATGATTTTGGATGGTCGAGATCGATAGTTCAACATTTCTTTACACCATTTCATAGTCGTATCAGATACTTTAGTCTTTTCTTCAATGATCCTTTGGGCATCATTCCATAGCTGACGTTGGACATCAATGGGAGTTCTTTTCAATGCGGGGTCTTTCATCGATTGTTGGACAAGCTGGATGGCGAGAGCCTTATCTTTTTCTTCAGCTTTCTTCTTTTCGGCGAGTAATCTTTCAGCTCTTAGATGATCCTCGTATTCTTTCTTTGAGATCCTGAACTTTGTGGGAGCAGGGATTTGGTCACGAGGAAGAATGATTCGCTGATCTTCGAGCTGTTTGATCATTGCATCTCTCTTTTCTTGATCCTCTTCACTTAGCTTTTGAGGAGCCAATGAAGGTCTGTTTTGGTGAGAGAGCAGCTGTTCTTCAGGTTCATCAGTCTCAGTGGTTAAATCCAAGACTGGGATTATTTCTTCAGCTCTTGTGGCTGGGATTATTCCTGGTGTAGTCGAAGGAGCTTCAGCTGGATCCTCAAACAGGAGAGAGGACTAGCTGAAATACAACGATCGTTTAAGTAAGAAGAGTTGGGGAAGAAAGAGATAGAGAAAGAATAGGGTTTAAGTGTATAGAGGTTTTATGGATAGAAGGATTGAGATTGAGAAGGGATAGAGGAGGGATACATTGTAAGGGAATAGGAGGTAGTGTACCTGACAAACTGGCTTTTGAAGCAAGATATCAGATTGTCTTCTGCAGCAAGGACTTTGTTTTTGCCTTTGTCAGCTTCAGACGCTGCAGGCTTTGTCTTCTCCCCTGATGGTTCGTTTATCGAAATCCCTTTGAGAGTTGTAGTCTTCTGAACAGGCTTGACGATAAAGGAGTCATCATCATCATCATCGTCATCATCATCATTCTTTGGAGAAGAAGATGGTTCATCATTAGAGATGTCGACAGCTTCATCGTCTTCAGCTTCGTCTTCATCAGATTCAACCTCTTCAGCGTAGGGTGAGGTTACATCAGCAGCAACTTCAATGTTCTGTTCTTCGCGTTGCTCCCCCTTAGATTCAGAGGGAGGTTTCTCGGTTTCCTCAGGGTTTTCAACTCCCTGAGGTCGTGAAGTAGAAGTACCAGCAGCAGCAGTTTGAATACCCTCCCCCTCAGCATGGGGAAGGTCTTCTTTATTTTTCTTCTCCCCCTCATCATTATGGGGAAGGTCTTCTTTAGGCTTCTCCCCCTCTTCCACATCATGGTTGGGGGAGGTAACGTACTTTTCAGCGGCAGCAGCACCATAGGATTACTGTCTTCTTGGCCAGTAATTCTTATGCAGTTTTCAATCGCTGATACTCTGTCTTCTAGGCCAGTAATAGCAGGACTGATCTTTTTGAGATCATCTCGATCGGCCTGAGTGAATTGAGAAGTTGGGATGTTCAGGCGATCGAGCACTTTCTGAACAATCTCTTTGACCGCAGAGACCTCAGTCTTGATCGTGGAAACTTCACCCTTAAGAGAACCAACCTCTGTCTTCAATGATGTGACTTCATTGGACAGAGAGGTAAAGTTTGTTGAGAGAGTGGTTGTGGTGGTTGAGTTTTCAGCGAGGGTGTTAGAAAATTTAGCAATGCTACCATCCACCTTCTCCAGATCAGCTTTGGAGGCTTTATTTTCGACCTCAGTGGTCAATGTCTTCAAGTTCTCTCCAGCGTTTGTAATCGCTGAAGAGTTGGCAATTAGAGTGTTGTTGAAAGACTCCATCTTTGTTTCCATGGCCATCAGGGAGGTGTTGATATCCCCCAAATTAGGACCTGAAAAAGTCATCAACTTATGAACAGAGGAAAGCTCAGAAGTTTGGGGTTGAGAGAGAGAAGTGTGTGGGAATTTGTGTATACCTGCAGCCGGGATGGCGAAGTTGTCGAAACCTCGATGTCCTGAAAAAGTTTCGTAGTTGTCTTCAATATTTCCTAGACGACTGGAAGTACCTGCAGGTCCTGTGGTGTGTCCTATCATCCTCTGAAAATGTTCAGTAGTAGTGTCGCTGAGGATGACGTTTGTTGAGGAGAATAGGGGAATAGATTGAGTGACCAAAGAAGAGGTGAGAGGAATGGAGGATGAGAAGGTTGGATGGGTACGGGGTTCAGCGTTGGATCCGCTAAAAATCACTTCAGTCTGTAGAGAGGCTGAAGGAGGTGGGTTCTTTTCTAAGTTTATAACTCCAGCGTTTAGAGACGCTGAAGCTGGGATGGAAGGGGTGGCTTGTTCAGCTGTGGCAGAGCATACCACAGAACTATCCATCAGCTCTTCAAGATGAGCTGAGGAGTCTTTAGCATGGGAATGCTTTGAGGGTTGCTCCTTGGTTATCTTGGTCCTTTCGGAGCCAAGTTGGGAAGATGAGTGTTTCCTTTTTCTAGAAGGAGTGGAGGTTGCAGCTGGGGTATCAGCAGTAGGGATTTCCACTGAATGAGCCGCAGAAGTAGAAGAAGGAGGATTGAGAATAGATAAGAGAGTAGAGAGACGTACCTCGTTTGGCAGGGGCTTGAAGTCGAGCACCATAGGGCCAACCTGAGAGAGTTTCAGGTCTCCTACTTTTGGGTAGTTATCCTTAAGGCCGGTTTGGAAGATGGCGCTGAGGAATCGTTTGTATGGAACCCATGATGGTCTATCAGCAAAATCTACTCTGAGCGCAAGATCGTCGTAGTTTATCGAGGCCCAGTCAACATGGAGACCCTTCAGCAACGCATAGCCCATGGCTTGCTGAGGTTGAGCAGCTTGATCAGAGGAGCCACTCTTCGCTGTCATGCAGCTTATCAGGTGTGCGAAGATGAAGTTCATCTCGCTGGGCATCTTTGACTTCTTGATTGCAGTCAGTTTCTTCTCGGATTTTTCATCTCTCCCTTGATCCCAAACGTACTTCATTGCATCAAAGAATGCAATGAGTGTTTCTCTATCAGCATGTCTCTTGGGGTCAGAAAAAGGAACAAATTGTTTATCTTTGGTGGCAACAGGGAGATTCAGTGCTTTTCGAATGATAGCAGGGTTGATTTTGATGGTGCCAAAATCAGTGTCACAGAGGATGACATCAAGTAGTTTGGTAAGGTCTTTGGATGATGGTAGATGAGTGTGTCTGGCGGTATACCAGAATTGAGATAATAGTAACTGATGAGCAGGGGGTGTTATGGTCAAGACTTTAGAGAGGCAACAGGTTTTCAGAAAATCACAGCATCGTCTAGATGTTTGACTTGTTTTTTCGGAGGAAAATCGAACAACGCATGGAGGTTGTTTGATTTTGTAAAAGAGACATCCTCAAGTTTGAACTTGACCTAAGGAGCCTTGGTGATTTCAAGTTCCTCAGCAGCAGGAGTGTTCTCAGTAGTTGGAATACCAGTAGAAGGGGCAGCCATTTCTGTAATCTGCTCAACCAAAGATCAACAAAACAAATAGTCTTAATGTGGAAATATTTTCCAATAAGATGTTTTTGAATTTTGTCCATTTCATCCAGCCAAAAATCCCTTTGAGAAAGATTAGGGTTTTTCTTGTTTTCAGAAAGAGTTACAAAACGTAGAGATTATGTGTTTTCCAGTTTTCATTTGAAGAAGGAATTATGGAAAAACATATGAAGAACAAGTTTACGAGTTTTGATATAAACTTGAAGAACAACCATGAAGGTTGTATTCATAAAATCATGAACAAAAAATGATTTCATTTTATAAAAGTTCTTTTGTTTGATCTATTAAAAGCAAAGAATAAGATCATAAACAAGTAATGTAGGTAAATAATAAGAGTATTAACTTGGTTCGTCAAAGAAGAAGATGAACAGTTTCTGGAAATTTTGAGAGCACAAAATGCAACAGTAAATCTTTTTCTTGCTTGGAGGAGAAGTTTTTCGCGTAAAGAGAAAAATATAAACCCAAAATGGTTTATATAGAGAGAGTAGAGAGAGAAAATCTTGAGCGGGAAAAGATTTTCATCATGACACGGACACGTGTTTGCATTTGATTGGAAGGTAAACGAAACGTGCAAACGTGTGTCAGAAAAAGAACGTGCCAGGGCTTATCCGTTGCGATGACGTCACAACTGTCCTTTCATATTTTAGGATGTCTCTGAGGTTTTGAGGGCTCAGGCACACTTTTGAAAATATGAAGCACTGAATAGAAATATCTGTGTTGGTTTAAGAAATTTCAATGTATCGTTGTTAAGGAAGAGATATTCAGCGATGCAAGATGTTTTGAAATCTTTGAGTTCTAGGCGAACGTCAGCGAGTAAGAGAGAAAACATACCTTGATATCAGCGAGTTAATTTTTGTTCAGAGAGAGAATGAAAGAGTGGGTTATACAAGTTGATTTTATCCTATCGCTGATCAAATGTGAACCGCTGAAGATTTTATTCTTCAAAGTTCAGCATTCCAAGCTCGCTGATGAGAAAGTTGAATCTTGTCTCATCAAGAGGTTTGGTGAACAGATCAGCTAACTGATAGTCAGTTGGGATAAAATGAAGTTCTATATCACCATTCATCACATGATCTCTGATAAAATGATACATGATTTCGATGTATTTTGTCTTTGAGTGTAGCACTGGATTGTTGGCTATAGCGATGGTACTTGTGCTGTCGCCATAGATTGGAATTTTTGAGAGCTGAAGGTCATAGTCTAGTAGTTGATTTCTCATCCACAAGACCTGAGAACAACAGCTTCCAGCGGCTACATATTCAGCTTCAGCAGTTGAGGTGGACACTGAGTTTTGCTTTTTACTTGTCCAACTCACCAGCTTTCCACCCAGGAGCTGACAGCCTCCTGTGGTGCTTTTCCTATCCAATTTTCAACCTGCAAAATCCCTATCTGAATAGGCGATTAGATCAAACCCTGAGTTTTTGGGATACAAAAGACCTAGGTTCATAGTACCCTTAAGGTAACGAAAGATTCGCTTTACAGCGATCATATGAGATTCCTTAGGTTCAGCTTGATATCGTGCACACAAACAGGTTGCGTACATAATATCGGGTCGGCTAGCTGTAAGATACAAGAGAGAGCCGATCATCCTACGGTACAGCGTGACATTAACAGGTATTCCATTTGAATCCTTGTTTAGTATCAGCGGTGGTGCCATAGGGGTTTTCATAGCTGAACTCTGAGTTAAATCGAATTTCTTCAGCATATCTTTAACATACTTTCCCTGATTAATGAAAGTTCCTTTTTCATTTTGCTTTATCTGAAGACCAAGTAAATATGTTAGCTCACCCATCATACTCATTTTATACTCTTCTTTCATTCTATCAGCGAAACGAGTACAAAGATCAGGGTTAGTAGAAACAAATATATTGTCATCAACATATATCTGAACAAGAATGATATTACCTTTCACTATTCTGAAAAATAGAGTTTTGTCGATTTTACCTTGCTCAAGTTTTTCAATTAGGAGATAAGAGGATATAGTGTCATACCATGCACGTGGAGCTTGCTTTAAGCCATAAAGTGCCTTATCCAGTTTATAAACATAACCTGGACGCTTAGGATCTGAGAATCCTGGAGGTTGTTCCACATAGACTTCTTCATTCAGCTTTCCATTTAGAAACGCTGACTTAACATCCATCTGATATACTTTGAAGTTTTTGTGTACAGCGTATGCTAAGAATACACGAATAGATTCTAGTCTTGCTACAGGAGCAAATTTTTCGTCGTAATCTATGCCTTCCTCTTGTCTGTATCCCTGAGCAACAAGTCGAGCCTTGTTGCGGGTTACAGTTCCATGTTCGTCCAACTTGTTTCGATAGACCCATTTAGTGCCTATCACTGTTTTGTCTGTTGGTCTTTGAACAAGTTTCCAAACTTTGTTTCTTTCGAATTCAGTCAGCTCTTCTTGCATAGCGCTGACCCAGTTTGGATCTTTGAGGGCATCATCTATTTTCTTTGGTTCAATCAGAAAAATAAAGTTAACAAATAAACAAATATTACCTGCACTTCGTCGAGTCTGAACACCAGCGTTTGGATCACCAAGGATTTGATCAATTGGGTGATTTACAGTCCATCGCTGAGCCGGAGCATAAGTCGCTGACTCAAATTGAACTGGAGGAGCTGAAGATGAAGCTTCAGCAACTTCTAGAATATCAACCAAGAGAGGAGTAGGTGCAGATGTCATCACATTCACTGATTGCTGAGAAGTAGATGGAATGTTTGAGACATTTGGTTCAGAAGCATGTATAGTGTTTAAAGGAACAGCTGAGACCCATGATGTTTCAGCTTCACTATTCTGCATGTTTGGGATGATAGTAGGACTATCATCTTCAACGATATGAGTATGAGGAGTGGGAATATCTTCTGAATCACCAAGATGTGAAAACATCCATTATTCAGTTTTTCAGTATCAGCAGAAGGTCGAGAATTCGCTGAACGGGATTCGTCAAAAGTGACGTGAATATTTTCTTCAACAGTTTGTCTTCTTCGATTGAAGACTCTGAAGGCTTTGGAGAATGAAGAATATCCAAGAAAGATTCCATCATCAGCCTTAGGATCAAACTTTCCAAGGGCATCTCTATTGTTTAGTATGAAACACTGACATCCAAAGATGTGAAGAAAGCTAATTGAAGGCTTTCTCCCATGAAAATGTTCATAGGCTGTTTTATTAAATCTTTTGTCTATCAGAGACCTGTTTTGCGTAAAGCAAGCAGTGTTGACAGCTTCTGCCCAAAACTGAGTAGGCAGGTGAGAATCGCTGAGCATTGAACGTGCAGCTTCAATAATAGTTCTATTTCTTCTTTCAGCGACTCCGTTTTGTTGCGGTGTTCTCCCTGAAGAAAAGTTGTGAGAAATACCCTTACTCTCAAAGAAGGAATCAAGAGAACTGTTTTTGAATTCAGTCCCATGATCACTCCTTATTAAGCGAACGATCAAGTTGTTCAGGGTTTCCATTTTCCGAACAAAGGTGATGAGTTCTTCAGGGGTGTCACTCTTAGAACGGAGAAACATAACCCATGTATATCGAGAGAATTCATCAACCATGACCAGTGTATATTTATTTCCAACGATGGATTGCTTGTTGATAGGGCCAAACAAATCCATATGGAGAAGTTGTAGAGGAGATGACACTGAGGAAACTTGCTTTGACTTAAAGCTTGCTTTGGTCTGCTTGCCTTTCTCACACGCTAAACATAAGGATTCTTTGGCGTATTAGTGTTGCGGTAGACCAGTGACTAACTCTTTGAAGAAAGAGTGTTCAGTGTCTTGAAGTTTAGATGAGAGAGCCTCTTATGCCATAGCCAGTTGACATCAGATGAGGCTTTTGAGAAGAAACAAGAGTTCTCAGTGGTTGTTGAGTACATGTTTATTACATAAACATTTTCCAAACGATAACCGCTGAGAGATATCTTCTCCTTTTTGTCAGCGACAAAGCAGGATTCCTTAGTAAAGATTACTTTGTTATCCTTGTCACAAAGCTGACTGATGCTTAGAAGATTATGCTTCAGCCCTTCAACATATGCGACTCTTCTGAAGGTTGTTGTACCATTAGAGAGTACACCAAACCCTCGGGTATGTCCTTTTCCATTTCCACCAAAAGTTATAGAGGGACCCTTCTCTTCTTTGTACTCAGTGAGCAGGTTTTTCATACCAGTCATGTGTCTAGAGCATCCGCTATCGAGATACCAGATACCCTTCTTAACCTACATTACAAAAGAAGATTAGTTTTTCTTGGGTACCCACTTAACCATGTGTACACACTTGTCAGTGGGGGTAGAAGAGGAGGTGGAAGGTTTAACAGTCTTTGCAGCATTTGAAGATTCAGCTTTGTCAGTCTTCACATTGGTTAATTTCTTAACCTCAGTGGTCTTCTTTGCCTTGGGGGCAATGATCTTCACCTTAGCTATCTTTTCAGCTTGGGTGGCTGTAGGACACTTACTAGCAATATGATTGGTAAGTCCACAATGATAACATTTCCTATAACTAAAAGTAGTTCTAGGACCATTTACATGCTGAGCTTTTGATTTTGAATTAGAAGGACCAGCACCAAGTAAGCTATTGGCTTTTCAAATGGGAGGAACATTCAGTTCTTCGGATTTCTTACCAATAATTTCCACTTTGATTCTAGGAGTAGATCGCTGAATAGATCCATGCTGAATAAATCCAGAGATCTTATTCTTTGAATCAGAGGGATAAGTCATTGAAGCTTTAGAAATATTTTCTATTTGAAGGTGACGGTTTTTAAGTTGTTCAGCGAGATCAAAGTTTTGATTTTGAACAACAGCTTTGCCATTCATGGCATCATATAAACTCATAGTCAGGAGATCGATCTTTCGAAGACTATCAGCTTCATCAATATCTGAAATATTGGTAAAGAAAGAAGGTAATACCTTGGAGGTAGAGGATGAAGTAGAGGGAATGTCATACTTTTCTTCCTCATCTTCGATTTTGGCCATGAGACAGAGATTGGCCTCATCATCATCTTCAGAGTCAGATGATTCTTCAGAGTCAGATGATTCTTCTTCGTCAGAGGTAGCCCAATCGTAGTCAGCCATCAGCCATCAGGCCTTTGCCTTTCTTTTTAAAGCCTTTCAGCTTTGCATACCTTTCTTTCAGCTTGTTGTACTTGTCATCTCTAGCCCTGGGGTTAGAGGATTTCTTGGAGAAAGCTGAGGTTCTAGAAACTTTCTTTGACCTGCACTCGCTAGCAAAATGTCCTATCTTTTCACAGTTATAGCAAGTAGCAGTAGCCTTATCAACAAGGGTTGATGATCTTGGTTTGTCAGTGAGAGAGAGAGGTTTATTCTTTCTGAAATTTTTCTTTTTGGCGAATCTCGTGAACTTATTATATAGGAGAGCCATAGATTCATCATGATCTGAAGAGTCAGGATCTGATGAGCATTCAGAGTTAGTCTCCAACTCAGTGATAGTAACAGTTGATCGCTGAGTGGAAGGTGACTCTGAGATTAAAGCAACAGGGGTGCTTTTGGAATCTTTTACAAGATTCTTCTTAAGATGACTCGACTGCTCATGATTGAGCATCGTACCATATAAGGTAGAAAGAGTCATTGATTTTAGATCCTTTGACAGCTTGAGACACATTGAATAATTGTCCCAGGTTTCAGGTAAACATTCTAAGAACTTTGTCAGAACTTCAAAGTTAGAATATTCCTTACCAACGGTTTTCAGATCTATTAATAAATAGTTAAACCGCTGATGTACTTCAGAGAGAGATTCATTCTTACCACAAATGAAGCTTTCGTACTGTCTTACCAGGTTGATCTTACGTGAGTCCTGGACTTCAGACGTACCTTCATACTGAACATAGATTGTGTCCCATATGGCTTTGGATGTTTTCAGGCTCATGACGGAATGGTAGACTTCGCCAGGAAGAGCCATGGAAAGAATGGATCTGGCTTTTGTGTCGATAGCAACTTTCTTCTTATCTTCATCAGTCCACATATGAATTTCCTTGGGAATCAACCTTTCAGGAATGAAAGCTCTATCAGCAGTGCTTGGAACTTCAGGATCAATTCTCATAGGAATATATGGGCCATTTTCGATGTAGTAAGGCATAGTAGGGTCTACACCTTCAAAGAAGAGTATCATCCTATTTTTCCATAGATTGAAGTTATCTCTGGAAAATCTTGGAAGTTTTGCAAGAGAACCATTATCAATATAGTTTGTGTTTGTGTTGGTAGCCATTATGAGAAATAGCAAGGAAGAGACAAGATTAGTATAAGCAAGATCTTGTTTATGAGATTAAACAAATCCACTCTGATACCACTTGTTGGTCCCGAAGGGTTATACAAGTTTGTAGAAGGGGGGGGGGGGGGGGGGGGGGTTGAATACAAACACACGATATTTACTTTCTAAATTGTTTATTGATATAATCAAACAATTTACAACTTGTTGCGGAACAAGATTAAGGACTAAGCCTAACCTAAACAAGTTAAGAACACAAAGTTTCTTGCACTAGAAATAAGACAGAAAAGAGATAAGAATACTACGAGTAATATTCTAACACTAAGAGAGAAAGAAGAAGATGGTCGAGCACTTCAATTCTAAAGTAGTGTTTCTTAAAGAGTCATTATCAAATCACTGAGGGTTTGGATCAACACCTCTTAAATCTGTCTTGAGGAAACCTGAGTTAACAGGTCGATTGGCAAAATGGAGCATATATCTCAGTGGTTACGACATCGATTTCAAGCCCAGGACCGCGATCAAATCGCAAGCCTTGGCGGATTTCATCGTTGATTCCAGTCCTGAATTGGAGAAAGAAGCAGAGCTCGAGGTGTCTACTATGGTGACTCACGACGACGTATCCTGGACTCTACATGTCGACGGTTCATCCAACACTAGGGGTTCAGGACTAGGCGTCGTCTTAAAGTCGCCACAGGGGGGCAAGATGGTGTATTCCGTGCGATGCGACTTCAAAACCACCAACAACGAAGCTGAGTATGAAGCCCTGATCGTGGGAATGAATATGGCCCACGACTCAGGGGCAACCGCGCTACATGTCAAAAGAGATTATCTCCTGGTCGTGAACCAGATGAATGGAGAATTTGTGGCCAAAGATTCAAATATGACAGCGTACCTAAAGGTAGCAAAAGAAAAATCAAAAGTGTTTAAATCGTTTTCTATTGAAAAGATTCCAAGGGACCAGAATACTCAAGGCGACGCTTTAGCAAACCTTGGGTCTGCTCTGGTCGAACTAATATTCGACAGTTTTCCCATGATCCACCTGGCAACGTCGTCCATTGAAAATGACGATGTCGTCCCGATCGAAGTCCAGGAAGATGATTGGTCGTGCGACATCAGAAATTTCCTTATGCACGACCAACTCCCAAAAGACAAGATGGAAGCTCGCAAGATCAGGTTCAAGGCGTCCCGGTATGTCATGATCGGAGGTAGACTGTATCGACGATCATCGACATGCTTAAACCTAAGATGCGTCATCAGCAAAAGTCAAGTTCAGAAAATCCTTCAAGAGATGCACGATGGGGAGTGTGGCAATCACTCAGGTGGTTGCAGTTTGGACAATTGCATCTCTCGACAAGGCTACTTTTGGCCAACACTGCGACAAGACGCCGTCAGGTATGTCCAGAACTGTGATCCCTGTCAACGACATTCAGGTACGCCCCATAAACCCTCTGAACCTTTACATTCGACACTGATCCCATGGCTCTTCATGAGGTGGGGAATGGACATTGTCGGCAAGCTACCACATGCCCCTGGGCAAAAGGTATTTCTTCTCGTACTTACGGATTATTTTTCTAAGTGGGTAGAAGCAGTTGCCTTTTCCCAAGTTCGGGACAAGGAAGTCGTCTCTTTTATCCAAACTAACATCATATGCAGGTTTGGGATTCCATCCGAAACTGTCTGCGACAATGGATCCCAGTTCATAAGCAACAGAACTCGACAGTTCTGCGAAGACCGCAATATCAAGATGACGACCTCGACACCCAGGTATCCCCAGGCAAATGGACTTGCAGAGTCGAGCAATAAGACCATTATTGCTTCGATCAAGAAAAGGTTAAAAGCTGCAAAGGGAAAGTGGGTCGAAGAACTCCCTTCAGTCCCGTGGGCGAATCGCACGATGCCTCGCACGTCCACAGAACAAACCCCTTTCTCCTTGGTCTATGGTTGTGAAGCAGTTCTGCCAGTCGAGATCCGGCTCCCAACCTTGAGGCATACTTCCGTCGACCACAACCTGGTTGATTTAAGTTATGACCTCGACGCCCTTGAAGAACTTAGAGAATCAACATTGATCAGAATGGCATCACAGAGGCAAGCGGTCGAGCGGCATTTCAACAAGAACGTCAAAGTTAAAGTCTTCCAAGAAGGCGATTACGTCCTCCAACGAGTGTTCCAAAGCACTCAAGAGCTTAATGCAGGTAAGCTTTCCACCAAGTGGGAAGGTCCTTATCGTATCTCAGAAGTCGTGGGTAAAGGTTCCTATCGGCTCCAAACCCTCGACAAGGTATTTCTTCTAAACCCTTTTTTCTAAAAAAAGTATTTCTTCTAAACCCTTTTTTCTTATACGATTTTTCCATCACGACGAGTACTGACTTAAGCATCGGAGGGTCGTTGGTTAGCCAACGACCAACCTCTGACATTGTTTTATCGCAGGGTCGCACGACAAAAGTTACTAAGTCTATTATACGACTTAAGTACATTTTCGCAGGATCGCACGACATAAGCATCCAGGTCTACTATACGACTTGACCACATTATCGCAGGGACACATGACTCAAATTTATCGCATGATTTAATTGTTCGATCATAAGGACTAACGACCCCACGGTCTAAGTTTTTTAACTTAGAAATTTTTTCATATTTTGAGTGAGTACTCTAAATCGCACGTACTTATGTTTGCTTTGCACGACTTAAAGGTCTCACAGTCCGCATTTTAACTTGAAAGAGTCAATGTATTTCGATGGATGCCTTTGTCGCAAGTGCTTTTGTTTATACGACTTATGTTTATTTTCGTACGATCAGTATTATATTCAATGTTTGCTTGTAATACAAAAACTGATTGACAACAAAATAATGTGCAAGTTCAAAAGAAATGTAAATTTCTTTCGTCAAACGACAAAGTACATCCAAATAACTCGACCACCAATCGTCAAACGATTAAAGACAAAGAGTAAAAATTTTCTAAGGCTGAAGAGGATCATCGACCACTTCCTTGCCTGAAGCTTCGCCCTTGGAGCCTTCATCTACCTCCTCCTCCTCGACCTCCTTATCGTCGTCTGAGTCGAGGTCCCTTTCAGCCCCAACAGAAGACAAGAAGAACGGCAACTCATCCGACGCAGAGGCAAGGGGGTTCTTGCCTGACAGGTGTTGTCGCATGATCGCCGTCCGCGCGGTCAGTTGAGCAAGAGCAAAGATGGACATCGCCTCGTCCTTTAAGCTCCTTCACCTCCCCTTCCAGCTTCGCCACCCTGGACTTGGAATCTTCAACCTCTTTTTCACTTGCAGCTAAAGACTCCTTAGTCTTGTCCAGCTCAGCCGATAGTTCACCTCGTCTCTTGCACGACCGACGGCCTCCGATTCATTTTGGGCGTCATGGAGCCGAATGGACATGTCCTCGACATGCGCCAGAGCGGCCTTCTCCCTATCCAACGCCGCTTTCTCTCTCTCGAGAGCAGAGGACACCAGACCTCTTATTTTCGCCGTTTCAGAGTGCAGAGCGAGGGAGGACTGGAACGCCTGAGAAACACAAACGACATAAGTTAATAAACACTCGACAAAGTTATAAACATCGAAAAAAGACAAGTCTTGAAAGAAAGACCTACCATGAATGCAAGTCCCGTGACGTGGGATCCCGTCTCTTCGACGTCGACCCCCTGAAAGCGCTCCTTGAAAGAAGGGAGCTGGTATTTCCCCAGATGGAGGAAAAGCTTCGTCCTGTCCAGGACATTGTCAGCCATGAAGTCTGACGGCAATGTAAAGTTGACCGTCATGACCTCAGCCTCTCCCGTCGCATGCCCTTTGCCCTTGTCGGCCGACAAAGGGGTCGACGTGGCAGACGGCGACATCGTCGTTTTTGTCGGAGGCGCAGAACTCAATGGCGTCGCATCGATCGCACCAGAAGACGTCCTCGTCTTCTCAGGTGATGCGACCGACACCTTCGTCTTCTCGGGGGTAACGACTCTCGACGAGTCGCTTGCCTTCGAAGACGGTTCCCTCGGGATTGACATCCTCGTCTTCTTTAAAACCCCCGACCCGGTGGTCGAGGTCCCTTTCCTCTTTTCTCTACCCTTGCGGGCAAGTTCAGCTTGAGCTTCCCTCTTGGCAGCTGCAGACGAAAACTTCGCCTGAGATCCTCCTGAAAAACGAGAAGGACAAGTTTAAACAAAGGGAAATATAAGAAAGGTTACGTCGAGCAGAAAGGTCAAGGTACACTTACCAGTCATCTCCACTTCTTCTTCTCTCGACTATTATTTTTTCCTCTTCCTCTGTCTCCTCTTCCTCGTCCTCCTCTTCTTCTCGTCTTTCCTCTCAGTTCTCACCCAAATAGACCACGTCGTTGTCCTCATCTATCAAATGTCGTGTGACGATCGATCGTTCGTCGGTGCTGAATTCTAGGAACTTGTTGATCTTGGCCTGAGAATCGTCTTTTGACTTCATGTCCTCGAATTTGATATCTGAAGGCACAAAAGAGAGAAGGTCAGTTGAGAAACAAATCAATAAATATAAACGCTGGACAAAAGCTAAGAAACTCACCCGCCATATTCCAGCCGGATCTAATCCAGTCGCTGTCAGGGTCCAAAGTTGCCACACGCACGAATGCGTACCTGGTCTTCCACTTGCGGTCGTTGAACGCAATTTTGAGAACCAAGGTACGATCGCCTTTGTGTTTCGAGAACAGACTATAGCGACGGTACCCATCCGTTTTGACCTGGTAGGCCGTCAAGAGGTCGTTTACGTTCATCGGCGACTCCCAAATCCTGGTAAGTCGCTCGACGACCTGGATAACACACCAGAACTGGGGCATTAGTTGCCCCGGTGAGAGGTCGAACTCGCACATGAATTCCTTGGCCATAGGCGAGTAGGGCCATTCGAAGCCTATCTTGAATGGGTATTCGTATATCACGAAATGCCCTTCGAGAAACATTTCAGGTCGGACCTGACCCGCTCTACTTAATGCAATCCCCGCATGGATTTTTGCTAATCTCCTAGGGGAGTCTAGATCGTCTTGATCTCTAATGGTGCTCGCTCGTTCGGTCGACATTGCTAAACCAGTTAGCCAAATTTTATGTCTCTCAGAGCAAAAAGATCCCAATGTCTCCTAGGTTTCTAGCGATAGACTTACGACGCATAAAAGGGATGAGAAGTCGTACCTTATATAGGCGCTCTAAACCTCGAAAACTCTAGATTGGAATAATATTTCTACAGGTTTGGAATGTATTCGATGAAAAATAGCAAGAAATCAGGAAGAAAAACTCGCTCTAAAACTCTCAGAAAACGTAAACTGTACAAGATCCTCGAAAGGACTCTATTTATGCAAACGATCGTGTCAGGTCGAGTCGCTCGATGATCGACACGTGGCCATACCTTTTAGAATACTCGACAGATCATCGACACCTGGCATTCACAGCTGTTTAACATGATCGCACGTCAGCATGATGTCACGATCTTATCCTCTTTTCAACTTCCCATTCAGTTGGAGTCGAGCCGATTCAGTTCCAAACCAACGACTTTCGACATGTGTCATGCCTCTTGACATACCCTTGGACGAAGATTTTAAAAGATTTTCTTCCAACAAAAATTTAAAACTTCAAATTTTGAAATTGCCACTCTATTTTTAAATTTTGGGGGCACACTGTTTGGGTAAAAATTCACCAGTCTCGACCATGACCAAAAAAAGGAAATCATTTATTACACTTTCTTATAGTAAGATAAAATCATGAACACTTTATCGTCTGGCCAAAGTTTAAATCGAAGATTTACTCACGACACTCGACCGTCGTAAGACACCTTACGACCTCGACCGACTAACGTATGACAACTGTTATGATTTCTTTGTTTAATGCAGGATCAACACCATTAATGGCCAACTAACATAACCGACAAGGTTAATTATGAGAATTAACTTCAGAAAACCGTTACGACCGTTACTCAAAGCCTTTATGGAGTCATTTAAGGCCACGAAAACTATATAAACAAGGGCTCCATCATCATTTGCGCACACCCGATTCCAAGAACAAGAACTACACAGCGAAATACTTGAAGCAAAACTCTCTCTCGAAAGCATACTACGCACGATGCACCATTCCGATACACGACAAATATTCGCACGACGCTTTATATTTACATACGACACATCTATTTACTTTACATCTAAAGTCTTTCTTTCATTTGTACTGTAACCATTGTACTCCCGACACTCGAAACAAAGGACATCACCCCTGTTTGGCGATCATAGTGCAACGAAGACTGTCATAGTCGTCCGCGGGTTTTTTCCTCGTTGAGGTTTTCCCCGCGTCACCAAATTTCTTGCGTCTCATTTACTTTCCTTTGTCTTTGTCGCACTGTTTTGTCAAACGATTTCTATCTTTAGTTGTTAAGCTCCATAATCAACCTTAAGTTATTCTTCTAGACGATTTTTGGCATTAACACTTATTTTCTTCTAAGTTTGAGAAAACACATTAATGTGTGCGAACCTTGTCAGAAACGTTTTACTCATGTGTCATTATATGACCGGATGAGAAAATTTTGGAAAATGATTTAAAGAATTTCATCTTTTGAAATTTGGTCGTGAACTATTTGATGCATGTTATTTCATTTCAAGAAAACTACTAGGAAAGTGTTACAAGCTTGCATGCTTACTCCAATTTGAGATTTCCCTCATGATGTTTTAGTCGATATCTCTAAACAATGAAAACGTATTGATTTTGTCTTTAAATTTGGAACTTACACAAGTCATTTTATGTTTTGACCAAAGTGTATTTATGAATCGTTTCATCGTTTTTGTAAAATAAACTGACGCGCGCAAATTTTGTTGGTGAACCTTTTTTATGCCATTTTATGGTAAAAAAAGGAATTTTGGAGTCAAATGCCGTTTGAACTTCTTTTGAAGTATGTAAGAACCTTTTTGTTGCACACTATTTAAAGTGGGCAGTTACTTTACGTGCATGTCATGACTCAATCCATACTAGGACCGTAGCGGTTTATTTCAAAGAAGTTGTTTATTTCGCTTCTGCGTTTTTGCTTATAATCTACGCTACGATAAATAGTTTTCAATATGATTTTCATATGTGGGACGAGTGTGTCTATTTTTGCGCAACTACCGAACTGATAGTAGTATTTTCTATGCTTACGGTTAAATTAATATGAAAATCTTCGTGTTAAACATTTTTATAAAAAGTTTTGATTGACATATTTGTTAAATAATTCACTTGAGAACCTTGAACTCATTAGGACCTTGGAAAGGTTAAGTAACCCCTGTTAATAGTAAGTGCTTGTAGAACTTCGACTATGCAAAGTTGAGTGTTTCGACGTATGACGGTGCTATAGGCAGGATCGTATCGGTGACAGAGTCGATGTACTTATTGTAACTGAAGGGTTAGATTCGCGGTATCATATTTTGAGGTTAGTGTAACCGTTTTTGTCGGCAACCCTGTTTGGGTCTTGAACAATTTTTGCATAAAGAACTCTTTAGACACCGTATTGATAACCTTAGTTTTGTGGGAATGCTCGGCGAACGGAACTCGTGTGTGGAGTTTTGTTAGAGTTCAAAGCTTGGTGGTATGACTAGGTGTCAACCTTTTTGGGTTCGAGGTCGAGAACCGTTAGCGAATTCAGAGGGTGTAGTCTGATTTTAATAAAATGATGATAACGGTTGTAGTAATCTTAAGATGCTCAATTGTGATGAGTAGTTTTGGTGGAATACCTTTCGTGTGTGGTTAAAGAACCTGTCAGTTTGATGATTAATGTTGGGATGGATTCTTGGAATCGTATAATCGATGGATCAGTAACGACCGCGGGTCTTGGAGTCTATTAGTGCTTGTTGGAATTAAACGACAGTTAATGGTAGGAATAATTGGAATTAGAGATTCGGTTGGTCTTGGTATTAATTAAACCTTGGATTGATTTAGAGTCTGGACCTGCAACCGGAGAAGTATGGAACATTATAAGGTTGGGAGACAACCGAAGTTGTCTGATTAGGAGTCACTCCAGTGAATGGAGCGTTCACCAGGACATTAGCACAGTGTGCCTGAGAGGACATTGTTGGTAAGTGTTTGCTTGAGGTTCTTCATGACAGTCTACGCGTGGGAAATTAGATTCCAGTTGGAAGCTGATGGAACGTGGTCGGCGTCGAGTAGAGTAGCCTTGGTTGTAAAGGATCTAGATTTCGGGGACGAAATCCTTCTAAGGTTGGGAGGATTGTAACACCCCGAAAATTGACATACGGGAGTTGGACTCACGGATGTCCGCATGGGCAAGGGCCAGACGTCCGCGATGCTCGGAAGTCCGCACGTCATCCGCAGAAGCAACATAGAAGAAATGGGAAATCGGTCGAGGCAAGGCCGGACGTCCGCGAAGGACCACGCGGACGTCCGTGAAGGACCATGCGGACGTCCGTGACCTGTTTGATGAGATATTTTGGTTTCCATTTTAGATCTTTCTCTCTCATTCTCCTCATTTCATCTTCAAACTCAAAATCAGTTTCCTCTCTCCCTCTAAACCGATTTCCTCCCAATAAACCCTAAATACTTCATCTTCTTCCCCAAATCAAACCCCTTACCATTGTTGTGAACCTTAACCTTTCTAGAAACCTTTCACTTCATCTTCTCCATCAAGTTTCTAGGGTTTCATCCAACCCTTTTCACTCCACTTTGAAGATTGGGAGTTTGTGGCTCATCTTGGTGATTCTAGAGGTACTTTGGTTGGTGGATTCAAGTTATGGTTAAGGTAATCTTCACCTCTCTCCATTTATGAAAGTTAGGGTTTTGGTATAAGTTGAGATCTTGATGTAAAATGTATGGGGAATGATTCTTTATGGTTAGATCTGATTATTGATGGTTGGAAACTTATGGATCTAGGTTTTTGGAGGATTTGGCTTGAAGATGCAAGTTTCTTCAAAGGAGCTTACGTTTGGGAAAATCTAGATTTAGCCTAAATCTAGCAAGGTGAGTTCAAGTTGATTTGTGAAAACTTTGTACATGCCAAAAATGTTATTTTCCAAATATTTGTGTGTTTTGCTTGAAATTATCAATTGTTGAGTTATTTGATGAGTTTAACTCTTTTGAAGTATTTATCTTCATAAATGTTGTAAAACACCCATAGTTGGGATTTTTGGATATTTTGATATGTAGAAATCATAAATATGTCCTTAAAAGATTTATTGCTCAAAATGAAGTTTATTTGATGGTTTAATCACATTGGTGAAATTGATTTTATAAACCATTTGGGAAAATGCACAATTTAGTGTCAAGAGTCATTTTGAGAATTATAAGGGTATGAGTCCTTTTGGGAAAACTCTTTTGTTTAACCCGTGTCGAGTTTTGGGTTAATAATGATTTTGTGGTACTTGTTTACCTAATCGATATTTAAATGCATTTTATGCTATGATGACCATTATTTATAGGTCTAATGAGTTTTAAGCATTTTGCTCGGTTTTGACTTTGAGAAAGTCTTGGGAACATTTTGTCCGGTTTTGATGACTCAATGTGGGGTCTTAAGTATGGTTTGCATTCATTGCATCATATCGCATATTATTGCGCATTATTGATATTTACATACCCGGGTGCGTTAGACATTCCAGGATTGGCATATTATTATAGACTGTGTTGCATTGGCGATAGGCGGGTTTACACCCCCCTAAATCTACCACAAGTGTACGGGTCGAATCAAGTAATGGTACTTAAAAAGTACGAGTATCGAACCAAAGGAACCAGGTGTCAAGTACCACAATGACTGTATAGGTTATTAACTAGACGAACGCAAATTGAGTTGTTGATTGTTGGAAACACGAATTAGAATACTTTAATTAATTCAAATCAGAGAAAGAGTTGGGGGGTTGGATTCCTCATGGGAATAATCAATTAGCTCAACAGATTCGACATGATTGAAATAACTTCAGGATGAATAGCATAATCAAAATGCATTACTATACTCTATCAAGCCATATCAACAATTATTCAACACATTGTATTGTCTCTCGATCTAAACAATAGTATAGAGGCGGGTTTACACCACTCTAAATCTACCGCAAGTGTACGGGTCGAATCAAGTAATAGTACTTAAAAAGTACGAGTATCGAACCAAAGGAACGAGGTGTCAAGTACCACAATGACTGTATAGGTTATTAATTAGACGAACACAAATTGAGTTGTTGATTGTTGGAAACACGAATTAAAATACTTTAATTAATTCAAATAAGAGAAAGAGTTGGAGGGTTGGATTCCTCATGGGAATAATGAATTAGCTCAATAGATTCGACATGATTGAAATAACTTCAGGATGAATAGCATAATCACAATCCATTACTATACTCTATCAAGCCATAGCAACAATTATTCAACACATTGTATTATCTCTCGATCTAAACAATAGTAGTTGAACAATTAGTGATTAAAAACCTCAAGGAATGAAATATCATATTTCTATCTCAAATTTGTCCAAGACATAAAGGATTAATCAAATCTCAAAACTTTTCTCAAAGGTTGAAGATTTATAAAATCAAATAATAGTTGATCGGACTATTACAAGCATTAAGAACAATCCCAAATGTTTCATCCATCTAAATCAAACCAATCAAATCTATCCGCAAAGCTAAACAATTATCAAACCATGATTCACACCAACCCCCCAACATGAACGAATTAGTTCATATTGGGGGTTTTAAAACTTAGAAATGAAAAGATTAAAACGAAAGTAAACATGTTTGTTCTAAAAGAAATGAAATCTATGAACTCCCTGAAAAGCTTAAGCCGCCGATGTAACGTACTCGATGCGCCTTTTGATTCTCATTCCATGATGTTTCTCGCCCTCTTCTCGCCTTCAAAAATCGCTTCCTATCTCCCAAAATCACCCAGAGAAAGTCTGAAAACGTAACTGATACCGAATACCCTCAACCCTAGCCGTCATATGGAATAAAAATGGCCAGAGCCTCTGCACGTATGACGGCGCGTGTTGGGTCGTGCAAGGAAACACACAGAACACTGGTCAAATGAGAAACAGACTCCCGCACGTTTGGTGGCACGTCTTGGGTAGCACCAGGAGCCGCGTCAGGCACTGTTAACCACAGAATTTTGATTTTTCCATTTTGGCCCAAAAATGCCGTAAACTTCCTCTAATCGACTCAGAACTTTCCTATCCTCAATAATTCATGATATCCTGTATTTTCTCACAAAAAACCATTAAAATGTACTATTTACTTGGAAACTCACAACTAACAGACCGATTTTGGGATCAAAATTACGTCGGAAAACGACATTATCAACAACCCCAAATCGAGCGTTGCTTGTCCCCAAGCAAAATAGCGACACAAATAAACATCAACCACACAACCAAAAAATCGCAATTTCGTGTTGTCGAGAATATCATTAGTGATCTCTAGTCAATTCAACAATCACCACGAGTTATTGTGAGATGAACTACCAACCAGCAGACCTAGTTATCGAATTCTGAACAACAAAACTTTGAGGAAGGGAACTATCAGGGTGTGTTTGGTACGCATATAGGATAAGACAGGACAAGGTGGGACAGAACAGAACAGGACAGGACAGAACTGGATAGAACAGAACAGATAACATTGACCAATTTACCTTTACTAAATTTAAAGAATGAATAAAATATGAAATAGAAGGTTTATTTGATGTTTTAGAAGAGAATTATATTTTATTTTAAGGTTATATTGGTAAAACATAAGTCTGTTCCACCTTGTTCCAACTTGTTCCATGGGGTGGGGGTGGAACATACCTGTTCCAGTTTGTTCCACCTTGTTCCAGTCTGTTCCACATAAAGGTCCTGCCAAACGTGGGACAGTGGACCCTGTTCTGTCCTGTCCTGTCCTATCCAGTGTACCAAACGCACCCTCAGGGACCACACCACACTAGAATGTACCGAGGCTAAACATGCACAGAGAGGATTTCGCCTTGACCCTACCTCACGGTTTTCTCTCTTCACTCGAGCCCTAGGTTTCACACATGTTGTCAAGCTTTCAGGAGTTTGGTACTAAGAATTCACAATAGCATGCATGAACAACAATTAGACAAAGACACACAATTGTACACAAATTGATCTCGGAAGGAATCCATTATCAAGACTAGGACTAGAAATGTTGCTCTGCCACTCTTTACAAACTCTCCATGCTGAACTCAGATCTTTATATTGGACATGGTTGCTGCTTAAGGATGAAGGTCAATGGGTTTACAATCCTTAAAGGATGTTTAATGATAATTGGTGACCTTCTAATTTTCTTTCGCTCGTACTTTACAACACTTCACTCACACTCCTTAAACTGACCCCTCAGTTTTTTTTGACTGAACTGAAGGGGTTACAACGGGTTTCATTTGGGAACTTTGAGTCATGAAAAGCAGTGGGATTAGCAGCAACCAATAAGCTTGATGTCTTCACACATGGTTTATTCACAAAGATGGCAAAAATCTTCACTTCCTATTCCTATGGATGTCTCTGATAACAAATGCAAGTTATAGTGAGATCAGGTATAACAACGACCAAAAGACTAAATGAAAAGTGTATCGAGTAATGCATAGTCTCTCAGAATTGAAGTTAGCAAGTGTATGACTCAACAAACTCACGGGTGGTCTCCACTAATGTCTCTAATGCATGCAGTCACCTTGATCCACCTTAGTGCTATATTATCCCTTCTAATTCCTCCCCCCAAAATTAGTGTTTTCGAAATGTCACACTAAGTCATGCTAAAAATGTCGCCCACTCTTCACCATAACGAGGAAATTGTTCAATCCACTGAGATCAACAAATGATAGACTCGACAATTAACCCCAAACCAGAAACAAACATTGTCCCCAATGGAACCAATAACAGCACATAGAAAGCAACCACGAAATATGCGATTAGGTACAATCATCCAACTATGAAAACTAAAAAAAATAGTTTTTATCACTAAAGCATCAAAAATGAAAGTCTAACCAACCATTCAATCACCTCGCGCTCGTCGGCTTGACTCCCCTTGTGCACGCCTTCTTCTCCTTGCTGGTTATGGATTTTATGGACCCGCTTCATTTGGGTTTGAAGTGCTTGCTTCATTCGGGTTTCCATCACTTCTCGCATATCCCCTTCCGCTTAGTGTCGGAAACCCTTGACGCATCTCAATCTGCATCCGGCACATTTGTCGCGCCAGTCCTGGTATGTCGGTCCCGAGCTCCACTCCTTCCATGTCAGTTACCGGATTATAGTCGACATCATCATCATCATATGCATCCATGTCATCCACCCATGCCAGAATGCGCATGCGCTCTCTCTCTCTCTCTATCCGCGGCCGCTTTCCTGTCGAACCTATTTGCCGCATTAAACTGCGTATTGTAGGTGTGTCGGTCGAAGGGCGGTGGTGGTGGTGGTGGTATAGTGTTACCAACATCACAGCCGGCGTCCCTGCACAATCTGGTTATTAAACATGGAAAGGGCAGAATACCGACACTGTTGGTACTGGATGCTGCATCTATCAGTTGGTGCTGGATGATTTGGCCAATATCCATCGGAAAGCTGAACTGAAGGTGGTATAGGACCTTGGCGACATAAGCGTCTACAGTACTATCATGGGTGGATGGCGTCAGGTTGCACTTCAAGAATTTCATCCATAGTTAGATCTCCGGTCGGAGTTCACTCTTTTTAACATCATGCTGGTGTGGAATCCATTGTGCTTTACCGCTCCTCCGTAAGGCTGAGGATAAGATGTCACTGTAGTGGGTATCGTTTCGAACTCCGTGAATCGGGATTAAGACAAAGGTTGCACCAAGGTTATCGGGGCGAGGCACCCCATAGTGGGCGCAAATAGCTTCCACAGGCATCCACACCAATCTCCCTCTCACCACCATCGAGTGAAACTCATTGAAGGCGGGTGGTATCATGGCGGCATAGAAATATAGAACCAACTCCTGATCATACGGCCCCGGATCGTTAACAAACGTAGTCCACCCACGTTCTGCCGATATCTCCTGCACACTCGCATTTGGTATCTCGTGAATTCTCACCCCCCTCTCTGGCCAGATCGGGCGATTTTTGTATTGCTCTTGTCTCTGCTCAACCCTGTTATTTGTGCGTTTGGTTAACGCTTCCCTCTCGGCCGGCCGCATGTTGAAATAGTGGAACCAACGTCCAGTTGTGGATGGATTAGTGCGCACCATCTTTTCTGAAAAGGGTGCATCCATAGATATAGAAATTTTACTATGCCATCCCAAACCTAATCTTTAGATTAGGTTCATTTTCACAACAAGGAATTATACAAAGATGAGGTCCAAGTGAAAACGGGAACCCCAAACCTTGGTGAAACCGAGGTTTGCAGTGGGGGTGTTGTATGGATGATACTAAATTGGCACCCCAAACCAAAGTTTGGTTTGCCATTTTAACAATAAGACACCAAACTCATCCACAACAAAGATGCAAGCACAATCCATTAAACATCATCATATCACCATTAACAAGAACATGCACCCACATAATTCACAGAGAAATCTCTTTCAGCACACAAAACACACTAACCTCCACATTATGCCACACTTAGCAAAAATACAAACCCAAAACTAGCACATGATATCTCTTTTAACAAGGAAAATACAAGAACCCCAAACCTTAGGAACACCTACGTTTGGTTCATCTTGAACTATGTAGCACCTTATCATGAGATTGCAAACACTCAAACTAACCACAAGATTTTTCTCTCAAAAAAAGAAATTAACCCACATTTCCACCAAATAATGAAATCATTCAAGCCAAACAACAAAATCAGTGGATTTTTTCAACATCTTTAACACATAAACACATGTACACTTGAAGAATTTAAGCAAGTTACTTAGAGATGAAGTGTACCTTGATTTGATGTGCAAAACCCCAAAATTTAAGAAACTAGGGCAAGAATTCATACCTTTGATCTTGATGGATGGTGGAAAGGGAGTAGAAATTGAAGATTCTTGGTGGAATGGGTGAAAATCGGCGCTATGGAGTGATTGTAGAGAGAAACAAGGCTGCCAAAGATACTAGGGTTTGATAAAATGAGGACGAGGGCCAAAATTCTCTCTTAAATACCTGCAGGAGCCCGACGCGTATGGCTGCGCGGATGGAGTGGCGTGGTGAGACGTACAGAGTACTGGAATGTTTTCAATTCAGATTCTTGCGCGGATGCTTGCGTCGATGGAAACGCGTCGTGAGACGCGCAGCGCACTGTACCCTTAGCAAATCAGAAGCTGGCGCGGATGGTGGCGTGGGTGGATCAGCGCCATGGGACGCGCCGTATTTATTTCTTAAATATTCCAGTGTCCTGCGCGGATGGTCGCGCGTCTGGACCAGCGCCGCCAGTAGCGCCGACCACTGTTTCCGCTTTCCGTTTTTTCTCTGCTCTCTTGCCTTTTTTCATCATCGAGGTTGATTTCAGGGGTTGAAATTAACATAAACACACATAAAACACACAAACACACAAAAACAACAAGAGAAAAATGCAATAAAAGGAAACCAACAAAAACACAAACAAATAAAACTTTACCTACGGTGGGTTGCCTCCCACCCAGCGCCTTATTTTCTGCAGTGGCACGACTTCTCTAACCACTTACTCTCCCGGCTCGTACAGATATATGCTTGCGATGCTCGTGATCTCACCTTCCAAGTAAGGTTTGACTCGTTGCCCATTCACTTTCAATCTCTGCCCGTCAGTTCCTTCTAGTTCCACCGCTCCATATGGAAATACTTCTACTACTTTGAACGGGTCGGACCACCTGGACTTTTACTTACCTGGGAATAAACTCAATCGTGAGTTAAATAGTAAAACACTCATACCTGGAACAAGGACCTTCTCACGAATTCGCTGGTCATTGAATCTCTTTGTCCACTCTTTGTAGATTGATGCGTTTTCAAATGCATCCAGCCGGATTTCCTCTAATTAATTCAGCTACAACAATCTCCTTTTGCCGGCTGCATCCAACTCCATGTTCAACGTCTTTATCGCCCAAAATGCTCTACACTCGAGTTCCATCAGTAAATGGCATGATTTCCCATACACTAGCCGGTACAGTGTAGTTCCCAGAGGTGTTTTGAATGTCGTCCGGTATGCCCAAAGAGCGTCATCTAGCTTCAACGACCAATCCTTCCGTGATGAATTCACTGTCTTTTCCAAAATATGTTTCAGCTCTCTGTTTGAAACTTCGGCCAACCCATTCGCTTGCGGGTGATAGGGTGTAGTTACTCGATGTTTTACCGAGTACTTCTTGAGAATTGCGTCAAGGTACCGGTTGCAAAAATGGCTACCCCCATCACTGATTAAGGCCCGTGGAACCCCAAAACGTGCAAAGATATGCTTCTGCAGAAATTTAATCACCACCTTGGAATCATTTGATGGTGTCGCGATTGCTTCAACCCATTTCGAGACATAGTCCACTGCCACTAAGATGTACTCATCCCCGTACGAATTTGGGAACGGTCCCATGAAGTCTATTCCCCACGTGTCAAATAGTTCTACCTCCATGAAGATCTTCATGGGCATTTCATCTTTTTTCGTCATATTACCTACCCTTTGGCACCAGTCGCATCTGGAAATTAACTCCCTCGTTTCCTTAAACATCGATGGCCAAAAGAATCTGGATTGTAAAACTGATAGGGTTAGTTTATTAACCCTATTTTGAGCCTTTTTATTATTTTTTTTATTTTAGTTTAAGTGCTAAAAATCTCTTTTTAAGTCACTTTTATGAAAAATTCATGCATTGATCATAAATCACATATTTAACATGTTTTACATAGGTTAGTAAGTAAATTGGTGCTTAAAATAAATTTTTGCAGATTGATGAAATCCTCCAAGGATTTCTGCAGGATTATGTTGCTGGAAGTTTTTGCTGTTTTGGGCCGAACAGCTGTTTTGGGCCAGATCTGCTGTTGGGCCGATTTTTGGAGCTACAAATCAGATTTTTGAAGACTTGTTAGAATGTAGCTTAATTAATACACTTTAAATTTTTAATGGATTATTATGTACTTTTAACTTTTAAAAGCTTCTTAAGTACTCTTTAGCTTTTTGGTAGCTTTGGCACCAAGTTTGCCTCTTCCTATATATATATGGAAGTCTTTTCTTAGTTTCAATCACCACCTCTTCCAAGAATTAATTTCTTGTTGTTCTTTAGTTCTCTGGTATTCTTTTGTTACTTTAGTATGGAGTAATTATAAAGAAGCTTTCGGTTTGGAATTAATCTCAATCTCTTGTCTTCGAGTTCTACAATCTCTCTTTTATTATTGCTTAAGGTTGGAAATTAATACAAGGAAACATACTTGATTTTATAATCAAATTGTGACTTGAAATTAATTTTCATTGTTGGTATTTTGAAATTTTCAAGGCAAGTAAAATTTGTTTTCAAGTGTTTCATTTTCTTTTGGTTAAATATTTGGAGTTAAATGATTCTTGTGATAATATTGTGGATTTCATCCATCTAAAATTCAAGAATTAATCCCACATAATTAACAAATCGTTTTCCTAATAATTCCCAAGCTTAAAAATCACTTTTGAGACGTAACTTGCACGACAAGTTTCATAACTTGGCGACCAAGTTACCTCATTTTAAGACTTTAATTTCATTTACTGCTTTATTTTTTTATAAGCCTGTAACTTATATTCCTGTCCTTTAATTTATTGCACTTTAATTTACTGTCATTTACATTATCGCACTTTAATTTCCGCAACTTTACATTTCTGCACTTTTATTTCAGTATTTACTTTTCAGTAATTTATTTTTCTGCAATTTACTTTCCAGTCATTTAGTTTGCTGCAATTTACTTTCCAGTAAAGTTATTTACAATCCTTACATCTTTCGAAAGATTAATCCGAGCGATGATGGGCTAATTGCCTTAGCTTGGGGTGTAAGGCAAAGTTGAGACCAAAATCGGTGTGAAAGTTGAGAGGTGTATTTATATAACATTGTTATCTAACTATTTGTTTCAGGTGATTACTGTTTCATTGAAGATAATATTTTAATTAATTGACAGCTAATTTAATATGTGAAAATGCATTAACTTTCAGAGTTAAGATAAACAACAAAACTTGAGATAATAAGAGAATGCTACATATAGCTTTAGCATCTGACAAATTCTATGCTCTTACGGTGTAGGATGGTAACATTGTGCTGTGTTAGGATTCACGAGGTCTAATATAACTGATATCGTATCGATAGCACGCTGGCCTATGTGTACTCTTGGGAGGCCATCTGACCCGATAGTTGATACTGTGATAATCCTATTTATATAGAATTATCCAGGTGTTTATTTCATCTTTTAACTGGATCACTTATTTTTGTCTTAACAAAACCTTGCACCCTGTGCTTTTAATCTCTCATTGATATTTTTAGTTGTTAACTCACAAACAAATCACTCAACATGTTTTCGAATTTGCCATCTGAAGTCAGTTTTTAAAGATAGGACTTTTTGAAAAGCTTTCACAAGTTTTCCCTGTGGATCGATATCTGGTACTTTTACCATTATTACTTGTTATGAGACGATAGTAGTTCAAGGTGTATACTTGCACTAAGTTCTATTTTAAGTGAATCTCTAAGGTTGCATAAATCTGTCAACAAGTTTTTGGCGCCGTTGCCGGGGATATTTGAAATCTAAACTGCCATTTGCATTTGGAAGTTTCTTCCGTTTATTAGTTTTTGCTGATTTGATCACATTACATACATGTCACACTCACTAGCAGTCTAGGATAATGGCACAACATGATATTGTTTACTTTTTCTGCATAATATGGATTATTCTGTTAAAGACAAGTACTGCATTCAAAATTGCTGTGAACTTGTTCTGCCAATTGGCAGAGAACAAGTTTGAGGTGTGCACACCAATACCTTGATTTACTTAGCTTGAGCCTACTGTCAGTTTGTGCATGTGTATGTAAAAATATGTATCTGGGCATTTTTTTTGCCCCTTGGCATTGAATGCATCCTGCCAGATACCCTTTTTTTTATCTTTGCTGTTTTGTAGGGTAATTTCTGTATATTTACCTCTCACAATTTGTTTGTAATTTTGCTGCTTTATAGTTTAGATTAGTTCATTTCTGCTTAGTTTCTTTATATTTGAGTCTTTGTGAGTCACCATTGCCACTTGGCAGAATTCAAGTTTGAGTTATGCACTTTGTTGCACACCACTTTCATTTTAAATTTTCTTTTTGCAGGTTTACTAGTTTGAGGCGTGCTTTGCTTTTGCACACCAATTTTTTTAAATTCTTATCTTTGCTAGTTTACCGTGTCAAGTTTAAGTTTGAGGTGTGCACTCTTATGCACACCAAGTCAATTTTGTGGGATTCTGCCACTTGGCATGTTATCTGTTTATCACAAGTCTTTGCTGAATTTTATGTGCTTAATGTGCTTCTTGCTATGCATGCTCCTCATCTTTGAGTCTTCTTGGTTTTCTTTGCATGTTTAATGTGATCTTATAGCCACAATAATCCACAGTTTTGATTTCTTGAGTAATTGATCACTATCATAAACACCACAGTTTGTCAAATGCTAGGATGAATCATCATTGGGCCAAACCATAATGGGCTTTCATTCATAATCTATCAAGCCCATTTTCCTTTCTTCAGCCAATGAGGACATTGGCAATCTTCAAGTTTGAGGTTGTCAATGCTTTGCAAACATATATACACATCTACCCTCATTTTTGCAAAGCCTTGAGTTACAAACACTTCACCATACCCTTTGTGCACCCGTATAAAAATTCAAAAGAGCAAAGCTCTGTTCCAAATGCACACAAAGTGTCAAAGACACTCAAAGCTTAAAAGAGACAAAAAGGTCCATCAAATACCTCAATATGAGAAGAATGGTAGAAAAATTGTACCATTGAGTGAAAGGTGAGTAAGTGGAAAAAGGCATTGCATTTCAAAAGAACGAAAAAGCCAAATGCATTCCCATTTCAAACATGAATGCCTTGATGATTCTTGTTAGCATGAGATTGGCCTAGGAAATTGTGATGGTTCATTTTGGACTTAAGGAAATAAGACTAAGTTTATGAAGGGCTATTTGTATCATATGTTTCATGTTTTAGATGCCTAGTTGAAATTCAAAGATTGTGTGCATCATAGTCTTAAGCATAGCTAGTCCAAATTTTTTTTTTACTTGAGTCCTTTTCTTTTTGATTTTTGTTGCTTGGGGACTAGCAACGGTTTAAGTTTGAGGTTGTGATAGGGTTAATTTATTAACCCTATTTTGAGTCTTTTTATTATCTTTTTATTTTAGTTTAAGTGATAAAAATCCCTTTTTAAGTCACTTTTATGTAAAATTCATGCATTGATCATAAATCACACATTTAGCATGTTTTACATAGGTTAGTAAGTAAATTGGTGCCTAAAATAATTTTTTGCAGATTGATGAAATCCTCCAAGGATTTCTACAGGATTATGTTGCTAGAAGTTTTTGTTGTTTTGGGCCGAAGAGCTGTTTTGGGCCAGACCTGTTGTTGGGCCGATTTTAGGAGCTACAAATCAGATTTTTGAAGACTTGTTGGAATGTAGCTTAATTAATACACTTTACATTTTAATGGATTATTATATACATTTAACTTTTAAAAGCTTCTTAAGTACTCTTTAGCTTTTTGGTAGCTTTGGCACCAAGTTTGCCTCTTCCTATATATATGGAAGTCTTTTGTTAGTTTCAATCACCACCTCTTCCAAGAATTAATTTCTTGTTGTTCTTTAGTTCTCTAGTATTCTCTTGTTACTTTAGTATGGAGTAATTATAAAGAAGCATTCGGTTTGGATTTAATCTCAATCTCTTGTCTTCGAGTTCTACAATCTCTCTTTTATGATTGCTTAAGGTCGGAAATTAATACAAGGAAACATACTTGATTTTATAATCAAATTGTGACTTGAGATTAATTTCCATTGTTGGTATTTTGAAATTTTCAAGGCAAATAAAATTTGTTTTCAAGTGTTTCATTTTCGTTTGGTTAAATATTTGGAGTTAAATGATTCTTGTGATAATATTGTGGATTTCATCCATCTAAAATTCAAGAATTAATCCCAAATAATTAACAAATCGTTTTCCTAATAATTCCCAAGCTTAAAAATTACTTTTGAGACGTAACTTGCACGACAAGTTTCATAACTTGGCGATTGTTTGGGCAAAAACTCACGTCGTACGACCGCGACCAAAACAGGTAAGACGCACGTTATAATCCAAATCTTGTATTAAGATAAGGTCTCGACAAGAACCCAGAAAACACCCGTCGTCTCCCATAAAAGGTAGGTCGTACGTCCCTCATGACGCTCGACCATAGCGTCGCCCGTCCCACACGACCATCGCGTAAGATCATTGTACCTTCGAGCAAAGCTAACGTTAACCTTGACTGTTACGTGTGTTAAGTATTTAATGCAGGAGTCAAATCCATTAAGGATCAACGGATATAACCGACGCAACCATCAACGATCGATAGCCGTAACGGACGAAGAACATTATGGATAATCACTCCGGCGACCGTTTCCAGCCGTTGTAGCCGTTGATCAAAGAATTAATGGAGCTAATTAATGACGCGAAGACTATAAATACCAAGTTAAGTCTTCACATCAAGGTGCAAGAGTTAACATCCGAGACATATCAGCAATCATCAGCGAACATCACCAAACAGCAGAGAAAAACATTCAAGCTCATAGCTAAGAACCCTCAAACTCTGGAAATCAAGTACTAAAAGCCAGAACCCTACATCGAACTCAAGAACACTCGAAGAAAAGCTCAAGACATCGCTCTCGACGCACGACAACAGCCTTTCGTCCAGCAGTTCACACTTTGTATTCATACACGACAAACACTTGTTTTACATTTCAAACACTTGTACTTTACATTTCGAAGCATTTCCTTCATTGTATTGTAATCATCGTACGACCGACGCCAGTACCAAGGACATCGCCCCTGATTGGCGACCATAGTGCAGCGACGACATCCACTGTCGTCCGCAGGTTTTTTCCTCGATCGAGGTTTTTCCTGCGTCATCAAATCCTTTGTCTTATTTATTTTTCCCTCGTCGCACGTCTCGTCGAAAGATCCTTTCTTTCGTTGTTTAAGTCCACAACGACCTTAAGTTGTCCCTTTGGTGCGATTTTTGGCATTAACAGTTTGGCGCCATCCGTGGGACTTCATCTATAGAAAATTCTCGACGAACGTGCATTCTACTAACGGTTTCTTGGAGTTTCTTTTGTTTTCTACTGCAGGATAATTGGCAACCCTTGGAAATCCGCAGCAAGTCGTCGCTCAGATGTATCAGGAGCTCGAGGTTGCCAGGAATCAACTCAATGCAATGGCAGAGCAAAATCGTAGGGTAGCAGAAGAGATCGCGCGGCTAAGGAATCCTTTTGGACCCCAGAATGGTCCTAGACCATTTATCCAGAATCCAGGTCCGAGACCAGGCCCATCCGCGCAAAATCAGCATCCAGGTCCGTTTATGCAGAATCAACAACCAGGGCCGTTCAACCCAAATCCCCAGTTCGGACCAATTCCCCCTCAGCATCTCAGGCCGCCACCCATGAATAATGGGTCACAGCCGTTGCAAGGGTCGCAGCCTCTCCAGCAGGGGTCGCAGCCATTTCAGCAGCCATTTCAGAATGGACCTCAATCGTTTCAAAATGGACCTCAGCCATTCCACAATGGATCGCAGCCTTTCCAGCAAGGATCGCAACAATTTCATCATGGGTCGCAGCCATATTCTGTCCCGTTCACTGGGGACACCAATGGTTCGTCACATAACAATGGCATCACTTCAGGAGTTAACTCTCAAGCAGGGGCAACCGTCGATCCTAATGACTCCGTCGCTCAGCGTTTGAAGATGCTAGAAGATCAGAACGAGCGAGTCCTGTCCTTGCTCACCAAATTGCCTGGGGCAGCCATGCCAATCGACGTCGAGCCTCGAGCTGGCTTTCAGGCGTCACCGTTTATCGACAAGACCACAACTAAGTTTCCTCAATATCCCAAGATATCCTCTTACGGATTCAAAGGGTCCGCAAAGGACTTAGTCGAAGCTCTTAAGTCCGCACAAGCGACCATTCGATGGCCGAAGAAGTCTGACCTAGACGATGCTAAGAAAGACAAATCAAAGTGGTGCGACTTCCACTTCGACCATGGTCACGCGACAGATGATTGCATCACGCTAAAGAAGGAGCTATCATATCACTTCCTAAAAGGAAATCTCAAGGATATCATCGACGATGACG
Source organism: Saussurea involucrata (assembly GCA_033807775.1). NCBI lineage: Eukaryota > Viridiplantae > Streptophyta > Magnoliopsida > Asterales > Asteraceae > Saussurea > Saussurea involucrata. Next base: position 45,876,167 of record CM066323.1, read on the forward strand.
CTACTACAGTTAATAACCATCGGCCGTCGACCCCCGAGCATGCAAAAGTCGTCAATTGCATCACTGGTGGTTCAGACGTGTGTGGTCTGACGTACTCCGCAGCTAAGCGTCATGCCAGTCAAGCACCCGACGATAGGCCTATTCCTCGCTCGTCTAGACCCAAAGGAGATTTGGAGCTAGAAGCCCTGAAGATTGTGTTCGACCACGTCGACCTCGGCGACTCGTACCAAAAGCATCACGATGGGTTGATCATTCAACTCACGATTGGTAACTGTCTAACTCGTCGAGTCTTGGTCGGCGGGGGCAGCTCAGCAAACGTCATCTTTCCCAACACCATCAAAGCCATGGGAATCGATCGCTCGAAAATCGTCCGACGTTCGACGACTTTGGTCGGTTTCAATGGAGAAACAACGAGCACCTTCGGAGAGATAACCTTGTCCGTCTATGCCAGAGGAGTCAATAAGCAGACCAAGTTCAGCGTCATCGACTGTGCGTCAGCCTATAACATCATCTTAGGACGGCCATGGATCCATGACATGAAAGCCGTCCCTTCGACATACCATCAGATGTTGAAGTTCCCTACGCCATGAGGGATCCAGGAGATCAAGAGCGAGCCAAAAGTTGCTCGTGAATGCTACAAGTTTACCTTAAAGCCGCGAAAATGAACTAAAGTCGCAAGATCAAGCCCTTGACAGGTTCGTTCTTCTATCCCTAAATTTATATCTTTTCCACAGGGATAAGATTACTATGGTGCCCCGTCGCACGGCAACATAGTCAATCGCAGGCAATATCACACCGGATCGCCGTGTCATCCTGTCATTTAAAACCTATCTTTTCATCTGAAAAGAATAGGATAATAAACAACAGGGGGCAATATCCCACTAAAAAGAGAATCTAACGGTATGTTCCTAACACTTTTTCATACGATTTTTTCTCATTTTTTCACAAAGCGACTACTGACTTAAGCATCGGAGGGTCGTTACCAACCCTTGACATCGTTTTATCGCAGAATCGCACGACAGTTTATCGCAGAATCGCACGATAGCTTATCGCAGGATCGCACGACAGTAGTCATTAAGTCTACTATATGACTTTAAATTCACAAGATCGCACGACATAAACGACCAAGTCTATGACTTGATCATCCTTTACAGGGACATACGATTCAAATTAATCGCACGACTTAGGCGTATGATTGCGAAGTCTAACGATCTCATGATCTAAGCCTCTCAACTTAGAGAAATTTCATACTCCGAAAGTATGCTTTAGTCGCATGTGCTTATGTTTATACACACGATTTAAAAGTCTTATGGCTTACGTACCAGTTATTGTGTTACAATGAATGCCTTAGTCGCATGATTTCCAAATTCAATTTCATAATTGATATAGTATTTGTTTACCAAATATATAAAACGCAAGTTCAAACAAAAGTTCAAAGTTTCATTTACAGAACTGTCGATTACATTCAAAAGAACTCGACTACTGACGGTTCGACCACCAACGATCGAGACATGAAAAGACATAGCATATCCTAAAACTAGAGAGGAGCGTTGATGGCAAGCTCTGCCCAAAAGTCTCGACCTTCGAAACCCTGCCAATCCCGAAGAACTGATGCTAGGATCAAACGAGTATATTAGGAGTGGTCTTCCAACTCCTTACGCCTCGACCTTCTGAGAATGTGGCTCTTAAGATTAATTCTAAAGTTGGAGGAAGGAATATATCCTTCTCAACGATCGACCTCCACTCCAAGATTTCCTCTGCCTTCACATATTCAATGAGAGGAAACAGAAGCATCTGCAAATTACAAAAGAAACGTACTAAGTGCTCAGCGAAAGAACATCAATAACACAAGTTTTGAAAGAAAAACTTACAAAAGAACGCCAGTTCGGTTAAACACAGTCCAATCTCTTCAACAGAGATTCTTCGAAAACGCTCCTTGAAAGATAAGAGCTGATATTTCCCCAGATGTGGAAGTGACTCTGCCCTGACGAGGACATAGTCAATTAGGAGGGTTGAAGACAACGCAAAGTTGTTCGTCGCCATAAACTCTCCCTCATTCTCTCCCGTCTTTACACCCTCGCCCTTGTTGGCTGACAAAAGGGTCGACGTAGCAATAGAAAACATCGTCGCCAGTTGCGCAGTATGAGACATCGTCGCCAGATGCGCAGTATGAGACATCGTCGCCAGTTGCGCAGTATGAGACATCGTCTCCAGTTATGCAATATCTACGGATATAATCCAATAATTGTATGCACAAGTACATACTCCGTCCTCCATTTACGATCATTGACAGCAGTGTTCAAAACTAAGGTACGATCACCTTTAAGCCTTGAAAGTAAACTTTAACGACGATATTGGTCGCTCATGACTTTATACGCCACATCCAGTGCGAAGTAATTCGCTCGGTGACTAGAATGACTCGCCAAAACTGGGGCATCAGTTGCCCTGACGATAGGTCAAACTCACACAGAATTGCCTTGACTAGAGGCAAATACGGCTAGTGGAAGCCCATTTTAAAACAGGTATTCGTATATAACAACGTACCCCTCGGGGCATATTTCCGGTCGAACCTTGCCAACCTTGCTTATGGTAATCCACATGGGAAACCTCGCTAGATTTCTAAAGTCGTCGAGATCACCTCTGGGTTCCGTCGACATTCCTAAAATAATAGTTGGTAATCATAATCTGTAAAGCCCGTGTCTGTAATACCCCAGGTAAGTCCGTTAGATAATTTAACTATAATATACGATGTTCAGGGTAAGTTTGGGTAAATTATAAGTTTAAGGGTGTTTGTGTCATTAATGAGAAGTTCAAGGTCTAAATGGTAAAAATGGAGTTGATATACACCTTAAGATATTCAGATATATCAGTTTATCCTAAATTAGAAAGAGTGTGTGTGCGGGAGTCTGGAGGCGAAAAGAAGCGGTGAACGAAACCTACGGTTAGAGCATCAATCAATTGGGCTGGATTCGATTTTGAGGTAAACTCTTTTGTATTTTGTGTTTGTAATCAGTAATAGAAGATATCTATCGGTTTAGAAGTTACGATTTCTATGATTGGTATTGATTTCAATCGAACCTAGGTAAAATGAAACCGACTGCGTTCTTGAAGACTCCCGGTGGAGTCCCGGTACTGTCGAATCCCGGTGGAGTCCCGGTACTGTCGACTCCCGGTGAAGTCTCGGTATAGTGAACTCCAGGTACTGTGTAGTCCCGGTACCAAGGAGTCCCGGTACTGAGAAGTCCCGGTACTCTGTATAGTCCCGGTAGTTGTTAAGTGTAGTGATACAGTTGAGAACAGAAACTGGTAGGCTTTATATGTTTGGCTAGTAAAGCGGTGTATGTATTTTAACTTGTTTCAGATTTTGTGGAGTCGTGGTAAGAGATAAGATCTTTTTGAAAGGAGCTTGCGAGCGTGTGTAATAATCAAAACAAGTGAGTTTTACTTCAAAGTGTTTTAAACTGGAATACATTTGTGTGGATGTCGAAAAGTTGATAAATGGTATGAATATGTCTATGTTTGTAATTATGATATATTGAGATATTATAATTACGTGAGTATTATATCAGAATATAATACGTGGCCGGGCTTAGGACCGGTGTGTTTACTGTATTTGTTGTACAGTAGATTAGTTGGCTCGCAACCAATTAATTTGGCCAATTGTGGAGGAATAAGGTGGAATGAGATGCGTACGAAGCATGAGTCTTGATTGGTAATTAATTACATGTGGTATGTGGGTGTTATATGAAAAGTTTTATATAAATGGTTTTGATACAAAAGTTTACTAAATTGACAGGGATTTCTCACTAGACCATTAGGTCTAACCCTCATTTCTGTTTTTAAAAAATGTATTCCAGGTGGCGGATCGAGTAAGAGCAAGTAATTAGAGTAATCGAGGGATGGCTTTTGTGAAGGATTATATGATGAAGATTTTGGCATGTTTAGCAGTGGTGTTATGATAGTTAAATGTTATGTATGTATATAGTAAGTCAAAGTTGTAGTGGAATGTTTTATTTTGAAATGTAAAAGACTTCGGGACCGTACTTGTAATGTGAAGTTTCGTTTGCTATATCAATGTTATATTACATTATGTGATTTGTTGTGTATATGGGATTTGGGTTGTTATAAATGGTATCAGAGCCATAGTTTAAGGGATTTAGGTATTTGTATCTGTACCTAGACTTAAACTGCATGTGAAGTAGGATGTCCCTATCATCATAGAACCTTGGGATGATGAAGTATAAAAAGGAAGAAGGAACATCATGTAAGGTAATTTCAGATTACACCTGGCCAGTGTAATTGTGATCTTACAGGTACATGTTTGAACTGGAATACCTTGCTATATGGGGTATGTGCTTATGTGTATATTAACCTTGTTTAAATCTACAGAATGGCAAGCGGTACACGAAATTCGAATCGATGAAGAGGAAGAAATCCGAATAGTACTAATCCGCCCATAGGAACAGGGGACAGGGGAGGTAGAACTGGGGGCAGAGTCGGGGATAGAACTGGGGGTAGAGCTGGAGGTCGAGCCGGAGGCAGAGTCCAGCCACATGGTACAGAGTTCGTTACCAGGGATGATTTAATGGCAGAAATGGGAAGATTACAAGCCAATATTCAAGCTATGTTCAACCAAACTCATAATACTGAAACAGAAGGACCAGATCCTGCTCACTAAGAGGAGATGCCCATTACATCTAATGTCGTACCAGTAGTGAGGAAATGTGATTATAAAATGTTTTTAAGATGTACACCTCCGACCTACTCAGGAGACAGGGATCCCGTGAAAGCAATGAGATGGATGAAGGAAATAGAAGCTATTTTCAAGACAAGCAAGTGTGCAGATGAAGATAGGGTATTGTACGGGGCAGCAATGTTAAAAGGGGATGCTTTGTATTGGTGGGAATCTTTTATTCATTCTAAAGGATCTGATGTTTATTCTACCCTCTCTTGGGAAGAATTTGTGATAGCCTACAGGGAACAATTTTGTCCCCAAGCAGCCGTCAAACAACTGGAAGGGGAATTTATGAACTTGCAACAAGGAAACTTATCCGTTCGAGACTACACCGCTAGCTTTCTGGAAAAGTCTCGGTTCGCAGAATACTACGTTGCTACGGAGACGATGAAGACGGAAAGGTTTATCTTCGGGCTAAACTCAGAAGTCAGAAGGCTAGTGACTACAAAAGGACCCGATACCTTCTCAGCTGCAGTTAATGCCGCGGAGAATGTTGAACGAGATATTAGAAGAGATGTTGGCGATAAGAGTATCGGGAAGAGAAAGTGGGAAGGACCACCACATGATCCGAAGAAGTTCAGGTTTCAGAGGTTCGATAACCGTCCGCCATTCCGACCAGCGGAAAGACCGTGTTCGAAATGTAATCGCATCCATCAGGGAAATTGTCAGGTGGAAGCTTGAGTTTGTTTTAAGTGTGGAAAAACCGGGCATGTCGTTAAAGATTGTCGCGTGACGCGGTTTTGTTATTCATGTAATTCTCCAGATCACATGTTGTCGGATTGTCCGCAAAGAAGAATACAACAGGGTGGAACGTCAGGGAAACCAACAATTGCTAGACCAGTAGTTCCAAGAATACAACCGCCAAGAACAAGGGGTCGTACATTTCAAATGACAGCTAAAGAGGCGGAGGAAACTCCGGATGTGGTTACAGGTACATTTTTCATAACTCTACACGTGCTAAGGTGTTATTTGATTCCGGTGCAAACCGATCGTTTGTGTCTCCTGCATTTGTTGCTTGCCTGTGTTTGAAACCTAAAATGCTAGAACATGCTCTATCAGTAGATACGGCAAATGATAATCAAGTGTCCGTTAAAGAAGTATTTGATGGCTGTGTGATAAATATAGAGGGGTGTAGAGTGCCGATACAATTGTTTCCTATAACTTTGATAGAGTTTGACGTCGTAGTGGGAATGGACTGGTTAGCCGAGAATCAGGCTAACATAGTGTGTGATAAGAAGTTAATAAATGTGGTATTACCTGAGAAGGGACCAGTAGTGATTTATGGTGATCGTAAGAATCATCAGTCTAGCATTATATCTATGATAAAAGCCCGTAAGTGTGTGAATAAGGGTTGCCAGAGTTACTTAGTCTATGTAATAGATAGTAGGCCTGAAAAGATTAAGTTGGAAGATATTCCTATTGTTAGTGAATTTCCAGAAGTTTTCCCTGAAGACTTGAATAGTCTTCCTCCTGTTAGGCAAGTAGAATTTGGTATCGACTTAATTCCTGGAGCCACTCCTGTAGCCCGTGCACCTTATCGTCTGGCACCTCCAGAGATGAAAGAGATAATGGCACAATTACAAGACCTATCCGATAAAGGCTTCATTAGACCTAGTTCTTCGCCGTGGGGAGCACCAGTGTTATTTGTGAAAAAGAAGGATGGTTCGATGAGAATGTGTATCGACTACCGAGAACTGAATAAGCGCACGATAAAGAACAAGTATCCGTTACCCCGAATTGATGACCTCTTTGATCAGTTAGTTGGAGCTTGTTATTTCTCCAAGATTGATCTAAGATCCGGTTATCACCAGTTGAAAGTTAAAGAAGAAGACGTTCTAAAGACTGTTTTTCGAACAAGGTATGGTCATCACGAATTCTTAGTAATGCCGTTTGGACTGACGATAGCTCCAACTGCTTTTATGGATTTAATGAATCGGGTATGTAAGCCGTATCTCGATAAATTTGTAATTGTATTTATCGATGATATCCTTATCTATTCCCGATCCAAGGAAGAGCACGCACAACATCTTCGTTTGATCTTGGAGTTACTAAAGAAGGAAAAGTTGTACGCTAAATTCTCGAAATGTGAATTTTGGTTACGAGAAGTTCAGTTTCTGGGGCATGTAGTTTCCGAAAAAGGGATACAAGTTGATCCGATGAAAGTGGAAGCAGTTGAAAAGTGGGAACCGCCGAAGACAGCAACCGAAGTATGTAGTTTTCTGGGTTTAGCCGGCTACTACCGGAAGTTTATAAAAGACTTCTCTCGTATCGCAACACCCTTGACTAAGCTGACCCGGAAGAATTTGAAGTTTGAATGGAAAGCAGAACAGGACGAGGCATTCAGAATATTGAAAGAAAAACTGTGTAGCGTGCCGATTTTATCACTACCCGATGGTTCGGAAGACTTTGTTGTTTATAGTGATGCATCAAAATTGGGATTGGGATGTGTACTTATGCAGAGGGGAAAGGTGATAATGTCGATTTTCGACATTATTTTGAATCTCAAACTAGGTGGTTTACGCATGTCTTCAAGTGAAATACGAGTATTTCATGGGTTTTTATTGAGAAAGTATAGGTACAAGCATTTGTGTCAAAAAAAAAGCAACAAAGTTGGGTTCCGGAGCTGAAAACGAGAGAAATCAAGATATCGCGAAACAGAACTTGGAGCCAGCGCTGGAGCCAGCCAACCCGCGCCGCCATCCGCGCCAACATTTTCAAACAGAATCTGGAGCCAGCGCTGGAGCCAGCCCATCCGCGCGGGCGCTGGCCCCGACGCCCAGTTTTATAAAACTAATTTCTGCAGCTAGGTTTTGGGGGCATCACACACACGACGGCCAGAGACGTTTAGGAGGCGATTTTGGGAGACTTTTTACACCTTTCGAAGCCACGATAGAGGAGGAATCGACGAGTAATTCACGACGCAAAGCGGATTCAAGCTAGGAAAAGGGAGTTCATCATCTTTCACCATTACATCTTTTACATTCTCGTTTATTATGTTTTCACACACGTTTCCATCCCCTTTTCTTGCGTTTGTATTCCCCAACATCATGAACTAATCTTAAGATGTTGGGGGTTGGATTGAATTAGGTTTGAACATATGAATGGATGACGATTGAACATTTATCAGTTTTTCTTAATTAATGAAGCATGTGATTTCGTTCTTAACGCTTTTGTGAGTTTGGCCAATTTACAATTGATTTGTTGTTAGCAATTAAGTTCGAGAGAATAGATTGTTATTTAGAATTACAAATTGCATGCCTAAGGTGAGAAAGGAGATAGAAATATTCCGAGTAAACCTTAGTCCCATTATAATCTTGTGTTTAATGTGTTTTGAACTACATAGGTTAAGATTGAGAGATTTAACTTATGTTTTCCAAGATAAAAAATGTGGTTGCTTGAGAAAGAACCACGCTTTGATTTAAAACCCGTTGTTGCTTGAGAAAGAACAACGGTGATATAAAAGATTGGGTATTCATTAACGGGAATAACTGGTAATTGTTTTGAGTCAGACGTTTGTATATGAAAACCATAGGATTTCCAACCCTCAACTGTTTTCTCTATCGGAAGTTTCCAAAGGTGTTTACTGTCTTGTTCTTGATTTGTCTTCTTGCAATTAATTAGTTAAAACCCAACCATCTCTCAATTTCCAATCGTTCAGTTAATAGTTTTTACAGTCATTGCGATACTTAACACCAAGTTCCTGTGGATTCGATACTCGTACTTACATACGTATTACTTGAGACGACACCGTACACTTGCGGTTAGTTAAGGAGGGTGCAAACCCGCCTATCAAGTTTTTGGCGCCGTTGCCGGGGAACTTGTTTTGTGTTGATATCACTACCAGCTGTAGGGATTATTACATTGAGCATTTTTTTTTTAATTTTGCAATTTATTTTTATTTCATTTTTCGTATTCAAGATTTTGACCCAAGTTTCTTGTTACTTCATTGCTGCAAATTCTGACTTGTGACTTACTTTCTGCTGCAGACCGCTTCTAGTTTATGCTAAGAAGGAGTTCCTCTGGTGAACTCGAGCCATTTAATCCTGAGATTGAAAGGACTGCAAGGAGACTAAGGAGGCAAGCCAGACTCAGCCGTCAGCAAGAAATGGAGGGTCTCGACAACGTTAACGTCAACAATGACAACATCAATGTTGGGGAAGATTGGGAAGAAGGGTTCGCCATGGGTAACGACGAACCAGTTACAAACGTAAATGCGAACAACCCCAACAATCATAACCATAATGTTAATCCCGGTCTCAACAACGTTCACAACAACAATGTTCACAATAACAACGTTAACAACAATGGTGTTAACAATAATATGAATCATCCGCCACCACCACGACAGAGAGTGCCTATGCGGAATTTTGCTAATCCGAATATGGGGGCCGTTCAGAGAGGGCCTTATGTTCCTCCAATTGCAGCAAACAATTTTGAAATCAAGACTGGCACCATCCAATTGGTGCAAGCAAATATGTTTGGGGGAGCAGCATCTGAAGACCCGCACAGCCATTTGAGAACATTTGAGAAGATTTGCAACACCTTCAAGGTGAATGGGGTTGACCCAGGTTCGATCAAACTCCGACTCTTTCCGTTTTCATTGAGGGGTCGAACAGCTGAATGGGAAGAAAGTCTACCAAACGGGCAGATTCGTACATGGAATGATATGGTGACGACTTTCTTAAACAAATTCTTCCCACCAGGGCGAACAGCCCAATTGCTGTCAGATATCACTCATTTTGGCCAATGGGATCAAGAGTCATTCTATGAGGCTTGGGAACGGTACAAGGGTATGCTAAAGAAGTGCCCTCATCATGGTCTACAAGAATGGATGGTCATCCAAACGTTCTATCAGGGATTGCATCCGCATCATAAGAATGACCTCACTTCCGCTGCTGGTGGTGCACTGATGAATATGTCATATGAAGACGCGTATGAGTTGATTGAGAATCTTGCGGAACATAGTTATGCTACTCCTCGGTCAGCCACTAGGAAGGTGGCAAGTGTGCAAGAAAGTGATGAAATGAGAGTTATTAAGGCACAATTGGCAGCTATCACAAATCAGCTGAAAGGGACAACAATTCAACCAACTCTCCAAGGGGATATGGGCTGTCAAGAGTCATTTGGTTCACCTCAAGAGTTTCCTCCGCCGGAGCAAGTGCAATTCCTTCAAATGCGCAATAACCGGCCGAGGAACGACCCGTTCTCAAATACTTATAATGAGGGATGGAAACGTCATCCTAATTTCTCGTGGAGCCAGCCTCAAAATGCACAAAAAGAGCCCATGTTTCAGCAGCAACAAAATCAATACGGTAATACTTCTAACTCTTCTACTCAATCTTCTAACGTTTATCGTCCTCCAGGTTACAATCAAAGGAGGCAAGAAGAAGCACAAGGAGGGGAGAAAAAGTCCGGATTGGAAGAGATGCTAATGAAGTTTGTGTCGAAGATGGATAATCCGGTTGGGGAATTGACATCATATGTTGATACACTGTCAAGTTCAGTCGGAACAATAAGAGCTGCGACGGAACAGAACACCGCATCGATCCGAATTCTTGAGGGTCAAATGGGACAGATGGCAGAGGCGTTAGCTGTTCGGAGTCAAGGCACGTTTCCGAGCCAGCCCGAGAAGAAGAATAGAGAACAGTGTAATGCCATTTATCTTAGAAGTGGCAAGGAGCTGAATGGAGAGCCAATACGAGAGCCCACATCAAAAGGAACCGATCCTAAAGAGAAAGAGGTCGAGATCATAGAAGTGACTGAGCTAGAAGCCGATGAGGTTGTGATTGAAGAGAACAAGAAAAGTGAAGAGAAAAAGTCGGTAGTTAAACCGTTTGTACCACCACTACCATTCCCTAATCGAGTGAAGGCATACAATGATGAGGAACAACTCAAGAAGTTCCTCGACATATTCAAGAAGCTTCACATCAATATCCCTTTCGCGGAGGCACTTGCCCAAATGCCGACATACCTCAAGTTCATGAAGGAGATCTTATCAAAGAAGAGGGCAGTCGATCACCAATCGACCATTGCACTTACTGAAGAGTGCAGTGCAATCATCCAGAACAAGCTTCCGTCGAAGCTTAAGGATCCAGGGAGTTTTTCAATCCCTATTCAAATTGGTGATATTCGTTTTAATAAAGTGTTGTGTGATTTAGGGGCGAGTATTAACTTAATGCCCCTATCTATTTTCAGGAAGCTCGGATTGGGGAAAGTGAAGCCGACGTACATGACGCTCAAGCTGGCGGATCGATCCATAGTGTACCCATATGGAGTGGTAGAGGACGTGCTCATCAAGGTGGGAAAGTTTTACTTTCCGGTGGATTTCGTGGTGATGGACATCGACGAAGATATAGAAGTCCCGCTGATACTGGGAAGATCCTTCCTAGCCACGAGCCGAGCGCTGATAGATGTGGAGGAAGGAGAGGTGACCTTACGAGTTGGTGATGAAAAGGCAATATTCAAGATGTTTGAGAGTGGGAAGCACAAAGACGGAGTTGGTCATGGCAAGCAAGAGGTGGAAGAATCCGCGAAGAATCGCAAGTGTGGGCGAATCAATTCCGCGGATACCGAACCAAGCTGAGAGCCACACAGTCGTGCCACGACTTTAAATACGGCGCTGGGTGGGAGGCAACCCACCGAGGTTTGCGTTTTCTTTATTTTTCTGCATTTGGTGTGTTTTTATCTAAAAAAAAATCAGTTTTCTTTGCTCTCTTTTTCTTTTTGTTTTTGTTTTTGCATCATCTTCTCCTTCGTTTCCGATACCTTCCAACTGGGCGTTCCAATCCTTCAAGAGAATCTCTCCGGGCAAACAGGTATGTGCTAAACTATGTATGATAACGAGTGGTGTTAGATATTTGTTTTCAAATTAGCCAAACGAGATGCAACAAACCTAAGTTTCTCTTAGGTTTGGGGTGCCTCACTTTTTAAACATCTACGCACTCACGTTTATCCCTGTGCAAACCTCGGTTTCACCGAGGTTTGGGGTTGCCCTTGTTTATGAAATTGCTAGATTAGCTCTTTGTTGCTTCATCTTATGTTATGTCTTGCCTGTTTGTTACCTGTAATAACCGCACAACGATACTTGCCTTAGTATCGCCTACGCCGATACTTGCACATTGGGGACAATGTATGGGTAAGGTTTGGGGTTGCACAATCGGGCCCACGTTTATGCACGTAGATTTCCTGCACTTCTGCATGCTTAGATCACTTTAGCCCAAATTTTTGTTTTGAATGATTGAGACCGACCATTGTGAGAAGAATCTTGTGATAGTGACATGACCATTAGGGAAGGACTGGGAAAGGACATGACTAGGGACATTAGTGGAGACCATCCGTTAGTGAGATTTGAGCCTAAAAGACGTTCTTTCAATTCGAGGGATTCATACACGAAAATCGTATACACTTTTTCGAGTTCCTTATTGTGAATATAGAATGATCTCGCTATATTATTGCATTGAGTAGCAAAGACGACCATCGGGATATTAGGTAAGGGTTTAGTAGACCATTTCATGTGGACCTTAAGAGGTGATTCCAGGCATTGTGTGTTTGTTTAACCTTGTTTTTAGTTATCGTACCCTTTTCACCCATTTGTGTGTAACCATAACCCCTTTTGTAGCCAAACACTCACCTTGTTCATTTCTAAACCCACCTTTAAACCCGAGCCAAAAGCCTTAGCCAACCTTATCCGAAAGTGTGTCAATCTGAGCGGTAATGAACTATGAAAGATAGAGCGGAAAAGAAAATAGTGCAGGCCAGTCAGTGAGAAGGAATTGGACCAATGAAGTCCCAACTTTATAAAAAAAATAAAAAAAATAAATACAGTTAGTTAGATAACAGTAGCTGCATAATAAGAGAGTCAAAGCGACTCCAGTGGTGACGAAAAGGGCCAAGTGAGCGAATGTGAAGTAAGGAAGTTCAGGAATCGCTAATGATTGACACACCGAGGAATTTTGATCCATTTTACCCTTCATTTCTTAGCCTTAACCTTAACCCCGTTACAACCCGTGTAAAGACCTGGATGATCTTCTGGAAAACGTGATTAGAGTCTATGAATACCTTTACCAATATTCCATGTCTTGCTGCTTGATTCCTTCCTGAGATCAACTTCTTGAACATTTGTGCGTCTTTCAATAGAGTTGTCATGTAATTATTGCGTATTCTGGTACATAAACTCTTTACACATGACAACATGTGTTATAACCTAGGTTCGAGCAAATTGAGCGAATCCCGTGAGGTAGGGTCGAGGCGAAATGTTTTCCTTAGTATGTCCGGACCTAGAACAACCTTAATGGAAACAAAGCAGTCACGAGTTCAACTTACAATGGAAGGTCATAGATCAAACGAAATAGGAATGAGGCGAGAATGAGATAGGCATTCACGGGTATGGGAAGTCACCAGTGCATCACGTGGTACCAATTGGGAGTGTGCAGTTATTACGTTTCTATAATATGTGCTTTTATTCTATTTTTATCGCTATTTTGCTTGAGGACAAGCAACGCTCGGTTTGGGGTTGTTGATAATGTCGATTTTCGATATTATTTTGAATCTCAAACTAGGTGGTTTACGCATGTCTTCAAGTGAAATACGAGTATTTCATGGGTTTTTATTGAGAAAGTATAGGTACAAGCATTTGTGTCCAAAAAAAAGCAACACAGTTGGGTTCTGGAGCTGAAAACGAGAGAAATCAAGAAATCGCGAAACAGAATTTGGAGCCAGCGCTGGAGCCAGCCAACCCGCGCCGCCATCCGCGCCAACATTTTCAAACAGAATCTGGAGCCAGCGCTGGAGCCAGCCCATCCGCGCGGGCGCTGGCCCCGCCCCGACGCCCAGTTTTATAAAACTAATTTCTGCAGCTAGGTTTTGGGGGCATCACACACACGACGGCCAGAGACGTTTAGGAGGCGATTTTGGGAGACTTTTTACACCTTTTGAAGCCACGATAGAGGAGGAATCGACGAGTAATTCACGACGCAAAGCGGATTCAAGCTAGGAAAAGGGAGTTCATCATCTTTCACCATTACATCTTTTACATTCTCGTTTATTATGTTTTCACACACGTTTCCATCCCCTTTTCTTGCGTTTGTATTCCCCAACATCATGAACTAATCTTAAGATGTTGGGGGTTGGATTGAATTAGGTTTGAACATATGAATGGATGACGATTGAACATTTATCAGTTTTTCTTAATTAATGAAGCATGTGATTTCGTTCTTAACGCTTTTGTGAGTTTGGCCAATTTACAATTGATTTGTTGTTAGCAATTAAGTTCGAGAGAATAGATTGTTATTTAGAATTACAAATTGCATGCCTAAGGTGAGAAAGGAGATAGAAATATTCCGAGTAAACCTTAGTCCCATTATAATCTTGTGTTTAATGTGTTTTGAACTACATAGGTTAAGATTGAGAGATTTAACTTATGTTTTCCAAGATAAAAAATGTGGTTGCTTGAGAAAGAACCACGCTTTAACTTAAAACCCGTTGTTGCTTGAGAAAGAACAACAGTGATATAAAAGATTGGGTATTCATTAACGGGAATAACTGGTAATTGTTTTGAGTCATACGTTTGTATATGAAAACCATAGGATTTCCAACCCTCAACTGTTTTCTCTATCGGAAGTTTCCAAAGGTGTTTACTGTCTTGTTCTTGATTTGTCTTCTTGCAATTAATTAGTTAAAACCCAACCATCTCTCAATTTCCAATCGTTCAGTTAATAGTTTTTACAGTCATTGCGATACTTAACACCAAGTTCCTGTGGATTCGATACTCGTACTTACGTACGTATTACTTGAGACGACACCGTACACTTGCGATTAGTTAAGGAGGGTGCAAACCCTCCTATCAAGTTTTTGGCGCCATTGCCAGGGAACTTGTTTTGTGTTGATATCACTACCAGCTGTAGGGATTATTACATTGAGCATTTTTTTTTAATTTTGCAATTTATTTTTATTTCATTTTTCGTATTCAAGATTTTGACCCAAGTTTCTTGTTACTTCATTGCTGCAAATTCTGACTTGTGACTTACTTTCTGCTGCAGACCGCTTCTAGTTTATGCTAAGAAGGAGTTCGTCTGGTGAACTCGAGCCATTTAATCCTGAGATTGAAAGGACTGCAAGGAGACTAAGGAGGCAAGCCAGACTCAGCCGTCAGCAAGAAATGGAGGGTCTCGACAACGTTAACGTCAACAATGACAACATCAATGTTGGGGAAGATTGGGAAGAAGGGTTCGCCATGGGTAACGAGGAACCAGTTACAAACGTAAATGCGAACAACCCCAACAATCAGAACCATAATGTTAATCCCGGTCTCAACAACGTTCACAACAACAATGTTCACAATAACAACGTTAACAACAATGGTGTTAACAATAATGTGAATCATCCGCCACCACCACGACAGAGAGTGCCTATGCGGAATTTTGCTAATCCGAATATGGGGGCCGTTCAGAGAGGGTCTTATGTTCCTCCAATTGCAGCAAACAATTTTGAAATCAAGACTGGCACCATCCAATTGGTGCAAGCAAATATGTTTGGGGGAGCAGCATCTGAAGACCCGCACAGCCATTTGAGAACATTTGAGAAGATTTGCAACACCTTCAAGGTGAATGGGGTTGACCCAGGTTCGATCAAACTCCGACTCTGTTAGGAATATTTCATATAGATTTGATGTGTCAAAACTTCAACTTACAAGGGTTCGAATTGTAATATGTTTATTTTATAGTTATCCTTGTAAATTCTAGTTTATATAGGATTCCTAGTTTATCTAGGATTTGTATTTATCTAGTTTCTAGTTTATCTAGGTTTCTAGTATATAAAGAAACCTAGAGATATAGAATTAGACGTTCTTGAAACCCACGTTTAAACAAAAACGTGTAGATGTGTGTGCATGAGCCCCAAGGTTCTTAATCCTAATACTTGAGAAGAAGTATTCGTTTGTTGATAACTTAGGTCAACAAATTGAACATACTCTTTCCGTTTTCATTGAGGGGTCGAGCAGCTGAATGGGAAGAGAGTCTACCAAACGGGCAGATTCGTACATGGAATGATATGGTGACGACTTTCTTAAACAAATTCTTCCCACCGGGGCGAACAACCCAATTGCTGTCAGATATCACTCATTTTGGCCAATGGGATCAAGAGTCATTCTATGAGGCTTGGGAACGGTACAAGGGTATGCTAAAGAAGTGCCCTCATCATGGTCTACAAGAATGGATGGTCATCCAAACGTTCTATCAGGGATTGCATCCGCATCATAAGAATGACCTCACTTCCGCTGCTGGTGGTGCACTGATGAATATGTCATATGAAGACGCGTATGAGTTGATTGAGAATCTTGCGGAACATAGTTATGCTACTCCTCGGTCAGCCACTAGGAAGGTGGCAAGTGTGCAAGAAAGTGCTGAAATGAGAGTTATTAAGGCACAATTGGCAGCTATCACAAATCAGCTGAAAGGGACAACAATTCAACCAACTCTGCAAGGGGATATGGGCTGTCAAGAGTCATTTGGTTCACCTCAAGAGTTTCCTCCGCCGGAGCAAGTGCAATTCCTTCAAAACCGCAATAACCGGCCGAGGAACGACCCGTTCTCAAATACTTATAATGAGGGATGGAAACGTCATCCTAATTTCTCGTGGAGCCAGCCTCAAAATGCACAAAAAGAGCCCATGTTTCAGCAGCAACAAAATCAATACGGTAATACTTCTAACTCTTCTACTCAATCTTCTAACGTTTATCGTCCTCCAGGTTACAATCAAAGGAGGCAAGAAGAAGCACAAGGAGGGGAGAAAAAGTCCGGATTGGAAGAGATGCTAATGAAGTTTGTGTCGAAGATGGACAATGCGGTTGGGGAATTGACATCATTTGTTGATACACTGTCAAGTTCAGTCGGAACAATAAGAGCTGCGACGGAACAGAACACCGCATCGATCCGAATTCTTGAGGGTCAAATGGGACAGATGGCAGAGGCGTTAGCTGTTCGGAGTCAAGGCACGTTTCCGAGCCAGCCCGAGAAGAAGAATAGAGAACAGTGTAATGCCATTTATCTTAGAAGTGGCAAGGAGCTGAATGGAGAGCCAATACGAGAGCCCACATCAAAAGGAACCGATCCTAAAGAGAAAGAGGTCGAGATCATAGAAGTGACTGAGCTAGAAGCCGATGAGGTTGTGATTGAAGAAAACAAGAAAAGTGAAGAGAAAAAGCCGGTAGTCAAACCGTTTGTACCACCACTACCATTCCCTAATCGAGTGAAGGCATACAATGATGAGGAACAACTCAAGAAGTTCCTCGACATATTCAAGAAGCTTCACATCAATATCCCTTTCGCGGAGGCACTTGCCCAAATGCCGACATACCTCAAGTTCATGAAGGAGATCTTATCAAAGAAGAGGGCAGTCGATCACCAATCGACCATTGCACTTACTGAAGAGTGCAGTGCAATCATCCAGAACAAGCTTCCGCCAAAGCTTAAGGATCCAGGGAGTTTTTCAATCCCTATTCAAATTGGTGATATTCGTTTTAATAAAGTGTTGTGTGATTTAGGGGCGAGTATTAACTTAATGCCTCTATCTATTTTCAGGAAGCTCGGATTGGGGGAAGTGAAGCCGGCGTACATGACGCTCAAGCTGGCGGATCGATCCATAGTGTACCCATATGGAGTGGTAGAGGACGTGCTCATCAAGGTGGGAAAGTTTTACTTTCCGGTGGATTTCGTGGTGATGGACATCGACGAAGATATAGAAGTCCCGCTGATACTGGGAAGATCCTTCCTAGCCACGAGCCGAGCGCTGATAGATGTGGAGGAAGGAGAGGTGACCTTACGAGTTGGTGATGAAAAGGCAATATTCAAGATGTTTGAGAGTGGGAAGCACAAAGACGGAGTTGGTCATGGCAAGCAAGAGGTGGAAGAATCCGCGAAGAATCGCAAGTGTGGGCGAATCAATTCCGCGGATACCGAACCAAGCTGAGAGCCACACAGTCGTGCCACGACTTTAAATACGGCGCTGGGTGGGAGGCAACCCACCGAGGTTTGCGTTTTCTTTATTTTTCTGCATTTGGTGTGTTTTTATCTAAAAAAAATCAGTTTTCTTTGCTCTCTTTTTCTTTTTGTTTTTGTTTTTGCATCCTCTTCTCCTTCGTTTCTGATACCTTCCAACTGGGCGTTCCAATCCTTCAAGAGAATCTCTCCGGGCAAACAGGTATGTGCTAAACTATGTATGATAACGAGTGGTGTTAGATATTTGTTTTCAAATTAGCCAAACGAGATGCAACAAACCTAAGTTTCACTTAGGTTTGGGGTGCCTCACTTTTTAAACATCTACGCACTCACGTTTATCCCTGTGCAAACCTCGGTTTCACCGAGGTTTGGGGTTGCCCTTGTTTATGAAATTGCTAGATTAGCTCTTTGTTGCTTCATCTTATGTTATGTCTTGCCTGTTTGTTACCTGTAATAACCGCACAACGATACTTGCCTTAGTATCGCCTACGCCGATACTTGCACATTGGGGACAATGTATGGGTAAGGTTTGGGGTTGCACAATCGGGCCCACGTTTATGCACGTAGATTTCCTGCACTTCTGCATGCTTAGATCACTTTAGCCCAAATTTTTGTTTTGAATGATTGAGACCGACCATTGTGGGAAGAATCTTGTGATAGTGACATGACCATTAGGGAAGGACTGGGAAAGGACATGACTAGGGACATTAGTGGAGACCACCCGTTAGTGAGATTTGAGCCTAAAAGACGTTCTTTCAATTCGAGGGATTCATACACGAAAATCGTATACACTTTTTCGAGTTCCTTATTGTGAATATAGAATGATCTCGCTATATTATTGCATTGAGTAGCAAAGACGACCATCGGGATATTAGGTAAGGGTGTAGTAGACCATTTCATGTGGACCTTAAGAGGTGATTCCAGGCATTGTGTGTTTGTTTAACCTTGTTTTTAGTTATCGTACCCTTTTCACCCATTTGTGTGTAACCATAACCCCTTTTGTAGCCAAACACTCACCTTGTTCATTTCTAAACCCACCTTTAAACCCGAGCCAAAAGCCTTAGCCAACCTTATCCGAAAGTGTGTCA
Source organism: Saussurea involucrata (assembly GCA_033807775.1). Classification (NCBI taxonomy): domain Eukaryota; kingdom Viridiplantae; phylum Streptophyta; class Magnoliopsida; order Asterales; family Asteraceae; genus Saussurea; species Saussurea involucrata. The sequence continues at coordinate 45,894,982 of CM066323.1, forward strand.
ATCTGAGCGGTAATGAACTATGAAAGATAGAGCGGAAAAGAAAATAGTGCAGGCCAGTCAGTGAGAAGGAATTGGACCAATGAAGTCCCAACTTTATAAAAAAAACAAATAAATACAGTTAGTTAGATAACAGTAGCTGCATAATAAGAGAGTCAAAGCGACTCCAGTGGTGACGAAAAGGGCCAAGTGAGCGAATGTGAAGTAAGGAAGTTCAGGAATCGCTAATGATTGACACACCGAGGAATTTTGATCCATTTTACCCTTCATTTCTTAGCCTTAACCTTAACCCCGTTACAACCCGTGTAAAGACCTGGATGATCTTCTGGAAAACGTGATTAGAGTCTATGAATACCTTTACCAATATTCCATGTCTTGCTGCTTGATTCCTTCCTGAGATCAACTTTTTGAACATTTGTGCGTCTTTCAATAGAGTTGTCATGTAATTATTGCGTATTCTGGTACATAAACTCTTTAGACATGACAACATGTGCGATAACCTAGGTTCGAGCGAATTGAGCGAATCCCGTGAGGTAGGGTCGAGGCGAAATGTTTTCCTTAGTATGTCCGGACCTAGAACAACCTTAATGGAAACAAAGCAGTCACGAGTTCAACTTACAATGGAAGGTCATAGATCAAACGAAATAGGAATGAGGCGAGAATGAGATAGGCATTCACGGGTATGGGAAGTCACCAGTGCATCACGTGGTACCAATTGGGAGTGTGCAGTTATTACGTTTCTATAATATGTGCTTTTATTCTATTTTTATCGCTATTTTGCTTGAGGACAAGCAACGCTCGGTTTGGGGTTGTTGATAATGTCGATTTTCGACATTATTTTGAATCTCAAACTAGGTGGTTTACGCATGTCTTCAAGTGAAATACGAGTATTTCATGGGTTTTTATTGAGAAAGTATAGGTACAAGCATTTGTGTCCAAAAAAAAGCAACAAAGTTGGGTTCCGGAGCTGAAAACGAGAGAAATCAAGAAATCGCGAAACAGAATTTGGAGCCAGCGCTGGAGCCAGCCAACCCGCGCCGCCATCCGCGCCAACATTTTCAAACAGAATCTGGAGCCAGCGCTGGAGCCAGCCCATCCGCGCGGGCGCTGGCCCCGACGCCCAGTTTTATAAAACTAATTTCTGCAGCTAGGTTTTGGGGGCATCACACACACGACGGCCAGAGACGTTTAGGAGGCGATTTTGGGAGACTTTTTACACCTTTCGAAGCCACGATAGAGGAGGAATCGACGAGTAATTCACGACGCACAGCGGATTCAAGCTAGGAAAAGGGAGTTCATCATCTTTCACCATTACATCTTTTACATTCTCGTTTATTATGTTTTCACACACGTTTCCATCCCCTTTTCTTGCGTTTGTATTCCCCAACATCATGAACTAATCTTAAGATGTTGGGGGTTGGATTGAATTAGGTTTGAACATATGAATGGATGACGATTGAACATTTATCAGTTTTTCTTAATTAATGAAGCATGTGATTTCGTTCTTAACGCTTTTGTGAGTTTGGCCAATTTACAATTGATTTGTTGTTAGCAATTAAGTTCGAGAGAATAGATTGTTATTTAGAATTACAAATTGCATGCCTAAGGTGAGAAAGGAGATAGAAATATTCCGAGTAAACCTTAGTCCCATTATAATCTTGTGTTTAATGTGTTTTGAACTACATAGGTTAAGATTGAGAGATTTAACTTATGTTTTCCAAGATAAAAAATGTGGTTGCTTGAGAAAGAACCACGCTTTGATTTAAAACCCGTTGTTGCTTGAGAAAGAACAACGGTGATATAAAAGATTGGGTATTCATTAACGGGAATAACTGGTAATTGTTTTGAGTCAGACGTTTGTATATGAAAACCATAGGATTTCCAACCCTCAACTGTTTTCTCTATCGGAAGTTTCCAAAGGTGTTTACTGTCTTGTTCTTGATTTGTCTTCTTGCAATTAATTAGTTAAAACCCAACCATCTCTCAATTTCCAATCGTTCAGTTAATAGTTTTTACAGTCATTGCGATACTTAACACCAAGTTCCTGTGGATTCGATACTCGTACTTACGTACGTATTACTTGAGACGACACCGTACACTTGCGGTTAGTTAAGGAGGGTGCAAACCCGCCTATCAAAAGGTTATTGCTTATGATTCTCGTCAATTAAAGAATCATGAAAGAGAGTATCCTACGCACGACATGGAGCTTGCAGCAGTCGTCTTCACGTTAAAGATTTGGAGACATTATCTGTACGGTTCCAAATGTCAGATTTATACCGATCATAAGAGTCTCCAACATCTCTTTGACCAGAAGGAACTAAATATGAGACAAAGAAGATGGCTAGAATTGCTGAATGATTACGACTGTGAAATCCTTTATCATCCGGGAAAGGAAAATGTGGTAGCTGATGCATTGAGTCGTCAAGAAAGGAGTGGAACAATAAAAGTTATTTCGCTACGAACTGAACTCCTACCCAACATATTTGACGAATTGCAGAAGTGTCAAGTGGAGGCTTATCAGGATGAACATCTGAAATCAGAACGGTTAGCGGGGATGTCAACATTGCTAGTAAAAGATGATTGTGGGTTATTGTGTCTGGGAAACAGAGTGTGGGTACCTCGTTTGGGTGGGTTACGTGATCGTGTTTTACAAGAAGCTCACAAATTCCGTTTCTCTATTCACCCAGGTACAAACAAGATGTATAAAGACCTAAAGCAATTCTATTGGTGGCCGGGGATAAAAAGGGGGATTGCTCAGTATGTGGAAAGATGTGATACTTGTAAGAAAGTAAAGATCGAGCACCAAAAGCCGTTTGGTCAGCTCCAGCGGCTAGAAATACCGATGTGGAAGTGGGAGCAGATTACCACAGACTTCATCACGAAGCTACCAAGAACTCCGAAAGGATTTGATTCTATTTGGGTGATCGTCGACAGGTTGACAAAGTCTGCATACTTTCTACCGATAAAGGAAACCGATTCGATGGAGCGATTAGCTAAGTTGTACACTGACGAAATAGTAACTCGACATGGAGTTCCAATCTCGATCATTTCTGATCGTGATAGTCGTTTTACTTCAAGATTTTGGAGAAGTTTTCAAAGGGAAATGGGGACACAGATAAACGAACGATTCAGACCTTAGAAGATATGCTCCGGGCTTGTATTGTTGATTTTGGGGGATCGTGGGATAAGCATTTACCGTTGATCGAATTCGCTTACAACAACAGTTATCATTCCAGTATACAAGCGGGACCGTTCGAAGTACTGTATGGTAGGAAATGACGAACGCCTTTGTGTTGGATTGAAGTGGGAGAAAAACAGCTAGCGGGGCCGGAAATAGTTCAATTAACCGCCGATAAGGTTACTCAGATTCGTGAACGATTGAAAGTGGCTCATGATAGACAGAAAAGCTACGCTGACCGACGCCGAAAGCCATTGGAATTTCAGGTTGGGGATTAAGTAATGTTAAAGGTTTCGCCGTGGAAAGGAGTCATCCGATTTGGACGACAAGGTAAACTTAGCCCAAAGTATATCGGACCGTTTGCAATTACAGAAAGGATCGGTGAAGTGGCTTACCGATTAGATCTTCCGTCGGAGTTGAGCAGAATTCATAATGCATTTCATATATCAAATTTCCGAAAGTGTTTAGTTACTCCAGATCAGGCAGTCTCTCTACCAGATATTCGAGTCGACGAAAAACTGAATTATGTGGAAGAACCAGATGCCATAGTTGATCATAAAGTCAAAGTGCTTCGGAATAAGGAAATCAGGCAAGTGAAAGTTCCGTGGAGACATCATAGAGGTCAGGATGCTACGTGGGAATCAGAATCAGAAATGAGAGTCAAATACCCTCATCTTTTCACTTAACTGAATTCCGGGACGAAATTCTTTTAAGGGGGAGATGATGTAATACCCCGGGTAAGTCCGTTAGATAATTTAACTATAATATATGATGTTCAGGGTAAGTTTGGGTAAATTATAAGTTTAAGGGTGTTTGGGTCATTAATGAGAAGTTCAAGGTCTAAATGGAGTTGATATACACCTTAAGATATTCAGATATATCAGTTTATCCTAAATTAGAAAGAGTGTGTGTGCGGGAGTCTGGAGGCGAAAAGAAGCGGTGAACGAAACCTACGGTTAGAGCATCAATCAATTGGGTTGGATTCGATTTTGAGGTAAACTCTTTTGTATTTTGTGTTTGTAATCAGTAATAGAAGATATCTATCGGTTTAGAAGTTACGATTTCTGTGATTGGTATTGATTTCAATCGAACCTAGGTAAAATGAAACCGACTGTGTTCTTGTCGACTCCCGGTGGAGTCCCGGTACTGTCGACTCCCGGTGAAGTCCCGGTATAGTGAACTCCCGGTAGTGTGGAATCCCGGTATAATGAACTCCCGGTGATCGAACTCCCGGTACTGTGTAGTCCCGGTACCAAGGAGTCCCGGTATTGAGAAGTCCCGGTACTCTGTATAGTCCCGGTAGTTGTTAAGTGTAGTGATATAGTTGAGAACAGGAACTGGTAGGCTTTATATGTTTGGCTAGTAAAGCGGTGTATGTATTTTAACTTGTTTCAGATTCTGTGGAGTCGTGGTAAGAGATAAGATCTTTTTGAAAGGAGCTTGCGAGCGTGTGTAATAATCAAAACAGGTGAGTTTTACTTCAAAGTGTTTTAAACTGGAATACATTTGTGTGGATGTCGAATATTTGATAAATGGTATGAATATGTCTATGTTTGTAATTATGATATATTGAGATATTATAATTACGTGAGTATTATATCAGAATATAATACGTGGACGGGCTTAGGACCGGTGTGTTTACTGTATTTGTTGTACAGTAGATTAGTTGGCTCGCAACCAATTAATTTGGCCATTTGTGGAGGAATAAGGTGGAATGAGATGCGTACGAAGCATGAGTCTTGATTGGTAATTAATTACGTGTGGTATGTGGGTGTTATATGAAAAGTTTTATATAAATGGTTTTGATACAAAAGTTTACTAAATTGACAGGGATTTCTCACTAGACCATTAGGTCTAACCCTCATATCTGTTTTTAAAAAATGTATTCCAGGTGGCGGATCGAGTAAGAGCAAGTAATTAGAGTAATCGAGGGATGACTTTTGTGAAGGATTATATGATGAAGATTTTGGCATGTTTAGCAGTGGTGTTATGATAGTTAAATTTTATGTATGTATAGAGTAAGTCAAAGTTGTAGTGGAATGTTTTATTTTGAAATGTAAAAGACTTCGGGACCGTACTTGTAATGTGAAGTTTCGTTTGCTATATAAATGTTATATTACATTATGTGATTTGTTGTGTATATGGGATTTGGGTTGTTACAGTGTCCCGGTACGGTTTTAGTTTTTACGTATTTATTTATTAAATATTTTTCTCTAACCGATTTCATAATAATGAGTTTTGTCGGGAAAGACCATAAATGATAATATTTTGTCCTAAAGGGGTTAAATATTAAAATCCTAATTTAAGTTGGAAATAACTGGAAGTACCTTAAAAACCTAGGGGCTAAAGTTCTGTTTTTGGCACTTAGATTGCATGGGGTCGGCCCATGAAGGGAACCGACCCCTTCCCTTTTCTCGCTTCTATTTCACGGCGCACACACAGACCAAACACAAAAACCCTTTTCTTTTTTATTCCATCGCCGAAACCCTCTTCCCCTTCCCTGCTGCTGCGACTGCCGTAACACCCCACACCACCAGCGTCGGCGCTGTGTTCTTGCCGGAGAGAAAGAGAGTACAGCGAGAGAGAGAGAGAGAGGAGCCGGACGCCGGTTGCTGTTGCGTTTTGACCGAAAGGTAAGCTTTCTCTCTTCTTTTTGTCTCTTCCCTTTGTCATCGTCGGACCGCCGTGAAACTACCACCACCGCCGCAGCCATGGCTGCCGACGGTGTTCGCTGCCGCCGTACGCTACCGTCCGGTGGCTGGTCCGTACGTGAGTGGCTGTTAGGTCGGGGGCGTGTGGGTAGGACCGAGTGGTTGGTCGAGTGTGTGGTCTCGCCGGAGTTCTCCTTTAAACCACCGCCACCGCTGGTGGCCGCCGCCGCCGCCAACCACCACTGCCGGAGATGGCAGTGGGTGGTGCAGGGTTTTGTCCAGACCTGAGATGCCTAAAACCCTGGTTGCAAACTTTAATTCGTAATCTTATCGCGTAAACCGTTTTTATAAAGTTATCATTTTATGTGGTGATATCGGTTCTGCCCCTGTTTTGTTTCGTTCATAACTTTTCCATCGTAACTCGGTTTGAGGCGAAATCGGTGCCCACGGTTCAAATTCTGTGTCGGGAATACTTTCCCTGTTTTAGCAAAAACCTGGTTAAGCTTCTAGCTAGGTGAAAAATGGTCGTTTTTGCAGTAGGTCCAAAACTTTCAGCTTTGAGTTTCAGTTTTAGAAAATCCGTATAAAATCATAGGAACCTCGTATGAACGCGTATAATACGTCCCTGGAAAGCTAAGACCCAGACCCTTCTGTTTGTGGAATTTAATTTCTGGATTAGTGGGTCTAGAGGGGGCTAATCAGGTCCCGAACAGACCTGCAGTTTAGACCGAAAAGCTGAAATGTCACTCTTTTAGTCTTATGATTATTTTTAGGGTTGGGGGCTTCGTGTTGACACTTTTTAGCACTTCTTTAGGTGGAAAGAAGTGAGTTGGAGTTGGCGGGCTCGTTTTGCTGTTGCGGATATCTGCGTTGCTTATCGAGGTGAGTTCACTCACTACGTAGGATAATAATTGTATGTGCATTACCGTAGCTCGTGTGTGCTAGTAATCTTATGTGGTATGATACTAGATTGTGTCGTGTCTAGTATGGACCTTGGGTATCGTATAAAACTCGGGGAGACCGAGGAAGATGTACACAAGTGACGTAGGAACTCGGGGAGACCGAGGGATACGTGCTCGGTGATCGTGTGATATCGGAGAGACCGATGGATACCTGCCTAGGTTGTCTTGCATGAGTATGTTAGTTTAGGATGCGTTCTTAAACTTGCATGCTTGGTTATGTGTATCTACCTGTGTTAGGGGTAGTGTTAATATGATTGCTATCGTATGTGGTGTGGAATTCACTAAGCTTCGTGCTTACCCTTTTCCCTATAAAATGTTGTTTCAGGTACGAGTGGCTCGAAGGCGTGACGGTACACATTGGTGCAGGCGAGAGGCTTCCCGTATTTATGATTTCAAACTTTAGAATTGAATTAATTATTACTTTTCCGCTGTTTAGACTTTTACGGTTGACTACTTAACGAGGTTTCAGTTGGAACGGTTATTTTGAAAACTAATGATGTGGTTTAATTATATAAATTATTGTTTTTAAAAGTTAAAATTTATTAAAAATTTTGGGACGTTACAACTTGGTATCAGAGCTCAGCTTGAGTGAATCAAACACATCTCGGTGTGTTTGATCTCAAGTTTGCGGCTATAAAATTTCTTTTATAGACTTTGGAAAATAAAAGAAAGGAAAATGCGTTTGAGAAACGGTGATCGAGGGCGCAGTGTGTACAGTCAGTCGGAGCCAAGGGAAAAGGTACAGTACTTAGTGTATTTATTGCTTTCTAGATCATAGGAGTATGCATGCTAGATTGCTTGTGCTATTAACACTGTACTGCATGTTCATTGCTTGCTAGTAGGAATTTATGCTAGTCATGGTAGGTTGTTAAGTGAATGCCCTATAGGTTGTATGCAGTAAGAAGCGCATAGCCTTATAATATTTGATTTAGTTCTATTGCGCAGCTCTTGTTTGAGTCCAACCGTTCTAGGATAGAATCTTGTATTCGAATGTCTATTTGTTTCACACTGCATGTGACGGGGTATTCGCGAGGCAACTCGTTATGGTCAGTAGGGATTTCGTTGTAGCAAGGGTAGTGTTTTGGGGTGGAATTCCTAGGGAGCTAGGAAGAGGGTGTACATATGCTGGTATGGGCATATGGGTTTAGTTATCGGCGAGAAACTACTTGGGCACTTCGGGATGGGACTCGGAACGAGCGATGATAGGTGTGGATGGTAGTAGTAGAGCTCCTACTACCGGATGCACATGATCAATGATCGAGTCGAGGAAAGTCACAAGGAATCCAAGGAGTTGAGCGTGAGCGTTGTTAATAACTCGTAATTTCTACCCAGAAATGGCCATTACTAGGAGAAACAACACTGCCGAGCCAGAGACTGGTGCCGGGATCACTGCGGAGCAGATCCGGGAGATGATTACTGCCGAGGTGGCACATGCGATCGGGGAGGCGATCCCCGAGATTATCACTGCCATCCGCGACGAGGTGGTAGTTCTGATGGAGGAGCGCATTGCGGCGATTCCACTACCGGCGGGTGGACAGCCGCGTACTCGAGAGTTTAAGTATCGGGATCTCTCTGCTTGTTCTCCGTATGAGTTCAAGGGAGACCCGAACCCGATAATCAGCATGCGGTGGATATCAGACATGGAATGCGCGTTCCTGACCAGTGGCTGCCCAGAGAATTTGAAGGTTCGTTTCGCGGTGAACCTGCTACGTGATGGGGCAAAGGATTGGTGCGCTACTGCGTTGACGCTTGCTGAGCGTACTACCTTGACCTGGGAGGAGTTCATCACACGATTTCGTGCGGAGTACGTGCCTCCAGTGGAGATGGAGCGGATTGCCAAGGAGTTCCTAGAACTCACTCAGACGACGGAGACTGTGAAAGAGATGAACCGGAAGTTCACGGAGATGGCGTTGTTCTGTCCTCAGTATGCTGCTTCGGAAGACATGAAGATGTCTCGGTACAAGGACATGTTACGTACCGAGATTAGGGAGTTCGTGAGCATTGCGCCGTATGCTTCACTTACTGCAATGATGGAGGCTGCCCGGAGACGGGAACTGGAGTTAGAGATGCAAGCGAAGAAGAGGAAGGCGGCACAGGCTGTGACGCCAATATCGGCAATACCAAAGAAGTTGAAGTTCGCGGACTCGCGCTCGAGTCAAAGGAGCGGTGGGTTTAAGCCCAGAGATGCTGGTGGGAAAAGAGATGATAAATGCTTCAAGTGTGGGCAGGCCGGTCATTTCAGTCGAGATTGTAGAGTACCGTTGATGGTCTGCTTTAACTGCAAGCAAACGGGCCACGTGAAGGCCAATTGTCCGAACGCGAGGGTAGCTGATGGGAGTGGGGCACAGAGGGCTCCTCCGAATGCCCCATTGCGTATCACTGACGGTCGAGTGGGTCAGCCAGGGACTGAGGCTGCCCGAGGTAGAGTTCACCAGCTGAAGGTGGACGAGGCACATGCTACGCCTAAGGCGGTGATAGGTACAATTCATCACTTATCCCTCTTAGTTTGTTTAACTGTTGTACGTATTTATATGTTGTTTAATCTGAATGTTAGGTACATTCCTAGTTAACTCGATGCCTGCGGTAGTGATGTTTGATAGCGGGGCTACTCATTCGTTTGTGTCTCGCACTTTTAGTGAGAGTTTGGGCCGAGTTGTAGGACGGTTAGGTTGTCCTCTGGTAGTCGAGGTTGCTGATGATAGGACCTTGATGGTTACGGATGTGTATCGGGGATGCACTTTGGAAATCTCGGGTGTGAGGTTTCCCATCGACTTGATTCCGATTGCGATGCGTGAACTGTGTGTAATTATGGGCATGGATTGGATGGATGCGTATGATGCGGAGATTGTTTGTCGTCACAAACAAGTGCGATTTCGAACCCCAAGTGGGGGAGAACTGTTAGTTCAGGGAGACTCGCCTAGACGGACTTCCGCGATATGTTCAGCTGCGAGGGATCGGAGATATCTGCAGCATAGTGGGCAGGGATATTTGGCATATGTGATAGACGCGCGCGTCGATGGAGAAAAGGAGACTGCGGAAGAGGTGCCAGTCGTAAGGGAGTTTATTGATGTATTTCCAGACGATTTACCGGGGATACCTTCCGAACGACAGGTAGAGTTCCGCATTGACTTGGTCCCGGGTGCTGCTCCGGTGGCTAAAGCACCTTATCGCCTGGCTCCACCGGAAATGAAGGAGTTGTATACTCAGTTGCAAGAATTTCTCGAAAAGGAGTTCATCAAGCCGAGTTGTTCACCGTGGGGGGCCCCGATTCTGTTTGTGAAAAAGAAGGACGGGTCCCAACGGATGTGTATAGACTACCGTGAGTTGAATAACCTTACGGTGAAGAACCGTTATCCTCTGCCAAGGATCGATGACTTGTTCGACCAACTTCAGGGAGCCTCGTGGTTCTCTAAGATTGATTTGAGATTGGGGTATCATCAAATGCGGGTGAGGAGTGAGGATACGGAGAAGACGGCCTTTCGTACACGTTATGGCCATTATGAGTTTGTGGTGATGCCTTTCTGGCTCACCAATGCACCAACAGCATTCATGGACATCATGAACCGGGCGTGTAGCCCGATGTTGGATCGGTCGGTGATTGTGTTCATCGACGATATTCTCGTGTACTCGAAGTCGAAGGAAGAGCACAAGATGCATTTGCGAGAAGTTTTGGAGGTTTTGAGACGGGAGAAGCTTTATGCCAAGTTCTCCAAATGCGAATTGTGGTTACGAGAAGTCCAATTCCTCGGACATGTCGTGAATCAGAATGGTATTATGGTCGATCCGGCCAAGATTTCAGCAGTGATGCGGTGGGAAGTGCCGAAAACTCCCACCGAGGTACGAAGTTTTCTAGGGTTAGCAGGGTACTATCGGAGATTTCTCCAAGATTTCTCCAAGATTGCGTTGCCTATGACCCGATTGAAGAAGAAATATGCTGCTTTTAGCTGGGGAGAAGAGCAACAGAGGGCTTTTAAGGAGCTACGCAGACGTTTATGCGAGGCTCCGGTGTTGACCTTGCCCGAGGGCATGGAGGATTTGGTGGTGTACTGTGACGCATCTCACCAGGGTTTGGGTGTCGTGCTTATGCAGCGCGGTAAGGTTATAGCCTACGCTTCGAGGTAGTTGAAGCCTCATGAGGCAAATTACCCGACTCATGACCTAGAGTTGGGTGCAGTGGTGTTTGCTCTCAAGATTTGGAGGCATTACTTGTATGGTGTCAAGTGTACGATTTACACTGACCATAAGAGCCTCAAATATCTGATGGATCAGCAGAATCTCAATATGCGTCAGAGGAGGTGGCTCGATGTGGTCAAAGACTATGATTGTGAGATACTTTACCACCCAGGTAAAGCGAATGTTGTTGCAGACGCACTTAGTCGACATCCGGTTGGTGAGCCACTTCGGGTTTGTGTCAGTGGTTGACAGTGGTTGACAGTGGTTGCACCTCTTCTCGAGTCGATAGGTAGTGCTCAGGAGGTAGCAGTTCTAGATGAGAATGCCAAACGTGAGAGGGTTTCGGGAGAAATTCCAAATTTTGTTCGTGATAGTCGAGGTTTATTGACTCGGTACGGTAGAATTTGGGTTCCCTTCACTGGCGGGAACCGGCAGGTGCTGTTGGACGAGGCGCACAAGTCTAAGTTTTCGATTCATCCGAGAGCCACAAAGATGTACCGAGACCTGCGAGAGGATTATTGGTGGCCCGGCATGAAGCGGGATGTCGCCAAATATGTAGAAGTATGTATGACTTGTCGAAAGGTCAAGGCGGAACATCAACGACCGCATGGGAAATTGCAGCCTTTAGAGATTCCGGTATGGAAATGGGAGCAGATCACGATGGATTTCATCACTAAACTTCCCAGGACTCCGCGAGGGAATGATGCTATCTGGGTAATTGTTGATCGTCTGACCAAGAGCGCTCACTTCTTGGCCGTTAGGGAGAGCTCCTCGGCGGAGAAGCTCGCGGAGATTTTCATTCGAGAAATTGTGACCAGGCACGGGGTGCTAGTCTCAATCGTCTCTGATCGGTATACTCGTTTTACCTCCCGGTTTTGGGAGAAGTTTCAAGGTGAGATGGGTTCGCGGTTACATTTTAGTACGGCGTTTCATCCTCAGATCGACGGGCAGAGTGAGCGTACTATTCAGACACTCGAGGACATGCTGTGGGCATGTGTTATTGACTTTGGGGGTAGTTGGGATCAGTATCTTCCGTTAGCTGAGTTCTCCTACAACAACAGCTACCATTCCAGTATCGGCAGACCGCCTTACGAGGTGTTATATGGTAGGAAGTGCAGAACGCCCATTTGCTGGGGCGAGGTTGGTCATCGAGTTTTGGGAAGCACCGATGTTGTGTTGAAGACGACTGAGATGATTCTGATGGTCCGGGATCGATTAGTTACTGCACAAAGCCGGCAGAAGAGCTACGCCGACAAGAGACGATCGGATTTGGAATTACAGGTCGGGGATTATGTTCTTCTGAAGGTGTCACCCTGGAAAAGGGTGATCCGGTTTCGCAAGCGGGGAAAGTTAGGGCCCCGTTACATTGGACCTTACAAGGTCATTGCTCGAGTGGGCAAGGTAGCTTATCGCTTAGAGTTACCGGACGAGCTGAGCTTGATTCACAACACCTTCCACGTTTCTCAATTGCGGAAGTGTGTAGTGGATGAGTCTGCAGTGATTCCTCTTGAGGAGATTCAGATCGACGAACGGCTCAATTACGTTGAGAAGCCGATTGCTGTTATTGAGAGGAAGACGAAGACCTTGCGCAACAAGGTGATTGACTTGGTGAAGGTCCAGTGGAAGCACCGAAAGGGTTCCGAATGGACTTGGGAACCCGAGGCTGAGATACGGGAGAACTATCCGGAGCTGTTTGCGGACGTAGACTTCGAGGACGAAGTCTAATTCAAGCGGGGGAGAGTTGTAAAGCCCGTGTCCCGGTACGGTTTTAGTTTTTACGTATTTATTTATTAAATATTTTTCTCTAAACGATTTCGTAATAATGAGTTTTGTCGGGGAAGACCATAAATGATAATATTTTGTCCTAAAGGGGTTAAATATTAAAATCCTAATTTAAGTTGGAAATAACTGGAAGTACCTTAAAAACCTAGGGGCTAAAGTTGTGTTTTTGGCATTTAGATTGCATGGGGTCGGCCCATGAAGGGAACCGACCCCTTCCCTTTTCTCGCTTCTATTTCACGGCGCACACACAGACCAAACACAAAAACCCTTTTCTTTTTATTCCATCGCCGAAACCCTCTTCCCATTCCCTGCTGCTGCGACTGTCGTAACACCCCACACCACCAGCGCCAGCGTTGTGTTCTTGCCGGAGAGAAAGAGAGTACAACGAGAGAGGGAGAGGACGCGAGAGAGAGGAGCCGGACGTCGGTTGCTGCTGCGTTTTGACCGAGAGGTAAGCTTTCTCTCTTCTTTTTGTCTCTTCCCTTTGTCATCGTCGGACCGCCGTGAAACTACCACCACCGCCGCAGCCATGGCTGTCGGCGGTGTTCGCTGCCGCCGTATGCTACCCTCCGGTGGCTGGTCCGTACGTGAGTGGCTGTTAGGTCGGGGGCGTGTGGGTAGGACCGAGTGGTTGGTCGAGTGTGTGGTCTCGCCGGAGTTCTCCTTTAAACCACCGCCACCGCTGGTGGCCGCCGCCGCCGCCAACCACCACTGCCGGAGATGGCAGTGGGTGATGCAGGGTTTTGTCCAGACCTGAGATGCCTAAAACCCTGGTTGCAAACTTTAATTCGTAATCTTATCGCGTAAACCGTTTTTATAAAGTTATCATTTTATGTGGTGATATCGGTTCTGCCCCTGTTTTGTTTCGTTCATAACGTTTCCATCGTAACCCGGTTTGAGGCGAAATCGGTGCCCGCGGTTCACATTCTGTGTCGGGAATACTTTCCGTGTTTTAGCGAAAACCTGGTTAAGCCTCTAGCTAGGTGCAAAATGGTCGTTTTTGCAGCAGGTCCAAAACTTTCAGCTTTGAGTTTCAGTTTTAGAAAATCCGTATAAAATCATATGAACGCGTATAATACGTCCCTGGAAAGCTAAGACCCAAACCCTTATGTTTGTGGAATTTAATTTCTGGATTAGTGGGTCTAGAGGGGGCTAATCAGGTCCCGAACAGACCTGCAGTTTAGACCGAAAAGCTGAAATGTCACTCTTTTAGTCTTATGATTATTTTTAGGGTTGGGGGCTTCGTGTTGACACTTTGTAGCACTTCTTTAGGTGGAAAGAAGTGAGTTGGAGTTGGCGGGCTCGTTTTGCTGTTGCGGATATCTGCGTTTCTTATTGAAGTAAGTTCACTCACTACGTAGGATAATAATTGTATGTACATTACCGTAGCTCGTGTGTGCTAGTAATCTTATGTGGTGTGATACTAGATTGTGTCGTGTCTAGTATGGACCTTGGGTATCGTATAAAACTCAGGGAGGCCGAGGACTCGGGGAGACCGAGGAAGATGTACACGAGTGACGTAGGAACTCGGGGAGACCGAGGGATACGTGCTCGGTGATCGTGTGATATCGGGGAGACCGATGGATACCTGCCTAGGTTGTCTTGTATGAGTATGTTAGTTTAGGATGCGTTCTTAAACTTGCATGCTTGGTTATGTGTATCTACCTGTGTTAGGGGTAGTGTTAATATGATTGCTATCGTATGTGGTGTGGAATTCACTAAGCTTCGTGCTTACCCTTTTCCCTATAAATGTTGTTTCAGGTACGAGTGGCTCGAAGGCGTGACGGTACACATTGGTGCAGGCGAGAGGCTTCCCGTATTTATGATTTCAAACTTTAGAATTGAATTAATTATTACTTTTCCGTTGTTTAGACTTTTACGGTTGACTACTTAACGAGGTTTCAGTTGGAACGGTTATTTTGGAAACTAATGATGTGGTTTAATTATATAAATTATTGTTTTTAAAAGTTAAATTTATTAAAATTTTTGGGACGTTACATAATCATACGACAGCATGACATCACAACCCCGACTTCTCGTTCAGATAAAGGCGAACCGGTCTAGTTCAACGACAACCAGGTAAGTCCCTCAACCAAGGTCACGAGTCTAAGCGTTCGACAAGCAAAATTTAAAACTTAAATTTAACATTCAATTTTCAAATTTTGGGGGCAAACTGTTTGGGCAAAAAATCACGTCGTACGACCGCGACCAAAACAGGTAAGACGCACGTTATAATCCAAATCTTGTATTAAGAAAAGGTCTCGACAAGAACCCAGAAAACACCTGTCGTCTCCCATAAAAGGTAAGTCGTACG
Source organism: Saussurea involucrata (assembly GCA_033807775.1). NCBI lineage: Eukaryota > Viridiplantae > Streptophyta > Magnoliopsida > Asterales > Asteraceae > Saussurea > Saussurea involucrata. The sequence goes on from CM066323.1 coordinate 45,910,039, forward strand.
TCCCTCATGACGCTCGACCATAGCGTCGCCTGTCCCGCACGACCATCGCGTAAGATCATTGTACCTTCGAGCAAAGCTAACGTTAACCTTGATTGTTACGTGTGTTAAGTATTTAATGCAGGAGTCAAAGACATTAAGGAGCAACAGATATAACCGACGCAACCATCAACGATCGATAGCCGTAACGGACGAAGAACATTATGGATAATCACTTCGGCGACCGTTTCCAGCCGTTGTAGCCGTTGATCAAAGCATTAATGGAGCTAATTAATGACGCGAAGACTATAAATACCAAGTTAAGTCTTCACATCAAACAACAGAGAAAAACATTCAAGCTCATAGCTAAGAACCCTCAAACTCTGTAAATCAAGTACTAAAAGCCAGAACCCTACAGCGAACTCAAGAACACTCGAAGAAAAGCTCAAGACATCGCTCTCGACGCACGACAACAACCTTTCGTCCAGCAGTTCACACTTTGTATTAACACACGACAAACACTTGTTTTACATTTCAAACACTTGTACTTTACATTTCGAAGCATTTCCTTCATTTGTATTGTAATCACCGTACGACCGACGCCAGTACCAAGGACATCGCCCCTGATTGGCGACCATAGTGCAGCGACGACATCCACTGTCGTCCGCATGTTTTTTCCTCGATCGAGGTTTTTTCTGCGTCATCAAATCATTTGTCTTATTTATTTTTCCCTCGTCGCACGTCTCGTCGAAAGATCCTTTCTTTAGTTGTTTAAGTCCACAACGACCTTAAGTTTTCCTTTTGGTGCGATTTTTGGCATTAACAGCGACCAAGTTACCTCATTTTAAGACTTTAATTTCATTTACTGCTTTATTTTTTATATTCCTATAATTTATATTCCCGTCCTTTAATTTACTATCATTTACATTATCGCACTTTAATTTCTCCAACTTTACATTACTGCACTTTTATTTCAGTATTTACTTTTCAGTAATTTATTTTTCTGCAATTTACTTTCCAGACATTTACTTTACTGCAATTACTTTCCATTAATGTTATTTACCTTAATTACATCCTTCGAAAGATTAATCCGAGCGATGATGGACTAATTGCCTTAGCTTGGGGTGTAAGGCAAAGTTGAAACCGAAATCGGTGTGAAAGTTGAGAGGTGTATTTATATAACACTGTTATCTAACTATTTGTTTCAGGTGATTACTGTTTCATTAAAGATCATATTTTAATTAATTGACAACAAATTTAATATGTGAAAATGCATTAACTTTCAGAGTTAAGATAAACAACAAAACTTGAGATAATAAGAGAAGGCTACATATAGCTTTAGCATCTGACAAATGCTTTGCTCTTACGGTGTAGGATGGTAACATTGTGATGTGCTAGGATTCACGAGGTCTAATATAACTGATATCGTATCGATATCACGCTGGCCTATGTGTACTCTTGGGAGGCCATCTGAACCGATAGTTGATACTGTGATAATCCTATTTATATAGGATTATCCAGGTGTTTATTTCATCTTTTAACGGATCACTTATTTTTTTCTTAACAAAACCTTGCACCCTGTGCTTTTAATGTCTCATTGATTATTTTAGTTGTTAACTCACAAACAAATCACTCAATCTGTTTTCAAATTCGCCTTTTGAAGTCAGATTTTAAAGATTGGACTTTTTGAAAAGCTTTCACAAGTTTTCCCTGTGGATCGATATCTGGTACTTTTACCATTATTACTTGTTACGAGACGATAGTAGTTCAAGGTGTATACTTGCACTAAGTTCTATTTTAAGTGAATCTCTAAGGTTGCATAAATCTTACAACAAAAACTTTGGCCACTGTCCTATCAGTACTGAAATAGCCCACATATTCTAGTGTATGACAATGAGTAAGAATGTCAGCCTTTTCCTCACCCGGTACACACTTCCGAATCATCCCATCAGCACACATCTTGTATAGGTATGGCTCATCCCAATAGTACCGCTTCGCGTCGGATAGGAATTTCTTAATTTGGGGCGAATTCATGTTGTAAGGCACCAATCCTCCTACCAAAATGTTAACCAAATCTGCATACCATGGTTCGGAATGACTGACCTTTAGCAACTGCTCATCTGGGAATGTATCGTTAATGGAGGTTTTATCCTTCTCTTGCTCTCCATTACCCTCGAGTCTCGAAAGGTGATCTGCAACTGTGTTTTTTGTCCCCTTTTTGTCTAAGATCTCCAGGTCAAACTCTTGAAGTAGTAACACCCATCTGATGAGCCTCGGCTTGGCATTCTTTTTGGCCATCAAGTACTTTAAGGCTGAATGGTCCGTGTATACTATTACCTTTGCTCCCACCAGATATGATCTGAACTTCTCACATGCATAGACCACTGCTAGTAATTCCTTCTCGGTGGTGGCATAGTTGACTTGAGCTTCATCCAAGGTCTTACTGGCATAATAAATCACGTGCATTCGCTTTTCTTTCCTTTGTCCCAAGACTGCTCCGACTGCTGTGTCGCTTGCATCGCACATCACTATGAATGGAAGATTCCAGTCAGGTGTTGTAAGAATAGGTGCCGAGATCAACTCCTTTTTCAACCTGTCAAATGCCAAAACACAATCATCAGTGAAATCAAATTTGGCATCTTTTAGAAGTAAAGTACATAAGGGTTTATTGATTTTAGAAAAGTCCTTTATAAACCTCCAGTAAAAACTGGCATGTTCCAAAAAGCTTCGAACCCCTTTGACAGAGTTCAAATACGGTAAGTTCTCTATCACTGCCACCTTAGCCTTGTCCACTTCTATCCCTTCTTTTGACACCTTGTGTCCAAGCACTATTCCTTCCGTCACCATAAAGTGACACTTCTCCCAATTCAATACCAAACTTGTTTCCTTGCATCTCTTTAAAACAACCTCCAGATGAGATAAACAAGAATCAAATGAGGGACCAAACACCGAAAAGTCATCCATAAAGATCTCCATGGTTCGTTCTACCATATCCGAAAATATCGCCATCATACATCTTTGAAACGTTGCAGAAGCGTTACATAACCCAAACGACATCCTCCTATAAGCAAATGTCCCATAGGGGCATGTAAACATGGTATTGTCTTGATCTTCGGGAGCAATCGGTATTTGATTGTATCCCGAATACCCGTCCAAAAAGCAGTAATACTCGTGTCCCGCTAGTCTCTCTATCATCTGATCAATGAATGGCAATGGAAAATGGTCTTTTCGGGTGGCATCATTCAGCTTCCTATAATCAATGCAAACTCTCTACCCCGTGACTGTCCGAGAGGGAATGAGTTCATTGTTGTTGTTGCAGACTACTGTGACACCTCCTTTCTTGGGCACTACCTGAACTGGACTGACCCATGGGCTATCAGGTACTGAATAAATGATTCCAGCATCCAACAACTTTAGGATCCCTTTCGGACCACCTCCTTCATGTTGGGATTAAGCCGGCGTTGAGGTTGGACTACCAGTCGATGTTCTTCTTCAAGATTTATACGGTGTGTTCAAAAAGTTGGACTTAAGCCTTTTAAATCGGCTATTGTCCATCCAATTGCAGTTTGATGCTCACGTAGGACTCTCAACAACTTCTCTTTATCTTCGGTCCTCAACTTGGATGAAATAATGACCAGGAGTGTCTCCTTTTCCCCCAAGTAAGCATATTCGAGATGAGATGGTAACTGTTTTAGCTCGAGTTTAGGAGGAGTGTGAGATGATGGTTGAGATTTGGGTATTGGTTCACCCAAATCCTAAACATTCGGTCTTCTTGGGCCTCTATGACTTGGCAATGCATTTAGTTGCATCACACTTTCAATCTCCGGATCGTCTATCGTACCCATGATCACACTTTCCAATTGATATTGACCAAACTGCACTCCACATGATTCTCTAATCGGAGATTCCATGATATCTACCCGGTAGCATTCATTGAATTGCATTTTATGCTTTGCTGCCTGAAACACGTTAAACATAGCTTCTTCTTCTCCCACTCTCAACGTGAGCTTTCCTCCTTTCACATCAATCAACGCCCCTCCCGTGGCCAAAAATGGGCGACCAAGGATGAGCGGGATCTCTTTATCTTCATCCATATCTAGCACCATGAAGTCCACTGGGAAGTAAAACTTGTCAACTTTGATGAGCACGTCTTCTATGACTCCGTAGGGATATTTGATGGATCTATCCGCCAGTTGCAATGTCACATTTGTTGGTTGAACTTCCCCTAGCCCTAATTTCCTGAAAATAGATAAAGGCATCAAGTTAATACTAGCTCCAAGATCACACAATGCTTTACTAAATTCAGAATGACCAATATGAATAGGGATAGTAAAACTCCCTGGATCCTTAAGCTTCGGGAGAAGCTTGTGCTGCATGATAGCACTGCACTCTTCAGTAAATGCAACAGTGGCATGCTCCTCAATCTTTCTCTTGTTGGAAAGAATATCCTTCAAGAATTTCACATAGGATGGCATATGTGCTAAGGCATCTGCAAAAGGAATGTTAATATGCAGTTTTTTAAACACCTCTAAAAATTTAGCAAAGTTTGCATCATCCTTGTAGGCTTTTCGCCTGCTAGGATATGGTACCGATGGTGTGACTGGCTTAGTATGCACTTTCTTGGGAATAGTCACATTCTCCTCTCTTCTTTCACTTTCCGGCTTCTCCATCTCCAACTCTTCATCAACCTTCTCTTCCACTATCTCTTCTGGTTCAACATCATTCACCTTGGTGTCGTTCCTTTCCGGCGAATGATCTCTAGTAGAATCTCTAGTGAGCTGTTTGCCACTCCTCAGACTGATGGCTTTACAATCTTCTCGACCCTTCTTTTCTGGTTGGCTTGGAAATTGTCCGGGTGCTCGGGTTTGTAAGGCCTCAGAAATCTGCCCTACTTGCCTCTCTAGCATTCGGATTGAAGCAGTATTTGTAAGGCCTCAGAAATCACAGTGTTCACAGTACCTGTCAATCCTTCCACTGCGCCTTCCATCTTTGACATGAATTTCATCATCATGTCTTCTAATCCCGTCTTCTTTTTTGAAGATTGCCCCTCATCGTATTTCCTCTGATTGTAACCTGGGGGACGATAAACATTGCTAGATTGAAAGGAATTTGAAGAGTTAGAATGATTACCATACTTTTGCTGTTGTTGTTGCTGTCTCATTGTTTCTTCGGCTGGGCCTTGTTGAGGTTAACTCCAAGAAAAGTTGGGATGTCGCTTCCATCCCTCGTTATAGATGTTGGAAAATGGGTCATTCCTCGGCCGATTATTCCGGTTCTGAATGAATTGCACTTATTCCGTCGATTGGAAGTCTTGAGGATTCGTGAATTGGTCTTGACCACCCATGTCATTCTGAACATTCGGTTGAATGGTGGCTCCTTTCAATTGATTAGTCAATGCAGCCAGTTGAGCCTTTATAGCCTTCAATTCCTCTGTTTCTTGCACACTTGCTACTCTTCTAGTAGCGGCTCTTGGAGTGGCATAACTATTTCCCGAAAAAAATTCTATCAACTCGACCGCTTTCTCATAAGATTTGTTCATTAAAGCTCCACCCGCAGCAGCTGTGATGTCATTCTTAAATTGAGGATGCAACCCCACAAAGAATGTTTGGATAATCATCCAATCTTGTAAGCCATGATGGGGACAACATCCCTTTGTATCTCTCCCATGCCTCGTACAAAGATTCTTGGTCCCACTGTGAAAAATGTGTGATGTCGGATAGCAGTTGAGTCGTTCGCCCAGGTGGAAAGAACTTGTTGAGAAAAGCCGTCACCATATCGTTCCAAGTTCGAATTGACCCGACTGGTAATTTCTCTTCCCAAGTAGTGGCTCGATCCCTTAGCGAGAACGGGAACAAACGTATCTTGATCGCATCTTGATCAGCCCCATTCACCTTGAAAGTATTGCATATTTTTTCGAATGTTCGCAAGTGAGCATGGGGATCTTCAGCTGTTGAACCCCCGAACATGTTCGATTACACCAATTGGATGGTACCAGTCTTGATCTCAAAATTATTGGCAGCTATCGGAGGTGCATATGGTCCTCGTTGTGGAACTCCCATGTTCGGGTTGGCAAAAGCTCTCATTGGTACCCTTTGTGGTGGTGGTGGCGGATGATTGATGTTATGATTGAGTCCGTTGTTGACATTATTGTTGATGCCATGGTTGACATTGTTGTTGACACCGTGGTTGGCATTATTGTTGTTCTGATTGTTCGCATTATGGAGTGGAGGACCATTGTTGATGGGCATCTCCTCTTCCCAGACATTTTCAACGTTGTTGCCGTTCTCCATGTTTTGCACTTGTCTGTCTCGTGCTTGTCTTCTCAGGTCTCTGGCAGTCCGTTCTATCTCCGGGTCAATCAGTAGTACTTCTCGAAATAGTCTCCTTCTTGGCATAAACCAGGAAGTAACCTGAAACAGAGAAGATAAAAATCTCAAAACCCAGGAATATATGAACTTTCAAAGCAAAATAAAATAAAATAAAGACAGGGTGTCTAATGTAATAATTTCTACAGCTCGTAGTGATATTAACACAAAACAGGTTCCCCGGCAACGGCGCCAAAAACTTGATAGGCGGGTTTACACCCCCTAAATCTACCGCAAGTGTACGGGTCGAATCAAGTAATAGTACTTAAAAAGTACGAGTATCGAACCAAAGGAACCATGTGTCAAGTACCACAATGACTGTATAGGTTATTAACTAGACGAACGCAAATTGAGTTGTTGATTGTTGGAAACACGAATTAAAATACTTTAATTAATTCGAATAAGAGAAAGAGTTGGAGGGTTGGATTCCTCATGGGAATAATCAATTAGCTCAACAGAATCGACATGATTGAAATAACTTCTGGATGAATAGCATGATCACAATCCATTACTATACTCTATCAAGCCATAGCAACAATTATTCAACACATTGTATTATCTCTCAATCTAAACAATAGTAATTGAACAATTAGTGATTAAAAAACTCAAGGAACGAAATATCATATTTCTATCTCAAATTCGTCCAAGACATAAATGATTAATCAAATCTCAAAACCTTTCTCAAAGGTTAAAGATTTATAAAATCAAATAATAGTTGATCGGACTATTACAAGTATTAATAACAATCCCAAATGTTTCATCCATCTAAATCAAACTAATCAAATCTATCCGCAAAGTTAAACAATTATCAAACCATGATTCACACCAACCCCACAACATGAACGAATTAGTTCATATTGGGGGTTTTAAAACTCAGAAATGAAAAGATTAAAACGAAAGTAAACATTGTTTGTTCTAAAAGAAATGAAATCTATGAACTCCCTGAAAATATTAACCGCCGATGTAACGTACTCGATTCGCCTTTTGATTCTCGTTCCGTGATGTTTCTCGCCCTCTTCTCGCCTTCAAAAATCGCTTCCTATCTCCCAAAATCACCCAGAGAAAGTCTGAAAACGTAACTGATACCGAATACCCTCAACCCTAGCCGTCATATGGAATAAAAACGTCCAGAGCCTCTGCGCGTATGACGACGCGTGTTGGGTCGTGCAAGGAAACGCGCAGAACACTGGTCAAATGAGAAACAGACTCCCGCGCGTTTGGTGGCCATCTTGGGTAGCGCCAGGAGCCGCCCCAGGCACTGTTCACCACATAATTCTGATTTTTCCATTTTGGCCCAAAAATGCCGTAAACTTCCTCTAATTGACTCAGAACTTTCCTATCCGCAATAATTCATGATATCCTGCATTTTGTCACAAAAAACCATTAAAATCTACTATTTTACTTGGAAACTCACAACTAACAGACCGATTTTGGGATCAAAATAACGTTGGAAAACAACATTATCAATTGGATCCATAGGCACGCAAGTCAGTCTTTATTTGATGGTCTACTGGGTGTCGCGGGATTTGACCGGCTCCATGTTTTATGACCTTTACCTTTCAAGGGTACACTAGGAGGGTTGAGTCCGGTTGAGCTGTCATGTTGATTGACGGGCGTTTTATTGACCTTCGACATGTCGGGGCAATGCCATGGTTGTATCCCCGCTTGTGCCGATCCTTTGGTGGTATTCTTAGTAATATTCCGCTAAGGTTAGCTGTCTCTTTGGGTGTGTCTTGAAAGGCGTCGTATGGGACACTTGGGCTTTTATGCAGTGAAGTGTCGTACGATTAACATTGTTTGAGTAGCGTACTTTTGTGTTCATCCACTCTCAATAGATACGAGTCTCCTCCGTCGTTGGCCAACCTTGTTTGGGATTATATAATATCCATGTTTTATTATCATTAGTCTTATACGATTGACTGCAATTTGATAGCTTTAATATTGGATTCCCCTCCATGTATATTAAGGTTTAAATGAGGCAGGTCATTTCCATATTTATGGTATTTGGATTTCATTACATTTTACGTTCGCTTGAGTATTGGTTCGTATCATGTTTTCATTGGAGTATATATTTAAACGGATTGTTCTTCCATGATTTATGGGTTGAGTATTTTGTCGTCAACCGTATTTGAAGGTTTTGCATAATATAGATTTATTCACGTAATTGAGTGAGTTGGGATTGGAATTCATTTTGGAAAACTCTTCATGCCTTTTGGGAACTTTTCTCATAGATTTTGGGTGCGTTGGAAAATGAGTCGTTTATATCCTTTTTGTAAACTCTTTTGGAAATGATAATCTAAGTCGCAAACTTTCATTTAAATAATTATTTAAATCATGCTATAAACTCTTGAACTCACTAGACGTTAGCCTAACTCTTTTTATTTGTCGGCATGTGCAACAGGTTCAGGTTGGGAGTAGTTCTAGTGACACGTGTGAAAGGGTGTGTGCTAGAAATGTGCTCGAGAGGTGAAGTGATTAAGTAATGTCTTCCGCATTTACCCTTGGGAATATCACTTTGTGTTTGGGTTAAGTAATACCCGAAGTAAGTTTAGTCTTTGTAATAAGACTTGAATTATTTATTGTTGTGGTTGATTATAGATTTTAATTTGAGGTATTGCACCTATTGGTTTATAGGAAGAAATTCTATGATTTTGAATGTAATATCGCAAATTTTTATTTAGTTGCTCTTTCCCAATTCGAGGGTGTAACAATATATGTATGATCTTTATTGTTGAGACTTGAGTTTAGTTTATTTAAAAAAAAAGTGATTATTTTCATGTTCTGATATGGTTCTCATCTTTTGAGTGATTTTTGAGATTATAAAGTATATTAGAAATTGATCTCTTTATGAACGCCAATTCAAGTAGTGACAAGTTTAATTTTATTGTTTTCAACATTACCCAATTAATGTGAACAATAGTTGGGATGTCTTTTATATATGATGACTCGGTATTCATGGCATCATGCATGTGAACTCGGCCCACCAGGTAGGCCAATAGTGGCTTCTATGAACCCGACCTTGGGTACTAGGCCGACTTCATTGGCTCGAAGGCGGACGAATAAACCCTAGAAAATTCACCCACAAAACAAGTGATCGTGGTTTAATACATGGTGGCCTCAGGTGAGATGCTCACATATCCAATAGTTCGTGTGGTTTGGCCACTCTACGAACACTCGAACATGAATTGACGGACTTTGTTTATATTATGTTTTGAAGTTAAATTGTGAATTGTCTCGAGTTTCTATTAATTTGGTTTAAAGGAATTGTAAGTCTTCTACATTATTATCAGCTTCATTTATTGTTATTCTGAATTCATGTTATAATCTGTTCACTGAGCCTTGTGCTCGGTCGTGTTTCTTGTTTTCTAACAAAACATGCATGCAACTTTGGGAGTCTTTAGACTCTCCTAAAAATGTTAACGTATTAAGTTTATAACCACTTTTTGAAATGTAATATTTTGTGTTGTACAACATGCTTTAGAAGTTGTAATTTATTTTTGGAGTTTATTAGTAGCCATAAATTAGTTGTGTCATTGTATTAAGTCCCGTTAATGACATTGCCCGTGTTAGCCCCCAAGTTTGAGATAATAATGAAATTTTCTATAATAATTGTAGTTAATTTATTTCGTTTTTATTCGAATTCCAAAATTATTAATTCAACCTTTTTATATAAATAATAAATGTACATAATTATTTCAAATGAGCGACTCAAATTAGATAAGACCCCTCTCTCTATGTGTGTATTATATACATATATACATCTAATGAGTACCAACGTAACGTATGATAATTAAGTTATACACAGACAAATGTATACACTTAGACTCTTTAACGGTCATTAATATCCAAGACTACACATCTACAACCCAAATGACTCATTTATAACGAATAAGATACTTAAATAATTGACTTTAATGGAGAATTTTACTAATAAATCCTATAAATAAATAATTGTTGAAGAAAAAACCGAATAGAACACAATAGAATGGAGAGAATGAATCGTAATTCTCATTAATCATAAGCCCTTTATATAGGGATGAGTTACAAGTAGATAACTACAAGATATTTCAATTCTAATCTATCTCTATCTCTATCTCTATCGTCATATCCTTTAGACGATGGCACATTTATCCTACAACACTCCCCCTTGTGCCGAGTCAAAGGAGTGAAGGTGCACAATTGTTGCTTCGTTAAAACCTTACGCCAAAATAAAAACCCAGTGGGAAAAATAAAAATACAACGAAGGAAAGAGTACAACGCACTAGTTTCTTTGCAACACATAGACTTTTACTTTAGTCTAATTTTCTCTTAGATTCGTACATTAATCATGAGAGTTAAGAAAACATGATGGTATATAAACCGTTGCCTCACTAAAACCTTACACCAAGGAACAAAACCCAATGGGAAAAATAAAATCTTGGTTGAAGGAAAGAGCACAACATACCAATATTACATATATAGTAGACTCCCCCTTTTGTCTACCACTCCCCCTGATTCGTGCATTAATCAACGGAGGTTTAAAACATTTCCATTTCAATACTTTCTACATGTTTCCCAAATATGGTTTTACGTATTGATTTGGTAAACAAACATGTCACATTTTCCTCACATCTTATTCAGTTCACTTGAATCTTGAGGAGAATTGATTATATAAAAACTTAAGCAAAATATGCTTTGTGTTATAACCCTTGATATATCTTACTTTTATTTCTTCGATACATGATGCATTATTTCCATACATGAAAGTTGTATAATGGTTAAACTCAAAATTACCAGCTCCTCTTATATGTGTAATGATAGTCCTTAACCATATACACTATTGAATAGTCTCATGGAGAGTAAGATTGTTGATAATATAAGAAGATAGCTATTAAGGGTTTGCTTAGTTTACTTCCAAGCAATCGGCATGTTCCATATGATAATTCCTTATCCAGTTTGGGAACAACCTTTATATCAGTCAAACATATACCTAATATCAGAAAATATATACCAAGGCATTGTTTAGTGTTTTTCTATAAGAGCCAGTACTTTTGCCGCTCACAATCTAAGTAGGTATTGAAGTTTCATTATCAATCCATTTATCTCCGTAGGGAAATTATAAGCCCACGTCAATGGTGCCAAAAGATTAATTTGAAATCATTCCAATGACGTTGCGTTGGCGCTGAGCTAAATCTAGCTGACAAGTTCAGTGAGAAGTACAATATACGGTCAAGTGTATTATGTTGAGTACAATAATGCGCCTATTGTACTTAGGTATGGAATTCGAGCTCCTGACACCTCTTCGTCCTCATCCTTTAGACGAAATGGATCTTTCCTTATATCCAACACTTTGACCGATCATGGGAGTGCTAATCGGATGCGCTTTGTCCATATTAGGTTGCCTGATCATTCTAGACATATGCGGATCGGTGGATTAATATTCCACAAACTCGGTGTCGTAGCTCAAGTATCTAGACAAAACCAAGTTTTCCCACGATCTTTCATCTCAAATTCAGATTTCAAGTAGCTTGTGTTTTCTCTTATTTCATCAAGAGTGCCTATTATGTTCATAACATCGACATATAGAGCTACTATAAAAATCTGGGACTTGTTTTCTTATATAAATACGCAAGGGCACAGTTCATCGTTCTTATTTATCGTTTCCCAATCAAGTATTCACTCAGGCGGGTATATCACATCCGCATAAATTGCTTTAATCTATAAAGTGAGTGTTTCATATTTATTGTAATCGCATTTCACAGTTTAAAGTTACTTGATATTGGTATAATGCCATCAAGCACTTTTATATATCTCTGAATTTAGATCCCCATAGAGATATGTAGTAACTACAGCATTGAGCTGTAATTTCCAGTCCTTCGGAAACTACTTGGCTAATTTAATTAGCAGAACGTTGTCCATCACAAGAGAGTAAGTCTTATTGTGGTCAATCCAGTGCGTTGTGAGAAACCTTGCGCCAAAGGAGAGCCTTATATATTATGACTTAATTATTCTCATTACGCTTCCCTGACAAATTATTTATCTATGTCCTACAGGCTTTACACTTGGTCGGTTAGAACTACCGAACCAAATACCTGTTCATTTGTCAAATAATTATCCTGGATTGCTTCTTTTCATTTAGGCCAATTTGCTCTTTGTTGACATTCTTCAACTGAGCATGGTTCGATGACATCGTGCTCTGTTATCTCATAAGCAACGGTATATGAAAATATATCATCATTGAGTATGTATGATTTGTCCATCGACTCATATTCATTTGAGATTTCTTTGATCTCTAGAATCAGTATTAACTTCGGAGCGTCCTCCAGTAATGATTCATAGACATAGATTTGATCAGAGATATCTCATATATTGATGATATATAGTTGTGCCATACTCTTCTCTTCCTTTAGATGAGTATCTATCGAACCATGTAGCTTCCCTCATTTCCTTTTGGGAGCTACGACCTCAACCACACCTCCACCATGTGTGATTGCAACGTACTTCCAGCGACGTTGTGCCCTTGTTTGGGGACTTTTGACCTTACGAGTATATTTGCAGCTCGTATATGTGATCTTGTCACTCTAGATAATATTAAACGTATCAGGTATCGAGTCTGATTCGTTTGACTTCAACTTTACATTGTGAAGTTTTTTTGGGGATCAAAATGAGACACAATTGAAATATTCAATGGCACTTCCTGTCGTTCCCATGGAAAATCATTTTTCCTATCTCCCCCTAACGACAGGAAGGTTGACTCATCAAAGCGACAACCCGTAAATCTAGCGGTAAAGGGATCACTCGTCAAGGGTTCTAATTAGCGGATAATTGTTGGGGGTTCATATCCAACATTTGATGAATCGTCTTTAAGACCCATTTTGGTACGCTGTGGGGCGTAATTGGCACATATACAATACAACAAAATATACGTAAATGTAAAATATCAGGCTTATATCCAGTTACCAACTGGTACACATAAGTTTGGTTGGTTGGTTGTGGGTCTAAACACGAATAAGTAAAGTTGCATATAATATTGCATTACCCCATGCAGATGTGGATAAATTGGTGCGCATAACCAATGCCCTAGCTATCATCTAAATTCTTTTGATGACAACTTTTATCATTCTACGAGACCATTTTATATATATACATGCGGTACAAATGCAATAATCATCAAATCCTTATGATGTAAATTCTCCAGCATTCTAAGTCATGTAGACTTGATGAGAAAAAATCAAGGTGGTGAGTCCTTAAACGTATAATTAATGTAGGAGTGCAACATTTCATGTGGACTATAATACGACACGTGTTCATCGTGTCAAAACCAGAACCATAAAGTACTTTAATGGCCCGCATTCTGGATGTTTATGTCCATAAATATCACCTTGTATTCGTTGTAAGAATGAAATATTTTTATATTCTGGATGTTTATGTCCATAAATATCACCTGGTCTCATTTCTGATTTCGCTAAGGATAAGGGTATAAAAGTTCTAGGTATTAGAGAGGGCATGTTATGATGGTGGTGTTGCTTCTTGTGCAGTAGAAGTCAACAGTTACAATTTGGTTAATTCCCTCGTTTTATCTTTCACTCGAAAGAGAATGTATCTAAGTGTATTTTGCAATACATAGATCACTATGTCATGACCATGGTGTCCTACGTGGTCATGCTGAAACATATACGTGTCATTGTTCCAAAGTTCTTTATTGGTGACAAAATATGATTTACTAACATAGATAATCCATTAATTTGATACATTAATTTCTCTAATATATTTTGCTTTCATATCATTAGAGTTGATATACATATACCCATTTCCATTCTTATATTATGATTGGTACGAATATTTTAACAAGGTTCATATTGATATAGTGCTCTAGCAACAAGTGACAGTCCATCATCTTAGTATTTAGAGGAATTAAAATAATTAATTAAATGAAAATAATCCATTTCTTAGGATTGTATGAGATGCCACAAAAACAATCAAGTTCTCCTCGATACATTCCTACATGGAACGAAGAACGTTGAGAGTTTTGCATTTGTTTTTGATGTGATCATTTACATCTCTAATGGTTATAAACTCAGGTGTATATATATACACAAATGCAATTAATTTGATATTTAAAGTGTATTCAAATAAACTTATACTTAACCAATCTTAGATGTGACATAGTTCATTTATAACTTGTCCCATTTTCTATTAGGAGTTCGTTCTCGACTCTTGCCATGAATTTGACCCTTTCCACAACCTTGTCCATATGGTGCATATTTAGCATATGTGTGTGGATTAATATGTTCAACTCACTATCCTTTGGAGTTCTTTCCACATCCAACGCTTGCCTTATTAACCCCAATAATTTTCTTTATCCGGGTATGTCTAGCGTTGTTAAAAAAACATTGCTACAACTCTTAACCACTTGCATTAAGTTAATGAGTTTGTTAAAAGTTATATTGCAGCTTATAGCCTTATACTGCTTTATTAGTATGATTGGTGATATAGGAAAGATGAAAAGATGTTATTCGCATAATCTTTTGTGAGTTCCTTGCCACAAAGATTGAGATGTATTTTGAGACATGGCATTTCTTTGTCAAAATCAGTTACCTTCTTGTAATCAAGTAAGTAGGTTTCTTTCCACTGTATGATTAGTTTGAGAAATATATGGTACTGAATATTCCCGAATTTCCTTTTTGGGACTACCCACGGTTTTTGAGGGTTTCTAGTTATTCTCTCTGAAGGTTGTGACTGATGTATCGTCTCAAAAAATTTAAAGTATTTAACTGTATCTTAACATCTAGTGTTTTTTTTCTTTAGGGTCAAAATAGTTCGATGACTTTTGCGTATTTTTTTGTGTTTTTTCGAACCTATCTTATGGTAATTAAGTACTTTTGATTCAAAGATGTCGTAGAAAATGGAGAACATATTATTTTCTAAAATAGTGAATTATGGTTTATACTTATTATTTTATGTATGAAATTTCATTATCATAACAATATTGGATTTTTGTATTCTTACATTTTGTTGATAATACTTCATCAATATTTCAATTTGCGAATAAAAAACCACTCAATCTATTGGATATCCGGGTAGTAGGGGAATCACGTGGATTTCTTAAGTTCCTACAAACCTTAGGGTTATTTACACCCGTTTGACAAAATCCAAATCGATATCTTGCGATTTAATTAATTTGAATATAACATTGTTAATTATAGAGCTTTTGGCAAGAGACCAAAATGAATATGAGTTTGGCTTATGAAGCCAATTTCAATGTTTCAATACCTTAATACTATTTTAAGATATTTTGTCATTAAACAAATCAATATTAGTTTTTATTTTTGACATAATGTCAAATTCAAACTTTTAACATCTTAATAGTATTTATGGATCTTTTGGTAAGAGACCAAAATGTAAGGGGGTTGGAAGTGTAACTTCCAAAAATTATTTATAAGATTGAAAATAATGAGTAGGAACTCATAATCAAGATAAACGTTTGAGATTAATTATAAAAACTTTATAATAATCATAATACATTAATAATAACAAAATTTTAACATAATCATAGATGATGGTAATCATAATCATAATAATAGATAATGACAATAGAAAGAATAAGCATAAGTAACTAGAAGTGTTTAAAACAAGTGCTACCAATTTAAATATGATCAAGCATAAAAAAAATAGTAGTAAATATATAATAATATCTTTACTGGGAAATATATAATAATTTTTATGATAAAATCAATCAAACATTACATTCATAACATGTTAAAGAAATACGAAACATAACAACAATGGAATAGAGAGGGAAAATATATCATTTTCATGACTAGCAACTAATTATTATTATTTTCTTTTTAATAATATTATCATAGTGATAATGTCGAAAATAAAAAACAATTTCATATATATATATATATATATATATATATATATATGAAATTTAAATTTAATTCAAAAATAAAACTACAACAATAGCAATATTAATTAATATTAAACGAGATCATCAAATAACAATATTATATTAAAGGAGATAATCAAACTTGTAGCATGGGGATATAAAACAAGTATTTGAATAGTATATTTTCCTAATTAATTATTAAATGGAATTGATTAAAATAAATGCAATAGATTAGATAACAGAATATAAGCAATAAATCAAAAAGTCCAATCCACTCATAAGTCTCAAAGAGCCCTAAAAATCTCTCACTCACATATCATGTAAAACCGATGAAAGCTTTGGCGCCGTACTCATACCCAAGACACTAACTTTACATATGTTTTTGCTTTATCTTCAATCCATTAAAGGAAAATCAATGGATGCCTAAGTCCAAGAAGAGAGTCAATTCTAGGTGATTTTCGATTCCCACAGTTTTATCTACTGGACCGATTTAATGGGTTTGAGTGGTTATAGACAGGCAATATATAGGATTCATAAATTAATAGATTTTAATCTGGTTATGCTCATATTTAACACTAAACAACTTGATATTGTTGAAGCACGGACGTAAAAGATTGATTACGCATCAAACCATCGATATGCAACATGAACATAATCAAATTATTATGATACTGAACATAAAATAATCGAAACATACCTTATTTAATTGATGGTGCAGTAGCCAAACAAGTTGGATTGTAGAAGCATTCGAGACTGATTGATGAAGTTGGAAGCCGTGAACGGATTGAGCGTACGTGCTGATAACGTGTTGAAGAAAAAATCGAATAGAACACAATAGAATGGAGAGAATGAATCGTAATTCTCATTAATCATAAGCCCTTTATATAGGGATGAGTTACAAGTAGATAACTACAAGATATTTCAATTATAATCTATCTCTATCCCTATCTCTATCGTCATATCCTTTAGACGATGACACATTTATTCTACAACAATAATTTTATTTTACTATATTAAAATTTTAGATTCCCACCAATGAAACATTTAATTTTAGAGTGAGTATTCGACGATTTTTCGACTCTTCCAAATTGACTTTTGCTACGACTTTTTGGATGGAATTAAAAATAAATTATTAGTTATTACATTATGGACGGATCCACTACTAGAAAAACTCTTAAAACCGACCAAAATTCACCGACATATTTAATATATCGGTAATCACCGACAGATCACCGACCAATTTGCGGCGGATGGTGCTTGTTTGCGACGAACATCAATTTCGTAAGTGACTATACCAATTTCCGACAGATCACCGACGGACACAATATTAATATATTTTTTATTTGAGTAAATTACAGATTTCGTCCATGTGGTTATTAAAATTTTTGGATTAGGTCCCCAAACGAAATAATTACATGTACATGGTTTGATTTTTGTTATGGATTGGGTCCCTCTCCCTAGCTCCACTAACCAATGCTCCGTTAAATCATGGGTAATCTCGTCTTAAAACAATTTTTTTCTTTTTTTAACTATACCTATTATATATCTATACATATAATAAAGCATGCCACGTGTCGTCTTCTGGTGAGCCGACTTCAGTATTTTCCCTCCTAAACACGTATCTGGACGCAGTTTACATTATAAGTTCATTTAGCACACTCACATTCATTCCTCCTTAAATCTATCCTTCAGTCAATTTTTTTAATTTATACATTACATTTACTACCCTTATAATTAGGTATGTAGTTATTTTTATTCCCTTACTTTTTTATTTTTCATTTTAGACTCCTATCATATAAACATAAATAATGTATATGAACTAAAATACATTTAAAAAAAAACATTTCTATATTTTACAAATTATACCATTGTAATCATTTCGTCCATACCTTCGAAATGAGCCCAATATTGAATATTTTTGGATTTAATTATATTATTAAATATCATAAATATATACGAATATTTGTGGATGATTACCGACCTTATCGATTCAAGACTTAAAAACTAACAAAATTTTGTATTTTATTTGCTTATGATTGTCTTCTAGCAAATCTTTACATATAGTTACTTAAAAACCTAGACATATAATCAATTAATCACCATATTCAACCAAATATGAACATGAAATAAAATTATTTTTCAAATTCTCGACTTTAGATTCGAGATACTTCGCGCCGCATCGCGCGCGAGGTACCTATCTAGATATATTATATATAATATAGTAATATGTTATATATAGGGAAAATTCTAAAAAACCCCAACAAACTATCCAGTTTTGCATGGTTAAGTCCCTAAACTATTTTTTTGAATGAAAAAACCATTAAACTTTCTCATTTTGAATGATTAAGTCCTTAAACTATTTTTTTGATGAAAAAACCATTAAACTTTCTTATTTTGAATGATCAAGTCCCTGAACATTTTTTTAAAAAATATAAATCACCGAACTTTTAAAAATTTTCTATAACCGACAAAATGTTTTAAAATTAAAAAAAAACTAAATAAAATTTACCGTTCCCAAACCTTACGTCATTCAGACCCCACGCAATAATCGAGGTCAACAGTTTGATAGATGATATGTAGAACAGAGAATGACGAGGAGTGGCGAGGGGAAGCGGTATCGTTGTTTGCTAGGAGTTTGAATGACGTATGGTTTGAAAACGGTAAAACCCATTTAGATTTTATTTTGCTTTAAAAAATTTCTAGTCGGTTATATGTAGTTTTTTTTTTGTTAAAACGATGCATGTAACCAACTTTGAAAGTTCGATGATTTATTTATTAAAAAATGTTCAAGGACTTAATCATCCAAAATGAGAAAGTTTAATGGTTTTTTCATTCAAAGTGAGAAGTTTTAATGGTTTTTTCATTTAAAAAAATAGTTTAGTTACTTAATCATTCAAAATGAGAAAGTTTAATAGTTTTTTTATTCAAAAAAATAGTTTAGGGACTTAACCATTCAAAATGAGATAGTTTGTTGGGTTTTTTTGAACTTTTCCCATATATATCCATATACAAAAAACATCCATTGTCTCCTTGTCCATCGGACAACTTCGATCACTCCGCCTACCAGGTCTACAATCTCCATCTCCAAGAATTCCCGCCATTGTTTTTCCTCCTCGCACCAACAAAAACCGCCACACCACCACCACCAGGTATTAGCAGACCAAGATCAAATAATCCTAGATTGTTTTGCGTAAATCAAATTTGTTTTTAAAACGAATATGGTTGTGATTTAGGGCAGATTCGTTCCTGAATCAAATTTGTTGTATTAGTGTTTGGACGAACAAGTTGAGCATTTGTGTTGTACATGTTAACAACAACACAATTGTATTCTCGGCAAAATCATCAAATAGTTCCTACATGTTCACAAAGTTTCTAAAACGCAAAACGGTTAGCATTGTTCACAAAGTTTCAAAAATGCATATTCGGTGACGGTACTTTATGTTTTGACGCACACGTTGAACTTGTGGTGAGGTTTTCCTGTTCCTAAATGTTCACATTGTATTCCCGTAAATTGTTCACATGTACCACATATGAAAGAACTAAAAAACAAAAGTCTTGCACATCGTTTTAGAATGTTCACAGTTGAAACAATTAAAAAGAATCATCTAATGGTCCATTATTCCTAAATGTTCATTGTTCCAATAAGTGGTTTGTGATAACGAAAATTGAACACTTGTGAAGTTGAACATGCATTAAACGAGTATGTGTATCAAATGATTAATATAATCAATATAGATAAAAAAACTAATATACATTCTTATTGTTCTTAAATATGCACAAACGCTATTTGTTCAAATCTATCCCAACTAACAACTAATCGAACAAATTACACATTCTTATTGTTCTTAAATGTGCACAAACGCTCTTAATTTTTTATTAGATTCAGATATTTCTGCACTGCTCTGGCAGTCGTTTTGCGTCCCCGCTTCTTCATTGAGATTGAGTTGTGTTCCATCAACAATCCCGCCGATGTATTCACCAATGACGAACAATTATACACATCGGTTCCTCCATTGACATCGTCCAACCCCACAGAATTATTAGAATCCTTCAACAAAATGGTTGAATGTAGTTTTGATAACATCGAAAGTCCATTTTTCATAGAAAGAATGTTGAAGAACGAATGAAAAATCAACACACCTAGTATTTTTGTTAAAAACTAATAATAGCTAAATCAATTTTGTAACTCCTAATTAATGATTATTTTGTAACTCCTAATTAAAAATTCCACCAAGAAATTCCTATTTTGACCCTGATCACCTCCGTTCAGATATCCCAAATTGCACATCAGCATTTAATTTATTGTATTTATTAATATGTACACCTCAACCGTAGATCTCTAATATCAATGAATGAGAATAGTTCACAAAGTTAATACCAAAAACGTGGTTAATAAAATAACTTGACCCTACATATATATATATATATATATATATATATATATATTGTAATAACCGAAATCTTGGCTGTCAAGATTAAAGTTCTGTGGAGAAAATTCGATAGTGGGAAGTTCTGGGGTCAGAATTGTAAATATAGCAAGAGGGTATAAAGATCCCAAGTATGGACTCAAAACCCTAGAAATCTTTCATTGTTGGCGGCTTAGAGAAATAGAGAGAGAGCAGAGAAAGTGTTAATGCTATAATATGTTGTAATCAAGGCTTTTTATATATTAGCTTACTTTCCTTTAGTTTGACTTTGTAATTGTCAAGGGTATATAAACCCTTTGTAAGCTTTTGCAACATAACAGTTCCTAATAGAGATGACATACTTTCTCTCACTAGAATTTCTCTCTCTATCTTGAATGATCTTGGTTTAACAATTGGTATCAGAGCAGGATTCGAGATTTAGAGGAGTTTTTCAGTGATCAATCACGAAAAGTTTGGTGAATTCTACAAGAAAATTCGATCGATTTTCTGGATTTATCAAGAAAATCTCATTTTCTTGAAATTTGATCAAATTTTTCTGTTTTTTGATCGAATTGTTCTGCATTTTGGTTCTTTGGATTCAGCTTACTGATTAGTGCATCTTTCCTTAAAGAATCGAGAACTAATTCGAAGGATTTCAAGATCAATTTTGCCTTTTTCTGAGTTTTTGGACTGTTCGAAGTTTGCTACTGTTCGATCTTCCAATTTCTGATTCAGAGGTTTTCAGAGGTTTGTAATTGAAGAAGAAGTGCTTAGTTTTGGATTTCGAACTGATCTGCACAGTTGATTTCAGTGGTTTTGAGGTTTTAAGTGATTTCTGTCATTTTTGGAAGAATCTCGCAAGATCTAAACTTTTCGCAACATTCATCCTACTTTTCGCAAGCTTCTTCGATCTGAGTGTTGTTCTTCATTCAAGTCTACATCTCGCAACCAACTGACCCGAGTTTTAGAGCTTTTCGCAACCAACTGACCCGAGTTTTAGAGCTTTTCGCAACCAAATGACCCGATTTTTCAAACTTTTCGCAAGCTTCTTTTGCGAAAAGTGATCTGTCAGTTTTTCATACTTGCCCAAGTCTACTTTTCGCAACCTTTGCTTGCGAGTTTCTTACTTCTCGCTTCTTCCAGTTGCGAGTTTCTGACTTGGTTACTTTCCGACGTTTTTCAGTATTGACATTCTGTTGACCATGGCTAACCAAGAGGGTTTTTACAAGAACGATATAATGATGTCGTTGGGTTCGAATATTCGTCCTCCGGTGCTTATAAATGAAAATGAGTTCTCGCAATGGCAAGATCGTTTCATCAATTTCGTGGAATCGCAAAATAATGGTGCAAACATTATGTGATCATTGATGGAAGGTCCGTTTGTCAAACCGTATGTGAATGTTCCGGCTACCGCAACTACTCCGGCTTCAAGATCTCTTAAGAAACCCGAAGATTATATGCCGGAAGAAAATTTACGATGTCAAGGAGATAGGGAAGCCAAATCTTTTCTCATTCAAGCTCTTCCAAACCACATATATAATAGAATTGATTGTTATAAAAATAATATAACAATGATGTGGTCTCAACTTGAGAAAATCATGTTAGGTTCCGCGGTTGCAACTCAACTCCGACAAACGCGATTTATGAACAATTTTGAAGGTTTCAAGGCCAAGGAGAACGAGTCGTTAAAGAGTGTTTTTGATCGTTTTTTTTGGGGGGGGGGGTGATAAACGATCTTTATAAGATAAAAGTCACCAAGACGGAGTTGGAAGCTAACTTGAAGTTTCTAAATGCTTTACAACCGGAGTGGAACAATTCTTGCCATCGTCTTAGAAACGATGTGAGAATATCTACTATGCAAATTCAAGAATTATATGAAATTCTCATGACGGATGAGGAAATGGTCAAAGCAAAGAAGGAGAAGTTAGACAAGAAGAGTAAAGGGAAAGCCGTTGACCCGATAGCATTACTTGCTAGTCAACTTGTCGAGAAGACTCTTTTGGAGAATGCTTTCGATGGTAATGTGGACGATGATGGGGAGGAGCTCGAAAAAGCAATGATACTTCTAACGCAACATTTTTAGAAAAGGTATCAGAATCGTTCGGGAAGTAATAATAATTTGCGGTTTACTTCGGGATCGAGGAAAGTTAATCAAGAAGGTGGAAGCTATGTCCCAAAGGTTGATACTACCAAAGTGTTTGAAAACAAGAAGGAAGATGAAAAGAAGGTAGTTACATGCTTCAAATGTGGAAAAACGGGGCATATAGCAAGAGAATGTAGGACGAAGGTGGTGCGTGATACTTCTTATTATAAGAAAAAGTTGGAGCTAGCGGAAAAGAAGGAGAATGCAACTATTCTACTTGTGGAAGAGGGGTATTTCTTGGATTATTCTGATGATGAGTCTCAAAATGAAGAAAGTGCCATGAACTGCTTTATAGGAGATGATGCGAGTGATGATGATAAGGATGACGATGAGAGCACAACCGATGAATCTGAGGTACCTTCTAAATTCGATTATGATTTTTTATTATCTCAGATGAATAATGTCGTAAATGCTATTCGCACGCTTCGCTCAAAACGACTATCTGAAAAAGAAATTAATAATAATCAATCAAAATTAATCAAAACGCTTAAAATAAATATTCAAGATGAAAAGATGATTTTGATTGATACAAAAGAGAATGCAAAAGAGAATAGAAGAATTAGAAGAGATAAATAATTCTTACATTGAATCTTTGAAAATAATGACCGAAGAGAAAGATAATTTTTCCGACAAAATTACAGAATTAGAAGAAAAATTATATGTAAGAGGTCAATCGGAACAAACAGTGTATCTTAATAAACCAAGGAGTTATAAGTCAATAAAAGAAAAATGGGGACTTGGTTTTGAAAATCCACATTTTTTAGATGATGCAAAAACAAAAGTTCCTACTTTATATGAATTTGACTTTCTACATCTTGGTAGATACGCTCCCCAATTCAAGATTAATTGGACAAATGAAGATAAAGTTTCAAAATTAGAAGAAGAGAAAAGGAAATTTACTTGTAAAATGCAACTTCCATTTGTTTATACTCGTGAAAATGCGAAGTACATTTCTAAGTCTAAAAATTCTAACAAAGATTCTTTATCAAACGATTACCTTGATATATATGCTAATAATACTAATAAGGAGAATAAATCGGAAGTATTGTATGATACTAAAAGATATATTCCTCCTTTAGTATTAGAAGCTAAAATCGTAAGTCTTGAAAATAAAATCGTTGATCTTGAATCTAAGTTAGAAACTTTAGAAAATCAAAACATCTTATCTGAGCTAGAAAGTGACATATTTTCAATTTGTATGAATTCTAGCATCAAAGAAGATGTAAAAGTCAAACAAGTTTTTGTTGATAAAGATAAAAGAAATGTACAAGCAGATTCAAAAGATGAGAAAATGGATGTTGATCAAAAACAAAATTTTTCCTCTTCTAATATTGAAACTAACTCTGAGTCTAATAAATCTAAAAAGGAAAAAGAGAATAACTCCGAGGAAAATGAAAAAGAAACTGTTTCAAAAATTGATTTTTTAAATAAAATTCTTTCTTCTGAATCTGTTATTAATTCGGAGAAAATAGATGATTCTTTTACGATAAATACAAATTTTTATAAAACCAAACGTCGTAAAAGAAGAAGGTCAAAGAAAAAGTCAAAGATTCAATCTCCTATTTCTGAAAATGTTTTTGATTCTTCTCATTCTACTTTTTCAGATAGGTCTATGAAAAAGCGGCGAAAGCAAATCTGGATTGTCAAAAGTACACCTCCAGAATCTTCAACTTCTGATACGAGTGACATAGACGTTGATGTTTGTAATAAGAATTCATTTGCTTGTAATAATAAGAATTGTAATAATTCTTTGCGTTATTCAATAAAGCAAATGATTCAAATTTCAAATGATGGGTTGTGTTGCTCATCAAGTTGTCATTCTGGTGGTAATTTTTATTCTTACGACACGGATTTCACTAATGAAGTATTTTATAATTCACATGCTTATTATAATAATAAAGATGTTAAAAAGAAAAGGACTAACAAGAATGGACCAAAACCTTTATGGGTACCTAAATCTGTTTGATGTGCTTATGTGCAGCCAAGTCGTTTGTGGTATCTTGATTCGGGATGCACCAAACATATGACTGGCAATAAGTCTTTTATATCTAACTTTAAGGAAAAAGCATGTGGACGTGTCAAGTTTGGAAATAGCGAAACATCATCTATTCTAGGTTATGGAGATGTTGTTCAAGGAAAGGTAACTGTGAAAAGGGTGAACTATGTTGAAGGTCTAAAGTACAACTTATTCAGTATTGGTCAGTTCTGTGACAAAGATTTGGAAGTCAGTTTCAAGGCAAAAAGAGTTGCTGTAAAGAAAGATGACGGAAAAGAATTACAAGTTGGAAAGAGGAGATCCAATTTATATACTATTGATCTCACAACTGTTAATTCTTCTTCAGAAGTTTGTCTTCTTTCAAAAGCAACAATTCAACAAAGTTGGCTTTGGCATAGAAGACTTGCTCATCTTAACTTTCGGAATATGGATAGATTGGCGAAAGGTGAATTGGTTCGAGGTCTTCCATCACATAGTTTCCAAAAAGATCATCTATGTCAAGATTGCGAAAAGGGAAAAATGAAGAAAGTTCCTCACAAGCCGAAACCTGATTTCTGCACAAAGGACATTTTTGATATATTACATGTCGATTTATGTGGGCCAATGAAGACGAAGAGTATCGGGAAGAAAAGATATGTTTTGGTGGTGGTTGATGATTTTTCAAGATATACTTGGGTGAAGTTTTTGAAATCTAAAGACGAAACTCCAGAAATCTCCATCAACCTCATCATGATTATTCAGACTAATAAGCAAAAGGCAGTGAAAGTTGTCAGATCCGACAATGGCACAGAATTCAAGAACAATGTTCTTCAAGCGTTCTATGAAGAAAATGGTATATCTCAACAGTTTTCTGCCGCAAGAACCCCTGAACAGAATGGTATTGTGGAGAGACGAAATAGAACTCTGGTTGAAGCTGCTCGAACCATGCTTGCTTATTCAGGTCTTCCTTTATCTCATTGGGCTGAAGCAGTGTCAACGACATGTTATACTCAAAACCGATCCATTATTCATCGTCGCTTTAACAAGACTCCCTATAAGCTTATGAACGGAATCAAGCCAAACGTCAAATATTTCCGAGCTTTTGGGTGCAAATGTTTCGTGTTGAATGATCGGGAAAATCTTAACAAGTTTAGTCCGAAAGCAGATGAAGGAATTTTTCTTGGTTATGCTCTAACTTCAGCCGCATATAGAGTGTATCTTACTTCTACAAGAATGGTGGTGGAAAGTGTCAATGTCAAGTTTGATGAATCTGAAGAGATGGTTTCTGGCCAAACAGGACCAGAACCCGAATTATCAGGAATTTTAGCTTCTAAACAAATCAGTTTAGAACCTGGTTCACAACTGACATATCAGGATCCAAATTTTATTTCTAATAATCTTTCTGATCTTGATTTATTATTTGAGCATTTTTATAATGATGTGCCTCCTACTAACTCGAATGTTATTTCTAATATGTCAAATAAGGAAACTGTGAATACATCTAATTCTAATTCCGCTGCACTCAACTTTGTTAATGATGATGTTCCAGTTATTCCTAGCCACGAGGCAACTGAAGTTCAAACAGTGGTTACTGAATCACCACGAGTAGTTACTGAAGTTGTGGAGCCGGTGACAAACGATCAAATCATTTCACCACAGACTCAAGAAGAAACTGATATTGTTCAACCTAATGAAGGAGTGATCCAAAATCCGATTGTTGATCATCTGTCAGTTCCAGAATCTGAATCTGAGAGTGTCGTTGAGTTATCTCCACCAACTCCATAAGTGGTACCTGTTTCTTCAAGCGAAGCAGAAATACCTGAACCTCCTTCTCAAGTTTTGGAAAATGTTCAACAGACAGTTGATCCTCTCCCTCACACAGCAAAATGGATACAAGCACATCCAATTCATCAAATCATTGGTGATCCATCTTCAAGTGTTTCTACAAGATCCAAGTCCACGACTCCAAATGAATGCTTATTCGCTTGCTTTTTATGCAATGTTGAACCTTCGAAGGTATCTAAAGCATTGAATGATCCGGATTGAATTATTTCCATGCAGGAAGAGCTAAATCAGTTTGAAGCATTGAAGGTGTGGAGACTTGTTCCAAGGCCGAAAGGAAAAAGCATAATTGGCACTAAGTGGATTTTCAAGAACAAAAAGGATAAAGATGGCATTGTTGTGAGAAATAAAGCTCGTTTGGTAGCGAAGGGTTATCGACAACAAGAAGGTATAGATTATGATGAGACATACGCGCCGGTTGCAAGATTAGAAGCTATCGGAATGTTTCTTGCTTTTGCAGCTTATCGAGACTTTACCGTATATCAGATGGATGTCAAGACAGCTTTTCTGTATGGGGGACTTAAATAAGAAGTTTATGTATCTCAACTAGAGGGGTTTATTGATCAAGATAAACCTGATTATGTGTATCGTCTTGATAAGGCATTGTATGGTCTGAAACAAGCACCGCGCGCGTGGTACGACGGATTATCAACCTTTTTGCTTGTTTCCGGATTTATCAAGGGATCCATTGACACAACTTTATTCATTTATCGTGAAAATCATGATATCTGCTTAGTACAAATTTATGTAGATGATATTATATTTGGTGCTACTAACAAATCTTTGAGTACATGGTTTTCAGATCTCATGACCTCCAGGTTTAAAATGAGCATGATGGGGGAAATTAATTTCTTCCTTGGACTTCAAGTCAAGCAATTACCTGATGGAATCTTTATCAACCAGTCAAAGTATGTCTTTGATATTTTGAAGAAATTCAAAATGGATAAGAGTACTACAATTCGCACCCCGATGGCTCATGGTGCAAAGCTTGGTTTAGATCCAGATGGTAAAGAAGTTGATGTTCGAGAATACCGAGGAATGATTGGATCGTTAATGTACTTAACAGCTAGTAGACCAGACATCATGTTTTCTACATGTTTGTGTGCCAGATTTCAAGCAAAACCCAATGAATCTCATCGGATGGCAGTCAAGCGAATTTTAAGATATCTGAAAGGAACTCCATATTTAGGTTTGTGGTATCCAAAGAGTTCAGATTATAAACTAACTACTTATTCTGATGCAGATTATGGTGGAAGTCAACTGGACCGGAAAAGTACATCGGGTCATGTACAATTACTAGGAGATAGGCTGATTAGTTGGGCGTCAAAGAAACTGAACTGTGTATCAATTTCAATGGCCGAAGCTGAATACGTGGCCGCCGCCAGTTGCTGTTCTCAGGTTCTTTGGATGAAGACACAGTTACAACATTATGGGTTGATGTACAAGATAATTCCGATATATTGTGATAGCAAATCCGCAATCGCCATCTCAGTAAATCCGGTTCAGCACACAAAGACTAAACACATCGACATGTGATATCATTTCATAAAACATCATGTGGAGAATGGTACAATCGAATTATATTTCGTACCTACTGACTATCAACTTGCCGATATTTTCACCAAGGCATTGGATGAAAAACGCTTCAATTTTCTTTTATCAAAACACGGCATGTTGAACTTGAAAGTTTGAACCTTCACAAATTTAATTCAATGAAGTGAAAATATTTCTATTTTCATTCAATGAATAAAATGTGTGTTAAGGGTGATTTTACAAGTAGTTTTGTGATATCTAAGTTTTATTTGCTTCAACTTTCGCTTCTGAAATAAATCGAAAGGTCAGCAAAACATGAATGGAAATTTGATACATGCACAAATCTGTGTAATTCTAGACTTATATAGAATACGATGCTCACAAAACCTATTTGTCAGGATGAAGAATGGAAATGAAAATATGAGGGAAGCACAAAGTTTTATAACCAAGTGATTGAGATGCTTAAAAAAATCATTAAGTTTGAAAGTCTGTGCCTGTGGCCTATCTGGTTTGGGAGATTAAGTCCCAAGGGGTACTTGATACCTAGCCCCTAAGATCAACTGGTTTGGGATCGGCTGACCCAAATCCTGCTATAGAATCAGATAGAAATCCATGTTTTACCGGTACATATGGGATTATGATATATCGATGTAGCCTTTCTGGTTTGGGAGAGTAAGTTCCAAGGGGTGCTCGACATCTAGCCCCTAAGGCCAACTGGTCTGGGATTGGCTGACCCAGATCCTGCTATAGAACCAGATAGAAAGTTACGTTTACGGTGTATCTTAGTCTTAATAAATTTTTTGATAAAAAGATGCCAGTGTGCACAAAATAAAAGATGCCAATGAGCACACATCTCTTAAATCTTGGGGAAATTACAATGTCGCGATAAACTTATAAATTTGTGGAAATTCTGATTTCAGTCATATAGTGTGAGTAAGAGCAAAGTATTCTTATAAGTTGAAGATGTGCATTTGATTGTTGCTAATCATATTTCACATGCTAGCACACCAAATAGATTTAATAAGTGGTTGAAACTGAACAAATTGTAACTTGATATGCAAGCATGACTTGTTTCTGAATCCGAAAGCATACATTTGATGTCATTTGTTTGAAAAACATGTCTAATTTCACTAAGTTGAGTTTTATTTGTTCGGTGTTCAAACATTCTATAGTTAGTAGTTATGTTATATAATTTAATGTATTTTAGTTTCCATCACTGATTTTTTACGTGAAATTTTTCATACTGTGATGTGTGGAGTTAATGCTAATTTTGAGGGGGAGCAAGATCAAAAGCTATCCTAATTTTGAGGGGGAGAGAATTCATTGTTTATCATGTTGAAGGGAAGAATTTCATAGGTTCTCATTTTGAGGGGGATAAATTTTCTGATGATTGATACATATTTGACAGTGCACGATTTTCAAATCAGATAACTGGTTCAGGTATGAGTTTCTGAGAAATATTTCTTCAGGTATGTTCTCCAAATGCCATTTTGAATTGAACATATCTAATGCATTTGTGTAGGGGGAGTGAAAGGTTTTTAAATTTGAGAAAATTCAATTTTTTGATAAATTCAAAATTTTTACATGTATACATTGCGCAACCGTTGCTTGCGCAAAGTACACTTTGCGCAACCTTCAGTTGCGCAATGCTCAATATTAAGTAATTTTGAATTTTTAAAAAAATAATGAATTTTTAAAGGGTTTAAATGATGTTTGACCTAATTTTGACTTCTCTTGTTCATTTTTTTCCCTCTGAGACTTCTCGTGAACCATACCTTGCGATTTCTTCTTCTGACTTCGTTTAATCTGTGTGAATCAGTGTGTTCTTCGAATCAGGTAAGATTTCGAACCTCTAATCGTTGATATCATATCATTTCGAACTCAATTTCTTGTTCGATTTCTTCCATTACATTTTAAGATTCGAGTATGTGTTTGTTTATTTGATCAGACTTCGTTTTCTAGGGTTTATTACAAATCAGTGATCAATATGGGTCTGTTAATAGTCGATTTATGCTTAAAATGTATATAGTATTCAATTTCGAATCTTTTAGAAAGATTATTTTAGGTTAATTTTGAATTTTGATCTGTGAGTGAAACTTTTCGCAAGACTCATAATCAGTTCATGTGAGAATCTCGCAACCTTCTTATGCGAATTTTACACTTTT
This sequence comes from Saussurea involucrata, assembly GCA_033807775.1. Classification (NCBI taxonomy): domain Eukaryota; kingdom Viridiplantae; phylum Streptophyta; class Magnoliopsida; order Asterales; family Asteraceae; genus Saussurea; species Saussurea involucrata. The sequence continues at coordinate 45,940,315 of CM066323.1, forward strand.
CGCATCCTCAGGACCCGAAAAGTTCACTTTTCGCTACTGAGGCTTGCGAAATATACACATCTCGCTTCAGTTTCTTGCGAAATACTCACTTCTCGCTTCTGTTGCATGCGAAAAGCTCACTTCTTGCTTCAGTGGCTTGCGATTTTCTACACTTGGTGAATTTTTTCAGTTTTTCAAAAAAAAATTTCTTTTCTAATTTTTTTTTACTTACTATTTCTATTATGTGTTCAATATTTCTAGGGGATAAATGGCTTTAGATGATGAGCAAGATCATCAAGTTCAGGAAGGTGAAAATGACCCTTCAGATCATGCTTCTCGAGATCAACCTCTTCCATCACACAGATCTTCAGGGGCTGATTTATCTGCACGACGAAGTTCTCCGGAAGATGTATTTCCGCGAGCAAGTTATATTCGATATCTTTCGAATAATCATTATGTAGATCTCGACCGAATTCGTATACATCCGATTATTCTATCGATTCTTCGAGGACATCCGCTTCGATATGCTTTATCTGCTAGACATGGAGTTCCATAAGTGTATCTACAACAGGCGTGGCATTCTATTCGGAAGATCGAGAACGTTACACCGCCTAGATTTGTTATAGAGATAGATCAATATGAGACGTTTCTTAATTATAAACGTCTTCGTTTGATTCTACGTCTTCCAGAAGCAGACTCAAGACCGGGATTTACAGAATTTGAAGATTTTCCTCCGGAAGAAGTTGTGTTAGCTGGTATTCGGGAGTTAGGTTATGTTGGTAATTTGACGATGGTGAGTGATTTTGAGAAGAATCGTCTTCCACCAGTTTGGTATGCGTTATTCTCGGTTATCATCAGATGTTTGACTGCTAAGCATTCTGGTACAGATAATGCCAGTCTTCATTTCTTACGTCTTTTCTATGCCATCATACATGATCTTCATGTCGATTATGCTCTTGTATTTTGGACCGAGCTGAGTGAGATTGTACACTCAAAGTTTACGAACAAGCATCGTAGCTTCCTGCCTTTTATTCGGTTTCTAGAGCTTATCGTATGGAGTATGTTAAGAAGTAACAAGGAGATTCCACGAAGATCTAACTGGCCTATTGCTCGTGATTTTGCTATGGGATACATCAACAAGTTAAAACGATCGTTTGATCATTTCATGCCTATTCCTCCGGAGCTAATTCAAAAATATGTTGATCCAGAAGATGAAGCGGTTATTGACTACTGTGGAGAACATGGCATAGAACTACAGCCTCAGAACGTTCAGGATGAAAATGCACAAGAAGATCAAGAACATCAAAGTGAAGAAGAAGTTGAATCGAGCAGTTCTGAAGATGATGATAGTAATGAAGAAGCAGATGATGAAGATGAAGCAGATGATGAAGATGATGATGATGATGATGATGATGATGGAAATGGTGGTGGTATGAATTTCGGTGAATCGGTGTTTCGAGAACCTATTGTTGAGGTCGAACATTCTTCTGTAAGAGATTTTTCGAAAGGTAACACGGTTGATACATCAGAGACTATTCCAATTAACCCAAAAGTGGTGAATATTGAAGTAGATGAGCTCGATCTTCAAGCCGCCAGGGCATCAGTTCAAGGAGTTGCTACTACAGTTCAAGAAGTCACTGATTCAGTTCAAGAAGTCACTGATTCAGTTCAAGAAGCAACAAATTCAGTTCAACGAACGTCAGGTATTATGACAGGAAATGAGTTTTTAAGGCAAATGCGAGAACGGATGGATGCTTAAAGAGATGAACAGTTACTTAGAACAAAAGCGATGTTGAAAGGCAAAGCGAAGATGTCAGAAATTCCTGAAATTCCTTTTGAGATTCCTTTAAGAAGACTGACTGGAGTTGTTATTCAGGAACCGTCATCTCAACCGTCGGGTCGTCCAGTTCCTCAACCGCCTATCATTCCTTCTGTTCAAGATCCACCTTCTTCTCATCAAAATCTTGCGGATATTTCGTTGACGGAACTTTCGGATGCTTTCTATGCACGTTTATTGTCAGTTTCACCTACGTAGCATCAAGATAAGGACTTGATTTCTCTGCTTCGGAATTTCCAACCGAACCAGCCTCGAGTTTCTTCCTTGGCAGAAGAATTTCATTCTTTCAGATCTGACGTCCATACTAGCTTATCCGATATTAAGACAGGTATAAATTTGATGACGGAAGCACTTTCTACACTTTCTGATCGTGTAGCAAAGCATGAAGAAACCTGTCAGACTGCCGCTCTTTCGTCTCTTAAGCGAAGACATGACCAAGATGATTCGGACCATCAAGGTCATGAGGGGGAGAATTCAAAGAGACAAAGAGTAGAAGAAATTGTACATAATGAATCTGCTGAAACAGTTGTTGAAGATACGGCAAAAAAGGATAGAGCAAATGAAGAAAGAGATAAAGAAGCTCATCCAGAAAGTATAGTTGATGAGTTGTTAGATGAAATAGATTTGACGGCAATGGCTTCCGAGATTAACTATGTTGTGCCAGAAATTGTGAATAATCTGCAACTCGTGGTTTATGTAGATCCAGATTCTGCACCGGTGTCTATAGAAAATCAGGAAACTTCTCACGTGCATGAGTCTGATGATTATGATGATATGCGCAACTTCTTCTCCAACTATGTCGAGATAGATTCTGATGATGACGTCCAGAGAAAGTTTGATAAGTTCTGGAAGATAAAAGAAGAAGATCAAGATGACATAATCGTCATCTCAGATACTGAAATGGATGTAGAAGTTGATGAAACAGACATTAACATTGTTAATATGCTATATGGAGATCTTTCTGATAATGAAGATGTGAGTTATCAATCTCCTATAGTACTGTCACCAGTTCAAGGTCCCGAAGTTCCTGTTCATTCAATTCCTTCAGTTGTTTCTGACTCTCCGGCTCCGACCACCACTATTCCAAAAGACACTTTTGTTCAGGGTGAGTTGTCTAGAGCAAATCAAGAGGTTCCCGATCCGTTTCTGAATGTTCCACCTAGCATTCTTCAACCAGGTACAACTTTGGATAGACAACAACGTTTGCAAAGACTTGAAGAAAAATTTCAAGTCACCAGAATGAGATCTGCTTTTCTTGAAGACTCAGAACGCAACTTCTATGTCAAGAAAAGAAGGAGAGTTAATATTCATGCCATTCTGGGGATTGAGAAAGAATCGGCCAGGTATCAATACGAATATCTGATGTTTATCAAATGTATTCGTAAAGGAAGACTTCTAGTGTTCTCAAAGCATGGAATCGTAAGGGTACTTAAGGTGGAGATAGCTAGTTTTGTCAGAATTTGGTATCCTATATTTTACGTTGAACGTCAAGACTGCCAGAGATATCAGTTTTCTGAAGCAGACTTCAATGATCTTTCTATTGATGATTTTGAGGTAATGTATCATCAATTTCGAGATATGCCTGTTCTCACTGATGATATCCTCAGGGCTTTGGAAGCAGTCAAGCGTTTCTTACGAAGACAAGTTAGATTCTATAGATGCTTTGACTTTCAACTTGCTATCGAAAGCTTCCAGCCAGTTGTCAATGTAAGAAGACCTGATAGAGCTTTACCAAATATTGACAGCTATCCACTATTCATTATTCTTGAAGATCCTTATGGAGTCGTGTATAGAGATCAATCTGGTGTTAGACGCTTTCTCAGATTTGATGAAATTGGTAAGTATTCAGATGGTACTTTGAAGATTATCCGATTACAACTAAATCAAAGATTGAAGGAAGCTTTGGAGAAGCTTTTGGAGACAAGAAGAAATTTGTACCAGGTTGATAATGCTGAGATCAGACTTTTGAGGAGAGCATTAGAGACGATTGATACAAGATTGAACTTTCGGTTGACTCTAAGACGCTTGAAGATTTTGATTGGCAAGAATCGCCAACACAGAAGATTCGAGCGCCCTTGATTACAAAGGGGGAGATTGTTAATGCTATAATATGTTGTAATCAAGGCTTTTTATATATTAGCTTACTTTCCTTTAGTTTGACTTTGTAATTGTCAAGGGTATATAAACCCTTTGTAAGCTTTTGCAACATAACAGTTCCTAATAGAGATGACATACTTTCTCTCACTAGAATTTCTCTCTCTATCCTGAATGATCTTGGTTTAACAGAAAGGAATCGATCAAATGCAAGAGGAAGATTTTCACCAATCTGCAAATTGAGAAGGAGTGGAAGTTTGGAGACATTTCTATATTAAACATTTTCATGTAATCTCATCTTTTAATCCCTGTTCTTATTTATTTGAGGAAGTCAGAATAATGGATTTAGGTTATTGAGTTTGAGTGTACCCAGAATCAATCGGTTACAAGTTTTGCAAAATAAGATTTAGAAAAAAATGATTTATGGGAAAGAGACCGAGTAATCGATTTAAATGGGTTAATTTTTCAGCACTAAGAAATAAATCTGTATCGTCGCCATGTATGTCTCGGAATTGAACTTTAGTCCATAGAGAACCGGAATCCCCAAAGGGATCCGGAATGGCTCTGGGTCGGCGAGGGATCCGGAATTAAAACCTTAATGGATCCGGAGTTGAATAGCTAATCCAGAATTGGGCCTTATTTCCAAGAGTTCCGGAATTGTCTTTTTAGCGGATCCGGTATTGGACTTAGATTTAGGAGGATCCGGAATTCAATGCTTGGGCCACAAATGGGATCCGGAACATATCCACATGATCCGGAATGTTTATTTTTTTCTTAAGATCTGGAAATATCAAATTGGAACCGGAATGTAACTCAGATTTGGGCCTTAGCTGTCAGGAATCCGGTATGTTGGGCCATAGATATGTATTGACTTAACTCTTAGTGGACCGGAAATTGGATTTAAATATTGGGTATATGTGGATCTGGTTTTGTGCCTTAATGATGTTTCGGTGTTGGAAATTAATTTAAGAAATCCGGTAGTAGGTTTGTCCAAGCAAAAAGGACCCGGAATTGAATTCTTTGGGCCATGGGATTTCTTGTGGGTTTGTTCGAAATTCATTTAATGACTTTGGGCTTCATTTATAGTGGATCCGGAACTTAATTATAATTGGGCTTGATTGGTATAGTGAACCCATAATTTATATAATGTTTGGGCCGAAAAGTCCAGTAATTATTTAAGGGAATCCGGAATTAATGTCTTGGGTCGGTAAGCAAGTCCAATAATTATGATTTTGGACTAGAAGTGTAACTTACCAAATTAGATAAATTTGGGTTATGTTCGAGAGCAAGCTCGAGTAATAAATTAAAGATTTATGACGTGCGTTTATTAAAATTATAGGTGTTCCATCTAGTGATCGGAATCCTAAGTAAGAGGTCGTGAAACGAGAAGAACAGGTGAGTTCCCTAAACCCTTTTTACACGAAATGAGATGCTAAATATTTTACTGATTATGGTTCATTTATGAGCATGAATTGTTTACCAACTGTTACGTATGCTTTCCATGAAAAGTATATTTTAATTAAAGGACTATTTAGCAGCATGAAATGATTTATAAAGGTTTATAAAGATTTCACGTTTAATGATTTATGATGAGCTATGTGTATGTTATGTGGAGTCGGTCTGCACAGTGGGATCTGGGTACCTCGGGATATGATGATCCCTTGGGCATTGTGACAAGCTTGTAGGAGGGAATTCGTTTCCTTCCTACTCGGATAGAGGGGAGTCAGCTTGGGCCCCGATATGAGGCGAGAGGGGAGTCTGCTAGGGCGCCGATCGCGGTTAGCTAATGAGATCCTTGAACACTGTGCAGTACCATGATTGATGCTTATGTGGAGAATGTTAATGAGTTTTATAAAATGATGTTATACTGTTGATATATGTTGTTTACGGAGGGAATTCACTAGACCATTTGGTCTAACCCTCGCTTTTCAAAACTAAACCATTTTCAGGTAAGCAAATAGTAGGAGGCTCAGGTAAGTGAGCAAGAGCAGGATAGAGTACAGATGCAGATAGAGACAGTGCCTGTGCCATTTATAGAAACTAGTGTGTTCTCAGTTGTGTATAGGTTGTTTCTGCCAACCCAAATTTGAATCAGATGTAATGAAAATTTGGGACCCAGTTTTGTAATACTTATGATTTAATGCTATGCATGTCCTGTTCTAGAATGGGCTGTTATAAATGGTATCAGAGCCATAGTTTAAGGGATTTAGGTGATCGGACGGGCCTAAACTTAAACTTTAGGAGTAGAAATCACAACTGAGGATCAGGAAAGGCGCTAGGGGGGCACTATTATAGAGATAGGACTAACATGGTACCGCGGACAGTCATGTAAGGTATGTTTGGGATTACACCTGTCCAGTGTAACTGCGAAGTTACAGGTACATGTATGTGCTTAATCTGCCCTATTATTCCGAAGTTGTAGTCTTAAGCTAGCTTATATGTCGTATTCTAGTAATCTAAAATGTCAGCAAGATCCCTGAGGGGTAGATTTAGACCCATTATTGGGAAAGTATCGTGAGAGATCATGTATGATGTGATGTATGTATACATCGTAGAGAAGGAAATGTTGTTTGGAATGTTATGAGTCGTCTAGAGGTAGATCTTCGTAGGTTCGAAGAGGATGAGTGATCGCTTTTGAGTAAGACTCTTGGTTCTGGCGAGTCCCAGTTCTAGAAATCGTGGGGTAAATCAGTTGTGATGGTAAGGGGGAAAGTGTCGAGATCTTGAAAGCTTCAATTCAAGAAGTAGTGGAGGATTAGAGCCCCGACTCTTTAGTCGAGCTTTTCAGTGACATGATCAATAGAGGGAAGATATCCGTGGTGGATTGAAATGTGTATAGGTAGAATGTGAGATGATTGATCATGACTAGAATAGTATGAAATGGTTGAGTAAGTGGGCCATGAAACGCATGTACAACAAGTTATTGCAAGGCCAAGAGGGCGACCACTGGTCGAAGGTAGAGTGTTAAAGATAAGTTGCGTGAGTAAAATGGTTGACCTTGTTTGAGTGAGTAGCCTTCATTTGAGAGTAGAGTTTCATGCATTGCGTTATTGTGTGTGTTACATGAGTTTTCATGATTAAAAGCAAATGCGTAAATAGCAATTTTGGTCGGGATTGGGTCAGCATGTGCAAACGTGTATTTAAAGAAAAAGGCAATCCCATTTACGTCGAACAGTAAAATTTTGAGCTTAGCAATTTGCAAAATACTTCACATTTTTCATGATAAGTTAAATTGTTGCAGAAAGTCAAGAAAACGTTTTCCAGTTGTTAGCCCCAAGTATACAAGATGTAAAAGTATTGAAAATATTACAAGTCAGAAGACCACCAGAGATCCGGCAGAAGACTTAGAATAACTCAACCAGAAGATCATCAGAGCTCCACAGAGCTCTGGCAGAAGACTTCTTCTGTTCCACCAGAAGAACTGTTTACACCAGAAGACCATCAGAGCTCTGGCATAAGAGCTCTGTTGAATGAAGACCTCTGTGAAGCTTAAGTCTCGTAGAAATCTCTAAGTGTTAGACACGTGTCTGTACTTTCCACGTAAGCCCTAAAAGGACGGAGACACACTTTCCACGTGTCACCTCAGGGTTAGATAGTACATTGTCTTTCACTTTATCAGGCTATAAATAGAAGGGTAGTGGAACACACATTTGTAAGCTTTTGGAAGAATTGTTTTCCACATTTGTGAGAGCACACACTGCAACATTCTATTCCACTATCACTGTACGATTTGTTTCCTGAGAGATTTCAGAATACACACACTTGAACGTGTTCTTGGTGTTATTCAAATATCAATATACGAGCAGCGTATTTACTTGATCTTGTTATCATTTACTGTTCACTATTGATACTCTCATTGTTACATAATCGTTTACACAATCACTCGTATTTAATAGATTTATATTATGATTCCGCTATCTGTTTTATGCTATTTATATGAGACAACTTGAATCTGGGAACCTACAATTGGTATCAGAGCGGATTGATTTGCTCAAATCAAACGATCCAATCTAACCAGGTTGATTCATTGTTGTTGATTGTGTTTGGTTTCAAAAGTTTCATAGAATACTCTGTTTTTACTGTTCAAAGTTTAAAACAAGTTTTCAGAGTTCTTTAATCCCTGTTTAAAGCTTTCTAGATAGTCTGAATATCTTCTCTACTCAAGTTACTGTTTCATTGGTTACTGTTCATCTTCTTTCAGTTTAAAACCCTTTTAAAATCTTTCGAAACCTTCGTACTCTGTTTTCTAAAAAGATGGCTAATAACAACATCAACGCTATCTACACAACTGGTTCTCTAACCAAACCTCCTACTCTTCTGAGAGATGAATATCCTCAATGGAAGATTTGGATGGTTAACTTCTTTGATGGAATGGATAGAGACCTCATGCGATCTGTCACAAGTGGACCATTCCAACATATGGTTTTGGTTACTAGTGTACCCACTACAGAAACTACTGCTGAGGTTCCAGCTCACTTCGAGGTTAAAACCACTGGGTTTACTGATGAAGAAAAGCTAAAAATGGAAAATGACCTCAAGGCAGTTAGACTTCTGATTATGGCCATTCCCAACGATATTTTCCAAGAACTGGACTCATGCGTTACAGCTAAAGAAATATGGGATCAACTTCTAAATCAACTCGAAGGTGGTATAAAAACCCATAGGATAGAAAGACCCAATGTGTTAATGAATACAATGATTTCAAAGCACTTCCTGAGGAAACATTACAACAGACCTACAATAGATTCAATGTTTTAATAAACAAATGTAAGAAGTGTGGGGTTGTTCGGTCGAAGGAAGAGAACAGTGTCCTGTTCTTGAAAAGTTTAAATAATGAATGGTTGAATCTATCCATGTCTCTACAAGCTAACCAAGATTTGGATGCATGGTCTCTTACTGATGTGTATGGCACTCTTGCTGCACAAGAGAAGGATGTTGTCAAACAAAAGGGCAAATCCACCATTGCAGGTCCAATAACTTTGATCTCTGACTCTAAAACTCCCACAGAAGGAAAATCCAACAGAGAAAGCTCTAGCAGATAGAAGAAGAAAGAGAAAGCTGTGAAAAAGAAGGGAAAGAAAAGTCTAGTTGCTGAAAGTGATGCAGAGGAAAGTTCATCAGAGGATGATGATATCAATGCTTTCGCCCAATCTCTTGCCTTAATAACTCAAAAGTTTAACAAGAGATTTGGTAACAAAGTATTTGATAGGAGAGAAAGATACGAGAGAGAAGAGAAAGACGAGAAGAGAGGTTATGCTGCACCTCACCATCAGAGTAACAACAGAGCTCCACAAGAGCAAAGACCACAACAAAAGTACAATCCTCCAGCCCCCCAGAAGCAAGCTGATGCTGCCCAACCCATCAACCAGAATGATGGAAGATGTTTTAGATGTGGCAAACCCGACCATTTCTCGGCTAACTGCAAGGGTAGACTGGTAAAAGACTAGGACTACTACAAGAACAAGTAAAAGTACAACTACAGAGAGAGAAGCTATGTTGCTGAGATGGAGAATTGGATCTCTGACTCGTCCTCTGATGACGAACCAGAGCAAGACAATTTTTGCGGGGTTGTTGTTGATGATATGAGTTTGGAAGAGGTAGCAGACTGGATGACTGGAGACATGCCAGAAAGATCAACAGAGGCAGACGTATCTCAGAATGCATGTGCTCTTTCTGTAACAGAGTCAAACGACAAAGCGCTGAAGACTACCAAACCCAGTGCCAAGGTATGTTCTACTTCTGAATCAAAATCAGACTCTGAACTGGAGATGCATGTTTCTTTACTTACTATTGAAACAAAAGCTTTCAGAAGAAAAAGAGTTGAGAAAGCTAGCTCAGAAGGATCTGTCCTTCTACAAGAGAGAGAAAACTCTCTTGGAACAGGAGAACGAAAAGATCTCCAAAGAAAAAGCTGAGCTAGAAGTCTTACAAAAACAGAAAGAAAACTCTTTTTCTGAAAAAGTTAAGGAATATGAGGAAGTGTTAAAGCAAAAGGCCGAAGAGGTTAAGAAATCTGAATATGAAGGACTTAACTCTGTTGCTCTAAAGGACTATTTTCAAAGTGAAAGAGAGGTTTTACACCAGTCTTTACAAAGAAAAGAGATTTTAATCAAAAAGTACCAGGATGCACAAGATGTGCATATAAAAATCAACTCTCAAAAGGATACACAAGGTCTGGGTTTTAGTGACCTTGCTCCCTACACTGGAAGGAAGAAGACATCTCTGTCATCTGCCTTCTGTGTTGGGAAAATCCTAGAAAATGTGATCTCTGGTACTGCAGTTTTCAAAAGAGCCAAAACCTCAGATGTTTCAAAAACAAGAAGACTGAACTTTAGGAATGTCAGCTATGACTCCTTGGATCATGAAAAGGTTACAAAACCATCTGAAAAGTTCATTCATGATCAAGAAAAAGCTGAGGTTAAATTTCCTGAGTCTGTCAATGTCACACCCCGCTAAAGCGGAAACACGGAATGTGCAGCTCAAGTTTCATAGCAAAAGTTACAAGATCACAACAACCATCAAAATACATTCAAAGGTCAAACCTTGTCTTTTACAATTGTTTTTACGGAAGGGAAATGAACATGAAATTTAAAGATAGTAAAGAAAAGCTTCATCACGTGTAGCCTTCCTAAGTTCCAACCTTAAAGACGTTCTCCTGAAAAGCATGTAAATGAGAGTGTCAACTAATGCACTAGTTGGTGAGTTCACAGGTTTAATGAGTATAACATTGTTTGCCATCACAAAATAGTTTAAATCCACACATGGGATAAAATAATACGGTTATAAAACCACTTGCTCAAGGTAATCATATGTAAAATGCTAAGTTATTGAGCCCGTTACCCGACCTATACTGACATAATTTGCCCCTACCACAACGGTGGAATCATTCCACATACGCGCATGTTCTATCACCAACAATACGCAATACAACAATAATTATGCACTCAAACAAGCGCTACTTGTGAGTGGGGGTGTCAACCCAAATAACGTTATTCATAATTACCAACGGCTCACACTCGTGAGTTAAACGGGTAACGTATACGTGAACGGGGACTTTATACATGATAGCAAAAGAAACTCAAACTTACAACATTTGCAACAACATAGATACCATAGAGCATAAATAAGCAAGCTTCGTATTTTCAAGAAAACGAAATAATCGGTGTGTAAAATAGTTGTAGTAGCCACATGCTTTTCACCCCAAAATATGTAAAACATTGAAAAAGGGGCTGTGAATACTCACTTGATACGTGATAGAATCCAGGAATCTCCCACAAATACTCCGAGATGATCCTACTTCAAACCTATGAACGTAAGGTCACTAGTGAGTTCTCAATCTCGAAGGTTCGGTACTAATTATCCAAATCATCATAAAATGCCTTGTTGTGTTTTAATATTATAACGTAATAAACGTATACATTGTTCTCTTAGATTAAAGTTTCTACAATTTCGTCCCAATACGTAACGAAAAGGGTTTTAAAGAACATAAACATATATAGTACATATATATGTATAAACCGAAATTTTATCGTAACGACGATAAAATTAGGGGTCGTAAACGAAATGACAAATATTTAAACGTATAAATATATAAACATAACATATATTTATACTCCACTACTTCATTATAAAATGATGAAATAGGATCAAGAATAAAATGCATCAATGTATATTAATATATTATATATATGAACATTTCACAATTTCATCATAAAAGATGAAAAGGGATAAAGAATAAATAAAATGCATAAATAAAAGACATAAATAAATTGCATAAATAAAATAGGATATACTTATATATTCCACTATTTCATCATAAAATGATGAAATGGGATTAGATATAGTCCTTATAATAAATAATAAATTGTCCTTTACTGTCCAGAATTTGATGTCACTTTGTGTTCAACTTTTGGTAACTTCCAGGTATAATTAAATCATGAACTTTTATGTCCATTAAGTTCAATGAGTTAGGAAACTTTTGACACCAGTTTCATAATTTTTGGAGAAGTATAAGTACATGAAATAATACACGACGTAAAATCCGACAGAATACTTTGCGGTTTGCATCCGGATTTTGTGAGGACTGTTTGATAAATGAAATCTTTGAGTTTTTAAATGAAACCACTTGGGTTTCAATCTTAACACACTAAAATGAATTCCAGAAAACGAATCACTCCATTTGGAGTTAAAATGAGTGAGATATGACTCTTTGAAGTGAGGTGTAATTTCTGGCAGCAAGCTGTCCAATCAACACCTTGTGCATGTGCACCCAACTAGACTTTTAAACCAAAATTCTTATTCCTTTGCATACAAAATCCGATTTGACTCTCATCCATACAAATATTTTCAGTTCCCAAACATATTTATGATCCATTTAAAATGCATGCAAAACAACCATCAACTCAAGCTTTGAATACTTTTTGTAAAAGACCCAATATTGAAGATTGTTGATGTTCTTGCCAAGAACATCAACATGTAACTAAAAATTCAGTATTTTGAGCTCATGCATGTGGGTTTAAATGTGTTTTTAATGATTTTCAAAGGTACATTCATGAGACTCTTGAACAAAAATGATGGATCTTTCAAGATTACTACATGCATGTGTTTAAAATGTTCATCTTTGATCTTAACTTTGGTTTGATTTTGGATTCGCCATCTTTTACTAACAAAAGATGTTATGATGGTAAATCTACAAACATTAAGACCCATAAAGATGATTTTAAAAGATGTGAAGAAAGTGTAACAAAAAGATGAAGATCATACTTTTAAAAATGCAAGAATATGAAAAAGACTTAAAAGAATGTGTGTGGATTTTACCCAACACACTTATGTTCACCTTAGATTGCCTTGGACTCTTGTAGTATAAGAGTTTAGGGGCTGGAGTTGTGATGAAGGTTTGAAGGTTTGAAGATGAAGATATGAAGATTTGAAGGTGGAGAGAGAGAGAGGGATGATACTTGAGAGAAAATGCAAGTAAAAGAAATGATTCAAAAATGAAATGTAAGGTTTATTTTATAGAAATAGGGAGAGAGGGGGGGGGGGGGATTTCACATGGGGGGGGGGTTTATTAAAAAAAATATAAATACTAAAGATAAATGTTGTATTATTGGTTAGATATAAAAATACTTGTATTCTCCTAAACTTAAAATACAAAGTAATTATAAAACAAAGTACTTTCATATATAATATGATTGAAATATATAAATTATCAATTACATAAATACTTGTAGTATATAAATATTTTAGGTTGGCATTTTATGAGATTTATGGATAATTTCCTAATTCAAGGATTTCTTAGGCAAAATTTCTCAAATTTTCCTATTGTACCGGGTTTACTGCTACAATTGCACTGTGTAAACTATGTCATAAAAATATAAGGTTTCCAAAACAGTTCCAACCTGAGATGTGAATTTGACAGTTGTCACAGTCTCCCCCGGTTAGAAGAATTTCGTCCCGAAATTCAAGTGTTACTAGCGTTAACAGGTTTGCTTGCAAAGAGGTGAGGATACTTTTGTAACATGTAATCCTCCCGCTCCCAAGTATATTCAGGCCCACGCCTTGTGTTCCAATGGACTTTTACTATCGGGATTTTGCTTCTCTTAAGACGCTTGACTTCCCTATCGAGTATTTCCATTGGTTCCTCTACGATGTGCAGTTTATTGTTGATTTGGACTTCTTCCAAGGGCACGGTTACTGCTTCATCAGCTAAACACTTTTTAAGGTTCGATACGTGAAACGTGTTGTGAATAGCACTTAACTCCATTGGCAATTCCAGTTTATACGCTACTGGTCCAATTCTTTCCGTGATCTTGAATGGTCCAACATACCGTGGACTCAACTTTCCTCTTTTCCCAAAACGGACTGTTCCCTTCCAAGGGGATACTTTTAAAAAGACCCGGTCACCCACTTGGAATTCTAAAGGCTTTCTTCGATTATCCGCATAGCTCTTTTGACGATCTTGAGCTGCTTTAAGTCTATCCCTGATGATTGCGATCTTGTCGGTGGTTTCTTGAACAATGTTCGGACTAGATAGTTGTCTATCCCCAATTTCCAACCAACAAAGAGGTGATCGACACTTGCGACCGTATAGAGCCTCATATGGTGCACACTGAATACTAGTATGGTAGCTATTATTGTATGAAAATTCGACTAACGGCAAGTGGTTATCCCAACTTCCTCCAAAATCTATTACACATGCCCGAAGCATGTCCTCCAACGTCTGAATGGTCCGTTCACTCTGACCATCCGTTTGAGGATGATAAGCCGTGCTTAAGTTTAACTGCGTTCCTAATGCTTTTTGGAGTGATTGCCAAAATCGAGATGTAAAACGACTATCTCTATCCGATATAATGGAAATTGGAACTCCATGCCGCGTAACGATCTCCTTGATGTAGATCTGAGAAATCTTTTCCATCTTATAATCTTCTCGAATAGGTAGGAAATGTGCGGACTTCGTAAATCGATCTACTATAACCCAAATCGTGTCATGCCCTTTGGCAGTTCTTGGGAGTTTGGTTATGAAATCCATAGTGATTTGTTCCCATTTCCACTGGGAATCTCCGGTTGTTGTAACAGTCCCGATGGCTTTTGATAAACTGCCTTGACTTTTGCACACGTTACGCATTTTCCTACATATATGGCAATGTCCTTCTTCATTCCTGGCCACCAATAGTATTCCCTTAAATCCTTATACATCTTGTCCGCTCCTGGGTGAATTGAATACTTCGATTTATGAGCCTCGTCTAAAATCATTTCCCGTAGGTTATCAGCCTTTGGGATCCATACTCTGCCTTTAAAGTAACGTACTCCATCAATCTTAGTTTCAAAACTAGACTCTAAACCATGAAGAGTCTCTTCCTTCAGGTTTTCAGATTTCAATGCTTCGATCTGAGCTTCAAAAATTCGGGTTTTCAAACTTGTTTGAACCAGTACTCCTAACGCTCGGACTCGTGAAGGTTTTACCCTTTCTTTCCTACTCAGGGCATCGGCTACCACGTTGGCCTTACCTGGGTGGTAACGTATCTCGCAATCGTAATCGCTGAGCAGTTCTACCCATCTTCTTTGCCTCATGTTCAGCATCTTTTGATCAAAGATGTGTTGAAGACTTTTATGATCGGTGAAAATAGTACACTTGGTACCATATAGATAATGTCTCCATATTTTCAGAGCAAATACCACAGCTCCGAGTTCCAAATCGCGTGTGGTATAGTTCTTTTCGTGAACTTTTAATTGTCTCGAGGCATATGCTATCACCTTATCATTTTGCATCAATACGCAACCTAATCCTTGATGTGATGCGTCACAATACACTACAAAATTCTCCGTTCCTTCCGGTAAAGCTAAAATCGGTGCATTGCACAACTTTTTCTTCAGAAGTTGAAATGCTTCTTCTTGTGGAATTCCACAAACGAATTCCTTCTCCTTTTGGGTTAACGTGGTAAGGGGTTTAGCGATCTTAGAGAAATTCTTCATAAAACGTTGATAATACCCTGCCAAGCCTAAAAATTGGCGAATTTCTGTGGGAGTCCTTGGGGCTTCCCATTTCTTAATGGCTTCCACTTTAGCCGGGTCCATGTGAATCCCTTTCTCCCCGATTACGTGACCTAAGAAATGTACCTCCCGAATCTAAAATTCGCACTTAGAGAATTTGGCATATAGCTTCTGCTCTTTAAGGATCTCTAAAATCACTTTTAGATGCTGCTCGTGATCCTTCTTACTCTGAGAATAGATTAGTATATCATCGATGAACACAATCACAAACTTATCAAGGTATGGCCTACATACTCTATTCATTAGATCCATAAACACAGCTGGCGCGTTCGTCAATCCAAAAGGCATAACTAAAAACTCGTAGTGTCCATAGCGAGTTCTAAAAGCTGTCTTAGGAATATCTTCCTCTCGAACTCTCAACTGATGATATCCCGATCGAAGATCAATTTTTGAAAAGTAAGTTGCACCTTGCAACTGGTCGAACAAATCGTCTATTCGAGGGAGAGGATATCGGTTCTTGATTGTTAACTTATTAAGCTCCCTATAATCGATACACATTCGAAACGATCCATCCTTCTTCTTGACGAAAAGAACCGGGGCTCCACAGGGTGATGAACTTGGTCGAATGAATCCTTTATCCAAAAGTTCTTGAAGTTGATTCGACAACTCTTGCATTTCCGCAGGTGCTAAGCGATACGGGGCCTTGGCTACGGGCGCCGCTCCGGGTACAAGATCAATCTGAAATTCGACTTGTCTAAACGGTGGAAGTCCAGGCAAATCGTCTGGAAATACTTCTGGGTGATCCTTCACCACAGGAATATCCTGGACTCGCCTCTCCTCAGACTTCTTCTCAATTACTTGCGCCAAGAACGCAACATACTTCTTCCTCAAATACTTATGGACCTTCATACATGATACTATCTTCAGACTCCTTCCAGCTCTATCTCCTTGGACAACTAGGGTTTCTCCGCCTTGTAATGGTAACCTAACCGTATTTTCAAAACAACTAACCTCAGCTCGGTGCTTAGATAACCAATCCATGCCTATTACTACATCGAAACTCCCCAATTCAATTGGAATAAGATCGACACTAAACAGTTTATCAGCTAAGTTCAAGGTACAGCCTAAGATTACATCCTTAGCTTCTAATTCGGATCCATTAGCAACCTCAACAATATAAGCATTCGGCATTTTCTTAGATTCTAGATTGATCAAAGGCCTAAAATCTAACGAAACAAAACTCTTATCGGCACCAGTGTCGAATAATACGGATGCATAATAATCATTTAGAAGAAACGTACCTGTCACTACATTGGGGTCTCGACGTGCTTCTTCTGCTCCTATGACAAATGCCCTTCCTCGAGCTTGTCCTCCTTGGTTTCTCTGATTGGCTTGCCTTGCTTGATACCCAGCGTTGTTATTGTTTGGTCATCTTCTCAGCCTTGGGCACACATTTCGGAAGTGATCCGGACTTCCGCACTCAAAGCATACCCTTCCTTCTTCCTTCACATTCTTTATCGTCTTACAAAATCGAGCTAAGTGACCCTTTTGCTTACAAATGCTACAAATGAGACAGGCTCCCTCGTGATGTGAACTACATTGGTTACACTTTGGTTGAGGCCTATTGTAACGTCCTACTTCCTTAGCATTCATCCCAAAATTTCCCACTACTTTCTTGTTTCCACTTGAACTACCTCCACTTGCCTTTCCCGAATAATTCTCCGGCCTTCTCTTAATACCGACACCTTTCTGAGTTAGAGTTCCCGCTCTGACCGCATCATGGGTCAAACTAGTTGCTAAGGCTACGGCGGCTTGGATCGTAGTCGGACTTGATGACTTAACCATCCCACGGATCTCCGGGGTTAATCCGTACAAATATCGGTCGATCCGTTTGCTCTCCGGGGTAACCATGTGAGGTACTAGCTTCGCAAGTTCGTGAAAACGAGCGGTGTAGCGATCTATGCCCGAACCAACCATAGTAAGATCCCAAAGTTCAGTCTCTAATTTCTGAACCTCGCTTTTGGGACAGTATTCCTCCATAAGCAATTCCTTGAACTCAGTCCAGGTCAGTTTGTACGCATCTTCCCTTCCACGGGTTTGTACTTGAATGTTCCACCAAGTTAGAGCTCGCTTTTGCAACTGACAGGCCGCATATTCTACCATGCGATCCTCCGAACACTTGCAGATATGAAGTACTGACTCCATACTATCAAACCATGAGAGTAATCCTATGGCACCTTCCGTTCCATGAAACTCCTTGGGTTTGCAAGTCATGAACGTTTTGTAGCTACATCCTCTATTGTCTTGAGTGTCATTGGGAGTTCCTTCTCCCACATTGACATTCCTTTGACGCTCATTAATGCCCGCGGTAACTTGGGCTATGATGTTAGGTATCGCCTCTTGGATACGTTGAGCTATGATCTGGGCAATATCGGGGTTTTGTTCTTCAGGATTTTCTCTCGTGCGACGTGTGGATCTTCTTGGAAATCTTCCACCATCCACGTCAATATCCTCCCCGATACACTTCAATCAAATCCTACAACACCAATAACGTCAACAACATCACTACTACTATGCTCATTATCTCGGCTCGTAAAGCTATCCTCCGAGCTATTCTCGCTCCGCTTAGGGTGTCAGACGACATGTTGGTTAGGAGGTGACTTAACTCTACTAGCTCGGTCACGACTTGACTCTGGTGACTGATCCTCATTTGACATCCGTGCAAGTCCATTGTCACGGCCCTAAGGCGTTGCTCTTCAGTCCAAGTCATGCCAGGCGCTCGGCTAATCGGCACTCCCTCGATCACTCGTGAAGGTTCCGGTGCGTCTTGCTGATCAGACCTAAAAGACACTCGGCTAGGTATGGGCACGCTCTTCCTAGCGGTTTGCCTCGTACGTGGACCCCTAGGTGGCATCACTACCGGGATAGGTTGTGGAGGAGCCACAACCGGAGGCATCCTCGGCTCATCATAAGGGTCTCGTTCCACGTCGGACGTACGCTCACTTGATGGCGTGTAGGAAGGTTCCGAGCTCGATGATGATGACGACATGGTATTGCTGAAGTAAGAGTGTGATGAGGATGTTGACATAGTGATACTGAAGTAAAAGTGTATAATATTACTATCGCGCAATATAAAGGCTAAGCGTACTACACTATTGCATACTATAGGCAATAACTACGCTCTTACTAGGCATACAACGTGAAGCATCAAGTGTGAAAACACACATATTCCTAGTATATCCATTTCCGGTCTCGCATTACTCTTTCTTTAATTAAACATAGGTGATCAGGCTTTGTTTAATTAAAGACCGATGATGCAATACCCGAATTAGTTATACTAGCAACATGTTTAGCAAATTAAATGTTCATTCCCGTTTTTGGTTATAGTTGCAGTTTTCCAAAGGAAAACCGGTATTCTCTATAACCTTTAGCTCTGATACCAAATCTGTCACACCCCGCTAAAGCGGAAACACGGAATGTGCAGCTCAAGTTTCATAGCAAAAGTTACAAGATCACAACAACCATCAAAATACATTCAAAGGTCAAACCTTGTCTTTTGTTGGGAACTGAAAATGAGCTAAGTATGGATAGTGCTGCTAGTCCATGATTTCTACTGCTAAGTCTACATTAATACTGCCAGAAGAAAGTTAATACTGCTGGGCAAGATTACTACTGCGTATACACGGTTAGTACTGCTAGACCAAATTACTACTGCGTATACACGGTTAGTACTGCTAGACCAAATTACTACTGCGTATACACAGTTAGTACTGCTAGACCAAATTACTACTGCAAGACATGGTTAGTACTGCTGAGCTGAGATACTACTGCTAGAAGACTGTGAAGGTTAATACTGCTGAAGGTCGTTAATGCTGCTAAGTCAAATCATTGTTAATACTGCTGACTTGATAAGTTTGGTATGCGATACTTTTGGAGACAAAGAAGGAATTGATCAAGATATGTTTAACGAAGATTCAGAAGATCAATTTACTTTTGATAGTTATCTTGTAATTACTTTTGTATAAATAGTATTGATAGATGATAGACGAAAAAATATACGTGTGAAATAGAATTCGATATTGATTAAAGAGAGAATTAACCTCAAGGTGTAAGAACCCTATTTCTAGAGAAGTAGAAGTCGTCTCGTTGAGCCTGTTCAACAAGATTGAGGTTTGGTTGTTAATATTGTGGTTCAAAACAGTGAATACAAAATTGTGAATTTTCTGTTACATTGTTCTTGATTGTGAGAATTAAAGTTCTTTTCCGTAGATTCTTTAATTCTGAATTCTAAGTGTTTATTGTCTTGTTAAGATTCGATCCTGACAAGTGGTATCAGAGCTTGTGTTTCTTAGAATTCTACAATCATTATGCAAAATTCTATTGAATCAAACAGTACTTTTGATTGGAGTGATCAAGCAGAAGAGGCAATCCAGAATCATGCACTCATGGCAGAAGTCTCAGATATTCCTACGGAGGTAAAATCTAATCTCTGTTCTCAAGCTTGCATTGATGCTGTTAAAAGATATAGGGATCACAATCAGGGTATGTGTGATAACCTTAAGAGGCTAGAGAAAGATGTGAAAGATTATGTTAGGATTGTAGAAAGGTTTGAGGAACAGATTAGAGCTTTTCAAGCTAATGAACTTCAACACTCCTATGATACTAACTATTGGAAGTGGGAGAAGAATGAGTATGAGATTAAGCTGAAAGTGTCTGGGGAGGAGAATGAGAAATTAAAAGAAGAGCTTAAGAAGGTTAAACTTGATGTTGAAAAGTTTACCTGTGCTTCTAAAACCATGGATACCATCATTAAGGCTCAAATCCATGACAAGATGAAAGTAGGGATAGGGTACAATGCCACACCTCCACCCTACAATAACAACTACATACCTCCTAAGTTTGATTTGTTAGAGACCAAGGATAGGAAGGATCCTGAATTAAAGATTAATATAGATCCTTGTGAAGAAGAAGTAGTAGTTAAGGATAAAACAGAGAAGGAAGAATCTAAGAAGAATAAGAGTGTTAGTAGTAAGGTTCCCTTAGACAATGAAATTGTGACCAATGAGAAAGATGGAGATCCTTGGGGAAAGAACAATGAGATAAACAGGACTGAAACAGAAGAGGGAGTTAAGAACAATGGGATGAAAAGGACAGAAACAGAAAAGGGAGTCCATTACACACAGACCACAGTTGTGGCTCCCAATACCTGTAAACATTGTTCTTGTAAGAAATCTCAAGAGCTTAAGCCCCAAAAACATGATAACAAAAGGGGTAATCAAAGAAATTGGAATAACCAGTGGGCTATGAGACAAGGAGTTGATCTGAACAGAATTAACAGGCCAAAACCTTGTTTCATCTGTGGTAAGCTAAATCATTTAGCCAAACACTGTTATTTCAATCCTGTTAACCAAAGGTTTAATGCTCAAAGATCTTTTCAAAAACCTGGTGGTTACAGAAAGAATGGTGGCTATAAAAAATCTGTGAGGAAAGTTGTGGCAAAGAAACAAGTTAAAACCAAAAGCCACATGAAAAAGGCAGAAACATAAAGTGTTAGAGTATGGATGCCTAAAGGTACTAATGATAATACTGCCAACTCAGTTAGTACTGCTAACAATGTTAGTACTGCAGGAAGCAATAATGTTGCTAGCAGTGTTAGTACTGCTAACACAGTTAGTACCTCTTCAACAATTAATACTGCTTCTAGTGTTAGTACTGCTAAGTTAGTTAATACTGCTGAGAAGGCTAGTACTTCTGGAAGCAGTGTTAGTGCTGCTAACACTGTTAATGCCTCCTTAAAAGATAATACTGCTAACAATGTTAGTGCTGCTAACAAAGTTAGTACTTCTGCATCAGTTAGTACTGCTTCTAGACCTATCATCAAAACAAAGTACTCAAGCACTGATGTTCCTCACTTTGACAAGCTCATCAAAACAGAATGTAAGTATTTTGATGATCAAGGGAGACCCAAGACCACTATGGCTTGGGTCCCTAACAAAAACTAACTGTTTTATCAGATGTGCAGGGCAACCAACAGCTCAAGGGGAAGAGCATTTGGCATGTTGATAGTGGTTGCTCCAGGCACATGACAGGTAACATGGCCTGCCTCAAAAATTTCAAAAAGATTGATGGAGGACATGTTACTTTTGGAAATAATCCTGCAGGAGGTAAGAGAAGTGGTAAAGGTGATGTGTCAGAAGGTAAGATGACATTTGAGGATTTGACTAGTAATGCAAAGTGCAGAGTTACTACTGCCAGTGCAGAGTTACTACTGCTAGTGCAGAGTTACTACTGCCTGTGTTCAAGTAGTTAATACTGCTTGTGTAGTTAATACTGCCCTTGTGGTTAATACTGCTTGTGTAGTTAATAATGCCCTTGTGGTTAATACTGCTTTGCAGTTAATACTGCTCAGTAGTTAATACTGCTCAGTAGTTAATACTGCTAGTGCACAGTTAATACTGCTCAGTAGTTAATACTGCTAGTGCAGTTAATACTGCTCAGTCGTTAATACTGCTTGTGTAGTTAATACTGCCTCGCAGTTAATACTGCTTATGTCGTTAATACTGCTTTTGAAAATCTAGGGCAAATACTGCAATAAATACCCCTGTTTGCCCGCCAAAGTTCATAACGACTCTTCGCATTAACTTCTTCTCTCTCGTTCTAACCTATTCTCCCCAGAATCTTTGTGTTTTTCTTTCAAGAATCCTCAGGAATCATGGAGTTTGTTGATGAGCACAATGAAATAGCCATGCTTCAGAAGCCGAAACAAGCTGCGGGATTCCACGATATCATCGATTTTCTTAAATCCTCGCACATCTCCTATGCCCTAACGGTGAGCCCAACCATCTATATCGAACATCAGACGCAATTTTGGGAGAATGCCACTGTTAGTTTCGAAGAAGGGCAGAAAACCATTCGAACAAGGGTTTGTGATAAACCCTTGAAAGTCACAGAGGAGGTTATTCGCATCTCTCTTCACTTGGATGATGCCTCATGTATAACCTCTCTATCTTCTGATGACCTATATTCGACTTTACAAAGAATGGGGTATGAAGGTCCCATTGGTGTTTTTAAATTCTACAAGTCAAAAATTTTCAACCAATGGAGATTTCTTGTTCATACCCTGATGCACTGTATTTCCAAGAAAACTACTGGATGGAGTGAGTTCAGCAGTCCCATTGCATATGCCTTGGTCTGCTTATCAACTGCCAGAAAGTACAATTTTTCAGCTATGATCTTTAATGATCTTGTATCAAACCTGGAATCCAAAAAGCGATTTTATATGTATCCAAGGTTTGTTCAAGAAGTGATAACTAAGGAATTGACGGACTTACCTCAGTTTGATGAGGTATATGTACCAAAATCCCCTAAAGGGAAGGTTTTTTCAAATATGAAAAGACTTCCTAGGGACTCGGAAGGAGTTGACACACCATTGTTCTCTACAATGATGGTTGTGTCCCACACAATTGAAGGTATGGCATCAGGGTCAAGGCCCTCATTAGACACACCCACTGATGACCAATCCCAACCTTCCATCTCAAAAGACATCCCTCAGTCCATTCTTGAACGACCCACTCCCACAATCACCAAAAGGTTTGAAAGAAGAAAGGTACACAAGGTTCCTTCCCTTGATGTATCTCCTAAGAGCCCGAAGCCTTTAAGCCCTCTGATAGAGCATTCTCCAATGGAGAATATCGATAGGGAAACCACAGGGGTGTCTCCCAACCCCAAGAAGGTTCTATCTAAGGAGAAGGATGAGCATATGGGTGCTAAGGCTGCCACTACTTCTGCTAGCACAGAGAAGGACAGTGGTAACATAAATAAGACCTTCCCCATGGCAACTCTAAATGAGAAATCATTAGGAGGACCCAGGTGCCAAGAAACCAAGGGGGCAGTTAGTGCTTCTGCTAGGCAGAAGGCTTCTGCTAAAACTTCCAAGGATCCCTTAAAGAAGGTAAAAACTTCTAAAAAGGGTAAGGATAGACATAACAAAGAGGAATTGATGGCTACTTCCAGTGATCCTTTAAAGAAGGTAAACACTTCTAAATAAGGTGAGGATAGATATAACTATGATGAATTGATGGAAACCATTGGAAATGTCAACTTGGATGTTATGGCACAGAAGAAGGAGATTGAGCAACTGAAGACTGTGGTCACCTACCAACAGTCTCAAATTGAGAAGCTCAAGAAGATGGTCACCAAGTTGTTGCACAGAAAGAAAAAGGCAAGATTTGTGCTGAGAAGAAGAATTCCAACTGATGATGCTCCCAAAAAGGGGGAGTCAGAGTCAGAATCAGAAGCAAAACTGAATATGAAGGGTCTACAAGTTGAGGGGGAGACAGTTCAGATGGAGACTGAGATGGAAATTGATAATGCACAGTTTAAGGGGGAGTCCAGTGCACAGAATAAGGGGGAGACAGAAAAGGTGGAAGAGCTTGTTAAAGAAGCAGAAACTGTAAAGGCAGCAGTAACTGAAGTTCCAAAAGAAGCAGTAACTGAAGTTGAAGCAGAAACTGTTAATGCTGCTGACTCTAAGCAAGCAGCAGAAACAGTTAATGCTGCTCAATCTACAAAGAAAGCAGTAACAAAAACAGAAGCTGAAACAGTAACAGAGAAGCTTACAGTAGAAGAAGTGGAGGTTGCAGAGGCTTTAATCAAAGCCAAACATGATACACCTCCAACTGCCAAGAAACAGGAAGAAACTAAGGATGCAAAGATGGTTTTCAACAGAAAGAGAACAAAGTTTGTGGCTACTAAAAAGAAGTGTGTAAAGAAGCAAAGGGTAGAACCTGTTGAGAAACCAGTGGTAGAAGAGAAAGAAAAGGAAGAAGTTGCCAAGGATGAAGGACAAGGAGATAGTAAGACAGGTCAATCCAGTAATGCACAATCACTTAGCAATGAACAATGTGACTTGTACATCACTATGGTTGATACTGAACCAATCAAAGTGACTCCATTAGATTCAAAACCTCCTGAAATCAGTCACTGGGATACTTTGATAGATGAGAGAAAGGAGTATATCAGACTCAAGAGAGTTGATGGGCAGTTTGAAGTCTACAGAACATGGGGACAATTTATAAGAAGATGCTCAAGATCTGACTTGGAAGAGATGTTCAAAGTAGGCATGCAGATCTATGGTAACATGTTGACAGAAAGAGGTATGTCTATCACAAAGATGGTGTTAGAATACCTATGCCTAATGTTCAGACCAGAAGTAGTTCAGCACATAACAGCAAGACCTTTTCAAGCAGTAACCCACTGGATGCTCTATGAAAATTGTGGAGTGTATGTTATATCAATTGACAACACATATCAGGAGTATTATCTGGTGGATGAAATCTACAAACACTGCATGAAAAGACTGAAAGGGATGTTACATGTAAAATTGGTCTGCAACAAAGACTCTGCTATGGGAAGATTCTTGGTAAGAAGGATTGTAAATCAGAGTCTAGGTTTAAGTCCTGATCTATGCTTATATGATGACTAAGTTTTGGTAGCATCATTTGAAGAACTTGACTTCTTTTCCTAAAAGTCAAGTTAGGGGGAGATTGTTGGGAACTGAAAATGAGCTAAGTATGGATAGTGCTGCTAGTCCATGATTTCTACTGCTAAGTCTACATTAATACTGCCAGAAGAAAGTTAATACTGCTGGGCAAGATTACTACTGCGTATACACGGTTAGTACTGCTAGACCAAATTACTACTGCGTATACACGGTTAGTACTGCTAGACCAAATTACTACTGCGTATACACAGTTAGTACTGCTAGACCAAATTACTACTGCAAGACATGGTTAGTACTGCTGAGCTGAGATACTACTACTAGAAGACTGTGAAGGTTAATACTGCTGAAGGTCGTTAATGCTGCTAAGTCAAATCATTGTTAATACTGCTGACTTGATAAGTTTGGTATGCGATACTTTTGGAGACAAAGAAGGAATTGATCAAGATATGTTTAACGAAGATTCAGAAGATCAATTTACTTTTGATAGTTATCTTGTAATTACTTTTGTATAAATAGTATTGATAGATGATAGACGAAAAAATATACGTGTGAAATAGAATTCGATATTGATTAAAGAGAGAATTAACCTCAAGGTGTAAGAACCCTATTTCTAGAGAAGTAGAAGTCGTCTCGTTGAGCCTGTTCAACAAGATTGAGGTTTGGTTGTTAATATTGTGGTTCAAAACAGTGAATACAAAATTGTGAATTTTCTGTTACATTGTTCTTGATTGTGAGAATTAAAGTTCTTTTCCGCAGATTCTTTAATTCTGAATTCTAAGTGTTTATTGTCTTGTTAAGATTCGATCCTGACATCTTTTACAATTGTTTTTACGTAAGGGAAATGAACATGAAATTTAAAGATAGTAAAGAAAAGCTTCATCACGTGTAGCCTTCCTAAGTTCCAACCTTAAAGACGTTCTCCTGAAAAGCATGTAAATGAGAGTGTCAACTAATGCACTAGTTGGTGAGTTCACAGGTTTAATGAGTATAACATTGTTTGCCATCACAAAATAGTTTAAATCCACACATGGGATAAAATAATACGGTTATAAAACCACTTGCTCAAGGTAATCATATGTAAAATGCTAACTTATTGAGCCCGTTACCCGACCTATACTGACATAATTTGCCCCTACCACAACGGTGGAATCATTCCACATACGCGCATGTTCTATCACCAACAATACGCAATACAACAATAATTATGCACTCAAACAAGCGCTACTTGTGAGTGGGGGTGTCAACCTAAATAACGTTATTCATAATTACCAACGGCTCACACTCGTGAGTTAAACGGGTAACGTATACGTGAACGGGGACTTTATACATGATAGCAAAAGAAACTCAAACTTACAACATTTGCAACAACATAGATACCATAGAGCATAAATAAGCAAGCTTCGTATTTTCAAGAAAACGAAATAATCGGTGTGTAAAATAGTTGTAGTAGCCACATGCTTTTCACCCCAAAATATGTAAAACATTGAAAAAGGGGCTGTGAATACTCACTTGATACGTGATAGAATCCAGGAATCTCCCACAAATACTCCGAGATGATCCTACTTCAAACCTATGAACGTAAGGTCACTAGTGAGTTCTCAATCTCGAAGGTTCGGTACTAATTATCCAAATCATCATAAAATGCCTTGTTGTGTTTTAATATTATAACGTAATAAACGTATACATTGTTCTCTTAGATTAAAGTTTCTACAATTTCGTCCCAATACGTAACGAAAAGGGTTTTAAAGAACATAAACATATATAGTACATATATATGTATAAACCGAAATTTTATCGTAACGACGATAAAATTAGGGGTCGTAAACGAAATGACAAATATTTAAACGTATAAATATATAAACATAACATATATTTATACTCCACTACTTCATCATAAAATGATGAAATGGGATCAAGAATAAAATGCATCAATGTATATTAATATATTATATATATGAACATTTCACAATTTCATCATAAAAGATGAAAATGGATAAAGAATAAATAAAATGCATAAATAAAAGACATAAATAAATTGCATAAATAAAATAGGATATACTTATATATTCCACTATTTCATCATAAAATGATGAAATGGGATTAGATATAGTCCTTATAATAAATAATAAATTGTCCTTTACTGTCCAGAATTTGATGTCACTTTGTGTTCAACTTTTGGTAACTTCCAGGTATAATTAAAACATGAAATTTTATGTCCATTAAGTTCAATGAGTTAGGAAACTTTTGACACCAGTTTCATAATTTTTGGAAAAGTATAAGTACTTGAGATAATACACGACGTAAAATCCGACAGAATACTTTGCGGTTTGCATCCGGATTTTGTGAGGACTGTTTGATAAATGAAATCTTTGAGTTTTTAAATGAAACCACTTGGGTTTGAATCTTAACACACTAAAATGAATTCCAGAAAAATAATCACTCCAGTTGGAGTTAAAATGAGTGAGATATGACTCTTTGAAGTGAGGTGTAATTTCTGGCAGCAAGCTGTCCAATCAACACCTTGTGCATGTGCACCCAACTAGACTTTTAAACCAAAATTCTTATTCCTTTGCATGCAAAATCCGATTTGACTCTCATCCATACAAATATTTTCAGTTCCCAAACATATTTATGATCCATTTAAAATGCATGCAAAACAACCATCAACTCAAGCTTTGAATACTTTTTGTAAAAGACCCAATATTGAAGATTGTTGATGTTCTTGCCAAGAACATCAACATGTAACTAAAAATTCAGTATTTTGAGCTCATGCATGTGGGTTTAAATGTGTTTTTAATGATTTTCAAAGGTACATTCATGAGACTCTTGAACAAAAATGATGGATCTTTCAAGATTACTAATGCATGTGTTTAAAATGTTCATCTTTGATCTTAACTTTGGTTTGATTTTGGATTCGCCATCTTTTACTAACAAAAGATGTTATGATGGTAAATCTACAAACATTAAGACCCATAAAGATGATTTTAAAAGATGTGAAGAAAGTGTAACAAAAAGATGAAGATCATACTTTTAAAAATGCAAGAATATGAAAAAGACTTAAAAGAATGTGTGTGGATTTTACCCAACACACTTATGTTTACCTTAGATTGCCTTGGACTCTTGTAGTATAAGAGTTTAGGGGCTGGAGTTGTGATGAAGGTTTGAAGGTTTGAAGATGAAGATATGAAGATTTGAAGGTGGAGAGAGAGAGAGGGATGATACTTGAGAGAAAATGCAAGTAAAAGAAATGATTCAAAAATGAAATGTAAGGTTTATTTTATAGAAATAGGGAGAGAGAGGGGGGGTTTATTAAAAAAAAATATAAATACTAAAGATAAATGTTGTATTATTGGTTAGATATAAAAATACTTGTATTCTCCTAAACTTAAAATACCAAGTAATTATAAAACAAAGTACTTTCATATATAATATGATTGAAATATATAAATTATCAATTACATAAATACTTGTAGTATATAAATATTTTAGGTTGGCATTTTATGAGATTTATGGATAATTTCCTAATTCAAGGATTTCTTAGGCAAAATTTCTCAATTTTTCCTATTGTACCGGGTTTACTGCTACAATTGCACTGTGTAAACTATGTCATAAAAATATAAGGTTTCCAAAACAGTTCCAACCTGAGATGTGAATTTGACAGTTGTCACAATCAAGAGTCTTGATCCAAAAGAAATTTTCCACTTCAACTCTTTCAAGGGCCAGAAGTCTATTACTTCTATGGCTGAGTCCTCTGGTGTTAAAACACAGAGTGAGCTCAACCCTGAAGCCCAGTCTTCTCCCCTACCTATGAATCAATAAAAACATCTTTTGAAGAGGATCTTAAGAGAGTTATTGAGGAAAATGCTGCATCTGATGCTTTAAAACCAAGATTAAGGAAGTTCAAGTCCACTAGAGCAAATATCTCTGATTTACCCAAAGAGTCTCACACCTTCACCAGAGCCACCAGAGACTTTCTAGACTCTGATTCTGACTCTGATTCTGAGGTGGATGAGCAGATTTTTTGTGCTCAAGAGAACATCTTGCACAAACCCAAGCAGGTACTAGTTGGATCAGGAGATTTGAAAACTGTCTCATTTTTTAAGAAACAATCCAGATTTATACGAGTTCCTGATTTCAAAAACAAGGGTATCAGGATTCTTTCTTCTAATGAGATAGAAGAGAAGAGAAGATAAGAGAAGAGAAAAAGCTAAGAGAATTCTTGTGAATCACACCTCTGTTCCCTTTGCTTATAAACCAATCAGATTTACTCCAGAGCAAAAGGGCAAATGGATAGTCAATGACAAACCTGTTCCCAACTCTGCAGTAAATCAAAGGAAAAACTCTTTTTGGTCCAAAGAATCTGTTCCAAAGAACAATGGTAATTTCAAGAAGCCAAGCCAGGACACAATGTATGTGAAGACATCTGGTCCTAAAGTTTTTCAATTTCAAGTTCCATTCAATCAACAGATGTTGAATAAAAACAGCAATATGCATCAATTATCTTCATGTTCTATCAACTGCAATTGCATTCAACTGTTGTTAAAGTTGAAAATCATTTGAACGGTCCACACTGTGTTCTGAATCAGTCACTTCAAAGGAAAAATTCTCAGACTGCTCAGAATACACAGAGAAAATCCTCTGGCACACCATCATAGAATGGAAAGCCAACAGGTAAGTCTAACACCCCCAAGCCTAACCAGAAAGGACCCATTATGAAATGGGTACCTAAAAAGAACTAATCTGTCTTGCAGAAGCCTCATGTGCAGATCTCGTATTTAGATTCAGGATGTTCCAGGCACATGACAGGCAATAAGGAGCTGCTGACTTCATTCAAGAACAAAATGGGAAGTGCAGTAGCATTTGGATGCGATGGACAGGGACAGATTAGAGGTTATGGTGTGTTAAATAATGGTGATGTTTCAGTTTCTAAGGTTGCTTATGTTGAAGGTTTAAACCATAATCTGCTTAGCATAAGTCAACTATGTGATCATGGATTCGATGTCAATTTTAAGAAGAAATATTGTTCTTTGTTACTTTCCGAGTCTGGTCAAGAACTTTTAAGACCGACAGAAAAGGCAATTTATACAAAATTAATTTTAATCCAAACCAAAGTACTACAATAGAAAAACTTTGTTTAGTTTCTTTGAAAAAGGAAGATGCCTGGCTCTGGCATAAAATATTTGCTCATTTGAAATTTTCAAATCTTGACAAACTCGTGAAACTCAACTTAGTGAAAGGTCCGCCTTCACTTAAATTTGCCAAAGACCATCTTTGTTCTGCTTGTGAATTGGGCAAAATGAAAATAACTTCACACAGAACAAAGAGTGATCACAATTGCCCCAGACCTTTGCATATGCTTCATGTGGATCTTTGTGGTCCAATTTCTGTGCAAAGTCTGTCTGGTAAAAAGTATATTCTTGTGCTTATTGATGAATATTCTAGATATACTTGGGTTGAGTTCATTAGAGTAAAATCTGATGTCCCAGAAATTCTGATAAGTTTGTTGAAGAGGATACAGGTTCTGGTAGGTCTTAAAGTCCAAAAATTGAGAAGTGATAATGGGACAGAGTTTAAGAATGCCAGAATAGATGCCTACCTATAAGAGGAAGGAATCTCCCAGAACTTCTCAGCTGCCAGAACTCCCCAACAGAATGGTGTTGTGGAGAGAAAGAATAGAACTCTGGTAGAAGCTGCCAGAACAATGTTGGCAGGAAATATTCTTCCTATCAACTTCTGGGCAGAGGCAGTCTCTACAGCCTGTTTTACCCAGAACAGAGCTGTCATAGTAAAGAGATTCAAAAAGACTGCTTATGAACTCATCAACAACCGAAGGCCGAATGTTAAATTCTTTCATGTTTTTGGCTGTAAATTCTATATCTTGAATGACAGAGATCAGCTGGGCATATTTGATAAGAAGGATGACGAAGGAATCTTTATTGGTTATTCCTTAACCTCTAAAGCCTACAGAGTCTACAATACCAGAACAATGGTCATTCAAGAGAGCATAAATGTATCCTTTGATGAACATTCATCAAGTTCCTCTGATCACAAATCACCAGAGGGGATACAGACTAAAGAGAAGCCAAGTACTTCAAAGTCAAGAGAAGAAGATATCAATCTGTTATTCAACGATTTCTTCGATGATGATGATTCCTCTGTCGATATCACCAGAGGAAATCAAGCTCAGATTTCTGCTGAACAAAAGCTGACAGGTACATCTCTTACCGGTCCCTCCAATTCTTCACCATTTACTTCTCTGTCTACAGGTCAAATTCAGAGAAATGAGGGACAAGATTCAGATGTAAGAGAACCTGAACAAGAGCCATCATCACCACCTGTGACCCATATTAGAAGAAATTCACTGTATGAAAGCTCACCGTCTCAGAGCCCTGTTGGTACATCACAGAGCAATGAAGCCACTCTCCAGAGCTGTGTGCCTCAGAGCCCTGATGCCAATCTTCAGAGCTCTAATGCTGACATACTTCTTTTCCCATCAGAAGCACAGACTCCACCTGTTGTCCATGCTCCAATGACCAGATGGACAAAGGATCACCCCCATCATCTAATTATAGGTGCTGCTAAAGATGGTGTAAAGACAAGATCGACAACAATCAATGAGGCTTTCTTGGTAAATTTCCTAAGTATAATTGAGCCGAAGAAGATTTCTGAAGCCCTGGAAGACCCAAACTGGATTGAAGCCATGCAAGAACATCTTCTGGAGTTTGAACGAAATAAAGTTTGGTCCTTGGTTCCACTTCCTGAAATCAAAGCTGTTATTGGAACCAAGTGGGTGTTCAGAAACAAGAAAGATGAGGACGGTATTATCATCAGAAACAAAGCTCGGTTGGTTGCCTAGGGATATTGCCAAGAAGAAGGCATTGGTTATGACGAAACCTTTGCACCTGTAGCTAGGCTAGAAGCCATCAGAATCTTCTTAGCCTATGCTGCTCATAAAGGTTTCAAGGTCTACCAAATGGATGTGAAATCTGCTTTTCTGAATGGCAGACTGCAAGAAGAAGTATACGTCCAGCAACCACCAGGTTTTGAAAGCTCAGAGTTTCCAGACCACGTATACAAGCTAGACAAAGCTCTGTATGGCCTTAAAAAAGATCCCAGAGCCTGGTATGAAACTCTATCAAATTTTCTGTTGGTCAACCATTTCGAGAAAGGTACTGTCGATACAACCTTATTCATTAGGAGGTACAAAAATGATATTCTTTTGGTTCAAATATATGCTAATGACATTATCTTTGGGTCTACTAGGCAGGAATACTATGATAAGTTTGAGGATTTGATGAAAAGTGAATTTAAAATGAGCATGATAGGAGAACTTTCTTTCTTCCTTGGTTTACAAGTTAAACAATCCATCAGAGGCACCTTTATAAGTCAATCAAAATACGTCTCTGATATTTTGAAAAAATATAAGCTAAAGAATTCAAATCCTATGAAAACTCCTATTGCCACTGGAGTTAAACTTGATCATGATCCTCAAGGTCAATCTGTGGATATCAAGAACTACAGGGGCATGATAGGGTCACTTCTGTATTTAACTGCAAGCAGACCTGATATAATGTTTGCAACCTGTATTTGTGCTAGATTTCAAGCAAATCCTAAGGAATCCCATTTGTCTGCTGTCAAACGTATCTTTAAATATCTCAAAGGGACTCAATTTTTGGGTCTCTGGTATCCTCTTAATTCTGGTTTCGAGCTTGTAGCATACACAGATTCAGATTATGGAGGATGCAGGAATGACAAAAAGAGTACTTCTGGTAGCTGCCAATTTTTTGGAGACAAACTGGTGAGTTGGAAATCCAAGAAACAGAACTGCGTATCAACCTCTACAGCAGAAGCAGAGTATGTTGCTGCTGCTAGTTGTTGCTCTCAAGTGATCTGGATGAAAATACAACTAAAAGATTATGGCATGGAGTACAACAAAATCCCAAATCTGTGTGACTCCAAGAGTGCAATAGCAATTACAGCTAATCTAGTTCAGCACTCAAAGACAAAGCATATCGACATAAGGTACCATTTTATAAGGGATCATGTTGAAAAAGGGACGATTGAAATGTACTTTGTTTCAACCGACTTCCAACTTACTGATTTGTTTACAAAAGCCCTTGGTGAAAGGAGATTTAACTTCTTAATCAGCAAGATGGGCATGCTAAACATGTCCTCCTAACTCTATTCAAAACTCACCAGAGCCTCTGATGTTCCTACCTGAGCTCTGTCAAAATAGGTAGGTAGGATATTTCACCAAAGCCTATGATGATCATCTCAGAGCTCTGCCAGCATACTTTTTCAATATTTTCCTCTTTGCGTTTCAAATCCGTATATAATTTTGTTTTTCTTTTTGTAAATATTGTTACAAGAAAAGAGAAAAGCTGAAAAGAAAATCTGTCAATTAAGCTCATGATTTTAGGGGGAGCTTAAAAGGAATATAAGCATGGTTTAAGGGGGGGGGGGGGGGGCAAGTCAAAACAATTTCAAATCTAAATGACTTTGCTCGTTGAACATAGAAGAAAAATCCTTTTAAGGAAGGGAAAACCTGTTCTGATGAAAACATCTTTGATAATGTCAAGAACTTACCAGAACTCTGACATTTCACCAGAGCCTCTGATGATTCTCACCAAAACTCTGTGCAATCTCTGAGTTAGTTCTACTTTAGTTCTTTGACTATTCTCACATCAGATACAAGATTTGCAAATGATTTTAGGGTAAAGGTGAAACACTTTGGGTTACTTGAAAGAATGGACAAAATCTTCCATCAGAGATAAAATGTGTTGAGAGTTCCTCCAGAGCTCTGCCATTTCTCTGATAATGGTCATCAGAGATGCGGGTTATTTTTTAGCGTCAACCACCTGTCACCCACAAATCTCTAACCGTGACGGTTTGATAGCCCAAAAGATGTCAGAACAAAAACCCACGTGGCATCTTCTGATTGAAAGACCAACCGTTAGCTGTTTCCACGTTCTACTGTAGAGGTCGTTCCACTATCTGACACTCGAGTACCTACAATACCTACGATGGTTATCCATCCATATATTTCGAGTATAAATACCCATTCCTTTGACCCATTTCATTTCTTACGACTTCTAAGTATTCAAACCTTCATATCCTTCCCTCCTTTCTTCATATACTCTTCGTGTTCTTCAAAACCCAGAAACCTGCAACAATGGCGGAACAAGCTAACTCGGCAGAATCGAGCAGAATAGTACATGTTGATCACATAGTAATCCAACCCTATGAGTTTGTAGACAAAGACTACAGATTCGACGCCAATCCAACCAACTATTTACCCATTTACCATGTGATCGTTGAGTTTTTCAGAAACTCTGAACTCTTTCAATCAAATCACAATGTTCAATGCTGATCTTCCAGAGCTTTATGTCCAACCATGGTGGACAACTTGTTAGTACATTCCAGAAAGGAAATGCATTATTGGGAAAGTTGATTCAGGAAGACAGGGCGGAGCAGGAACTATACGCATTCGCGACAAAACCCTTTGAAGAATCTTTGGAATGCAAACCAAAGAACAGCTAGGAATCCCTGCATTTGAAAAACCCCCCAAAACCCCTGTTCTTCTTGCATTTGCAAAGTTCTTAGGCTACAACAAAGACCTAACCTTGATTGGGAAATTCAAGAGAGGTAATCTACCCCTAATCTGGAACTTCATGTTTTCAATTCTAAACCGAACCCTAACCTGCAAAAGTGGTAGCCAAGACCAAGCTAGCACTGAAATCCTTCAGATTATGTATGGCCTATACTTCAGAAGACATTTTGATTATGCCAAAATCCTCTACAAAGAGATTATGAGCGCTGTGAACACAAAGACTTCAACTCTGGCAAGAGGAGGAGAAGTGGGCGTGCACAGGAATCTGAACCAAATCAGATTTCCAAGGTTCATTAGCCTCGTCATCAGAGAAGCATTCCAAGCCCTGCAACTAACTCAACAAGGAAATCCAACTCCTGGATGGGTGATGTCCAGATTCAATTCGATAACCACATGTGAGTATCCTAACACTAGAAGGATCCCAAGAACTATGCTCTCTCTGATAAGTCCAAACCATATCTCTCTCCAAAACTATAATCATGCTGGTTTATCTCAAGAACCTGAGGTGAGATCCCTAGCATACATAGGTCCTGAACCTTCGTTAGAGTATGTGAGTGCTGTAAGAGAAGAGGAAGAAATAGAAAGACCAGAGGTAAGAGTACCCGAAGTAGGGTCTTCCTCTGCCCATGTTGAGAAGGAGGAAGTAGTGGACAGAGCATCCCCTCTGGAGGCTGTCCAAGAGGGTGTAAGGGAAACCGCAGAGGAGGTGGCAGAAAGTTCGTCCTCCTCTGGCAGTAGTGAGAAAGAGGATAGTGAGGGAGAGACATCTGAGTCTTCTACATCCCTAAGAGCCGAGGGCAATGTGATTTTAGAAGAAGATGTTCAAATGAACACACATGTGCGTTTCCGTAGCCCAACTCCCAGTGCTACCACACAACCTATCCTTGGTGATCAAGACCAAATGGATATTGAATCAGAGGTGCACACCTCGAACCCAAACCAACTTAAACCACCAGAGGCAACTCTTTACGCCTCTGGTATGCACGAAACCGGGGAATCCATTTTCGGTATTGATGTCCCATCGCCCCAAGACATCAATAGGTCACCTACACACGTTGAAGCCTCTGTGGCTTGCATAGATTTGACACAAAGTAGCCTTGAGATCTTTCGAATCTCACGTAGGCTCTGCCCAACTCAGGGGAAGTAGGATGACTTAGTATCACAAGGGAAGACCTGTCTTGATCCCAGGTCCTCCCAACACATCAGATTTCCTTCTCCAGAACCTGAGCTGGAAGAGGAAACTCTGATCATAACACCTAGAGATGTATCCCCTGAAAAGGAGCATCAAGGATCGGGTGGAAGTCCTCAGAGAGCCAACATTAAAACAACTCTTGAAGGAGGCGTCTCTGAGATCGAGACTAACTTGGATCCATGTGTTGGAACCAAGGTTACCCCCACTGACACTGTCACCAGAGCAGAGCTCAAAAGCTTCTGTGACAGTATTAGCAACTCCTTGAATGAGTATAAACTTATCAATGATGGCAAAGAGGAGCTGATCCGCAAGGAGAATGCTTCTCTCGGAGAAGAGCTGCAGCAGATTACAAGGAAATATGCAGAGACTTCTCAGAAGTTTGTTGGTTCTGAAAGGGACAGAGCAGAGGAGACACAGAAACTGACAATAGAGCTCGCTGATCTAAAGAGAACCATGGCAGAGAATCACACAGCGGCAATGAACAGAACCCTGCCAATCCCCTCGGTCATTATGTCAGAGAGCAACATCAAGGCTCTGACAGACATGATCAACATCTCTGTCAAGGATGCAATCAAAGAGGCCACGACATTTTCTGCAACTCCACTAAATGCCTTTGGTCCAAGCCCCAATGAACTACCTATGACAGTTTGCCAAATGGGAGAATTCAGCAGAAATGTTCTAAGCAAAATGATGACCATCTCATCCAAGTTCGTCATGAAAGCCCAGGCGACAGAGAGACATGTACAGACATCTCTTGATTCTCACAAATTCAACTTTGAGAGTCAAGTAGATGAGGTCAGAACTGCTGCAACAGAGGTCGAAGATGCATTGAAAAAGGCAGTCACTATCTTCACAGATGCTATCTTACAAACTGCCACTCGCAAAAGACCTGCAGAAGAAGCCCCAGAAGGAGAACCTTCAAGCAAGAAGGGTAAGTTTGTTTTTTGGCCTCACCCGATGCCGGCATTGCAGCTTCTGATGATGATGATGACTTCCAAGACGCTGCAAAAGGGCATTAAGATAATCAGATGGGTGAGTCCTCTGAACAACAAAAGGGGGAGATAGAGAAAGAGAAAGAAAAAGAGACAGAAGCAGAGAAGGGGAAAGAGAAAGAGACAGAGAAAGAAACAACAGAGACACCAGGGGAGACAGAGGAAACTCCAACAGAGACTATGATGGTTGAGTTCGACTACATGTACAAAGACTTAACATTCAAAGCACCAGAAGAAGCGTCGACATCTCAACCACCAGAAATCATCATCCTAGATACTCCTCCCCAATCCCCAAGGACTGAACCAGAGAGAACATACCCATTCACTGTTGAAGAACACATAAACCAAACCCAAACCGCAGAACAGCCACAGAACCAAACTGATACACTCATGGCTGAAAACCAACCCCAAAACCCACATGAGCAAAACCCTCAAGAGAATCCAGAATCTTCAACCCAACACATAGACAAACCTTCTCTAGGAGAAGTGTTTGCACATCTCTACGTTGACAGAGATATTATCCTCATCAATGCCATACCCAACAACCCTTACCTTAACCCCCATCAGAGCAAACAGACTTAATGATGATAGGCGAAGGTTCATCACAACCAAATCACAACTAAACAAAGCCATCAACTCATCATTCACCTTCATCAGAATCCTGAAGATTGAGCAAAGAAAGTTCGCTCATAACAGAATTGTGTACCATGTCTACACAGTGGAGAAAGGGAACAATAAGATAGAAATGTTCAACGACAACGATCTTGTTCTTCTGAATCCCTACGATCTGATAACTCTACATGCCCACTGTGTTAAAAACAGCGACAGGTACACAGCTGCAAGAACCGCACTGGTTGATGTTCAGTATGCTATGCAAGAGCACATAAACCTCAGAACACAAGTTGACTTCCAGCTTGGCATAGAATTTGAACTCGAGAGACTGGCGATTGCACCTCCAATTGAAAGTCTTGAGGGACTCGGCCAACACAGAACAGGAACCGTGATTGGAAATCCACCAATCTTCATCTGCCGACAGAAGCGCATCAAGAAGGCCATCAGATCTTCTGAAACCCACAAGTACTCAAGTGAATCGCTGCTGTATCTCAGGAACATCATCGCAAATCTACCAAGAGAAAAATGTCCAGAATATGCGATGAGGTTCTACATCAACCAGATAGACCTCATGTTAGAATTCAGAGACCTGATCAGAAGATTCGACAGAATTCTAAGAGGAAATTACTATACTTAGTATACTATTTCTTTGTTCTGTATTGTAATATTTTAAAGAATAGTATCAAGTTTCACAGAGGATGATCTTCTCCTCTTTGTCTTTTATTTACATCTATGTAGATAGCTTTATTTGTATTTTCAATACTTAGGGGGAGATTGTTAGCCCCAAGTATACAAAATGTAAAAGTATTGAAAATATTAAATGTTAGAAGACCACCAGAGATCCGGCAGAACACTTAGAAGAACTCAACCAGAAGATCATCAGCTGTCGAGCTCTGGCAGAAGACTTCTTCTGTTCCACCAGAAGAACTGTTCACACCAGAAGACCATCAGAGCTTTGGCGTAAGAGCTCTGGTGAATGAAGACCTCTGTGAAGCTTAAGTCTCGTAGAAATCTCTAAGTATTAGACACGTGTCCGTACTTTCTACGTAAGCCCTAAAAGGACGGAGACACACTTTCCACGTGTCACCTCAGGGTTAGATAGTACACTGTCTTTCACTTTATCAGGCTATAAATAGAAGGGTAGTGGAACACACATTTGTAAGCTTTTGAAAGAATTGTTTTCCACATTTGTGAGAGCACACACTGCAACATTCTATTCCACTATCACTGTACGATTTGTTTCCTGAGAGATTTTAGAATACACACACTTGAACGTGTTTTTGGTGTTATTCAAATATCAATATACGAGCAGCTTATTTACTTGATCTTGTTATCATTTACTGTTCACTATTGATACTCTCATTGTTACATAATCGTTTACACAATCACTCGTATTTAATAGCTTTATATTATGCTTCCGCTATCTGTTTTATGCTATTTATATGAGACAACTTGAATCTGGGAACCTACACCAGCAAAACTTTTATAACCAAAATGAGTATTGACATGTTGAAGTCGTATAAATGAGTGAGAGAACCGACTGGTTTACTTCGTGTCGGTAATTTCTTTCAGAATTTTGCATATGGAAAGATTTTCATTCGATATGTACTGTCGTAACAACGTCATTTTGGTAGAGTAAGACTGATTTTTACAAAAAAGGTGCATGCGAACGATTCTCGAGATCGTTGTGCAGGGCATTGGAGTTATGAGAATGTTGGGGGTCATGTGTACCCAAGTTGTTTCCAAGTGTTGTTCTTTAAAATGAGAAAAATGTGCGAAATGATTTATTTATCGCGTTGTCATGCATGAAGGTTATGAACTCACTAGGTCGTAGAGTATTACATGTTAAGCTAAGGAAGAACTCCGAGAGTGGAGAGGTGTTGGACAAATCAAGGGAGAATGTTTGTAGTTTTGGTATTTGTGTTCAAGAGGAGAGGTGGACAGTGGAAGAGTCGGAAGTGGATTTTAGTGTCGGTTGTATGAGGGTCTGTACCCTTGTTCGGTGACTGGAAATACAGTTGCCGAGGGACGGTTGTGTCTAGGGGATGGACTAGAAGTCAATAAGGTGTTAGTATTAGCAACTTGTTATGAGTAGTATGGTGAGGCAGAAATGAAATATCCTCGACGTCGAATAAGAATTTTAAGGTGTTCTTGCAATGTTGATGTTGCACGAGTAAGTTTGAAATGAGAACGACGGGATGTGTAGACGATCCTGATATGATGGAAGAACTAGGTCCTGTTAGGAACCTTTGATGGCGGAAAAGTTAGGAAAGCATCCACAGGTCGACTGTTATTATTAAAGTCGACAACTATTTATATGTCTGGAGTTGAAGGTATTGTCAAGGGGTTGGAAGCGGAAAGAATTACCACGGTGTGGGTAAATGTAGGAGGTCGTTCTGGAAAGATGTATCCATGATGATGGAACACCTCGTGGGGGCGTATAGGGGGTTCTTAATGTGTTTAGCCTTTTTACCAAAACAAATTACAAAAATAGCCTTGTTTTAAAAAAAATTCAAAATTAGCCACCCACTTCTCCTCAAGCATTGCTTGGGGAGAAGTGGCACACGACAAGACAGTTTTTTTAATTAATTAAATAAGAAATAAATTAAAATTAGACTGATGTGACACAAGATTCCTTGATTTGATACAAGATTCTTTGATTTGACACAAGATTCCATGAGGTGACTGATTTGACAACACATTTATCATAAAAAATAAAAAAATGCCTCGAGAACCACCCGGGTTCGCACCGGCCGGCGCTAGCCTCCTCCGGCGGCGCGAACCGGCGTTTGACCGGCGACCAATTTTTTTTTTTAAACTTATTTTAAAAATACATTAATTTTTAAAAAAAAATTAAAAATACATTTTAAAGTTTTTAAGTAATTTTAAATATGATTTAAATTAATACGTTTTATAATTAAAATTTTAAAAATAGATTTTTTTAATTAAAATTTAAAAATACTATTGTTTTTTGCTTGTTACTATTGCTTTTTGCTTTTTTCTTGGAACTCAAAGAAATAAAGGTACTTTAATAAGTTTTTAATTATTTTTTTATTAAAAAAATAATAAATACGATTTTAAATTAAAATATTTCAGTAATACAAATATTTAAGATAATTTTAATTTTAATACGTTTTTTAATTAAGATAAAATTTTTAAGTATATTTAAGTAATTTTAATTAAATACGTTTTTTAAAATTATTTTTAATTATTTTCAATAATTACAAAAATAAATTATTTTTATTTTTATTACCATATAACTTTATTACTACCTACTTTTTATCATCTAATTTATTACATCCAACTTTTTTAACTTCTAACTTATTACCACATATTTTTTTCTCAAAATACGTTTTTTAAGTAATATTTAAGTAATTTTAATTAAATACGTTTTTTAAAATTATTTTCAATATAACTCTTTCACCACTCCAACTTTCCCCTATATAAATATAACTCTTTCACCACTCCAACTTTCACCACTCCAACATTTGCACCGCCGTTGACCGCCCGTTCACCGCCCCCGTCGACCGTCGTTCACCGTTGTTAACCATCTTCGTTCATCATGGTAAAAACTGATACAAATAATTTGAATTCTTATTATTTTAACTTTTGTATATTACATTATATGTTATTTTAACATCTTTATATTAAATCTCCTTTAAATATACCATGTTTATATTTTAGGGAGATTATTACCCATCAATCGTGACATCAAAAGCAAGTCTCGAAATTATTAAACAAATTCAAACGATCCTACGTCGGTCGAGAAACAGGTTGCGTATTTTTAATAGTACTTGTTTTAGTCATTGACTCACAATCAGGACAACAAATGTAGATCCGTTGCTCGTTCATGCAATGTTACAAATGCAGGTAGACCCGCCAAATTCTGAAGAAGCGATGTTTTTAACGTCGGAGGTCACATTGTACGTTTCGGGCAACCAGAATTTTGCCTCGTTACCGGCATGCGGTTTTCCAAAAAAAAACCCTGCATTATCGGAGACGAGCGACGAATCCTTCAAAGTAAGGGTTTTGAGCGCTAATGACGATTATAATGTACGTAGGAGTGATCTAGACCGCGTATTAAAAAATGTGGAAGGTTTCAAGAAATTAGAAGACACCGATGCGGTACGTGTATGTCTTTTGCTTCTGGTTGCTACCGGATTTATTGGTCTTCAAGGAAGCAATTTAATTGATCAAGAATTGTTACGGTTAGTCGAAAACTTGGATGCATGGAATAGGTATTTGTTTCTATTCATTACATAATAATTATATAACTTAAATTCCATAACTAAAGTGGGTATTTTTTTGATGAGATAGATATCCATGGGGTATTTACGTATGGCGTCGCCTGTACAAGCAATTGAAAGACGCTTTACCGAAACGTGAAACATTTCACGAGTATAGAAAAGCGTCTGGTGAACAAGTTAGGTACACATTACATGGATTTGTGTATGCGTTTAAGGTAAATTATAAAAATCCCATTAATTGTTTAAAAGTCCATTGTTTCATAACTATTATTTAAATTAAAACATTTCACTTAATCGTTTAGATCTGGATACTGGAAGCATTTCCACATGCTTCACGTGCTTACGGAACAAAGGAAAACAACGTGATCCCCCGCGCATGTGCATGGATACGGTCAAAGGGACTAATGTGGGAGCAATGTTTAAGCTACATACAGTTCAACGAGGACGAAGATGTGCATTTGACAAACTTATTTTAATTAATATTTGGTCATTAATTATAATCTAATAATGAAATAAATTTTTTTTAGGACTTGCCAATTAGTATGTTGATACCTACGAACGCGGAGTCCGAGAGTCCTTGGTGGAGAGAAAGTTGTCGTTATTTTTAGTACGTCTCA
This sequence comes from Saussurea involucrata, assembly GCA_033807775.1. Taxonomy (NCBI): domain Eukaryota; kingdom Viridiplantae; phylum Streptophyta; class Magnoliopsida; order Asterales; family Asteraceae; genus Saussurea; species Saussurea involucrata. The sequence continues at coordinate 45,982,487 of CM066323.1, forward strand.
CAAAAACGGGATGGTGCATCGACATCCAAACCACCGACATCGTCGTCAAATATGAAGAAACATATCGAAGAAATGTATCGTTATATTGAGCGCGCACAAGACCTTGTTGCCAAAGGTACGATGAGCCCGGAAGCTGCTGAAACATATATAAAAAACATTTTGGCGCAGATAAAAAACGCAACTGATGGCTTTCAGGTATATATTTGAAATGTATTTATGGTCAAATTTTTTTATTTATTATGTTAATTTTATACTAACGATCAACATGTAAACGTTGAATTTTAAGTTGATTTGAACCAAAACGATCAACATGTAAACGTCGAATCTCCCCACCAATATAATGCTACGGTTCACACAAAAGCGAGTGTTTCATCCCATAACTCGGGAGACGACGATCACGCCGGAAGATGGGACCCGGCAAAACGAAATTTTGAGGGCGAAACTTCCAACGTCCAACAATCATATTTTTACCCGCAAAGCCAACATGATAACGTTGGACAAACATTTTTTGAGTCACAAAACCCCGTTTTTCAACCCGAAAACCAATTTTATGAACCCCAAAACCAATATTATAATTTTGAGTCATCTAATTATGTGGACCAAGATTATAAGGTAGAGTCATATATTTTTGAAGGGCAAAATTCTAACTTTCCGCCATCAAATCTTGAGACACAAAATTATTATTATCCAACATCAAATTTAGAAAATCAAAATTATAATTTTGGCACGTCTTTTTTTGACCCCCAAAATTTTGAACCCCAAAATTTGAACGTTCAAAATTTATTTGGATCACCAACTTTATCAATACAAGAGGTGACACCACCACCTATGCCCGAGAAACGCATCAAGTTCCCGGACCCAGCAAAAAAGTCTCCGTATACACAGGTACCGGACTCGACACCACCACGTAAAGCCCAAAAAAAATCAAGTCTAACATTTTGGAGTTATATAAAAAGAATAAGTTAGACGGGTTAAAAATACCTCCATTTACATGTGAACCGTGGTCGCATTCATTGTGGGGAATGTTGCTTGAGAATCGTTGGTTGGATACGATGGTAAGTTGTATTGATTTTTCAATTTACTATATAACTTATTACCGGTTAAATTTGCTAAAACAATTGTTTTTTACAGCATATTGATACGTGGGTGCATATAAAAATGCTAGAAAGACCGCACAGTTCCCGGCATACAATATTAGCGTCTCAAGTCTTGAAATTTATGCATCAAAAAGAACTACGATATTTTAATTTTATGAACGGCACACAGGAATACTACCCGACATGGTATTTGGTTGATGAGGTAAGAAATGCATAAATAAAATGATGACACGTTTATTTTATTTTATTTTTGTAGGTAATCATCCCAATAAACGTAAATATGTATCATTGGGTGACTACGGTTCTAAACTTAAATACCTGGATGCTTCGCATATACGGTATCATGAACTGTGACAACTCTTACAAAGATATTATGACCAAAGTAAAAATTTTGGCCACTCATCTTCCCAAGTACTTAATGGCGATGGATTTTTGGAAGAATAAAGGTCAAGTTATGCCTAAAGAATGGGCGCTTAGCCACGTTTATATCAATGACGTCCCTCAGCAAGCGTCTGGGAGCGGAGATTGCGGCGCTTTTGTTTGTCATTTTATGGAAGAAATCATGACAAATGGTGATATAACTTATCAGTCGCAGTACAAAAAATACGACCATGAAGAACTTAATTGGAAAAGTCGTATGTATCTTGCTAATGAGTTCTACAATTATCGAATTATTTAATAAATGATAAATATTTACTTGTGACATGAGTTCTACAATTCTCGTATTCTTTAGTTATCATATTTGTTTATAAATGATAAATTACACAAACTTTAACATAAAACTAATTACTTGACAATAGATAGAAAAAAAATACACAAATTTAAAAACGTTTTTTTAAATATATTTTTTTAAAATATATTTTAATTAAAAAAAATTAATTAAAAACGTTTTTTAAATATAAATTCAAATAAATTTTTGTCACATCAATAATCTATTGTCAAATCAGGAATCTATTGTCAAATCAGGAATCTTTAATTAAAAAAGGCTATTTTTGTAGGATTGTTTCCGGAAGTGGTTAAAAAACATTAACAGCCGGAAAAATAGTCCTATAAATAGGACCCCTCATAACTTCAAAAACTCAAATCCTTTCCACCCTCTACACCATCTTGACCATTAAAAAACATACTCTATGGCTGGAACTTCCCGCTCTGCCAAGAAGCAACCATTGCCATTGTTGAGTGATGGAAGTTTTAGGCGTAGCTGGAAAGTACCACAAACGGAAGAGGAGTGGTCAATGTCTGGGGGAACTGAGGCCGATTGGCCAATAACACATGAGGAAATAGAAGATTGGGAGTGTGCATGGGGGAACTACATGTACACACATAATTGGAATGAACCACCAACCTATTCAGACAGGTTTGTTAACCCAAACCCAAACCCTATTATGCCACAAAATTTGAAGCTATCCTGTATGGAGGCGAACGCGGAAATCAAAAGACTAAAAGCGATATGGCTGAAGAATAGGGAAGATCAACAGGAAAAAGAGGCGATGATAGAGGAAAAGAAACGCGAGCTTGCAGTCCTACAACAAGAGATTAGTGAAGAAGAGTTTACAGTCAGAGATATAAAAGAAAGCTACGCTCAACTGGAGGATATGATAAATAAAAAGGCTAAGTGGATCATCAAATGCCAGAATAACTATCCGTACTAGATTTATCTGTTCCATGTTCTTAATTTAATGTGTGTTTGGAATGATGATTTCATGTTTTATTACTTTTTATCGTTTCCTACGTTGGTTTAAAAAATTAAAAATAAAAACTTATAAAAACACAACATAATCTAAACTTTTTCCTATAAAAAATAATTAAAAAGTTCGTTTAAAATATTAAAAATTAATTAAAAATTGGTTTAAAATTTTAAAAATAAATTAAAAATTCGTTTAAAATTTTAAAAATTAAATAAAAACTAGTTTAAAAAAATAAAAAATAAAAACTCATGATGTAAAGTTTTTCCTATAAATAAGGCGTCTCATTAACCTTGTAATACGTTCTACATTTCCTCATTTTTCTCTCAACTATTTCATCAAGCTTGCAATTTGTTCACGAATGACGCCTGAAGGACAACGTTTTTGGACACTTAGAGCTCCATTTGAACCGCTTCCGCAATGGATCGAACACATCATTTGTTAGTAATTTTTTTTCTCGTTCATAAATAAATTGTTTCGCCTTATTTTCTAACTTTTTTTTTTCATCCAACAGCCGACTGTACGTGTATGTTTTTTACTATGAAGGTCCATCATAACGGTTATTTCACACCACCACCCGGTAGGTCGTATGTCAACGGCATGGAAATATTAGTTGACCTAGTAGATGGTCAGTGTCTTTGTATGCAAAACATGCATCAACTAATGACTCAACTTGGTTATGACGAACAAGAACGAGATGCAATGAAAATGTATTTTAAACCACCAGAGGAAGACTTAGACACTGGATTGAAAGAACTCACGAATGACATAGATGTTTACAATATAGAACTCTACTGGGACGAAACCACCATACTTGACGTCTACTGGGAAAGGGATGGTGCACACATAATTCCAGATGAAGCTTTGAGGCGTTTACCAATTGGCTAATATAAAATGTAATCTATAGCTTTATCTTTATGTTCAAGTGCCTTTCTAATAACTGTTTTTATGTTTATGTGGAATGATGATTTGATGTGGAATGATTTATGTTTATGTGGAATGATTTATGTTTATGTGGAATGATGATTTATGTGGAATCATGATGTGCACTAGTATAAATAATAAAAACTCATAAAAACCCAAAGACATTTATTCATGAGTAAAATAGAACATACATACTGCAGGTATGAAACAGCAACATAGAATACGACCACCTAAGGATAGAGTGCTTTACATTGATCAATCCAAGTTTGATTATTGTTTATCTTCTCTTGAAGTATTGCAAACTCTTGCAAAATCTTGTTGATCTGTATGTTTTCGCGACGAATACGAAATTCCTTATCTTTTATTTCCATCTTCAACTTTTTTATCCCCGCTTCTTCCGCTTCAATCCTTTTCAGGTGTTCACATTTCTTGGCCATGATTTCTTTCCACTTTTGTGTGAGTTGTTCGATCTCCGCTTCATTTTCTTCTACCGATTCTTTCATCCTCGGCGGCATTACTTGTGAAGACGACGGGTTTGACATGTTCTTGATGTGTGAGAAATAGTAAGAGTAAGAAGAGAAAAGTAAGAATGATTAGGTTGTTGGTGTCCATGGTGGTATTTATATACAAAATATTTACATTTTTGGTCCTCTGTCATTAACCATTAATACGTTTTTGGTCCTCCGTCATTAATCTAACAACATTAATCCATGGTGGTATTTATATACAAATTGTTAATCAAACCATTAATCTAACAACATTAATCAAACGAAAATCAACCCATTAATCAACATTAAACAAACGAAAATCAACCCATTAATCAACATAAAACAAAACGAAAATCAACCCATTAATCAACATTAAACGAAAATACAAAGCTCAAATCCCCCTCGCCTTTGTTTTACGGCTACCGGTCGCCCTCGCCTTCCTATTTGCTCTCGACGTTTGTACCTCGACTGGTAATGTACTTGGACAATCTCGGCGATTATGACCCGTTTGGTCGCATCTACTACATCTTTTCTCATATACAACCTCTCCTTGTGACGGGATGCGTTCAACAGGATGTTGTCGATTTCCTTTTTGTACATCCATCAGTGGAGGTTTCACAGTCATATATTCAGCCGGATATTCCCATGCCATTGGAGGATTAACAGGATTTACTACCTCCGCGTATGTAGCTTTATAAACTTTAGTCTTGTAGTATTTCGTCACCCATATGTTTGTTTCTGTAATATTTATTTGCCTACAAACTACTATCACATGGGCACATGGTATACCGGATAGTTGCCATTTTCTACAACTACAAGTCCACCCATTTAAGTCAACAACACCGTTTCTATACCCGTCAACAACTTCAAACACGGTGTTTGTAACATGGTTTACTGTCCATGTTGCACTTTGGTTGATTCTTTTAACTACTTTCGCTTCAACCCAAGGGGTAAGTTCATCTTCAAGCAAAGCTACACAAATGTATACATCATTAGTTTTAAAAAATAAAGTAAAACAAATATTATAGATGTTTTTATATTTACGTCCAATCTCGCGACGATCATAATACCACTGTTGCAGTGACGTCCGGAAAAAATTAATCAGCATTGTGATCGGAAGTTGTCGTGCATACCTAGACATCGAATTTACGGACTCCGCACTGTTGGAAGTCATGACATTATAACGCATTCCAGGGAAATGCGCTCTTGACCATTTCCGTTTATCTGCCCTGTCAAGTGAATCCCTTACACCATCTGATATAGATTGAAGAAGCTCGGACATGAGTTTTTCAAACTCTTCCACCCTATACGCTTTGCAAGTATCCCAAAATAAATCCCCCAAAATCTTTTTATGTTTTCCTTTAAATCGTAAATTCATCTCTATATGTCGACAACAAAGACCATGTTGAGTGGTAGGGAAAACCTCTCTAATGGCCATGTTAATGGAACCAGCCCGATCAGATATGATGCACAAATTTTCTGGCTCACCGATGCATTCTTTTAACCTTGATAAAAACCATATCCAAGTCTCCCCACTTTCGGTTTTTCCCACCCCGTAAGCAATAGGCAAAATTTGGTTGTTTGCATCCATACCAACCGCTAAAAACATGGTACCCAAGTACGGACCCTTGAGATGAGCGCCATCGATTACAACCAAAGGTCGTAAATGATTTATGAACGATCGAATCTACAAAGAAAAGAGTTTTTAAAAACACACACATAAATATATATATATATAGATATATATATATATGGATAAATATATATATATATATATATATAGGGAAAAGATCCAGGGAGAACCTTGAAAAATAAAAGAACCGGAGAACAAAAAAAAACGGATAAAAAAGTATATCAAAATGGTTGTCAAATTAAAGATAATAATGTGATCATTTTTTTGGTATAGTTTGTTTTGCTCCAATTTTTGTTGTTTTCGTTGATTTTCGATTTTAAAAATTAGGAGGAAATGGTTTTATTTTTTGAAAAAAATGGTTATAACCACCATTTTAATCTCAACCGTTGGACCATCCTAATCTAACGTTTTAGATGAGTTCTTCGGTTCTTTTATTTTTTAGAGTTCTCTCCCGATCCCATCCCTATATATATATGTGGATATATATATAGGGGTTAAATCATGTGAGAACCACAAATATGTTATAAACCGTGAGAACCGATATAAAAAATATTTTTTTACATGAAATTTTTTCATCAAATTCTAGGATTTATTATATTCTACTTCAAATATATGTGTTTCATAATATGATAGTTTCACATGGATTTGTTTCACCATATGAATATTTTTTACCAGTATTTTTCATTTCACTAGGTGAAACAAAATTCGTTTTTCACATGTAAACTTATCATATGGTGAACACAAACATATGTGTAACAATATCTTAAATCATAGGTTTTGATGAAAAAAAATCATGTAAACAAAATTTTTTACATTGGTTCTCACGGGTTTATAACCTATTTGTGGTTTTCATTTGATTATCGTCCTATATATATATATATATATATATATATATATATATATATATATCGATAAATAAATATATATATATATGGATAAATACACACATATATATATATATAGATATATATATGTGTATATATATATGTATTTATATATATATATATATATATATATTACATCGACAAAAGCAATATATTTTTCCTTACCGCACAACCAATGGCAACAAAAAAACATTCAAAACGTGCCATTTCATCTGTCTGGATCTTCCACACGGTCCCTGGATTGGCTTTCTCCAAATTGTAGCAGTACACTGGGAGTAAAGAAAACGAATCATCTGGGTTACCCCTAAGAAGGTGATGGGCATAACACTTTGCACGCCAAGCTTGCATATAGCTAACTGAGATTTTGTAATTGTTCTTCATAACGGCAATGATGTCATGGCTCTTGTATACCCTACTAGTGTCATTCATTGCATCTTTCAGTATATGACCTAACACCTTCTTGTTCGCTTGGCGATGATTAGGATACACTTGTGTTCGTGAACATGTGTGTATATCCTTAAATATCCTAACTTGGAACAATTTTGTATCTTTAATTACCGTTGCTCTTATTCGCCATTCACACCTCTTACATAAACATACCGCTTCAAATCTTTTTCGTGTGGATCAACTGATTCTCATCTAGTAACACTCTTCAAGACATTTCAATCCCAAGGCTAGTTTCAAGTCGTTTTTACACTTGAATATTTGTTCAACTTTCACACGTTTAGAACGTTGATAATTGACAGCCGGTTCTTTAGGCTTCACAATAGGGACAGGCGTTGGTAATGGGGGATGCATGCCCCAAAACAAATTACTACCCATCGGACGAGGAATATTACCACCATCTTTTGGAAGTTCCTCATCTGACTCTTCGTCATCTTCCTCTTCAGATATTTTTTTATCTTCCTCCTCTGGGTCGCTAGCACTACCATCTCATTGTATCCCCAAATATTCATTTGTATTGGGATGATACAAGCAATCCCCACAAACGGCCCCATAATAATGATCTATATCGACCTTATATTTATGAGTTGCATTTTCATTGACATCTAAATAGGCGTCAAATTCTTCGGCAGGGACTTCAGAAATACGAATGCCATAATCAGATGGTAGATCTTCGTATTGGTACGGGTTGCGATTTTCGTGCATCCCCTGGTTTTAAAAGGACTGATATTGAGGTTGGTACGTTTCATATGGATTTTGAAACGACGGTTGATACTGCCTTTTGTATGGATGAAACGACGACTGAAACTGACTTTGGTATGGCTGAAACGACGACTGATACTGAGTTTGGTATGGTTGTAACGACGACTGATACTGGGTTTGGTATGGCTGAAACGAAGGCTGATACTGAGTTTCGTATGGCTGAAATGACGGTTGATACTGAGTTTGGTATGGTTCATCTTGGCGAGGGTTAGGTTCATAAGGAACGAGTGGATGTATATGTTGGGGGTCCGGTTGATGGCTTCCATCACCACGATCACAAACATACAATTTTAGAGCGTGTGGTGAAATTTCCACACCAATAGCAAGAAAATTTCTCACTTCCTATGTGTTTAATAACTCGACAATCGAACCAGAAGATAGAGATTTATACGTTAATCTAAAACGATTTTGTAAATTAGGTAAATTTAATTTCCAGGTTAGATAATTAATCAAACCTGGAAATGAAAATTGTACCGGTAACACGACAGTTGCCTTTTTAATTTCTGGGATTTAATCCATCATCCCATTAACAAATTGCCACGACCCGTCCCCAAAAACACGTACCCGAACTTTCTCAATGTCGGTCGTCATTGATATTTCTTGTTTTTTTTATAGAAATTGATATTTGGAGATGAAGAGTTTTGTATAAAATGTTGGAGTGGTGAAAGTGTTGGAGTGGTGGAGTTATATTTATATAGTGGTTTAGATGGTAAAAAAGTAGATGGTAATAAGTTAGATGGTAATAAAAATTGGATGATAAAAAAGTAGGTGGTAATAAAGTGGAGTGTAATAAATTAGAAGGTAATAAAGTTGGTGTAATAAATAAATTAGGTGGTAGTTTGGTGTAATAAATTAGATGATAAGGAAAAAAATGTGGTAATAAGTTAGAAGTTAATAAAGTTGGGTGTAATAAATTAGATGATAAAAAGTAGGCAATAATAAAGTTATATGGTAATAAAAACAATTAAAATTTATTTTTGTAATTATTGAAAATAATTTAAAATAATTTAAAAAAACGTATTTAATTAAAATTACTTTAATATACTTAAAAAATGTATCCTAATTAAAAAACGTATTAAAATTAAAATTATCTTAAATATTTGTATTACTGAAATATTTTAATTTAAAATCGTATTTATTATTTTTTTAATAAAAAAATAATTAAAAACATATTAAAGTACCTTTATTTCTTTGAGTTCCAAGGAAAAAAAGCAAAAAGCAAAAAGCAAAAAGCAAAAAGCAATAGTATTTTTAAATTTTAATTAAAAAAACGTATTTTTAAAATTTTAATAATGAAACGTATTAATTTAAAATGTATTTTTAATTTTTAAAAAAATTCATGAATTTTTAAATGAGTTTTAAAATTAAAAGCAAAAAAAAAATTGGTCAACGCCGGTTCGCGCCGCCGGAGGAGGCTAGCGCCGGCAGGCGCGAACCCGGGTGGTTCTCGAGGCATTTTTTTGTTTTTTATGATAAATGTGTTGTCAAATCAGTCACCTCATGGAATCTTGTGTCAAATCAAGGAATCTTGTATCAAATCAAGGAATCTTGTGTCACATCAGTATAATTTTAATTTATTTCTTATTTAATTAATTAAAAAAATTGTCTTGTCGTGGGCCACTTCTCCCCAAGCAAATGCTTGAGGAGAAGTGGGTGGCTAATTTTGAATTTTTTTTTAAACAAAGCTATTTTTGTAATTTGTTTTGGTAAAAAGGCTAAAAAAATTAAGAACCCGACGTATAGGTTATATCGATCTGTGAGGGAATGTGCCATGTCTATGCAATGGTTTGGAATCGCAAACAACTAGCAAGAATCGAATATATTTGAGTTAGTCGGGAACTCGTGAGTTGTTGAACTAGAGTTGGTAAAGACCGAGTAGCGAGATAGACTCGGTTATCTATGCGAGAGAATATGAAGGAAGGTTTAAATTGTGAACGAATGACCATGAGAGACCTAGGCTGCAGTGTGATGTTATGGGTAGAGAATGTACGAATGAGTAGTGGCATCAATTGCCAAGATATATGGGCCAACCAGTATTGTAGTAAAGTGATGTTAGAAAGAGGAAGCATCAAGTGGAAGCTTTTCGAGGATTTCGGATGAGGTGTACCATTTGTTAATCAAGTGTTGGGGCACGTGGTTTGTAAGTTGGCCTTGTGTTATAGCTATCATCGGAATAGAATGTCGGAGAAGCAGTGGGCGGTTACCTAAATGAGAAACCAAGTGTTTTGGTTGTGTGAGTCGTTAAGTAAGTATATTTTTGGAATCAATGCGAAATCTTTAAAGAATGTGAATTGTTTCTTATGTGTGAAAGAATTATCCGAGAAAGTAATAGTTGGAGATCGAAGAATGTGTAGTAACTTCGAACACTGGTGTCGTTTCAAAATGACTTGGTTGAATGCCTTAAGTTAGAATTTTGGTGCAACTGTTTGGACATGTATAGTAACGAGAAAGTGTTACCAGCATGTGGGAAGGTCGGAAGAGAGAGGAAAGTAATGTTTGGGAGGCGGTGCTCCACGCTGACGTGGGGAGGTGAAGATAGTATGTCGGACTAAGTGTGTAGGATAGAAGCGGTGAGCTTGGTAGTAATACCGAAAAGGTGGAGTAGTGTGAGTAGATTTATATCGGAAGTTGTGCGAACTCCTGGAAAGAGTAGGGAGGAAGGGGATTTGTGTATGTTTTAAAGTACGGGAAGGAAGTGGGAGAAGGCTGTTGATGAGTTTGAACTGATGATGTTGTGATAAATGTTCAAACGTATGGTTACTCCTCCCAGTTGGGTGAGGGTAACCGTAGTTATGTTATATGACTAGACACTTGTGGCAAGCACTGAGAAATAGATGTGTTTTCAGGATAAGTTCAATTCAGATAGGTGAACACTTCAATTAGGGATCATGGGGGTTTCCTGCTTTTAGCTACGTATAAGGGTGAGTGATAAAGTGGTGAGAACGTATGAAATGGTATGAAATGGTTGATGAGCGGTAGCCGATTTGTCCCGGAGAAAAGTGAGGTGGATTATGTTTTGTAGATCCGTCGAAGTTGTGAAGGTTGGTTAAATAGAGTACGAACTTGGGGTGCCCGATTAGATTTTAGAAGAATACATAATGTGATGTACGTCCAGATTTGGAGAGCAAATGTTGGAAGTTGAGATGATGGCAACCTTGTAAGGAATACAGGCGGTAAGGACCTGACCTTCGTTATATTTTTAAACGAGTTGGAACGGTAGCCTACAAGTTAGGCTTGCCGGAAGATTTAACATGAGTTCATCCGACATTTCATGTCTCGAACTTAAAGAAGTGTTTGGGAGAAGCCGACGTGACTGTTCCTTAGAGGATATCAGTGTTGATGAGAGATTGACTTACGTAGAAGAACCGATAGAAATCGTGAATAGTAAGGTTCACAAGGCGAGAAACAAAGAAGTTCGACTAGTAAAGGTTCAGTAGAAGTACCATAAGGGGCGAGAGGCAACTTGGGAAGTAGAAGGGACATGAGGTCCAGGCACCCTCATCTTTTCGAAAAAGGAATTACGGGGACGGAATTCTTTTGAGGGGGGGAGTGTTGTAATAACCGAAATGTTGGCTATCAAGATTAAAGTTCTGTGGAGAAAATTCGATACTGGGAAGTTCTGGGGTTAGAATTGTAAATATAGCAAGAGGGTATAAAGATCCCAAGTGTGGACTCAAAACCCTAGAAATCTTTCATTGTTGGCGGCTTAGAGAAATAGAGAGAGAGAGAGAGAGCAGAGAAAGGAATCGATCAAATGCAAGAGGAAGATTTTCACCAATCTGCAAATTGAGAAGGAGTGGAAGTTTGGAGACCTTTCTACATTAAACATTTTCAGGTAATCTCATCTTTTAATCCCTGTTCTTATTTATTTGAGGAAGTCAGAATAATGGATTTAGGTTATTGAGTTTGAGTGTACCCAGAATCAATCGGTTACAAGTTTTGCAAAATAAGATTTAGATGATTATAATAGAGTTAGAAATAAATGATTTATGGGAAAGAGACCGAGTAATCGATTTAAATAGGTTAATTTTTCAGCACTAAGAAATAAATCTGTATCGTCGCCATGTAAGACCCAGAATTGAACTTGAGTCTATAGAGAACCAGAATCCCCAAAGGGATCCGGAATGGCCCTGGGCCGGCAAGGGATCCGGAATTAAAACCTTAATGGATCCGGAGTTGAATAGCTAATCCGGAATTGGGCCTTATTTCCAAGAGTTCCGTAATTGTCTTTTTAGCGGATCCGGTATTGGACTTAGATTTAGGAGGATCCAGAATTCTATGCTTGGGCACTAATGGGATCCAGAACATATCCACATGATCCGGAATGTTTATTTTATTCTTAAGATCCGGAAATATCAAATTGGAACCAGAATGTAACTCAGATTTAGGCCTTAACTGTCAGGAATCCGGTATGTTGGGCCATAGATCTGTATTGACTTAACTCTTAGTGGACCGAAAATTGGATTTAAATATTGGGTATATGTGGATCCGGTGTTGTGCCTTAATGATGTTCCGGTGTTGGAAATTAATTTAAGAAATCCGGTAGTAGGCCTGTCTAAGCAAAAGGGACCCGAAATTGTAATTCTTTGGGCCGTGGGATTTCTTGTGGGTTTGTTCGAAATTCATTTAATGACTTTGGGCTTCATTTTTAGTGGATCCAGAACTCAATTATAATTGGGATTGATTGGTATAGTGGACCCAGAATTTATATAATGTTTGGGCCAAAAAGTCCAGTAATTATTTAAGGGAATCCGGAATTAATGTCTTGGGTCGGTAAGCAAGTCCAATAATTATGATTTTGGTCTAGAAGTGTAACTTACCAAATTAGATAAATTTGGGTTAAGTTCGAGAGCAAGATCGAGTATAAATTAAAGATTTACGACGTGCGTTTATTAAAATTATAGGTGTTCCATCTAGTGATCGGAAGCCTATGTAAGAGGTCGTGAAACGAGAAGAACAGGTGAATGAGATGCTAAATATTTTACTGATTATGGTTCATTTATGAGCATGAATTGTTTACCAACTGTTACGTATGCTTTCCATGAAAAGTATGTTTTAATTAAAGGACTATTTAGCAGCATGAAATGATTTATAAAGATTTATAAAGATTTCACGTTTCATGATTTATGATGAGCTATGTGTATGTTATGTGGAGTCGGTCTGCACAGTGGGATCTGGGTATCTCGGGATCTGATGATCCCTTGGGCATTGTGACGAGCTAGTAGGAGGGAATTCGTTTCCTTCCTACTCGGATAGAGGGGAGTCTGCTTGGGCCCCGATATGAGGCGAGAGGGGAGTCTGCTGGGCCCCGATCGCGGTTAGCTAATGAGATCCTTGAACACTGTGCAGTACCATGATTGATGCTTATGTGGAGAATGTTAATGAGTTTTATAAAATGATTTTATAGTGTTGATATATGCTGTTTACGGAGGGAATTCACTAGACCATTTGGTCTAACCCTCGCTTTTCAAAACTAAACCATTTTCAGGTAAGCGAATAGTAGGAGGCTCGGGTATGTGAGCAAGGGCAGGATAGAGTACAGATGCAGATAGAGACAGTGCATGCGCCATTTATAGAAACTAGTGTGTTCTCAGTTGTGTATAGGTTGTTTCCGCCAACCTAAATTTGAATCAGATGTAATGAAATTTTGGGACCCAGTTTTGTAATACTTATGATTTAATGCTATGCATGTCCTGTTTTAGAATGGGTTGTTAGATATATATATATATCCCACTATTTTGTAAAAAAATATTCGTGTAAACTTTGGATTTCATAGGTTTCTTAATGAATTTTTTTTCATGAAATTGTTTATTTTGATGAAATTGTTTCATATCATTCATTTATTGATCAAATTGTTTCATATATTTGTGTTTTATATGTAGTTTCATATATTTTTTTTCATTCCTATGAAACAGTTTCATATATTTTCTTAGTTTGATGAAACTTTTTCGTTTTTACATAAAAAAACACAAATATATGAAGCAGTTTCATCAAGAAATGAATGATATGAAACACTTTCATCAAAATAAACAATTTCATGGAACAATTTCATCAAGAAAACCTATGAAATCCAAAGTTTACACACATTTATAGGTTTACAATTTATTATCCCTCCCTCTCTCTGTATGTTGACACGAGGTTTTGACACCTCGTGGATCTAAACCGCAAGTGTACGGGTCGAAGTCAAGTAATAGTACTTTAGAAGTACGAGTATCGAATCACAGGGAACTAGGAACTAAGTATCACAATTACTATAATCGCTATTAACTGAACTATCGAATTTAGGAGATGGGTTTTAAACTAATTAATTGCAGCAAATAAAATAAACCAAACACAAGACAACTAGTAAGCAGCTTTGGAATTCAGATGGAGAAAATAGTTGAGGGTTGGATATCTTTAGGTTTTCACATATGAACATCAGACTAAAACAAATACCAGTTAATTCCGTTGATGAATACTCAACCTTGATCTAACCATTGCTCTCTCTCAAGTAACAACAGTTATATTTGTAAAACATGGTTCTTTCTCAAGCTACCATGAAGTTTATCTCGAAAAGCACAAGATTAATCTCTCGATCTCACCCTATGTAATTCAAAACACATTAAGCGCAGGTTATTATGAGACTAAGGCTTACTCGGTATATCTCTATCCTTTCTTACCTTAGACATGTAATTCCTAATTCTAGATCTCAATTAATTCTCTCGAACATAATTGAAAACAATAAAACAATTGTAAGTTAGCTACGCTCACAAAAGCATTAAGAACAAAATCACATGAATTCATTAAATCAGAAAACTGATAAAAGTCATTCGTCATCCATCTATATGTTCAATCCTAATTCAATCCAACCCCCAACATCTTAAAGTTAGTTCATGATGTTGGGGGATTCAAACACAAAAGAAAGAGAGACGAAAGTGTAAGCAAACATGGTAAACGTGATCGTGGTGACTGTGTAACATGAATTGATGAACTCCCTTTTCCCGTGATTGAATCTACTTCACGTCTTGAACGTTCCTTCGATTGATCCTCGATCTTTGCTCCAAACGGGGTCACTTGGCTCTGAAAATCGCCCCCGGGACTGCTCTGGCCGTCGTCTGTAATCTCGATACCGAAAACAATGACCTAAAATCGGATTTAAAGCTGAAAGTCGCGAAACAGAGGGTTACGCGACTTGCAAGTCGCGTGGTAAGTCGCGCATGTCTTAAATGCTGCTTGGGTCGATTTCTGGTTCGCAGGTCGGGTCCTGGTTCGGTCGCGGGTCTTGGGCTTGGCTTTTTAGGCTCCCGTTAGGCTTCGTTTGGAATCGTTTTGGGCTCTTTTTAGCTTCTTTTCTCAAGGAATGCCGCCTTTTGGATAACCTGTGTAAATCACTAGATAACCCGTAAAATACACGCCTTTTTACTTGAATACAAGCCAATCTCATTGGTTTGAGAACCGGAAATAACGCCAAAAAGTGGCGTTATCAACAACCCCAAACCGAGCGTTGCTTGTCCCCAAGCAAATTAGCGATAAAACAGAATTAAAGCACATATCAGTGAAAATATAATAACTACACAATTTCCAATCGGTACCAAGTGATGCATCAGTGATTTCCCATTCCCGTGAATATCTATCTCACTCTCGCCTAATTCTCATTTCGTTTGACCTATGACCTTCCATTGGGAGTTGAACTCGTGACTGTTCCGATCACATCAGGGTTAGACTAAGTCTGAACATACTAGGGAAAACATTTCGCCTCGACCCTACCTCACAGATACTCTCGTTTCGCTCTCGAACCTAGGTTATCGCTCGTGTTGTCATGTGTATGGAGTTTATGTACAAGAACACGCAGTAATTACATGACAACTATAAAGAAAGACGCACAAATGTCCAAACTTTTGATCTCAGAAGGAATCAAATAACAAGACAGGGAATATCGGTAAAGGTGGTCATAGACTCTAATCACGTTTTCCAGAAGATCAATCATCCAGGTCTTTACACGGGTTGTAACGGGGCTAAGGTTAAGGTTAAGAAACGAAGGGTATAAAGGATCAAAAATCCTCGGCGTGTCAATCATTGGCAATTCCGAACTTCTCGTTGCTTCACATTTGCTCACTTGGTCCTTTTTCGTCACTATTGGAGTCGCTTTGACTCACTTATTATGCAGCTCTACTAACGGTATTTATTTACGTTTTTTTTTGGGACTTCATTGGTCCTCTTTATTGATTGAGGCAACATTGGTCCTCTTTCTCTTTCTTGACTGGCCTGACTTCTTTCTTTTCCGCTCTATCTCTCTAAGTTCATTACTGCTTCCGATTGACACACTTTTGGATAGGGTTGGCTAAGGCTCATGGCTGAGGGTGTAATGATGGGTTTAGAAACGAAAAGGTGAGTGTTTGGCTGCAAAGTGGTTAATGGGTATACATGAAAGGGTGAAAGGGAACGATAGACAAACTGGGTTTAAACAGAAACAAAATGCCTGGCATCATGTCTTAAGGTCCACACGATATGGTCTACTGTACCCTGACCTAATATCCCGATGTTCGTCTTTGCTACTCAATGCTATAATGTAGCGAGATCATTCTACATTTCACGACAAGGAATTCGAAAAAGTGTATAAGAATTTAAGTGTATGAATCCCTAGAAATGAAAAACGTCTTTTAGGCTCAAAGATCACTATCGGGTGGTCTTCACTAATGTCCTTAGTCATGTCCTTTCCCGGTCCTTCCCTAACGGTCACGTCACTATCACAAGATTCTTCCCACAATGGTCGGTCTCAATCATTCAAAACAAAAATTTTAGCTAATGTGATCTAAATACTCAGAAATGTAGGAAATCTATGTGCATGAGCTTGGGCCCGATTGGGCAACCCCAAACCTTACCCACACATTGTCCCCAATGTGCAAGCAAAGTCGTAGGTGATGCGACTCAATCATTGTGCAGTTATTATAGTTATCAAAAGGACGGGCAAGGCATTACATAGCAAGCAAAAAGAAATTCCAACTTTCTAAAATGGGCACCCAAAACCTAGGCTGTGGCCTAGGTTTGCCAATAAAAGCCAACCCCAAACCTCGGTGAAACCGAGGTTTGCACAGGGTTTAAAGAATTGAGTGTGTAGATGTGAAAAAGATAAGGCACCCCAAACCTATGTGAAACTTAGGTTTGTTGCCTCTCGTTTAACTAATACTGAAACAAATATCACACACCACTTATTAACATAAAGATTTAGAACATACCTGTTTTGCCCGGCCGGAGGATTCTTGACTGGTTGAGCATCAATCGGAGGAGACGGAGAGAACATGCAAAACAAGACAGAGAAAAACAAAGCACAAGACAAGATACTGGAAAAGACACATACAAAGCAGGAAAGGTATAAAAACTGCACGAAAAACAAAACGAGGGAACAGGGACTTATGCGGTTTAGCCCGCGACTTGCAAGTCGCGTGGCAAACCGCGTAACCTACTGTTTCAGAAAACCAACAGAGGGTCCCGCGGCTTGCTGCGCGGTATGCAAACCGCGTGTAAAGCCGCGTATGTCCCTGTTTCAAAATATTTTTGGCTTTTTTCGATTTTTTTGATTTTTATGGTTTTTCTAAAATAAAACATACTTAAACTAAAAAAATAAAAGGAAACAAACCTTGGTGGGTTGCCTCCCACCCAGCGCCTTATTTAAAGTCGTGGCACGACTGTGTGGTTTCAGCTCGGTTTAGTATCCGCGGAATTGGATCGCCCACACATACGGATCTTCGCGGACTCTTTTACTTTTGGCCCTCCATGACCAGCTTCAGATCCTTCATCTCTTCCAACTCTTACCTTCTCGAACATCTTGAAGATTTCGCTTTGGCCGCCGACTCGGAAGGTTATCTCACCTTCTTCCATGTCAATCAAAGCTCGGCTCGTAGCCAGGAAGGATCTCCCCAGAATTAACGGGACCTCTTCGTCTTCGTCTATATCTATGACTACGAAGTCGACGAGAAAATAGAACTTACCTACTTTGATGAGCACGTCCTCGACCACTCCATACGGGTATCGGGTTGATCTATCCGCGAGCTTCAGAGTCATGTATGTCGGGCTTACCTCACCCAGGCCAAGTTTCCTGAAAATAGAAAGAGGCATCAGATTAATACTAGCCCCTAAATCACATAAAACCTTATTAAAAGTAAACTCCCCAATCTGAATAGGGATAGAAAAACTCCCTGGATCTTTAAGCTTCAAGGGAAGCTTATTCTGAAAAATCGCGTTGCACTCTTCAGTGAGTGCAACGGTGGCCTGGTGATCAAGTGTCCTCTTCTTCGATATAATCTCCTTCATGAACTTAGCGAAAGAGGGCATTTGTGTAAGCGCATCTGCAAAAGGAATGTTGATAGTTAGCTTTTTGAAAACATCAAGAAATTTTGAAAAATTGACATCATCCTTTTGCGCTTTCAATCTGCTCGGGTAAGGCACTTTTGGTCTTTCCAGCTTGGCTGGTGGTTTGATTTCTTTCTCTTTCGGTTTCTTGCTCTCTTCAACCACGACCTCTTCTTCATTCTTCTCGTTTTCTTCATTCGAACTCTCTATATCGGCCCCCAACTCTTCCACATCTACCATCTCAAACTCTTATTCGGCTTCCTTTGGTGAAGACTTGCTTACCGGATCTCTGGTCAACTCCTTGCCACTTCTAAGGTAGATGGCATTGCAGTGTTCCCGGTTTTGTCGTTCGGGTTGACTCGGAAAAGTACCGGAAGGTCGGTTTTGTAGGGCCTCGGAGATCTGCCCCACTTGCCTTTCGAGGATTTTTATTGCAGCCGTATTTTGATCAGTGGCGGTTTTGACTGTGTTGATTGTGCTCGCTAATCCCTCGACTGTGCTGTCCATCTTCGTCATGAACTTCATCATCATCTCTTCTAGGCCCGGCTTCTTCTCCCCGGATGGTCCTTCGTTTCTTTGCTGAAAACCTGGAGGACGGTACACATTATTAGTTTAAGCAGAATTAGAAGAGTTAGAAAAATTACCTGACTGTGGTTGACCGGGCTGATTCCATGAAAGATTGGGATGCCTTTTCCACCCCTCGTTATAAGTATTCGAGAAAGGATCGTTTCTCGGTTGGTTCCGGTTTGACACAAATTGAACCTGATCAGGTTCTTGAGGGTTTCCTCCATTCAGCCGATTCGTGATGACGGCCAGTTGAGCTTTCAGTTCGTTCAGCTCGTTACTCTCTTGGACATTTGCAACTCGTCTTACTGCTGATCTCGGAGTGGAGAAACTGTGTTCGGCCAAGTTCTCAATCAGCTCGCACGCTTCCTCATACGACTTGTCCATTAGTGCTCCACCCGCGGCAGCAGTGATATCATTTTTAAATTGTGGGTGGAGCCCACTAAAGAAGGTCTGGATGATGACCCAGCCTTGTAGCCCATGATGAGGACACTTCTTGATCATGTCCTTGTAACGTTCCCACGCCTCATATAGCGTTTCTTGATCCCATTGAGAAAAATGGGTGATCTCCGCCATTAGTTGGGCGGTTCTGCTCGGTGGGAAAAACTTTTGGAGGAAGGCTGCTTTCAACTGTGCCCAAGTAGTAATTTGATCTGACGGTAAGCCTTCTATCCATATTTCAGCTCGACCTTTTAATGAAAAACTGAACAGCCTCAGTTTGATTGCGTTCTCCTCCATTCCGTTGATCTTGAAGGTGCTACAAATGCGCTCGAAAGCCCGGAGATGAGCGTGAGGATCTTCGGTCGGTGCTCCTCCATATTGATTTTGCTGCACCATTACGATGGTGCTCGGCTTTATCTCGAAATAGTTAGCCGCAGGGGTAGGTGGTTGAATGCCTATCCGTGCGGCCGCCACATTAGAATCGGCAAATGACCGCATCAGAACTCTTTCCGGAGGTGGTGGTAGATTGTTGCGGCGAGGTGGTCTCTCGTCGTCGGACATCTCGAATTTCAGATTCCTTTTGGCTTTCGCTTCCTTACGCAGCCGACGAGCGGTTCTTTCGATCTCCGGATCAAATTGTTCGATCTCTTTTCCTCGGGTCGTTCTTGGCATAAACCAAGTGGTACCTGAAAAGAAGACAGTAAAGAATAATCCGAAAACTGAAAGTGATGGAAAAATAACAAGAAAAGAAAATGCTCAATCTAATAGCGCGTATAGCTGGTAGTGCTATTAGCTACAACTAGTTCCCCGGCAACGGCGCCAAAAACTTGACACGAGGTTTTGACACCTCGTGGATCTAAACCGCAAGTGTACGGGTCGAAGTCAAGTAATAGTACTTTAGAAGTACGAGTATCGAATCACAAGGAACTAGGAACTAAGTATCACAATTACTATAATCGCTATTAACTGAACTATCGAATTTAGGAGATGGGTTTTAAACTAATTAATTGCAGCAAATAAAATAAACCAAACACAAGACAACTAGTAAGCAGCTTTGGAATTCAGATGGAGAAAACAGTTGAGGGTTGGATATCCTAAGGTTTTCACATATGAACATCAGACTAAAACAAATACCAGTTAATTCCGTTGATGAATACTCAACCTTGATCTAACCATTGCTCTCTCTCAAGTAACAACAGTTATATTTGTAAAACATGGTGCTTTCTCAAGCTACCATGAAGTTTATCTCGAAAAGCACAAGATTAATCTCTCGATCTCACCCTATGTAATTCAAAACACATTAAGCGCAGGTTATTATGAGACTAAGGCTTACTCAGTATATCTCTATCCTTTCTTACCTTAGACATGTAATTCCTAATACTAGATCTCAATTAATTCTCTCGAACATAATTGAAAACAATAAAACAATTGTAAGTTAGCTACGCTCACAAAAGCATTAAGAACAAAATCACATGCATTCATTAAATCAGAAAACTGATAAAAGTCATTCGTCATCCATCTATATGTTCCATCCTAATTCAATCCAACCCCCAACATCTTAAAGTTAGTTCATGATGTTGGGGGATTCAAACACAAAAGAAAGAGAGACGAAAGTGTAAGCAAACATGGTAAACGTGATCGTGGTGACTGTGTAAGATGAATTGATGAACTCCCTTTTCCCGTGATTGAATCTACTTCACGTCTTGAACGTTCCTTCGATTGATCCTCGATCTTTGCTCCAAACGGTGTCACTTGGCTCTGAAAATCTCCCCCGGGACTGCTCTGGCCGTCGTCTGTAATCTCGATACCGAAAACAATGACCTAAAATCGGATTTAAAGCTGAAAGTCGCGAAACAGAGGGTTACGCGACCTGCCACGCGACTTGCAAGTCGCGTGGTAAGTCGCGCGTGTCTTAAATGCTGCTTGGGTCGATTTCTGGTTCGCGGGTCGGGTCCTGGTTCGGTCGCGGGTCTTGGGCTTGGCTTTTTAGGCTCCCGTTAGGCTTGGTTTGGAATCGTTTTGGGCTCTTTTTAGCTTCTTTTCTCAAGGAATGCCGCCTTTTGGATAACCTGTGTAAATCACTAGATAACCCGTAAAATACACACCTTTTTACTTGAATACAAGCCAATCTCATTGGTTTGAGAACCGGAAATAACGCCAAAAAGTGGCGTTATCATATATATATATATATATATATATAGTGGTGGGTTCAAACGATAAGCTAAACCTTATGCAAGGAAGCGAAAAATGTGATATCATAGGAAAGAAAGAGCTCTATATATATAGCTCGTATACGGAACATCATAATAACATGCAAATCTGCTTATCACATCAATTATAAATAGCGTTTTGCATGGGACTAAACTTTTTTTGTAATCACCATGCTTCAAAGAATCACAATCCATCCATAATGTTGTAAAATACAACATGCCATTATTCACTCCCTCACATTAATATCTAAAAAGGACAACAATTCTCTCTAGTTTTCCTGATCCTCACGGACCTTGTCGATAACACGGCCACCAGTGAGATTGCTTAAGAGCCGTTTTGGAAGACCACATCTCCATGGTAGCTCCACTGTTTTCTCCTTCAATTAAATGTTATAATCTTTATCCCAGGATTCTCATAAGTCAATTGCTTCTTTGATGTTTCTAAACTTTTGGTTGTGTGATCACTTTTTGGGTAATCTGTAGCTACACCCATGTGCCACACATTTGTAGGTTTCTCTTTTGCTTCTTATACCCGATTTTCAAATTTAACGACAATAATATAAAATCATCCAAATAAGATTAGAAAATAATCGACTAAAATAATCTTTCCAGAATCATCTTAAACACGCCGACGGAAAGAAATAATTCTAACCGCAATTATAAACTCTAATCGGAGATTTAGATCCTTACCGATCTATGATCACCCAAACTGATAACAAAATATAAACAACCTGATCAATACTAGCAAACCGATAAATGAATCCACTCTCAAATACCCTTTTCCAAGCTATTGATCCAAATATAAATTCACCTGAAAATGCATAACTTGAAAAACGAGGGTTAGACCAAAAAGGTCTAGTGAGAAATCCATGTCAGAGAAAAATACAGTAAAATTTACTTTGACATAAAGTCATTAATCAAATACTCACATAGTAGGCCCGCAAGCACTACAAATCAGTTAGTCACAAATTGGCACCCATGCATAACATCTCTCCCAACAGTCGCCACAGTTCAACAGCACACACCCAGATAAGATCGCAATCAATATTGGTTGTGGCCCACCACACAAAACACACGTTCGTGGGCACTATGTATATAATTTCCTGCTCGGACCATCACAGTCCTAACACACCCGGTCCCTGTTGTGAATGTCCCTTTTTCCCAAAAATTTATAATCCATCCACATGTGTTAATAATAAACATGTAATAAAAACCGTATCGCAGTCAACGATAACAATTTAAACATACCAAGTCGGTATAATATCGAAATAATTACCAATTAATAATATATGCATCATTTCGAAAATGGTTAACATAAAACTCACCTTGATCAAGATATCCAACGAACACCTCTTAACCGATAAAGAATTACAATGTCGAACACTTGCTGTTAAGCTTCCCCAAATCCATCGATCAACCGTCTAAAGATTATAACAAAATTTCACCAAGATTTTCACTCACAAACCTTAACATCCAAGATTATTTTACCTCGTCGATTGGTTAAAGAAAAAGAAAGAAAACATCCTTTAAATCTCCAAGCTCCCCAAGTACTCATATGGTGCAACTCTCCATTTTTCTAATAATGAAAAGAATGAGAGATAGAGAACATTTTATCAAGGAATTCTCAAAACAAACGATTTTTAATAAAAATATAAATACAAGGTCGGCTAAACCAAAAAGAAGAAACAGGTGTCAATACACAACAAGATTCAACTTGGTCCTTGGAGAATGAAACACCTTACAAAACAACCTTTGAGATTCTAAGATATTACCATCGCGAGACTTTGGGGTTATTACACTGTCTTCTGCTCGTATTTTGGTGTCTGGTTCCTTTTGTTGGAATACAGTTGTGGCGCAGTTGGCTGTGATGGGGGTGCAACAACGTTAGTTGGTGTGGCTCGAAATCTTGGGGTAAAAAGTAATGGGGTTGGTGGTTGGGGTTGATGAGGCTGTGGAGTTGGTGATCGTTGTGGGTGTCCAATTATGTGAGGCAACCGTGACCATGGAAGGGTTGGAGCTCCTTGGTGGGCAGTCATTGGTAAAATAATAAGATGAAATGGTTGATTGATATGATGCAGAAAATTTGAGAGACAACGATGATGTTTATATGGACTAGAAAAGAAAAACAAAAAACATGAGAAATAAGGTCTATTGGAATTAGATTCCAAGAGGGTTTGTCTCCCACTGATTAATTGATGTTGCACAGTATCTTGACATATTGTTTGTGGGTGCAATGCATTTTCAATTCTTCACCAAAAAATTTATTGTTGTTTCCTTAATGTTTTTGCGTATATGAGGTACATGCAAATCAGTTCTTTTTGAGTTCGCTCGTGCATAACATTGTCATCTTTTTCAATTCGTTTATTTGTTGTTTAATTCATGAATGTTATTATCAATCAAATGACACTACTTTAAATGTTATACCATTCTTTATAAACGTTTTAATTACAATCACACTCTTATGGTTCTTCATTTTTTTACATTTACACAGAACAAGCATTCAATTTAGCAATATGAATCAATTGGTCATCCTTCTATTAAGCAAGAATCAATCTTCAAGTACAATGGTGATGAATGAGAGAAAAGTGCACAATGTACTTGGAAATGTAAGGAATGACACACTAAACAAATACAAGGGAAAAACAATATATAGTGTGTAAAATATAGAAGTTTCAATATGGCCCCTCTACTTGATACAAGGTGTCAGTTAGGGCACTAACAATCTCCCCATTTATATCAAAGTAGAGGCAAAGATTTAAGCATTCACTGGAGCCACGTGTTTCTTCCGAATCCCGAAGATGATCTCCAATCTTCTCAGAGCGTTCTGGTACTCACGTCTATATCTGAAGGCATCCAAGACTTGTTGTATCAGCCGCTTCTCCTTCTCCTTCAGCTTGACTTCTCCACTTTTATCTAATCTGAGCTTACTCTCCAGATGGATCTGAATTATCTTGAAAGTCCCATCGTAGTATTTGTTTACTTCACTGGAGAAGACGACTCCAAGTTCAGGTTTATCAAGCACAGAGTAAACATGAATACCTTGGATGTCAGCAAGTTTCTTGTTGGGTCTTCGGAGGTTCACTCTAGATTGATGTGCTTCTAAGGCCATCTGAAAGTCGGTTAGATAAGAAAAATTTACCATGTTTTTCATGAACCTCTTAACACTTTGATAGGCGGCAGACCATTCTATTTTCTTCTCAGGATTTCATGCCAAAATGTCATATAGGTTTAGGAAGTCATCAAGCATCAGGCTCTTAAAGTCAGCTTCCGTGAACAACCATTCTGAACCATCGGATCTTATGACGGTATCCGAGATGTTTAGTTGCTTGTGTGACTCTATCTTCAGAATCTTCATAATCATCTTATCAGACCTTACAACATTCGTCTCCAGGTCTTTATCTTCATTACGTGCAGAATTATGTTATGTGCAGAGCCGGCCACTTCTCAATTTCATATACCTTTACCAAGTCAATTTTCTGAATGTCCCTCACGAACAAGTCCTTTCTTACACTCTCTTGGAATGGAGTTAAAATTCTTACTCTTTCTCCGGTCCTAATGTAGTTAGGTTCATCGTCAATTAGATTCTGATAAAAGCGGAGCTCAACATCTAAGATGGGATCTCTACTCTTGCCATCAGTGTTTATCAAAATATTCTGCTCTGAAGTACCAGTACCTTCTTCATTCGGTTGTTCCGGTTGAGTGTTGTCATCTTCAGAATCAGAATCCACAACATGAACCCCAGAAGTATCAAATATATCATCCAGTTCCTCCTTGATCTGGACAGTTGTTCTCTCCGGCTCCTCATCAGAAATCAATATAGACGTAATCATTTAGCATATCATTTGCCATCCTTTCCTCCTCAGTTCTATTGTCAACACCTTGAGGCTTTTCAACCCTATGTATGACATCAACTAGAACTTCATCATCAACTTGGACAACTTCAGTTTCATGGCCTGATTTATGAATATCCCGGTCAACAGTTGTTTAACTTGAAGACCGAGAAAGAAATTCATCTCACAAAGCATACCCATTTTAAAAAAAATCCCCATTAACTTGGCAAAGTTCTTAGCAAACTGAGGATTAGTAGAACCGAAAATTATGTCATCGACATACACCTGAACTAATACAATATGACCTTTTTCGTTTTTGATAAAGAGAGTTGAGTCTATTTTACCTCGTGTGAATTCCGATTTTATCAAAAACTTTGTTAACGTATCATAGCAGGCCTGTGGAGCTTGCTTCAATCCGTAAAGCGTCTTGTCTAGGATGTAGACATGGTCAGGCTTCTTCTCGTCCATGAACCCGTCCGGTTGCGAAACATACACTTCTTCCTTGAGTTTGTCGTTAAGGAATGCGGTCTTCACATCCATTTGGAAGACCGTGAAGTTCTTGTGCGCGGCGTATGCAAGGAACATACGTATAGCCTCGATCCTCACCACCGGAGCGTATGTTTTGTCATAGTCTATCCCTTCTTGTTGACGATACCCCTTGGCCACGAGACGCACCTTGTTGCGTACTATGATGCCGTCCTCGTCCTTTTTGTTCTTGAAGATCCACTTAGTGTCGATCACCGTCTTATGGGATGGACGTGGGACAAGTCGCCATACCTTGAGAGCCTTGAATTGGTTGAGCTCCTCTTGCATGGCCATGACCCAGTCCGGATCTTCGAGTGCTTGGCGGACATTGGTAGGCTCGATCTTACTGAAGAAGTCGGAGAAGAGGAAGAAATTGGCTGATGCGCCTCGCGTTTGGACTGGAGCGGAGGGATCACCGATGATCTGGTGTAAGGGATGAGTTCTTGTCCATTTGGTGGTGTGTGGAAACGGCTGCTGAGTTGAGTGTGAGGCGTCCGGATCCACGTAATCACCAGATGGAAGGTCTTGTACAGCTTCAAGTGTCGCAGGTTGGTTTCTCGGAGGAGACAGGGGAGGATTCGTCGAAGGCTGAGCAACTTCTGGTTCCGAGGAATTCAGAGGTTGATCAATAATTGTAGTAGAGGACGAATCTTGAGGAGCGATCTCCGTATTTTGTACTGGTTCCTCTGGAGGGACGGTTGTATCAGATGTTGATGATGATGGTTGAGTTGTGTCCACAGTGATGGATGTTGTGCTTGTCGAAGGCGGCGGACCGGAAATATTCGCCGAGTCCTCGATTTGAGCAGCTTCAATTCATGGTTGCATTGAGACACGAGGGGTAGTAGTGTTAAGCATATCATCATAAAAATATTGAAACAGTAACTCTAAATCTGAAAGATCAGCATTCGACGTAGATGCATGATTCGGATTTACTGCCGTTTGTGCAGATCCCGAACGTAGAGGTTTGGAAGCTAGCACGCTAGTTAAACCGGGTTCTGAACTGATTTGTTCAGAAGCCAAGTCTGCGGCTTCGTCGAATGTCACGTTTATACTCTCGGTAACGGTTTTAGTCCGTTTGTTGTAAACGCGATACGCCTTAGCCTGCATAGAGTATCTAATGAAAACTCCTGTGTCCGCCTTTGAGCTGAATTTGGAGAGATCATCTTTGTCGTTGAGGACGTAGCACGTGCATCCGAACGCGTGGAAGTACTTGATGTTCGGAACGCGGTTGTTCATGATCTCGTACGGCGTCTTATTGAACCGCTTGTTGATAATGGAGCGGTTTTGCGTATAACATGCAGTAGACACCGCTTCAGCCCAGAGAAATAGCGGCAGTTTAGATTGAGAAAGCATCGTGCGAGCAGCTTCGACGAGGGTACGGTTGCGTCTTTTCACCACCCCGTTTTGCTGAGGAGTGCGTGCGGCCGAGAAGGTTTGCGAGATACCGACTGAGGCCATGTATTCGTTCACCGTTTGATTCTTGAACTCCGTCCCGTTGTCTGTCCTGATATCTGAACTTGTTGTTGAAGGTTCAGTTGGATGGTCTTCAGTGGTTGATGATCAGCTCCGGGGTTTCGTCCTTCGTGCGTAGAAACTTGACCCATGTGTAGCGTGAGAAATCGTCCACCATCACTAGGACATACTTGGGCTTGTTGATACTCTGAACACGCATCGGTCCACACAAATCCATATGGATAAGTTCGAGGGACCGAGACGTGCTCGAAGCTGCCTTCGGCTTATGCGTCGCTCGCTTCATCTTTCCCATCTCGCATGCCCCGCAGAGTCGGTCCTTCACGAATTGAAGGTCGGGCATGCCTTTCACGTGTCCGCCCAGCACCAGTTTGTTGATACTCTTGAAGTTTAGGTGCGAGAGACGTCGATGCCAAATCCACGCTTGCTGGGAATTGGCCTTTGACATCTGGCAGACAGAGGTATCGGTCTTCATGGCTGCGAGGTCTATGGTGTAGAGGTTAGTCTTTCGCTTTCCAACCAGTAGCTTCGTTCCGTCATCGGTGAGAATGCTACATCTTTTGGCTTTGAATCTGACCTCGAGATCTTTGTCGCAGAATTGGCCGATACTGAACAGGTTGTGTCCCAATCCCGCGACGTGTGAAACTTTCTTGATGGTGATCTTGTCTTGGACAATGTCGCCGTAGCCCAAAATTGGCGCCTTGTCATCGTTCTCGAATCTCACGTCTCCGCCATATTGTTCCTTGTAATTCGTTAGAAGCTCCCTCCTTCCGGTCATGTTCTTGGAGCATCCAGAGTCTAAGTACCACACATGACCGTCCTGCAAAATGAGATTAGCCGACTTTAGGTACCCATATACGAATGGGTCCTCGAGGGTTAGGTTTTACACCTTTCGGAGGAACCTGTTTTGAAGTAGGTTGCCTCTTGGGTGTAGGTTTAACCTCAGTAGGAGGAACCCGTTTTGAAATGGGTTTCCTTTCCTGCGTAGGTTTAACCTCTGATTGGGGACCCCGTTGTTTATGGTGTTTCTTTTTGTTTTTACGGGGTTTGCGTTTGGGTGCATGATTATATATATGATATGAACCAAACCAATCATTATTATTGATGTCATCAAAGTCATTCCAACCAGAACTAGAACAACACAAACAATCATGCGATAATTGAACCAATTGCTGAATGGAATAAAGTTTAATCGGAAAATTAACATCTTGTTTAACAAAATCATTCATATGATTCCAAGCACAATCATTTTTGTTCATTCTAGGATAGAAAACAGTATTGAATGACTTCGACGCCTCTTTCTCGGTAGATTCCTTAGCTAGCCACTTTTGTGTGTCCTTTTTAGCTCGATCGGTTTTATCTAAAACAACATTGACAGCATGGTCAGTGGCTTTTGAGGAAGGAGGATTCTTGGCAGTCGATCGATCAGTCTTTTGCCTCGGATGTGATTGTTTTTGAGAACTAGACTTAGTTTAAGTAACCTTAATCACAGCCGGGGTCTTTGATGTGGAACAATCGCCCTTTAGAAAATTGACCGGTAGATTAACCACTGGCGAGAGAAAGTCAGTATGACTTGGAAGAGGTTTATCGAAAGGGAACGATTCAAACTCTTCATCAGAATTACCCTCGGAATTCATAAATACTGAAAATCAATATCCGGAATTACAGGAATTGGATCGATCGAGGAAGGCGAGGAACACTTTGTGCTTGTATGTTTCGGGGAATTTGGTGCGGAAGCTAGGAAAAAATCAGAGTTTAAATTCCTTAAAACACTTTTATCTTGAGATTCTTTACCGTCTTGTGAAGAGATTTGGCCAATGAAAGCTTTACACGAAGACATGGCCGACGAGTTGGAGGAAGAGTCGAGTGAAATCATCTTTTCAGATTGGAGTAGGTCAATCTTCTCTTTGAGCTGACCATTTCTCGTATGCTCCGTCATCACTTTTGTTGCCAAGGCAGACAGTTTGGATGTGAGCTTGTTGATTTCACACCGAAGGATTTCCTGTCCTTCATCAGACACAGCTTTGGTTTTTACGGATTTCAGATTCTCAAGATCTGTGATTAGCGCTTGCTTTTCCTTTTGAAAACTGGACCTTTCCTTCTCGAGTGACTCATCTAACTCGACTATCTTTTCTTCCAAGATAAGAGGGGGAACATAGAGTTTGAACTCATCCGTCTCAGTCTTGGGTTCGGTTGCTTGGACCTCATCCTTTTTGGAGGAATCCTTGGGCGTTACAACCTTATAGCAGTCAAAGTAGTCATTCGAGAGGTACTTCTTTTGATATTTCTCATAATAATAGTTTAAAGGCTCATAACAAAAAGGAAGTTGCATTTTTGTCGTGTGCTTTCGCTTATATTCCGCAGTTTCCTCTTCCTTTTCCGGTTCAACAGGACCAGTCCATTTAATCCCATATTCTGGATACTTTTTGTCTATTCCAAAACAGCCAAAGTCATACAGTGTAGGTCTTTTGAATATACCCTTTTTCAAGTAGTGTGGGTTATCGTATCCGATTCCCCATTCCTTGTTAAAGTAAGTGAACTCCTTGGGTTTATTCATGTGGATGGTCTGATCAGTTTGACCTCTTTTGTGGAGTTTGGTTTCAAGATCAACTATTTTAGAGACAAACTCATTGTGTTGAATTTGAAGAGCAGAGCATTGATAAACAATTTCTGCTTTCTCATTCTCACACTGATCTAGCTACGACTGAAGTTCAGATATTTTGGCCCTTAAGTACTTAGGTGCTATTGAAAGATTTTTGCATTTTTCTTTTAAATTAGCATTTTTGGACATGTATTTCTCAGTTATTCGCTTTTGAACATCTAGCTTTTCAGATAGTGATCTAATCTCAAGCAGTTGTTCATTAGCGGTGGCCTTGTAGGAATATATCCGTTCAGCAAGATATTGCATTTGATCAAAGAAATCATGATGGATAGGTTCACATACCTGACTTGACTTTGCCTTTTCTTCATCAGCGGGAGAGTGGTACCCCATAAAAGCATCAACACCATCAGACTCGCTTTCATCATCAGAACAACCCAACCAGTAGTCGTCTTCAACAAACAGAGTTTCTCCTGCTTCTTTCTGTTCTGCCAGAGCGAGCTTAGCCTTGTAATAATGAGTGTTCTTCACAACAGGCTTTCTACAGTCTTTGGCAAAATGACCTAGCTTCCGGCAGTTATAACATGTCACGGGTTCGTCTTTCTTCTTTGATTCAGACTTATGGTCATCTTTCTCTATCTTTTCCTTCTTATCAGACTGGTTGGACTCATCTGCTTTCTTCTTTCCTTCATATTTGTCCTGATAATCATGGCGCTTGTTGGAGGAGGTGGAGTAGCGCTGATTATTGGACGTCGGCTTCTTGTAGAACTTCTATTGTTGGAAGGATTTGGATAGCAGAGCCATTGCTTTCTTAATGGCAGATACTTCAGGATCAGAATCTCTGTCTTCTTTTTCCTCAGGTTCTGACTCAGATTCGCTTTGCTTTTTGGCACATTTGGAATGACGGCCAGAAGATTTCCCTCGTTTGGAGGACATAAGTGCTAGTGGATCAGTAGCTGGCTTGGATGCAGACTTCTTCTCGTTCAGAATCTCCATCACTTCATCTTCGTCCTGCAGTAGCATCTCATAGAGCTCGTGGATGCCAACTTTCTCCATCAAGTGGTTGTGCTTGACGTGAGATGTGAATACTTTCCATTCAGGCAAGAGGTTGTTGAGGAACTTGAGCACGTTCTCCGTGTTAGAACGAGTGATTTGGTTCTTGTGAAGTTCATTGAGAAGGTGACAGAAGCGTTCATAGGTCTGAGAGAGGGATTCGTCGGTGCGCTGCTTAAACCCATCAAACTTGGTTATGGAGCTGTTGATTTTCAGTTGATTCCCGACTTCGCTCCCGCACATCATTTTCTCCACCTGATCCAACATGCCCTTTGCTGTCTTTTTGTAGCTGTCGATGGCAGTGTAGATTGTGTTGGGTAGAGCTTGAACAAGGTACCTTTTAGCATGCTTTTCTCCCTCAATCATGCCTCTTTCGTCGGCAGTCATATTGGAGAGTGCCTTTTTCTCGACACGAGCTTGACCTCCTGCTTCAGTTGCTGGTATAGTCTTCATGGGTTCAGGAATTGGCCCGTCTTCTAGAGCTCGCCAGATAAACTCGAAGTTATCCTTTGACTCAATGAAGATTAGAAATTTGTCCCGCCACTGGCTGTACTCACCTTGGTAGAGGCAAGGTGGTTTGGAATTGGTGTCGATAGCGAGAGCGTCGCGCGAAGACATTTTAAGTTGCACTAGAGTGATCGTCAGACGATTGATTCGATTCAAAGTGATAACCTAACGCAAGACACTAAGAGTGATATCCTAACACAGGTTCTAAGAGTGGATTATGCTAGATCAGGTAAGAAATCGACTAGACTATACTTACCGGATAGGAATCCAGATGAACGATATCTGATCTGGAAGTGTCTGGATCAGATTGTGAAAAACAGGTAAATTTGCAGAAGTTACCGGATGATCTTGAGTTACTGGGTAACAGAGGGTTACCGGGTAAGACAAGTTACCGGATGAAAAATAAGCAGAAATGTAACTTACCTGGTGGAAGAGCTTACCGGGGGAGATGCTTTCCGGGTGGAAGTACTTACCGGATGAAGAGCTTACCGGAAGACTTGAGGTTACCGGATGGCTTGATGTTACCGGATGGAACAATGGAATTAAGAACTTACCGAATAGAACAAGTAACACACTTACCGGGTGAGGGTACTTACCGGATGAAGACGCAGTTACCGGATATACTTACCGGGAACTTGTCCGAAAAGTATTAATTTTACCGGTAAGTGATAAGGTATCCGGTAACTATGAGTAACCCGATAACAAGTGAGGGATATAGAAACTTACCCGGTAACTCTGTTATGAACCCGGTAACCACGGCTGTGGTATCCGGTAACTACGGCTGTGGTTTCCAATTCGATTGGAAATCGACTAGGGTTGCTCAAAATCGTTCCTGAAAGGTTAGGAACTCGACCAAACGCAATAAAAACAATACCCAAATCGATTTTGAAGCAAACCAACAAGTTTTTGATGGTAAAAATTAGATTTTGGCAAGAACAGAGACCAAAAACTTGAACCTTTGATTTTGCTTAAAAACCACTAAGATGATCGAATTAGATGATGAAAACTTGCAGATTCGTTTATAATGATGATGCGAACAGAATGTGATAAACGAAAACAATCAATTTTAACCAAATCAAAATATGAGTTTTCAAAGCAAGAACACAGTCGATTTTTGAACAGAAACCTTACCAAAAATCCAAAAGACACTTTGAATCAATTCGTCTGTTTGCTCTGATACCAATTGTGAGTTCCAGATCAATGCAACAAACGATAGAAATGAATAGATAATAACACAAACGATATGATTTCCAATGGTCATCCAATTACTTTCAATATGAGAGAGTTTACAATAAGCTTAAGAAAGTGTAATTGACAACTAGCTTATTTTCCTAAGCTATTACACATTATATATGTTGGGCCCATGGCATGGAAGCCCACGGCCCGTTACACTATTAAGGAACAAATTAAGGAAATAACATATTAGACCTTGAACTTCTATTCAACCAAATTTGACCCTAACAATAGGAACATTCGAATTGCCTCTAAGCGAGCAACCGGTGCGTACGTCTCATCGTAGTCTATACCCTTCTGTTGCCTGTACCCTTTTGCTACTATCCATGCTTTTTTCTCACAACTATGTCGTCTTCATCTTTCTTATTTTTCAAGACCCACTTTGTACCAATGACTGTCTTTCTTTTGGGTCTAGGAACTAATCTCCACACTTCCAGAGCTTGAAATTGATTCAGCTCTTCTTGCATCGCAATAATCCAGTCCGGATCTTCCAAGGATTGTTGAACTGTGGTTGGCTCAACTTGACTTAGAAAGAGCGCGAACAGAACTTCATTTGCAGTTGCAGATCTGGTCTTCACAGGTTCAGACACCTCACCAATTACTTGATGTAGTGGATGACTCTGTGTCCACTTCTTTGAATGTGGATGTTGGGAAATTGCATCTTGATTGGGGATAACTAAGGTAGGATCTTTATCAAAGTTCAACTCAATCGTCAATGTCGGTTCTGGACACGAGGCTAGTTGGTTGTCAGAGGAGACAACTGGAACTGCCTCGGGAACTGCTTCAGTAGATTCCTCTGGTATGTTTTCAGTATTCTGAACATTAACATTTGAAGTTGTACTTGACGAAGAAGCACCATTAGTTGATACTTGGTGTATTGCTTGTGTAGATGTCATGTTTGGATTACTTGGGGAAGACACAGGAGTTGTTGCACTAGTATTAGATGATGTCGGTACCAGTGAAGGACCTGACAATGTAGCTTGTACTGGATTTCGAGCAACCTGATTCCTGTCATTGACACTAGATGATGAGTTATTGTTTCCAAAGAAATCATAATAAAAATTCTCAAACAAAATATCAAGTTTATTCGGATTAGAACTAGAATTGGAAGTGGAAGCTTGATCTTTGTTTGACTTAGTAGTCGTTGGACGGATTTGTCTAGACGCTAGAACTCCAGATATTGCGGGTTCTGTACTATTTTGCACAGAAGCCATTTCTTCAGTCTCATCGAATTTGACGTTAATGCTTTCCATCACGGTTCAGAATATTTGAAATAGACTTTGTACGCCTTTGAGGTTGACGAGTATCTGATGAAAACGCCCTCTTTTGCCTTAGGACTGAATTTGTTCAGATTGTCCTTGTCATTTAGCACGATACACCTGCACCAAAAAACACGAAAGTAGTGTATTACAGGTTTTCTATTGTTGATACTTTCATATGGTGTTTTGCCAAACCGTCGGTGTATGATAGAACGATTTTGTGTGTAGCATGCCGTTGACACAGCTTCTGCCCAAGGAAACAACGGAAGATCAGCATAGGACAACATCGTTCTGGCAGTTTCAACTAGAGTACGATTTCGTCTTTCAACGACCCCGTTCTGTTGTGGTGTTCTTGCCGCAGAATATTGATGTGACACTATTAATGACTTAAGAAAATTATCTAGAGTCTTGTTTTTAAAATTTGTCCCGTTTGTCCGATCGGATTGTCTGGACTGATAGTTGAAGATTCACTTGAAGCTGTTTGATTAGCGAGATAATCAACTCAGGTGTTTCATCTTTGGAACGTAGAAATTTCACCCATGTGTATCTCGAATAATCGTCAACGACAACCAACACATACCGCTTGGCACTTATACTCTGAGTCTTCATTGGCCCACAGAGATCCATATGAAGAATTTCCAAAACTTTGTGTGTACTCGGATCAGGTTTTGGCGGATGAGGAACTCGTTTCATCTTCCCCTTCTCACAGGCGCTACAGAAATTGTCTTTCTCAAACTTCAGAACTGGTAGACCTAGTACTAAATCACCTACCATCAGTTTTTGAATATAGAGAAAATTGAGATGTGATAGTCATCTGTGCCACAACCAGCTTTTCTCCAATTATGCTTTAGACAATAGACACACATCATTCTTTGGTTTGATCTTTGACAGGTCAATGGTGTAAAGATTTGACTTTCTCGTACCCACTAGAAGCTCATTCTAACAGAACACCGAGTCTTTTTGAAGTTGACTTCTAGGTCTTTGTCACAGAATTGACCTATGCTAAACAGATTATGTCCCAAACCTTCAACATAGTTGACCTTTGTAATTCTGACTTTGTCTTTAACAATGTCTCCGTAACCCAGAATCGGAGAATATTGATCATTCCCAAATTTGACTCCACCACCATACTTTTCCACATAATTGTTGAGCAACTCCTTTCTTCCAGCCATGTGTTTTGAGCAGCCCGAATCTAAATACCACACATGACTGTGCTGCAAAAAGGAAATCAAGTGGTTTTAGGTACCCATTTGAAGATGGGTCCTTTTGGGTTAGGAGTTTCAACAGGTTTGGTTTTAGCATTTTACTTTTAAAACCTCTATTATAATTTCCATTTTTATAAAATATTTTAGGACCAAGGAAATTATAACCAAACCAATGAGAATAATCAGACTTGCAGATAAAATCATTCACGCCACAAGATGAACAACAAATTTGATCATGCGCTAAATTAATCAATTGTTGCATTGAATAAAGCTTGTACGGAATAACAAGTTTTTGTTTATTGCAAACATCTTGATTTCTAACAGCAGAAGCAAAATTGTTTTTCATGGAATTAAAAGTAACATGAGATGATTTTGTCTGGGCCACATCCTGTGTGGACTCCTTTATTCTCCATTCGAGTCTCGAGTTGTTTCTTATATAACGATCTGAAATGCCAGCAAAATAAGAATCATAAGCTTCAGAATTTCGACCTTGAAAAGACTTAGATCTGTGATTATTTTTCTTCTTTTTCTTTTTCTGAAATGATTTTTTAGATTTGGATTTGGAATAATAATCATTATCAGGAATTTTCTCAGCCGATTTTGAAGATTCCCCTTTGAAGAGAGTCTTCTTAGGTTCCTCTTCTTTGATTAAGAAGTCAAAGTGATCTGGAAGTTTAACGTTAAAATCAAAATCAAATTGAACAGTTGTTTCTTTTGCTTCTTTTCCTTTCTCATGACAAGGAACCTCAATATCACAATCAGACTGACTATTCAATGAAGTGTGAAAGATACCATAAGACTTTGGATATATAAATTCATTTTGTTTCTTTCTAAAAGCTTTATCTTCTTCAGTAGAAAAATAGTTCTCAGGAGAAGCATCAACTGATTGATTTTCCAAGTCCCAAGATTCAGAATCTTCTTGGTGATCAACAGTCATGCCTCTAAAGATAGTATTTCACATAAATGCCTTACACGAAGAAACATCTGAATCTGAAGAATGTTTTTCTTTTAAAGATTTCTCTTCAGATATTTCTTTATGTTTAGCTTTCATTTCTTTTAAGCCACTTGAAATAACTGTAAACATAACTTCTTTTTCAATATCGAAAGTAAGCTGGTCATCATTTCTGACTTCCTCAATTTTTCTTTTGATCTTGCTTTCGAGGTCTACAAGCTTTTGTTCGAGTACCAAAGGAGGATAATAAATTTTTCCTTCAAAAGCGGGTTTCTCACTCTCCTTTGGTTGCTCAACCACATAGCTCCGGAAATAGTGATTAGACAAGGTTTCTTTCGAATTCTGAACCAAAGCCTTCCTATTCTCCCATTCGTAGACAAAAGGAAGTTGCATTTTAACAGTCGTTTTCCTCTTAACCTCTTCCTCAGCCTCATGTTCTTTTTGATTAAGCCAATCAATTTGATACTTATCATGATACCTTGATCGAAGATCAAGCCATTCAAATTTATATAAACTTGGAGACTTGGTTAAAGCATTTTTCAAATAATGAAGATTATCAAATCCCAAGCCCCATTTTGAATGATAGTATCTGAAATTCTTAGGTATGTTTAAAAGAATAGTCTGTTCAGTTTGACCTACTTTGTACAATTTTTCTTCCAAACTACTACCCTTCTCAGTCAATTCGGTGTTTATATCTTTATAAGAGTGTAATAATTTTTCAAGCTCAATTTTCTTTGCTTCTGAAGTCTTTAATTTTAAAGTCAATCATCTATTCTCTTTCGAAAGCAATCTTGATACTCTTCAAATTCAGCCTTACTTTTTTTCAACCCATCACTCAACTTGTTATGTTCAGTGATTAGTTGTTTTTTTAGAATCAATTACTTTATGCGCTTTATGAAGTTTACCATTTGTATCATCTAGTCTTGATTGTAAAACTTCTAGATTTTTTGCGAAATGATTAATAGTAAAGGATTCTACCTCATCTGTCTCAGGCGCCGCATCAGCTTCGGAATCCTCGCCTTCTCTACTCATCGGACACATTTTGGCCAAGGCAACAGTTTCATCCTCTTCCTCATCATCCGTTTCATCCAACCAATACTCTTCTTCCACCAGCAGTGCTTTCCCAAACTCCTTATGTTTGGCCAGTAACATCTTGTTTTTATAGTAGTCAGAGTCTCGTACTTTCGGTTTCCAGCACTCCTTGGCGAAATGAGCAGTTTTACCACAATTATAGCATTTATGTTCCTCCCCGTTCTTATCAACAAACTTCTTGTCCTCAATTCTCTTAACCTCATCTTTCCGATCATCAAACCGCTTCTTGGATTCTATGTGATCTGTATGCTCAAAGTTTCTGGGTCCCGATGAGTATCGTTGGTTGTTTGATCCCGTCTTCTTCACAAATCTCTTCTGAAAATCCTTTGTCAGAAGAATCATGGCTTGTTTCAAGCTTTCGGCTTCATCTAGATCCTCAATGCAGACACCATCATCCTCAAATTCAACACCCTTGACTTTTTCAGTATACTTCCTAGACTTGTGTGATGTTAAGGCAATTGGTTCACTTTCAGATTCATCCTCTTTCTTCTCTAATACTTCCACTTTCTTCTCTTTCTTATCTCTCTTATCCTTCTTCTTCTTCTTTTCTCGTTTCTCATCTACTTCATCCTCATCCTGTTTAACCGTCTCAAACTTCTCTTGTAGCTGTAGAGAAGCCAATCTGGAATGCTGTTTCATGCGGTGAGCATACTTCTTCCATTCGGGCTGAAGTACACTTAAGAACTTCACATTGTTCTCAATTATGGATTTCTTTATGCTATATCTATTCAACTCATTTAAGATGGTTGTGAAGCGATCATAGGTGCTATCCAGTGACTCTCCTTCTTTCTGTCTAAAATTTTCGTATTTGTTAATCACATTAGAAGTCCTCATCTGATTTTCCACCTCTGAGCCCTGGTAAAGTTTAATCAGCTCATCAAACATGCCCTTCCCGGTGGCATTGAAACTATCAACCTTTTGATAAATGTCGTTGGTTAATGCTTGGATTACAAGTGACCTTGCTGCTTTATCAACATTATACTTCTTCAGTTCATCCCCAACGTAATTCGCAGGTTCAACAAGTCTTCTTCCAGTTGGTTCAGTCAACCATACTTCACCTTGTACGCCATTTTTCAAAGAACTCATAATGAAGTCACCGTTTTCCATTCGTTTAACATAATCTTCAAACCTATATTTCCAGATTTTAAAGTCTTTTGGGAACAACACATGTGGTTTATCCTTTGATCCTATAACTAGCATATCCCTACCTGTCATGATGAATACTTGTTATTGACCGTTAAGCAACCTTCTGATCAGATCAAACTTAATACACACCACTGTTTTTATCGCAACTTAAATTTATCGCAGATAACACTTTGTCGCAAACCAAACTTGTCGCAGGTACCGCTTTGTCGCAAACCAAACTTAACACTTTGTCGCAAACCAAACTTGTCGCAGGTAACACTTTGTCGCAAGTAAAGAGATGCGATAAAAGAAATCTCAAGGTAATCGCAACTCTTCGAGGAAAGATTATCGCAGGATGAGACACGCGATAATGTCAAAAACTGGTCTTATCGCAACTGAAGGATGCGATAAAATACTGTTCACACCAAGAGAGGTGTGATAAAATGGGTTTATCGCAGGTAACTGATGCGATAAAAAACTTGCGATCAAAATACTTGCGATAACAAATAACTATTCTGGTGTGATAACTATGAACAACCACAAATGCGATAACTATGAAGATCAGATCAATCCTAAGTGCAATCCTCAGAACAAGTCCAAATCAGCTGAAAATTGGTACGTAGGTTCGTAAGGTAATTCTGGACATTTTTAATACTTGCACCTTTGTCCAAAAACCAACACAAATAGAAGATTTGATCCCAAAATAGTGTTCTAAACCTTTTTCACGAAATTTTCTCTAATCTATCAATTCTGAATTGGTTTGAGTGATTTTGCGGAATAAAATCAAGTAGAAACAATCACCAAATAGTCCTTAATCAATCCTGATCCATTTGATGAATACAAATGACCAAAATCAATCAAAATAGATAGAAAATGAAGAAAAACTCAAAAAACTCATGAAATGATCTCTGAATCAGAATGAATTGCTGTGCTCTGATACCAATTGTGATCACAAAACAAGCATTCAATTTAGCAATATGAATCAATTGGTCATCCCTCTATTAAGAAAAAATCAATCTTCAAGTACAATGGTGATGAATGAGAGAAAAGTGCACAATGTACATGGAAATGTAAGGAATGACACACTAAACAAATACAAGGGAAAAACAATATATAGTGTGTAAAATATAGAAGTTTCAATATGGCTCCTCTACTTGATACAAGGTGTCAGTTAGGGCACTAACAATCTGTATGTATTAAAAAAAAATTGTTTGTTTATTATGCTGAATAAACTGTGTAAACGATTAAAACCACCATTTTACCCTTCTATTTGTTTATTATTTTATTGATTTCTTGACACCGTTGCAACCAAAACAAAATCCATTTAAGATGAATGAATTGATCTACAAAAATCAAAATCTAAGACACAAATTGATAAAAAAAAATCTCAAGATGAAGAACAAGAAGCAAATGCATCAGCAAAGATGAATTAATCATAGCTAATACTAGTTAAAATCAAACCCAAATCCCTAAAAATCAAACCCAAATCCATCCTTAAAAATCAAAATGCAAAGGTGTACAGGTTGAAAATCAAACCCAAATCCTTCCCGTCCAAAGAAGAACAAAAATCAAACCCAGATCCCTAAAAATTAAACCCAAGATGCAAAGGTGTACAGGTTACCAAAATC
Organism: Saussurea involucrata; assembly: GCA_033807775.1. Taxonomy (NCBI): domain Eukaryota; kingdom Viridiplantae; phylum Streptophyta; class Magnoliopsida; order Asterales; family Asteraceae; genus Saussurea; species Saussurea involucrata. The sequence continues at coordinate 46,022,426 of CM066323.1, forward strand.
ATTCAAGATTTCCTTTGAACTTGAAATCAAACCCAAGAAGCAAAGGTTGGAACAACGTGGTCGGCAACAAGGAGATTTCTTTTGAACTTCCATGGTTACCAAAATCATTCAAGATTTCCTTAAAACTTCCATGGCATCGAAAACCTTATTGATTCACCTGCACCGTTGGTCCCACACGATGATGATGATGATGATGAAGAGGGTAACAAAACCCCATCCACGAATCGATTGTGATGGTGAAACCAATGAAGAACCCCATCCACGAATCGATCCACGAAGAACCCATCCACGAATGATTCTTGTTTCCCACCCAATCGATCTCTTACGCTCTCTCCTGTGTGACTTATGTATGTTTTTAGGGTTTTGAGATGGAGTAAGGGAGGCGACGACAGGGAAAAGGGGGTAAGAGTAGGGAGGACGGTGGTGAGAGATTTGAGGGGTAAGATTGGGAAATATGGTGTCTGTCCCCATAAGTGTATCCCTTGAAAACTTAATCGCTGAGTCATAGGTTTTTTCATTAAGCAACTACCAAACACCTCTATATAGCTGACCGAATAAGCCATACATGTCATTAAGCTCATTAAGTCAAAAACAAACAGGCCCTAAATGTTCTATCAGACGCTAATACAATACTTTATTTCAAAAAACTCCTAAACTTAGTAATTAGTTCAACCAAAAACAATCTATCAATTAACCTAACTGTAACATTTTTTAATAAGACATTATTGTTTGACACTACAAAATAGAGAAGTTTTCTAGACATAAATTTTCGTCGAATATCCATATTTTTGATGGATTTTCATTGTTTTTTTCTCGTTGGTTACGATTTGGTCGAAAGTGAGGAATTCGAGAGAATTTCGGGACAAAAGTCTTCGGTCGAAAACCCCATGAAAACTTCAAGGGGTTTTCGACAACAATTTTGTTTTACGGATTTTCGATGAACATCTTCGAGGGATTATCAACCGAAATATTTGTGACAGATTTCCGACAGAAATATTTTGTGATAGAATGTCAAACGGATTTTTTTGTGATAGATGTCCGTCTAAAATCCGTCGAAGATGTCAAACAATTTTAAAAAACTCAAAATTTTGTGTTTCCCTGTATTAATCTAAATGCATATTGCCCAGATAATATAAACTACAAACACTACCAAAGCACGAATTATATAAAACTACAAATATTAGTAACTACAAGTATTAGTAAAATAGAGTAATATGTTTTCATGTTTCCTGAGCGGGTGGGGGTAGGGTAAGGCGATTGGGGGCACCGATGAATCTAGCGATCTGTTCCATAATAAATGTCATTTATTCTTGAATTTTCCGTTGTAGTTGTTGTTGTACCTGTTACTCTACATGTTGCTCAACTCTCTTTTAAGCTCCTCATTCAGACGTCGTACATTCATTTACTCAACATAAATAATTAGTATCAACTAAACATAATTTAAGTTTGTAAAAGAATAAATGTATCAATATTACCTCATAAGAAGTCCCTTGCTCAGAGGAATGTATGCGGGAGTTGGAACTGTAGTACCGGTTATCATGCAATGTGGATCGTATGACGCACCGAACCCGTAGATTCTCCCCTTCTTCACTCCTCCGAAAGCCTCCATCCATTGATCAACGACCCCTAATTGTGGTTGAGAAGTTGTGTCCTCCCCATACATTTATATGACCAAATGGACTACAATTGTAAAACATGATAAGAACAAAAATCAGCAACATAACGACTTAAAATTAAACATATCCACAATAAACCAAGCATAACGTTTGCGCAACAAATCGACAACACAAATTATGTTAAAGACTTTATAACCACGCTATGACCCTTAAAGATCTATTATGACTCAATTATGCGTAATATGACCCGTTAAGTTCCATTATGACTCATTTATGCGTAATTTGACGGGTTAAGGTCCATTATAACTCATTTATGCATAATATGACTGTTAAGTTCCATTATAACTCAATTAAACCTAATAGATCCATTAAGGTCCGACACGACCTGTTAAGGTCACTTACGCCTAATATTAAACAATTATAATGTTTGTCCAACAATTGACAACCTAAACTAGATTATTGTAAGATCCCACATTGGTTGGGGAGGGGAACAAATGTTGTCTTATAAGAGGAACTTGATACCTCCCCTATCAGACGAGTTTTAAATCCGTGAGTCCAGGTGTGGACAAAGCGGACAATATCTGGTATGGTTGGCCTGAGATGTTATAGATGGTATCAGAGCCGAAACCGAACTGGTGTGACAGCGAGGACGCTGGGATCCCAAGGAGGGTGGATTGTAAGATCCCACATTGGTTGGGGAGGGGAACAAAGGTTTCCTTATAAGAGGAACTTGATACCTCCCTATCAGACGTGTTTTACATCCGTGAGTCCAGGTGTGGACAAAACGGACAATATCTGGTACGGTTGGCCTGGGATGTTACAATTATAAACATAACTTTTGCTTTCCTATAAAGTTAAATTGTACATATAATATTTTATTAAATTCTTTTAATTCATATAGTACCGATCAATCAATCAATCAATATATATATTAAAGAAGAAACCAATGTGGATGACTTGGCACAATGAAAATGAAGTATTTGTTAAATGGTGAATTGTGGTGGAATATTGATAGTCCCACATTGGTAGAAAGTGAAAGATTTTGAAGGAAAAAAGACTAATGTAGTTCCAAAGTTTGATCCAAATTTGTGTTAAATAGTTATTTTTTATTTACATGACAAAATATTTTATGTCATAAGTAAAGCTTTCATTTTCATTATATATATATATAAATGAAACAACCGAGGGTATTTAATGTGACATTTTAGGAATGGAGTATTACTCATATTATGGATTGTGATTGAGATTAAGTTGTCCCACATTGGTTAGTAGTTGAAACATTGAAATAAGTAAGGTTGTATAAGAAAGGAGGATGCTATGTCTTTGTGTCAACTCATACTCATTGGCACAATGAGAATGAAGTATTTGTTAAATGGTAAATTGTAGTGAAATCTTTATTGTCCCACATTGGTGACAAAGTGAAAGGTTTTGAATAGAAAAGACTATATAAATCAATATATATATATATAAGTTAAAGAAGAAACGAAGGTGGATGACATGGCACAATTAGAATCCGAACATTGATAACATTCTCTTATCATCATCTGATATGAGCTCATTAATGAGATAATCTTTTGCATTGATGCTTGGTTGTTTCTCATTATTAGATGCTAGCATCTTTATTAAGTATGGATTTGACTTATAAATGGATTCTTCGTCAAACTGCATTGTCAATTCTTCTATTTGTGTTTGTATGTCACGTAAATGGTCATCACTTTGGTTGTAAGATCTATTTTTATTCAAAATAGAAATTACTTCATCTTTGTACGGACTAGTCAAGCTCTTAACACTCTCATCAATATTCCCAGTACTCTGACTAAAATCATCGTACACTTTTAACCAGAAATTCACTATCACTTCTTTATTAGATGAGTCAGAAACAACGTTATTCAACCATCTTCTAGGATCGGTATTCATTTTTTCCTTTCTTATTTCTATTTCAAGCAATAACTATAGGATTTTACATCATTCCAAATTTAGTTTAGTAACTGACTTATCTACTTTCAGCTAGCATCAAAATACTAGATGAAAACAGACACAGTCAGCCAGTATCTAAATAAGGCTTTTATGAAGGCGCCATACCCTGGACCAATTAGTTCTTATAGGACAGACTCCATCATTGAGAGGTTTCCCAGCATTCCAGGAACTCCCGATGGAGACAGACATCGAATACCAGCTTTTGCAAATATGGTGATTTGGTAGAAGCTGAATATTCATGGATTTTCTATGGAGAAGTAGTGGTTCATGGATGAATTTCAGGCCACACCCATGTGACTTTCTTCTGTTTACATGATTAGAGAACATGTTCAATAGTGCCATAACCTTGTCTATACAAGCTTGACTGATCCCTCTAGCAAAAATGACTAGAGACAGGTGCTGTTATCCATGAAGCGGAATACAAATTGACTTTTGATCAACTTATATCCTAAAGGGTCGGATGCCAATCTAGCCATGAAAGTAGTTGAATGTATGTTAGAGTATGATGCACCAATCTACACAGTACACGACAACTTTATCAGTACATCACATGTTTGCGATTACTTGCTTGGAATTTATAACTATGTGTTTTCACAGATGGGCCCACCTCTTACAATCATCAACGAGTTTATATATTCAAATATTATGGAACATGTAATAATGTATGATAATAACAATAGTCCTCAAAAGAAGAAAAGAATTTCATCTTACAGATTGTAATCCCTCGGGAGATACTTGAACGATGTTTATATTATATAATGCCACAGGGTATGAAAAAGAATGAAAAAAAGTCTGGGATGAGAGAGTCAATACAATACTTATCTCCCTGAAAGTCTAATTTTGCACAATTCCCGCATCAAAATGGCCCTACATTTGCATCGACTTGAGAATTCTCATAGTCCTTTACTTCACCAGGATTTGAATAGTCCTCTTAGCCAAGATTGAAAGGATGTCAATCTCCCACTCTCAGTCTGGTATTAGAGAAGGAGCACTACCTAACTGAAATATCTCACTACGAAACTTCAATATAGAAAACCACAAGGGTGGTGGCGTGTTGGAAAGGGCTTGGGGGGATGTGGTGGAATATCCCATCCACCCCGGGTTCGAGTCTAGGCGTCAGCATTCTGTGGCCAGGCTTAGTCTCAGACGTCCGCTTTGTTTGTTTGTTTCTGTAATACCCCGGGTAAGTTCGTTAGATAATTTACCTATCCATCAGATTTATTTAACTCTATAAAGGAAGTTTAGAGCAAGTTCGGGTAAAATCATGGGTTAAAGGGTGTGTTAACTATTAGTTAATAGTTGAGGGTTTAATTGGAAATTTTAGTTAAGATATTACCTCCTAAGTATCAGATGTATCATATTACCCTAAAATAGAAAGAGTGTGTGTGTGCGGGAGTTCTGGAGGCGAAAAGAAGCAAGAGAGGAAACATACGGAGAAAGCATCGATTGATTTAGTTGAAGTTGATTTTGAGGTAAGTACCTTTACATTTTGTCTTGTAATCATAAGTAGAAGATATCTATCGGTTTAGAAAGATCGATTTTATTGTTTGGTATTAGTTTCAATTGAATCTGGGTATTTTGAAACCGACTGTGTTCTTAAGAGTCTCGGGGAAGTCCCGGTAGACTCCCGGTCTTTTAGACTCCCGGTATAGTCGAGTCCCGGTATAGTAGACTCCCGGTCTTTTAGATCTCCGGTATCGTTAACTCCCGGTGATCGAGACTCCCGGTACCAAGAAGTCCCGGTACTGAGAAGTCCCGGTACCCTGTGTAGTCCCGGTAGTTGTTAAGTTTTGACAATTGGTTGCAGTAAGCAGTGAATCAGTTGGGGATAGGAACTTGGTAGGTTTTATATGATTGGCTTGTAAGGCAATATATATACCTTAAATTGTTTCAGATTCTGTGGAGTCGTGGTGAGAGATAAGATCATTTTGAAAGAAGCCGCGAGCGTGTTTGATAAGCAAAACAGGTGAGTTTTATTTTAAAAATATTTTAACTGGAATACATATACGTATGGTTTGGGAATGTGATAATTGGTGATTATGTGTTTATATGTGCGATATATGTGAATTATAATATATTGAGGTATTATATTTACATGAGTATTATAATGTGTTATAATACGTTGGTCGGGCTTAGGACCGGTGTGTTTGGCTATAGAATCCGTATAGCGTTGTTTGGCTGTAGATGTTGTACAGCGTTGTAAATTTATTAGTTGGCTTGCAACCAACTAATATGGCCAGGAGGAATGAGAAGGGAAGGTACATGATGTGTGAGTTCAAATTGATATATTTGATCGTGCTGTGTGATTTATATAAATAAGGTTTATATAAATGATTTCAAACTAACAGGGATTTTCTCACTTAGACCATCAGGTCTAACCCTCATTTTTGTTTTAAAAATATGTATTCCAAGTGGTGGATCGAGTAAGGGCAAATGATTAGAGTAATCGATGGATAGCTTTTGTGAAGGAATACAGTATGAAGATTATAACATGTTTAGCAGTTGTATTACAATATTAACCGTTATGTATATAGTAAGTCAAAGTTTGTAGTGGAATTTTTTATTTTGAATTGTAAGAGACTGCGGGACCGTACTTGTAATATGATGTTTCGTTTGTTATATCAATGTTATGTTACATTATGTGATTTGTGGTATATATGGGAATTGGGTTGTTACAGTTTCCAAATTGCCAAGGATGTAGTCTAGGCAAAGCCTAGATGAACCTTATCCAAAAAAAAAACTTCAATATAGAACTTCTAAACCAATAGACCCTGAACTCGGGTAGTTTCCTTCCCTTCCTAGTCCTTCTTTTGTTGCTAAACCGACTAAAAGAGTTGTGCTTTCTTAGTACATTGCCTTTCTTTACCAACCTCTCGTTTACAGTACGAAGTTAGGGAATTCAATCTTGGTATTGAAAGTGCGGAATCGTATTGCCGAAGTGGGCTATTTGGATAGGAATGAAATAGGTTTTAGAAGGTACAAGTATTGAAAGAAATCCTGTTTACAATGAGTTCTCAATCGCAAGGTCCAACCCGAGTTACAGAAAGTTGCTATCGGCAAATAAGTCTTACCAAGGATACCCATGGCTTTCATTGAAAAAGGAAAGGCCACTCGCTGAGCGCCCTAATCAATAAGGATAGGTTTCGATGTGGGGTATTTGCTATATGGTATGGTACAAAGTCAGTTTATAATTCTTCGTGTGGGGAATGAACGCAAACCGCTTCAAGGCAACGGGCTATCTCCCAACTTTCACTTTAGGAATGCCTTTAAGGCTAGCTCTCTCCTTTGGTACTCAATTGGGTATATTTCGTAGTGAGATAAGGAATTCAATCGTATATGGTATTGTACAAATACAGTATGGCAGGATTGACTAGCGGGATGGTTTCAATATATATTAAAGAAGAAACCAATATGGATGACTTGGCACAATGAGAATGAAGTATTTGTTAAATGGTGAATTGTGGTGGAATATTGATAGTCCCACATTGGTAGAAAGTGAAAGATTTTGAAGAAAAAAAGACTATATAAAGAGAAGATGGAGAAGATGACAACTTTAATGTAGTTCCAAAGTTTGATCCAAATTTGTGTTAAATAGTTATTTTTTATTTACATGACAAACTATTTTATGTCATAAGTAAAGCTTTCATTTTCATTATATATATATATATGTATATATATATATATGTATATATATATCTATATATATATATATGTATATATATATATATATATATGTATATATAAATATTACAACCGATGGTATTTAATGTGACATTTTAGGAATGGAGTATTACTCATATTATGGATTGTGATTGAGATTAAGTTGTCCCACATTGGTTAGTAGTTGAAACATTGAAATAAGTAAGGTTGTATAAGAAAGGAGGATGCTATGTCTTTGTGTCAACTCATACTCATTGGCACAATGAGAAGGAAGTATTTGTTAAATGGTGAATTGTAGTGAAATCTTTATTGTCCCACATTGGTGAGAAAGTGAAAGGTTTTGAATAGAAAAAGACTATATAAATCAATATATATTGGATGACTTGGCACAATGAGAATGAGTTATTTGTTAGATGGTGAATTGTGGTGAAATCTTGATAGTCCCACATTGGTAAAAAAAAGTGAAAGATTTTGAAGGAAAAAAGACTATATAAAGAAATGATGGAGAAGATGACAACTTGAATGTAAATCCAAAAGTTGATCCAATTTTATGTTAAATAGTTAGGCCATCCGTACCCCATTCGGGATGGGGCTCGGGATGGGGCTCGGGATGGTGGGGATGGGCTACGGGTGTTGCGGTATCAGCGGGGCGGGATGGAATCCGGGTTCTCCATCCCGGTTCATCCCGAAGGGTTTTTAAAAAAAAATTAATTTAATTTTTAAAAATCATGCCGTTGAACGGCTCTTTGTAAAAAAAATTCTCAATTTAATCCCACTATATATTTAACCCTCAACCTCTTATTTCTCACACCTCTCAACCTCTTATTTCTCACACCTTTCAAATTCTCTCAACCTCTTATTTTTCACACCTCTCTCATCATGAATCCAAACAGAACACCTACATCCCGTCGTAACCGACCGAATACACCACAATCGCAAGAAGATCAAGAGCTTGGTTTCCAAGCGTTTACACAACAAGGTTATCATCCGCAATTTTCGCAACAATTTCCGCCACAATTTCCGCAACAATTTCCGCCACAATTTTCGCAACAATTTCCCCAACAATTTCACCAACAATTTTCGCAACAATTTCCTTACCAATTTACACGTCCCGGTTTGATTGAACAAGGTTTTACTCCGGCCAACTACAATCTTCCTTCACCCGCAATCAATCTCGACGATGACATTGTTCCGGAAACCCAACCTTCTACCCCGAACACACCACAATCTATCCCGACACAACAATCTAACCCGGAACCATCAAATCCGAGACCAACGAAAGCCGCCAAACAAACGTGGAGTAAAGCCGAGGAACTCACGTTAGTGTCGGCGTGGGTTGACGTTTCGGAGGACCCCGTGGTCGGTAACGCACAAAGCGGTGGTAATTATTTTTATTGTTATTATTATTATTATTATTATTATTATTATTATTATTATTATTATTATTATTATTCTTATACTTAATTTTACATAAATGTAGGAAGTTTTTGGGGCCGAATCGGGCATGTGTTTTTTACTCGCATGGGTCGTCAACCAGGTTATAGATCAACCCATCAACTCAATAGCAAGTTCAACGACCTCAATAAAAGAGTTAATTCGTTTGGCGGCATCTACAACAACTTGCTCAATAATAGATCAAGCGGGATGAGTGAGGCCGATATATCCCGAACGGCACACGAACGGTATCTAGCACGCCATAAAGTTTCTTTCACTCACGAACAAGCTTGGGACGTCCTAAAAAATGTCCAAAATGGGGAGTCGTTCCAACGATGACGACAACTTCATCGCGGGGTTCAAAACGTACCCAACCTTCCGATGATGACGATGACGAGCAAATTCAACGACCCATCGGGAGAAACAAGGCAAAAAAAACATCAACGAGTAATACGTCCGGGACGAATACGGACGAAAGTGTTACTCAGTTGTTGACGACGTTCAACGACAAGATTGATGATACAATGGAATACAAAATGAAAAAACTCGATCTCGAAATCGAACGCTCAAAACTCGAACGACATAGGTTGGAACAAGAACTCGAAATCGAACGCTCAAACCGATTTGAGACAGACTTCGAGTTTTTCATGACCCCGCATGATCACCTTACGGGAAACGCTTTGAGGGTTACTTTAGCGAGAAAAGAGCAAATTCAAAAATTTCATAATTGGTAGTGTTTTGTATTTTGTAATTTTTATTTTTAATGAATGGTATGAATTTTTATTTTTATTATTTATCTTATTTTTATTTATTAAAAAATATATAAATATTTTTATTTTGTTAAATAATTAAATGTATAAATAAAATAATTAAAATAAATGAGGTGGCAAAAGGGTTTGAGGGAATAGGATAAGGGTGTTTAGGGATTGTTAGAGCATCCACACACACACTTGCAAACACAATTGCAAGTCCAATTGCAAAAGAAAAAGAGCATGCCACCTCAGCAAACACTTGCAGATATTGCAATTGCATTTGCAATTCATAGTAGGTCCCATGTGGGGTCAAAGTTTTACTTTATATTATTATATCATATATTTATTAATAAAAAATAATTATAATATATATAATAATTTATAAAGTAATTAATAAATGTTGTGGTGGGAACCAATTGAAAGTGTAAATGAATTGCAGGTGTGTGGATGGTAATTGCAAAAGTTGATGTGGCACAATTGAAAGTGTAAATGAATTGCACGTGTGTGGATGGCCTTAGGGATTGAGTGAGGGATGAGAGAAAAACTGATGTGGCGCTGATGTGGAGCTGGAATATTTGAAAGATGCTCTCATGGGGTACTGATGGCCTTACATGACAAAATATTTCATGTCATAAGAAAAGTTGTCATTTTCATTATATATATATATATATATATAAATGAAACAACCGAGGATATTTGATATGACATTTTGAGAATGGAGAATTTCTCATATTATGGATTGTGATTGAGATTAAGTTGTCCCACATTGGTTAGTAGTTGAAACATTGAAATAAGTAAGGTTGTATAAGAAAGGATGATGATATGTCTTTGTGTCAACTCATACTCATTGACACAATGAGAATGAAGTATTTGTTAAATGATGAATCGTAGTGAAATCTTAATTGTCCCACATTGGTGAGAAAATGAAAGGTTTTGAATAAAAAAACTATATAAAGAGAAGATGACGAATTGAATGTAGATCCAAAATTTGATCCTATTTTGGGTTAAATAGTTGTTTTTGAAATTACATGATAAAATATTTCATGTAATAGTTAAATTTTCATTTTTATTTTCCTTACATATATATATATATATATATATATATATATATATATATATATATATATATGTATATGTATATATAAATGAAACAACAGAGGATATTTGATGTGACATTTTGAGAATGGAGTATTTCTGAGATTATGGATTGCGGTTAGGATTAAGTTGTCCCACATTGATGAGTGGTTGAAATATTGAAATTAGTAAGGTCGTATAAAAAAGGAGGATGATATGTCTTTGTGTCAACTCATACTCATTGGCACAGTGAGAATGAAGTATTTGTTAAATGGTGTATTGTATTGAAATCTTGATTGTCCCACATAGGTGAGAAAGTGAAAGGTTTTGAATAGAAAAAAACTATATAAAGAGAAGATTACAACTTGAATGTAAATCCAAAATTTGATCCAATTATGTGTTAAATAATTATTTTTTATTTACATGACAAAATATTTCATGTCATAAGTAAAATTTTCATTTTGATTTTCATTATATATATATATATATATATAATGAAACAAACAAGGGTATTTGACGTGACATTTTGAGAATGGAGTATTTCTCAATATATATATATATATATATTAAAGGAGAAACCAAGGTGGATGACTTGGCACAATGAGAATGAAGTATTTGTTAAATGGTGAATTGTGGTAAAATCTTGATTGTCCCACATTGGTAAGAAAGTTAAACGCATCAAGAGAAAAAGACTATACAAAGAGAAGATGACAACTTGAATCTAGATCCAAAATTTGATTAGTTATTTTTTTATTTACATAACAAAATATTTCATGTAATAGTTAGAGTTTTTATTTTCATTATATATATATATAAAAATGAAATAATCGAGGGTATTTGATGTGACATTTTGAGAATGGAGTACGTATTTCTCAAATTATGGATTGTGGTTGGAATTAAGTTGTCCCACATTGGTAAGTAGTTGAAATATTGAAATAAGTAAGGTCATATAAGAAAGGAGGATGAGATGTCTTTGTGTCAACTCATACTCATTGGCACAATGAGAATGAAGTATTTGTTAAATGGTGAATTGTAGTGAAATATTGATTGTCCCACATTGGTGGAAAGTGAAAGGTTTTGAATAGAAAAATACCATATAAAGAGAAAATGACAACTTGAATGTAGATCCAATATTTGATCCAATTTTGTGTTAAATAGTTATTTTTTATTCACTTGACAAAATATTTCATGTCATAAGTAAAATTTTCACATTCATTTTCATTATATATATATATATATATAATGAGACAACCAAGAGTATTTGACGTGACATTTTGAGAATAAAGTATTCCTCAAATTATGGATTGTGATTGGAATTAAGTTGTTCCACTTTGGTAAGTAGTTGAAAGATTGAAACAGATAAGATTGTATAAGAAATGATGATGAGATGTGTTTGTATCAACTCATACTCATAGGGTTGTGTTATTCTGAGTGACCCTCACTTTGTTTACATAAAAATCAGTTGGAAAATTTGATCATAATAAACTATATATAAGTATATATTAAAGGAACAACAGTAAGTGTAAAATGAAATCTTAGAGAACGATAAGGAGAAACGAAGGTAGATGACTTGGTACAAAGAGAATGAAGTATTTGTCAAATGTTGAAATATTGATTGTCCCACATTGGTTTAAAAAAAATGAAAGGTTCTTGAAGAGAAAATGACCATATAAAGAGATGATGACATATTGAATGTGAATCCAAAATTTAATCCAATTTTGGGTTAAATAGTTATTTTTTATTTACATGAAAATATTTCCATGTAATAGTTAAAATTTTCATTATCATTATATAAAACTCTATATATATTAATGCAACAAACGAGGGTATTTGACTGACATTTTGAGAAAGAAATATTTCTCAAATTATGAATTGTGGTTGGGATTAAGTTGTCCGGATGAGTAGTTGCAAGATTGGAATAAGTAAGGTTGTATAAGATCCTAAATCGGGGGAGGAGGAGAGTTTCCATAGATTTTTGACGAGAAGCATTATTTACTTTCAAGTTGTTGCATTTGGTGCTCCAATACATTCTTTTGTTTATCTTGTCATGTAGGTGTTGATCATAGGATGACACCTACACTTTTAGCGCTCTAATGGAAATTCAACATCGGACAAACATATAAATGTTAGACGGCATTTGACAAACATATAACAATTATTCGCCATATAACAACCACAAGTTGCTATAAGGTTGAGAAAGCGATCGTTGGTCGAACGTGGGTGTCAATGATAAGAGATTAGGGGTACAATGGTGGACCTTATTAGAGTGAATAACCTTCATTGCAAATTTAGTTTCATGCATGGTGTCATTAAATGAATTACGTGAACTTTTCATGTTAAAATTTTATACGAGCATACGGAGTTTCTTGTTTTGGGAATAAGTCGATGTGCACGAGCGTGTGTTCAAAGAAAAAGATAAATTTGTTTACGTTGCAAGATGATGTTCTTTCACTCTTTTCATGTGGGATAAACACTTTTGTGAAAATCATGAAAATGTTTTACTACAAAGTTTTCTTTTTATAACTGAAATGAGTATTGCCACGTTGCTATCACACAAATGAGTGTGAGAGCCGACTGACTCACTTCGTATAAGTGATTTCGTTCCAAAATTTTCTAGTCGTATTTGAAATGTTTTATTGAATATATTTTTGGTTTGCGCCGACATAGATTCGGCGAGCCAATGTTATGATTTATATTGGGGTTGCAGATGAGCGATCCTTGAGGTCGCTGTGTTTACGATTCAGCTTGAGTAGTTTGTTTCATGCATGCTCGGGTTTGTTTCATGTCATCGTATTTGTCAAACTTTCAAATGTACGAAATGATGTAAAATATTGTGTTATCATGCATGAAGGTTATGAACTCGCTAGGTCGTGGAGGATATGGTAACTAAGAATAAGAAGAGGTGTCGAGTATGAATTTTGTTAGTTGGACCATTATGGCCGATGTATGACCTTAGTGTCCCAGGTAAAGGAGGACGATGAACAACGAGAGTCTCAGACATTGATTTTACTAATGTCCATATTATTGTAGATTAGACTCTGGTTCTGGTATTAAGAATAGTTATGTTTGGGGTAAAATATCGAAGTCGTTGAGGTACTTCTAATAATGTAATATTAGTAAGCAACATTGCTACATTTCGGGAGGAAATGTTTTGGCCTTGATGGCGAGCTTTGAGGTGGTCTTATAATTAGACCTTGTTTGATGTGAGTATTGTGCTTTCTTCAAGAAAGAGTCGCGAGTATAATTTTGGTTATGATGTGCTGAAAGGAAGAGGTCCTGTTGGGAATCCTGGTAGGAAGGTAAGAGGTCTCAGTGACCCATATAGGAATGAAGTTATTAGCACAACCGAGGTAGGTGTGCATCGGTAGATTTTGGTCTTAAAGGAGATGCGTTTTACATTCTTGAATTACATGATCTTGCTTTTGAATCAGCAGTGAGTCGATGGGAGATGGGGACTCGTTTGGGTAACTTGCATGAAGGTTCTAAATGGCGTGAGGTGTGGCGTGGCGGCGAGGTCAAGCCGCAAGCCTTACGAGTTACGGCGAGGCCATAACTTTTTCAAGGCGTGGCCTAAGGCGAGAAATCTGTATATATAATGTGGAACAATTAAGAAATGTAACCGACAATTAATTCATCTATCACCTAACAATAACAATGACATAATGTTTGTGTCAATGTCATGAACAACAATGATTAAACAAATTAAATTCATATAAAACTATAAGCAAAAGAAGAACCATCGATAATTTTATATCATATATACAAATCTTACAAAAATGATATCAATAGATCATAACAAAAAGAATGTTTTACTAATGGTTTCATAATTCATACATCTCCAACCTAAAATTCTAATATCATATACGAATCTTCCTCACCTTCAACTTATGGTTCATGAATTCCCGCTTTTGGTGAATAACTATAATCATTAATATTTAATTTGATAAGCCATAGATTATACATAAAAGTAAAAAAAAACTCATTCATGCTTCAAACACGCCTTATAACCCGTCGTAACGCGTCATAACACGTCGTAACCCGTCTCAAACACGCCATAACCCATCATAACGTGCCATAATGCAAGCCACGCCTCAGAGTTGCGCCACGGGCTTTAACGTGGCGGCAAGGCCACGCCTCGACGTTATGGCGCGCCATAACGCGATTTTTAGAACCTTGGTCATGAAGACAATATCCTTTGTGTGCGAAAAGGATCGTGAAGAAATTTTTTAAAGTGTGATAGGTGCGTAGGCAAGTTGGTGGCCTTTATGCCAAGGCGGACGTGTAAGTCATTGTTGTGATAATGGGTTGTCGTTATATCAAGTCGTGGGCTTGAGGTATAATGTGAGATAAGTATAAGTATGGAGTGATGTTAGGCGGCTACCTAAAATAAAAACTTGTGTTATTACCGGTTGCGTTGAATGTTGGGTGAATTTACCTCACTCTAACTAAATGTCGACGTGAATGCAATATTCAGTTAGTTCATGGCGTGTGTAATAGATTTAAAATTCTTTGGGAATATTGAAGTATTCTTTGGGTATAAAGAAATTCTGGTGAGTAGGTTAACTTTGCTTGGAAAACGAAAAACGTATGGTTCTTTTGAGCATTAATTGTGGTTTCAGGAAGACTTGGTTGATCATTTCAAGTGAGAATTGTGGTGAAACCGTTTGGTTAAGCATAATAACGCAAATGTGCTTTTGACACATTTGAAATGATCGAAAAGTGGAGTAGATGTTGGTAAAAGGGAAGTGTTCCAGGACAGTGTAAGGAGGTGAAGACGGTATGTTCTAATAAGCGAAAAAAGATTGAAAGTAAGAAGATTGGTAAGTGGCACCAAATACGTGGATCATTGTTAAAGCGGTGTTATTGGTAAGTATTTGAACTCCTCGTGAGAGTATGAGAACGTGGATTATTGTGTATGTCATGGTTAGACTGTGGGAAGACTTGAGCGGATTATTAACTTTTTCCTTGAAAGTGTGTGATATATGCTTTCAAGAAGGCATGGTGTAAGTGGTTGTACGGGGCACCCGAAGTGTGAGACCGTCCGATTTGAGTAAGTATTAGTATGATAAACGTTCCAAAGTGAACATGATTTTTAGTGACAGGTTATTTGAAAGGGCTTGGTGTGAGTACGGTCACTCCTTCTAGTTGGATGCTTGTTGGGTGCAACGAGAATGTAAATGTGAGTCTTTAGGACTAGTTTAGCTTCGATTGGTGATACCCCAGATGATGGATTGTGGAGGTCGTCTGCTGCTATCTATGAATGAGTATGGGGTGATGACGTGGTAGGAGCACACGTTTTGGCTAACATTGATCAGTTGAAGTCAATGTGATGTAGGAGAGAAGGTATTGTTGCTTTAAGCGTATGTCATGTTTGGGGAACCAATCTCAGAATTTCAAGTTACGCCGGTGAAGGAACGCACAATTGTGAATTTATCAAGTTGTTCAAGCTTGACCTTGTGCTAAGATTAGCGAAATGGGTGCTTATATTTTTGTAATGGATTCATGTCGTTGTGAAGTTAAATTCGGTAAAATTCCTTGTTTATAAGGAAGTGAAATGTATGTGAAAACCTTGATTAGACGCGTTTTAAAACCATGAGTCCGGGTGTGTGGACAAAGCGGACAATATCTGGTTCGGTTGGCTTGGGATATTAAAGATGGTATAGTTGATGGGAAGAGATTACGAGTATATTATGCAAATCTTCTAAACCAAAGAAAGTTGTAGTTAGCCGAGGGGCGAATTCCAGGGACATCGAACGTTTATGATCTTGGTCAGAAGTGTTGGAACGAGTTTCATCTTGCGCCTTGCGCATTTTCTTCAGGGCAACGGGTGCGACCCTCCGGATCTTCTCCATATGGGCGTATAAGCAGAGTAAAGTATGGAATGCATGTAGTCGCACGATTAAACACAAACGTTAGAAAACAGACGACAAAAGTATATGAAACTAAATGGATCGTACATACCTTAAAGGTCATCCCTGCGACCTGCGATCCCATCTCGTCGACCGTGACCTCCCGGAGTCGTTCCTCAAAGGACGGCTGGAGAAATTTCTAAAGGTCAGGGAAGATCTTGTGACTATCACCGTCATCGTACCGGTGGACTCCTCCGTCATCTTCCCTTTCCCTTTGTCGGTCGACGAGGGAGAACGGGCGACCTCTCCAGCCAAAGGAGGGGCCACACTCACCGGAGCCGCATCTATGACTCTCGGTGGTGTCTTCGTCTTCTTAGTGGTGGCGACCATAGATGGATCACCACCCTTCGACGACGGTTCCCTCTGGGGAACCGTCTTGGACTTCTTTACCCCCGACGACGGGGGTGGGGGAGCCTTACTTTTCAACACCTTGGCCTGACGGGCCAGGAGGAGTTGAGCCTCTTTCTTTGACATACCGTAAGTAGGCAAATCGCCTGACCTACCTGCAAAATAAAAGAAATATGATAAGAAGGAGATGTATAAGCAAAACGTACGACATACCAGGTAAAACGTAAGACTATTACCTGCTATCTCTTATTCCTCCTTTTCTCTCTCTTTGCCTCTTATTCGACAGAGACCTCCGTCTCCCCAAGCACTTGGACCTCGTCGTCTGAACCTTCGTCCCTAAGATTGCGCTGGACGAAGAAAGATCTGTCATCTGGATTGTACATCCGGAATTTTTCAATCTTCGCCAGCGTCTCTTTGGAGACGCCGACATCAGGGAACGTGATGGCTGAAACAAAAACGCATGATCAGTCAAAGCGCACGACTTTAAGATAATACACGACGAGCGAAAAATGACTTACTGTTGGTGTTCCACCCAGCAGAGACCCATGTCGTGTCCTCCTCCAGGAGCTCGAGCGAATGCGTCTTGCCAAAGACGTATCGGGCCTTCCACCCACGGTCGTTTACCTAGGTGTTCAGCACCAGAACCTGAGCTCCCCTGTACTTAGAGAACATGATGTACCGGTGGTAGTTATCCACCTTAACCATGTGGGAGGCCAGAAGTTCCTCCACTGTGAATGGATTCGTCCACTCGCCGGTGATCCTATCGATCACACGGACGATTCGCCAAAATTGTGACATCATCTGAGCAGAGGAAAGACGGAACTTGCCCAGAAACTCCCTAACTAATGGGGAGAACAGCCACTTGAAACCCACTTTGAATGGGTATTCGTATAAAACGAAATGCCCATTCGGGCACTCGGACGGCCGAAACGGATCCGCCGAGTACAACCGTACAGCATTTGGGACGCCCGATAACGTCCGGAAAGCCGATAGACCTTCTTGGCCAGTAATGGTGCTCGCAGGTTCGATCGATAATATGAAAGTGATGAGAGATGAAAACTTTTCTCTCGATTTATAACAAACGTACGAAAAAGGAAACTAAATCTCTCTGAAAAACTTTCTGAAAAAATCTTTTTCTGTAAATATTTCAAACGTAAAAAAGGAAATGATCTCCAAAATCGCGATATTTATAGCAACGTCGTGTCAGGTCGACCCGGTGGACGGTAGATAACTCATATAACACTTATGTAAGACCATTCTTGTATTGAGATAAGGGCTTGCAGGTTATTTACAAACGAATATTTGGTCGTACATTTCCATGTTGGTCGTATGTTCCATACGATCGACGTCCGAGACTCAAGACGGTCGTACGATAACACTAACCGTTAACAGTCAACATCTGTTTCTTTTGTCATTAATGCAGGTCCACGAGCAATCATTACACAATGATCATAACAAACGGGCTTTTAATGACATTAAAGACCCGACAACGGTTGCAAAACAAGTCATCAAGACGCATTTATTGCCGACAAAAGCTATATAAAGGCCTGCTCCACATTCGAACGTGACACAACTACACACATCGAATCAACGGATAATCTATGCAACACCTGAACTCTACATTTCTACACTCTCAACATTCTTACATCAGAAGCATTTGAACGAGAGTCACTCACGCAAGTTTCGCACGACGAGCAGTTCAAATCGCACGACATCAGCTTATTTCGCATGTTTCTTGCATAATTTACAACTTTATCTTACGATTAAGTTTGTTTTTACTCTTATTGTAATCTGTTGTACACAAATTATTTGTTACCAAAGGACTTTCGCCCCAGTTTGGCGATCATAGTGCACCGTCGACTCTCACAAGTCGACCGCGGTTTTTCCCTCGTTTGAGTTTTCTGCGTCACCAATTCTCCTGTTTTATTTACTTTTTTCGCGATCGTGTTGTTTGTCTTGAGATCCCTTTCTTTAGTTGTTAAAAGTTCCACATCAACCTTAAGTTATCCTTTGGGTGATTTTTGGCATTAACAGATATAAATTGGTATTGAAAAATTGTGTTAATATACATGTTTAGAATACTTTGGTTTAGTGAAAATTGAAGTAGTAAATAAAAAGGGTAACGTGTGGAATCAAATGGTGAAATTATGTTTATTCGGTTAATTGAATACCATGTGTTCGGTTAAATGCCTACAAGAGTAACATTATGATTAAGCTTAGGATAAAAATCATTGAGCTAGTTTTAATGTTTAGTATGTTAAAATATATTTTAGAGCATTTAAACTGAGTAAAACGTGAAGTTTGGATCATTAAAAAGTGAGTTGGGAACATGTGGAAATCGGATATGAGATCATGTGCAGGTCAGTAGGTTTAACAGTGCATAACTCCAATTTTACAGGTAGAAGTCCTTAAATGTATACTACAACTCTTATGAAGGGTCTCCAACCTAGTTGTGACCCTAAGTGGCTCAAAACTTTGAGTTTTTGAAAAACTTATCACAATGTACTCGAGATCAACTCACTGTTTTTGTAAAATATGTATAAAATCAATGGATGCTCCAAATGAGGTGATTCTAATTTGACTAGAACCTTAAGATACTATACTACAACTTTTATTTATATAATATCATCTGCATTGGCCTCTAAGTACGAGATTAGGCTAAAAAATAAGGACATAAGTTGTAAGTGCAAGGGTCGAAACGGCATTAGACATTCAAAAACATTTAAAACATAAACACATTATTAGAAGAATTCAGGTGTGAGTTTTATGTCATGCAAGTAATAACAACTCATGGTTTCATTAGGCACGTGAGCAAGTCAGAATTTATCGTAAGTCTCGTTTGATCATGTGTTACTTCTAAAATTCGGTTAAGGTATGAGTTTCACTTCCTCTGACTCTTGGGAAACTATTTGTTGTAGTTGACCCTTGTTAAAGGTGGTTCACCGCCTTGTGATTAATCACTTGAACGTGGTCAATGAAATGTGTACTTACACACATATATGTATGATATTTATGGTAAACACTTGAGTTTATTTTTTAAAAATGTGATTCTTTTCAAGTTCTGATATGGTTCTCATCTTTTGAGTGATTTTTGAGATTGTAAAGTATATTGGAATTTGATCTCTTTATGAATGCCATTCAGGTAGTGACACATTTAATTTTCTTGTTTTCAATATTACCCAATTAATGTGAACAATAGTTGGGATGTATTTTATGACGACTTTGTATTCATGGCATCATGCGTGTGAACTCGGTCCACCAGGGTAGGCCAATAGTGGCTTTCATGAACCCGACCCTGGGGACTACGCCCACTTTGTTGGCTCGAGGGCGGAGGATGGATCAATCCTAGAAAATTCACCCACAAAACAAGTGACTGTGGTTTAATACACGGTGGCGTCAGGTGTATGCCCCTGTCCAATAGTTCGTATAGTTCGCGTGGTTTGGCCACTCTACGAACACTCGAACATGAATTGACAAACTTTGTTTATATTATGTTTTGAAGTTAAATTGTGAATTGTCTTGGATTTCTATGAATTTGGTTTAATTGAATTGTAAGTCTTCTACTTTATTATCAGTGTTATTTATTGTTATTCTGAATTCATGTTATAATATGTTCACTGAGTCTTGTGCTCAATCTTGTTTCTTGTTTTCTGACAAGACAGACATGCAACTTTGGGAGTCTTTAGACTCTCCTAAAAATGTTAACGTTTTATGTTTATAACCACTTTTTGAAATATAATATTTACGTTGTACAACATGCCTTAGAAGTTGTAATTTATGTTTGGAGTTTATTAGTAGCCCTAAATTAGTTGTCTCATTGTATCAAGTCCCATTAGTGACATCGTCGGTGTTAGCCCCTGTTAATGCCAAAAATCACCCAAAAGGATAACTTGAGGTTGATGTGGAATTTAATAACTAAAGAAAGGGATCTCAAGACCAATCAACACAATCGCGATAAAAAGTAAATAAGACAAGAGATTTGGTGACGCGGAAAACCCAAACGAGGGAAAAAACCACGGTCTACATGTGAGAGTCGACGGTGCACTATGATCGCCAAACAGGGGTGAAAGTCCTTTTGTAACAAGAGTTTTGTGTATAAAAGATTACAATAAGAGAAAAAGTAATCGTAATCGTATCGTGCGTCGTGCGTCGTGCGTAAATCGTGTGAAATCAGCTGTTGTCGTGCGGTTCGAACTGCTGTCGTGCGAAACTTGCGTCAGCGATATGTGTTCGAATGCTCAGATTGTTACAGTTGTATTGCGTAGAAAATGTAGAAATGAGTGCAGATGTGTCGAATTCAGATGTGATTCGATGTGTAATGGATTGATCACCGATGTCTTTTTCGGATGTAGAGCAGGTCTTTATATAGCTTCCGTTGGCAATAAATGTGTCTTGATGACTTGTTTTGTAACCGTTGTAGAGTCTTTAATGCCATTAAGAGCTCGTCTGTTACTGGCCGTTGTACCATGATTGCTCGTGGACCTGCATTAATGAACAACATAAACGAATGTTGACTGTTAACGGTTAGTGTAATCGTACGACCGTCTTGAGTCTCGGACGTCGGTCGTATGAAACGTACGACTATCATGAAAGTGTACGACCACATGTTCGTTTGTAAATAACCTGCAAGACCTTACCTTAATACAAGAGTGGTCTTATATAAATGTTATTTGAGTTTTCTATCGTCGGTCGTAAGGTGTGATTTTTTACCCAAACAGTTGACCCCCAAAATTTTAATTTAGGCGTGAAATTCGAATTTTAAATCCGACGAAGTGGTTTGACATGTGTCAGATGGGGAAAGGATCTGGTTGAATCCCAACCGTCTTGGTTTGATTTGGACCAGAGGAGACGAAGAGGTCGTGACGTCACGATAACGTGTCAGAGGCTTGGAGCCGTTAGAGGACAGGTGTCGCCCATCGGCATGGTGCATGCGAAAAGGTGGTGGACAGCTGTCGACAATCCAACGGGTCGACCTGACCTGATGTTGCTATAAATATCGCGATCGTCGAGATCACTTCCTTTTTTACGTTCGTGATACACTTCCGAGAAATACTTTCGAGAGAGATTCAGAGGAAATCTACTGGTGCTTGATCGTTCGAGGTTTTTAGAGGTCTAAGGTACGATCTTTTATCCTTTTAACCATGCGGAAAAAGTCGATATCTAAGAAGGCTACTGCGTACAGGGATCTTATGGACCTATACGTAGCACAAGTTTCTGTGCCCGACTTTTATGTCCCCTCCGAGCCGGCGAGCTCTTTTCAAGAGAAGGAGGAGGTGGAAGCCTTTAGGTTGTCGGCGGGCATCCCTGACGAGGTCCGATTATATACGTCTGACCAACTTAGACCATCGGAGTGTCTAAGAGGATTCTTCGTTTTATGTGAGTATCCTTTTAGAATAGGATTTAGATGGCCTTTTACTCCCCTGGTCAGGGAATTTTTGGATGCTTTTGACCTATCTCCTGGGCATATTTTGCCTGAACTTTGGCAGATCTTTCAGGAGATCAATCGGATCACTACTGATTGGGACGTTCCTTTCACGGTGCGTGATCTGTTGACGGATATACCATCGTTATAGCCTGTCCTCTAAGCTGAGAGGCGGACATACCTTGGTTCCCGACACCCTAGTCCACGATCGTGGGTGGAAGGCCAAATATGTTATTGGTCGGGTGCGGACTCTCGGTCGTATAGACGAAGATACTTCCTGGGTCGCATCTGGGTGGAACACCAGGGGTATATAAATTTTAACTTATCGTACGTCTTTCAGTATTTAATTTTGTCTTTTGCTAAATTTTTGTCGCTTGCTTTCAGATATCAACTTTGCCGCAGTCGGGTCTGCTCCCGACTCTAAAGAGAAAGTCGCAAGACTTTTTTCTTTCTGCGTCGAAGAATTGTTCGACTCTTCTGATCGTACGACTGTTGGAGTTTCATAAGCCGAGGAGAGAAGTCGACAAGAGACTTCAACAAGTAAGTGCTGATCGTACGTTTTCTTTTTCTAGTTTGGGTCGTACGATAGTTACTGACACTTGTCGTTTTTGCAGGTGATTCCGAGATGCAGTCTGTCTCCGGTAAGAGGAAGGAATCACAACTAGCTCTGGCCCGGAAGGCCAAGGAGCTGAAGAGGAAGGATCCTCCGGGTCGGAGGTTTTAAAGAAGACGAAGTCGGTTCCCCTGAAGGAACCGTCGTCGACGGGTGGAGAGCCTATGATGGTCTCCACTCCGGAGAAGGCGAAGACACCTTCGGGTGTACCTGGGGTGATACCGTCGCCCCCGACATCGTCCGCTGCAGGGGATAAGGGGAAAGGTCCCCAGGTCGAGGAGACCCCCGAGGTTACGATGGTCAACTTTCCATTGCCGTCGAACATTTTGATGGGCGACGTCTTGGATAGGACGAAGATTTTCCCAAACTTGGGAAAATTTCTCCTGCCAGCCTTCAAGGAACGCTATCGGGGTGTTTCTGTGGATGAGACGGGGTCTCATGTTGCAGGACTCTCCTTTCTGGTATGTCATTTTTTCTTTTGTATCGTATGATTTTCCTCTCTGATAAGATAGTCTTACCATTTTTCGTGCGACTGCAGGCGTTTCAGGCGTCGTTGTGCCTTTTTGGCAAACTGGAGGAGCTCCAGAAGGTCGACCCTTCCGTCGTTGAGGAGCTTCAGCGAGCACAAGAGGGTGAGCGTAAAGCTCGAGAGGATGAACGGGCGACGAAGGCCTGGATGGAGGCTCTCTCCGTTCAACTGGACGATCTCCATAGTAGTTTGGAGACGTCGTCTTAGGAGAAGGAAGAGCTCTGAGGTTGCCTCAAGGAGGCGTTGGAGAAGACCTCTGCCTATGTTTTTGGCGACAAAGGTGACCCTCACCGTGTGCGAAAAATAGGTGGGGGACCTGAAGTCCTCCGTTAAGGCCGCTGAGGCCTAGACGGGGGCCTTAGAGGAGAAGCTCCTCTCGTTTGAGGCGCTGACCCGTCAGAGGGTCAGGGCGGCAATTATGCACCGTCATCTGCAGGGGAAAAACCCCTTGGCTGGCGCGGAGGCCGAGGTCGCCTCTTACCTCGAGCATGTCGGGACCGAGGAGGATCTCGACCAAGAGGATAGGGTCGACGATACCGATTCCGCGGAGACCAGGACGGGTGGAGCGGAAGACGAGAGCGGAGTCGACCAGGGCCATAAGTAGGCTTTTGTACTTTTTGTAATTTTTCGTTCCAGGGCGACCGTTGGTGGTCGTGCCTTTGTCTTATATCTTTTTGATTTAATACAAGTGTATTTCTTGTCGTACTATCGTTATTTTTACTTTGTCGTAATAAATAAAATAAACGAAAGATAACAAGACTTAAAATACGAGCGTATAAAGCGGTGAATGTAAAACTGTACGACATACGTATACATAATTTTGGAAGTAACCGGGCGACTGGGCCGAAGTAATATTCTAAGTATGGAATTAAAGTCATAAGACTTTGACTCCGAAACTCAGATTTAAGAAAGCGCCTGTTTGTGATCGTAAGATTCATGAGATGAATCGTAAGGTTCGTGTTTATGACGAGAAAGTCATGACTTATTGGTCGTGACATACTAGCCATGACCTTGTTGTCTCAAAGACTTTGTTTCTCACGATATAAATCGTAAGACTGGCGTTTGTGTGATCCTGCGAGCCTGAAATGTAAGATTCAGAGGTGGTCGTTGGTTTGACCAATGACCCTCCGATGCTTAAGTCAGTAATCGTTCGATAAAGAACAAATAATAAGAAAATTCTTAGAAGAAGTATTTCTTTAAATGAACTGCGTTCCAGCTACGTGGGATATCTTGGTCGTCGAGGGTTTGAAGCCTGTAAGCACCCTTCCCAACGACTTCGGATATGCGATAAGGTCCTTCCCACTTAGTGGATAACTTACCTGCATTTGGTTCTTTCGTGTTTTGGAATACCCGTCGTAAGAAATAGTCACCTTCCTAAAAGATTTTGGTTTTAACATTTTTGTTGAAATGTCGCTCAACGACTTGTCGCCGAGATGCCATCTTGACTAAAGCAGACTCTCTTAGCTCTTCGAGAGCGTCGAGGTCGTAGCTCAAGTCCACCAAGTTATGATCAACGGACGTATGTCTCGATGTCGGGAGCTGCACTTCAATAGGTAAGACGGCTTCACAGCCGTAAACCAATAAAAATGGTGTATGTCCTGTCGATGTTCGAGGTGTCGTACGATTGGCCCATAGGACCGATGGGAGTTCTTCGACCCACTTTCCCTTAGCAGACTTAAGTCTTTTCTTGATTGAATTGATAATGACTTTATTGCTTGATTCTGCAAGGTCGTTAGACTGGGGATAACGTGGGGTTGAAGTCGTGAGTTTGATACTACGGTCCTCACAAAATCGTTGTGTACGATCACTTATGAACTGTGACCCATTGTCACACACGATTTCGGAAGGGATTCCGAACCTGCATAGAATGTTAGTCTGGATAAAAGAAATGACTTCTTTGTCCCGAATCTGGGAGTAGGCGGCTGCTTCTATCCATTTAGAAAAGTAAACTGTAAGGACTAACAAAAAGACCTTCTGCCCTGAGGCAGGAGGTAATTTACCAACGATGTCCATTCCCCACCTCATGAAGGGCCATGGGATTAAGGACGTGTGTAAAGGTTCGGAAGGTTGGTGTATCACACTTGAGTGTCGTTGACATGCGTCACAGCTTTGGACATACCTGGTGGCATCTTGCCTTAATGTTGGCCAATAGTAGCCTTGACGCGATATACGATTTGCAAGACTACGACCACCGGAATGGTTGCCGCATTCGCCATCGTGCATTTCTTTCAGAATATTTTGTACCTGTTCTGGATTGTCAATGCATCTTAGGTTCAGGCCTGTCGATGATCGTCGATAACGTCTATCGCCTATGAGGAGATATTTTGAAGCTTTAAATTTCAATTTTCTGAGCTTCCACTCTATCTTCAGGCAACTGGTCGTGCACAAGATAGTTCTTGATGTCGTGCGACCAACCGTTCTCTATGTTAAGAACACAAATCGTCTCAGAGTCCTTGATGGATGAGGTTGCTAGATGGATCATAGGAATAGCGTCAAACGACGGCTTGTTGAGTGTTGATCCAAGATTTGCTAGTGCATCGGCTTGAGTGTTTTGATCTCTGGGGATTTGTTCGATTGAGAACGGATCAAATATTTTTGACTTTTCCTTGGTTATCTCGAGATAGGCTATCATCTTGGAATCTTTTGTTGCAAATTCCCTGTTCATTTGGTTTATGACCAGCAGGGAATCGCTTTTGACGTGAAGTCCGACTGCCCCCAAGTCGTGAGCCATATTCATGCCCACGATCAGAGCTTCGTATTCTGCCTCTTTGTTAGTAGTTTTGAAACTGCATCGTATGGAATACACCATCTTGCCACCTTGTGGGGACTTTAAGACGACACCAAGACCTACTCCTCTAGAGTTTGAAGAACCATCGACATGGAGCACCCAGGTCGTGTCGCTTATAGTCTCCACAGTACAGGTCTTGATTTGTGCTTCTTTTTCCAGTTCGGGACTGAAGTCAGCGACGAAATCAGCCAGGACCTGAGACTTAATTGTTGTGCGAGGTTTGAAGTCAATATCGTAGCTACTGAGGTAGATACTCCATTTCGCTAGTCGTCCTGATAGGTCAGGTTTTCTCAGGACCGACTTAAGAGGAAAGCTTGTTACGACGGTAACAGGATGGGATTCAAAGTAGTGTCGTAACTTCTTTGCTGCTGTGACTAGTGACAGAAGTAATTTCTTCATGGACGTATATCGTGTTTCCGCGTCTAATAGAGACTTACTAACGTAGTAAATCGGTAGCTGCTGTCTGTCGTCTTCTCTAGTTAAGACGACACTTACTGAGTGAGGACTTACAGCGAGATACAGTTGTAGGATCTCGTGTTCCCCTGCTTTCGAAAGCAATGGTGGAACGGCCATATATTCTTTCAATCGTTGTAACGCCTGCTCATGATCGTCCGTCCAGTCGAAGCCTTTGTTCTTTCTCAAGACATTATAGAACAAACGACATTTATCAGACGACCGTGAGATGAAACGGTTTAACGCCGCTATACGACCTGTAAGTTGTTGGACCTCCTTGAAGTTTCTGGGCGAATTGATGTTTATCAAGGATTTGATTTGATCGGGATTTGCCCTTATGCCTCGCTGTGTCACCATGTACCCCAGGAATTTCCCGGCGCTGACTCCGAAAGAACATTTTGTAGGATTCAGCTTCATCTGATATTTTCGCAGGATGTCCAAGGATTTCTTTAGATGATCGATATGGTCGGTCGCCTGCTTAGATTTGACAAGCATGTCGTCAATGTAGACCTCCATGGTGTCTCCAAGAGGCTCCTTGAACATCTTGTTAACCAATCGCTGATAGGTCGAACCTGCATTCTTCAAACCAAAAGGCATGACTTTGTAACAGTAGATGCCTTTGTCTGTCATAAAAGTAGTCTTCTCTTGGTCTTCACTGTGCATTAGTATCTAGTTGTACCCGGAATAAGCATCCATGAACGTCAAGAGTTCATGTCCTGCGGTCGCATCGACCATAGCGTCGATGTGGGGTAGTGGGAACGGATCCTTAGGACAGGCCTTATTAAGGTATGTGAAATCGATACATACGCGCCACTTCCCATTCTTCTTTTGTACGACCACGACATTGGATAACCAATCGGGGTATTTTACTTCTCTGATCTTCCTAGTCGTAAGCAAGTTGTCGACCTCATCGTTGATCACCTTGTTCCGCTCAAGGGCAAATTTTCGACGTTTTTGCTTTATTGGCTTGAAGGATGGGTCGACGTTCAGCTTGTGGGATATGACATTGGGGTCTATGCCCACCATGTCCTCGTGTGTCCAAGCGAAACAGTCAGCATGTTCCTGCAAAAAGGAGATTAGCTGGCCCTTTATGACAGAATCTAATGATGCCCCCATGAAGACAATCTGATCAGGCTTGTCCTGGTCCAGGATGACTTCTTCTAGACGATAATCATTTGAGGATTCAGGGATATCCTGGATTTGTAACTGCTGCGCCATAGGATCTGGTTGGGCTGCCATTATCCTGTAAACAACAAAAACTTTACGAGATCGTTAGAGCGATGTATGCGTTGGCTTAAGATTTTCTCTAGATGGGGTCCCACGGATGGCGCCAAACTGTTAATGCCAAATATCATCCAAAAGGATAACTTGAGGTTGATGTGGAATTTAACAACTAAAGAAAGGGATCTCAAGACCAATCAACACAATCGTGATAAAAAGTAAATAAGACAAAAGATTTGGTGACGCGGAAAACCCAAACGAGGGAAAAAACCACGGTCGACTTGTGAGAGTTGACGGTGCACTATGATCGCCAAACAGGGGCGAAAGTCCTTTTGTAACAAGTTTTTTGTGTATAACAGATTACAATAAGAGAAAAAGTAATCTTAGTCGTAAGAAAAAGTCGTGCGTCGTGCGTAAATCGTGCGAAATCAGCTGTTGTCGTGCGGTTCGAACTACTGTCGTGCGAAACTTGCGTCAGCGATATGTGTTCGAATGCTCAGATTGTTACAGTTGTATTGCGTAGAAAATGTAGAAATGAGTGCAGATGTGTCGAATTCAGATTTGTTTCGATGTGTAATGGATTGATCACCGAAGTCTTTTTCGGATGTAGAGCAGGTCTTTATATAGCTACCGTTGGCAATAAATGTGTCTTGATGACTTGTTTTATAACCGCTGTCGGGTCTTTAATGCCATTAAGAGCTCGTCCGTTACTGGCCGTTGTACCTTGATTGCTCGTGGACCTGCATTAATGAACAAAAGAAACGGATGTTGACTGTTAACGGTTAGTGTAATCGTACGACCATCTTGAGTCTCGGACGTCTGTCGTATGAAACGTACGACTATCATAAAAGTGTACGACCACATGTTCGTTTGTAAATAACCTGCAAGACCTTATCTTAATACAAGAGTGGTCTTATATAAATGTTATTTGAGCTTTCTATCGTCGGTCGTAAGGTGTGATTTTTTACCCAAACAACCCCCAAGTTTGAGATAATAATGAATTTTTCTAGAATAATTGTAATTAATTTATTTCGTTTTTATCTGAATCCCAAAATTATTAAATCAGCCTTTTTATATAAATAAAAAATGAACATAATTATTCCAAATGAGTCACTCAAATTAGATCTCACGGTTATCATAAATTAGAGAGTTCTCGTTTGATAAGACCCCTCACTCTATGTGTGCACACACACACACACACACACACACACATATATATATATATATATATATGAGTACATATGATAATTAAGTTATACACAGACAAATGTATACACTTAGGGACTGTTTGTTAGCAGCTTAATGGGACACATAGTTTATTCTGTCAGGTATACATGACTGTTTGGTAGTGGCTTAATGATATAGAAAGTGACTTATTTATAAGCTTTTAGGAGGGAGCTTTATGCAGAAAGCCAAGTTTTGTCCAAACCAGTATCTCCCAATTAAAAAGCATGACCCTTCCATCTATGAAAACATCCTCCCAAACAAAAACCTTTCCAATTTATACAGACAGATTGATCTACACAGACAACTTTATTCATACAGGACTTAATGGAAAACCAACCAAACAATCCCTTAGGTGGCGTTTGGTTCGCAGAATGTTTTTGGATGGAATGGAATCTGTCAAACGAAATTGACTTTGAAGGAATTGGAATGGAATGTTGTCAGGTTTGACCAGTTGTTTGGTTCACATAATTGGAATGGAATCTGTTAAAGGAATTGGAATCTGTCTGTTTGGTTCACAGAATGTAGCTTTGGAATTGGAATAAAATTTTGGTAAATGACCAAAATACCCTTTTGATAACTTTAATTGTTTTTTTCAAAAAAACGTTTTAATAAATAGTCATTATATACTTTATTTATATACTAAAAATGTAACAATACTCTTCACACTGAATTGCAAAACAGGAGTGAAGAAAAGAGTTTATTGGCTTTTTTTTGACAAAATCATAAAATGAACACTGAATTGCAAGAAACCAACACTGAATTGCAGCCAAATTACCTCTCAATAGCAGAACCCAGATACAAAAAACTCAAAATACGAAAGATTAAAGAGAAGCATAAGGAGAAACAAGTAATAACAACAACACAACTGCCCACTAAATATGTAAATCGCTGGTTAAAAGAGATGTTTCAAACTGAGTTTGCAGAAAACAGTCGATGTTTCAAACTGATGCAAGAATCCATGGAACACAGTCGATGTTTCAAACTGAGTTTGCAGAAAACGATTGGGCTCGATGACAAGAAGAAAAGGAGGAGAGAACGAACCTGTCGATGTTGTTGTCGATCGATGGTGAAGAAAACGACCGTTGCCGTCGATGGAGAAGAAAACGATTGGGCTCGATGGAGAAGAAAACGATTTGGGGTCGATGGAATGGGAGTGTCGGTTGCAGGTATATCAATTAGGGCAAGGGAAATAGCAATTTTCCTTGTTGCTATGTCATAATCAAATAGGGGGAGATTGTTGATCCAAACCCTCAGTGATTTGATAATGACCCACTATTATATACTTAGTGAAAATTGTAAGTTAACAATATGTATCAGAGTTTCACTATCGCTGATAAGTACTAAGATCTTCCAGTACCGCTGATAGGAACTCTCGCTCTTTAAATTAAACATTCAGCGAACACTGTTCACCATTTATGTTCTGAGCCTGTTCAGTCATTATGGTGATCGCTGATAAGTTAGTTGTTTACTTATGATCCTTGAAGACAAGTTTCACGTCAACTTAGGTTCTACACTGAAGTCGAAGATCAAGCTCAAGAACCAGCGACAAGTCTCCTAATGAACTGATGCGGATCAGCGAAGACTCAGATTTGTCCACTCAATGTGAAGTATCAAGTACAAGACTTCAGCTATCGCTGAACTTTATCATTCGCTGAAGTGAAATGATAATCGCTGAATCAACGAAAGCTGATCATGAAGTCCTCCGTACAAAGTACTTTTGTCTCAACCTCCCTTGCACGACTCCGTACGAAATGTCAGAAAAGAACCTCCGATTATCTGAATTCGTACAACAACTCTGACACTACACTGTACATACATGCGGCTACTTAGGTTGTCACTAAAGGTCAATGACATGCAACCAATCAGCTGATGACACGTGTAAAGTGTATACTGACTTGCATTAAATGCATGCAGTATATAAAGAGATGAACTCACTTCATTTGAAGTAACTTGCTAACTCTGGACAAGTTCAATCTCTTATCTCTAGATAGGTTATTATTAGTAATATCCTTATCTTTCTTAGTGCAAGAAACCTTAGTGTTCCAACTTGTTTAGATTTAGGATTTATCCTTAATCTTGTTTCCGCAACAAGCTGTAAATTGTTAATGATTTATCAATAAACAATTTAGAAAAGTAAAATAGTGTGTTTGTATTCAACCCCCCCCCCCCCCCTTCTACAAACTTGTATAACCCTTCGGGACCAACACGTTTATTTCAATATAACTTGTAAAGTATCAAATATAAGGTACCTAAGTTGTAAATTATAAAAGATAGGGACCTAAGTTGTAATTTAGCAAACATAAGGGACATAAGTTGTCATTCACCAAAGTTTAGGGACCTAAGTTGTAAATTAAAAAAGATAGGGACCTAAGTTGTAATTTAGAAAACATAAGGGACCTAAGTTGTCATTCACCAAAGTTTAGGGACCTAAAATGTAAATTAGCAAATTTATGGGACCTAAGTTTAGGAACCTAAATTGTAATCTAACATATAGTTTTATAAAAAAAACACTATAACATATATTTTTATAAAAAACACTGATGTTTTTATAATAAAACACTAACATTATATTTTTATAAAAAAAACACTCATCTTTTTATAAAAAAACACTCTAACATCTTTTTTTTTAAAACACCACTCTTATATTTTTGTTAAAAAAACACTCTAACATAATTTAAAAAAAAACACTCTAACATAATTTAAAAAAAAACACTCTAACATCTAAAAACACAATACTCTATAATAAACACAACACACTTAACTATTTTTAAAATAACATAATATCATGACAAAATATTATACAAATAACACATTCAAACACATAACAACATACATATCATATATTTTAAAATAAAAATAAAAGGAAAAACTATAACGGAGTTAAGAAAACGTACCAAACTTGTAACACGAGCCATCTTCAAAATCACGAACCGAGCGCGTATGCAACACGAGAGTTTGAGAGAGTTTGGGAGAAAAAGTGAGTGAGGATGTGGTGGTCGGATGGTCCCCCACCCTCTCTATTTAAAGGGCCGCGATTTGGAGGGTGGGGGGTTGACTGCAATTAATGAAATTAGGGTTTCACCCCATCCGACACCTGTTGCGGCAATCCCGGATCGTAGGCTCGGTACCGCGGGACAGGGGCTCCGCGGGTACCGCGGGCAAACTTGGAGGGCCTCCGCGGGTAAAGTGGTGATTCTTCCGGGATCGCGGGACCATCGAGGGACAAAACGGGGGCCACGTGGGCCTAGCCTGCGATCGCGGGGCCTATCGCGGGAAAATGGGGTATTTCTGCAAACCGAAAGAGATTTTGGGCATTTCTGCAAATCAGAGTCAAACTTTAGGTATTTTAATAAATTTCCCTAATATTTATTGGTATTATTATTTTGATTTTATTGTTTAATTTTTGATATAATAAATGTATTACCGGATAATCGTAACCCTAAATCTCTAAATCATTGAACAACAATTATTCACCTCGCATCCATCTCTTCCGCTAACCACCGACAACTCCAACGCCACCATCCACCAGATCTTTCTCATCACCTTTCACAACCATCGGTGCCGACAACCGTGCACAACCACCGGTGTACTCAACCACTATAGTTTGTCACCGTTCCACCACCACCACCGCCCCCCCCCCCCCTTCTCAAGGCACTGCTTCCTCCCCCTCACCATGAACCCCTTCTTTCTTAACAGGAGAACCCTAAGCTTCGATTCTGAAACAAACAAGGAGAACCCCCTTCGGATCTAACATCCACTTGTCGCCACCATAAGTTTTTGAAGCAGAAGATTCTTCCAGGTTTCGGGAGATCGAGATCCAACATCCCCCAACTGATTTCTGAGTTTTGAAGAACGGTTTATCGAGGTTTTTTAAAACAATGAGTTAAGGCTTCAAGTTTTGAGTTTTTCGAAGACGTCGATTTCGGAGTTTTTTGAAGACGTCGATTTCTGAGTTTTTTTTAAGAACGGTTTATCCATGTTTTCTAATCCGCTTTCACCCACCACCAACACCTACTAACACCTACAGTTGATCCTCCCGCTTCCTTATTTCACTCACTTGACTTATATGTTTTTGAAGCAGACTGAGTTTTAAGTTTTTGAAGCTCTGGTTGATCAAGATCTAGGTTTTTGACGCAAATTGAGTTATGGTTTTGAACAGGAATTCATGTAGATGTTTTTTAAGCCTTATTTTTCAAGATTGTGATATGGGTTTATATTCTTTCGATTTTAGGGAGCCATGCTTTCATTTTTTTTCCATTTAGAGTTTTGATTATAGCAAACTAAGCTTGATTTAGGGTTTTGATCTTATATAGGTTTGTATTACATATATTTTAATGAATTTATATAAATTTGTTCTTGTTGTCCTTAATGTTCCATAACTCTCTTGATGCTTTTGTGTTTTCAATGTTCCATGACGCTTCCGTGTTCTTGATGGGATGAAGGTGGTTGAGGAAGGGAAGAAGGGGGTCACGATGGTTGAAGGAGGGAGGGAGGAAGTAAAGTACATTATTTCTTAGTCCTTGTGTTTTTTAATCAAACGATAAGTTTTTAATAGAAAATAGAAAAAATAAAAAAGACTAAAATACCCTTAGTTAACTCACTCTAACAAAAACATCTAACAGTGTTAGGGCACAAGGACCAAAGGCGTGTAAAAATGTTAACCATGGAGACGTTTTGCATAATTATTTTAAATTGAGGACGTACGGTGCTACTTCGTGTAAACCATAGGACCAATCATGTAATTTACTCAATATTTTATTAAATTCTTTTAATTTTTTTGACATCATATATATAGTACCAATTCTATTGTATAGGTGTATGAAACTTTATCTTCTATTAACTTCCAATGAATTTTCAATATTGGACGGAGTGCATTATTTCCCTTAAAAAACATTTTTTAATTAATTTTGAAAAGCCACTATAAAATCATAAAAAGGTCTAAGAATATTTTCATACAGTTTTGTCGGGAAGTGTTATTTATTTTTAAAAAGTAATTTCTAACTAACTGTAGAAACCAAGTTTTAATTAATTGTAAAAAGCCATCAAAAAATCAGTCAAAAGTTCTAAGACTAAAATAAAATTATAAATATAAATAATGCCAAAGAATTGACACTACAAAAGAGACGATTTTCATTGGTGGAAAAATCCGTCTATAATCCGTCGGTGAATATCTAATCCATCGGAAATTGGTCGGTTAAATTCTGTCGCAACAAAATTCGTGGGCGATTGAATTTCCGACGGATACTAGCGATCGATTACTGGCGGCTAATAATAGCGTCGTTTCATCGACGACCACCTTTACTGAGGGCTCACGACGGATTACCAATGTTTTGCGACAAATTGTTATTTATCAAAAAAATAAAATTAAAACTAAAACAAGCGACGAATTATGCGTCGGTAATCCGTACGTATTTATTTTTTAATTAAAAATAACAATTTTTGTACAAATCCTGCCCTTTTTGAATCGATATTGAAAAACGTTAATCCTAATTCCAAAACGCAATATTACAATATCCACATACAAAGTTCTAATACAATATTTAAATACAATATCCAAACATCCTAAATCGGGAGAGGAGGAGAGTTTTCGTCCTGCCCCCGCTTCATGAAGGCTTCAAACTGTTTCATTTGCTGCTCCAATAACTTCTTTTTTCTATCTCTTCATGTACACGTTGATCATAGGACGCTCTTTTAGAGCAGCTATCTGACATTCAACATCAGACAAACATATATTTATGGTTCATTGGCTTTAAATGGTGTTATGAGTTGGTTGTGTACACATAATTATAATTTGTAAATCTTACAAGACTAAAAAAATTAAAATAAATATATCTGCATATATATTCAAAGGGTCAGGTTCAAGGGAAAATCTCAAAAAAACGAAAAACTAAGGAACACTTTGATAGACCTCCATCTCCATCTGGACAGTATATATGCACAAATGCATGATGCACTTGTGCATAAAACCAAAAAAACAACTTAACCTACTAGTATGCACCGTGTAGATGAAGGGCTATTAGGTTGTTCTTCAGTTTTTAATTTTTTGAGATTTTCTCCTGAACCTTCCTCTATATTCAAATTGGTATTATTAAAAAACTTGTCCAAAAATTATAAGGGATTGATGCAAAATCGTATATTAGGACATAATGCATCGCATAATTTGAATTATGATCCATCGAGTTGAGTCAGAAATATGGATATACCTATGCCTATGAAGACCTATCGGTGTTCACGTATACCTATTCAACCGACTTTTGCATGTAGATTATTTTTGTGGGATAAAAGTTGCACAAGCTAGACTATTTAAAGTCTCTGAAAACCTAAAAGGGTCTCAAAATCAACCTAAAAAACCAAAAGCAAAGTCCCTTAGAATCAAATTAAAAAAACTTAAAACCCTATACATCAAATAAAACTAAAAAATCAAAAGAAACCATAAAGTTTGATTAAAAACATATCGGGATACTCTTTGGCCATTGGTCCACATCAAAGGTGCACCAGCTCCGCATAAATCTTGAGTTTGCTGCTGGTACAAATTAGTTAGTACAATAAAAATTACGTGTATATGTACTAATATGGACTTATGGAGTCATTAATCACTTTTGTCTATTCAAAGTTTATCAAGTTGTAGTGACTAAATGCTAATCATGTCATTGTAATTTTTTTCAATCTCTTTCAGTAAAACCAACAAAGCTACAAAATCGTTCACATTCGTTGTTCCTGCCGTATTGCACGGGTACACAACTAGTGAAGATATATTAAACCATGATGGTCCTTAATAACTCGTTCATGAGTCATTCTGGTTTATGTGAGTATAACGGCTCCTTAAGTACCCACTTAATTAAATATCCTAAGATACATTCTAAAACAATTAGATTCATTAACAATTAAATGTGCGTACGATAGTTATGCATCTCTCTCTATATATATACATACATATATATAGGGGCCAATTCAAGGGAGAACTAGGTTATTTGTGATAACCGTGAGATCCAATCTCAACCACAAATCAACCCATAAATTAGGAAATTAATAATTTTGGTATTTTTGACTTAAGATTTTAATTAAGGGGCATTTTAGGTATTGTAAAATTAACCTCTCTCCTCTCTCCTCTCTCCGGTCTTTGGTCTCCGGCGAACACCAATAAAAACAATATAGACAATCTTCAATGTGATACCCAAAATACATACAAGATATATTGTGATACCAACCGTGATACCAACTGAGATACCAAGTGTGATACCACTGTGATAAGTGATACCAACTATGATTCAAACTGATACCGTGGTGATGCCAACTGTGATACCAACTGTGATACCAGTGTGATACAAATTGTAATACCACTTTGATACCAAAAGGAGTTACAGAAAAGGATGGGTTGTGTGAGAAAAACAAAACGAATCGAATTTTATATGTAAATGCAACATTCAAATATCATCGATGATGGCCTTGGTGAACTCAGTGGATGTTGCAGACCCGCCATGATCAACCATCCGGTACTTGCCTTCTGCAAATTATTTTCAGAAACAGCATCATAGATCTTATCCACTTTATCAGTAAGATCCGAATGGTGAAGCGTGGACACGCACTCGATCACAAAGCAGCCGAGTTTCCCAAATTCTACATAAATCAAAACTGCACAAGAATCCGAACACCACACGACTTCGACCACAATGTGTTCGTGAGATCTGAAAGGAGATGATGACGATATGAAGGTTTAAGGGTGGCGCATAGTTATTGTCGTGCTGATGCGGCGAAGCGCCGGTCGGGAAAACTAGGACCGACAACCACCGGAGAGAAGAGCTTTAAGATGATAAAGATGGGCGTTCGCGTCCTTAGCATGGTGACACACTGCTTTTTGTGACGGGCGGATATGGAGAAAAAGAGAGGAATTTAGGGTTTACTTGTTATGGTAAAGAGAGAGAGAAGAAAGGCGTGATATACTATATCTATTAATTTAATTAGTTAAAATATAATTTACTATAGTACCCTTTTATATTTATTAAAAATTTATATTAATTATTCTAAATGATTGGTTCATATTGGATCTCACAGTTATCACAAACTAATTAGTTCTCATTTGATTAGGCCCATATATATATATATATTAAATATCTCTTTCTAGGGAAAGATTCAAACTAGAAGCTAGTCAATTTGCAAGAAGATGAGAAACAACTTCCCACTGCCACCTCATCAATTCTTATAGTCTTGATTAACTTGCCAAAATTAGACTAATAGGGGCATTAAGGTCACTACAAGAAAACTGGGCATCAGTGACGAAAATTAGCGAGGGAAAAAATCCCTCACTAATTAGCGAGGGATTAGCGAGGGATTGACCACTAACCCAATCCCTCGCTAATCCCTCACTAATTAGCGAAGGATTAATGAGATATTAATCACAACCCCAATCCCTCACTAATTAGCGACATATTAGCGAGGGATTGGGTTTGTGATTAATCTCTCATTAATCCCTCGCTAATCCGTCGCTAATTAGTGAGTGAATAGCGAGGGATTAATGAGAGATTAATCACAAATCCAATCCCTCACTAATTAGCGTGGGATTAACGAGGGACTACTGTAATTCGTCGCTAATTAGTGAGGGATTAGCGAGGGATTGAGCTTTTTTCTTGTGTTCCCATATATATATATGGGTTATATGTATATATAGCTAATGTGTGATATTTGAAAATCGCATATGATGTATATATGTGTTATATATATACATGCATGTGTATATATGAATGATATATGAACCACAATACACCACACACACATATATATATATATATATATATATATATGCAATACACACTTTGCATACAAACATGTAACAAATATTGTTTGGTAATCACATTTGATGTGTATATGTGTTACATACTTATATATGTATAGGCGAATGATCGTGCGAGAAGTTAATGTTAATGTGAGAGTCGTGATTAAAAGTGGATCTGAATCGTTGATCACTTTTAATCTCATGCTCTCCCATGAATTTCACCATAGAAGGGAATTGGTTTAGTGCATCTCGGTGCATTTTATCCTATAACGTACGCCCATTTCTCATCCAATGGTTGATAACCACTTTTCACGTATCTTACGTTAACCTCAATTTCTCATCGGAACCAACCCTGTGTGTATATATGTATATATACTTGTGTGTTTGTGTGTGTAAATGTATATATGTAGTACATACTTGCATACAAACATGTAATAAGTTATCATTAGTGTTATTGGGCCTTAATATGTCATAAAATGTGCTATTGAGTTTTATTGTGTTTTATCAGTTATATCATAAAGACAAAAATAACATAAAAATACAATATACAACGATGGAATATCTTATATATATATATATATATATATATATATATATATATATAAGTCCCTAATGAAATATCAGTGGGCTTTATGACACCCACACACCTTTGCATTGATCGTTAGTGTAAAATCACATGTATTTTATAGATGGTTTAACCATTTTCGTGTTCTTTTAATATATATAGTTTAAAATCACATGTAAAATTGTATGTATATAATATATGTGTACTGGATTCTCATTTAATTAGCCCCCTATATAATATATTTATATAATATAATTTTGTTAATTAATTTTTAAATAATAAGATATTTAATTTTAATTATTTATATATAATATAAGTTTTGGGGTCATTTTGTAAAAAAAATGAAAATTTCGTTTCCCAGCTCCCACCCTTTCTTCCCTCTATCTTTTTCCTCTAGGTTTGATCGAACATAATCATCTCCTTCTCTATTGCTTATGAGGAAAACACCAGCGACCGCCGCCTCTTCCCACAAACGAAATCTCCAAGTTTGTTTGTTCACGGTTCAATTTTGATTTCTTACTCAACATCCAGGTTTGTTTGTTCACGGTTTGTGATCCCAGAACAAGTAATCAATGCATATAATCAATCAGATGGCCACAAATATATATCAATGAAGAACAATCACACAAAGTACAATAGAGAATGTAGAGAGAATGGTAGTGTGTGTACTTGTGTGTGTAGTAATTGGATGACCTAATAGAAATCTAGGGCTAACATTACAATATATAGTATGTAACTTTGTAATTACATAATCAATCCCTCTACATGGTACAACTATGAATATTAGGCACTAACATTCTCCCCCTTCGTACCAATGTAGAGGCAAAGAGTTTAACCGTCCACCGGGGTCACATACTTCTTTCGAATCCCGAAAATGATCTCGAACCTCCGCAGTGCATGTCGGTATTCCTTCCGGTAGGTAATGGATTCAATCACTTGTTTGATCAGATCCCTTTCTTTATCCTTCAACTTCACCTCCCCACTTTCATCCATACGAAGCTTGCTCTCCAGGTGTACCAAAATTATCTTGAATGTACCATCGCTGAACTTGTTGACTTCAAGAACTCTCGTAAATCTCTTCTTTGAGTCTGAATCGAAGTAAACAACTCCAAGATCCGGTTTCTTCAGTACGGTGTAGGATGGGATACATTGAATATCTGACAGACGCCGGTTTGGTGACCTTAGGTTTACTCGGGCTTGGCGTGCTTCCAAACCCATCTGAAAGTCAGTCATATAAGAGAACTTCAGAATGTTTCGCATGAATCTCTTGACACTTTGATACGCGGCAGACCATTCTTGTTTCTTGTCGGGGAGGCAGGCTAGGGCATTGTATAGGCTTAGGAGGTCATCGAGCTTTAAACTTTTGAAGTCAACCTCAGAGAAAACACATTCAGAACCATCAGATCTAAGAACAGTGAATTCAGGATACCAGACTTTGAGTAGCCGTTGAGATTCAATCTTCAACACTTTCACTATCACATTGTAAGATCTGACTGCACTCATTTCTTTGTCTTTGTTGCCCATTACATGCAGAAACTCGATCTTCTCAAGTGATGGCCAATTCTCAACGCCGTATACCTTTGCTAAATCAATCATCTGGACATATTTCACAAACAAATCTCTCCTGAGGCTCTCTTGATAAGGAATTAAGATATTTACCTTTTCACCTGTAGCCACATACCTTGGCTCAGCATCGATTACCTCTTGATAGATTGCCAGTTCAGCTTCAAGTACCGGATCCCTGATTCTGCCATCGGCTTGTACTTGAATTCCCGGAGCATTCTCTTGAACAACTGGAGCCTGAGGAGCGGAAGTACCTGCATCCTGATCATTCGGTGGTTGCGGAGGAGGAACATCACTATCCGAATCCGAAGCAGCCATAATAGCTCCGGTGATGTCGAATAT
This sequence comes from Saussurea involucrata, assembly GCA_033807775.1. NCBI lineage: Eukaryota > Viridiplantae > Streptophyta > Magnoliopsida > Asterales > Asteraceae > Saussurea > Saussurea involucrata. The sequence goes on from CM066323.1 coordinate 46,062,689, forward strand.
ATCTTCTAATTCCTCTTTGATCTAGACTGTTGTTTTCTCAGGTTCTTCCTCAGAATCAATGTAGATGTAATCCACGATCACAGAATCCGCAATCCTTTCTTCAGTTGTTCTATTGTCAACAACCGAGGGCTTTTCAACCCCAGTTATGACTAGAACTTCGATGTCATCCACTTGGACCATATCAGTGTCCGTTCCACCTGCCCCTGTCTCCCTTTCACTAGCTGGATGATCTGATCCCCAACGTTTTCAGTAGCCGTAGCACTGGATGCACCAACCCTTGCTCTCTTCTCCCCCTCATGTTGATCAGGATCATCCTGATCATCATGTCTTCGTTTATGTGGAGCTTGAGCTTGAATCCCACACTTCTCTTCGACAACTCGAAGCCTTTCAGTGATTGAGGTGAATCCTGCCATCACGGCTTCCATCATATCTTTCATTGAGTCGGTTAGACGCTGGAATTCGTTGCTAGAAGGTGGTTGGATTGAGGTTTGGGTTTGAGGTTGGGTATGTTGTCGGAGTAATCCAGTTAGGTCAACTTCTTCAGTTGTACTAGTGTTGCTTTTGGCTAGGAGTCGGGCTAATAGATCTGATTTTAGCCGGTCTTCCGGGATTAGGTGTAACGGAACTAGTGGTGGTGTTTGTGGGTCGGATTGTGCGCTGGATGGTTGATTCTGAGGGGTTGACGACGATTCAGCAACTGATTTGCCCTTGATGGCTCTGCTCACTTCGATTGCTAATCTATCATATGTACCCTACATGGCCCGACGATGTTGCTTGTAGGCATTATCGATGGTGCCTAAAGCAGACGCAGTAATGGAAGTGTGATATAGTGCGGATATGGGCCTAGCATGCGTACAACCTGTTCATGTGGAAAATTTGGGAAAATGGAGCTAACTACCGGACCACTTAGGTTACTGGTTGAAGTAGTGGTTGTAGCAACCGTACTTCCTGTGTTCATGGCTGGCATTGTGTTGACCATGACAGGACTTCCACCCAGTCCTCGTGGGGCACCAACAAATGGCGGCCGCACTCGGGGTGTTCCGGTTGGAGCATGAAGTCTCACAACTTGATGGAATGCCGACGTGCATGGCCTAAGAGAAGATGTATGTCCAAAAGGCTCTAGACTCAACGTGCGCGGAATAAAGGGCGGTGGCCGGGGCAGGAGCCTACCTTGTTCAATATCAGCAGACACCGAGTGTGTCGCCGATAGCAGTTGTGCTTTATCCCCTGTGGAAAATGAAACGCCGGCAAATTAAGATGCCGACGAGTGGCTTAGAGGGGTTGTGCTTTGTATGGCTGGGTCCACCATGGCTTGTTCAATACGTAATGGCGACGTACGCTCGTTGGTAGAAGATATGGCAACCCGACTTCGATCGGTTTGGGGAGAGTCAGTAGTTAATACAATATCCGACTCTATCTCTTTCTCTCCCATTTCTTTTCTCGCCACATCACTGCTCACATGTATATTTTCTACTATGACTCCCTCATTCCACCTTTTGTCACCAAAATCACCGGAGGGTCCGACGTTCCGAGTGGAATCAGCATCGGAACCCTCAATATGTCGACTCTGACCGATGTGTCTCGGGATTAGATCTGCATCAGGGTCATGATCAGGATCGGAGTCGGAATCATCATTAGCTCGAGGTTGGTCAGATTCTTCATCGTCGGATGACAAAGCATCGGGGTCAAAATCAGAATCATCCTCAGATTCCATCGGTATGTCATCGAGGATAGGAATTCTTACAGCTCCGGTAGAAGATGCCTGACCAGCAGTCCTCGCCACCCCACCCACTCTCTCTCTTAATATTCTCCTCACCTCTTTTCGTTCAGGAACCCCATGTTCCTGAACCTGCTCAACATGAATACCCTCACCGCCTAATGGGATTGCACCGTGGGGAGGTCCCTCCGGTTCTGGCTGGACTATCAGTGCATTAGTTATTCTATACTGCCTAACTACCTCAGACTGCTGGTCGGCATAGGCAAGTACAGGTTCTGGAATCACGGCGATATGGACGAAGTCTTCATGATCTGGCATCTTCAGATAGTACATCCAATGTGTCGGTCCTTATACCGAGTTTGGGCGTCTAGGAATCTCCTGGTTGCCCCCCATGATTTAGTGGATGAGTATCTGGAAGAACCGTTGATATGGCACGAAGTTTCGGTTCTTTTTCGGGCGTGCTTTGTCTTCGACCGGTTCTTGGAGCTCGTTCCAGAGTAGTATAGCATAGGCTATGTTGCGGTTGAAGGCGAATGCATGGAACATACGTAGGGTTGGAAGGTTGCATTTGTCAAGGCCGGTATGCTTTGACGTCATGCATCGGTTGAATATGGAGCATAGGGTGTACCAGACGGGTGGTAGATGTTTTCTTTGGAATTTGGATGAGCCGGTTAGGACAGAGTTATGTGGATCTTGGTAGCCTAAGCTTTGGATATCTGTGTATAGTTGGGCTTCGGGAACCATGTCCTCAAAATTTGGATTAAATGGAAGGTTTAAGGCTAGACGGAGTCGCTTTAGTGTATGTCGAACATCGAAATGATCGACTTTCGCGGAAAAATGTGGACCCCGTCGGTGTGTAGGATGATAACGTAGTGTGTGCCAAAATTGTTTTAAGTATATGAGGGGCACAATGACTACCTTCGTGAGCACTGTTCGGAGAGGATGGCCGCGGATGATCTCGATGATGATTTGGTGATCGAACGCCACGTAGAGATCAAGGTTACGGTTGTTGTCGTGAAGGACAAGATGCAGACTTCTCGGTAGAAGCTCCACATCTAGATCTCGGGCGTTCACCGACGGATGTGACGATCGGTGCGACGGTATGACGGTGTTCTCGTCAGATGAATGGCCGTCAGTATGAACCATCTGAACAGTTCACAGTTTTAGAATAGTGCCAAAAATTGGTTTTTCTTCAAAAAATTCCAAATTTTTTTCTAAGTATGGATTTTATCGCAGCCAACATAAAGAAGTTATCGCAACATGTGACCTTATCGCAATGAAGGACTTGCGAGGAATGGGTTATCGCAATGAACTAGTTGCGACAAAAGGTTATCGCAACACGCAGGTTGCGATAAGATGTTATCGCAACTAATAGGTTGCGATAGTTTTGAATAAACGAAGGTTGCGATAGTTTTGAATGTGAAGAACATCTAAGGCTGCGATAAGTTTGAACTTTAAGATATTTTTCTAAGGTTTAAGCTCAGAAACTGATTTTTCGCACTAAATGGGTTCAAACCTACACTAAGAGTCTCGCAATCAACACAGAAGCATACCCTAACAAAGATATTAACTAACAAATACCTAAGCATGGATTCACAAGCAAAAAATTCAAAATCCCTTAACGGTTTCGACTGAAAAACCCTAAAATCAACTAAAAGTTATGAATCGACGGATGAAATCGAATGAAAGTTAACACGAATGTACCTCCAAGTAATCTGAATGGAATGAGGTTGATTTGAATCACGAAAATACACTTGTATGAAACAAACGCCGATTGCAGTTTGTAGAAAGAAAGTTGAGAGAGTTTTGAGGGGTTTTGAAATGAGATAAATTCAAACACTCGTATTTATACGACTTGAGACAAAGGACACGTGGCACGATGTGATTGGTCCAAAGGTTGACCGCCACAGTATCAGCTTATCGCAAGTATAAGGTTGCGATAAGCTCAGAGGTTATCGCAATGAACTGATTGTGATAACATGTTTAAACTTATCGCAACAGAGGGTTGCGATAAGTACTGTTCATATGTGTTTTATCGCAGTGCATGGTTGCGATGAAACTTCTTGTCGCAATCAATGTGTTGCGATAAAACGACAATTATCTTTTAATCACAGCTGTGGGTTGCGATAAACTACTGTTCATCAGTTTATCGCAAGTAACGAGTTGCGATATCAGTAACACTTGGACATTTTTCAGATAAATTTTTAAAAGATTTTATCACATTGGAAGACGTCCAACTTCCAATTGATTCAGCACTCAAGGTTTTAAACACAGTTTTCACTCCCCTTAAATGATACATAGATGTTTAAAACATTGTTTTCATCATTTAAGAGTTAGTGTTTAAAACAAGTTAGAACACTTACCTTGGCTTCTCAGAAGCAACAGTCACAATGTATCTACACTTACATGATCTGGCAGTTATGCACACTCCCCCTAAATTTGTGTATATGATCTGTTCTATAACTCCCCTAAAACCATGAACATACCTTTGTGCAGATACAGGTATCATAACAAATCATAGATAAGACAATTAAAAGAAGAGAAAGAAAGAACAAGTTGAATAAATATATGTAAAACAACTAAGATATAAAAATTTAAATAACATATATTGAGAATAGAATATGATGAAAATTTGAGTGTATCAATCTAGATACGAAGTCTAGATTGAGATACAAAGATTTCCATCTATTATATGATCAATATATGGAAGTTAAACTTTCATATTCAGCATGCCGAGCTTGGATATTAGAAAATTGAAATGTTTTTCATCCAAGGCTTTTGTAAAGAGATCGGCAAGCTGATACTCAGTTGTAACAAAATACAATTCAACAGTTCCTTTCTCAACATGATCTTTTATGAAATGATACCTTATGTCAATGTGTTTGGTTTCAGCAGCTCCTTTTCCACAAAGTTGCTCTCCCTCCATACTTTTCCACAAAGTTGCTCAGCAGCTCCTTTCTACCAGTCATGTGTTTTGAGCAACCGGAATCCAAATACCACACATGACTGAGCTGCAAAATGGAATTTAAACAGTTTTTGGTACCCATTGCCAAATGGGTCCTTTCTGATTAGTAGGTTTGGACTTGACATTATGTTTTCTATAACCGGTGTTAACATAATCATTTGAATAAAACCAACGGTTATAGTCAGATTTGCAGATAAAAAATCATCCACACCACAAGAAGCATAACAAATTTGATCACGTGCCAAATTAATCAGTTGTCGCATTGAATAAACCTTGTAAGGAACTACAAGTTTTCATCTAGTGCCAACATCATAATTAATCACATTTGAAACAAATTTGTCTTTCTTGGAATTTAAAACATTTAAAACAGCGTGGGATGATTTGATCTGGGCCACATCCTGTGTGGACTCCTTTATTCACCACTCAAGGCGCGTGTTGTTTCTCAAATTACGATCTGAAATACCAGACAAATAGGTGTCGTAAGCTTTTGAATTCTGAGCTTGAAAAGAATTAACATGCTTCTTTTTTTTTGTTTTTCTTTTCTTTTTCTGTAATGATTGTTTTGATTTAGATTTAGAATAATAATCATTAGCAAAAAAATTCTCAGCTGATTTTGAAGATTCCCCTTTCAAGATAATCTTTCCAGGTTCTCTTCTTTTATTAGAAAGTCAGGATGATCTGGAAGTTTGGCACTAAAGCCAAACTGAACGGCTGTTTCTTTCACTGCTTTACCTTTCCCATCACAAACAATCTGGATATCACAATCAGACTGACTGTCCAATGAAGTGTGAAAAATACCATAAGACTTCGGATAAAGAAATTCATTTTGTTTTTTTTTCAAAAACCTTTTCTTCTTCTGTATAAAAATGCATTCCAGGAGGATCTTTAACAAATTGACTTTCCAAATCCCAAGATTCAGAATCATCTTGGTCATCAACTGTCAAACTCCTGAACACAGTATTTCCCATGAAAGCTTTGCATGAGGAAACATCTGAATCTGAAGAATGCTTTTCTTTTGAAACTTTTTCTTCAGATATTTCCACAAGTTTTGTTTTCATTTCTTTCAAACTTTCCGAAAACACTGTGATCATAACTTCCTTTTCGTTCTCGAAAGCAAGTTTCTCGTCATTTCTGACTTCTTAAATAGTACTTTCAAACTTGCTTTCGAGGTCCATGAGTTTCTGTTCAAGTACCATTGGTGGAAAATACCTTTTACCTTCAAAAATTGGTTTTTCAGTATTATCCTTTTGTGTATTTTCTGTTTCCTCCGGTTCTTTAACAACATAACTCTCAAAGTAATCATTTGGCAAGGTTATTTCGTTATCTAATGTTTTTGCATTATCAGGACCATACCAAAAAGGAAGTTGCATTATAATAGTGGTTTTTCTTTTTATTTCTTCCTCAGCCTCATAGTCTTCACCATCCATTTTAAGCCATTTTGATTTGATAGCTAGGATGTGATGCAAGCATAAACCATTAAAATTTATAAAGAGTGGGAGTTTTTATTAAAGCATTCCTTAGGTATTGTGGATTGTCATACCCGATACCCCACTTTGAATTGAAATACATGAGTTTGCTTGGCTTATGCATGTGAATTGTTTGTTCAGTTTGGCCTGCTTTGTACAGTTTATCTTCCAGACCTTTGACATTTTCACACAGCTCATCATTCCTATCTTTATAAGCATGTATAAGACTTTCAAACTCACTCTTCTTGGTTTCCGAACTCATTAATTTTTCTAATAGTTCAGATATTCGACTTTGAAAATACGCATGACCAATATCGAACTCAATCTTTTTCTTTTCTAATTCTTTAATTTGACTGTCTGGTTCTATTAGTCTTTCCTTTTGAGTGGAAATTATTTCATCTGCTATTTTCTGGTCATTTGTTAGTTCTTCTAACTTCTTTGTTAAATATGCTTGTTGACTAAAGAATTGATTATAGAGATCGGAATGTACCTCATTTGAAGTAAACTCTGATCAAGCCAGTATTCTTCTTCGACCAACAGCGCTATCCCCGATTCCTTCTGTTCAGCAAGCATCAACTTGTTCTTGTAATAACTGGAATCCCTCACTTTCGGCTTCCAACATTATTTGGAGAAGTGACAAGTCTTCCCACAATTGTAGCACTTCGGTGCTTCATCCTTCTTCTCAAATACCTTCTTCTCATCTGGCCTCTTATACACATCTCTCTTATACGCAGCCCTCTTGTCATCAAACTTCTTGTTCGATTCAACATGTGCTTTGTGCTCGAAGTTCTTGGAGCCAGACGCATACCTTTGACTGTTAGAACTGGGGCTGTTAGTCCTAGATTTATCAGGTAACAACGATTCAATGAGAAATAACAAGAACATATAATGATTTCAAGCTGTCATCTCTCTCGTATTCATTCAAAGTATTAATCGTTCAACAAGATTACAATGGAAGTAAAAGGAACGACTTTTTCTCTCTAAACCTAATGAATGATAATGAATCGCTTAACCTAATTCAAGGTTAACACTAACCTTATATACTTAGGCTTTAAACACTAAGGCACATGGCCCATTAACCTAATCTAAGCCCTTTTATCATTAAAGGCTTTTACAAAACGATTAATTAAACTAATTAAGCATTATATAATTATTTATATATCTTTCTAATATGTAGGACATTTATTGTCCTAACAATCTCCTCCTAAAGATATATAAATAAAAAACGGTCTTGAAACCTTCAGGTCTTGATCTTCTCTTCTTCTTGAATCTTTGAATTACTTCGGTGTTGCATGTCTTTATGTCTTTCAACGCTCCCCCTTGAATAAAGCTCTTGGTCTTCATATCTTCAACTTTGTAACCAGATTTGGTGAACAACGAATTTGTTTTTGAACCGCGAGTTGACTTTGCTTTCAGCTTCAGCTTGTAGAACCAATATGCTTGATGGAGGAAATAGAGATTTGTAGCGAACACCACTTGATGAAGGATTGAGAAGAATTTACCACTTGTAGGCACTTTGAACTCTTTTCGCTTTGAGCTCTTTTCAGAATTGTTACTCCCCCTTGGCTTTTGCATGGGGACTTCTTTACTCCCCCTCGGCTTTTGCTAACTCCCCCTCAACTTGATCTTCGGTGTCTTTGAATCTGTACCCTTTCTCCCCCTCATGATGAGTAGGAGCATCCGGAGCATCATGCACATTCAAAGACAATAGTAACGAGTAGCAAAAACAAATCCAGATAAAACCACTAAGTAACCAGAACGGGGTAATCAACTAACACAGAAACACGTTAGTAACTGTTATCACAACAATTGAAAAAAAATCGTGTGGCCTATGTTCAGAGTTGGCAAAGGGGTATCTCTGATAGGACTTCCAGTTATCACTGAAGAAAACTTAAAAATTACTTCTGAAACTGTTCCGGCAATATCACAAAGATATGCGATGGGAATCACAAAGACTCGTGCATGTGTGAAAGAATAAATTCTATCTATTAGGCTCAAAGATTGACTTAACCTGGGACGCAAGTTAAAATCAATTGACACAGTGATAAGAATATGAAGTTCGGAGACCGGAGCTGATGTCTTCCTGTTTCAATATCTAAGACCTCCGAGTGAGGAATAGATAGATTATGTGCTAAGTCTCCGTGAATATATGAAACAAGCATCCGTTGTGAGATACTTGAGTGGCTGGGTGGGGTGACACGAGTTATCGACACTGGGTCCATGTCTGTTTCAATACTCATCTCCAAAGAACGAGAATGAATAGATTGTGTGGTTACCCGGATAACTGACTCGGTTTGGTAAGGACCAATAATTCTTTTAAGTCCTGTCACAGCCTCACCATATTCTTTTCTCTCCAAACTCATCTAACAATCTAGACCCCTCACTGTTGTCTATAAAGGATGTGTTTCTTGGGTAGGTCCTTCCGGTTCTGGCTTGACCATAGAAACAATGTAAGACCTAACACTCATTTCATGCAACGAGTATAGCAGTTTAGTAAGACAGTTGAAGTACGAGTTCTAAACTGAGATGTTTAGAAGTCAAAGCATTTAAGAACGAGTCCTGATCTGAAGTAATCAGAAGTCATTAAAATGAAGTCCGAGTTCTGAACTGAATTATTCAGAAGTCATCAAAAACATATAAAATACCAGAGGTTCAATAAACAAGATCAAGCGCAAAACAGATTGACTCAGTAAGCACAATATTTGCAAAAATGAAACAATTATTAGAAAGTTTAATTGTGAAGAACAAGTCACAATTAATATATCAGATAAGAACAGAATCATTTGCAAAAATACTGAACTTGGAAAACCACTAGGAATTCAAACGAGTGTATTTCCATCGAAAAAATCAACGAATGTGAGAGACATGGAAATAACTAAGTCAATGAACTGACACGTGGCAATCATGGAATTTATAAAATGGAGAATAACAAACACAAGTAAGTTATCCAGAATGAAATTGCCACAGTCTTTGAATTCAGTTAGAAGTTCACTTACCTTTCATAGTACTCCCCCTCAAATATGGCATAACCTTTGAATGCAGTCATGTGAAAAGAATCTTCTAATTTAAATGCACATGACGTTCCTGCAAAACAGATTAGAAGGATTTTGGTATCCATCTTGGGATGGATCCTTGTCGGTTAGATGCCCTATGGCTGTGAGGATCTGGGATACTATAAGTACCATACCAATACTGAGCATGGTCTTTCTTCACAAAGTCACTTGTTCCACAATAAGAGCAACACAGCTTTTGTGTAGATAAGCTGATCAGCTTGTTAACAGAGTAAGCACGATCAGTTTTCACAAAAGGTTTAGCGTGGAAAGCTGTGTTGTTCTTGTCACTTTTAACAGAGACGGGTGACTTTGGAGCCGGAGTGGTTCCTTTAACTCTCCACTCCATTTTTACTTTCTTGAAAGATGGATTATCTTTATTATCAACACGAGAATTATAGAAAAGATTGGAAGGTCGAATCTGATCTTTTGAAAAATTATTTGATTTGACAAAAATCTTTGAATCAGATTTAACCTTTTGTTTCTTCAAAGACTCGGTAGTTAATTCAGATAATCTCTTTGTAAGCTTAGAAATCTCGGACTGAAAAACCTTTCTCTCTTTTGAAAAATCATCTTTTAAACATTTGGCTCTAAAACCCTCAACTTTCCCTTTCTCAGATTCTTTGATTAGAACGTCTAATTCTTTTTCTAAATCAGATATTTTCAAAGAAAGTTCTCCATTCGTTTTAGTAAAAGAATTGCGTTCTATTTCAAACTTCTATCTTTTTGAAATTAAAACCCTTTCATAGTTGGAGATCTGTTTTGAAAGTTTTAAACACATGAGTTCAAGTCTCTTCTTTTCTTCAAGAGATTTGGTTGGAAGACCAGACTGCTTTTGATTAAGCATTTGTCTTTCTTTTTCAAAACTTTCCTTTTCCTTTTCAAGAGTCTTTTCAAGAGAGGTTAGTTTGCATTTAAGCTCAAGGTTTTCACAGTTGAGGAGTTTACCTTTCTCTTCTTCTTCAGCAAGCTTCTCAGAGCTCTTCTAGATTTGAGATTTGAGCTCCTTCAGTTCTTTTATGTACTTGCTGCACAAATCATCTGCTTGCTTGATATTTTTTTCACATAGTCTTTGATGTGCTTTCTTTTCAAGTGCCTTTATCTCGTCTTGTGATGACAATTCAGAAATCTTCCTTTTCAGCTCAGTGTTTTCAGATTCTAAGATCTTTGCCTTTTCTTCAGATTTAAGAAGTTTCTCAGAATATTCCCAGACTTGATTTTCCCGTGCCTTTAGATCTTTGGAGTACTGTACGCACGATGCATTCGCACTCTTCCAATTCTCTTCATGCATTCTTTCAATGGCTTTACACGAAGGATTAAAGCAATACGACATTGAAGAATCAAAAATTGCGGAAAAAAATCAAAAATTAAATTTGAAAAACAAATCTAAAAATAAATTCGTTTCCAAGATTTAAGATCTGATTATTATCGAATTCGAACGAACGAAATCACTCTTCGAGAGTGAAATCTGCAAGATAAACAACCCAAGTTAAATCAAACACGACGAAAAATAGGCCACAAAGAATAATAGGCGCTAATATTAGCAAATCGTCGCAAAAAATCTCAAGCGTGACACAAAAGTTGCAAATTTATCGTTAAGAAAAATTGCAACTTTCGTTAAAATTCTCGATCACGAGACGTGCGGTAACTCGGGTACCGACGAGAACTTATCAACCAAACTTACTAACACACAACTTACCGGATGAAAAAGGAACTTACCGGGTGGAAGTTATGTGCGATTTACCGGATAAAGGGAGTTACCGGATGATGCACTTTTCCGGACAAAAGATTTTTACCGGATAAAACTTACCAGATAAAAAAGTTACCGAAAACAATTGATTTTACTGGATGATATGTAGTTTCTGGATGAACACACTTACCGGAAACTGATTAATTCCTCAATAACCAAGGTTAATAAATTATGTATGAATGCTTTGTGAAGAAGATGCAACAATGAATATAAAGAAACAATCAACGATGGTCAAACAGCAAGTGGAAGGTCAAAGTTGTCAAGCTCCTTAAGGTTTTCGGGAAAAGAAGTTTCATCCGGAAACGTTTAGTTGCCCGGAAGGTGAAATAGTTACCCGGAAAGTGATTGTTTGTCCGGAAACTGATATTTGACCGGAAAGTGGGAGTTTGACCGAAAAAAAAAATTGTCCGGAAAGTTAAATCAAAAATTGTATCCGGACACTTTAAATCATCCGGATAGTGGCGATAAAATATGAGACTTACCCGGAAACAACTGCGGCTGTGGTTGTAATTCGACTCTGGGATCGATAGGGTTGCTTGAGTTCACTCCTGTAGGGTTAGATTTTGACAAATAACACAAAAACAAACACACCCAAATCGATTTCTAAGCAAATTATGTCCTCTTTATCAAAAATCACCACAAAAATTCAAGAACACCCAAAAATCTCAAGATTTGATTTTTTAAATTGAACGATTAAAACCTTTGAGATTCGATGTAAATGCAGACAAACAGCAGATAAACGCAAGTAAACAATCGAGATCAAACAAACAAATTAAAAGTCAACGAAAAGCTTTTCTTACCCGATTGAAGAACGATTTTAACCAAAAACTTACTGCACTATTACGGAATTCGTTTGAATGCCTTCTGGACTTCGAATGATTAACCCAACCAGTCAGAATGTGAAACAAGGTGTCCCGAAGCTTCTGTCCAAAAATCGCGACGATCCGACGGTTCAATCTCCGGGAATTGGCGAAACGGCCGGCTGTGATTTTCTAGAAAATTTTCTGCGAAAATTCTGATTTTTCTTGTGTTCGTTCGATTTCTTTCGTATCTTCAAATCACCGATTCGGCTCTGATACCAATTGTTAGTCCTAGATTTATCACGTAACAACGATTCAATGAGAAATAACAATAACATATAATGATTTCAAGCTGTCATCTCTCTCGTATTCATTCAAAGTATTAATCGTTCAACAAGATTACAATGGAAGTAAAAGGAACGACTTTTTCTCTCTAAGCCTAATGAATGATAATGAATCGCTTAACCTAATTCAAGGTTAACACTAACCTTGTATACTTATGTAATAACCCAAATTAAGTGTTTTAATTTAAAAATAAAAGATAGGGGTTGATTGGTTATTTGTGAGAAAGTTTGAGGGCAATATGGGAAAAGTTAGGAAACCAATTTCTTTTCTTTTTGGGATGTACAGTATTTTAATAGTAGGTTAGCATAGGGTTTTCTTTCATGTTGGTGTGGGTGGCGGCTGCACATCGAGAGGGAGATGGAAAGGAGTAGGAAGGAAGAAATTTCCATGTGAGAGTTGAGAGTCGTGTGTCTTCGTGAGGGAGAAAGAAGAGAGAGAGAGAATGGGTCTTTTGTGTGTGTTTTAGTGTGTGCAGCCGGCAGGGAGAACGCCGGCGAGAGAGGAGGAGATGGTCGACGAGAAGAAGAGAGAGAGAGTCGTCGAGAAGAGAGAGATACAGCCGGAGAGAGAGAGAGATACAGCCGGAGAGAGAGGGTCGTGTGAGAGAGAGCATCGAGGAGGAAGATGGAGGCTGCGAGAGAGAGAGATAGACGATGAGAGAGAAAAGTTGGCGGGTTTTCGCCGGCGCCGGAGAAGGAGGCCGGCGGCGGCCGGCGGTGGTCGGCGGCGGCCGGCGGTGGTGGTCGCCGGAGTTTTTGACAGCAGTTTTTCCTTTTCGTGTGGTTTTATTTCGGTAAGAAACCCTTCCATTTCATTGCTCACTTTTTTCAAGTTATGTTAGATTTGTTAGGTCCCTAGTTACACTCGGCTATGTGAAATGAGAAATCAATTAAGAATATTATTATAGAGTTTTGATTATAAATTCTCGTTGTCAAGTTAAACAATGTTACGTGAAATCTTGGTTAGGGAGTCGTGTATCGGTTAATTAATAAAAGAAGAGGTTGTCGCCATATTTTGTGGAGAATTAGAATAATGGCGAAGAATGTGGGGTTCTGTTTTGAACCGTGGGAATCGGAAGTCGGTATATTCCGGGAGTTGGCCCGTAACTCAAGTTTGGGCCGAATTGGCTTATTGGGCCGATTTGGTTGTTGGGCCGAGAGATTTATTAAGTCCTTTTGGGCTTAGTTTTTGTATTGGGCTTAATTAATTAGTAAAGTTTATAATTATATAATAAGGGTGTGATAGCCTAATTATTAATTTGGGCCATATTATTATTAGCGCGAACCGGTTTGGTTATCTAGAATCAAATGTTATAATTTTATGTTGAGATCCTAGAGCCGGGTAAATTAATAATTCCGGTATAGTGTGTCAATTGGATGGGTGAGCAAAGACCATTAATTATGATTTTTGGACTAGAAGGTAATCTACCAATTTAGATAAGTTAGGGTTGAGTTCGGGGTTTAACTCGAGTAATAAGTGAACGGATTATGACGTACGTTATTAAAATAATAGGTGTTCCACCTAGAGATCGAAAGTGTAAGTGGGGAGCTTTGGAGCAAGCAAGCCAGGTGAGTTTTCTAAACTAAAATGTGTGGCTTTTAAAGTGTTTTCAAAATACGTTATGAATGTTGAGAATTACCATGCTTTATTATTATGCTTTAATTGCATGACAGTTGTTTAAAGTTTTATGTAGAATGTATGCATACATCAAGGAGACGTAAACTGGCAAAGACGGGAGAGTCGTTCCGCCAGCTCTCGTGCGGGAAGGGAGGTCCCTATATGCCAGGAGCGAGGCTCCGCAAGGCAGCATGACGCTGACTCGTTGTCACCTTCGGGTGGCTTCAGGGTGTCAGATTACGAGGAGGCGGACTTTAGTCCGTATACGATTTATTTACTGTGTTGAGTATAAATGTTTTATGCTGAAAAGATGAACTGTATTTAAATGCTTTGATAACTGTTAGGAGGGACTCACTAGACCTCAAGGTCTAACCCTCGCATTTTCAAATAAAACCCTTTTCAGGTAAGCAGGTACAGAAAGGCTCTATCAAGTAAGCATGGCGTTAGCAAGAGAAAGATGGATAGTGTAGCGACACTATAGCTTTTCTTAGTTTACTTCTCAGTTGTGTAGGTTGTTTCCGCCAACCATTTTTGGATATTATGTAAGAAATTTTAGAGATGCGATTTTGGGATATTTATTTTATATGAAATGTATTGTTTAAAATTGTTGGGTTGTTACAGTTGGTATCAGAGCCATAGTTTAAGAGATTTAGGTGACCGGACGGGCCTAAACTTAAACTTTGGGGTAGAATTCACAACTGAGAATCAGGAAATGCGTTAGGATGGCACTATTATAGAATAGGACTAATAGTGTACTGAGGACTGTCATGTAAGGTAAGTTTGAGATTCCACCTGGCCAGTGTTATAGCGAACTTACAGGTGCATGTATGTGCTTAACCTACCTTATTAACCTACCCAGTGTTTATGTCGTGTTTCAGTATGTTAGAATGTCAACGAGATCTCTGAGGGTAGACTGAGACCCCTTGTTGGGAAAGTTTCATGAGAAATCTTTATGAAGTGAATAATGTATGCATTGTAGAGGCGAAATGTGTTTAGAATGTTATGAATCGTATAGAGATAGACCTTCGTGGGTTCAAAGAGATAAAATGATTGGTTTTGAGTAAGACTCTTGTTTATAGAAAGTCCCAGTTCTAGAAATAGTGGGATGAGATCAGATAGAATGGTAAGGAATAACAGTGTGGAAATTTTGAATGTATCAATTGAACCCTGACTTCTTAGTCGAGTTTTTCAAAGGCAGTGTAAATGAAATCAGATACCTATTGTGAAATGAAAGCATGTAGAAGTAGAAAATGAGATAGTGATTAAAACGAAATAGTATGAAGGGGGTAGAGTAAGTGAGATGTGGAAAGTGTGTTCAGCAAGTTGTTGCGTGACCGAAAGGGGCGACCGTTGGTCGTAGGTAGAATGTCAAGGATAAGCTAAGCGAGTAAAGCAGTTGACCTTGTTAGAGTGAGTAGCCTCCAAATGCAAGTAGAGTCTCATGCATGGTATCCTTTTTATGTAACATGAAATTTTCACGATTTAAGTTAAATATGTAAAGATAAATTTTGATCGAAAACGAGTCAGAATGTGCACGCGTATGTTTAAAGAAAAAGGTGATTTCATTCACATGGCACCATGAAGTTTCGAGTTTTATGATTTGTAAAGTATTTCGCTCTTTTCATGACGAGTTAAATTATTGCAAAAGTCAAGAAAACGATTAAATGAAAACTTTTATAACCAACGTGAGCAATGACATATTGGAGTTAATTAGGAGTACGAAAGCCGACTTGTTTATTTTGTGTCGGAAATTTCTTTCAGGAAGTGGTCGTACGAAAACATTTTCACTTAATATACTTCCGTCGTAACGACATATTTTGGGTGGATTGAGATTAAGTTTATGGAAAGTTGCAAGCGAACAATACTCGAGATCGTTGTGCAGGGCATTAAATTTTAAAGAGTGATGGGGGCATGTGTACCCAAGATGTTTTCAAGTGTTATTTATTTAAAATGATGAAATGTACGAAATGATTTATTTATTACGTGTGTCATGCATGAAGTCTATAAACTCACTAGGTCATCAGGTGTTTCATTTTAAAGCTAAGGGAGAACTCCGAGAGTGGAGAGTTGATGGTCAAATCAGGAGAGGACGTTGTAGTATCGGGATAGGTGTTCCGTCAGTAGTGGATTATAGTATCGGACTTAGGAGGGTTCGCACCCTTGTTCGGTAACTAGAAGTACGGTTGTCAAGGGACGGTTGTGTTCAGATGGAGGGCTTGAAGTCTTCAAGGTGATGATTTTAGCGACTTGTTAAGAATAGTGTGGTAAGGAAGAATGAAATGTATGTGGTGTAGGAATGTGAGTCTCGAGGTGAACTTATAACGGTAATGTTACCTGAGTAGGTTACGAAAGGAGGGAGGCGGATCATGAAGATGATTCAATATGTTGGTAGGAGTAAGTTCCGTAAGGGAACCAAGTTTAAGAATAAGTTAAGAAAGTAGATACAGAATTGTCAGTTGATGTAGAAGTCGACGGATGTGTACGTTGGCCGAGGCCGAAGACTTGAATTAGAAAGTTGAGAGTTGATAGAACACCTTGTAGGGGTTCTAAGGGGACGAGAAGTTATTGTTTGATTAAGCATTCTATTTACGAAGAATGGAGGGATTCGTAGGATGATGAGGTAAGTAGCTTGGGCGAAGCGAGTGTGTAGATTTTAGCAGTCAGTAAGAAAAGTGGTGTGTCTTCATAAGGGCTCGGATCGCGAAGAGCTAACTAGAATGGTTGCGTGTGAGCTATTTGAGAACTCGTGGTTTATAGTTCAACAAGTCGGGAAAGGACTACGTAGTGAGATAGACTCGGTTGTAGTATACGGAAGGACACGAAGGAAAGTGTGGATTATGAATGAATGACTATGAAGGGTTCGGTTCGCAATGTGATGTATGAACAAGGAAGGTACAGTTGTGAGGGTATTGATTTCAAATTTTAAACGTGCCAGCTAGTATCGTAGTGAGGCGATGTTAGAGAGAAAGGAAGCATTAAATAGAAACTTTTGGGAGTTTTCGGATGAAATGTTCGATCTATTGACCAGAATGTTCAAGCACGTAGGGGGTAAGTTGACGTTATGGTATGTTTTTGTTTGGGATGGAATGACAGAGTGGTGGAGGGTGGTTACCCAATTGAGAAACCAAGTGTTTTGGTTGTAAGAGTCGCTAAGTAGGTATATGTTGGGATCATTGAAAGTTTAAAGAGGATGAAGAGTGGGTAGTCAAAATGTGTGATAGTATATGCTAAATCTCTAAAGAGCGGGAGTTGTTTCTTATGTGTGGAGGAATGATCCTAGAAGGAATTAGTTGGAAAGTTGGTTAAAGTTTATCGTATGGCATGATGTAAGCATTAACAGATTGGAAATGCCGTGATAGATGTATAAGCCTGTGATTGGTTGATTAAAATGTTATGGATTTGTTAAGTAATGACATTTAGTTGTTACTGCAGGATGTGTTGCATCCGACCGAGATTCACACTAAGAGTTGATAAGGGAGAACCGATATGTTAAAGTGAGAAGTTGATGATAATATGAAGGAATAAGTAATACTCATATTATTTTGAAAATTTGGGAGTTGTTAGCTAAGAAATTAGTTTTAATTGATGGATTTTGTGAATGCCAGCCTAACGAGATGTTGATGCTAAGTTGTCAAATATGATAATTTTTGGTTAGTAGAAAAGAAATGAGTCGAGTCTCGATTTGGGGTTTATCTTTTGAAATAAGTTGATAGTTATAATTGAAATGAGTTAGTCAGGTTAAATTTGTCGGTGATAAAGAGAAGAATTGTATCGTGTTGTGCGATAAGGATCAGTGGTTATATTGTGCTAGCTGAGTAAGGCAATCGAGTTCTGAAATTGTTATAGGGGTCGTGGATCAGATCAGGATAATTAGGGAGTGGTAAGCATCGAGATGCTTACAACCTGTGTTCACATGTTACGATCTATAAGATGGATTACGAGATATCCGTGGAATAGTGTTTTGAGATTAATCGTTTGAGGTAGATCTAGGTCAGAAAGTCGGGATGACTTTTTATGTCTACCTGATTTTGGGCGTGGTGGTTCATCGAAGGAATTATAGAACCTGAGTTTCGTAGTGGTCTAGAAGTAATAGATCCGTCTGGGAGATGAAATATAAGATGATAGTGTTTTCAGGTTATATTCAGAAGCGGTGAGTTTAATCAGAGTTGCGCAGTTAAGGCGTGAAAGTAAGTTGTTATTATTTTATTATTAGAAAGATTTGTTCCGAGAGTTCGTGAGAAAGTACTAGTGAGATTTAAGTCTTGATAATCAAGATCGTCGGTTATTTTGGAGTGAATTCCGGGACGGAATTCTGTTAAGGAGGGGAGATTGTAATAACCCAAATTAAGTGTTTTAATTTAAAAATAAAAGATAGGGGTTGATTGGTTATTTGTGAGAAAGTTTGAGGGCAATATGGGAAAAGTTAGGAAACCAATTTCTTTTCTTTTTGGGATGTACAGTATTTTAATAGTAGGTTAGCATAGGGTTTTCTTTCATGTTGGTGTGGGTGGCGGCTGCACATCGAGAGGGAGATGGAAAGGAGTAGGAAGGAAGAAATTTCCATGTGAGAGTTGAGAGTCGTGTGTCTTCGTGAGGGAGAAAGAAGAGAGAAAGAGAATGGGTCTTTTGTGTGTGTTTTAGTGTGTGCAGCCGGCGGGGAGAACGCCGGCGAGAGAGGAGGAGATGGTCGACGAGAAGAAGAGAGAGAGAGTCGTCGAGAAGAGAGAGATACAGCCGGAGAGAGAGAGAGATACAGCCGGAGAGAGAGAGATACAGCCGGAGAGAGAGAGATACAGCCGGAGAGAGAGAGATACAGCCGGAAAGAGAGGGTCGTGTGAGAGAGAGCATCGAGGAGGAAGATGGAGGCTGCGAGAGAGAGAGATAGACGATGAGAGAGAAAAGTTGGCGGGTTTTCGCCGGCGCCGGAGAAGGCGGCCGACGGTGGTCGGCGGCGGCTGGCGGTGGTGGTCGCCGGAGTTTTTGACAGCAGTTTTTCCTTTTCGTGTGGTTTTATTTCGGTAAGAAACCCTTCCATTTCTTTGCTCACTTTTTTCAAGTTATGTTAGATTTGTTAGGTCCCTAGTTACACTCGACTATGTGAAATGAGAAATCAATTAAGAATATTATTATAGAGTTTTGATTATAAATTCTCGTTGTCAAGTTAAACAATGTTACGTGAAATCTTGGTTAGGGAGTCGTGTATCGGTTAATTAATAAAAGAAGAGGTTGTCGCCATATTTTGTGGAGAATTAGAATAATGGCGAAGAATGTGGGGTTCTGTTTTGAACCATGGGAATCGGAAGTCGGTATGTTCCGGGAGTTGGCCCGTAACTCAAGTTTGGGCCGAATTGGCTTATTGGGCCGATTTGGTTGTTGGGCCGAGAGATTTATTAAGTCCTTTTGGGCTTAGTTTTTGTATTGGGCTTAATTAATTAGTAAAGTCTATAATTATATAATAAGGGTGTGATAGGCTAATTATTAATTTGGGCCATATTATTATTAGCGCGAACCGATTTGGTTATCTAGAATCAAATGTTATAATTTTATGTTGAGATCCTAGAGCCGGGTAAATTAATGGATCCGGTATAGTGTGTCAATTGGATGGGTGAGCAAAGACCATTAATTATGATTTTTGGACTAGAAGGTAATCTACCAATTTAGATAAGTTAGGGTTGAGTTCGGGGTTTAACTCGAGTAATAAGTGAACGGATTATGACGTGCGTTATTAATATAATAGGTGTTCCACCTAGAGATCGGAAGTGTAAGTGGGGAGCTTTGGAGCAAGCAAGCCAGGTGAGTTTTCTAAACTAAAATGTGTGGCTTTTAAAGTGTTTTCAAAATGCGTTATGAATGTTGAGAATTACCATGCTTTATTATTATGCTTTAATTGCATGACAGTTGTTTAAAGTTTTATGTAGAATGTATGCATACATCAAGGAGACGTAAACTGGCAAAGACGGGAGAGTCGTTCCGCCAGCTCTCGTGCGGGAAGGGAGTCCCTATATGCCAGGAGCGAGGCTCCGCAAGGCAGCATGAGGGTGACTCGTTGTCACCTTCGGGTGGCTTCAGGGTGTCAGATTACGAGGAGGCGGACTTTAGTCCGTATACGATTTATTTACTGTGTTGAGTATAAATGTTTTATGCTGAAAAGATGAACTGTATTTAAATGCTTTGATAACTGTTAGGAGGGACTCACTAGACCTCAAGGTCTAACCCTCGCATTTTCAAATAAAACCCTTTTCAGGTAAGCAGGTACAGAAAGGCTCTAGCAAGTAAGCAGGGCGTTAGCAAGAGAAAGATGGATAGTGTAGCGACACTATAGCTTTTCTTAGTTTACTTCTCAGTTGTGTAGGTTGTTTCCGCCAACCATTTTTGGATATTATGTAAGAAATTTTAGAGATGCGATTTTGGGATATTTATTTTATATGAAATGTATTGTTTAAAATTGTTGGGTTGTTACAACTTAGGCTTTAAACACTAAGGCCCATGGCCCATTAACCTAATCTAAGCCCTTTTATCATTAAAGGATTTTACAAAACGATTAATTAAACTAATTAAGCATTATATAATTATTTATATATCTTTCTAATATGTAGGACATTTATTGTCCTAACAGGGGCTTTTCCCAAACTGTCTTTGAAAAGATCTGGTAAGGAGTATCATAGCTTTCTTCATACTTTCAACATCATCTATCCCATCTGCTTCATTCTTTGCCTTATCAGACTGATTACCCACATTCTTTGAGTATTTCATGTTAGACATTAAAGCAAGTGGATCTAACTCTTCTTCCTTAACCTCTTTTTTCTCTTCCTTCTTCTCTTTCTTCTTTTTTCTTAGCTCTCTTTTCATCAACATCTTCTTCATCCTGCTTCAAGGTTTCATACATCTCTTGTAGAGGCAACTCAGCTAACTTAGCATTCTGTTTCATTCGGTGAGCATACTTCTTCCATCCCGGTTGAAGAACACTCAGGAATTTCACATTGTGCTCAATTATTGACTTGTCTATACTGTACCTATTCAACTCATTCAAAATAGTAGTGAAACGGTCATAAGCAGAATCAAGAGCCTCTCCTTCCTTTTGTTTAAAATTCATACAAATTGATAGCGTTGGAGATTCTCATCTGGTTCTCCACTTCAGATCCTTGATATAGCTTTATCAACTCATCGAACATAGCCTTCCAAGAATAGTTTTTGCTATCTACCTTTCGATAAATATCATTGGTCAAGGCTTGAATAATTAGGGACTTTGCCATTTTGTCTCCATAATGCCTTTTCTTTTGTTCAGGATCATAATGTAATGGAATAACTTCAACCCACTCTGGAATTGGCTCACCATCAGTAGCAATTCCTCTTCTCATTTGTTTATCCATAGGGCTGTTCTCAAGTGAATTAGTGATATGTTCCCCGTTCTCTTGTCGCTCAACATAATCTATAAATCTGTCTTTCCATATCTTAAACTCTTTGGGAAAAAGAACAGGTGGTTTGTCCTTCGACCCAATAGTCAAGATGTCTCTCGCTGTCATCTTTAGATTACTTGTTTACGATCGTTAAGTACTCCTTAGATTTTATTAGAAAAAAATTAGTTTCACACTGTCTTGTCTCAACCCAATGCTTGTCGCAACACACGTCTTGTTGCAACCAAAGACTTGTCGCAACCAAAAACTTGTCTCAACCAACAAGTTGCGAAAGATTCCAAAACCTTGTCGCAACAAATAGGTTGCGATACAACTTCAAAAAGATTCTTATCGCAACAGAAGATTGCGATAAATACTGTTCACAATAAGGATGGTTGCGATAGTTGAGTCTTGTCGCAACAGATAATTGCGATAGTCTACTGTTCACTTCGAAAAATTGCGATTATAACGGCTTGTCGCAACAAAGGGTTGCGATACAATACTGTTCACTTCTTGTGGATTGCGATAGTTATGAATCCTCAAGAACACTGAGAGTTGCGTAAGTTATGAATACTCAAGAACACCGAGGGTTGCGATAGTTGTGAGTATCAAATGATCTTAAGTCGATTCTTCAAAAAATGATCGAATTAATCTGAAAATTGGTACGCAGATTCGCAACAATATTCTGGACAACTTTAATTCTTCAAGTTTTGTCCAAAAACCACTAGAATAGTGATTTTCAATCCAAAACAGTAGGTTTTCTTCAAAAGTCCGAAAATACAAGTTTTGCACAAATTGAGACTAATCCTGGTGCAATTGCGGAATCAAAACACACAGGGATGATAATCAACCACTCCTAGACCAATTCTAATCCATTTGAAGCACTAAAATGGCTAGAATCAATAAGAAATGGATGAAAAAATGAAGAACACTCAAAATTTGCAAAATCCTTCAAAATACTAATCTGATCTAAGTGGTATACTATGCTCTGATACCAATTGTGATCCCAGAACAAGTAATCAATCCATATAATCAATCAGATGGCCACCAATATATATCAATGAAGAACAATCACACAAAGTACAATAGAGAATGTAGAGAGAATGGTAGTGTGTAGTAATTGGATGGCCTAATAGAAATCTAGGCTAACATTACAATATATAGTATGTAACTTTGAAATTACATAATCAGTCCCACTACATGGTACAACTATGAATATTAGGCACTAACACGGTTCGATTTTGATTTTTACTGAAACCAAATCTATGTTGATTTGGGTTCAGTTACAGGTCCGCTCTACCCTAAATCACACCCCTTCCCTTAATTGAGTGATTTGGGTTGAGATTTGTTGTTCTAGAGTTTGGAAGGGACCCAAATACTTTGATTTTCTAGTCACCCCTTCCTTCAAGAGTTTTAAAGGGACCTAAATGGCACCCCATCCTTCTATTTCAGATTAGCTATGATTTCCCAGGTACTTGCTCAAGCAAAGAGAAAAACAAGGGACTCAAATGCTTTGATTTCAACAGGTATGCAAGTGAAGTCTTTTATTAGCAACGCTCGTATATGTATGCTGTTAAACCATAATGTGATATGTTGGTCTTCAATTGTTCAATTGATACCTATCTTTTACTTCTTTATGATTTTCTTTTGAAATATAAACTTTACTGTTATGTTGTATTTGTTGCTTTCTTGTTTATCTATCAGTGAGTTAAGTAATTGGATTAAAGTTTGAGTTGAGTCTGTAAATAAGTGTAGCTTACTGCAAGGTTTTTAATGTTTAAATATAATGACCATACGTGGATACCAATTTCTGCTTTTGTGCTAGCTGCCGTTATTTTTGTGTGTGATAAACTTGGTTTGTTTGGTTTAATGATTTGCATACTTTGTTTGTTTCAGGACGATCTCCCTAAGCCAGGTCAAGCACCCCGCCCAGGTGGTGCCGCCGGTCCTACTCCGGTTCGTGCTTAAGGATGGTTCTTGGATCAATATACCTTTTGATTCCAAGATAATTTTGAATCTTGTGTTTTATATTCTTTCTAGGTTTTGGCCTTTTCTTGAAACAAGATTCTGTTCTGCGTTTATATCGGTAACAAATTTCAAACTTAAATGCTAAGGACTCGTTTTGTTTGGAGTGTTGTCCTCTCGTGATTTCTATTGCAAACGTGTTATTTGTTATGTTTCGAGTCATTGGATAACAGGTAATGGACTGACTTTATAATTGATTTTATCGTTCTTGATGCACCTTTGTTTTCTGCGATCATTTGCATAATCTTGTTTCTATTATTTCTGTCTTTTTTTTTGGAGAATGTTGATTATATTATCTCTAAATCAGGTATGTAAAGGTAAAAATATGCTTGGTCGCATGGATGGGAAGCAAAGAACAGTGAAAATGTATGGGCATTTAAGATTTCTACTTCCAGGTTATGTCAATATAAATGCAAACATATATGCTTGTATTAATTACAATTTTAGTATAACTTTGCTGATGGATTTGTGAAACCTTGGTATAACAAGAAGCATAACATTATCATTCTTGACTAGAAATGCAAACTAACAATAACAGTTCTTCTCTGCGTGTGTCATACAACTCTAGCAATAGGTACTTGGTTCCATCGTTCTGTAATTATACTAAGATTTACTTTATCCTTTATACATGCATGTTGGTTGAGGCTGTATGGATGCTTGTATATTTGTGTATGGTGATAAATCTGCCTAACTTTAAGCTACCATGGCATGATGTGCTTTGCTTAATAACCTTTCTAGATTTTAATATGATGAAAATTGTTATGGTACTCCAATTAGGAAAGAGAGCAAGGGCTTACATGTGCTTGTTTTTCTTCATAACATAAAAGTGTAAGAAGTGGCTATGCAGATTACTTGAGGTTAAAAATTTGATTTGTGTTTCTTTACCTGTTGAGAGTTTTGCAAACAAAAGTTTTAATACGTTATGATTCTTTTTTATGATGCATCATTAGTGGTGGTTGAAACATCAATAAAATATGATCATCTTTTGCTGTTGTTATATATGTTTTTTGGCACCATTTTTTTACAAGCAATTCAGTTTATATGTAATACCTTGAGGTAAAAAATACTTCATCTTATTCCCCTATCCCTTTGTTGGGGGCTTTGGATACCCTACCTCATTCCCTTCACAAGCTCACTTGATTTGATACAACCTGAAGTGCCAACTGAGTTACATCCGGAGCCTTTTATATTGGTTTAGATTCAATTAAAAGTAGTGTTGTTTGTTGCTTCTTGCATGGTGAAAATGAAGATTATGCTAAT
Source organism: Saussurea involucrata (assembly GCA_033807775.1). Classification (NCBI taxonomy): domain Eukaryota; kingdom Viridiplantae; phylum Streptophyta; class Magnoliopsida; order Asterales; family Asteraceae; genus Saussurea; species Saussurea involucrata. The sequence goes on from CM066323.1 coordinate 46,087,078, forward strand.
CGAAATGGTTCGATATATAGGAACTGCATTTGCCTTTGCTGCATTTCCCTTCTAAAGCATCAAGGGAAATGAAGGAACTCACAAGACTTGCTAAGTTGCCTCATTCCTTATATATTGGTTTAGATTCAATTGAAAGTAATGTTGTTTGTTGCTTCTTGCATGGTGAAAATGAAGATTATGCTAATCGAAATGGTTCGATATATAGGAACTGCATTTGCCTTTGCTGCTTTCTTCAGAGTGGTGTATACACGGTATATGTTCTACATTGTATTTGTATGATTGTGTTTTTTTTTCCGAGTGGTGTATACAATCTTTAAATTGTTAGTGACAAGGACCACATGGAGTTTATAACTTTATGTTCATTCTTTTTTCATCATGACTCAGGTACAAATTAGTGACAAGGACAATTTGTGGAATACTCGACTACAAAGCTTTGAGGATATGATAGCTAGAATACCCCCTCCCCGTTCTAGCTAGTATTGTTATGTACAAACATTGATTTGTTGATCTAATACCAATATTATAAAATTGAACTTGTTATTTAATATGTATTTAATAAATTTGGTTATTTTTAGTTTTTTGGACAATTTGATTTTTAGTCATTTTTTTATTAAAATAACTAAAAATCAGCGAGGGATTACTGACAGAAATCCGTCACTGAAAGTTAGTCGAACCCTTGCTAATCTGTCGCTAATGAGAACCCTCGCTAATAAGTTCCCTCGCTAATCCGTCGCAAATAAGTGCCCTCGCTAATCCGTCGCAAATAAGTGCCCTCGCTAATCCGTCGCTAATATAAGCCCTCGCTAATCCGTCGCTGATATTAATACCTCACCAATCCGTTGCTGATTATAATACCTCGCTAATCCGTCGCTGATACAAGCCCCTCGCTAATCCGTCGCTGATGTCCGTCGCTAATCCGTCGCTGATAGCATTAGCTACGCCCGTTTGACTCGCGAACCATCGGCGACGGATTAGCGATGGATTCGAGCTTTAGCGAGGGATTTGTCCCTCGCTTATACTGATTATTTTTGTAGTGGGTAATTTGAATTTTAAAGATTATCGACTTAATTATTTTAATCTCTTCAAAACCTCATTACATGCTTAAATTAGATTAATTAATTTTGGATTTCACATTTTAGCAAATTAATTTTTTTCACGTTTTTCATAATTTTTTTTATGTATTTTCAGACTAATTCTTGAATCAACGGATGATATACAATATCACATGTGATACTACAATCAATATTCTATTATCACATATGATAATATACAAACGCGAACTTATTATCACATGTGATAATTAGTATATCATCATATATCTAGGTGATCAAAGAAGAAGCAATTAAGGATAATCTTACACGATATCACATGTGATACTACAGTCAAGATTCTATTATCACATGTGATGACAAGTGTATTATCACACGTGATAATATATCGTTATCACATGTGATAATTAGTATATCACTATACGATCACGGAAGTGGGTAATCAAAAAAGAAGCAATTAATGATAATTTTATTGAATCAAGTTATTGGATACATATGAAAAATAAAAGTGTATATTGAATTCAGGTTTACAAATAAAACGCTAACATTATCGACTATTTTAATCGGACCTTGAAATTGAGTTTATCCGAGTCATCCTTGAAACGAACTAAAAACATGGATTTCTATTGAAATAAGATTTGTATCAAATAGAACTCTAACCTATCGACTACTTCAACCACACCTTGAAATTGATGTTGTTGATATCATTGAATCAACGTTGTTGGTGGTGAAATCTTTGAAGTCGTTGTTGTTGGTGAAATTGTTGTTTAAATCATCGGTGTTATTGATAAAACTCACATATAGATCGTCGACGTATCATGGGAGATTATAAGTACCATTAGTATGAATATTCCAACATCGCAATGCGATGACAATGTTTTCGAATCGATAAAATGAATATGAAAGAGGATAGAAAGATAAAGAGACGAGCGTGTGATCCTTTCCATCTGAATAGGAAATCATTTTATTCTACGCATGATCCTTTCCATCTAAATAGAAATAATTTTATTTATTCTTATAGAAATAATTTTATTTATTCTTATTTTACCCTTAAATGATTTTTACCATCCTAAAAATGACGTGGATTTTTTATAATTTATGATAGGATTTATATAAACCCTAAACCGGATCTTTAAGCTCAAGAATGATTAGTTCTAGATCATGGAATAAACATATACAAATCACAACATGAACAGCGGAATTAAACGACAGATTTGTATAGCTAACAAGGTTCATTAATTTAAACATACTGATTACATACTCACGCCCCAATTTGTTGACCTAAGTTATCAACAAACGAATACTTCTTCTCAAGTATTAGGATTAAGAACCTTGGGGCTCATGCACACACATCTACACGTTTTTGTTTAAACGTGGGTTTCAAGAACGTCTAATTCTATATCTCTAGGTTTCTTTATATACTAGAAACCTAGATAAACTAGAAACTAGATAAATACCAATCCTAGATAAACTATGAATCCTAGATAAACTAGAATTTACAAGGATAACTATAAAATAAACATATTACAATTCGAACCCTTGTAAGTTGAAGTTTTGACACATCAAATCTATATGAAATATTCCTAACAATCTTCCCCTATTTGATGATGACAAAACTTAGCATCAGAATCTTCAAGTAGCTCTTCCCCTTTTTGACATAATCAAATCCAAAACTTATCAAACTTGAATCTTCCCCTTGAATGATCAACACTTCTTCTTCCCCTGAATTTATGCTAACCATCCTTGTGTCTTCGAGGTTATATCAATTACGTTGTAAAGAAAATCAACCATTATCTATTTGAAGTTGAAGTAAAAAACCAAACCTTGAGTCTTATATCCCGTAGAAACCAAGTGAACAACAACGTCATTCTCATGAATGAGGGGATCCCTGTCCTTCGACCAATCTTCTTCTCTAAGATTTCGTCAAATTGAAGTCACATTCTTCGAACAATTACGTTAATAATCTTCATAATATCACGGGTTATCTTTAACAGGTGAAGGATACCTTTAAAGATATGACAAGAACACAAACTCTAACTTTCACTTCTTCTTCAAACAAACTCTAATTAATCTTCCTTTTTGTAATCAACTGATGACGATCAAAGGGTAGTCATTTAAGCATTCTTCCTCTATCGTTCATCAAACCTTCATACCTTGTGTGTGTGAATTTTCTTGAAACAAACAAAAATCATCCTCCTTTTGTCGAGCATGATCCTAACATGGTGTGTGACATGTATTCTCCATTGCATCGCGGCTTTGATTTCATGGCTTTGAGGAATTCTGAGTGAAGAACAATTTTTATCAAGAAAAAAAAACTGCTGGATTTCGAGAATTTCTGGGAGCGTTCTGGACGTCGTACGGCTAATCCAACCAGACATAATGTTAAACAATGTGTCCCGAAGCTGCTGTCCAAAAATCGCGACGATCCGACGGTTCAATCTCCGGGAATAGGCGAAACGGCCGGCTGTGATTTTCCAGAAAATTTCTGCGAAAAATCTGATTTTTCTTTCTTTCGTTCGTCTTCTTTCGTCTCTTCAAATCTTCCATTAAACCTTGTTTTTCTTCCAGATCAGAGAGCACCATGTGCTCTGATACCACCTGATAGGATTTATATAAACCCTAAACCGGATCTTTAAGCTCAAGAATGATTAGTTCTAGATCATGGAATAAACATATACAAATCACAACATGAACAGCGGAATTAAACGACAGATTTGTATAGCTAACAAGGTTCATTAATTTAAACATACTGATTACATACTCACGCCCCAATTTGTTGACCTAAGTTATCAACAAACGAATACTTCTTCTCAAGTATTAGGATTAAGAACCTTGGGGCTCATGCACACACATCTACACGTTTTTGTTTAAACGTGGGTTTCAAGAACGTCTAATTCTATATCTCTAGGTTTCTTTATATACTAGAAACCTAGATAAACTAGAAACTAGATAAATACCAATCCTAGATAAACTATGAATCCTAGATAAACTAGAATTTACAAGGATAACTATAAAATAAACATATTACAATTCGAACCCTTGTAAGTTGAAGTTTTGACACATCAAATCTATATGAAATATTCCTAACAATCTTCCCCTATTTGATGATGACAAAACTTAGCATCAGAATCTTCAAGTAGCTCTTCCCCTTTTTGACATAATCAAATCCAAAACTTATCAAACTTGAATCTTCCCCTTGAATGATCAACACTTCTTCTTCCCCTGAATTTATGCTAACCATCCTTGTGTCTTCGAGGTTATATCAATTACGTTGTAAAGAAAATCAACCATTATCTATTTGAAGTTGAAGTAAAAAACCAAACCTTGAGTCTTATATCCCGTAGAAACCAAGTGAACAACAACGTCATTCTCATGAATGAGGGGATCCCTGTCCTTCGACCAATCTTCTTCTCTAAGATTTCGTCAAATTGAAGTCACATTCTTCGAACAATTACGTTAATAATCTTCATAATATCACGGGTTATCTTTAACAGGTGAAGGATACCTTTAAAGATATGACAAGAACACAAACTCTAACTTTCACTTCTTCTTCAAACAAACTCTAATTAATCTTCCTTTTTGTAATCAACTGATGACGATCAAAGGGTAGTCATTTAAGCATTCTTCCTCTATCGTTCATCAAACCTTCATACCTTGTGTGTGTGAATTTTCTTGAAACAAACAAAAATCATCCTCCTTTTGTCGAGCATGATCCTAACATGGTGTGTGACATGTATTCTCCATTGCATCGCGGCTTTGATTTCATGGCTTTGAGGAATTCTGAGTGAAGAACAATTTTTATCAAGAAAAAAAAACTGCTGGATTTCGAGAATTTCTGGGAGCGTTCTGGACGTCGTACGGCTAATCCAACCAGACATAATGTTAAACAATGTGTCCCGAAGCTGCTGTCCAAAAATCGCGACGATCCGACGGTTCAATCTCCGGGAATAGGCGAAACGGCCGGCTGTGATTTTCCAGAAAATTTCTGCGAAAAATCTGATTTTTCTTTCTTTCGTTCGTCTTCTTTCGTCTCTTCAAATCTTCCATTAAACCTTGTTTTTCTTCCAGATCAGAGAGCACCATGTGCTCTGATACCACCTGATAGGATTTATATAAACCCTAAACCGGATCTTTAAGCTCAAGAATGATTAGTTCTAGATCATGGAATAAACATATACAAATCACAACATGAACAGCGGAATTAAACGACAGATTTGTATAGCTAACAAGGTTCATTAATTTAAACATACTGATTACATACTCACGCCCCAATTTGTTGACCTAAGTTATCAACAAACGAATACTTCTTCTCAAGTATTAGGATTAAGAACCTTGGGGCTCATGCACACACATCTACACGTTTTTGTTTAAACGTGGGTTTCAAGAACGTCTAATTCTATATCTCTAGGTTTCTTTATATACTAGAAACCTAGATAAACTAGAAACTAGATAAATACCAATCCTAGATAAACTATGAATCCTAGATAAACTAGAATTTACAAGGATAACTATAAAATAAACATATTACAATTCGAACCCTTGTAAGTTGAAGTTTTGACACATCAAATCTATATGAAATATTCCTAACAATCTTCCCCTATTTGATGATGACAAAACTTAGCATCAGAATCTTCAAGTAGCTCTTCCCCTTTTTGACATAATCAAATCCAAAACTTATCAAACTTGAATCTTCCCCTTGAATGATCAACACTTCTTCTTCCCCTGAATTTATGCTAACCATCCTTGTGTCTTCGAGGTTATATCAATTACGTTGTAAAGAAAATCAACCATTATCTATTTGAAGTTGAAGTAAAAAACCAAACCTTGAGTCTTATATCCCGTAGAAACCAAGTGAACAACAACGTCATTCTCATGAATGAGGGGATCCCTGTCCTTCGACCAATCTTCTTCTCTAAGATTTCGTCAAATTGAAGTCACATTCTTCGAACAATTACGTTAATAATCTTCATAATATCACGGGTTATCTTTAACAGGTGAAGGATACCTTTAAAGATATGACAAGAACACAAACTCTAACTTTCACTTCTTCTTCAAACAAACTCTAATTAATCTTCCTTTTTGTAATCAACTGATGACGATCAAAGGGTAGTCATTTAAGCATTCTTCCTCTATCGTTCATCAAACCTTCATACCTTGTGTGTGTGAATTTTCTTGAAACAAACAAAAATCATCCTCCTTTTGTCGAGCATGATCCTAACATGGTGTGTGACATGTATTCTCCATTGCATCGCGGCTTTGATTTCATGGCTTTGAGGAATTCTGAGTGAAGAACAATTTTTATCAAGAAAAAAAAACTGCTGGATTTCGAGAATTTCTGGGAGCGTTCTGGACGTCGTACGGCTAATCCAACCAGACATAATGTTAAACAATGTGTCCCGAAGCTGCTGTCCAAAAATCGCGACGATCCGACGGTTCAATCTCCGGGAATAGGCGAAACGGCCGGCTGTGATTTTCCAGAAAATTTCTGCGAAAAATCTGATTTTTCTTTCTTTCGTTCGTCTTCTTTCGTCTCTTCAAATCTTCCATTAAACCTTGTTTTTCTTCCAGATCAGAGAGCACCATGTGCTCTGATACCACCTGATAGGATTTATATAAACCCTAAACCGGATCTTTAAGCTCAAGAATGATTAGTTCTAGATCATGGAATAAACATATACAAATCACAACATGAACAGCGGAATTAAACGACAGATTTGTATAGCTAACAAGGTTCATTAATTTAAACATACTGATTACATACTCACGCCCCAATTTGTTGACCTAAGTTATCAACAAACGCATACTTCTTCTCAAGTATTAGGATTAAGAACCTTGGGGCTCATGCACACACATCTACACGTTTTTGTTTAAACGTGAGTTTCAAGAACGTCTAATTCTATATCTCTAGGTTTCTTTATATACTAGAAACCTAGATAAACTAGAAACTAGATAAATATCAATCCTAGATAAACTATGAATCCTAGATAAACTAGAATTTACAAGGATAACTATAAAATAAACATATTACAATTCGAACCCTTGTAAGTTGAAGTTTTGACACATCAAATCTATATGAAATATTCCTAACAATCTTCCCCTATTTGATGATGACAAAACTTAGCATCAGAATCTTCAAGTAGCTCTTCCCCTTTTTGACATAATCAAATCCAAAACTTATCAAACTTGAATCTTCCCCTTGAATGATCAACACTTCTTCTTCCCCTGAATTTATGCTAACCATCCTTGTGTCTTCGAGGTTATATCAATTACGTTGTAAAGAAAATCAACCATTATCTATTTGAAGTTGAAGTAAAAAACCAAACCTTGAGTCTTATATCCCGTAGAAACCAAGTGAACAACAACGTCATTCTCATGAATGAGGGGATCCCTGTCCTTCGACCAATCTTCTTCTCTAAGATTTCGTCAAATTGAAGTCACATTCTTCGAACAATTACGTTAATAATCTTCATAATATCACGGGTTATCATTAACAGGTGAAGGATACCTTTAAAGATATGACAAGAACACAAACTCTAACTTTCACTTCTTCTTCAAACAAACTCTAATTAATCTTCCTTTTTGTAATCAACTGATGACGATCAAAGGGTAGTCATTTAAGCATTCTTCTTCTATCGTTCATCAAACCTTCATACCTTGTGTGTGTGAATTTTCTTGAAACAAACAAAAATCATCCTCCTTTTGTCGAGCATGATCCTAACATGGTGTGTGACATGTATTCTCCATTGCATCGCGGCTTTGATTTCATGGCTTTGAGGAATTCTGAGTGAAGAACAATTTTTATCAAGAAAAAAAAAACTGCTGGATTTCGAGAATTTCTGGGAGCGTTCTGGACGTCGTACGGCTAATCCAACCAGACATAATGTTAAACAATGTGTCCCGAAGCTGCTGTCCAAAAATCGCGACGATCCGACGGTTCAATCTCCGGGAATAGGCGAAACGGCCGGCTGTGATTTTCCAGAAAATTTCTGCGAAAAATCTGATTTTTCTTTCTTTCGTTCGTCTTCTTTCGTCTCTTCAAATCTTCCATTAAACCTTGTTTTTCTTCCAGATCAGAGAGCACCATGTGCTCTGATACCACCTGATAGGATTTATATAAACCCTAAACCGGATCTTTAAGCTCAAGAATGATTAGTTCTAGATCATGGAATAAACATTCAAATCTTCCATTAAACCTTGTTTTTCTTCCAGATCAGAGAGCACCATGTGCTCTGATACCACCTGATAGGATTTATATAAACCCTAAACCGGATCTTTAAGCTCAAGAATGATTAGTTCTAGATCATGGAATAAACATATACAAATCACAACATGAACAGCGGAATTAAACGACAGATTTGTATAGCTAACAAGGTTCATTAATTTAAACATACTGATTACATACTCACGCCCCAATTTGTTGACCTAAGTTATCAACAAACGAATACTTCTTCTCAAGTATTAGGATTAAGAACCTTGGTGCTCATGCACACACATCTACACGTTTTTGTTTAAACGTGGGTTTCAAGAACGTCTAATTCTATATCTCTAGGTTTCTTTATATACTAGAAACCTAGATAAACTAGAAACTAGATAAATACCAATCCTAGATAAACTATGAATCCTAGATAAACTAGAATTTACAAGGATAACTATAAAATAAACATATTACAATTCGAACCCTTGTAAGTTGAAGTTTTGACACATCAAATCTATATGAAATATTCCTAACAATTTACAAAATTAATATTGCTTTAATTTAACCTTGATTGGCTAAGGTTACTTCTCGTCTTTTCGCATTTTGACCGTTTGCTCGTATGATCCTCCCTCTCTCCCTCTCTCTCTTTGTCTCTCTTTCTCTCTCTCTCTGTGTCTCTCTCTCTACTTGTGTGTGTGTGTGTATATATATATATATATATATATATATAGAGAGAGAGAGAGAGATGTGGGTTCATACAAGAACACTAACTATATAAAAAACAAGAAAACGTCATTAATTTACAAAATCATACATGATTCACGTACAAAATCATATATGATTCATGCGACTTTGGCTAGCGACAAGTCGCGGCCAAAGTCACACGCGTCCAGTTTTTGCAGTTAGTGTAAAAGCACATGTGATTTTGTAGATGTTTTGTTGTTTTGTTGTTTTTTAAATGGTTAGCGTTCTTGTTAGAACCTTCATATATATATATATATATATATATATATATATATACACACACACACACACACACACACACATATACAAATATAGATATAGATATATATATTGACTGATGACAAAGGTACGATCATTAATATCCGATACTACACATCTCGACCCCAAATGACTCATTGTTGTTTTTCGACGGGTTTTCGATGGAATTCGCCGGAAATGGTCAATCCACCGGAAAACACACTTTTGCGGTGCCCATAGTTTCGACAGCCGTATCTGCCGGAAAATCCGTCGAAAATAGCTTTTTCCGACGGATTTCCGGCGGAAAATGTGGGTTGTTTAGTAGTGTATAGCTCGTATACGGATCATCATAACAACTTGCAAATTTGCTTGCCACATCAAACATATATACCGTTTTGCATGGGACAAAACTTTTTTGGAATCACCTGGCTACAATAATCACAATCCATCCGTAATGTTGTAAATACAACATGCCATTATTCACTACATCACATTAAATCATTAATATCTAAAAAGGACAACAAGTTAATAATCTATTCACTCTCTCTAGTTTTCCTGATCCTCGCGGACCTTGTCGATAACACAGCCACCACTCGGATTGCTTGTGACGCAGTAGGATTATGTGTGGAACGGATCGACAAGCGTCGAGCTTTAAAAGTAGCAAGTTTACAGACGTAAACCCGGAAAGTAACTAAAAGCTCTTAAATGTCAAGAACTGATATTAAACTGAATAATAATGAATTGATAAACAATGAATCCTAATAAGCCTATTTGTGCTAAACTAGATAGGATAATTAAGGAAACTAGTATTGGTATCAAACCCTAAACCTTATTGGAATTAAGACTAGAAAGCAATAAAACGAAAATAGCTGATAGGGCTTAGGCCGCGGTTTGTAAGCCGCGTAAGAAGTCGCGGGGCGCACTGTTTGTTTACTCCTCCAGAGGGATGCGCGGTTTATGTCGCGGCTTGCATGTCGCGTGCTAAACCGCGTAAGTCCCTGTTGCGGTTTCTTTTCACTTGGTCCATTTGTTCTTCGTATCGGGTTGCTAGGCACTCTACATCAGTCTCCTCCACCTCCGAAGAACTCGACCCCGAGTTCTCATCAGAAAGAGATGCATCATCCGGGTGGTAGTCGTAAATATCCGCGACGTTGGAGGTGTTCGATATGTGGAGAGAGTCAGGAAGTGTGACCACATAGGCATTGTCGTTTATTTTCCGTGAGATCTTGAATGGACCATACTTTCGCGGTTGTAACTTGTTGTAAGTTCCGACGTGAAAACGCTGTTTTCGTAAGAATACCATTACGTCATCTCCTACTTTGAACGTTTTACGGTGTCGGTGCATGTCGGCGGCGGTTTTGTTCTTTGCACCCGTGAGTTCAAGTCTGGCTTTGACCTCTTCTTTAACTGCTTGGACATCCTTAGCCATATTTTTGGCGGCGAGGCTAGTACCCGGGAGTTGTGGTAGTTTGACTAAGTCAACCACATGTTTAGGAATCGATGTATAGACCAAGGAAAACGGCGAACAACCCGTTGCTGTGTGGGAAGCACTGTTATAGGCGAATTCGATTTATGGGAGAGCAAGGTCCCATTGTTTAGGCTTGTCTCCACAAATACTCCGAAGCATATTGCCTAACGTGTGATTAGTTACCTCAGTTTGGCCATCCGATTGGGGGTGAGTGGTTCCGAAAAGGCGCCAAAGGGTGATCCAAAAGTGACTTAAGAACTTTGTGTCACGATCAGAGGTAATGGTCTTCGGAACTCCATGTAGACGGACTACTTCTTTGAAGAATAGCTTGGCAATGTTGCTTGCGCCGGCTGTCTTTTTGCAAGCAATGGAGTGCGTCATCTTGGAGAAGCGGTCGACTACTACGAAAATAGAGTCGACTCCTCGTTGAGTGCGGGGTAATCCCAAGACAAAATCCATTGATAGATCTTTCCAAATGTCATCGGGAACCAGTAATGGTAAGTAGAGACCGGTGTTTTGGGATTGGCCTTTTGCCACTTGGCAAACATAGCATTTGCGAACAATTGCCCCCACATCTCGTTTTAGGTGCGGCCAATGATAGCGGTGGAGGAAACTCGTTATGGTTTTGTCGCGGCCGAGATGGCCTTTTAATCCTCCTCCATGTAAGTCTCGGATAAGTTTTTCACGAAGAGAAGAGTTAGGGATGCAAAGTTGGTTACCTTTGAAGAGGTAGCCGTCGTGGATGTAGTAATCCTCCATCGGTATGCCCGTGTTGTATTTATTCCAAATATCCTGGAAATCAACATCTTCTTCGTATTGATCCTTTAGGACCTCAAATCCGACGATCTCATGGGCTAGCGTGATCATAAGTGTGGTGCGTCTACTCAAGGCATCAGCCACGCGATTGAGGACCCCGAATTTGTGTTTGATGACAAATGGGAATTTCTGGAGGTAACTTACCAATCGTACGTGCATTTTGCTTACCGTCTTTTGTCTATTGATGAACTTGAGGGCTTGATGGTCGGTAAAGAGGACGAACTCTTTCTGCACGAGATAATGCTCCCATTATTTTAAATCTCGGAAGACGGCGTAGAACTCTTGATCATAGGTGCTCCACTTTTGACGAGCATCACTTAGTTTCTCGCTAAAGAAGGCGATGGGACTCTTTTCTTGGGAGAGGACAGCTCGTACTCCTATTCCGCTTGCATCGCATTCAACTTCAAATACCTTGTCAAAGTCGGGTAGGGCGAGTACCGGTGCGGAACTTAGCTTGCGTTTCATCTCGGCGAAGCTTTTGTCATGATCGGGTCCCCATTGGAACTTTCCTTTTTTCAGACATTCGGTCATTGGTGCGGTGATGGTGCTGAAATCTCTCACGAACCGCCGGTAGAATGTTGCCAAACCGTGGAAGCTTCGAACATCGGACACAGTTTTGGGAGTTGGCCATTCTTTTATCGCACGGACCTTGTCTTCGTCTACCTCTATACCGGATTCTCCAACAACGAATCCTAGGAATAGGAGCTTGTTGGTGCAGAAAGTACACTTCTTGAGGTTGACCTAGAGCTTGTTTTCTTGGAGTACGGTCAAGATTTGGCGGAGATGAGTGAGGTGGTCCGTTTTGTTTCGGCTATAGATGAGTATATCATCGAAGTATACTACTACAAACGAGCCGATGAACGGGCGAATGACTTGGTTCATTGTCCTCGTAAACGTGCTAGGGGCGTTACAAGTTTTGAATGACATGACTAACCATTCATAAAGCCCGAGTGGTGTTTTGAACGCGGTTTTCCATTCGTCGCCGGGTCGGATTCGGATTTGATGATAGCCGCTGCGAAGGTCGATCTTTGAGAATAACTTTGAGCTGGCTAGTTCATCTTGCATATCTTCCAAGCGGGGAATGGGGAATCAGTACTTGATGGTGATTTTATTGATGGCGCGGCTGTCAATGCACATTCACCATTAATTACCTTTCTTTGACACAAGAAGAACGGGGACTGCACAAGGGCTTAGGCTTTCGCGGATAAACCCTTTTCTTAATAGATCTTCAACTTGTTCCCTTAAGATTTCGTTTTCTTTGGGGCTCATGTGGTAGTGAGGAAGGTTTGGCAGATTTGCCCCCGGGATTAGGTCTATTTGATGCTGGATATCTCTCATAGGCGGTAGTTCCGGTGGGAGGTCGTCAGAGATTAGCTCCGTGAAGTCTTTAAGTATCTCGTTGACTTCTTCCGGGATTTCTTCGTTGATCTTTTCGGCGCTCATTAAGCCTTTCACGACTATGGGACAGAAGAGTTGGGTCTCCTTGAAGTCGTTCTCAAGGAGTTGTTCGTCGGAGGTGATGATTAGGACGTTATTACCTTTCTTTTCCGGGGCCTTGTGAAAGCTAGCCACGGGTGACATGGCGATTTTACGGTCTCCCCAGCGGAATATCATCAAGTTGTCCCTTCCTTTGTAGGTAACGTCGTTGTCGTATTGCCATGGTCGGCCGAGTAAGATGTGGCAAGCGTCCATGTCGAGGACGTCGCAAAGGACATCTTCTTTGTAGTATTTGCCTATAGAGAGGAAAACCTTGCACGCTTGGGTTACACGAGCTTGTGGCCCTTTCTTTACCCACCCGAGGGAATAGGGGACGTCGTGCGGTTGGGTTGGTAGATCAAGGTAATTTACTAGCTTTTTGGACACAAGATTTTCGCAGCTTCCGTTGTCCACAATCAAGTTGCAAACTTTTTTGTTGATGGAGCAATAAGTGCGGAAAATGTTCTTTCTTTGGCCTTCTTCTTTCGGAGAGAGAAGGACCCGTTGGAGTACTATGTTTACCATTTCCTCAGATTCTTCTTCCGCGAAGTCAACTCCATTATAATTATCTTCCTCTTCGCTTCCTTGTTCATCTACTAACCCGACTGTTCTTCGGTTGGTACACTCGTTAGATCTATGGCCCGGTTGGCCACAACGGTAACATTTGGATCATGTCGGTCGGGCGTAGGGGTTGGATGGTTTTGGTGTCTCGGGTTTGCTTTGGGACCCGGTAGAGTTTCGTGGTGGATTGGTGTCGCGGGCGGCTGAACTTGGTGCGATGCCTTTCCCTTTATCAGATGCGGAACTAGTGGCTTCGGTGGGAGTGGGTGTGGTGTATCGGCGATAGGATGAGGCTCAAGTAGTTTTCTCCATAAGCTCGGCCTTCATGGCTAAGCTTGATGCTTCCGTTACTGTCCAAACGGTTTGAAGTCCGATTTTATCTTGTATCGAACCTTTGAGGCCGTTGATGTAGCGTGCGACTCTTTGGCCTTCGATTTCGCCGATTTCGTTCCGTTCGGAGAGGCGAATGAAATCGGTGGTGTACTCGGCTACGGTCCTCGATCCTTGGGAGCAATCCAAGTACATCTTGTACAAGATTTGCTCATAGTCTTTTGGTAGGAATCGTTCGGCCATAAGCTGTTTCACTCTTCTCCATGAACGTACCGGACCTTTCTGTTGTCGTTGTCGTTGGGCTATCAACTTATCCCACCATACGGCTGCGGTGCTTTTCAGGCGGAAAGCTACCATCTTGACCTGCTTGTGTTCGGGAATCTCCATGATGTCGAAGAAGCGGTCGACCTCGATTTGCCAATCCAAGAATTCTTCAACGCCCATATTCCCATAGAAGTAGGTGATAACGCCACTTTTTGGCGTTATTTTTGGTCCTAAAACCAATGAGATTGGCTTGTATTTAAGCAAAGAAGCGGAATTTTATGGTTTATTTAGTGGAATGTGCAGGTTCTTTAACAGGTAGTAATCTTCGAGAAAAGAAGCTAAAAAGAGCCCAAAAAGAGCCAAAACGAAGCCCAACGGAAGCCCGAGATCCAAGCCCAAGACCCACGCCCGGACCAGGACCCGAACCCGAACCAGAAACCGACCCAGAAGCATTCTGGAAAGCGGGCGACTTGCAAGTCGCGTGACAAGTCGCCTAACCCTCTGTTTGCGCGACTTTCAGCTTTTATTCGGGATTTTAGGTCATTATTCGCAGGCAACTCACACACGACGACGGTGGGCAGTCCAGGGGCGATTTTCAGAGACCTTGTGGAGCTTTTGGAGCCACGATTGAGGAGGAATCGACGAGTAATTCACGACGCGAAGCGGATTCGAGCTAGGAGAAGGGAGTTCATCATCATTGACCATTACATCTTTTACATTCTCGCTTATCATGTTTGCACACACTTTTCCATCCCCTTTTCTTGCGTTTGTATTCCCCAATATCATGAACTAATCTTAAGATGTTGGGGGTTGGATTGAATTAGGTTTGAACATATGAACGGATGACGAGTGACTTTTATCAGTTTTTCCTATTTTAATGAATGCATGTAATTTGATTCTTAATGCTTTTGAGAGTTTAGCTAGCTTTCAATTGTTTTGTTGTTTCCAGTTGAGTTCGAGAGAATTAACTGTTAGCTAGAACTAGGAATTGCATGCCTAAAGCGAGAATTTGGTGATAGAGATATACCGAATACGCCTTAGTCCTAATTGAACCATTTAGGTTGAGATCGAGAGATTAAATCTATCCGTTCAAACATGAATCTTGCGCTTAATGTGTTTTGAAATCCATAGGTTGAGATCGAAAGATAAAACTTGTCTTTTTCAAAATAAAACCCGATGTTGCTCGAAAGAGAACAACGGTGATTTTAGAGATTGGGTATTCATTAAGGGGATTAACTGGTAATTGTTTTAAGTCAGGTATTCGTATGTGAAAACTTTAGGATTTCCAAACCTCAACTGTTTTCTCTATCTGAAGTTTCCAAAGCTGTTTTCTTGTTTTGTGTTTGATTAATTTGCTGAAATTAATTACTCAATACCAACATCTCAATTTTCGACAGTTTAGTTAATAGAGTTTATAGTAATTGTGATACTTAGTTCCTAGTTCCCCGTGATTCGATACTCGTACTTTCTAGTACTATTACTTGACTTCGACCCGTACACTTGCGGTAAGATTTAGGGGGGGGGGTGAAACCCACCTATCAAGTTTTTGGCGCCGTTGCCGGGGAACTAGTTGCAACTAATAGCACTACCAGCTATAAGCACTATTAGATTGAACATTTTTTATTGCTTTATTCCTTCACTTTCAATTTTTGGATTGCTAATTTTGTTTGTTTTTCGTTTCAAGTACTAGTTGGTTTATGCCAAGGAAGACCCGAGGGGAGAAACTCAAACCGATTGATTCGGAGATTGAAAGAACCGCCCGCCGAATACGCCAAGAGACCAAAGCCAAGAGACAGCTAAAGATGGGTGACGAAATGCCCGTCAATAGACCACCTGGTAACAACCCACCTCCGCCTCCTCCGGCGAGAGTTCCGATGCGGTCATTTGCCAATCCAAACGTGGAAACCGCATGGATAGGCGTCCAACCGCCCGCTACTACAGCAAATTACTTCGAAATTAAGACGAGTACAATCGTCATGGTACAGTAGAATCAGTTCGGGGGAGCGCCAACTGAAGATCCCCATGCCCACCTTCGCGCGTTTGAACGGATTTACAATACGTTCAAGATCAATGGGATGGAGGAAAATGCCATCAAGCTAAGACTGTTCAGCTTCTCACTCAAGGTTAGAGCTGAAATTTGGATTGAAGGTTTGCCAGCGGATCAGATCACTACATGGGCAGACCTGAAATCCGCATTCCTCCAGAAATTCTTCCCACCGGGAAGAACCGCGCAGTTAACGGCAGAAATCACACACTTCGCGCAATGGGACCAAGAGACCCTATATGAGGCATGGGAGCGATATAAAGACATGTTGAAGAAGTGTCCACATCACGGGTTGCACGGATGGGTCATAATCCAGACTTTCTATAGTGGACTCCACCTGCAGTTCAAAAACGATATCACTGCTGCATCAGGTGGATCACTAATGGATAAATCTTATGAAGAAGCATGCGAGCTGATCGAGAACTTGGCGGAACACAGTTTCTCTACTCCACGATCAGCCGTAAGAAGAGTCGCGAGCGTTCAAGAATCGGATGAGCTGAAAGAACTAAAAGCTCAACTACCTTTTATTACGAACCATCTGAAGGGAGGCAGTCCTCAAGAACCTGAACAGGTTCAGTTCTTACAAAATCGCAACCACCAACCGAGGAATGATCCGTTCTCAAATACTTATAATGAGGGGTGGAAGAAGCATCCAAACGTTTCTTGGAGTCAACCTCAAGGGCAATCACAAGGAAATTCTTCTAACTTTGCTAACTATCCTAATGCTAACAATGTTTACCGTCCTCCAGGTTTCAACCAAAGGAACGAAGGACAATCCGGGGAGAAGAAACCGGGGCTGGAAGAGATGATGATGAAGTTCATGACCAAGATGGACATCACGGTTGGAGAGTTAGCGAGCACGGTGAACACGGTAAAGGCGGCCACTGATCAGAACACCGCATCCATCAAGATCTTGGAGAGGCAAGTGGGGAAAATTTCTGAAGCCCTACAAAACCGACCTCTCGGAGCATTCCCAAGTATGACTGAAAGGAAACCAAGAGAGGTGTGTAATGCCATATTCCTGAGAAGTGGCAAGGAGCTGATTGGAAACCCAACACGATAATCGTCATCAAAAGAGATCGAGCAAGATGTGGAGATCATTGACATGGATGAGTTGGAGGCTGATAAAGAGTTCGTGATAAAGGAGAACCCGGAGGATGAAGAGAACAAGAAGAGTGAGGAGACGAAGCCAAAGCAATCACCGGTCAAGCCAGTGGTACCGAGGGTACCCTATCCGAACAGACTGAGATCGGATAAGGGTGATGTTAACTTTTCTAAATTTCTTGATATATTTAAAAAGCTGCACATTAACATTCCTTTTTCAGATGCTTTGTCACAAATGCCCTCATATGCGAGATTTATGAAAGACATCTTATCCAAGAAGAGGAAGATTGAGGATCAGGCCACAATTGCACTTACTGAGGAGTGCAGTGCTATAATTCAGAACAAGCTTCCCTCGAAGCTTAAGGATCCAGGGAGTTTTTCGATCCCTATCCAAATTGGGAGTTTTAATTTTGATAAGGTATTATGCGATTTAGGAGCTAGTATTAACCTAATGCCTCTATCTGTTTTCAGGAAACTCGGCCTTGGGGAAGTGAATCCGACTAACATGACCCTTCAGCTTGCAGATAGGTCAATAGTATATCCACATGGAGTAGTCGAAGACGTATTGATCAAAGTCGGCAAATTCTACTTCCCGGTGGACTTCGTGGTGTTAGACAACGATGAGGACATAAAGGTCCCACTGATTTTGGGAAGGTCTTTTCTGGCCACGAGCAGAGCTTTGATTGACATGGAAGAAGGGGAGATGACGCTAAGAGTTGGCGGCGAAAGGGTGACATTCAGGATGTTCGCGAGTAGAAGTGAAGAGGAGCCGGGCAAGTATAAAAAGCCGAAGGAGTGATCGGAAGGAAAGTCGTGCCACGACTTTAAATACAGCGCTGGGTGGGAGGCAACCCACCGAGGTTAGTTTTCTTTTTTATTTCCTGTTTTTGAGTGTGTTTTAGTACGAAAAACCTATACAAAAAAATCGAAAAATCAAAAAAATAGCTGAAACAGGGACTTACGCGGTTTGTGCTGCGGCCTACAAGCCGCGTGCCAAACCGCGGGGCCCTCTGTTTGTTTTTCGAAACAGGGGGTTGCACAGTCTTTCCCGCGGTTTCCATACCGCGGCGAAAGCCGCGCGGCTTCCTGTCCTCATGCAGTGTGTTATTTTTTTCCTGCTTTGTGTGTTCCCTTTCGTCTTTTGTTTTGTTTGTTTTGTTTTGCTTCCCCCTTCTCCGATGCTTCTCAATCGTGATCACTTCAACTCTTTGAAGAGAATTTCATCCGTCCGGGCAACGTGTATGTCCTCAACTTTGCGTGTAACGAGTGGTGTATGATGTTGGGTCCTTTATTAGTTAAACGAGATGCAACAAACCTAAGTTTCACTTAGGTTTGGGGTGCCTCATCTTTTCAACATCTACACATTAAATTTTAATCTTGTGCAAACCTCGGTTTCACCGAGGTTTGGGGTTGGCTTTGTTTGACAAATCTAGGCCACGACCTAGGTTTGGGGTGGCCATGCTATTTGTGAAAATGCTAGAATAGCTCCTTTTGCTTCATGTTATGTTATGCCTTACCTGTCTGATACCTGTAATAACCGCACAACGATACTTGTTTTAGTATCGCCTGAACCGACACTTGCACATTGGGGACAATGTGTGGGTAAGGTTTGGGGTTGCCGAATCGGGCCCACGTTATGCACGTAGATTTCCTGCACTTCTGAGTACCTAGATCACTTCAGCTTAAATTTTTGTTTTGAATGATTGAGACCAACCATTGTAGGAAGAATCTTGTGATAGTGATGTGATCATTAGGGAAAGACTGGGAAAGGACATGACTAGGGACATTAGTGGAGACCACCCATTAGTGAGATTTGAGCCTAAAAGATGTCTTTCATTTCGAGGGATTCATACACGAAAATCGTATACACTTTTTCGAGTTCCTTGTCGTGAATATAGAATGATCTCGCTATATTATTGCATTAAGTAGCAAAGACAACCACCGGGATATTAGGTAAGAGTGTAGTAGACCAAATCGTGTGGACCTTAAGAGATGATTCCAAGCATTGTGCGTTGGTTTAACCCTGTTTTTAGCTTTCGTACCCTTTTCACCCATTTGTGTGTAACCATAGCCCCTTTGTAGCCATACACTCACCTTTTCATTTCAAACCCACCTTTAAACCCGAGCCAAAAGCCTTAGCCAACCCTATCCGAATGTGTGTCAACTAGAAGCGGTAATGAACTATGAAAGATAGAGCGGAAAAGAAAATAGTGCAGGCCAGTCATTGAGAATAAAATGGGTCAATGTAACCCAAGAAATAGAAAAGAGGGCCAATGCAGCCCCAATTTAATAAAGAGGACCAAAAAAAAAATATTCCAGTTAGTTTAGACAGCTATCTACAGCTGAAAATAAGCGAGTCAAAGCAACTCCAGTAGTGACAAAGAGGGCCAAATGATAGACAATAAAGCTAGGAAGTTCAGAATTACTAATGTTTGACACACCAAGGATCTTTGAACCATTTTTCCCCTTCGTTTCGTAAGCCATAACCTTAGCCCCATAACAACCCTTTGTAAAGACCTGGATGATCTTCTAGAAAACATGTTTAAGGTATGCTACCACTTTTTACCAATATTCCCTGTCTTGCTACTTGATCCCTTTCCGAGATCGACTTTTTGGACATTTGTGCGCCTTTCATTAGAGTTGTCATGTAACTTTTGAGTATTCTTGTACATAACCTCCCTAAACATGACAACATGTGCGATAACCTAGGTTCGAGCGAATTGAGAGTATCCTGTGAGGTAGGGTCGAGGCAAAATGTTTTCCCTAGTATGTCTGGACCTAGTACGACTTTAATGGGAACTTAGCAGTCACGAGTTCAACTTACAATTGAAGGTCGTAGATCAAACAAAATAAGGACGAGGCGAGAATGAGATAGGCATTCACGGGTATGGGAAATCACCAGTGCATTACATGGTACCGATTGGGCGTTGTGCAGTTATTACATTCCACTAATATGTGCTTTTATTATGTTTTTATCGCTAATTTGCTTGAGGACAAGCAACGCTCGGTTTGGGGTTGTTGATAACGCCACTTTTTGGCGTTATTTTTGGTCCTAAAACCAATGAGTTTGGCTTGTATTTAAGCAAAGAAGCGGAATTTTATGGTTTATTTAGTGGAATGTGCAGGTTCTTTAACATGTAGTAATCTTCGAGAAAAGAAGCTAAAAATAGCCTAAAAAGAGCCAAAACGAAGCCCAACGGAAGCCCGAGATCCAAGCACAAGACCGGCGCCCGAACCAGGACCCGAACCCGAACCAAAAACCGACCCAGAAGCATTCTGGAAAGCGGGCGACTTGCAAGTCGCGTGACAAGTCGCCTAACCCTCTGTTTGCGCGACTTTCAACTTTTATTCGGGATTTTAGGTCATTATTCGCAGGCAACTCACACACGACGACGGTGGGCAGTCCAGGGGCGATTTTCAGAGACCTTGTGGAGCTTTTGGAGCCACGATAGAGGAGGAATCGACGAGTAATTCACGACGCGAAGCGGATTCGAGCTAGGAGAAGGGAGTTCATCATCATTCACCATTACGTCTTTTACATTCTCGTTTATCATGTTTTGCACACACTTTTCCATCCCCTTTTCTTGCGTTTGTATTCCCCAATATCATGAACTAATCTTAAGATGTTGGGGGTTGGATTGAATTAGGTTTGAACATATGAACGGATGACGAGTGGCTTTTATCAGTTTTTCCTATTTTAATGAATGCATGTAATTTGATTCTTAATGCTTTTGACACTTTAGCTAGCTTTCAATTGTTTTGTTGTTTCCAGTTGAGTTCGAGAGAATTTACTGTTAGCTAGAACTGGGAATTGCATGCCTAAGGCGAGAATTTGGTGATAGAGATATACCGAATATGCCTTAGTCCTAATTGAACCAATTAGGTTGAGATCGAGAGATTAAATCTATCCGTTCAAACATGAATCTTGCGCTTAATGTGTTTTGAAATCCATAGGTTGAGATCGAAAGATAAAACTTGTCTTTTTCAAAATAAAACCCGATGTTGCTCGAAAGAGAACAACGGTGATTTTAGAGATTGGGTATTCATTAAGGGGATTAACTCGTAATTGTTTTAAGTCAGATATTCGTATGTGAAAACTTAAGGATTTCCAACCCTCAACTGTTTTCTCTATCTGAAGTTTCCAAAGCTGTTTTCTTGTTTTGTGTTTGATTTATTTGCTGAAATTAATTACTCAATACCAACATCTCAATTTTCGACAGTTCAGTTAATAGAGTTTATAGTAATTGTGATACTTAGTTCCTAGTTCCCCGTGATTCGATACTCGTACTTTCTAGTACTATTACTTGACTTCGACCCGTACACTTGCGGTAAGATTTAGGGGGGTGAAACCCACCTATCAGTAGGGAATGTCGGCCTTCATTCGGTAATCGGGGTCTCTTCGTGGCGGTTCTACCTCTCCATCGGATTCGGAGTCGGAACTAGAACCGGTGATCGGGTGGTGCCGGCCACCATGTTGGGGTCGATGACGGCCCTCGTACCTGTCTCGTCTTTGGCGGTCGTTGTTGTTGACAGTGAGCTGGTTGGTGACTGCGGTTGTTAGTGCGGTAATAGCCGCTGCTAACCCATCCAAGTCTACTCTCGTAATGGGTGGTGGTGGTGGTGGTTGGTCTGCCATCTTGAAGGTGAAGAGACAGGTAAGTCTGTGCTCTGATGCCAACTAACGCAGTAGGATTATGCGTGGAACGGATCGACTTAGGTTGCGGTTTGTAAGTCGCGTAAGAAGTCGCGGGGCGCACTGTTTGTTTACTCCTCCAGAGGGATGCGCGGTTTATGCCGCGGCTTGCATGTCGCGTGCTAAACCGCGTAAGTCCCTGTTGCGGTTTCTTTTCGCTTTGTCCATTTGTCCTTCGTATCGGGTTGCTAGGCGCTCTACATCAGCTTGAGAGCCGTTTTTCTGGAAGGCCTCATGTCCATGGTAACTCCACTGTTTTCTCCTTCAATTAATTGTTATAATCTTTATCCCAGGGTTCTCATAATCCAATTGCTTCTTTGACGTTTCCAAACTTTTGGTTGTGTGATCACTTTTTCGGTAATATGTAGCTAGACCCATGTGCCACACTTTTGTAGGTTTCTCTATTGCTTCTTGTACCAGCACTGTCTTCTGCTCGTACTTTGGTGCCTTGTTCCTATTATTGGAATTCAGTTGTGGTGCAGTTGGCTGTGATGGTGGTGCAACAACGTTAGTTGGTGTGGCTTGAAATCTTGGTGTAAAAAGTAAAGGGCTTGGTGGTGGGGGTTGATGAGGTTGTGGGGTTGGTGATCGTTCTGGGCGACCAATTATGTGGGGTAACCGCGACCATGGAAGGGTTGGAGCTTCTTGGTGGGCATCCATTGGTAAAATAATAAGATGAAATGGTTGGTTGATGCAGAAATTTTGAGAGGCAATAACGATGTTTATATGGACTATAAAACAAAAACAAAAAACATGAAAAAGAAGGCCTATTGGAATTATATTCCAAGAGGGTTTGTCTCCCACCGATTGATTGTGGTTGCACAGTATCTTAACATATGTTTGTGCTGCAATGCATTTTCAATTCTTCACCAAAAAAGTTATTGTTGGATGGCGAGGATTCTTTCTGTATCTACAAGGTGTTGTGTTGTCATCAATATTCACTCTTGTTTCCTAAATGTTTTTGCATATATGAGTTACATGCAAATCAATTCATTTTCTCGTTGGTTACTATTTGGTCGAAAATGAGGAGTTTGAGAGATTTTCGACAAAAGTCTACCGTTGAAAACCCCATGAAAATTTAAGGGGTTTTTTACAACAAATTTGTTTTTGACGGATTTTCGATGGACATTTTCGAGAGATTATCGACGGAATTATTGTGACAGATTTTTGACGAAAATATTTTGTAAGAGATTGTCGGCGGATTTCTTTTATGACAGGTTTCGTCTAAATCCTTCGAAGATGTCAAACAATTAAAAAAAATTCAAAATTCAGTGTGTCCCTGTATTAATCATCTGAATGCGTAATGTCCAAACACGAATAATATAAAACTACAAACATTGCCCAAGCACGACGTATATAAAACTACAAATATTAGTAACTACAAATATTAGTAAAATAGAGTAAGGGGGCGTTTGGTTCGTTTCAAGGAATGAAAATGAGGATGAGAATGAAAATAGGATGGAATGATTACTTTTATTCCATTATATTACATTATCATTTTTCCTTTCATTACTAATGTTAAAAGAAAAAAAAGCTTCCTATAACCAAGAAAATAATGGACCCCCGGCAACTTCATCTCTATCTGTAATCCATCACAATTCACATATGACATCTCAGACACATCTTTATAATTAGGTTGTATACTCCTAATTCTATCTTCTGCTTTAATCTCCACCACCATCTTCGCCATTTCATCTCTAACCACATGATTGGATATCTAGGGTTATTTGAAAGCAAAATCGAATTTACTCGATTGACTACCCAAAATCGACTTTGAGGAACAAAACCCATCGACTACCTTCGAATATGAGGGACAAAACCCATCGGCTACTCAAAACCGAAGATGAGGAATAAACACAGATGATGAGTAACAAGATCGATACGTGTGTGTAAAAGATCGATTCCATCTGAATAATGAACAGAGAAGATGGTTAGAAGATCGATTGGTATTAATTTGTTAATGTATTGAGCGGACATGGTCGGAGCCTGAAAAGATTGATCGATTATCACAAGGAAGGGGTTGTGAGACGAGTATTAATTTGATTCCCCATAATTTGTAGTGGAATGGTTTTTACATCTTTCTATTACAATGATTGATTAGATTACTTCTAACCAAACATCATCAATCATTTCATTTTCATTCCCTTCTTGAACCAAACTAATACAATGGATATCATTCCCATTAATTACCTCTGAATACCCCCAACCAAACACCTCCTAATATGTTTTCATGTTTTCGGAGTACGTGGGGGTGAGGTAAAGGCGATTGGGGCAATAGTGAATCTAGTGATCTGCTTCATAATAATTTTCATTTGTTCTTGTATTTTTCGTTGTACTTGTTGTTTGTTCATGCTACTCAAAGGTTCGTTGCTCAAAGGTTCGTTGCTCAAACGTCCGTTGCTACTTTGCAATATGCCCATCTCTCTTTTTAAGCTCCTCCTTTAGACGTCGTACATTCATTTATTCAACTTAAACAATTAGTATCAACTAAACATAATTTAAGTTTGTAAAAGAATAAATGTATCACTATTACCTCATCAGAAGTCCCCTGCTCTGAGGACTGTATCCAGGAGCTAGAATTGGGAGTATAGGCTATCACGCAATGTAGACCGTCTAATGCACCAAACCCGTAGATTCTCCCCTTCTTCACTCCTACAACAGCCTCCGTCTATAAATCAACGTCCCCTAATTGTGGTTGAGAAGTTGTGTCCTCCGGATACCTTTAGATGATGTCCAACTAATAATAATTGGACTACAATTGCTAAATATGATAAAAACAAAATTCATCAACATAAACGACTGTAAATTAAACATATCCCACAATAAACCAAGCATAACGTTTGCCCAACAATCGACAACCCAAACTATGTTAAAGAGTTTATAACCACGTTATGCCCCTTAAAGATCTATTATGACTCAATTATGCGTAATATGACCTATTAAGTTCCATTATGACTCATTTATGCATGCGTAATATGACGGTTAAGGTCCATTATCACTCATTTATGTGTAATATAATCGTTAAGGTCCATTATGACTCAATTAGGCCTAATAGATCCATTAAAGTCCGACAAAACCTGTTAAGGTACATTATGACTCACTTACGTCGAATATTAAACAAAATAATGTTTGTCGAACAATTAACAACCCAAACTAGATTAACTTATAACTTTTGTCTAACATGATCCTACAAAGTTAAATTATACATAAAATATTTTAGAGTAACTTAAACGATTGGTCCTGTGGTTTATATAAAGTTAGACTGAGCGTCCTGATTTGAAACAATTATGGAAAACGACCCCATGGTTTACATTTTAAGGGTATATTAGTAAAAATGACGTATTTCCTTTCCTTTCTCTCCTGTTCAAGAACACGAAAAAAATTCTTTTCTTTCCTTTCATTTCTTTTCCTTTACTTTCGAGAACACAAATGAAAAAATTTACTTTTCTTTCCTTTCTTTTCCCTTCCTTTCTTTTCCATCCCTTTCTTTTCTTTTCTTTTCTCTCCTGATTAGAGAACACAACCTTAGTTTTTTTTACTCTAACATCGTTAGATAATTATGTTAAGTGAGATAAATAGAGGGGCATGTTTGTCATTTTACTCCTATTCCTTAATTTTTTATTAAATATAAAAATATATAATATATAATATTTAGGGAAATTTATTAAAATACCCAAAGTTTGACTCTGATTTGCAGAAATGCCCAAAATCTCGTTCGGTTTGCAGAAATACCCCATTTCCCGCGATGCCCCCCGCGATCGCGGGCTAGGCCCACGTGTCCCTCGATGGTCCCGCTATCCCGCCGAATTTTACAATTTTGGCCCCTCCCTCGATGGGGGCCGCGATTTGGGGCAAAAAAAATTCAGTTTTGGTCCTTCTAGTTTTTAGGCTATCATTTTATGTATTTGGGGGTTTTCACGTGTTTTTGCATGTTTTTACCGTTTTTTCACACTTATTATCTGAGTTGTTTCAGGTATTTTTAAAATAATGTTTCCCATTTTAATGTATTTAATAGAGAAATTAATTAAAGAAAATGTTTTCCATTTTAAGTTATTTAATAGGAAAATTAGTTAAAAAATCAATTATTGCAAATCGTCTTCCCAACCGAAACAGATACAGTGCAGCTAAACAAAGAAATATATTACGGCAAGGCGTCCTCGACGCTAGTGATCCAGTAACCTTTTCTTTGATCACATCCTCCATTCCCGTGTAGCTTTCTTCGATTTCTGTTAGTTCCTCTTCTACTTCCTTAATTTGTCGTTGCACCTCCCGAACATGAGCCCTAGTCGTGGCCAGTTCTCGTTTCTTCTCCGCTAGATACTCCATTTTCCCCTACAGAAGCTCCCTGTTACGGTTCCACATAACTTTTACCCTTTCGATATCGGCGTTCGCCTCATCAATGGACACTTGCACTATGGGAGGAATTCGTTGACTTTGTGGAAGACCCGTCGGTTGGGTACAATGATACCTTGGTGGGCTTTTCCAGACATTATCGAGGTAGTATTGCTCCCATGCCATCTCCCAGTCTTCTTGCGCCTCAACTGTGAATGGATCATCGGCCGCAGTTCGCCCATGGTTTCTCCATACCTCGTCTGTTTCCGGTACCTTCCAGGTACTCCAGAAAGCTCCATCGTTCAGTGGTTGGTAGGCTGCCGAACGTGAAGTTCTAGCCCCATTCGCTGACTTATTCCCCTTTGATCTTGAACCTCCAGCCATAGTGTTAAGAAAAATGAGAGAATGTTTGTAAACGGTATAGAGGGTATAAAAGATAGATAGCAAGTTGTGAATTACTACGTCATCATGCCATCTACTTATAGCCGTTTATATGGTCAAATATTTTGTCTGAAAAGTTTCCTGCATGATTCGTCTGAATAGTTCTGTTGGTCCCGAAGGGTTATACAAGTTTGTAGAAGGGGGAGTTGAATACAAACACACAGATTTTACTTTTCTAAATTGTTTATTGATAAATCATTAACAATTTACAGCTTGTTGCGGAAACAAGATTAAGGATAAATCCTAAATCTAAACAAGTTGGAACACTAAATTTCTTGCACTAAGAAAAAGAAGGAAATTAAATATAACCTATCTCAAGATAAGAAGGATGAACTTGTCCAAAGTTAGCAAGTTACTTCAAAATGAAGTGAGTTCTTCTTCTTATATACTGCATGCATTTAATGCATGGCAGTTTACACTTTACACGTGGCAGCAACTCATTGGTTGTACGTCATTGACCTTTGTTGACAACCTTAGTAGCCGCATGTTTGAACAGTGTAGTATCAGAGAGGTTGTACGATTTCAGACAATAAGGAGGTTCTTTTTCTGACATATCGTATGGAGTCGTGCAAGGGTGGTTAAGACAAAAGTACTTTGTACGGAGGACCTCATGATCAGCTTTTCGTTGATTCAGCGATCTATCATTCTATATCAGCGAATGATAGAGTTCAGCGATAGCTAAAGTCTTGTACTTGATACTTCACGTTGATTGGACAAATCCGAGTCTTCGCTGATCCGCATCAGTTCATTAGGAGACTTGTCGCTGGTTCTTGAGCTTGATCTTCGACTTCAGCGTAGAACCTATGTTGACGTGAAACTTGTCTTCAGAGATCATAAGTAAACAACTAACTTATCAGCGATCACCATAAGTACTGAACAGACTCAGAGTATTATGGTGAACAGTTTAGCTGAATGTTTATTCTAAAGAGTGAGAGTTCCTATCAGCGGTACTGTAAGATCTTAGTACTTATCAGCGATAGTGAAACTCTGATACATATTGTTTACTCACAATTTTCACTAAGTATATAAGAGAGGGTCATTATCAAATCACTGAGGGTTTGGATCAACAATCTCCCCCTATTTGATTATGACATAGCAACAAAGAAAATTGCTATTTAATGAAAACATAAGGATAAAAAGAACTCATAAAATATTTGTCCCTTTTACTGTTTTCTGGGATCTTTTCTGTACTGATGGAGTAAAGTACGTTCGCTGAAATTTTTCTTTAAACTTTGTAAAGATTACAGAGGGAAGTTGAAAAATTACAAGTACATCGAATTAAATTACAAGTACAAAAGAATAACTGATACAATAGAAGAATGAGGCGATCCTATAAGTCAAAAGGTTCTTCCTTAATGAGTTGTTCATCAAGGGTCTTTGATGTGGGAATCATCCAGTCAGGGACATTAACTCCTTGATTTCTTTTGTTCGGCGCTTCTTAAAAAATCAAGGGTTTTAGATGCCGTGCCTGAATGTCGTTCTTGAATCACACCAGTAGATGAGATCTTTCAGCTGTTCGATGGGAGTGATGTGGAGCTCAGAGATACGTTGAAAACGATTTCGTCCATCCCAGTCAATAAAGAATATCCCATAGGGTTCGCTTATGACTTTCCCAGGGATGAAAGTCTCATCAGGAGGAAGAGATGTGTCGAGTGCAGAAAGGTCAGGTTCAGGACCAAGGAATTCTTTGAGAGAGAAGCCAATACCCGTTTCATTTCGTATCTGAGGACCATCTTCTGAAGATATAGACTTTTTCTTTGCAGAGGCCTTTCTTTTCTGACTTTCGAGAGGAGGAGGAGGAGGAATATCCACACAAGAATAGACCATGTCGATCTGTTTTTCAAAATGATCCTTGTACTTAGACTGAGACTTCTGGATAGCTGATCTGATCTCCAACCATTCAGAGAGACTGTACTGCGTGACAGCTTCAACATAGAATTTTTCGTACAGTCCGTCTTCTCTGAATAACTCGATCTCAGCGATAGAAACTTTGATGGTTGATCTTCCAGATACGAGTACCTTGATTATTCTGGAAGTTCGAAGTCTGAAGTGTACCTTTTCTTTGCTCCAGGCTAGAGTCGATTGAGACACAGTTCTCTTCTCTTCAACGATCTTTGTGGCGTCTTCCCATAGCTGACGTTGAACTTCGATTGGAGCTCTTTTCAGCTTGGGGTCTTTCACTGATTTTTGAGTGAGCTTGATAGCGAATTCTCTGTCTTTTTCTTCAGCTTCCCTTCTTTCAGCGAGTAGACGTTCAGCTCTGAGATGATCTTCGTTTTCTTTCCTTGAGATTTTGAACTTTGGAGGAATAGAAGGAAGTTGATCACGCTTCAGAATGATTCGCTGATCTTCAAATCTCTTGATCACTTCATCTCTCTTTTTCTGATCCTCTTCACTTAGCTTTTGAGGAGCCAAGGAAGGTCTGTTTCGGCGAGAGAGTTGCTGAACTTCAGGTTCATCGGTCTCAGAGATCAAATCCAAGACCGGGATTATTTCTTCAGCGTTGGGAGCTGGGATTATTGTTGGTGAAGTCGCAGCTGTAGGAACTTCAGCGATATCCTCAAACAGGGGAGAGGACTAGCTGAAAAGCAGCGATCTTACAAGTAAGAACATGGGTAGAACAGAGATAGAGAAAGTGTGGGATAGTGTATATAGGTTTGTGGAGAGTAGACCTGATAAAGTGTATAGAGGAGGGATTTGGAGTAGGAAATTAGTGTACCTGACAAATCGGCTTTTTAAGCAAGATCGCCAGATTTTCATCATCTTCAACGACACCTTTTCCTTTGCCTTTGTCAGCTTCAGATGCTGATGGCTTTGTCTTTGTCCGCTCCCCTAAAGGTTCATTTATCTTAATCCCTTTAAGAGCTATGTTCCTCTGAGCAGGCTTGACGATAAAAGAGTCATCATCATCATCATCATCTTCATCATCATCATTCTTTGGAGAAGAGGATGGTTCATCATCAGATAAGTCGATGGCTTCTTCGTCTTCAGCTTCAGTCTCAGATTCTCCAGCTTCTTCTTCGAGTTGCTCCCCCTCAGATACAGAGGCGAGCTTCTCGGTTTCCTCAGGGTGTTCATCTCCCTGAGGTCCAGCGGTTGTTTCAATTTTCTTCTCACCCTCGTCACCAAGGGTAAGGTCTTCAGTCTTCTCTCCCTTGATAGATTCATCATGGGAAAGGTCTTCAGCGCTCTTCTCCCCCTCTTTATCATGATGAGTGGGGGAGGAATGTGATGACTCAGCAGCTGTGGGTTTCTCCCTGTCTTCTTGGCCAGGGACCCCCACATAAGTCTCAATCGTTGATAATCTGTTTTGAAGAGCAGAAATACCAGTATTGATCATCACGAGTTCAGCACGATCCGCGGGAGTGAAATGCTCAGCTGCAGGGGCAGGGGAAGGGGCGGTTGTGTTGGTCAGGATCTGCTGCAATAAATTCTGAATAGAAGAGATGTCATTCTTCATTGTGTTGACATCGGTCTTTACAGAATTCATATCAGTCTTTATTGAACTGACATCAGCCGTTACAGCAGACATACCACATTCGAGTGTGCCAACCGATGTCTTCAGCGTTGTGACTTCGCTGGACATGGTGTCAACTGATTTCTTTATGTCGAGGTAGTCTGTGTAGATGTCAGCGAGAACTTTAGCAAAACCGCTGAGTGAGTTTTCAACCTTCTCCACGTCAGCTTTGGAGGCATTCTTTTCAACGGCTGTTGACAACTTCGTAAGATTCTCTCCAGCGTTTGTTACAACTGAAGAGTTGCCTGAAAGAGTAGTCGTGAGACCTGTCAGCTTCGTCTCTATTGTTTTCAGAGAAGCGTTGATGTCTCCCAAATTAGGACCTGTAACATAAAAGAACTTGTGAACAGAGGAAAGCTCAGAAGTTTGGGGTTCAGTTACAGTGTTTAGGGGTTGCTGTATACCTGCAGGAGGATTGATGAATTCATCAAAATCTCGATGGCCTGAGAAATGTTCCATATCGTCAGCGAAAGAACCGGAACGTACGATCAGCTCTGCAGGTCCTACATCCATCATTCCTTGAGTAGCATCAGCTTTATCTTCTGGAGGAATGACAGGTGCTTCAGTGATAACTGGAGTAGTGTCCAAATGAGTAGAGGGAGAAGCGAAGGATAAGAATGGAGGTTGGGTGCGGAGTTCAGCGTTGGATTCGCTGAGAATCGCTTCGTCAGTCTTTGGAGAGACTGAAGGAGGTTGGGTAGATTCCAAGTTTGTAACTTCAACGTTTAGAGACGCTGGAGTTGGGATTGAATGGGTGGCTTGTTCAGCTGTGGCAGAGCGTACCACTGAACTTTCCTTCAGCCCAACAGGAGGAGCTGAGGAGTCTTTAGCAGGAGAGTGCTTGGGTTGCTCCTTCGTTTTCTTAGTTCTTTTGGAACCAAGTTGGTGTGAGGAGTGTTTCCTTTTCAGAGAAGGAATGGAGATTGCAGCTGGGGTATCAGCGGTGGGTTTGTCCGCTGAAGGAGCTGTAGAAGTAGAAGAAGTAGGAGGATTAAGAAGAGTTAAGAGCGTAGAAAGACGTACCTCGTTTTCCACTGGTTTGAAGTCGAGTACCTTAGGGCCAACCTGAGAGAGTTTCAGGTCACCCTCTTGAGGGTAGCTGTCCTTCAGGCCTTTTTGGAATACGGCGCTGATGAAACGAGGATAGGGAAACCATGGAGATCTGTCAGCGACGGAGTCCACTCTTAGTACCAGGTCATCATAGATGATCGATGCCCAGTCTATATGTAGACCTTTCAGCAAAGCGTATCCCATTGCTTGTTGAGGATGAGCGGCTTGGTCAGAGGAGCCGGTCTTGGCAGTCATACAACTGATTAAATGAGCGAAGATGAAATTCATCTCGCTGGGCATTTTGGATTTCTTGATGATGGTTAGCTTCTTCTCGGGATTCTTGTCTCTGACGGTTTCCCATACATAGCCCATTACATCGAAGAATGCAATGATGGCTTCCCTGTTTGAGTTTTTCTTGGGGTCAGGGAGGGGAACAAAAGGTTTTTCTTTGGTGGCGATGGGAAGGCTGAGGGATTTGCGAATGATGGCAGGTGTAATCTTCATTGTGCCATATTCAATATCGCAGAGGATGCAATCAATTAATTTTGAAGGGTCTTTGGCTGAAGGTAGCTGAGAGTGTCTGGCTGAGTACCAGAATTGTGATAGCAAAAGCTGATGTGCGGGAGGTGTTATGGTCAGGGCTGTGGAGATGGAACAGTTCTTTAGGAAGTTCACAGCATCAGCTAGATGTTTGACTTGCTTTCGAGGAGGAAACTCGAGAAGCGCATAGAGGTTGTTTACCATAGTCCAATCCAATTTGTCAAGAGAGAACTTGACCTGAGGAGCCTTGATGATATCCAATTCCTCAGCAGAATCAGTAGCAGTGTTCTCAGCGGTGGTGTTCTTGGGAATGTCAGTAGATGCCATTCTGTATTATCAGTTCAACCAAAGATTAACAAATAAGGATTATCTTAATGTGGAAAGTTTTTTCCAATAAGATGGTTCGAATTTTATCCATTTCATTCAGACGAAAAAGTCTTAATGAAGATTAGGGTTTTTTTTTTATTTTTGAAAGACGAAATGCAAACACATTAAAGATCTTGTTTTCCAGTTTCTTTTGAAGATTGGGATTCTGGAAAAACGAATGAAGAACAAGTTTAAGATTTTGCGTTTAAACTTGAAGAACAAGTTTAAGATTTTGCGTTTAAACTTGAAGAACAACCATGAAAGGTTGTGTTTATAAAACCATGAAAGAGATGATTTCATTTTAGAAAGTTCTTTTGTTTGATCTTGTTTAAAACAAAGAGAAGATCATTAACAAGTTGTAGAAACAGGTAACAAATAAAAGAATTATTAACCTGGTTCTTTGAAGAAGATGAAGTTCTTGAACAAGTTTGAAGTTCTTGAAAAATTCGAGAGCACAGATGCAACAGTGATTTTTCTTAGCATGGAGAAGAAGTTCGCGTAAAAGAAAAATATAAACCCAGAATGAGTTTATATAGAGTTTAGAGAAAGGGAAAATCTTGAGCGGGAAAATATTTTCATCATGACACGGACACGTGTTTGCATTTGATTGGCAAGTAAACGAAACGTGCAAACGTGTGTCAGAAAAGAACGTGCCGGGGCTTATCCGTTGTAATGACGTCACAACTTGTCCTTTCATATTTTTGGTTGTCTCTGAGGTTTTGAAAAAAAACTCAGGGACACTTTTGAAAACATGAAGCACTGAATTTAGAAATATCAGTGATGGTTTTAGAAATTTCAAAATATCGCTGATAAGGAAGAGATATTCAGCGATGCAATATGTTTTGAAATCTTGCATTTACATGCGATTTTCAGAGAGATAAAAACATACCTTGATATCAGTGAATCAAGTTTATTCAGAGAGAAAATGATAGAGTGGGTTATACAAGTTTATTTTATCCCGAGGGGTATACAAGTTTGTATAATCGTATCGCTGATCAAATGTGAACCGCTGAAGATTTTACTCTTCAAAGTTCAACTTTCCAAGCTCGCTGATGAGAAAGTTGAACCTTGTCTCATCAAGAGGTTTGGTGAACAGATCAGCTAACTGATAATCAGTTGGGATAAAGTGAAGTTCTGTATCACCATTCATCACATGATCTCTGATAAAGTGATACCTGATTTCGATGTGTTTTGTCTTTGAGTGAAGCACTGGATTGTTGGCTATAGCGATGGCACTTGTGCTGTCGCAATAGATTGGAATATTTGAGAGCTAAAGGTCATAGTCCAGTAGTTGATTTCTCATCCACAAGACTTGAGAACAACAGCTTCCAGCGGCTACATACTCAGCTTCAGCTGTGGAAGTGGACACTGAGTTTTTCTTTTTACTTGTCCAACTCACCAGCTTTCCACCCAGGAGCTGACATCCTCCTGGGGTGCTTTTCCTATCCATTTTGCAACCTACAAAATCACTATCTGAATAGGTGATTAGATCGAATCCTGAATCTTTGGGATACCAAAGACCTAGATTCGATGTACCCTTAAGATATCGAAAAATTCGCTTTACAGCTTTCATATGAGACATCTTAGGTTTAGCTTGATATCGTGCACACAAACATGTTGCATACATAATATCGGGTCGGCTAGTTGTAAGATACAATAGTGAGCCGATCATCCCACGGTACAGCGTGACATTAACATGAATTCGTTTCAAGTCCTTGTCAAGTGTCAGCGGAGGTGCCATAGGGGTTTTCATAGCTGAACTTTCAGTTAAATCGAATTTCTTCAACATATCTTTAACATACTTTCCCTGATTAATGAAAGTTCCTTTTTCATTTTGCTTTATCTGTAGACCAAGGAAATATGTTAGTTCACCCATCATGCTCATCTTATACTCATCTTTCATTCTATCAGCGAAACGAGTACAAAGATCACGGTTAGTAGAACCAAATATAATGTCATCAACATATATTTGAACAAGAATGATATGACCTTTTACTTTCCTGAAAAATAGAGTCTTGTCTATTTTACCTCGCTCAAATTTTTTCAATATGGAGATAAGTAGAAAGAGTGTCATACCATGCACGTGGAGCTTGCTTTAAGCCTAAATGTGCCTTATCCAGTTTATAAACATAACCTGGACGCTTAGGATCCGAGAATCCTGGAGGTTGTTCCACATAGACTTCTTCATTCAGCTTTCCATTTAGAAACGCTGACTTAACATCCATCTGATATACTTTGAAGTCTTTGTGTACAGCATATGCTAAGAATAGACGAATAGATTCTAGTTTTGCTACTGGAGTAAATGTTTCGTCATAATCTATGCCTTCCTCTTGTCTGTATCCCTGACCAACAAGACGAGCCTTGTTGCGGGTTACAGTTCCATGTTCGTCCAACTTGTTTCGATAGACCCATTTAGTGCCTATCACCGTTTTGTTAGTTGGTCTTTGGACAAGTTTCCACACTTTGTTTCTTTCGAATTCAGTCAGCTCTTCTTGCATGGCGCTGACCCAATTTGGATCTTTGAGGGCATCATCTACTTTCTTTGGTTCAGTTAGAGAAATAAAATTTACAAATAAACAAATATTACCTGCACTTCGTCGGGTCTGAATACCAGCGTTTGGATCACCAAGAATTTGATCAATTGGGTGATTTACAGTCCATCGCTGAGCCGGAGTATTAGATGCTGACTCAACCTGAACTGGAGGAGCTGAAGATGAAGCTTCAACGACGTCTGGAGTATCAGCCAGGAGAGGAATGGATGCAGTTGTCATTATATTCACTTATTGCTGAGAAGTAGATGGAATGTCTAAGACATTTGGTTCAGAGGCAGGTATAGTGTTTATAGGAACAGCTGAGACCCATGATGTTTCAGCTTCACTACTGCATATTTGGAATGATAGTAGGACCATCATCTTCCACTATATGAGTATGAGGAGTGGGAATGTCTTCTGAATCACCAAGATGAGAGAACATCCATTGATTCAGTTCTTCAGTATCAGCGGACGGTTTAGAGTTCGCTGAACGGGACTCGTCAAACGTGACGTGAATAGTTTCTTCTACAGTTTGTCTTCTTCGATTGAATACTCTGAAAGGTTTGGAGACTGAGAAGTATCCAAGAAAGATTCCATCATCAGCTTTAGGATCAAACTTTCCAAGGGCATCTATGTTATTCAGTATGAAATACTGACATCCAAAGATGTGAAGAAAGCTGATTGAGGGCTTTCTCCCATGAAAAAGTTCATAGGCTGTTTTATTGAATCTTTTAACTATCAGCGACCTGTTTTGCGTAAAACAAGCAGTGTTGACAGCTTCTGCCCAAAACTGAGTAGGCAGGTGAGAATCGTTGAGCATTGAACGTGCAGCTTCAATAATTGTTCTATTTCTTCTTTCAGCGACTCCATTTTGTTACGGTGTTCTCACTGAAGAAAAGTTGTGAGAAATACCCTTACTCTCAAGGAAGGAATCAAGAGAACTATTTTTGAATTCAGTTCCATGATCACTCCTTATTGAGCGAACGGTCAAGTTGTTCAGGGTTTCTATCTTCCGAACAAAGGTGATGAGTTCTTCAGGGGTGTCACTCTTAGAACGGAGAAACATAACCCATGTATAACGAGAGAATTCATCAACTATGACCAGTGTATATTTCTTTCCAGCGATGGATTGTTTGTTAACAGGGCCAAACAAATCCATATGGAGTAGTTGTAGAGGAGACGATATTGAGGAGACTTTCTTTGACTTAAAGCTTGCTTTGGTCTGCTTCCCTTTCTCACACGCTGAACATAAAGACTCTTTGGCGTATGAGTGCTGAGGTAGACCAGTAACTAACTCTTTTGTAGAAAGAGTGTTCAATGTCTTGAAATTCAGATGAGAGAGCCTCTTATGCCATAGCCAGTTGACATCAGATGAGGCTTTTGAGAAGAAACAGGAGTTCTCAGTGGTTGTTGAGTCCATGTTTATTACATAAACATTTTCCAAACGATAACCGCTGAGAGCTATCTTCTCCTTTTTGTCAGTGACAAAGCAGGATTCCTTGGTAAAGATTACCTTGTTATCCTTGTCGCAAAGCTGACTGATGCTTAACAGATTATGCTTCAACCCTTCAACATATGCGACTCTTCTGAAGGTGGTTGTACCATTTGAGAGTACACCAAACCCTCGGGTATGTCCTTTTCCATTTCCTCCGAAAGTCACAGAGGGACCCTTCTCTTCCTTGTATTCAGCGAGCAGGCTTTTCTTTCCAGTCATATGTCTAGAGCATCCGCTATCGAGATACCAGATACCCTTCTTAACCTGCATCACAAAGGAAGATTAGTTTTTCTTGGGTATCCACTTGACCATGTGTACACGTTTGTCAGTGGAAGTAGTTGGAATGGAAGGTTCAGAAATCTTTGCAGCATTTGAAGATTCAGCTTTGTCAGTCTTCACTTTGGTTAATTTCTTAACCTCAGTGGTCTTCTTTGCCTTGGGGGCAACCTTCACCTTAGCTATCTTTTCAGCTATGGTGGTTGTGGGGCACTTACTAGCAATATGATCAGTGAGTCCACAGTGATAACATTTCCTATAACTAAAGGTAGTTCTAGGACCATTTGAATGCTGAGCTTTTGATTTAGAATTAGAAGGACCAGCACCAAATAAGCTTTTGACTTTTGAAATGGGAGGAATATTTAGTTCTTCAGATTTCTTACCAAGGATATCCATTCTGAGTCTAGGAGTAGATCGCTGAATAGACCCACGCTGAGTAGATCCAGAGATCTGATTCCTTGATCCAGAGGAATATATCACTAAAGCTTTAGAAGCATTCAACTTTGGTACAGAGGTACCCTTTTTAGGATTTTGGTTCAAAGCAATTCCTTTACCTTTATCTTTACAGACAGAGGTAGGTTTTGGATAAACCATTTTCTCTTTACCTTTTGAAGAGGTAGAGATTTCCTCAGGGATATGTGGTCTAGAGGACGAACACTGAGAAGATGAAGTGTCAGCGACTGAGGATACGAAAGTTCCGAATAAGAGCATGGAACGATCAGTGGTTGGTTCTTGAGTATCAGCTTTGTAACCAAGACCACGTTTATCACTCAGGGGTATCTGAGACTTGATTATCTCAGTGATCTTTGTTGAAGAATTACACCATCCTTCAACAGTAGCTTTTTCGGCTTTCAATGCAGCGATAGCTTCTGCTCGTTCGATTTTGACTAGCTGATTTAAGTGCACTTGATCTTTAAAATATTTCTTCAATTTTAGAAAGCTTTTCTATTTGAAGGTGACAGTTTTTAAGCTGTTCAGCGAGATCAAGGTTTTGGTTTTCAACTATCGTTTTGCCATTCATGGCTTCATATAAACTTCTAGTCAAGAGATCGATTTTACGGAGACTATCAGCTTCATCAATATTAGCAATATTTGTAAAGAAGGAAGGTGATACCTGAATAGCAGAGGTTGAAGTGGAGGGAATGTCTGAACTTTCTTCCTCATCTTCAATCTTTGCCATAAGACAGAGATTGGCTTCATCATCTTCAGAGTCAGATGATGATTCTTCTTCTTCAGAGGCAGCCCAATCGTAAGCCATCAGGCCGTTGCCTTTCTTCTTAAAGCTTTTCAGCTTTGCATACTTTTCTTTCAACTTAGAATATTTGTCATCTTTATTCCTGGGAATAAAGGTTTTCTTGGGAAACGCTGAGTTTCTCGATACTTTCTTAGACATGCACTCGTTAGCGAAATGTCCAATCTTTTCGCAGTTAAAACAAGTAGCAGTAGCCTTATCAACAGGAGCTGATGATTTTGGCTTATCGGTAATAGAAAGGGGTTTGTTCTTTCTAAACATTTTCTTCTTGGTGAATCTCCTGAACTTTTTAGTTAGGAGAGCCAAAGATTCATCATCATCTGAAGAGTCAGAATCTGATGACCTTTCAGAGTTACTTTCTAACTCAGTGATAGTGACCGAGGGTCGCTGAGTAGAAGGTTCCTCTGAGATTAAAGCAACAGGGGTGCTTTTGGAATCTTTTATAAGATTCTTCTTAAGATGGCTTGATTGCTCATGATTCAGCATCGTGCCATATAAGGTAGCAAGAGTCATTGATCTTAGATCTTTTGACAGCTTGAGACACATAGAATAACTGTCCCAGCTTTCAGGTAAACATTCTAAAAACTTTGTCAGCACTTCAAAGTTAGAATATTCCTTACCAACAGTTTTTAGATCTATTATTAAGCAAAACTGCTCTGATACCACTTGTAGGTCCTGAAGGGTTATACAAGTTTGTAGAAGGGGGGGGGGGGGGTTGAATACAAACACACAGATTTTACTTTTCTAAATTGTTTATTTATAAATCATTAACAATATACAGCTTGTTGCGGAAACAAGATTAAGGATAAATCCTAAATCTAAACAAGTTGGAACACTAAGTTTCTTGCACTAAGAAAGAGAAGGAAATTACTAAATATAACCTATCTCAAGATAAGAAGGATGAACTTGTCCAGAGTTTGCAAGTTACTTCAAAATGAAGTGAGTTCTTCTTCTTATATACTGCATGCATTTAATGCATGACAGTTTACACTTTACACGTGGCAGCAGCTCATTGGTTGTACGTCATTGACCTTTGTTGACAACCTTAGTAGCCGCATGTTTGAACAGTGTAGTATCAGAGAGGTTGTACGATTTCAGACAATAAGGATGTTCTTTTTCTGACATATCGTACGGAGTCGTGCAAGGGTGGTTAAGACAAAAGTACTTTGTACGGAGGACCTCATGATCAGCTTTTCATTGATTCAGCTATCTATCATTCTATATCAGCTAATG
Source organism: Saussurea involucrata (assembly GCA_033807775.1). NCBI lineage: Eukaryota > Viridiplantae > Streptophyta > Magnoliopsida > Asterales > Asteraceae > Saussurea > Saussurea involucrata. The sequence continues at coordinate 46,126,092 of CM066323.1, forward strand.
ATAGAGTTCAACGATAGCTAAAGTCTTGTACTTGATACTTCACGTTGATTGGACAAATCTGAGTCTTCACTGATCCGCATCAGTTCATTAGGAGACTTGTCGCTTGTTCTTGAGCTTGATCTTCGACTTCAGCGTAGAACCTATGTTGACGTGAAACTTGTCTTCAGAGATCATAAGTAAACAACTAACTTATCAGCGATCACCATAAGTACTGAACAGACTCAGAGTATTATGGTGAACAGTTTCGCTGAATGTTTATTCTAAAGAGTGAGAGTTCCTACCAGCAGTACTGTAAGATCTTAGTACTTATCAGCGATAGTGAAACTCTGATACATATTGTTTACTCACAATTTTCACTAAGTATATAAGAGAGGGTCATTATCAAATCACTGAAAGATTCGTCTGAAAAGAGACTGCAAGATTCGACTGAAAAAGTGACTGCAAGATTCGTCTGGAAAAGTAGCCTACAGGATTCGTCTGAAAAGGTAGCCTGCAAGATTCTTCTAAAAAGGTAGCCTGCAGGATTCGTCTGAAAAGGTAGCATGCAAGATTCTTCTGAAAAGGTAGCCTGCAAGATTCGTCTGAAAAGTTGATGCAAGATTCGTCTGAAAAGTTGATGCAAGATTTGTCAGAAAAGTAGAAGGTCTCTGTTGAGCCATTTGCTCCTTGTGGCTATAAATACCCCTGTTAGTTCCAACTGTAAAACTCACAACATCCATACAACATTTTGATATCATAATAGTATCGTCTCTCCGCAAAAAAATGGCATCATCTTCTAACCCATCGTCTACACAAGAAAGGGAATTGGAGATAGCGCAATTGACAAAAGAGTGGAATCAAATGATGGCCAAGGCTGCACACCTGCAAAGGATCGAACAGGAAGAAAAGGAGATCAAAAGGATGAAGGGGGGAGATAAAAGATAAGGAGTCCCGTATTCGTCGAGAAAAAGAAGAAATTCACCACATTATGCAAGATTTCGCAATTCTTCAACCGAAGGTATCCTCCAAGCAAAGTTGGATTGATCAATGTAAGGCACTTTATCCGTAGGTGGTGGTACGGGTGTTGCTTTCGTACTTTGTTGTTTATGTGTTGTTGTTTTGTACTTTCCAGCTCGATGTTGTTGTTTCGTTCCTTTCCTGTTTCTACGTTGTTGTTTCCTTCCTGGAGTTTTTATCTTGACGTTTCATGTTGAAGTTTGCTCATGAATAAAGGTCTTTAATTTGTCTGAATAGTAGTGTTTAAGTAGTCTGAAAAGTGGTTCATATTAAAAATACAATTCATAGATGTTATACAAGATTGTTTCATAACAAACACATACTAATCAGTACAGTACAAAATTATCCAAATTTGAGGCTACGGCTAGACGATGGTTTGTTTTTTGACAATTCGGGTCGACTTCTTACATGCTCTGGCGAGATGAGTCTCAAAGTGTTAAGCTCCACTTTCTCGATGTACACTTCAATCACAGTATGGCCGTCAACATATTGACGTATGTTGGCTACATCTTCGTCGATACTCAATTCTACCAGTCCAGTCAAGAAGTTTGCATTTGGCCTCTTAAAATACAACCTATTATATTTGGTTCTTCATAGTCCAGCTCTTTCATGATTTGTTCAAGAAGTTTCATAGAAAGATCGTCCACATCTAACATGTCAACATAAATTTCTAGACCACGTAAATAATGTCTTGTAGGTGGTTCCGTGAAGTACCCACCATGGTGGACTTTCATGGTGAACAACTGTGGATATGCATTTGTTGATGAAAATTAATATAGTTAGGTCGTAGAACAACGGTACTAACAATCAAAACCCAAAGAAACATACACACTAACCATATAACTCTTTGCCAGTGTCTGAAAGCGATTCAGATAAACGCCTAAAGCACCAAACATGAAGATTTGGGGATGCCAAGTAAGAATACGTTAACGAATACTATGTTCCCGTATACGTGTTTTACGACTAATCTAGCACGGGGTATTTATAGGCAAATGTGGATGCCGGTTCGCATTGAAAAGTATGAAAAACGTGAAAAGTATGAAAACGTGGAAAGTGAGTTGTCTTGTCCTATAATGCTTTTGTTTTGGTTCAAGTATTCATATGTGCAATACTTTAACAAAATAATAAACAAAATCATAACTTCAAGTTGAATACTTTAACAAAATAATTAACAAAGTTAACACTAAAAATAACAATACTTTAATGTTACATACTTTAAACAACCTACTAATCTAACCAAAAGTACAATGCAAATAAATGGTCTCCGCCATATATTTCCGATAGTTCAGGGCCGCTTGTTCGGTGTCCTCCAGTGCACATGCTGGCATATAGTCGTCAATAAAATTGCTGAGGTTACGACATACCCAGACACCGCAATTCGCATTAATCCCCCTCTGTTTCGGTGCATCTCTGGCGAACCTATGGCGGAAGTGCACTGCACGTTCGTGACGTCTATGGTCGTTGATCAGTCTAAGTAACCTCGACCACTGAGACATAAATGTGCTAAGGCGTTGGCTCAAAGCTAGGTCGTAGACCGTGCTACGGGAGCTGTCATATATAATCAACAACATACGATCAAGCTTGAAGATCCCGAGCATACAATGAAGGGGATGAATGCAGATGGGGATGTACACTTGAAATATTACAATATTAGACAAATAGTTAGCAACAAAGAACTTAAATAAAATAGATGTAAATTGATTTTCATACCGTATCGACGTCCGCCCAAGCAAGCCCTTCCACACCATTGCAGAGCCGATACACGGACTCGGCACCTTGATCCGCCCGGACCATCATTTCAAAGAAATTACTTATCATGATCGTCCATTTCGCGAATGGAGGACGCACCGATTGGAGCATGCTGACCCAACAGTCGATATGCTATACACAAAACATAGATTGTTAGACATGTAATATAAAATATATTTGATTATATGACTATAGTTAAACTTCAATACTAACCAGATCCTCCAGTTCAGAGTCAGTCGGGTTAGATGCCGGTAGTACTTTAAAAAACCGGTTGGAAATGTCCAGGTTGGCGTAAAGGGTGTATATCAGGTGGGGGAGGCAACCAGTCCGACACATTTTCAATATATCTGACGCTGAAAGGCGCTCTGGTGAAGTCACCTTTCCCTTTCCCGCTTTCTTTCTCTGTCCCTTTCCCTTTCCCGCTCCATTTGCATTCACCCTTGGCATGGCTTTCTTCACAGGTATCGGTGTGGTAGATCCTTGCCTTGTCCATGGGCTACCAAAAATTGCTGCAGCTACCCTATTCCGAACCGGCTTAGAAGGTCCTGCCACCTCCGTCTGTGGTGCTACCACATCCATCGGGTCAACTTCCGGCTCACTGAAGTGCTCTTCCGCCGGGACGGTGTCAATCCCCGACCCCATCGACTGAAAGTTAAGTTATTATATATTTTAAGTACAATTTCATCATGTTCCCAATTAAACCAAAACTACCAAGATAACTTACATTTTGCGGCATGTAAGGTGGCGGTGTGACGTACGACGACCCCGACATATCGTATGTCGTCGGCATTTCCGACTTGTAGTGGAGAAATACCCCTCGGACATCCCGACCTGCGTGACATTGGTCATTATAAGAGTTAAAACTTAAGAACTAACATATAACTATAATGGTTATTCAATGTGACTTACAGTCTCCGAGAATGACGGATAGGATGTGGTGCCAAACGTCATCATTTGGGGTGTGTAACCCCCTGCCTCCGACATCCCGATCTGCGTGACATTGGTCATTATAAGAGTTACAAACTTAGGAACTAACATATAACTATAATGGTTATTCAATGTGACTTTCAGTCTCTGGGAATGACGGATAGGATGTGGTGCCAAACATCGTCGTTTAGGGTGTGTAACCCCTGCCTCCGACATCCCGACCTGTGTGACATTGGTCATTATAAGAGTTACAAACTTAGGAACTAACATATAACGATAATGGTTATTCAATGTGACTTACAGTCTCCGGGAATGATGCAAAGGATGTGGTGGCAAACGTCGTCATTTGGGGTGTGTAACCCCCTGCCTCCGACATCCCGGCCTGCTTGACATTGGTCATTATAAGAGTTACAAACTTAGGAACTAACATATAACTATAATGGTTATTCAATGTGACTTACAGTCTCCGGGAATGGTGGATAGGATGTGGTGGCAAATGTCGCCGGTCCCCCTGTCCGAACGGAGCGGATATTGGCGTCGTTCTCGACAGCTAAAACAAATTTGGATCGTAATATTAATATCTATACTACTTTATAAAGCATTTAACCCCCAAACTCTTAAAACAACAATTTAAGCATTATGTACCACCATTTAAAGCACATTTACTTAATTTTAAGAGTGGGAAACCAAAGCTTCTTTCACGGGGTTTCTTTCCCAGAACTGCCTCCTTAACCCTCCTATCAAATTATCTGTTACCGGTTCAAAAACGTTCTCTTCCCAAGACACGCACGCCTCGGTAATCTTCGAAGACACGCCTCTTCCTTCTCCAAGACAGGATGAGTATTCAAACTCCCAATAACCACAGGGACGATTCAAACTCCAATATGATATATATTTCTCTTCATCCATCTCTGCAAGTATGCTTCCTTCTATTTTGATTTGCTTACTGATTTCTCTAGGGTTTGTTTTTGTTTCTGGACATGGCTTTTGATTTCCATGACACTGATTCCCTTTAATATCTTTTTGTTTTCCATCTTGATTGTTGATTTCTCCCGCGTTCTACTCTTGCTACACGACAAAGAGACAAATCGGGTACAATATTTAGGGTTTCTTTGATTTTACTCTGATTGATTTTTGTTTGCTTCTCTCAAACGAACTCTAAGACAGTAATCAGTTTTCTTTGATTTTGATGTTGTGTATAGGTACCAATCGGTTTTTATTTTTGTTTACTCCTCGCAATCGATTTTAATTTTTGTTTGCTATTCTCAATCTATTTTTGATTTTTGTTTGCTGGTATACTATATTACTATTCATACACAACTGAAGACCCTTACGATCCTCAGGTTTATTTCAGGTTGATTGTTTACTCTGTTTGATTCAATCAACGAAGACACTAATCATGTATACCTCAGGTTGGTCTTCCTTTCCATGTTAAAATTACATGAAAAGTCGTCTACTTGATTGTTTACTCTGTTAGATTCAATCGATGAAGACACAAATCAGTTTTCTTTAGTTTTGATGTTGTGTATAGATATCAATCGACTTTGATTTCTGTTTGCTCTTCTCAGTCGATTTTGTTTTCTGTTTGCTCCTCTCAATCGATTTTTCTTAAACGATTTTGAGTTTTGTTTGCTCCTCTTAATCGATTATATTGGGTCTAAGAAGTTCAGTAAAGATCATTTTTTCGTCAAGGTTTTAGCAATATCTTATAGGCTGCTGTTTTGTTTCAGTTCTTGTGATCGAACCTATATCTTTTTTGGATGACTTAGGCTCTAAAATATATTTTGTTCCAAAGTGAATTTTATTTTTATTACATGTATCAAATAATCAACAAGAATTGTATTTATTAGTTTTTTGGGTAAGAGTTTCAACATGTTTGGATGGAACTTTTTATGAACTTTCTACCCAAAGTTAATTTTTCAGCCGGAAGACTGGAAGGCTTTAGCCTCTCCTAAATACTCATAACAAATCGGTTTTAACTTTATATTTTGTGTTTCAGGATTGAAACAGGAAGCTTGAGGGTCGAGATTGTTATACCTGAGATTTTGTTAGGGTGGGTATGGGTTGTGTTTATTTTTGCTCTACCATGTTCTTTCTTGCCAAAGTATATATGTGATAGTTTTTATAGTTTTTATATCTTTCTTTCTTACTGTAGTTTTTGTCAAAAATATGTTCAAATGTTGTATTTTTTTTAAATACATGTTATTTTTATTTAAGATTGCCCTCAACGTGTACTTTATTATAATTTTTCTCCCTGCATATTCTCTCTATTTTTCATATTCTAACAATCCGAATTATGGTTTTGTTGCAATGTAACCACTATACTTGCTAAACTGCAAAAACAAAGAACACTATACCATGGAAGAGTGACTGATTTTAAAGAAAGTCTATTGTTTATGTTGCAATAAATCTAGAAATGACATCTCTAACTTTTCCATATTTTAATATTTTTTGTTATTTTTAGCTTATACAATGGTTACTTTTCTTCATGATGGTTACATAACTCATTCATTCTTTGTTTTAATGGGCTTGGGGATCGTGATCTTAGAGCTTTATAAGTTGGGAAATTTTGGAGTTGTGGCATGTTGGCATACTCCCACGGTTCTTCCTTGATGTACAGACGTATGCCATCCAGGGACGGTGCAAGTCTAGATGATTTAGAAGACGAGTCAGGTACCCTGTTATTAGTTATTATATTTGTTCAGCTTATATATACGGGTTTCTTTTGCTTGTATCTTGAAGCTCATTATGCAGCCAAGAGGTGCAAACATTTTACAAAGATGGGTTGTGATGGTTAATCCATGCTAAATGGGGGCATTTACTATTAAAATGTTTAGAATTTATCATTAGGATTCTACTACCATTGATGTACCACCGCCATGAAACCAATGAAACAAATGAATGACTTGGTTGCTGCTATGCTTGTTTTTTTTTACAAAATGCATAGACGTTAATGTCTTGTTTGTGTTCTGGTGTGCGTCGTTATGTTTTTACCCTATAATAGGATGTTTACTCATCTTAAATTGGGTTTAAGACATTTTCAAGTTGTCTATTAGACATTTTCAAATTGTAATGTTATTATATCATGAGCTTTAATTGATACGTTTTCTTTACAACATGAACATCCGTTTGTTTCTTGGTAATTTTGTTCAACCTACGTATGAAGGCAGAATTCTTTGAGTTAATCAAATAATCACAATGGATCCCATGGATAGTTGATGATACAAAGCTACATTGGGCTTAAGAAGTATGGAGAAATATGATACATCATTACAATTTCAGTATAGCGTATAATGATTTCAAGGTCATTTAAAAATATGTTGACACCAGGGAATGAAAACTATCAACTATACCAATTACATATGTACCAAGCCTGTAGGATTTAAACTTGAGCATTGTCATTTCACCCCTTTGCCATTTGAGTTCCACGTCCTAGGGCTTTTCATTTTCCATTTAGAATATAATTTCTCACCCCGTGCATTGCACGGGTAGACTGCTAGTACAAACTAAAAGATCGTGGGCGACAAATTAAGTTAAACACTAACATGTACAGCGCGAAACCTTCTGTTGAAGACCTCCAGATCTTGAAGACGTCTGTCTACTCTTCCGTGTACGTAGTTCCACGGATCGTCAACCCTCTGGTGATATAGGTCGGGGTGCGGCCTCGCGTGAGGCCTGAAAGAATGGTCAGGCCTTGCGTCATCTTCCTCATCTTCGTCGGATGAGGAACTGGACCTAGATGGGGAAGGAGAGGACCGTCGGACCCTCTTCGACCGTTGCCTTGCCGTCTCTCTATCAATAAAGGCCACGCTGTTTCTATACCAAGGCGTGTCCCTCTCGGCATCTATAGGTAGAAGGTTTGCGAGAGGCGCAAGCGTCGGCTAAATATATGGTAAAACACAAAACATTTAATATGCGGGACTAACATAGGCAACATTGTAAACATAGTAAAAGAACTTACTGTTCTAGCTGATCTGATGAAGACAAGGCAACTCTACTTTTTCAGGGAAACACCCCGGTCCCAATGGGTTCCCCTAATGAACCTGTCGGTGCGCAGGGTGAAATTTTCACAGGAGATGGGAAACATCTTCAAGATCCATATCTGGAATAACACAACAAGATCAAGTACGTAAAAAGGAAAGCCAAACAGTTTGTACGTATTATTAGTTATGCTATACTACTTATCTAACCTTGAAAGCGTATGTAAATCCACACATATTCATCTTGCTATTCCCGTCAGCGCATCTGGCGATGGCTCGGTGCATCTGTGTGTATGTATATGTCCAGATGTCGCTACCACACGGATACATGTTAAACAGATCAAAGTCCTCGACGGCCCTAAGGACCATCTCGGAAACAGTCTGACTCCACTCACGGTCCATGAAGCCCATATCCACCATTACCACCAAGCATACACGGATAACAACCTCGTATGTTAGGGCACCAAGGCTCTGTTTCATCGTGTCCACGACTGCCCTTAGCTTCAAACGAGATGGTGACACGCCAGGCCAAACCCTACCAACGAAGGAAAATTTTGTTAAGCGAGTTAGGGGGGGTGCTGGTCCAAAAAGTAGTCATGTAATTAGACAGAACTCATGACACCCAAACCACATGTGATGCCCGAACACATCAAAATACATCTCATCCGGATCAGGATTGGAGACATCGACCTCCAACTATAGAAACATGTGGACTAGCATGGGGTCGCCACCGATCAAGGAAAGATCTAGCCATGGACCGAAAGGTGTCCCTCTAAAAATCTCCTGAACTCTACCTTCCAATTCACCTAACAGTGCGAAGCGATCTCTTATTTCTTCCACGTAGCCAACGCCGCATTTTAATGTAAAGTCGATGTAAAACAATTGCTCCTACATTGAAATTCACAGATGTTATAGTTATTGTTAATTATAGACGCTTTTTCTTGTATGGTTTATTGTCTTGATAATTAATCGTCTATTTTAGTTTTCGGAATCAACCCACTCAATCTATTGGACTTCCAGGTAGCAGGGGAATCACAAGGATTGCTTAAGTCCCCACATAACTTAGGGCTATTTACACCAGTTTGACAAAATCCAAATAGATGTGTTGCGATTTATTTTATTTCAATATAACATTGTTAATTATAGACGCTTTTTCTTGTATGGTTTATTGTCTTGATAATTAATCGTCTATTTTAGTTTTCAGAAACAAACCACTCAATCTATTGGACTTCCAGGTAGCAGGGGAATCACAAGGATTGCTTAAGTCCCCACATACCTTAGAGCTATTTACACCCGTTTGACAAAATCCAAATAGATATGTTGCGAATTTTATTTCAATATAACATTGTTAATTATAGACGTTTATTTCAATATAAGTTGTAAAGTATCAAATATAAGGTACCTAAGTTTTAAATTATAAAAGATAGGGACCTAAGTTGTAATTTAGCAAACATAAGGGACATAAGTTGTCATTCACCAAAGTTTAGGGACCTAAGTTGTAAATTATAAAAGATAGGGACCTAAGTTGTAATTTAGCAAACATAAGGGACCTAAGCTGTCATTCACCAAAGTTTAAGGACCTAAATTGTAATTTACCAAAGTTAGGGGACCTAAGTTGTCATTCACCAAAGGTTAGGGACCTAAAATGTAAATTAGCACATTTATGGGACCTAAGTTTAGGAACCTAAATTGTAATCTAACATATATTTTTATAAAAAAACACTCTAACATATATTTTTATAAAAAACACTCATGTTTTTTTATAAAAAAACACTCTAACATCTTTTTTTTAAAAACACTAACATTTTTGTTAAAAAAACACTCTAACATAACTTTATAAAAAAACACTATAACATCTTTTTTTAAAAAGGGAAACACTCTAACATTTTTGTTAAAAAAACACTCTAACATAATTTAAAAAAATAAAACACTCTAACATCTAAAAACACAATACTCTATGATAAACACAACACACTTAACTATTTTTAAAATAACACAATATCATAACAAAATATTATACAAATAACACATTCAAACACATAACAACATACATATCATATATTTTAAAATAAAAATAAAAGGAAAAACTACAACGGAGTTAAGAAAACGTACCAAACTTATAACACGAGCCATCTTCAAAATCACGAACCGATCGCGTATGCAACACGAGACTTTGAGAGAGTTTGGGAGAAAAAGTGAGTGAGGATGTAGTGGTCGGATGGTCCCCCACCTTCTCTATTTAAAGGGTCGCGATTTGGAGGGTGGGGGGTTGAGTGCAATTAATGAAATTAGGGTTTCACCCCCATCTGACACCTGTTGCGGCAATCCCGCGATCGCAGGCTCGGTACCGCGAGACAGGGGCCTCCACGGGTACCGCGGGCGAACTTTGAGGGCCTCCGCGGGTAAAGTGGTCATTCTTCCGGGATCGCAGGACCATCGAGGGACAAAACGCGGGCCACGTGGGCCTAGCCTGCGATCGCGTGCCCATCGCGGGAAAATGGGGTATTTCTGCAAACCGAAAGAGATTTTGGGCATTTCTGCAAATCAGAGTCAAACTTTAGGTATTTTAATAAATTTCCCTAATATTTATTGGTATTATTATTTTGATTTTAATGTTTAATGTTTGATATAATAAATGTATTACCGGATAATCGTAACCCTAAATCTCTAAATCATTGAACATCACTTATTCACCTCCCATCCATCTCTTCCGCTAACCACCGACAACTCCAACGCCACCATCCACCGGATCTTTCTCATCACTTTTCACAACCATCGGTGCCGACAACCGTGCACAACCACCGGTGTACTCAACCACTACTGTTTGTCACCGTTCCACTACCACCACCGTGCCCCCCCCCCCCCCTCTCAAGGCACTGCTTCCTCATCCTCACCATGAACCCCTTCTTTCTTAACAGGAGAACCCTAAGCTTCGATTGTGAAACAAACAAGGAGAACCCCCTTCAGATCTAACATCCACTTGTCGCCACCATAAGTTTTTGAAGCAGAAGATTCTTCCAGGTTTCGGGAGATCGAGATCCAACAACCCCCAACTGATTTCTAAGTTTTGAAGATTGGTTTATCAAGGTTTTTTAAAACAATGAGTTAAGGCTTCAATTTTTGAGTTTTTTTAAGACGTCGATTTCTGAGTTTTTTTGAAGAACGGTTTATCCATGTTTTCTAATCCGCTTTCACCCACCACCAACATCTACTAACACCTACAGTTACTCCTCCCGATTCCTTATTTCACTCACTTGACTTCTATGTTTTTGAAGCAACTGAGTTTTGAGTTTTTGAAGCTCTGATTGATCAAGATCTAGGTTTTTGAAGCAAATTGAGTTATGGGTTTTGAACAGGAATTTATGGAGATGTTTTTTAAGCCTTATTTTTCAAGATTGAGATATGGGTTTATATTCTTTCGATTTTAGGGAGCCATGCTTTCATTTTTTTTCCATTTAGAGTTTTGATTATAGCAAACTAAGCTTGATTTAGGGTTTTGATCTTATATAGGTTTGTATTACATATATTTTAATGAATTTATATAAATTTGTTCTTGTTGTCCTTAATGTTCCATAACTCTCTTGATGCTTTTGTGTTTTCAATGTTCCATGACGCTTCCGTGTTCTTGATGGGATGAAGGTGGTTGAGGAAGGGGGTCACGATGGTTGAAGGAGACGTTTTGCATGATTATTTTAAATTGAGGACGTACGATGCAACTTCGTGTAAACCATAGGGACCAATCATGTAATTTACTCAATATTTTATAAAATTCTTTTAATTTATTTGACATCATATATATAGTACCAATTCTATTGTAAAGGTGTATGAAACTCAGGGCCGTGCATTGGGTGTGCGAAGTGGTCCTACCGCACAGGGCCTCCGATTTCTATTTTTATTTTTTTTACTTATAATAAAGTTAGTATATAAATTATTTGATGCAATATTGGCAAAATCTTTCCGTGTGTTCCTATGTTGTCTATAGGATACCAAGGTTCGAATCCCGCGCAATAACAATTTTTGTTCCTCCCAATTAATTTAGTTTTTATTTAAAAAAATAGCTTAATAATTAGAGTGTCTCCCCAATTAATTTAGCTTTTATTTAAAAACAAAGTAGCTTTGTTTTATTATAAATTATTTTTGAGATGGATTAAATATATAAATCTTTTAATACAAATAAAAGATTAAATTGGCCGGTTAAATTTTGTCGCAACAAAATTCGTGGGCGATTGAATTTCCGACGGATACTAGCGATGGATTACTGGCGGCTAATAATAGTGTCGTTTCATCGACGACCACCTTTACCGAGGGCTCACGACGGATTACCGAGGTTTTGCGACAAATTGTTATTTATCAAAAATAAATTAAAACTAAAACAAGCGACGAATTATGCGTCGGTAATCCGTACGTATTTATTTTTTAATTAAAATTAACATTTTTTGTACAAAATCTGCCCTTTTTGAATCAATATCGAAAAACGTTAATCCTAATTCCAAAACGCAATATTACAATATCCACATACAAAGTTCTAATACAATATTTAAATACAATATCCAAACATCCTAAATCGGGGGAGGAGGCCCGCTTCATGAAGGCTTCAAACTGTTTCATTTGCTGCTCCAATACCTTCTTTTTCTATCTCTTCATGTACACGTTGATCATAGGACGCTCTTTTAGAGCAGCTATATGACATTCAACATCAGACAAACATATATTTATGGTTCATTGGCTTTAAATGGTGTTATGAGTTGGTTGTGTACACATAATTATAATTTGTAAATCTTACAAGACTAAAAAAATTAAAATAAATATACCTGCATATATATTTAAAGGGTCAAGTTCAAAGGAAAATCTCAAAAAAATGGAAAACTAAGGAACACTTTGATAACCCTCCGTCTCCATCTGGACAGTATATATGCACAAATGCATGATGCAGTTGTGCCTAAAACCAAAAAAACAACTTAACCTACTGGTAGTGCATACCGTGTAGATGAAGGGCTATTAGGTTATTCTTCAGTTTTTCATTTTTTGAGATTTTCTCCTGAACCTTCCTCTATATTCAAATTGGTTTAATTAAAAAACTTGTCCAAAAATTATAAGGGATTGATTCAAAATAATATATTAGGACATAATGCATCGCATAATTTGAATTATGATCCATCGAGTTGAGTCAGAAATACGGATATACCTATGCCTATGAAGACCTATCGGTGTTCACGTATACCAATTCAACCGACTTTTGCATGTAGATTATTTTTGTGGGATAAAAGTTGCACAAGCTAGACTATTTAAAGTCTCTGAAAACCTAAAAGGGTCTCAAAATCAACCTAAAAAAACCAAAAGCAAAGTCCCTTAGAATCAAATTAAAAAAACTTAAAACCCTCTACATCAAATAAAACTAAAAAATCAAAAGAAACCGTAAAGTTTGACTAAACACATATCGGGATACTCTTTGGCCTTTGATCCACATCAAAGGTGCACCAGCTCCGCATAAATCTTGAGTTTGCCGCTGGTACAAATTAGTTAGTACAATAAAAATTACGTCTATATGTACTAATATGGAGTCATTAATCACTTTTGTCTATACAGAGTTTATCAAGTTGTAGTGACTAAATGCTAATCATGTCATTGTAATCTTTTTCAATCTCTTTTAGTAAAACCAACAAAGCTACAAAATCATTCACATTCGTTGTTCCCGCCGTATTGCACGGGTACACAACTAGTGAAGATATATTAAACCATGATGGTCCTTAATAACTCGTTCATGAGTCATTCTGGTTTATGTGAGTATAACGGCTCCTTAAGTACCCACTTAATTAAATATCCTAACATACATTCTAAAACAATTAGATTCATTAACAATTAAATGTGCGTACAATAGTTATGCATCTCTCTCTCTCTCTCTCTCTCTCTCTCTATATATATATATAGATACTAGTGGTGTACCCGCGCGATGCAGCGCGGGTAAATCACAATTCCGAAACATTAGTTTAGCCTGAATCATGTTTCTTTATCACTTTCAATTTTATTTCATGAGTTGTGTGGTTAATTTGAAAGTCAATTAATATATAAAGTTGAAGGTTAATACGGTGTATTAACAAGATCGAATGGAATATTCATTGCACGCCTAATGGGGCTTCTAAACCCATATACTCAGATGATGGGAAGCCCGATAGGTTCTCGATTCGTCTCGATGGGTGTTGGGTTATAGTGATGAAGAACGCGATGCCTTACGACGTTAGAGTCGGGTTCAGGGGAAAACATAAAAAAACGGAAAACTGAAGAACACTCTGGTAGCCATTCATCTGTACGGTACGCACTTGTGAATACAAGTAATTTGTAACATACACATGTGCGTATGCACAAATGCATAATGCACTTGTGCATAAAAACCAAAAAAACAACTTAATTTACTTATATGCACAAGTGCATACTGTCTAGATGAAGGGCTACCAGGGTGTACTTCAGCTTTCCCTTTTTTTGAGGTTTTTCCTTGAGTCAAAAGATGGGAGATGGTTTGAACATATATTATTATATACGAATGTGGGTCTTGTTTTAACCAAAAAGGTTGTGAAGGATGCACCTCACGTGATTCATCTATGAAATCCGATCCTTGGACAAAATCACGTGATGAAACATATAATAGTAATGAATACCTCTCGGGAAAATCGACCTTGTCGTCAAGGTTGGAACCCAAAGGCCGGGAATCGGCAGGCGGAGAAGATGGTGCTGGAAATGCTAGGAAAGCAAAGCACGATTAAAGTGTTGAAGGTCTTCCCATGTTGCCTCCGAATCATCACTTCCAACCCAACGAACAAGCAACTGAGGACAACGTGGCCATTGAATCATGCAGGAGTCGATCTTGAATCCTTTTGCTGCCCTCAATCGCTAAGAAGCAAAAATTTAAAATCATTTCCAAGATTTAAGCCAAAAGTTATTCTAAACCAAGTTTGTAAAAGAGACCGATTATTGCGTTCAATAATGTATATCCTTTGTGTGTTGTTTTCATAAGTTTTCCCAGATTTAAGCTCTTCACAATAATGTATATCCTTTGTGTGTTGTTTTCATAAGTTTTCCCAGATTTAAGCTCTTCATGTGGACGGTATGCGTTTGCATATAGATAATCTATAACATGCACAAAAGCATATGTACAAGTGCATAAAAACCAAAAAACAACTTAATTAATTAAATACATACATACCGTCTAGATGAATGGCTACCAATGTGTTCTCCAGTTTTCCATATTTTTGAGGTTTTCCCCTGAACCTCCTTCATGCTTTATAATATATATAAATGCTAATTGTAACTAAGAGTGCTTCAATAATTTAACTAACTTGACATTCTGTTTCAACGTGTTTTGATATCTGCCCATTTATAAAAAATATTAGGTCATTTATTCAGAGGTTTTTTCAATCGAAGTCAAAATTAGAAGGCATATTATAATGGTATCCAAATAATAAGAATATTTGGATGGATGATATAACTTATATATCCATTATTTAACAAAAGGTCAAGTACTCATATCATTGAAGTATTGTTAAACAGATACAGCTCATTTATATACACAAGTACAACATACCAAAAAGAATGCAACTCTGAAAAATTTATGCCAAGCGACAATCTCAGTCTTTACCAAGAAAAACAAGCAATTGCTAATAACTGTGGCTCCGAAGCGACAATGACGATTGGGATGAACTCGTAACCGGTATTTCGCAATGAACGGTTGTCACCAATTTGACCGGCATTGATGTATTCACTGCCCCGACCACTTGAGTGTACCCGCACGATGTAGTGCAATTATGAAACTGAAAACTTCAACTCTCAATTCAAGTTTCTGCTTATTTAGCTACAAGGTAGACAAAATAAAATTAAACTAAACAGAGCATTGCATATAAACAATCAAGTAGGCTCCATATATACTTCTTCGTTGCATAAAAACTTAACAATTGATTTATAGACATGGTTCTTTTTAAGAACTCAAGAACTTCATATACATATGCATACACTTCTTTATCTTCCTTGGAAGAGTATCATTCACTATGTTGAATAAGTGACTGATAAAATCTAAAAACCCAATGACCTTTTATCTATTTTTACTCCTCAATTTACAATACATAACATTTCAATAACGAAACAGCTAGAGTTACAAGCATAAAAAGAACTTCAACAGACGCTGCTACATGCACATTCACATTTGTTGTTAACCAGACCATTTGCTGGTTTGTGGAGACCTGGTGTAGTTTTTGGGTTGTTATTAGGATTGTTGTTTTGTCTTTGTTTTGTTTACAGTCTAGAGTTGGGTTGAATTGGAAGTTGTTAAATCTAGATCAACAACAACTTAGGGGATGGTGGATTTACCATGTTAAATGGTATATAGCATTTTGGCAAGAGCAACAACTACTCTGTTTTGACCAATAAGCGCTTACCTAAATAAGCATTTGCTAAACAGCCCCTAACACAAGTCTGTAATAAGATGGCTGAATGTGGGCACTATGATACATGGTGACTTATCCAATTCGATCATTGCTTAAAAATTAAGTGAGAAACAAAAACTTCTTAGTGGTAGCGGAAACAAGTCATTAAGATCATCGAGCAAAAAAAAACAAACCAACCATAAATTTCAACTTTCATACTAAACAACCATATGGATCCCCAAATGGTATAATTTGATATATTTGGGCCTTTTGGTGATTCTCTGCATTGTGAATTAGTGACTGCTAAAGCAAGAAACCTTTAACCTCCATCAAGAATTGGTGTAGCACAAGTATTTTGATTATGAAACCACACATGATACATTACCCTGAACTGCAACATTCCAGGAAGCACTCCTGAGCTTTTCCAGTAGCTCTTCTGCTTTACTAACAGTAGCCAACTTGGTTGCCATGCTTACCTGATATTAAGTTGTTTTTGTTTCTTTAATTGTTGATAAGGCTTGAACCCGCAACTACTTGGGATGAAAAAATGATTTGGATAGTTAGGATTTATATAAAATACTTTGTCAAGGATCGAATGTACTACCAATAACAAAGTGATTTGTCATTAATATGAAAAAAGAATCATGAGAATTCCAAACTTAAATTTGACTATTTTAACTAAATATTCAATATGTATCTTTGTGTGTAAAAAAATTCCAATACAAAAAGCATAATGCATAAGAGATAAATATACTTGTACTCACCTGTGATTTATAAAAGTCTACAACATTCCGAATTAAGTCACATCCACTCACAAAGCTTTTTCATTCTGCAAAAAGAAAAAAATCCAATAAACCTAAACCAATTCAATCTAATCTATTATAATCAATACTAATAAAAGCAAACATATACATTAGATGCAAATAGTTCTATTTGCTAGGAGACAACCGGTTGAACCATAACCTTGTCTCTCAAGTGCAAAGTCTAGCACTGAATGTTGTAGGCTTCTTTAAGCGCAACAGGTACTTGAACAGTAGTAGGTGTCTATGATGCATCACTATCTACAGACCTGGAAGCAATTGAAGCTGCATTTCTCATGCTCTCGTCCACTTATTAGTCAAATTGTTGGGTGCCAAAATATCTGCATACATTGTCACATTCTAGTTATGTTACACACCTGATTGAGACGACATTCAAGAAAACAAAAACTTACACAGTATCAAGATAGCCAAGGACGGATACTCAAAATTGTCTAACTTAGCTACAACATATGAAATATAGTAAATAATTACTATATAATACAATAACCCCCTCAAATAAAGTCTGCTCACTATAAGTGCTTCATGGTTGTGAGTAAACTAATTCAAAAGAAATCAACACAGAGAAGCTTTGATTTCTAATTTCAATCATAGCACTTTGCCTGATGCCAAATCTACATGAATATTGGTGCAAACAAGAGTTATTTACCTGGTCAACATCTCGGTCAACGACATGTGTTGGTAAACAACATTATCTCTTACTTAGTAAGCACTATTTACCCGATAAGAAGTTATAAACACTTAGTAAACTGTCCCTTAGCATACACCAAAAAAGACATTTTTGGCGAAATAGACGAACAACTCTTAAACACGGTGAAATAGACGAACACCTCCAAAAATAACATTTTTCTTCTTACATGTCTCTTCAAAGGTCAATGGTGCATCGGCATGAACATTTAAGGATTTGAAAGTTGCTATTCGAGATGCCATCAATTCCCCACTTATATCGAATATTAATGTACAGATTGAACTGTTTAATTGTCAGTTCAAAATACATGGCCAAAACCCACATTGAACATTTTGATAATAACCATTATGGTAATCATATTAAACTTCACTGCTACTTTTATAAACATAATGTTTTTGGTGACAGATGTTAATCAAATCCATATTACACACAAAAGATGGTATTACTTTCAATGCAATAACAACCAATATGGCATGGTATCATGTGAGAAATACCAATTTTGGTGACAAGTGTGAGAATTAGTTTTAAACCGTTGACACTTGTATAAATAAAGCGCCAATCAGGGAGGAGATTTGCACAGAGCATTCTTATCAACTATTTCTTAACTTCTAAAGCGAGAGCAATATCACATTATATAACAAGATCCAACTTAAACCTCATCAGATTTTAAGAGTTGTTGCTGCATTAAGAATCCCCATTTTCTCTAAAACCAAATAAATAAGAGCATCTTTCCTGAAGTGAATTAATTCCATGTTACAGCAATAGAATATGGAAATTCGGTTGGCTCCATCTGAATTGATCAGCTTTACGACCAAGGAACATTATGCTACACGAACCACCAAAGATGACATTAAAAAGATTAACTTTTCACAAGCTAAACAGTGTGTTTTTCACATAGCATTGCAAAACCCTAATGCTCTCACACATCAATCTTCTCACATAGCAAGAAAGACCATATGCAATCCCATCAGGAAGAAAATATGGGCTTTTTTAATCCACCAAGAGTCAATGTTTAAGAACACAAACTAAGTACCATCATTCATCACCACATTGAATGTTAACAAACTATTGTTTCTTGAAATGCTTGTATACAAATTACATAAACTGCAAAATTCCAAAGTTAGTTCAAGAGAGAAAATGAAGACCATACGATTTCAACAGGGTGAAGTGGTGAACTAACATGGACAAAATCAAGTTAAATCAAACCCACAATTAGAAGGTTTTCATTACCTCCTTGATACCTCTTCCTCTAAACACTCCAACACTTTAGATTTCAACCCATACCAGAATGTTAAAGAAAATAATCAAACCCATACCAGAAAGTTAAAGACAATAATCATACCCATACCAGAATGTTAAAGACAATAATCAAAGACTGATAACCAGAACCAAAATTATTTGCAACGTTTCTGATGAAAAGAATCAAAATTATTATGCTTCCTCAACCACATTAGAAATCCAAAAAATTAAGAAACCCTATAAAACACAATAGAAATCAGAAATTACGAGCGTTGTCTGTTTTACTTCAAATCAAATCTACCAACAAAAATAAGGGGAAATTAGGGGTTGATTGTTGAAAAACATACCCAACAGGAAGCGATTATTATTGGAGAAGCAAATGGAGGTCACCAATTCGATTTTAGGGTTGAAAACACTCTGATCTTCGGTGGTTTATATGCTGAAGTCTTGGGAGCTAGCAGGTAAAGCGTATGGCGGAAGCGTACTCTTGGTAAGGTGTGAGATGTGAATAGGTATGGCCTGCGACGCGACGTGAAGAGGCTCTCGGTATGGTCGGAGGTCAGAAAGAATGGCTGGAGCGTGAGCGTACTCTGAGTATTGGCCGTTTCACTTGCGTGTGTCTTGTGTAAACCAAAAAGATTTTAAGTTGTACCTTGTGCAAGTCAAGTTGTAATTAAGAGTTTTTTGAATTTATGCATAAAAATGAAGTACCTTGTGCTATAAAGGTTGTAATTAAGACTTTAGGTGTATATGGTTATATATGTAGTATAGATATAGGGGGTCATTCAAGGGAGAACTAGTTATTTTGTGGTAACTGTGAGAACCAATGTGAGCCACATATTAAGCTATAAATTAGGAAATTATTATTTTTGGTAATTTTGTTTGAAATTTAAATAAAAGGGCATTTTAGGTATTGTAAAATATCCTCTCTCCTCTCTCTCCGGCCAATCGTAATACCAAAAATACATACAAGAACTCTTGTGATACCACTGTGATACCCATTGCCATCCAATTCTGCATCACATTCATTACTTTGGTAATACTCCAAGGACATCTGTGATACCAATGTGATACCCACTATAACCATGTGTTACCTTTGAGCATAATACATGAAAAATCCCATAAAACATAGATCTACAAAACAAACAAACCTCATATAATGTGACACCCTTAACAACATAACGACACTAAAGAAAAAAGCATAATTTGATACACTTAGTAAAGCAATACTCCGGTGATACAAACCAAGTGTGATACCCTGGTGATACCAACTATGATACTCCGTTGATACCAACTGTGATACCCTTTGTAAATCAATAAAATAAAGAGGATGAACATTGAGATACCCATTGTAAAACAACAAAATAAAGACAGGTGCAAACTGTGATACCTACTATGATACCACTGTGATACCCAAAACAAAATTCGTTTTTTACAGATGAAGGAACTTGAACCAGATACGGATACAGCCTCTGCATCTCTCTCTTCTCAAAAGCAAACTCTGCATATTGTTGAAACCATTTGAAATCCCTGATGTCAATGCGTAGATCCACCACCACCACCGCCAGGGGCTCTAACTTCGTCACCGGCGGTGGGAGAAATGGCGGTACTCCAGCAGCCTAACCCCTAAACCCCGATTGCTAAGATGAGAGACTCAAGGACATACCTTGCTGGAATCTGGTGGCCTCATGTGGTGGGGATCGATTTAGAGCCAAAATTCCAATTTACAGGCCTTGCTGAATTTCCGTTCTATGTCGTGACCCACCAGCGGTCTTCTCAAAAACACACTTACAAAAGTCGACTACTCCGTTCTATGACGCCATCCACCACCATTGCCGGCTCGATTTACTGATTTTGTTGAGGCGTCGGCTCAATTTAGGGTTTCTAGAGAAGAGATGCAATTGAGAAGAGAGAGATGCAGAGGCGTGAAAGTAGGGTAATTTGAATAAATTGAATGATTTAAATTAGATTTTAATTTGTTATAAAAAATCTAAATTATCAAATTACCATATTATCCTTTTACTTATTTTAAAAATAATATTAATTATTTTAAATGAGTGGCTAATATTGGTTCTTACAGTTACCACAAATTAAATAGTTCTCATTTGATTAAGCCCCTATATATATATATAGAGAGAGAGAGATAGAGAGATAGGCATAATTACATACACACATTTAATCGTTAATGAATCTAATGGATCTAATTGTTTTAGAATGTATCTTATGGTATCTAATTAAGTGGGTAATTAAGGAGCCTTTATTCACATAAACCAAAATGACCCATGAACGAGTTATTAAGGACCATCATGGTTTATTATATCTTAACTAGTTGTGTATCTGTACAATGCGACGGAAACAACGAATGTAAACGATTTTGAAGATTTGTTGGTTTACTAAACGAGATTGAAAAAGATTACAATGACATGATTAGCATTTAGTCGCTACAACTTGATAAAATTTGAATAGATAAAAGCGATTTATGATTCGTATTAGTACATTTAGGCGATTTATGATTAGTATTAGTACATTTAGACGTAATTCATTGTACTACTAACTTATTACCAGCGGCAAACCCAAGATTTATGCTGAGCTGGTTCACCTTTGAGATGGATCAAAGACCAAAAAGTATCCTGATATGTTTTTAGTCAAATTTACGGTTTCTTTTGATTTCTTTTAGTTTTTAGTTGATTTGGAGAGTTTTAAGTATTTTTATTGATTCCAAGGGACATTTTTTTTGGTTTTTAGGTGGATTTTGAAACCCTTTAAGATTTTTTGAGACTTTAAATAGTCTAGCTTGTGCAACTTTTATGCCGCAAAAATAATCTACTAGCAAAAGTCGGTTGAATGGGTATACAGGAACACCGTTAGGTCTTTATAGTATAGGTATACCCCTGTTTGTTTATGACTCAACTCAATGGATTATAATTCAAATTATGCGATGCATTATGACCTAATATTTGATTTTGCATGAATCCTTTATAATTTGTTTAGTCTTGTAAGATTTATAAATTATAATTATGTGTACACGACCAACTCATAACACCATTTAAAGACAATGAACCATACATATATGTATTACACGTCAAAAGATTCAGAATGCCTCACAAATGTGGCAAATCACATGCTTATTGAGGAAAAATTAAATTGCAAATCTTAACACATTAACTATCATGATGCCCCAAATCCACTGAGGCGATAGCAAAATTGCACAATATTGCTCAAGCAATTGTTAAAATAATATACATTATACCAATCTTGTCATCACCAATTATTTATTGTGTCCGTTTTATATTTCAGTAAAGTAGAAGGGGTCTAAATGCAATAGCTGAAAAGATAAAAGAGTTCACGAAGAAGAGGGACTGCGCCTCACATTCTCTCAAAGATAAAGGGTAGTGGAGCTATTACTCAATAGATGAGGGTGCAAAGTGAAATATTGTCTAAATATATAAAGGAAGCTAATTCTCATATTTTAGTAATCGGATTCATTTTGTATTTTACACGTTATACTTTCTCTCTCATTCTCTCATCTAGTTAGGGTTTCATCTTGAAACTAGATTAGGGTTTCTTCATTTTCTTTAGTTGTATTGTAATTTTTAGTTCTGTTGATAATAAAAGTTTTGGTTAACGTTTTCAAGATGGTATCTGAGCTTTGTATCGATCCCCTCTAACTCTTTTCATCAACAGAATGGTAAGTCGTTCATCTTCATACAACTATCTTGTTATTCACTTTGAAGTTTTCTTCATTTTGCACTAAATCGTGCTCTTGAGGTATATCGAAAGGTTTTCTTATCTAAATAAGATCTGAAATTTTTTTGTTTAAATCTTCAAGTGTTCTTCTCGATGCTTTGTTCTGATCTCGTTTAGATCTGAACACATCTGAGGCATACACACAGTTTGTTTACATCTCGAGTGAGGTTCTGATCTCGTTTACAGATCTGGACACATCTGAGTTTTTACTTTTACAGTCTGAGCTATTACTTTTTCACATCTGAGTTCATTGTTCATACATATATCACTACGTTGTTCTTATCTAGTTAGATCTGAACATCTGTATTGTGTGTGTATTATCTCAGTTGCTGTTCTCATCGATTCAAGATCTGGACTCATCTGATTTTCATATTTTTTGTTGATTGTGCCTTGGATTCTTTCAGATCTGAGTTAATACAATCCTGAATCTACGCTTTTAGCAGATACGTTTGCGTTGTTCTTATCTCTTTAGATCTGGACACACATATCTGTTTTTAGGTCTTTGATCTTCATTTTGGTGTTGTATTTGGTAATGACCTGAGGATCTCCTCGTGCGAAGCATGTTTGTTCACATATCTGATTAAGGTTGTGTGTTCTTATGCTTGGATAATCTGTAGAGTTGTTTTAATCTATGTGTTTTCTCATAGATCTCTTGATTCTTTGTTCTGGATTTTGTGCTAGTTTCACTCTGTGGATTTTGATCCATAGTGAATGCATATAAATCAGAAGAAAGATACCTTGAATGATCGGATCTGATTTTATGATCTATCATCTGGATAACTCTGGTTGTTGTTTTTCATAAATCTGATAATATTCTTTGTGTAACCAGAATAATTTTCATTAAGAGTAATCTCTTATTTATACAAAACTTTGTGAAGATCTATCTAGTTTTTCCAGACTCTGTCTAGTTTTCAGTTTTGTGGTGGTTTACCTGGAGAGTCTCCTCCAGTCACACTCTGCTCCGTGACAGACTCTGGTTCACTTGTCAGTTGTGGTGTTGTGTTTGTTTGTTCAGGTTCTTATCCTGCCCTTCGTTTGAAACGACTGTTGTTATTTCCACTGTGCTTATCAAGGAATGTTGTAAGTTGTTCCTGTGTTTGGTTCTTGTGTGATAACCCACTGTAAGTCTTCTCTTCTCAAACTCGTATGTGATTCTCTCCTTTTCTACTTCTGATATCTTGGTAGCTGTTTGGGCAAAATTTCACCAGTCTCGACTACGACCAAGGCACTAAGAACATTTATTACATTTCTCCCTAACACAAGTCAAATCATAAGCATTTTACTCTTTGGCCAAAGCCAAAGTCGAACGTACCTCTCGACCTCGACCGTCGCGTAGAATCACACGACCTCGACCAACTAACGTATGATTCTTCTATTATGTTTTCCTCATTTAATGCAAGTCAAACGACATTTATGGCCAACGGACGAAACCGACAGAGCAATTATGAACATTAAAACCACAAAGACCGTTGCGACCGTTACTAGAAGAATTCATAGAGTCATTAAATGCGTTTCGAAGACTATAAATATGAAGGCAAAGTCATCATTGAAAGACATCGAATTCTGGAATCACACACTGCGTACTCAAGAACATCTGAAGTAAAGAAATCTCTCTCAAGTGATCGCTCTCGACGCACGACTTATACTCTCGACCAGCAGTCTTCGCACACGACACACTAGTTTTACATTCGATACACTTGTTATTTTTACATTTCAGGTCATTTGTATTGTAATCACTGTATCCCCGACACCTGAAACAAAGGACATCGCCCATGTTTGGCGATCATAGTGCAGCGACGACTTCCACAGTCGTCCGCGGGTTTTTTCCTCGTTGAGGTTTTTCCCGCGTCACCAAAATCTTTGTCTCTTTTACATTTTTTCCCTTTTTCGCATAGCTTTGTCGCAAGATTCCTTTCTTTAGTTGTTAAGCTCCACAATCAACCTTAAGTTATCCTTCTGGACGATTTTTGGCATTAACAGTTTGGCGCCCACCGTGGGGCCCCATCTAGATAAAATCTTCGACAAACCTGCGTCTTACTAACATTTTCTTTGAGTTCCCCTTCTTTTCTCTGAAAAGAAAATGGCAGGTGGTGGATGAAGACAAGCTAATATCTTTCTTGCAGGAGTATGCCGATTGTTTTGCCTGGTCGCATGAAGACATGGTCGGTATCGATCCTGGCATCATTTCTCTTAAGCTCCATGTCGACCCATCATTCAAGCCTATCAAGCAGAAGGGGCGAAAATTCGCTCCTGAGAGGAATAAGGTAATAAATGACGAGGTCGACAACCTCCTCAAGACAGGGAAAATTCGAGATGTAAAGTACCCCGACTGGCTTGCGAATTTCATGGTCGTGGTGAAGAAAAATGGCAAATGGAGGGTTTGTATCAATTTTACAGATCTCAACAAAGCCTGTCCTAAAGACCCTTTCCCATTGCCACATATCGATGCCATGGTCGACGCTACAGCTGGGTATGAACTATTAACGTTCATGGATGCGTATTCTGGATACAATCAGATCCTGATGCACGTCGAGGACCAGGAGAAAACTGCGTTCATGACAGATCGAGGTATTTATTGTTATAAGGTTATGCCTTTCGGAATAAAAAATGCAGGTTCTACCTACCAACGTCTGGTGAACAAAATGTTCAAAGATCACCTCGGCGACACAATGGAAGTTTATATCGACGACATGCTCGTCAAGTCGAAGCAAGCAGTCGACCACGTCGACCATTTAAGGCAGTCGTTCGATACCCTCCGAAAATATAGCATGAAGCTCAATCCGACAAAATTCTCCTTCGGTGTCAGCGCTGGAAAGTTCTTGGGCTACATGGTCACTCGTCGCGGAATCGAAGCCAATCTCGACCAAATCAAGGCCATTGTCGAGATTAAATTTCCAAGGAATTTCAAGGAAGTCCAAAAGCTCATTGGTCGAGTGGGAGCCCTGAACAGATTTATCTCTTGATCCGCAGATAGATGTCAGTCATTTTACAATGTCCTCAGGAAAAACAACGGCTTCGACTGGACTGGCGATCATGAACAAGCACTGCAAAAATTAAAAGAGTACATGGCATCACCGCCCTTGTTATCGAAGCCTCGCGATCACGAGACCTTGCAGCTATATCTCGCTGTCAGTCAAAATGCAGTAAGTTTCGTCCTGACGCGGGAAGATGAAAACCAACAATTGCCGATCTACTATGTAAGTAAGTCCCTTTTGGACGCCGAAACCAGGTATTCCTCGATGGAAAAACTACTCTTGTCGCTTGTTACAGCCGAAAAGAAATTACGACATTACTTCGAATCACACCCGATTACTTTCGTTACTAACTACCCCCTTAAGTCTGTCTTGAGAAAACCTGAGTTGACAGGTCGATTGGCGAAATGGAGCATATATCTCAGCAGCTACGATATCGATTTCAAACCCAGGACAGCGATCAAGTCGCAAGCTTTAGTTGATTTTATCGCCGACTTCAATCCTGAATTGGGGAAAAAAGCAGAGCTCGAAGTGTCTATTGTGGCGACTCACGACGAAATGCCTTGGACCTTACACGTCGATGGGTCATTCAATGTTAGGTGTTTGGGACTTGGCGTCGTCTTAAAGTCGCCACAGGGGGGAAAGATGGTGTCGTCTCAAAGCCACCAACAACGAAGCAGAGTACAAAGCCCTGATCGTGGGAATGGATATGGCCTACGACTCAGGGGCAACTTCGCTGCATGTCAGAAGCGATTCTCTTTTGGTCGTAAACCAGATGAATGGAGAATTCACAGCCAAAGATTCAAAGATGACATCGTACCTGAAGATAGCAAAAGGAAAATCAGAAAAATTCAAATCATTTTCTATCGAACAGATCCCGAGGGATCAGAATACTCAGGACGACGCTCTAGCAAACCTTGGATCCGCTCTAGTCGAACCAGTATTTGACAGTATTCCTCTGATCCATCTAGCGACGTCGTCAATCGAAAATGACGATGTCGTCCAGATCGAAGAGCAAGAAGATGATTGGTCGTGCGACATTCGAAATTTTCTTGTGCACGACCAACTCCTGGAAGACAAAATGGAAGCTCGAAAGATCAGATTCAAGGCATCCAGGTATGTCATGATCGGAGACAGACTTTATCGACGATCATCGACAGGCTTAAACCTGAGATGCGTCGTTAATAAGAATCAAATTCAAAAGATCCTCCAAGAAATGCACGATGGGGAGTGTGACAATCACTCCGGAGGTCGCAGTCTAGCTAATCGTATCTCTCGGCAAGGCTACTTTTGGCCGACGCTACGACAAGATGCCGTCAGGTACGTCCAGAACTGTGATCCTTGTCAACGACATTCAGGTACGTCCCATAAGCCATCTGAACCCTTACATTCGACACTGATCCCATGGCCCTTCATGAGGTGGGGTATGGATATTGTCGGCAAGTTGCCACCTGCCCCTGGGCAAAAGGTATTTCTCCTCGTCCTTACAGATTATTTCTCCAAATGGGTAGAAGCAGCTGCCTTTTCCCAAATTCGGGACAAGGAAGTCGTGTCTTTTATCCAAACTAACATTATATGCAGGTTTGGGATTCCATCCGAAATTGTCTGCGACAATGGATCCCAATTCATAAGCGACAGGACTCGACAGTTCTGTGAGGACCGCAACATCAAGCTAACGGACTTGCTGAATCGAGCAATAAGACCATCGTTGCTTCAATTAAGAAAAGGTTGCAAGCCGCAAAAGGAAGGTGGGTCGAAGAGCTTCCTTCAGTCCTGTGGGCGAATCGCACGACGCCTCGTACGTCCACAGGACAAACCCCTTTCTCTTTGGTCTATGGTTGTGAAGCAGTTTTGCCGGTCGAGGCTCAACTCCCGGCCTCAAGACATACCTCCATCGATGTTGGGAACTGAAGATTTGCCAAGTATGGTTAGTACTGCCAGAACAACAATACTACTGCCAGAGCAAGGTTAGTACTACAAGTAAAAGTTAATGATGCTGGAACAATGTTAGTACTGCTTGTGCATAACGATGTTAATGCTGCTTGTGATCATAATTATGGAATGCAAGAATGTTGGAGATAAAGATGGAATGATTGAAGATAAGCATGAAAGAATATTCTGAAGATCAATTTTGTTTTGATAGTTATCTTGTAATTATTTAGTATAAATAGATTTTGATAGATAGCTATTCAGTGAGATTTTTAGAATTCGTTTTTTTGTTTTAGAGAGAATTAACCTCAGGGTATAGAACCCTATTTCTAGAGAAGTAGAAGTCGTCTTGTTGAGCCTGATCAACAAGATTGAGGTTTGGTTGTAAACTTGTGAGTTGAAGTATTGAATACAAACAGATTGTATTTTCTGATTAGTTGTTCATTGAGTGTGTTTGAATTAAAGTTCTATTCCGCAAGATCCTTTAATTCTGATTTCTAAGTATAATTATTCTTGTTTGGAATCGATCCTGACAAGTGGTATCAGAGCTTGGTTTCTTAGAAATCTACAATCATTATGGACAACACAGTTGAATCAAACAGTACTCTTGTTTCAAAGGTTCCCATGCTCAGGCCTAATGAGTTTGACATGTGGAAGATTAGAATCAAGCAGTATATTTTGCTTACTGATTATTCCATCTGGGATATTATAGAGAATGGTCCATGTGCTGAAGGAAGGGTTGGACCAGATGGCAAACGACCCCCTCCAAAGACTGATGCAGAAAGAAAGGTTAGACAAACAGAGATGAAAGCCTTAAGCACTCTGCTTTTGGATATTCCCAATGAGTATCAGCACCAATTTCATCACTGCACTGATGCTCAGATTTTATGGAATGCATTGGAAAAGAGATTCACTGGTACCAAGAGCACCAAGAGGAACCAGAAGGCAATTCTTAAGCAACAATATGAAAATTTCACTTCTACAAAGAATGAGTCTATGACTCAAACTTTTGATAGATTTAATAAGTTGATTGGAGAATTGGCTACAGTTGGAGTTCGTATGGAGGCTGATGATGTAAACAGGAAGTTTCTAAGATCATTAGGTGAGGAATGGACAATGTATACTGTGT
This sequence comes from Saussurea involucrata, assembly GCA_033807775.1. NCBI lineage: Eukaryota > Viridiplantae > Streptophyta > Magnoliopsida > Asterales > Asteraceae > Saussurea > Saussurea involucrata. The sequence goes on from CM066323.1 coordinate 46,154,677, forward strand.
CTTTCAGACAGAATGACCAGTTAGAAGATAAAGAGCTTGATGATCTTTACAATGATCTTAGGGTATTTGAAGCAGAGGTTGAAGCCAAGAAGAAGCCCTCAGGATATCTGTATAATGCTGCACTCCTATCAGCATCAACTGATTCTACTGCTAACCCTGAATCAGTTAGTACTGCTGGTGGAGTCAATCAGGAGAAGGCCAATGATTCTGTACTAGAATCTTTCTTTTCTAGTCATGTTAACTCCTCACTAATTAATGATGACTTAGAACAGATTAATGCTGATGATCTTGAGGAGATGGATATCAAGTGGCAGATGGCTATGCTTTCTATGAGGGTGAAAAAGTTTATAAAGAGGACTGGGAGAAACAACTTTTCCCAAAGAAGAGAAGATGGTGCTGGGTTTGACAAGTCTAAGGTGGAATGCTACAAGTGTCATAAGATGGGACACTTTGCCAGAGAATGCAGAGGTGGAGTATCTCAAAACAACCATCAACAAGCTCAGACTGGAAGCTTCAACCAGAACAGAAACTCTGTTCAAGTCCTTGTTTCTCAACAAGGAATGGGATTTGATTGGAGTGATCAAGCAGAAGAGGCAATTCAGAATCATGCACTCATGGAAGAAGTCTCGGATCTTCCTACTGAGGTAAAATCTAATCTTTGTTCTCAAGCTTGTATAGACACTGTGAAAAAATATAGAGATCACAACCAGGGAATGTGTGATGACCTTAAGAGATTAGAAAAGGATAGAAGAGATTATGTAGTGATTGTTGAGAGGTTTGAAGAACAAATTAAGGCTTTTCAAGCCAATGAACTTCAACACTCATATGATACAAACTACTGGAAGTGGGAAAAGAATGGTCTGGAGTTCCAACTGAAAGAGTCTAGGGAGGAATGTGAGAAATTAAAAGGAGAACTTGAGAAAATAAAACTTGATGTTGAAAAGTTTTCATGTGCTTCTAAAGTCATGGACACCATAATAAATGCTCAAATCCACAGTAAGATGAAACCAGGCCTAGGGTACAATGCCACACCCCCACCCTACAACAACACATACATCCCTCCTAGGTCAGACCTGTTAGAAACCAAGGATAGGAAGGACTTACCTGAAGGAGCTACTAAAGTAGATCCATTAGATGAAGTTGTTGTTGAGGATAAAACTGAAAAAGAAGAGTCTAAGAAAAGGAACAAGAATGTCAGTGGTGAGATCCCCTTAGAGAATTACATCAAGACTAATGAGGAAGGTGGAAGTCCCTGGGATAAGAACAATGAGATGAAAAGATCTGAAAAAGGAAAGGAAGTTCATTATACACAGACCACTGTTGTGAATTCCAATACTTGTGAACATTGTTCTTGCAAGAATTCTCAAAAGAATGAGCCCCAAAAACATGATAAAAAGAGGGGAAATCAAAGAAACTGGAATAATCAGTGGGCTCAAAAACAAGGAGTTGATCTGCAAAGGATTAACAGACCAAAACCTTGTTTTATCTGTGGCAAATTGAATCACCTTGCCAAACACTGTTATTTCAATCCTATTAACCAAAGGATAAATTTTCAAAGAACTTTTTAAAAAATCAAATGGTTATAGGAAGCCTGTAAGGAACCATGTGGCTAATAAACAAGCTAAATCCAAAAGCCACATGAGGAAAAAGACTGAAAAAGAATGTGTCACAATGTGGGTTCCTAAAAGCACCAGTGTTAGTACTGCTAACACTGTTAGTACTTCTTCTAAAGATAATACTGCTTCTAGTGTTTGTGCTGCTAGACCAATCATCTTGACAAAGTACTCCAGTACTGAAGTTCCTCAGGTTGAAAAACTTATCCAAACTGAATGTAAGTACTTTGATGAGCAAGGGAGACCCAAGACAACTTTGGCTAGGGTTCCCAATAAAAACTAATTGATCTATCTTATGTGCAGGGCAACCAACAGCTCAAGGGGAAGAGCATCTGGCATGTTGATAGTGGTTGCTCCAGGCACATGATAGGTAACATGGCCTGCCTCAAGAATTTCAAAAGAATTGATGGAGGACATGTTGCTTTTGGGAATAATCCTGCAGGAGGTAAGATAAGTGGTAAATGTGATGTATCAAAAGGTAAGATGACATTTGAGGATGTTTACTATGTTGAGCAATTGAGATACAACCTGTTAAGTGTATCACAGGTCTGTGACAAGAAACATAGTATATTATTTACTGATTCTGAATGCATTATTCTTGCTCCTGGATTCAAAGTAGTTGATGAAAACATGATACTATTAAGAACTCCTAGAAAGGATAATGTGTATTTTTTAGATTTAAAAGTGTTTCATCTGATTCATCCCTAAACTGTTTGGTATCAAAAGCTTCAATGGATGAATCATCACTTTGGCACAGAAGGATGTGTCACATGAATTTTAAAACAATGAATAAACTTGTTAAAAATAATCTTGTTAGGGGTTTACCATCAAAAGTTTATTCATGTGATGATCATTGTGTTGCTTGTCTCAAAGGCAAACAACACAGAACTTCTCATAAGTCCAAAGAGATAAACACTATCCCAAGTCCTCTTCAGTTGTTGCATATGGATCTGTTTGGCCCTACAAATGTCATGAGCATTGGCAAGAAGTCATACTGTTTAGTTATTGTTGATGATTACTCTAGATTTACTTGGGTATATTTTCTGAGAACTAAAGATGGGACAAGTGGACTGATCAAATCTTTTATTCTTAGAATTGAAAACCAATCAAATCAAAAAGTGAAAGTCATTAGATCAGATAATGGGACTGAATTTAAAAACCTTGATCTAAACACCTTTTGTGAGGAAAAAGGAATTGAGAGACAATACAGTGCTGCTAGGACTCCACAACAGAATGGTGTTGCTGAGAGAAGGAATAGGACACTGATTGAGGGTGCTAGATCTCTGTTAGCTGATTCAAAATTACCCACTACTTTTTGGGCAGACACCTTATGAGCTTTTTCAGAAAAAGAAACCATTTATTGGATTTTTCAAACCATTTGGGTGTCCTTGTACAATTCTCAATACCAAATCTCACTTAGGTAAGTTTGATAGCAAAGCAGATGATGGTTTTCTTGTTGGTTACTCATCTCAGAGTAAGGCTTATAGAGTGTTTAATACCTCTTCTAGAATAATTGAAGAAAGTAACAATGTCAAATGCAATGAGAACACACCAAATCCTATTGGTTCAGGTCCTGATTGGCTATTTGACATTGATTCACTCACTAATTCTTTGGGTATCAGTAGTGATGTAAATGCAGGACAAAGGGATGCACCACCATCAGATCACAGAATTCAGTCTGTGATATTTCCACTCCCTACCATTGATCCTGTTGACTTCTGTGAACAAGAAAAGGAAGCTGAACCCATTCAGAATGAAGAAGAGAGAAGAATAGAGGAAAATCAGCCTTCAAGTCCAAATTCCAGAGAGTCTGAAGTGACTGAAGAAGCTGAAGAAAATCCAGACTTAAATGAGTCAAATCCGGATGTGAACTTACAAGAGGAATCTGGTCATCCATCAAGAACTCAGAAAAATCATCCTCCTGAGTTGGTAATTGGAGACATTGCTTCTCCCATGATGACTAGGAATCAAAGCAGACTTCAAGAGCTACAAGATCAGCAAAATACAGTTAATACTGTACTCACTTGCTTTCTATCCCAAATTGAGCCCAAAAAGGCTTATGATGCTATGAAAGATCCAAGTTGGATAGAAGCAGTGCAAGAGGAGCTGCTACAGTTCAAGCTACAGAATGTTTGGAACTTGGTGGACCTTCCAAAAGGTCATAGGGCAATTGGCACCAAGTGGATTTTCAGAAATAAGAAGGATGAGAGAGGAATTGTGATCAAGAACAAAGCCAGGCTGGTTGCACAAGGGTATACTCAGGAAGAGGGTATAGACTATGAGGAAGTCTTTGCTCCAGTTTCAAGGATTGAGGCAATAAGGTTGTTTCTAGCCTATGCCTCATATATGAAGTTCAAGGTCTACCAGATGGATGTAAAAAGTGCTTTTCTATATGGGACTATAGATGAAGAAGTGTATGTCTTTCAACCCCCTGGATTTGAAAATCCATTGTATCCTGACAGAGTGTACAAGTTAAAGAAGGCACTTTATGGTCTACATCAAGCCCCAAGAGCATGGTATGACACCCTGTCTACCTATCTCATGGAAAATGGATTTGAAAGAGGAATCATTGATAAGACCTTATTCATTAAAAGGAAAAAGCAGGACACCCTACTTGTTCAGATCTATGTGGATGACATTATCTTTGGATCCACAAATGATCACATGTGTAAAGACTTTGAGGAGTTAATGCGCAAGAGCTTCAAGATGAGTTCCATGGGTGAACTTACTTTCTTCCTTGGGCTTCAGGTGAAACAGAAGAAGGATGGGATTTTCATATGCCAATCCAAATATGTGAAAGACATCCTGGATAAGTTTGGATTATCAGACTCAAAGCCAGCAAGCACACCAATGGAGACACACAAACAGATCAATGCTGATCTTGAGGGGGAGGATGTGGATGTCCATCATTACAGATCAATGATTGGATCACTCATGTATCTCACAGCCTCTAGACCAGATATTATGTTTCCAGTATGTGTATGTGCCAGATTCCAAGTTACACCAAAGCAATCACACCTTCATGCAGTCAAGAGGATATTTAGATACCTAAGAGGGCAACCTAGATTAGGTCTCTGGTATCCTTATGAATCATCCTTTGATTTACTTGCATACTCAGATAGTGACTTGGGTGGAGCTAACATGGATAGGAAGTCTACTTCAGGTGGATGTCAGTTTTTGGGTGCAAGACTAGTATCTTGGCAGTGTAAGAAACAAACCACAGTGTCCTTATCTACAACAGAAGCTGAGTATATAGCTGCTGCAAGCTGCTGCTCTCAGGTTCTATGGATACAAAATCAGATGTTGGACTATGGGGTAACATTTCTTCACACTCCAATCTTCATTGACAACAACAGTGCTATTAGCATTGTTAACAATCCAGTCAAACACTCAAAAACAAAGCACATAGAGATCAGGTATCACTTTATTCGAGATTGTAATGAAAAGAAATTAATTCAAGTTGCTAAAGTTCATACCAATGACCAGTTTGCTGATCTATTCACAAAAGCTTTTGATGTGGGTAGATTCACTTTCTTGGTAACAAGTGTGGGCATGATCAACCTTGAATAAAGTCATGATTTTCAGTTTTTATACATGTATTTCCTTCTATATTTGGTACTACTAACTCTTTTTCTCAGGATCTTCTGTATGTCTCAGATTGACAAGTGCTGAAAAGTGCATAGTTACTACTGCCAGTGCATAGTTACTACTGCCAGAGCATAGTTACTACTGCCAGTGCATAGTTACTACTGCCAGTACATAGTTAATACTGCTTCGTACTTAATACTGCATGTGTCGTTAATACTGATTTAAAAGAAAAATTAGGGCTAATACTGCTATAAATACCTCTTTCAGCCCGCCAAAGTTCATAACGTCTCTTTGAATTCTATTCATCTCTCTCTCTTTCTAACTATTCTCTCCCAAGAATCTCTGTTTTCTGTCAAGAATCCTCATGTACAATGGAGTTTATCGACGAACACAACGAGATTGCCATGCTCCAGAAGCCAAAACAGTCCGCAGGTTTTCACGACATTGTGGATTTCCTCAAGTACACGCATATATCCTATGCCCTAACGGTGACCCCGACAATCTACACCGAGCATCAGAAGCAGTTCTGGGAAAATGCCACCGTGGTGTCTGAAGATGGGCAGAAAATCATCAAAACAAGGGTGTGTGACAAACCCTTGAATGTTACAGAGGAGCTTATTTGCATCACTCTTCGATTGGATGATGCCTCAGGTATGACGTCTATTCCTAATGACGATCTATACTCAACTTTAACGAGAATGGGGTATGAAGGTCCCATTGGAATCTTTAAGTTTTTCAAGTCTAAATTTTATACACAATGGCGATTCTTTGTTCATACCTTAATGCATTGCATTTCAAAGAAAACTACTGGATGGAGTGAGTTTAGCAGTACCATTGCTTATGCCCTGGTCTGCTTGGCCACTGCCAGGAAGTTTAATTTTTCACAAATGATTTTCAATGATCTTGTGTCAAACCTGGAATCCAAAAGTAGTTTTTATATGTACCCAAGGTTTGTCCAAGCAGTGATTACTCAGGAATTGACGGATTTGCCTCAATTTACTGAGGTATATGTACCTAAACCCCCTAAAGGAAAGGTCTTCTCAAATATGAGAAGAACTTCCGGGGACTCGGAAGGAGTTGACACTCCATTGTTCTCTACAATGATGGGTGTGTCCCAAACACAAGAAGGTATGGCATCAGGGTCAAGGCCCTCATTCGACCAACCCACTGATAGCCAAACCCCACCTTCAATCACCAAAGAAATTCCTCAGTCCATTCTTCAAAGACCCACTCCTCACATAACCAAAAAGTTTACAAGAAGAATGGTACACAAGGCTCCTTCCCTTGATGTACCTCCTACAAGCCCAATGCCTTTAAGCCCTCTATTGGAGCATTCTCCAATAGAGATTATCGAAAGGGAAACCACAGGGGTGTCTCCCAACCCCAAGAAGGTGCTCACTAAGGAGAAGGTTGAGCATGTGAGTAGCAAGGCTGCCACTACTTCTGCTAGCACAGAGAAGGACAGTGGTAACATACCTAAGACCTTCCTCACGGCAACTCAAAATGAGAAATCATTCAGAGGTCCCAGGTGCCAAGAAACCACAGGGGTAGGCAGTGCTTTTGCTAGGCAAAAGACACCTACTAAAATTTCCAGTGATCCTTTAAAGGAAGTAAAAACTCCTAAACAAGGTGAGGATAGATATACATATGAGGAATTGATGGAAACCATTGCCAATATCAACACAGATGTTGTAAGTCAGCAAAAGGAGATAGATGGACTCCAGAAAGTGGTCCTATATCAACAAACACAGCTTGAGAAGCATAAGAAGCTGATTACAAAGTTGATGCACAGGAAGAAGAAAGCTCATTATGTTCTTAAAAGAAGAAGCCCCAACAATGATGCTCCCAAAAAGGGGGAGTCAGAAGCTGAATTCAACATGGAGAGTGCACAGGAAAAGGGGGAGAATGAGTGTGTTGAAGAAATTGCAAAAGAAGCAGAAACTGATCATGCAGCAGAAAAGGTTAATGCTGCTGAAATCCAGAAAGAAGTAGAAACTGAACCAACAACAGAAACGGTTAATGCTGATGAAAGTCAAAAAGCAGAAGCGGCAGAAACCATTCCAGAGGAAGCAGAAACAAAAGAAGCAGCAGAAACCATGCAAGGAGCAGTATCTACAAAGGAAGAAGCAGCAGAAACAAAGGAAGCAACAGAAACTAAAAAGCCTACTTTGGAAGAAGTTGAAGTTGCAGAGGCTTTATTAAAGCCAAACATGACACTCCTAAAAAGCAAGAAGAAACCCTGGGTGAAAAGCTGATGTCACTGAAAAGAACAAGAACCAAGTCTATAACTACCAAGAGGAAATTTGTCAAGAAACCTAGGGTAGAACCAGCGGTAGAAGAAGAAAAAGAAGAGGATGTTCCAGAAAAGAAAGATGATACAAAGGTTGCTGAAGAAGAAGTAGCAACTCCATCAGGTCAACCAAGTAATGCTCAATGTGATATGTATATCACTGTGGTTGATACTGATCCAATCAAAGTTGACCCATTATCTTCCATGCCTCCTGAGATCATCTTCTGGGATACCTTGGTAGATCAGAGAAAGGAGTACATTAGAGTCAAAAGAGCAGATGGGAAGTATGAGGTATGTTCTACATGGGGAAGACTTATCAGAATGTGCTCTAGATCTGACGTAGAGGAGATGTACAAGGTTGGAATGAAGCTGTATGGAAATATGCTGAATGAGAAAGGGATGTCTATCACCAAATTGGTTCTTGAATGCCTGTGCCTAATGTTCAAACCAGAAGCAGTTCAGTATATGATAGAAAGAAATTTTCAAGCCATTACCAACTGGATGCTCATTGAAAAATGTGGAGTGTATGTCATCACACTTGACTATACATATCATGAGTATTATTTGGTGGATGTTGCATACAAGCACAGCAAGAAAAGGTTGAATGGAATGCTACATGCTAAGTTGGCTTGCAACAAGGATTCTGAAATGGGAAGATACTTAGTGAGAAGGATTATCAATCAAAGCCTGGGTTTGAATCCTGATTTATGTGTTCATGATTAGGTTTTGGAAGCATCATCTGAAGAACTTGACTTCTCAACCTAAAAAGTCAAGTTAGGGGGAGATTGCTGGGAACTGAAGATTTGCCAAGTATGGTTAGTACTGCCAGAACAACAATACTACTGCCAGAGCAAGGTTAGTACTACAAGTAAAAGTTAATGCTGCTGGAACAATGTTAGTACTACTTGTGCATAACGATGTTAATGCTGCTTGTGATCATAATTATGGAATGCAAGAATGTTGGAGATAAAGATGGAATGATTGAAGATAAGCATGAAAGAATATTCTGAAGATCAATTTTGTTTTGATAGTTATCTTGTAATTATTTAGTATAAATAGATTTTGATAGATAGCTATTCAGTGAGATTTTTAGAATTCGTTTTTTTTGTTTTAGAGAGAATTAACCTCAAGGTATAGAACCCTATTTCTAGAGAAGTAGAAGTCGTCTTGTTGAGCCTGATCAACAAGATTGAGGTTTGGTTGTAAACTTGTGAGTTGAAGTATTGAATACAAACAGATTGTATTTTCTGATTAGTTGTTCATTGAGTGTGTTTGAATTAAAGTTCTATTCCGCAAGATCCTTTAATTCTGATTTCTAAGTATAATTATTCTTGTTTGGAATCGATCCTGACAATCGACCACAATCTGGTCGACCTAAGTTATGACCTAGACGCATCGCAAAAGCAAGTGGTCGAACGACACTTCAACAAAAATGTTAGAATTAAAATCTTTCAAGTAGGCGACTACGTCCTCCGACGAGTGTTCCAAAACACTCAGGAGCTTAATGCCGGTAAACTTTCCACTAAATGGGAAGGTCCTTATCGTATCTCAGAAGTCGTGGGTAAAGGTGCCTATCGGCTCCAAACCCTCGACAATCAAGATATCCCACGTAGCTGGAATGCAACACACTTAAAAAGGTATTTCTTTTAAGTCTTTTTCCTTTTCTCACACGATTTTTCCCATGACGATTACTAACTTAAGCATCGGAGGGTCGTTGGCGAGCCAACGACCAACCTCTGACATTGTTTTGTCACCGATCGCATGACATCGTAAAGTCTATACGGCTTTAATCTCGCAAAATCGCAAGACATAAGTAATCAGGTCAATAACCTGTCTACTCTATCACAGGAACATACGACTCAAGTTTCGTCATAGGATATAATCATATGATTGTCCAGGTCTAACGATCCCATGATCTGAGCTCCTTAACTTAGAAAAAGTTTCGTGTTCTGAATGAATGTCTTGGTCGCATGTGCTTATGTTTAACAACACGATTTAAACATACGTCTTATGTTTTGGTTGCTTTGCAATGGATGCCTAAGTCGCATGACCCCCTGTTTGTTCTTAACAGGTTTCGTAACTAATATTATATCTATTTGCATCAATCAAAATAGTACGTTCGACAAAAGAGTAGATTCCATTCACGAAATATACAATTACATCTAAATAACTTGACCTCCGTCGGTCGAATAGGAAAAACAGAAAGACAACAACAAGAAGAAAATCTTTCTTAAATCGAAGTCCCTATCGGTCTCGACGTCCAAACATCAAAAATGATTCGTGCACGACAGTGACAGTTTCTCAGTACTGTAAATCACAACGCGTCATGAAGATGAGTCCGCAGTATTTTGAGAATGTGGCTCTTTAGATTAATGTTAAGGTTGGGGAGGAGCATCGATCGCGTCTTTACCTAAGGCCCCGTCCTTAGAACCCTCATCCACCACCTCTTCCTCCTCGACTTCTTTTTCATCATCAGAGTCGAGGTCCCTTGTGCTCCCGACCTTTCTCAAAAAGTAGGCCAACTCGTCCGACGCCAGGGCCAGAGGATTCTTTCCCGACAAGTGTTGCCTCATTATGGCAGCACGAGCGGTCAGTCGAGCCAGGGAAAAGGTAGATGCAGCCTCGTCTTTTAGCTTTCCCACCTCCGTCTCCATACTGACCACCTTGGCCTTGGAATCCTCAACTTCCCTCTCCTTCGCGACCAAGGACTCCCTCATCTTATTCAGCTCCTCCCTTTGACCGTCGATCATCAACAAAGACTGCTTTAGACGAGGGTTCGCATCGTCCTTCGCATGACCGACGACCTCCAACTCTTTTTTGGCCTCATCAAGCTGTTTGGACATAGCCTCTTCGCGTTCCAAAGCGACCTTCTCCCTGTCCAATGCTGCGTTCCCCTCTCACGGGCGGAGGACACCAAACCCTTGATCTTCTCTGTTCCCGCACGTAGGGCAAGAGAAGATTGAAACGCCTGTAAAACACAAAGGAAACTGTTGATAAACACTCGACAAAAGCTAAGAAAAACATCGAAAACATGAGTTTTGAAAGAAAAACTTACAAGAAACGCCAGACCGGCAACATGGGATCCCATCTCCTTGACTGGGAATCCCTCGAAACGCTCCCTGAAAGAAGGAAGCAAATATTTCCCCAGGTGAAGAAACAAATCCGTCCCGGACAGGATGTCATCGACCATAACGTCCGAAGGCAACGTAAAGTTAACCTTCATGACTTTATCCCCTCCCGTCGCATGCTCCTTGCCCTTGTCGGCCGACGTAGGGATCGACGTGGTAGTGAGGGACTTCGCCGACTTCGCCGTTTTCGCCGGTGGCGCAGAACTAACGGGTGTCGCAGCAATCGCACTAGAAGATGTCTTTGTCTTCATAGGCGATGCGACCTTCGCCTTCTCAGGCGTATTGACTATCGATGAGTCATCGACTTTCGTAGACGGTTTCCTTGGAATCGTCATCCCCGCCTTGCGTAAAACCTCCGACTCAGTTGTCGAGGTATTTAGTCTCTTTTCCTTGCCTTTGCGTGCAAGCTCAAGTTGCGCCGCTCTCTTAGCAGAGATGTTCGGCACCTACGTATGCGATTCTCCTAAAGACACATAAAAAGAAGCATTACAAGGTGAACGTAAAAGCAAAAGATCAGAGTCGAGCAGAAGGGAATAAGAAGGTACACTTACCGGTCATCTCTTCTTCTTTCCACTCTTCCTCTTTCTCTTTGGTCTCTTCTTTTTCCTCCTCCACACGTTTCTCTCCCCAGTTCTCCCCTAAGAACACCAAGTCTTCGTCGTCGTCCACTAATGGTCGCGTGACGAAAGATCTCTCGACAATGATAAACTCCAAGAACGCGTCAATTTTCGCTTGAGAGTTAGCATAGGGCTTCACGTCTTCAAATTTTATATCTGCCAACACATACAAAGCAGGTTAGAAATCAGTCGAATAATATGAAAGACGTACGATAAGAAAACTATAAAATCTCACCCGACATATTCCAACCAGCCCTAATCCAGCCGCTCTCGGAGTCAAGGGTCGACTTACGCACAAACGCATACCTTGTCTTCCACTTAAGATCGTTTACAGCGGTATTTAAGACTAGGGTTTGATCGCCCTTATACCTAGAGAATAGGCTATATCCATGACATTTGTCCTTCTTGACTTGGTAAGCCAAGAGAAGGTCGCGTACGTTCATCGGCGATTCCCAGTTTTTGGTAAGACGCTCTATCACATATATGACCCTCCAGAATTGGGGCATTAACTAAGCCGGTGCTAAATCGAATTTAGTCATAAAAGCCTTGGCCAGAGGCGAGTAAGGCCACTCAAAACCTATCCTAAAGGGATATTCGTAGATAACGATGAACCTATCAGGACATACATCAGGTCGAATCTGACCTGCTCTAATCAATGTGATCCCCGCAAGGATTTTTGCCAGAACTCTGGTCGTCAAGATCCTTTTGATCTCGAATGGAACTTACAGGTTCCATCGACATTTCTAAACTTAAAAGTTTCTCAAAGTTTTAAGACAAAGACCAATAAAATCGTACCTTATATAGGCGCGCTAAAACCCCGAAATTTCTAACTGTGTCGAAGATATCTTGCAGGCTTAGAAGGAAATCGGCGAGGAAACTGCAAAGAATCTCTTTTAAAAACTCTAGGAAATCGTGAAATGGAAAAGATCCATTGAAGGTCACTATTTATGGAAACGATCGTGTCAGGTCGAACCTCCCGATAATCGACACGTGCCCCTGTCTTTTCAAATGCTCGACAGATTGTCGACACCTGGCGTTTACAGCTATTGTACACAATCGAACGTCAGCATGACGGCACGACCTTATCTCCCTTTCGACTTCCCATTCAGTTAGAATTAGACCAATCCAGTTCCAAGGCAACTGAAAAGGTTTATTTACACGTGTCACGACCCTAGACGTCCGACTAGCAAAATTTAAGAAACTTTTGAAATTTGAATTTGCCACTCCACTTTTTCAAATTTTGGGGGCAAACTGTTTGGGCAAAATTTCACCAGTCTCGACTACGACCAAGGCACTAAGAACTGATTTAACACAAGTCAAATCATAAGCATTTTACTCTTTGGCAAAGCCAAAGTCGAACGTACCTCTCGACCTCGACCGTCGCGTAGAATCACACGACCTCGACCAACTAACGTATGATTTTTCTATTATGTTTTCCTCATTTAATGCAGGTCAAACGACATTTATGGCCAACAGACGAAACCGACAGAGCAATTATGAACATTAAAACAACAAAGATCGTTGCGACCGTTACTAGAAGATTTCATGGAGTCATTAAATGCGTTTCGAAGACTATAAATATGAAGGCAAAGTCATCATTGAAAGACATCGAATTCTGGAATCACACACTGCGTACTCAAGAACATCTGAAGCAAAGAAATCTCTCTCAAGTGACCGCTCTCGACGCACGACTTATACTCTCGACCAGCAGTCTTCGCACACGACACACTAGTTTTACATTCGATACACTTGTTATTTTTATATTTCAAGTCATTTGTATTGTAATCGATGTATCCCCGACACCTGAAACAAAGGACATCGCCCATGTTTGGCGATCATAGTGCAGCGACGACTTCCACAGTCGTCCGCGGGTTTTTTCCTCGTTGAGGTTTTTCCCGCGTCACCAAAATATTTGTCTCTTTTACATTTTTCCCCTTTGTCGCATAGCTTTGTCGCAAGATTCCTTTCTTTAGTTGTTAAGCTCCACAATCAACCTTAAGTTATCCTTCTAGACGATTTTTGGCATTAACAGTAGCTAGAAGATTGGCTTGACCTACCACCTTAAGAGTGGCAAGGAATCCTGTCTCTAAGTCTTCTAGGTTTTACCGTATGTGCTTTTAACTGTTGTTATCATGGTTGTAGATGATGATCCCAAAAATCAGGTTGAGCAATCCCTTATTGCTAAACTTGATTTTGTGGATCCATTGTATCTTCATCCGAGTGATACTACAGGTGCATCTATTTCGAGTATCAAATTAAGTGGAACTGAGAATTACAAAGTGTGGTCATGTGCTATGGTTTTGGCGTTGGAAACCAAGAATAAACTAGGGTTTATAAATCATACTGTTATTAGACCCACTGACAAGGATGTTTTAGGAAGACAGTGGGATAGATGTAACTCTGTTGTCTTATCCTGGATACTTGGATCGATTTCTGATGAATTGTTTGTTAGTCAAGTTTTTTCCAGAGTTGCTTCCGATGTTTGGGAGGAACTAAAGGAGACATACAATAAGATTGATGGTTCGGTTACATTTAATTTGCATCAGAAAATCAATTCTCTTAGCCAAAATGGTTTACCTGTTTATGAATATTATCACAAGTTAAACTCGCTTTGGAAACAGTTTGATGCCTTGATAAAATTGCCGTCATGCACCTGCAATGCTTCTCAAGACTCTACCAAACATAATCAATTGCTAAAACTTATGCAGTTTTTAACGGGTCATGATGACATGTACATAAATATTAGAAGCAATATATTGATGACTGATCCTTTACCATCAGTCAAAACTGCTTTTTCTTTGATATCAAGAGAAGCATCTCACCGTGGCGTGACTCGTTCTGCTCCTGATACCAAAGGACAAAATATTGCATTCTTTGGAAAATCATCAGCTAATAATAAGAAACAAGTTGGTAAAAATTCATTGTCATGTAAGCATTGTGGTGCAGCCGGTCATACTATTGAACGTTGTTTTAAGTTCATTGGATTTCCAAAGGATTTTCAGTTTACTAAAGGAAAATCAAACCAATCTGCAAAATCTTTTTCGAATAATGTCACTTCCACTGATGGGCCAAGTCATGGTCCAATGTCTTCATCTTTAACTGAAGAACAAATCCACAAGTTGTTGTCTCTTATAGACCAGAAACAAACTGATGGAGTAGCTGTTAATATGGCTGGTATGTTTTCTGGTATGGCTCATACTTCCAATTTTACTTCAAAACTAAATAATCTGAGTAGAAATAGATGGATCACTGATTATGGTGCAAACCAACACATGACTTCATCTGTTGCCTATTTGGACAATGTAGTTGACATATCTGATTTAAAATTAAAGGTTACTCAACCCAATGGTGATGAAGTAATTATAAACAAAATTGGAAATTTTAGGCTAAATAATAAGGTTACTCTGTTTGATGTTCTGGTTATTCCTGATTTTCACGTAAATCTGTTGTCTGTACATAAGCTAGCTAGAGATAATAAAATATTTGTGGGATTTAATGAATATAGGTGTTTCCTCATTTAGGACTTTCCTGTAATGAACATGTAGTGAACGTGGTGGTTTGTATATATTTGATCAGGTTAATAGTCAAGCTGTTGTTGATTCAAAATTGTTAGATAATAGGGTTAACAACTCTAATATGTCTATTTTTTATAATGTGTCACGGTATCTCTGGCACACTCGATTAGGACATCCTGCTGATCCAGTTTTAACTGTGTTAAAGGATAAACTGGATATTAAAAATGATAGTGGTATTTTTCCATGTGAAATTTGTCATAAAGCTAAACAAGCTCGAGACAAGTTTAATTTGAGCAATCATAATACATCCTGTTTAGGGGAATTGGTTCATTTAGATCTTTGGGGTCCTTATCGAGTGGCTAGTAAAGAAGGTTATAAATATTTCTTAACTGTGGTAGATGATTATACTCGTTCTGTGTGGCTTTATTTGTTGAAGCATAAGGATGAGGTTTATGATAATATTGTTTCTTTCCACATTTTGCTTTTCAGTCAGTTTGGGAAGTCTATAAAGATTTTTCGTAGTGACAATGGTACTGAATTTCTTAATAATAGGTTAAGTGAATTTTTTAAAACAAATGGTATTATTCATCAAACGTCGTGTGTTTACACTCCACAACAAAATGGTGTTGTAGAGCGTAAACATAGGCATTTGCTGAATGTTGCTAGAGCCTTAATGTTTCAAGGGGAGATTCCACTAAATATGTGGAGTGAGTGTATTCTCACTTCCATATACCTTATAAACAGAACTCCTTCATCGGTTTTGAATGGGAAATCTCCTTATGAAATGGTTTTTGGTTTTTCACCTGTGCTTTCTCATCTTCGAAATTTTGGGTGTCTTTGTTTTGCAATAAAACCAAATAATAGTGATAAATTTTCTTCACGGGCTGAAAAGTGTGTCTTGCTTGGATACTCAAATTCGAAAAAAGGGTATAGATTGTATAGTCTTGATTCAAAACAAATTATAGTTTCTCGTGATGTTAAATTCTATGAGACTATATTTCCTTTTAAAATGAGTACTATCAAGCAAGATACGCATTCTAGTAACATAAATACGTTGAATTTTTTTGATTCTGTGTTTATTCAGTCTAATGAGTTTACTTCTGGAATGCCCTGTGATGATAATAGGGTGAATACTCAAAGTAAACCAAATTCTGGTAATACTGATACTCACAGTAACCATGATCATCTGGATAGTAGCCCAGATAGATTTACCAGTGAAACAACTGGTAATGCTGATAATCTAAATATGTCTGCCGGACCTCAGGTCCTTGGTGGTGCTGAGGTAGCTGCCGATGATCGTGGTAATACTGGATTTAGTCCCTTAAATGTTCAAAACTATGATGAATCTTTGAGGTCCCCTTCTGAGGGTACTTCTAATCCGCTTGTCACTTCTACTAAGAAATCTAGTACACCTTCAAATATGCCTAAACATTTTACTGATTATGTAGTTGAAGGAAAAGTAAAACATGGTCTTGAAAAGGTAGTAAACTATTCTTTTCTTAATAAAGATCTTTTTTGTTTTGTTTCTACCTTAAACAAAGTTGTTGAACCGAATAATATTTTTGAGGCATCTAAAGACCAGAACTAGGTAACTGCAATGAATGATGAGATGGAAGCATTATATAGAAATAGGACTTGGGTGTTAACTGAATTACCTCCGGGTCAAAAACCCATAGGGTGTAGATGGATTTATAAAATCAAATATAAGTCCACTAGTGAGGTAGAAAGGTACAAAGCTAGACTAGTTGCGAAAGGGTATTCGCAAAGGGAGGGATTAGACTATGAAGAAACTACTTTTTCGCCTGTAGTTAAAATGGTTATTGTACGTAGTGTTATTGCTCTTGCTATACAAAATAACTGGCCATTGTGTCAGCTAGATGTAAATAATGCATTTTTATACGGTGACTTGGCTGAGGAAGTTTACATGTCTTTACCTCCTGGATATTTTTCCAAAAATGAAAAACGAGTTTGCAAACTAGTTAAGTCCTTGTATGGTTTAAAGCATGCACCTAGACAATGGTATGAAAAACTTTCATCTTGTTTACTTGAAAATGGTTTTTGTCAGAGTTCTTGTGATCATTCTTTATTTACCAAAGTTATTGGTTCTGTATTTCTTGTTCTTTTGGTCTATGTAGATGATATAATCTTGACAGGAAATTGTATACTTGAAATAAACAAAGTAAAGAAACACTTGCAATCCAGTTTTAAAATAAAAGGTCTTGGCGAATTAAAATTCTTTTTAGGAATAGAAATTTTAAGAACGGAAAAAGGAATTTGTATGTCACAACGTAAATATTGTCTTGAACTTTTAAATGAGTTTGGATATTTAGGAGTTAAGCCTATAGGAACACCAATGGATATGAACTTAGTTGTGACAGATTTTCTTGGTTCTGATTCGAATGATCCTTTATTAAAATATTTTACTGCTTTTCAAAAATTAATTGGAAAATTGATTTACTTGTTGGCCACAAGGCCAGATATTGCATTTGCAGTGCATTGTCTTAGTCAGTTCATGCACTCTCCAAGACAGTCACATTTGAAACTGGCTTTAAGAGTTTTAAGATATCTTAAAGCTTCACCAGGTAAAGGTGTGAACTTTTCTGTATCCTCTAATTTTAAATTGAATGTCTTTCCTGACGCAAACTGGGGTAAATGTTTATCTACTAGAAGGTCTGTAACTGGTTATTGTGTTTTCTTGGAAAATTCTATGATTTCTTGGAAGAGCAAGAAACAGACTTGTGTTCTCGTTCTTCTGCGGAATCAGAGTATAGAGCAATGGCTGCTGCTCTATGTGAAATTATTTGGATTCTCAGTTTATTAAAAGATTTGCAAGTAACAAATTTACTTCCAGTAAATTTAAATTGTGACAATAAGGCAGCAATTCAGATTGCAAACAACCCTGTGTTTCATGAACGTACAAAACATATTGAAATAGACGTTCATCAAGTAAGGGAAAAAGTTGTTTCGGGAATGCTTAAAACTGTTAAGGTTCCTTCGTCTGAAAACCCGGCTGATATATTTTTACAAAATCTTTAGGAATAAATCAACATAACTATCTTTGTGAGAAGTTACATATGTTGGATTTATTCAGGTGTCAAGATTGAGGGAGGGTGTTAAAATAATATACATTATACCAATCATGTCATCACCAATTATTTATTGTGTCCGTTTTATATTTCAGTAAAGTAGAAGGGGTCTAAATGCAATAGCTGAAAAGATAAAAGAGTTAATGAAGAAGAGGGACTGCGCCTCACATTCTCTCAAAGATAAAGGGTAGCGGAGCTATTACTCAAAAGCTGAGGGTGCAAAGTGAAATATTGTCTAAATATATAAAGGAAACTAATTCTCATATTTTAGTAATCAGATTCATTTTGTATTTACACGATATACTTTCTCTCTCATTCTATCATCTAGTTAGGGTTTCATCTTGAAACTAGATTAAGGTTTCTTCATTTTCTTTAGTTGTATTGTAATTTTTAGTTCTGTTGATAATAAAAGTTTTGGTTAACGTTTTCAAGAGTAATTTAGTCTGAAAAAAGGAGTAAACTCTAATTTTGGGCCCTGTGATTTAATTTATTGAAATCTTTGAAAGTTGGACTCGAAGATTATTTTTGAATCCAATAATAATTTTGATTGAATATTTTTGAATGGCTTACATAAGAGAGTGATAGTCGATCAGATGATAGGAAAGGTATGCAGAAGGGTTTCTGTCGATGGTTATGGGAATATTAGTTAATACATTTGTTTAATGGGCCTGATTAGAAAAAGGGGGAGAAATCTAAATGGACAAATATGTTTGCGCCATTTATCGAGAAAATTAAAGAGTTAGTGATGGGGGATCACGTTAAGAGGAAAAAGAGAACCACGTGGACGATTTCTAAGCTGATACCATAACTTGTAACACCCCCGTCCCGCGTGGCTAAGGACGGAAAATGTCACAATAAGGTTAAAACAATTTCAGATCAATCCATTAATTAAACAAAGCAATTACTATAATTTACCATAATTTATACAGAACCACAAACAGAGATAACACCGTATTTCAAAAATATAGTTTCAAAATATACATCTATATTTCATAAGTCGACAAAAGCTTAACAAAAGTAGGCCATGCTAGTTTATCTTCAATCCTGTCATATCCGTATCTCTCAGCCCAAAATCTCTGCTAATTCATGTACATGTCGAGGATAAAGAAAATCCCGGCTAAGCTTAATACGCAGTGAACGGATAATAATAACTTAAACAATAAGCATGAGCCAACAAATTCGAGGGAAATATTTAATATTAAGCGATAATCCAATTTAAGGAAGGTTTTCGAAGAAAAATCAAACCAACAATTTTCGAAGACACGTCAAAGGTCCGAAGACCAACCCGCATCACGATGACACGTTGTTCCCAAATGATTTATCAGTTCGTTTGGGCATGAGTGAGGAAAGGGGTGTGGACACAACATAACAATCCTCTCCGTGGATTTAACCACGGTCATAATCTATTTTCCGATAATGGTTCCTAGGATCGATCCATACGCCCTACCGGTACCTCATCAAGTATGCTTTTAAGGATTATATACATAGTTAGGACGCCATGATCGTTATAGCCACCATGGAAGCATCTCAACACCGGTGTCCCCAATGTTGAGTCTTTTAAACCATTTGATTATTTTAAATCGTTATCTAGCATTAATACTCACAAAACAAATATTTTCTCAAACCCCAACCAAGCACTAGAAGTTCATGAAAATCTCAGATTCTTAGTTGACTAGTCCCTATGGAAAACGATCTTGGTACCTTACCACTTTGTTACTTTTTAGCGATCATAGTGTCCGGTGTGCACTTGCACCGCCACTGTGTTACCACAGGTGGCCACTTTGTGGACCTATACGATTTCTGCTATCATCATATTGTTGAATTAAGTCATTTCTGTTTAAATGTGAACAACTGAAGACCGAGAAGAGTATGAAACATTTATAAAGAATGGGACAACATTTAAAGTACGGTCATTTGATTAATAATAACATGCATGAAACAACGAATAAAAAAATTAAGAATTGATTTACATGTAACTCATATATCCGACAATAATAAGGAAACAATGCAAGAGGGATTAAGGGAATATTGATGACAACACCTTGTAGAAATAGAATGAATGCTCGCCATCCAACAATTATTTTTTTGGTGAAGAATCGAAAATGCATTGCACCACAAACATATGTTAAGATACTGTGCAACAGCAATTAATCCGGTGGGAGACAAACCCTCTTGGAATCTAATTCCAATAGGCCTTGTTTTACATGTTTTTTGTTTTTGTTTTCTAGTCCATATAAACATCATCGTTGCCTCTCAAATTTTATGCATCAATCAATCAACCATTTCATCATATTTTTTTACCAATGGCTGCCCACCAAGGAGCTCCAACCCTTCCATGGTCACGGTTACCTCACATAATTGGTCACCCACAACGATCACCAACCCCACAGCCTCATCAACCGCCATCACCAACCCCATTACTTTTACACCGAGATTTCTAGCCACACCAACTGCACCACAAGTGAATTCCAACAATAGGAACCAGACACCAAAATATGAGCAAAAGACAGTGCTGGTACAAGAGGCAAAAGAGAAACCTACAAATGTGTGGCACATGGGTCTAGCTAAAGATTACCCAATAAGTAATCACACAACCAAAAGTTTAGAAACCTCAAAGAAGAAATTGGATTATGAGAACCCTGGGATAAAGATTATAACAATTAATTGAAGGAGAAAACAGTGGAGCTACCATGCACATGAGGTCTTCCAAAACGGCTTTCAAGCAATCTTAGTGGTGGCCGTGTTATCGACAGGGTCGCGAGGATCAGGAACAATGGTGAGAAAGTTAATAGATCATTATCTTGATGTCTTTTTAGGTATTAATGTGAGGGAGTGAATAATGGCATGTTGTATTTACAACAATGGATTGTGATTACAAAAAAAGTTTAGTCCCATGCAAAACGCAAATTGTTATCATGTTCTGTATAGGAGCTATATGTAGTCGTTTCTTTCCTACTCGTTGTTATGATGTATTAATGTTCCATATTCATATAGCAATTCATAAAGGAGTATTGCACTATTTATCGGCGAGTGGCAATAGAGATGCTCAAATTTGGTCGATATCCATTAAACAAAATATTAGATGGATTTTCCCACGGTTCTTGATGAAAATTGTGTTCGTCGAAATTTTTTGAATCCGTCCAAATTTTGGAACCGGTCGAAAATTAGTCAACAAACTGTTATTATTTTCAAATCTGTTGATAGAGTCTGTCGATAATCCATCCATAATGTAATTATTAATAATTTATTTTTTATTCTGTCAAAACTCCGTCACAAAAGTCAATTTAGAACAGTTGAAAATTCGTCGAATACTTAATCTGAAATTAAATGATTGATTTGTGGGAAGTTAAAATTTTAATATAGTAAAATGTAAATAATTTGCTTTTGGGATCTATCGAAAACCCGTCGAAAAACAACAAAGTTCTCCATTACAATCAAGTACTGAAGTATCTTATTGGTTATAATGAGTCATTTGGGGTCGAGATGTGTAGTATCGGATATTAATGATCGTACCTTTGTCATCAGTCAACATATATCTATATCTATATTTGTGTGTGTATAACGAGAACGCTAACCATTTAAGAAAACAGCAAAACATCTGCAAAATCACATGTATTTTTACACTAACTGCAAAAACTGGACGCGTGCGACTTTGGCCGCGACTTGTCGCGAGCCAAAGTCGCATGAATCATATATGATTTTGTACGTGAATCATGTATGATTTTGTAAATTAATGACGTTTTCTTGTTTTCTTAAATAGTTAGCGTTCTCGTATGAACAACTCTCTCTCTCTCTCTCTCTATATATATATATATATATATATACACACACACACATACAAGTAGAGAGAGAGAGAGAGAGAGAGAGAGAGAGAAAGAGAGACATGGAGGGAGGGAGGAAGGGAGGATCA
Source organism: Saussurea involucrata (assembly GCA_033807775.1). Lineage (NCBI taxonomy): Eukaryota > Viridiplantae > Streptophyta > Magnoliopsida > Asterales > Asteraceae > Saussurea > Saussurea involucrata. The sequence goes on from CM066323.1 coordinate 46,176,424, forward strand.
TACGAGAAGACGGTCAAAATGCGAAAAGACGAGAAGTAATGCGGACCTTCCCCTCAGCCAATTAAGGTTAAATTAAAGCAATAATAATTTTGTAAATTATAAAAAACCCACGTCATTTTTAGGATGGTAAAAATCATTTAAGGGTAAAATAAGAATAAATAAAATTATTTCTATTTAGATGGAAAGGATCATGTGTAGACTAAAATGATTTCCTATTCACATGGAAAGGATCACACCCTCGCCTCTTTATCTTTCTATCCTCTTTCATATTCATTTTATCGATTCGAAAACATCGTCATCGCATTGCGATGTTGGAATATTCATACTAATGGTACTTATAATCTCCCATGATACGTCGACGATCTATATGTGAGTTTTATCAATAACACCGGCGATTTAAACAACAATTTCACCACCAACAACGTTGATTTCAATGATATCAACAACATCAATTTCAAGGTGTGGTTGAAGTAGTCGATAGGTTAGAGTTTTATTTGATACAAATCTTATTTCAATAGAAATCCATGTTTTTAGTTCGATTCAAGGATGACTCGAATAAACTCAATTTCAAGGTCTGATTAAAATAGTCGATAATGTTAGCGTTTTAATTGTAAACTTGAATTCAATACACTTTTATTTTTCATATGTATCCAATAACTTGATTCAATAAAATTATCATTAATTGCTTCTTTTTTTATTACCCACTTCCGTGATGTTATAGTGATATACTAATTATCACATGTGATAACTGTATATTATCACATGTGATAATACATTCACCTATATATGTCATCACATGTGATAATAGAATCTTGACCGTAGTATCACATGTGATATCGTGTAAGATTATCCTTAATTGTTTCTTCTTTAATCATCTAGATATATGATGATATACTAATTATTACATGTGATAATAAGTTCGTGTTTGTATATTGTCATATGTGATAATAGAATACTGATTGTAGTATCACATGTGATATTGTATAACATCGTCCGTTGATTCAAGAATTAGTCTGAAAAATATATAAAAAATTATGAAAAACATGAAAAAAATTAGTTTGCTAAGACGTGAAATCCAAAATTAATTAATCTAATTTAAGGATGTAATGAGGTTTTAAAGAGATTAAAATAATTAAGTAGATAATTTTTAAAATTCAAATTACCTTAATGCCTTATTAGTCTAATTTTGGCAAGTTAATCACAACTACAAGAATTGATGAGGTGGCAGTGGGAGGTTGCTTCTCATCCTCTTGCAAATTGACTAGCTTTTCGTTTGAACCGTACAAATCAAATACAAATCATGTATTTGTTGCACCCCTTACAGACCACAAGTGCAGACTAGTTCTGCATATATGCATTGTCCCATATGAATGTATGTCCATTATATGTATATTCTTGCACGTATTCATATGCATATATGCAGAATCAGTCTGCACATATGCATTGTCCCATATGAATGTATGTCCATTATATGTATATTCTTGCACGTATTCATATGCATATATGCAGAATCAATCTGCACATGTGCAGACTGTGGTTTGTAATAGGTGCAACAAATGCAAGGTTTGCATTTTATGGAACCTCTCTCTCTCTCTCTCTCTCTCTCTATATATATATATATATATATATATATATATATATGTGTGTGTGTGTGTATGTATGTATATAAAGAGAGATGCATAACTATCGTACGCACATTTAATTGTTAATGAATCTAATTGTTTTAGAATGTATCTTAGGATATTTAATTAAGTGGGTACTTAAGGAGCCATTATACTCACATAAACCAGAATGACTCATGAACGAGTTATTAAGGACCATCATGGTTTAATATATCTTTACTAGTTGTGTACCCGTGCAATACGACGGGAACAACGAATGTGAACGATTTTGTAGCTTTGTTGGTTTTACTAAAAGAGATTGAAAAATATTACAATGACATGATTATCATTTAGTCACTACAACTTGATAAACTTTGAATAGACAAATGTGATTGATGACTCCATATTACTACATTTAGACGTAATTTATTGTACTAACTAATTTGTACCAGCAGCAAACTCAAGATTTATGCGGAGCTGGTGCACCTTTGATATGGATCAATGGCCAAAGAGTATCCCAATATGTTTTTAGTCAAACATTACGGTTTCTTTTGATTTTTTAGTTTTATTTGATGTAGAGGGTTTTAAGTTTTTTTAATTTGATTCTAAGGGACTTTGATTTTGGTTTTTTTAGGTTGATTTTGAGACCCTTTTAGGTTTTCAAAGACTTTAAATAGTCTAGCTTGTGCAACTTTTATCCCACCAAAATAATCTACATGCAAAAGTCGGTTGAATGGGTATACGTGAACACCGATAGCTAGGTCTTCATAGGTATAGGTATATCCGTATTTCTGACTCAACTCGATGGATCATAATTCAAATTATGCGATGCATTATGTCTTAATATTTGATTTTGCATCAATCCCTTATAAATTTTGGACAAATTTTTTAACCAATTTGAATATAGAGGAAGGTTCAGGAGAAAACCTAAAAAAAAACTGAAGAACAACCTAATAGCCCTTCGTCTACACGGTAGTAGGTTAAGTTGTTTTTTTAGTTTTATGCACAAGTGCATCATGCATTTGTGCATATATACTGTCCATCCCAGATGGAGATGGAGGGCTACCAACGTGTTCCTTAGTTTTTCATTTTTTTGAGGTTTTCTTCTGAACCTGACCCTTTGAATATATATGTAGATATATTTATTTTAATTTTTTTAGTCTTGTAAGATTTACAACTTATAATTATGTGTACACAACCAACTCATAACACCATTTAAAGCCAATAAACCATAAATATATGTATTAGACGGCTCACAATTGTGGCAAATCACATGCTTATTGAGGAAGATTTAAATTGAAAATCTTAATACATTAAGTATCATGATGGCCACAAATTCATTGAGGCTATAGCAAAATTCCACAATCTAGCTCAATTAATTTAGTCTGAAAAGGGGGTAAACTCTAATTTTGGCCACATGATTTACTGAACTCTTTGAAAGTTGGACTCAAAGAATATTTTTGAATCCATAATAATTTTGATTGAATATATTTGAATCGCTTACACGAGAGAGGGATAATCGATAAGATCAGGAGGAAGGTATGCGAAAGGGTTTTTGTCAATGGTTATGGGAATATTAGTTACTAGAATTGTTTAATGGGTCTGATTAAAAAGGGGGGAGAAATCTAAATGGACAAATATGTCTGTGCCATTAACCGAGAAAATTAACAGAGTTAGTGATAGAAGACCATGTTCAGAGCAAAATGAGAACCACATGGACGATTTATAAAGTTATCAGAGTTTAGGACCCACTTTCAAATATTTCAGTAAACCACGAGGACCAAAAAAGGATATGATGTAAAAAAGAGAAAATGATATTTTAAATTTATTTCAATCAATTACATTTGGTATATATTGATCCCTCTTTTACTTCATTTAAAGTTAGTTCACATAATTTAAGTTCAATGAGTTGGTCAACGGCGGTTTATAGTTTTACCAACTCCATGCAAAACTTTGTTCTTGATTTCAACTATATATTGTGCATTATATCCAACACCATTATGCTCCTACATTATTATATTTGTTGTCGGGCATCTTAAATTAAACGATTCTATAATAAGCTTCTTCAACATAACACTATATTCAATGAAATACAAAGCCAATTCAAGTTTCCACCAAATCCAGATGTTGGTGCATTTGCTTAGCTACTTGCCTTTGATCCCTATGTTCCTTTCTTGAACTCATTGAGAATGACATCGACCAGAAGCAAGTCAAAACATATGGGTGGTTTCCGATGCTTACTGATATTTGGTATTCTCTTCTGCCTTCAAACTATGTATCCTATCCTCTAACAAAAATTCAATGGATAAACAAGGAAGGAGGATAAACCGCATTTATAACTAATACTCTAACAATATATAGGATTTTCATGTGATCATGAAAATTGCCAGCTACTACTCCCCCACAATCAAAGCAAGGGGTCACAAATGCTGAGACCGGAACGAAAATATTCAAACAGGACACGTGAAAGCCTCTTGGTGAACACATGTGCAAGGTAGCGAGACGGAACATGAAGAATACGAACATGACCGCGAGCAACTTGTTCACAAACAAAGTGAATATCAATCTCCATGTGCTTGGTGCGCTGATGTTGAACCGAGTTACCCGAATGTAAGTTGCCAAGATCCTTCGTCGCAAACTCGAAACTAAGCTTTCCTAGAGTAGACTTTTGAAGAGCATTAAACGATGCAATTTAGAAGATATCATCTACATATAATAACAAGTAAGTCGTATGTTTTCCGTGTCGATAAAGAAACAAATAATTGTCCAAGAGGCTATGAGTAAAACCGAGAGTCTAAACAAATAAGCAAGACGAGTATACCACGTACAGGGAGTCTATTTCAAGTTGTAAATAGACTTTTTTAGATGACATGCATGATTTGGAAATGAGCAACTTAAAAACCGGGGGTTGATGCATGAACACTGTTTCATTTAAAGTACCATCGAGAAACGATTTTTCACATAAAGTGGGTGAATACCCCACTTTTAAGATATGGCCAGACTGAGAACGGTGCGTATTGTAGCTGGCTTGACCACCAGACTAAATGTCTCATGACAATCTAGGACCACTTGTTGTGACATGCCATTAACAACTAGTCGAGCCTTATGGAGCTCGAGTATCCTGTTAGTGTGAAATTTATGTGTGAACACCCATATGCAACAGATAAAATGAACCCCGAGAGGCCTAGAAACAAGTTCCCATGTATCAATTTTAATTAGCGCCTTAGACTCATCATGCATAGAGTTGGACCAATTTCGATCACGGAGAGCATCTATGTGAGAAGACGAAAGACTTAGTTCATTAAATGATTTGCTTCAATTTACTTTACTTAACACAAACAATGTGTATGCAGACGCATTATAGTTGGCAGCCTCATATGGAGGCTGACATATTGTTTGCCTTTCGCCATACCTTTGCAGAATAATTACCCGGATATGATGAAAGATTCCCGTTAATGGGCCATCCAGCGGGCTTTCGATATTGATGGTGTAGTGTTTGATGGTCATGACTACATGGTAATTAGGGCATACCCCCTAGAGTGGATCTCGATGTTGTTTTGGGTGCAAATGATGTATCGGGTACGTGTGGTTGAATATTTATATCTTATTGTAATAGTTTTTATATTTATTTATGTGTTGTTTTTAACAAGTATGTAACACCGACACGTTTAGGCGTACATCTAGGGCCAATACGGCTAATCGTGCCACCCGGTATGAGGGGTGACATCCAGGCACACATGCAGATCTATTAGTACCCCTCAACATCGGGATCACATGGTAATTTATCATCTACTATACTAAATGTATATAGTTGATTAATATATATATAGGGGAGGTTTCTTTTACAAACAAATGAATTTGTAGAAACTATAGAAACCACTTCTTAACCAATCATTTAATTTAATTTAATTAAAATTAATTATTAATTAATATATTAACGGAAGGGCTCTTAAGTAATTATGTAATTCGATTTTTTTAATTATTTTAATATATCACGGTTTAATTATGGTAATCCCTTTTTTGTAGGGACTTGATTTTTTTATTTATACACCATCAACAACCATGATCTTTCAACCCAGAAATCTTGAATCATGAAGACAAAACCCAGAACACAAAAATCTTTCAACCCAGAAATGAATCCATGAAATCTTTTCAACCCAGAAATCTTGAATCATGAATCTTCATGAACACAAACATCATGAACACAAAAATCTTTTTAACCCAGAAATCTTGAATCATGAATCTTCATGAACACAAAAATCATGAATCTAGCGGTGGTGGTGGTGCATGTGGTGGACAGCGGCGGTGGTGGTGGTGACTGTGGTGGACAGCGGCGGTGGTGGTGGTGACTGTGGCAGACAGTGGCGATGGTGGTGGTGACTGTGGCGGACAGTGGCGGTGGTGGGGGTGCTGAATCTAATCGTTGGTGGTGGTGCCTGTGGTGGACAGCGGCGGTGGTGGTGGTGACTGTGGCAGACAGCGGCGATGGTGGTGGTGCTGAATCTAGTCGTTGGTGGTGGTGCCTGTGGTGGACAGCGGCGGCGGTGGTGGTGACTGTTTTCGGCGGCGGCGGCGGTGGATTTGATCGGAAGGATGCTGCCGTGAAGAGAGATAGAAAGGAAGAGAAAAGAGGTTTGATAGAGAAGAGAGAGAAAGGGCCTTGATTTATGGGGGAGTGAATGAGAAATGAAAGTTGTTTGACCAATATACCCTTGTATAGGGGTGTTTGTTTTGAAATTAAATCATCAATGACCATTTATTACTATAATTGCCACTCGATTAATGTAGACCCTTGATCAAATTAATGGATGGTGATTAAGGTGGTTGTATAGTTTCTAACAATGGGGTGGTTTGTAAAAAATACCACCCCTATATATATATATATGTGTGTGTGTGTGTGTGTGTGTGTGTGTGTGTGTGATTTTGTTACCTACTAACAATTTCAGTTGTCTATTGTAGAGAGAGGCATGGGGCCGTGAGCCTACTCGTGGGGAGGTTTTTGAGAGGACGCAATGCAACAAGAAGAAGCTTGTACCGGGTGTGACCGGACCGCCCGTGGATCCTCCAATCTACGTTTACCCGAAGGCGACTCATGTGGCGGTAAGTTCAATATAATATTAGATTTTTGTTTATTTTATAGGATAGATAGAAACTAGAGCAAACTTTGTTACAGATTAGTGCTATTTAATTCATTTAGTTTGGCTACTATTGGTAGGCAGACGATATGATTGTTTTGATACAAGCAAGTAATGGATATGTTCAATTTACAGTCGTAATGCTACCAAGTTTTCTATATGTTAGTTAACACAGTGTTTTGGTAAATTGTAGGGTACGTATTTGCATATTAGGGAGGAGGTGTACCCCGACTTAGATCCCTGCAGCACTATTCCTCCCGATGACGTAGAGTTGTTGGAGCATACTATCGGAGGACGGAACAAAGGCCACTTGTTTGGATCGGGAACGGTAAGGATTCCTGATATTTATGACCGGGGATTGGTGATTTAGGTGCTGGTACAAGCAGGAGCTCGCACGACAATCACGATGAGGGGGTATGCTTGTCAAATGGCGAATAATTGTTATATGTTTGTCAAATGGCGTCTAACAATGTTATATGTTTGTCTGACGTTGAATGTCAGATAGTTGCTCTAAAAGAGCGTCCTATGATCAACGTGTACATGAAGAGATAGAAAAAAAGAAGGTATTGGAGCAGCAAATGAAACAGTTTGAAGCCTTCATGAAGCGGGGGCACGACGAAAACTCTCCTCCTCCCCCGATTTAGGATGTTTGGATATTGTATTTAAATATTGTATTAGAACTTTGTATGTGGACATTGTAATATTGCGTTTTGGAATTAGGATTAACGTTTTTCGATATTGATTCAAAAAGGGCAGGTTTTGTACAAAAAAATGTTATTTTTAATTAAAAAATAAATACGTACGGATTACCGACGCATAATTCGTCGCTTGTTTTAGTTTTAATTTTTTTTTGATAAATAACAATTTGTCGCAAAACCTCGGTAATCCGTCGTGAGCCCTCAGTATAGGTGGTCGTCAATGAAACGGCGCTATTATTAGCCGCCAGTAATCCGTCGCTAGTATCCGTCGGAAATTCAATCGCCCACGAATTTTGTTGCGACAGAATTTAACCGACCAATTTCCGATGGATTTGATTTTCACCGACGGATTTTAGACGGATTTTTCCATCAATGAAAATCGTCTGTTTTGTAGTGTCAATTCGTAGGCATTATTTATATTTATAATTTTATTTTAGTCTTAGAACTTTTGACAGCTTTTTTGATGGCTTTTTACAATTAATTAAAACTTGGTTTCTACAGTTAGTTAGAAATTACTTTTAAAAATAAATAACACTTCCCGACAAAACTCTATGGAAATATTCTTAGACCTTTTTATGATTTTATAGTGGCTTATCAAAATTAATTAAAAAATTGTTTTTAAAGGGAAATAATGCACTCCGTCCAAAATTGAAAATTCATTGGAAGTTAATAGAAGATAAAGTTTCATACACCTTTACAATAGAATTGGTACTATATATATGATGTCAAATAAATTAAAAAAAATTTAATAAAATATTGAGTAAATTACATGATTGGTCTCTATGGTTTACATGAAGTTGCACCGTACGTCCTCAATTTAAAATAATTATGCAAAACGTCTCCATGGTTTACATTTTTACACGCCTTTCGTCCTTGTGCCCTAACACTGTTAGATGTTTTTGTTAGAGTGAGTTAACTGTAAGGGTATTTTAGTCTTTTTTATTTTTTCTATTTTCTATTAAAAACTTATCGTTTGATTAAAAAACACAAGGACTAAGAAAGAATGTACTTTACTTCCTCCCTCCCTCCTTCAACCATCGTGACCCCCTTTCTTCCCTTCCTCAACCACCTTCATCCCATCAAGAACACGGAAGCGTCATGGAACATTGAAAACACAAAAGCATCAAGAGAGTTATGGAACATTAAGGACAACAAGAACAAATTTATATAAATTCATTAAAATATATGTAATACAAACCTATATAAGATCAAAACCCTAAATCAAGCTTAGTTTGCTATAATCAAAACTCTAAATGGAAAAATAAAATAAAGCATGGCTCCCTAAAATCGAAAGAATATAAACCCATATCTCAATCTTGAAAAATAAGGCTTAAAAAACATCTCCATCAATTCCTGTTCAAAACCCATAACTCAATTTGCTTCAAAAACCTAGATCTTGATCAACCAGAGCTTCAAAAACTCAAAACTCAGTCTGCTTAAAAAACATAGAAGTCAAATGAGTGAAATAGGGAAGCAGGAGGAGTAACTGTAGGTGTTAGTAGGTGTTGGTGGTGGGTGAAAGCGGATTAGAAAACATGGATACACCGTTCTTCAAAAAAACTCAGAAATCGACGTCTTTAAAAAACTCTGAAATCGATGTCTTAAAAAAACTAAAAAATTGAAGCCTTAACTCATTGTTTTAAAAAAACCTCGATAAACCGATCTACAAAACTCAGAAATCAGTTGGGGGTTGTTGGATCTCGATCTCCCGAAACCTGGAAGAATCTTCTGCTTCAAAGACTTATGGTGGCGACAAGTGGATGTTAGATCCGAAGGGGGTTCTCCTTGTTTGTTTCACAATCGAAGCTTAGGGTTCTCCTATTATCTAACGATGTTAGAGTAAAAGAACTAAGGTTGTGTTCTCTAATCAGGAGAAAAAAGAAAAGAAAAGAAAGGAAGGGAAAAGAAAGAAAAGAAAAGTAATTTTTTCATTTGTGTTCTCGAAAGTGAAGGAAATAAATTTTTTTTCGTGTTCTTGAACATGAGTGAAAGGAAAGGAAAGACGTCATTTTTACTAATATACCCTTAAAATGTAAACCATGGGGTCGTTTTCCATAATTATTTCAAATCAGGACGCTCAGTGTAACTTTATATAAACCACATGACCAATCATTTAAGTTACTCTAAAATATTTTATGTATAATTTAACTTTGTAGGATCATGTTAGGCAAAAGTTATAAGTTAATCTAGTTTGGGTTGTTAATTGTTCGACAAACATTATTTTGTTTAATATTAGACGTAAGTGAGTCATAATGTACCCTAACAGGTATTGTCAGACTTTAATGGATCTATTAGGCCTAATTGAGTCATAATGGACCTTAACGATTATATTACACATAAATTAGTGATAATGGACCTTAACCCGTCATATTACGCATGCATAAATGAGTGATAATGTACCTTAACAGGTCTTGTCGGATTTTAATGGATCTATTAGGCCTGATTGAGTCATAATGGACCTTAACGATTATATTACACATAAATGATTGATAATGGACCTTAACCCGTCATATTACGCATGCATAAATGAGTCATAATGGAACTTAACAGTTCATATTACGCATAATTGAGTCATAATAGATCTTTAAGGGGCATAACATGGTTATTAAGTCTTTAACATAGTTTGGGTTGTCGATTGTTGGGCAAACGTGTTAGGACACAAAATGTCCTATTTATAAGATAGTTTTGTAAAGGGGTGATTAGTGTTATATGGGCTTGGGTTATATTATAAGGGATTGGGCTTAACTTGTGTAACAAGGGGGTATATAATGTTTAGTGTGTGTAATTAGGGGTAAGAGTTAGTCATTGCAATGTAGCCTCCTATGGTGTAGTGTGTGTTCTAGAGAGAGATCCATTCTCTCTCTAGGTGTTCTTCTTCAATAATACACCACTTTGATTATATACTATCTTCTTTTTACAATCTCTTCAATATATGAATCGTTGCCTTGTTAAAATGGGACTCACAAAACGTTATGCTTGGTTTATTGTGGATATGTTTAATTTACAGTCGTTTATGTTGATGAATTTTGTTCTTATCATATTTTGTAATTGTAGTCCAATTTTTATCAGTTGGTCATTATCTAAAGGTATCCGGAGGACACAACTTCTCAACCACAATTAGGGGACGTCGATTTATAGACGGAGGTTGTTGTAGGAGTGAAGAAGGGGAGAATCTATGGGTTTGGTGTGTCAGACGATGTGCATTGCGTGATAGTCGATACTCCCAATTCTAGCTCCCGAATACAGTCCTCTGAGCAGGGGACTTCTGATGAGGTAAGTGATACATTTATTCTTTTAAAAACTTAAATTATGTTTAGTTGATACTAATTGTTTATGTTGAATAAATGAATGTACGACGTCTAAAGGAGGAGCTTAAAAAGAGAGATGGGCATATTTAAAAGTAGCAACGGACGTTTGAACAATGGACCTTCGAGTAGCATATACAAACAACAAGTACAACGAAAAATACAAGAACAAATGAAAATTATTATGGAGCAGATCACTAGATTCACCGTTGCCCCAATCACCTTTACCTCACCCCCACCTGCTCCGGAAACATGAAAACATATTAGGAGGTGTTTGGTTGGGGGTATTAAGAGGTAATTAATGGGAATGATATCCATTGTATTAGTTTGGTTCAAGAAGGGAATGAAAATGAAATGACTGATGTTGTTTGGTTAGAAGTAATTGTGATCCCAGAACAAGTAATCAATCCATATAATCAATCAGATGGCCACCAATATATATCAATGAAGAACAATCACAAGTACAATGGAGAATGTAGAGAGAATGGTAGTGTGTGTGTACTTGTGTGTGTAGCAATTGGATGACCTTATTAGAAATCTAGGCTAAGCTTACATTATATACTATGTAACTTAGCAATTACAATATTGGTCCCTCTACATGGTACAACTTGTAATATTAGGCACTAACATTCTCCCCCTTTGTACCAATGTAGAGGCAAAGAGTTTAAGCGTCCACCGGAGTCACGTACTTCTTCCGAATCCCGAAGATGATCTCGAACCTTCGCAGTGCATGTCGGTACTCCTTCCGGTAGGTAATGGCTTCAATCACTTATTTGATCAGATCCCTTTCTTTATCTTTCAGCTTCACCTCCCCACTTTCATCCATACGAAGCTTGCTCTCCAGTTGTACCAAAATTATCTTGAATGTACCATCGCTGAACTTGTTGACTTCAAGAACTCTTATAAATCTCTTCTTTGAGTCTTAATCGAAGTAAACAACTCTAAGATCCGGTTTCTTCAGTAGGGTGTAGGCTGGGAAAACTTGAATATCTGACTGACGCCGGTTCGGTGCTCTTAGGTTTACTCGCGCTTGGCGTGCTTCCAGACCCATCTGAAAGTCTGTCAGATAAGAGAACTTCAGAATGTTCCGCATGAATCTCTTGACACTTTGATACGCGGCAGACCATTCTTGTTTCTTATTGGGGAGGCAGGCTAGGACATTGTATAGGCTTAGGAGGTCATCGAGCTTTAAACTTTTGAAGTCAGCCTTAGAGAAAACACATTCAAAACCTTCAGATCTAAGAACAGTGAATTCAGGATACCAGACTTTGAGCAGCCGTTGAGATTCAATCTTCAGCACTTTCACTATCACATTGTCAGATCTGACTGCACTCATATTTTTGTTTTTGTTGCCCATAACATGCAGAAACTCGATCTTCTCAAGTGATGGCCAATTCTCAATGCCGTAAACCTTTGCTAAATCAATCTTCTTGACGTCTTTCACAAACAGATATTTTCTGAGGCTCTCTTGATAGGGAATTAAGATACTTACCCTTTCACCTGTAGCCACATACCTTGGCTCAACATCAATTACCTCTTGATAGATTGCCAGTTCAGCTTCAAGTACAGGATCTCTGATTCTGCCATCGACATGCATTTGAATTACCAGATCATCCTCTTGAACAACTGGAGCTTGAGGAGCGAAAGTACCTGCACTCTGATCATTCGGTGGTTGCAGAGGAGGAACATCACTATCAGAATCTGAAGCAACCATAATAGCTCCGGTGATGTCGAAAATATCATTTATTTCCTCTTTGATCTGGACCGTCGTTTTCTCAGGTTCTTCCTCATAATCTATGTAGATGTAATCATTGAAGGATACATCTGCCATCCTTTTATCATCTGTTCTATTGTCAACAACCGAAGGCTTTTCAACCCCAGTTATGACATCAGCTAGAACTTCGGTGTCATCCACTTTGACCATATCAGTGTCCGTTCCACCTGTCCCGGTTTCCCTTTCACTAGCTGGATGATCTGATCCCCCAACATTTTCTGTAGCCGCACCACTAGGTTCCCAAACCCTTGCTCTCTTCTCCCCCTCATGTTGATCAGGATCATCCTGATCATCATGTTTTCGTTTATGTGAGGTCTGAGCTTCAATCACACACTTTTCTTCGACAACCTTCACCCTTTCAGTGATGGAGGTGAATCCTGCCATCACGGCATCCGTCATGTCTCTCATTGAGTCGGTTAGACGCTGGAAGTCATTGCTAGAAGGTGGTTGGGTTCGGGTTTTGGTTTGAGGTTGGGTATGTTGTCGGAGTAATCCAATAAAGTCAACTTCTTCAGCCGTACTAGAATCGCCTTTGGCTAAGAGTCGGGATAACAGCTCTGATTTGAGCTGGTCTTCTGGGATTTGGTGTAACGGAACTGGTGGTGGTGTTTGTGGGTCGGATTGTGTGCTCGATGGTTGATCCTGAGGGGTTGACGACGATTCAGCAATTCCTTTGCCCTTGATGGCTCTGCTCACTTTGCTTGCTAATCTGTCAACTGTACTTTGCATGGCCTGTCGGTGTTGCTTATAGGCATGATCGATAGTGCCTAAAGCAGACGCCAGTAATGGAAGTGTGATATAGTATGGATATGGGCCTAGCATTCGTACGACCTGTTCATAAGGAAAATTGCGAAAAATATAACTAACTATCGGACCACGTAGGTTATCGGTTGAAGTAGCGGTTGTAGCAACCGCACTGCCTGTGTTCATGGCTGGCATAGTGTTGATCATGACAGGACTTCCACCCAGTCCTCGTGGGGCACCAACAAATGGCGGCCGCACTCGGGGTGTTCTGGTTGGGGCACGAAAGCCCACAACTTGGTGTGATACCGACGCGCGTGGCCTAGGAGAAGATGTATGTCCAAAAGGCTCTAGACTCAACGTGCCCGGAATAAAGGGCAGTGGCCGGGGCAGGAGCCTACCTTGTTCAATATCAGCAGACACCGAGTGTGTCTCCGATAGCATTTGAGCTTTATCCCCTGTGGAAAATGAAACGCCAGCAAATTGAGATGCCGACGAGTGGCTTAGAGGGGTTGTACGTTGCATGGCTGGGTCCACCATGGCTTGTTCAATACGCAATGGCGACGTACGCTCGTTGGTAGAAGATGTGGCTACCCGGCTTCGATCGGTTTGGGGAGAGTCAGTAGTTAATACTTTATCCGACTCTATCTCTTTCTCTCCCATTTCTTTTTTCGCCACATCACTTCTCACATTTATATTTTCTACTATAACTCCCTCATCCCGCCTTGTGTCACCAAAATCACCGGAGATTCCGACGTTCCAAGTGGAATCAGCATCGAAACTCTCAATATGTCGACTCCGACCGATGTGTCTCGGAATAAGATCCGCATCAGGGTCATGATCAGGATCGGAGTCGGAATCATCATCATCTCGTTGGGGTTGGTAAGATATTTCATCTTCGGATGACGAAGCTTCGGGATCAAAATCTGGGTCATCATCTGAATCCATCGATAAGTCGTCGAGGATAGGAATTCGTACGTTTCCGGATGTGGATGCATGACCAGCAGTCCACGCCACCCCACCCACTCTCTCTCTCTCTTAATATTTTCCTCACCTATTCCCTTTGTTTAAAGTTTTCATACAAATTGATGGCGTTGGAGATTCTCATCTGGTTCTCCAATTCAGATCCTTGATACAGCTTAATCAACTCATCAAACGTTTGCTATCTACCTTTTGATAAATATTGTTGGTCAAGGCTTGAATAACTAGGGACTTTGCCATTTTGTCTCCATAATGCCTTTTCTTTTGTTTAGGATCATAATGTAATGGTATAACATCAACCCATTCTGGAATTGGATCACCATCAGTAGCGATTCCTCTTCTTCTTTGTTTCTCCATAGGACCATTCTCAAGTGAATTAGTAATATATTCCCCATTCTCTTGTCGCTCAACATAATCCATGAATCTGTCTTTCCATATCTTAAACTCCTTGGGAAAAAGAACAGGTGGTTTGTCCTTCGACCCAATAGTTAAGATGTCTCTCGCTGTCATATTTAGATTACTTGTTGACGATCGTTAAGTACTCCTTAGATTTGATTAGTAAAAATTAGTTTCACACTGTCTTGTCTCAACCCACTGTCTGTCTCAATCCACTTCTGGTCGCAACACACGTTTTGTCGCAACACAATTCTTGTCTCAACCAACAAGTTGCGAAAGTAAGCCAAAACCTTGTCGCAACAAATGCGTTGCGATACAAACCCAAAAAGATTCTTATCGCAACATAGGGTTGCAATAAGTACTATTCACAATTAGGTAGGTTGCGATAGTTGAGTCTAGTCACAACAGATAGTTGCGATATGCTACTGTTCACTTCGAAAAATTGCGATTATAACGGCTTGTCACAACTGAGGGTTGCGATACAATATTGTTCACTTCTTGTGGATTGCGATAGTTATGAATACTCAAGAACACTGAGAGTTGCGAAAGTTATGAGTATTCAAATGATATTAAGTTGATTCTTCAAAAATGATTCAATTACTCTGAAAATTGGTACGCAGGTTCGCAACTATATTCTGGACAACTTTAATTCTTCAAGTTTTGTCCAAAAACCACTAGAACAGTGATTTTCAATCCAAAACAGTAGGTTTTCTTCAAAAGTCCGAAAATACAAGTTTTGCACAAATTGAGACTAATCCTGGTGTAATTGCGGAATCAAAACACACAGGGATGATAATCAAACACTCCTATACCAATTCTAATCCATTTAAAGCACTCAAATGGATAGAATCAATAAGAAATGGATGGAAAAATGAAGAACACTCAAAATTTGCAAAAACCTTCAAAATCCTAATCTGATCTAAGTGATATACTATGCTCTGATACCAATTGTGATCCCAAAACAAGTAATCAATCCATATAATCAATCAGATGGCCACCAATATATATCAATGAAGAACAATCACAAGTACAATGGAGAATATAGAGAGAATGGTAGTGTGTGTGTGTACTTGTGTGTGTAGCAATTGGATGACCTTATTAGAAATCTAGGCTAAGCTTACATTATATACTATGTAACTTAGCAATTACAATAATGGTCTCTCTACATGGTACAACTTGTAATATTAGGCACTAACAGTAATCTAATCAATCATTGTAATAGAAAGATGTAAAAACCATTCCACTACAAATTATGGGGAATCAAATTAATACCCGTCTCCAAACCCCTTCCTTGTGATAATCGATCAATCTTTTCAGGATCCGACCATGTCCGCTCAATACATTAACAAATTAATACCAATCGATCTTCTAACCATCTTCTATGTTCATTATTCAGATGGAATCGATCTTTTACACACACGTATCGATCTTGTTCCTCATCATCTGTGTTTATTCCTCATCTTCGATTTTGAGTAGCCGATGGGTTTTGTCCCTCATATTCGAAGGTAGTCGATGGGTTTTGTTCCTCAAACTCGATTTTGGGTAGTCAATCGAGTAAATTCGATTTTGCTTTCAAATAACCCTAGATATCCAATCATGTGGTTAGAGATGAAATGGGGAAGATGGTGGTGGAGATTAAAGCAAAAGATAGAATTAGGAGTATACAACCTAATTATAAAGATGTGTCTGAGATGTCCTCTGTGAATTGTGATGGATAACAGATAGAGATGAAGTTGTCGGGGGGCCATTATTTTCTTGGTTATAGGAAGCTTTTTTTTCTTTTAACATTAGTAATGAAAGGAAAAATGATAATGTAGTATAATGGAATAAAAGTAATCATTCCATTCTATTTTCATTCTCATCCTCATTTTCATTCCTTGAAACGAACCAAACGCCCCCTTACTCTATTTTACTAATATTTGTAGCTACTAATATTTGTAGTTTTATATACGTCGTGCTTGGGCAATGTTTGTAGTTTTATATTATTCGTGTTTGGACATTATGCATTCAGATGATTAATACAGGGACACACTGAATTTTGAATTTTTTTTAATTGTTTGACATCTTCGAAGGATTTAGACGAAACCTGTCATAAAAGAAATCCGCCGACAATCTCTTACAAAATATTTTCGTCAAAAATCTGTCACAATAATTCCGTCGATAATCTATCGAAAATGTCCATCGAAAATCCGTCAAAAACAAATTTGTTGTAAAAAACCCCTTAAATTTTCATGGGGTTTTCAACGGAAGACTTTTGTCGAAAATCTCTCAAACTCCTCATTTTCGACCAAATAGTAACCAACGAGAAAATGAATTGATTTGCATGTAACTCATATATGCAAAAACATTTAGGAAACAAGAGTGAATATTGATGACAACACAACACCTTGTAGATACAGAAAGAATCCTCGCCATCCAACAATAACTTTTTTGGTGAAGAATTGAAAATGCATTGCAGCACAAACATATGTTAAGATACTGTGCAACCGCAATCAATCGGTGGGAGACAAACCCTCTTGGAATCTAATTCCAATAGGCCTTCTTTTTCATGTTTTTTGTTTTTGTTTTATAGTCCATATAAACATCGTTATTGCCTCTCAAAATTTCTGCATCAACCAACCATTTCATCTTATTATTTTACCAATGGCTGCCCACCAAGAAGCTCTAACCCTTCCATGGTCGCGGTTACCCCACATAATTGGTCGCCCACAACGATCACCAACCCCACAACCTCATCAACCCCCACCACCAAGCCCTTTACTTTTTACACCAAGATTTCAAGCCACACCAACTAACGTTGTTGCACCACCATCACAGCCAACTGCACCACAACTGAATTCCAATAACATGAATCAGACACCAAAGTACGAGCAGAAGACTGTGCTGGTACAAGAAGCAACAGAGAGACCTACAAAAGTGTGGCACATGGGTCTAGCTACATATTACCGAAAAAGTGATCACACAACCAAAAGTTTGGAAACGTCAAAGAAGCAATTGGATTATGAGAACCCTGGGATAAAGATTATAACAATTAATTGAAGAAGAAAACAGTGGAGTTACCATGGACTTGAGGCCTTCTAGAAAAACGGCTCTCAAGCAATCCGAGTGGTGGCTGTGTTATTGACAAGGTCCGCGAGGATCAGGAAAACTAGAGAGAGTGAATAGATTATTAACTTGTTGTCCTTTTTAGATATTAATGTGATGGAGTGAAAAATGGCATGTTGTATTTACAACATTACGGATGGATTGTGATTATTGTAGCCTCGTGATTCCAAAAAAGTTTTATCCCATGCAAAACGCTATATATGTTTGATGTGGAAAGCAAATTTGCAAGTTGTTATGATGATCCGTATACGAGCTATACACTACTAAACAAACCACATTTTCTGTCGGAATAATCCGCCGGAAAAAGCTATTTTCGACGGATTTTCCGGCAGATACGGCTGCCGGAACTACGGGCACCGCAAAAGTGTGTTTTCCGGTGGATTGACCATTTCCGGCGGATTCCCTCGAAAACCCGTCGAAAAACAACAATGAGTCATTTGGGGTCGAGATGTGTAGTATGAGATATTAATGATCGTACCTTTGTCATCAGTCAACATATATCTATATCTATATTTGTGTGTGTATATATATATATATATATATATATGAAGGTTCTAACGAGAACGCTTACCATTTAAGAAAACAACAAAACAATAAAACATCTGCAAAATCACATGTGCTTTTACACTAACAGCAAAAACTGGACGCGTGTGACTTTGGCTGCGACTTGTCGCGAGCCAAAGTCGCATGAATCATATATGATTTTGTACATGAATCATGTATGATTTTGAAAATTTATGACGTTTTGTTGTTTTCTTAAATAGTTAGCGTTCTCGTATATATATATATATACACACACAAGTAGAGAGAGAGAGAGAAAGAGAGACAGAGAGAGGGAGAGAGGGAGGATCATACGAGCAAACGGTCAAAATGCGAAAAGACGAGAAGTAACCTCAGCCAATCAAGGTTATATTAAAGCAATAATAATTTTGTAAATTATAAAAAATCCACGTCATTTTTAGGATGGTAAAAATCATTTAAGGGTAAAATGAGAATAAATAAAATTATTTCTATAAGAATAAATAAAATAATTTCTATTTAGATGGAAAGGATCATGCGTAGAATAAAATGATTTCCTATTCAGATGGAAAGGATCACACGCTCGTCTCTTTATCTTTCTATCCTCTTTCATATTCATTTTATCGATTCGAAAACATTGTCATCGCATTGCGATGTTGGAACATTCATACTAATGGTACTTATAATCTCCCATGATACGTCGACGATCTATATGTGAGTTTTATCAATAACACCGATGATTTAAACAACAATTTCACCAACAACAACGACTTCAAAGATTTCACCACCAACAACGTTGATTCAATGATATCAACAACTTCAATTTCAAGGTGTGGTTGAAGTAGTCGATAGGTTAGAGTTTTATTTTATACAAATCTTATTTCAATAGAAATCCATGTTTTTAGTTCGATTCAAGGATGACTCGGATAAACTCAATTTCAAGGTCCGATTACAATAGTCGATAATGTTAGTGTTTTATTTGTAAACCTGAATTCAATATACACTTTTATTTTTCATATGTATCCAATAACTTGATTCAATAAAATTATCATTAATTGCTTCTTTTTTGATTACCCACTTCCGTGATGGTATAGTGATATACTAATTATCACATGTGATAACGGTATATTATCACGTGTGATAATACATTCACCTATATATGTCATCACATGTGATAATAGAATCTTGACTGTAGTATTACATGTGATATCGTGTAAGATTATCCTTAATTGCTTCTTCTTTGATCACCTAGATATATGATGATATACTCATGTGATAATAAGTTCTTGTTTGTATATTATCATATGTGATAATAGAATATTGATTGTAGTATCACATGTGATATTGTATATCATCCGTTGATTCAAGAATTAGTCTGAAAAATATATAAAAAAATTATGAAAAACATGAAAAAAATTAATTTGCTAATACGTGAAATCCAAAATTAATTAATCTAATTTAAGCATGTAATGAGGTTTTGAAGAGATTAAAATAATTAAGTAGATAATCTTTAAAATTCAAATTACCTTAATGCCCCTATTAGTCTAATTTTGGCAAGTTAATCAAGACTATAAGAATTGATGAGGTGGCAGTGGAAGGTTGCTTCTCATCTTCTTGCAAATTGACTAGCTTCTAGTTTGAACCTTTCCCTAAAAAGAAATATATATATATATATATATATATATATATATATAGAGAGAGAGAGAGAGAGAGAGAGAGATGCATAACTATCGTACGCCACATTTAATTGTTAATGAATCTAATTGTTTTAGAATGTATCTTAGGATATTTAATTATGTGGGTACTTAAGGAGCCGTTATACTCACATAAATCAGAATGACTCATGAACGAATTATTAGGGACCATCATGGTTTAATATATCTTCACTAGTTGTGTACCCGTGCAATACGGCGGGAACAACGAATGTGAACGATTTTGTAGCTTTGTTGGTTTTACTAAGAGAGATTGAAAAAGATTACAATGACATGATTAGCATTTAGTCACTACAACTTGATAAACTCTGGATAGACAAAAGTGATTAATGACTCCATATTAGTACATATAGACGTAATTTTTATTGTACTAACTAATTTGTACCAGCGGCAAACTCAAGATTTATGCGGAGCTGGTGCACCTTTGATGTGGATCAAAGGCCAAAGAGTATCCCAATATGTTTTTAGTCAAACTTTATGGTATCTTTTGAATTTTTAGTTTTATTTGATGTAGAGGGTTTTAAGTTTTTTTAATTTGATTCTAAGGGACTTTGCTTTTGGTTTTTTTAGGTTGATTTTGAGACCCTTTTAGGTTTTCAGAGACTTTAAATAGTCTAGCTTGTGCAACTTTTATCCCACAAAAATAATCTACATGCAAAAGTCGGTTGAATTGGTATACGTGAACACCGATAGGTCTTCATAGGCATAGGTATATCCGTATTTATGACTCAACTCGATGGATCATAATTCAAATTATGCGATGCATTATGTCCAAATATATGATTTTGCATCAGTCCCTTATAATTTTTGGACAAGTTTTTTAATTAAACCAATTTGAATATAGAGGAAGGTTCAGGAGAAAATCTCAAAAAATGATAAACTGATAAACAACCTAATAGCCCTTCATCTACACGTTATGCACTTGTGCATACCAGTAGGTTAAGTTGTTTTTTGGTTTTATGCACAAGTGCATCATGCATTTGTTCATATATACTATCCAGATGGAGATGGAGGGTTATCAAAGTGTTCCTTAGTTTTCTGATTTTTTGATATTTTCCTTTGAACCCGACCCTTTGAATATATATGCAGGTATATTTATTTTAATTTTTTAGTCTTGTAAGATTTACAAATTATAATTATGTGTACACAACTAACTCCTAACACCATTTAAAGCCAATGAACCATAAATATATGTTTGTCTGATGTTGAATGTCTCAGATAGCTGTTCTAAAGGAGCGTCCTATGATCAACGTGTACGTGAAGAGATAGAAAAAGAAGGTATTGGAGAAGCAAATGAAACAGTTTGAAGCCTTCATGTTGGTTCCTGTTTTGCTTAAACAATGATCTTAACTTTCAGTTAGTTCAGATTGTATGGTGCGGAAGCGTATTTAAGAACTGAAAGATAATATAAGGTAGAAGAACACACAATATCAAATAAAGAACAGATGAATATTTCCAAGATTACTGTATTTGATATATATTAAGAACACCAAGAACTTCAAAGGTTTAACAAGAAATCTGCAGTTAATGGTGTGTGTGAGAAGAGCAAAGCTTAATGATATATGTGTATTTTCGTGGTGGTTAAGCTTAATAGAAGAACTCAACATGAGTCTTCTATTTATACTACTTCTAAATGGGACATACTTTAGACAATAAGGACTGATCTACAGTAGACAGGATTGGGTGAACAGTAGCTTGGTACGATGTTCATTTAATGCGCATGTTCCAATTCTGACAGAGCCCTATCAGAGTTTGACACGTGTAGTTGATGTCAGGGCATGCCTGGAACAAGTTGATGAACGGATCCTGGAACAGTAGAAAGATATTTGTAAATCTTCTAAGTCTTCAGTATAAACCGCAGAGGCTCTGTCAAGGGTGACAGAGGTTCTGCGGCTCGGTCCTCTGTGAGCAGTCTTCTGCTGATTCTTGCCTTCGGTATTCTTGGGTTCTTCTGCAGGGCCTCTGTGGGTGACTTCTGTACTTAGACTATTTTCACTACTTTTACAAACAAAAAGATTGGAGCTAACAATCTCCCCCTAAGTAGTGGAAATTAAATATTTGAAAGTGCAAGTATTTTCTAAGTACAAGAACATTTTCTTTTCACATTAGATTATGCCAGAGGCATTTACATTTGATTGTATTGAAAAGAAAATATTACAGAGGATCTGTTTGACTGACTCAGACATTGGCATCCTTGAAGTCATTGAAACTTCTGCGGTCGAGTCCTTCTTGTATGAGCTCGTGATAGAAGCTGATGCAGAGAGTTCGGAAGTTGATTGTTGCATCGATAACCTCTATCAGTATGTCGGCAAGACTTTGATTCATCAGCTTTGTTCCTCTGTGCTCCACTAGGATCACTCTAAACTCTGTCAAAGTACTTGTTTCGTACTTCTGACAGTCCATCTCTACGAACAACTTTGATTTACTAGAAGGATCTAGAAATACTAACTCGACCCTTGGATTTGTGATGATTGAGTTTGGTGTAGCAGAGGGAGGGCAGTAGTCTTCTGGTGGTTGAACGTTTAAGCTTTTTACTCCAAGATCTCGAGCCAATTGGAAATCTACCATGCTGTATAGCAGAAGCTTTTCACGTATGGCCTTTCTAATCACCCTGTAGGCTCTGCGAACTTCGTCGGTTGTGAAGTTCTCTTTCGTCCATTCCAGAAGATCAGGTAGATCATAAGGATTGAGATTCCTAAGATCTGCATCTGCAAATTGGTTCTCTGATATGTCCTCTCTTTTGACCTTGTTGATGTTGTAAGAGAGTTTAGGCCAGGTTCTAGTTCTTGAGAACTTACAATATAGGACTTTGATGATCTTGGATGTTAAGAAGACTTCGTGTTTAGGCTTAGGTTTTGTTCTGGTGAAGAGGTTTTCGAGGTCAGCACGGAAGTCAGGGTCTTGAATGGTTGGTTCTGATTGATCCATTATGCCCATTCTGCTGTATAAATACCTGTATACCACTTCTTCCATTTGTGGTGGTGGAGGTTGAGGTAAGGTTCTGCGCATAGCATCTAATTGGTTCTTGACTTCTGCCACTCGATCCTCTGTTGGTTTACCCTTTGGATCCAGAACAGGTTTGTTTGACAGAGGAGCAACACCAAAAGCCCAGTCTTCTTCTTCTGGCTTTGGTGTTAAAAAAGCATCGAAAGAACTATTCATTAGTTTCTCTGTTGGAGGTTGATGCTTGGGCTTTTTCCTTTTAGGTTCCTCTGTCATAATCCTTTTGCCGTTATCTTTTGCCTCCGTCTGATCTGCTTGTAGATGTTGATCCAAACCCTCAGTGATTTGATAATGACCCTCTCTTAAATACTTAGTGAAAATTGTAAGTAAACAATATGTATCAGAGTTTCATTATCGCTGATAAGTACTAAGACCTTACAGTACCGCTGATAGGAACTCTCAATCTTTAGATTAAACATTCAGCGAACACTATTCACCATAATACTCTGAGTCTGTTCAGTACTTATGGTGATCGTTGATAAGTTAGTTGTTTACTTATGATCTCTGAAGACAAGTTTCACGTCAACATAGGTTCTACGCTGAAGTCGAAGATCAAGCTCAAGAACCAGCGACAAGTATCCTAATGAACTGATGCGGATCAGCGAAGACTCAGATTTGCCCAATCAACGTGAAGTATCAAGTACAAGACTTTAGCTATCGCTGAACTCTATCATTCGCTGATATAAAATGATAGATCGCTGATTCAACGAAAAGCTGATCATGAAGTCCTCCGTACAAAGTACTTTTGTCTTAACCACCCTTGCACGTCTCCGTACGACATGTCAGAAAAGAACCTCCTTATTTTCTGAAATCGTACAACCTCTCTGATACTACACTGTTCAAACATGCAGCTACTAAGGTTGTCAACAAAGGTCAATGACATACAACCAATAAGCTGCTGCCACGTGTAAAGTGTAAACTGCCATGCATTAAATGCATGCAGTATATAAGAAGATGAACTCACTTCATTTTGAAGTAACTTGCTAACTCTGGACAAGTTCATCTTTCTTATCTTGAGATAGGTTATTATTAGTAATTTCCTTCTCTTTCTTAGTGCAAGAAACTTAGTGTTCCAACTTGTTTAGATTTAGGTTTATCCTTAATCTTGTTTCCGCAACAAGCTGTAAATTGTTAATGATTTATCAATAAAAAATTTAGAAAAGTAAAATCTGTGTGTTTGTATTCAACCCCCCCCCCCCCCCCTTCTACAAACTTGTATAACCCTTCGGGACCAACAAGTGGTATCAGATCGGATTTGTTTAATCTCATAAACAAGATCTAATCTATATTAAGATTTCTCTTCCTTGCTATTTCTAAAAATGGCTACCAACACAAACACAAACTATATTGACAATGGTTCTCTTGCAAAACCCCATAGATTCTCCAGAGATAATTTTAATCTATGGAAAAATAGGATGGCTCTATACTTAGAAGGTGTAGATCCTACTATGCCTTACTATCTTGAAAATGGCCCATTTATTCCTGTAAGAATTGATGCCGCTGTACCTGCCGCTAAGAATAGACCTGCTATTCCAGAAAGGCTGGTACCCAAAGATGTTCATACGTGGACTGACGAAGATAAGAAGAAAGTGGCTATCGACACAAAACCCAGATCCATACTATCTAAGGCTCTTCCTGACGAAGTCTACCATTCCGTCATGAACCTGAAATCCTCAAAAGCCATGTGGGACACAATTTGTGTTCAGTATGAAGGTACTGCTGAAGTCCAGGACTCTCGAAAGATCGACCTGGTAAGACAGTATGAAAGTTTCATTTGTGGTAAGAATGAGACTCTCTCTGAAGTTCACCAACGTTTTAGTTGCTTAATAATAGATATAAAAACTATTGGTAATGAATATTCTAAATTTGAAGTGCTGACAAAGTTTCTAGAATGTTTACCTGAAAGCTAGGACAGTTATTCTATGTGTCTCAAGCTGTCAAAGGATCTAAGATCAATGACTCTTGCTACCTTATATGGCACGATGCTGAATCATGAGCAATCAAGCCATCTTAAGAAGAATCTTGTAAAAGATTCCAAAAGCACCCATGTTGCTTTAATCTTAGAGGAACCTTCTACTAAGCGACCCTCGGTCACTATCACTAAGTTAGAAAGTAACTCTGAATGGTCATCAGATTTTGACTCTTCAGATGATGATGAATCTTTGGCTCTCCTAACTAAAAAGTTCAGGAGATTCGCCAAAAAGAAAATGTTCAGAAAGAACAAACCCCTTTCTATTACTGTTAAGCCAAGATCATCAGCTCCTGTTGATAAGGCTACTGCTACTTGTTTTAACTGCGAAAAGATTGGACATTTCGCTAACGAGTGCAGGTCTAAGAAAGTATCTAGAAACTCAGCGTTTCCCAAGAAATCCTTTATTCCCAGAAATAAAGATGACAAATACACCAAGCTGAAAGAAAAGTATGCAAATCTGAAAAGCTTTAAGAAGAAAGGCAAAGGCCTGATGGCTTACGATTGGGCTGCCTCTGAAGAAGAAGAATCATCATCTGACTCTGAAGATGATGAAGCCAATCTCTGTCTTATGGCAAAGATTGAAGATGAGGAAGAAAGTTCAGACATTCCCTCCACTTCAACCTCTACTATTCAGGTATCACCTTCCTCCTTTACAAATATTGCAAATATTGATGAAGCTGATAGTCTCCGTAAAATTGATCTCTTGACTAGAAGTTTATATGAAGCCATGAATGGCAAAACTATAGTTGAAAACCAAAACCTTGATCTCGCTGAACAGCTTAAAAACTGTCACCTTCAAATAGAAAAGCTTTCTAAAATTGAAGAAGATTTTAAATATCAAGTGCACTTAAATCAGCTAGTCAAAATCGAACGAGCAGAAGATATCGTTGCATTGAAAGCTGAAAAAGCTACTATTGAAGGATGGTGTAATTCTTCAACAAAGATCACTGAGATAATTAAGTCTCAGATACCCCTGAGTATTAAACGTGGTCTTGGTTATAAATATGAAACTCAAGAACCAACCTCTGATCGTTCCATGCTCTTATTCGGAACTTTCGTATCCTCAGTCGCTGACACTTCATCTTCTCAGTGTTCGTCCTCTAGACCACCTATCCCTGAGGAAATCTCTACCTCTTCAAAAGGTAAAGAGAAAATGGTTTATCCATACCTCTGTCTGTAAAGATAAAGGTAAAGGAATTGCTTTGAACCAAAATCCTCAGAAGAGTACCTCTGTACCAAACCTGAATGCTTCTAAAGCTTTAGTGATATATTCCTCTGGATCAAGGAATCAGATCTCTGGATCTACTCAGCGTGGGTCTATTCAGCGATCGACTCCTAGACTCAGAGTGGATATCCTTGGTAAGAAATCCGAAGAACTAAATGTTCCTCCCATTTCAAAAGCCAAAAGCTTATTTGGTGCTGGTCCTTCGAATTCTAAATCAAAAGCTCAGCATTCAAATGGTCCTAGAACTACTTTTAGTTATAGGAAATGTTATCACTGTGGACTCACTGATCATATTGCTAGTAAGTGCCCCACAGCCACCATAGCTGAAAAGATAGCTAAGGTGAAGATTGCCCCCAAGGCAAAGAAGACCACTGAGGTTAAGAAATTAACCAAAGTGAAGACTGACAAAGCTGAATCTTCAAATGCTGCGAAGATTGTTGAACCTCCCATTCCAACTACTTCCACTGACAAACGTGTACACATGGTTAAGTGGATACCAAAGAAAAACTAATCTTCCTTTGTGATGCAGGTTATGAAGGGTATCTGGTATCTGGATAGCGGATGCTCTAGACATATGACTGGAAAGTAAAGCCAGCTCGCTGAATACAAGGAAGAAAAGGGTCCCTATGTGACTTTCGGTGGAAATGGAAAAAGACATACCCGAGGGTTTGGTGTACTGTCAAATGGTACAACAACCTTCAGAAGAGTCGCATATGTTGAAGGGCTGAAGCATAATCTGTTAAGCATCAGTCAGCTTTGCGACAAGGATAACAAGGTAATCTTTACCAAGGAATCCTGCTTTGTCACTGACAAAAAGGAGAAGATAGCTCTCAGCGGTTATCATTTGGAAAATGTTTATGTAATAAACATGGACTCAACAACCACTGAGAACTCCTGTTTCTTCTCAAAAGCCTCATCTGATGTCAACTGGCTATGGCATAAGAGGCTCTCTCATCTGAATTTCAAGACACTGAACACTCTTTCTTCAAAAGAGTTAGTTACTGGTCTACCTCAGCACTCATACGCCAAAGAGTCTTTATGTTCAGCGTGTGAGAAAGGGAAGCAGACCAAAGCAAGATTTAAGTCAAAGCAAGTCTCCTCAGTGTCGTCTCCTCTACAACTACCCCATATGGATTTGTTTGGCCCTGTTAACAAACAATCCATCGCTGTAAAGAAATATACACTGGTCATTGTTGATGAATTCTCTCGTTATACATGGGTTATGTTTCTCCGTTCCAAGAGTGACATCCCTGAAGAACTCATCACCTTTGTTCGGAAGATGGAAACCCTGAACAATTTGACCGTTCGCTCAATAAGGAGTGATCATGGGACTGAATTCAAAAACAGTTCTCTTGATTCCTTCTTTGAGAGTAAGGGTATATCTCACAACTTTTCCTCAGTGAGAACACCGCAACAAAATGGAGTCGCTGAGAGAAGAAATAGAACAATTATTGAAGCTGCACGTTCAATGCTCAGCGATTCTCACCTGCCTACTCAGTTTTGGGCAGAAGCTGTCAATCAGCTTTCTTCACATCTTTGGATGTCAGTGTTTCATACTGAATAACAGAGATGCCCTTGGAAAGTTTGATCCTAAAGCTGATGATGGAATCTTTCTTGGATAGTCCTCAGTCTCCAAAGCCTTCAGAGTCTTCAATCGAAGAAGACAAACTGTAGAATAAACTATCCACGTCACGTTTGACGAATCCCGTTTAGCGAACTCTAAACCGTCCACTGATACTGAAGAACTGAATCAATGGATGTTCTCTCATATTGGTGATTCAGAAGACATTCCCACTCCTCATACTCATACAGTGGAAGATGATGTTCCTACTATCATTCCAAATATGCAGAATAGTGAAGCTGAAACATCATGGGTCTCAGCTGTTCCTATAAACACTATACCTGCCTCTGAACCAAATGTCTCAGACATTCCATATACTTCTCAGCAATCAGTGAATGTAATGACAACTGCATCCATTCCTCTCTTGGCTGATACTCCAGACGTCGCTGAAGCTTCATCTTCAGCTCCTCTAGTTCAGGTTGAGTCAGCATCTCATGCTCCGGCTCAGTGATGGACTGTAAATCACCCAATTGATAAAATTCTTGGTGATCCAAACGCTGGTATTCAGACTCGACGAAGTGCAGGTAATATTTGTTTATTTGTCAATTTTATTTCTCTAACTGAACCAAAGAAAGTAGATGATGCCCTCAAAGATCCAAACCGGGTCAGCGCCATGCAAGAAGAGCTGACTGAATTCGAAAGAAACAAAGTTTGGAAACTTGTTCAAAGACCAACTGACAAAACAATGATAGGCACTAAATGGGTCTAGCGAAACAAGTTGGACGAACATGGAACTGTAACCCGCAACAAGGCTCGTCTTGTTGCTCAGGGATACAGATAAGAGGAAGGCATAGATTATGACGAAACATTTACTCCAGTAGCAAGACTAGAATCTATTCGTCTATTCTTAGCATATGCTGTACACAAAGACTTCAAAGTATATCAGATGGATGTTAATTCAGCGTTTCTAAATGGAAAGCTGAATGAAGAAGTCTATGCGGAACATCCTCCAGGATTCTCGGATCCTAAGCGTCCAGGTTATATTTACAAACTGGATAAGGCACTTTATGGCTTAAAGCAAGCTCCACGTGCATGGTATGACACTCTTTCTACTTATCTCCATATTGAACAATTTGAGCGAGGTAAAATCGACAAGACTCTCTTTTTCAGGAAAGTAAAAGGTCATATCATTCTTGTTCAAATATATGTTGATGACATTATATTTGGTTCTACTAACCCTGATCTTTGTACTCATTTCGCTGATAGAATGAAAGATGAGTATAAGATGAGCATGATGGGTGAACTAACATATTTCCTTGGTCTACAGATTAAACAAAATGAATAAGGAACTTTCATTAATCAGGGAAAATATGTTAAAGATATGCTGAAGAAATTCGATTTAACTGAAAGTTCAGCTATAAAAACCCCTATGGCACCTTCGCTGACACTTGACAAGGACTTGAAAGGAACTCCTGTTAATGTCACGCCGTACCGTGGGATGATCGGCTCACTGTTGTATCTTACAGCTAGCCGACCCGATATTATGTATGCAACATGTTTGTGTGCACGATATCAAGCTGAACATAAGATGTCTCATATGATAGCTGTAAAGCAAATTTTTCGATATCTTAAGGGTACAGCGAATCTAGGTCTTTGGTATCCCAAAGACTTGGGATTCGATCTAATCGCCTATTCAGATAGTGATTTTGCAGGTTGCAAAATGGATAGAAAAAGCACCACAGGAGGATGTCAGCTCCTGGGTGGAAAGCTGGTGAGTTGGACAAGTAAAAAGCAAAACTCAGTGTCCACCTCCACAGCTGAAGCTGAGTATGTAGCCGCTGGAAGCTGTTATTCTCAGGTCTTGTGGATGAGAAATCAACTACTGGACTATGACCTTCAGCTCTCTAATATTCCAATCTATTGCGACAGCACAAGTGCCATCGCTATAGCCAATAATCCAGTGCTACACTCAAAGACAAAACACATCGAAATCAGGTATCACTTTATCAGAGATCATGTGATGAATGGTGATATAGAACTTCACTTTATCCCAACTGATTATCAACTTGCTGATCTGTTCACCAAACCTCTTGATGAGACAAGGTTCAACTTTCTCATCAGCGAGCTTGGAATGCTGAACTTTGAAGAGTAAAATCTTCAGCGGTTCACATTTGATCAGGGATACGATTATACAAACCTGTATAGCCCTCGGGATAAAATCAACTTGTATAACCCATTCTATCATTTTCTCTCTGAATAAACTTGATTCACTGATATCAAGGTATGTTTTTATCTCTCTGACAATCGCATGTAAATGCAAGATTTCAAAACAAATTGCATCGCTGAATATCTCTTCCTTATCAGCGATATTTTGAAATTTCTCACTGATATTTCTAAATTCAGTGCTTCATGTTTTAAAAAGTGTCCCTGAGTTTTTCAAAACCTCAGAGACATCCTAAGAATATGAAAGGACAAGTTGTGACGTCATTGCAACGGATAAGCCCCGGCACGTTCTTTTCTGACACACGTTTGCACGTTTCGTTTACCTTCCAATCAAATGCAAACACGTGCCCGTGTCATGATGAAAATCTTTTCCCGCTCAAGATTTTCTCTTTCTCTAAACTCTATATAAACTTATTCTGGGTTTACATTTTTCTTTTACGCGAACTTCTTCTCCAAGCAAGAAAAGTCACTGTTGCATTTGTGCTCTCAAAATTTTCAAGAACTTCAAACTTGTTCAAGAACTTCATCTTCTTCAACGAACCAGGTTAATAATTCTTTTATTTAATCTGTTTCTTCAAACTTGTTAATGATCTTCTCTTTGTTTTAAACAAGATCAAACAAAAGAACTTTCTAAAATGAAATCGTCTCTTTCATGGTTTTATGAACACAACCTTTCATGGTTGTTCTTCAAGTTTAAACGCAAAATCTTAAACTTGTTTTTCATTCGTTTTTCCAGAATCCCAATCTTCAAAAGAAACTGGAAAACAAGATTTTTCTTGGGTTTACATTTCGTTTTTCAAAAAAAAGAAAAACCCTAATCTTCATTAAGACATTTTGTCTGAATGAAATGGACAAAATTCGAACCATCTTATTGGAAAAATCTTTCCACATTAAGATTATTCTTATTTGTTAATCTTTGGTTGAACTGATAATACAGAATGACATCTACTGACATTCCCAAGAACACCACCGCTGAGAACACTGCTACTGATTCTGCTGAGGAATTGGATATCATCAAGGCTCCTCAGGTCAAGTTCTCTCTTGACAAATTGGATTGGACTAAGGTAAACAACCTCTATGCGCTTTTCGAGTTTCCTCCTCGAAAGCAAGTCACACATCTAGATGATGCTGTGAACTTCTTGAAGAACTGTTCCATCGCCACAACCCTGACCATAACACCTCCTGCACATCAGCATTTGCTATCACAATTCTGGTACTCTTCCAGACACTCTCAGCTACCATCAGCCAAAGACCCCTCCAAATTAATTGACTGCATTCTCTGCGATATTGAATATGGCACCATGAAGATTACACCTACCATCATTCGCAAAGCCCTCAGCCTTCCCATCGCTACGAAAGAAAAACCTTTTGTTCCCCTCCCTGACCACAAGAAAAACTCAGACAGGGAAGCCATCATTTCATTCTTCGATGCAATGGGCTATGTATGGGAAACTGGAAGGGACAAGAAGCCCGAGAAGAAGCTGACCCTCATCAAGAAGTCCAAAATGCCCAGCGAGATGAATTTCATCTTCGCTCACTTAATCAGCTGCATGACTGCCAAGACCGGCTCCTCTAACCAAGCCGCTCAGCCTCAGCAAGCAATGGGATATGCATTGCTGAAAGGTCTATCCTCGATTCATCAGCGCCGTATTCCAAAAAGGCCTGAAGGACAGCTACCCTCAAAAGGGTGACCTGAAAGTCTCTCAGGTTGGCCCTAAGGTACTCGACTTCAAACCGGTGGAAAACGAGGTACGTCTTTCTACACTCTTAACTCTTCTCAATCCTCCTGCAGGTATACACAAAACCCCATACACTGTGACTGAACCCCAAACTTATGAGCTTTCCTCTGTTCACAAGTTCTTTTATGTTACAGGTCCTAATTTGGGAGACATCAACGCTTCTCTGAAAACAATAGAGACGAAGCTGACAAGTCTCACGACTACTCTTTCCGGCAACTCCTCAGCTGTAACAACCGCTGGAGAAAATCTTTTAAAGCTTACAACCGAAGTTGAAAAAAATGCCTCCAAAACTGACGTGGGGAAGGTTGATAATTCACTCAGCAGTTTTGGCAAAGTTCTCGCTGACATCTACACAGACTACCTCGACATAAAGAAATCAGTTGACACCATGTCCAGCGAAGTCACAACGCTGAAGACATCGGTTGGCACAATCGAAGGTGGTATGTCTGTTGTAAAGACTGATGTCAGTTCGGTGAAGACTGACATGAATTCTGTGAAGTCCGATGTCAATACGATGAAGAATGACATCACTTCTATGAAGTCATTGTTGGAGCAGATCCTGACCAACACGGCTGCCCCCGCCCCTGCTCCTACTCTTCAGCATTTCAGTCCCGCAGATCGTGCTGAACTCGTGAAGATCAATCCTGGTATTTCTGGTCTAGAAAACAGATTATCAGCAATTGAGACTTATGTGAGAGTCCCTGGCCAAGAAGACAGGGAGAAACCCACAGCCGCTGAGTCGTCACATTCCTCCCCCACTCATCATGAAAAAGAGGGGGAGAAGAGCGCTGAAGACCTTTCCCATGATGAATCTATCAGGGGAGAGAAGATTGAAGACCTTACCCTTGGTGAAAAGGGTGAGAAGACAATTGAAACAATCGCTGGATCTCAGGGAGATGAACACCCTGAGGTAACCGAGAAGCTCGCCTCTGTATTTGAGGGGGAGCAACTCGAAGAAGAAGCTGAATCTGAGACTAAAGCTGAAGACGAAGAAGCCATCGACTTATCTGATGATGAACCATCCTCTTCTCCAAAGAATGATGATGATGAAGATGACGATGATGATGACTCTTTTATAGTCAAGCCTGCTCAGAGGACCATAGCTCTTAAAGGGATCAAGATAAATGAACCTTCAGGGGAGCGGACAAAGACAAAGCCATCAGCATCTGAAGCTGACAAAGGCAAAGGAAAAGGTGTCGCTGAAGATGATGAAAATATGACGATCTTGCTTAAAAAGCCAGTTTGTCAGGTACACTAACTCCCTACTCCACATCCCTCCTCTATACACTTTATCAGCTCTACTCTCCACAAACCTATATACTCTATCCCATTCTTTCTCTATCTCTGTTCTACCCATGTTCTTACTTATAAGATCGCTGCGTTTCAGCTAGTCCTCTCCCCTGTTTGAGGATATCGCTGAAGTTCCTACAGCTGCGACTTCACCAACAATAATCCCAGCTCCCAACGCTGAAGAAATAATCCCGGTCTTGGATTTGATCTCTGAGACCGATGAACCTGAAGTTCAGCAACTCTCTCGCCGAAACAGACCTTCCTTGGCTCCTCAAAAGCTAAGTGAAGAGGATCAGAAAAAGAGAGATGAAGTGATCAAGAGATTCGAAGATCAGCGAATCATTCTGAAGCGTGATCAACTTCCTTCTACTCCTCCAAAGTTCAAAATCTCAAGGAAAGAATATGAAGATCATCTCAGAGCTGAACGTCTACTTGCTGAAAGAAGGGAAGATGAAGAAAAAGACAGAGAATTCGCTATCAAGCTCACTCAAAAATCAGTGAAAGACCCCAAGCTGAAAAGAGCTCCAATCGAAGTTCAACATCAGCTATGGGACGACGCCACAAAGATCGTTGAAGATAAGAGAACTGTGTCTCAATCGACTCTAGCCTGGAGCAAAGAAAAGGTACACTTCAGACTTCGACCTTCCAGAATAATCAAGGTACTCGTATCTGGAAGATCAACCATCAAGGTTTCTATCGCTGAGATCGAGATATTCAGAGAAGACGGAAAGTACGAAAAATTCTATGCTGAAGCTGTCACGAAGTACAGTCTCTCTGAATGGTTGGAGATCAGATCAGCTATTCAGAAGTCTCAATCTAAGTACAAGGATCATTTTGAAAATATGATAAACAAACAGATCGACATGGTCTATTCTTGTGTGGATATGCCTCCTCCTCCTCTTCTCGAAAGTCAGAAAAGAAGGGCCTCTGCAAAGAAAAAGTCTAAATCTTCAGAAGATGGTCCTCAGATACGAAATGAAACGGGTATTGGCTTCTCTCTCAACGAAGTCCTTGGTCCCGAACCTGTCCTTTCTGCACTCGACACATCTCTTCCTCCTGATGAGACTTTCATCCCTGGGAAAGTCATAAGCAAACCCTATGGGATATTCTTTATTGACTGGGATGGACGAAATCGTTTTCAACGTATCTCTGAGCTCCACATCACTCCCATCGAACAGCTGAAAGATCTCATCTACTGGTGTGACTTCAAGAACGACATTCAGGCACGGCATCTAAAACCCTTGATTTTTGAAGAAGCGCTGAACAAAAGAAATCAAGGAGTTAATGTCCCTGACTGGATGATTCCCACATCAAAGACCCTTGATGAACAACTCATTAAGGAAGAACCTTTTGACTGATAGGATCACCTCATTCTTCTATTATATCAGTTATTCTTTTGTACTTGTAATTTAATTCGTTGTACTTGTAATTTTTCCACTTCTCTCTGTAATCTTGACTAAGTTTAAAGAAAAATTTCAGCGAACGTACTTTACTCTATCAGTACAGAAAAGATCCCAGAAAACAGTAAAAAGGACAAATATTTTATTAGTTCTTTTTATCCTTATGTTTTCATTAAATAGCAATTTTCTTTGTTGCTATGTCATAATCAAATAGGGGGAGATTGTTGATCCAAACCCTCAGTGATTTGATAGTGACCCTCTCTTAAATACTTAGTGAAAATTGTAAGTAAATAATATGTATCAGAGTTTCACTATCGCTGATAAGTACTAAGACCTTACAGTACCGCTGATAGGAACTCTCAATCTTTAGATTAAACATTCAGCGAACACTATTCACCATAATACTCTGAGTCTGTTCAGTACTTATGGTGATCGCTGATAAGTTAGTTGTTTACTTATGATATCTGAAGACAAGTTTCACGTCAACATAGGTTCTACGCTGAAGTCGAAGATCAAGCTCAAGAACCAGCGACAAGTCTCCTAATGAACTGATGCGGATCAACGAAGACTCAGATTTGTCCAATCAACGTGTAGTATCAAGTACAAGACTTTAGCTATCGCTAAACTCTATCATTCGCTGATATAAAATGATAGATCGCTGATTCAACGAAAAGCTGATCATGAAGTCCTCCGTACAAAGTACTTTTGTCTTAACCACCCTTGCACGTCTCCGTACGACATGTCAGAAAAGAACCTCCTTATTGTCTGAAATCGTACAACCTCTCTAATACTACACTGTTCAAACATGCGGCTACTAAGGTTGTCAACAAAGGTCAATGACATACAACCAATAAGCTGCTGCCACGTGTAAAGTGTAAACTGCCACGCATTAAATGCATGCAGTATATAAGAAGATGAACTCACTTCATTTTGAAGTAACTTGCTAACTCTGGACAAGTAATTTTGAGATAGGTTATTATTAGTAATTTTCTTCTCTTTCTTAGTGCAAGAAACTTAGTGTTCCAACTGGTTTAGATTTAGGTTTATCCTTAATCTTGTTTCCGCAACAAGCTGTAAATTGTTAATGATTTATCAATAAACAATTTAGAAAAGTAAAATATGTGTGTTTGTATTCAACCCCCCCCCCCCCCCCCTTCTACAAACTTGTATAACCCTTCGGGACCAACAGTAGAGATGGGGTTGCCTCTTTAGGATTTGACGCTTGAACTTTAGAGGGCTTTGTTATTGATGTTTCTGTTGGTTTGGGGATTGCCTCTTTAGGTTTTGATACTTGAGTTTCAGAGGGCTTAATTGTAGGAGGTTCTGTGGGTGTTGCCTCTGTTGGTTTTGACACTTGAGTTTCAGAGGGTTTGATTGGTGATTTGGGTTCTGTTGGAGAGGTTTCAGGTGTTTTGCCCAGATATTTTCTTTTGTGAGCAATGGTTTTGGTTCTTGGGTTGGTTTTAGGTGTTGGGGAAGGTAGTTCGTATTCGGAGGATGTCAGGAGTTGGAGCACTTCTTGGATTTGGACATCTTCTCCAAATACAAAAGGAAATTCCACAGAGGTGGGTGTTGCCTATGTGGTTTTCTGTTGAACTGTTGTTTTGGGTACTTGGGTTTCTTCAGTAATGGATTCCACAGAGATGGTTGTTGTCTCTGTGGTTTGGTTTCTGCTTTGGGTTTCAGGTGTTTGGGTTGTAGCTGGGGTTTCTTCAGAGACCATTTCCACAGAGGTGGTTGTTGCCTCTGTGGACTGTTGTGTTCTTTGTTGGGTTTGAGTTGAGGGTGCAGAGGATATTGGTTCTGCGAATACCGGTGGAACATGTAGACCTCTGCTTGCAGCTATTTCCCTTTGTTTCTCCCCTCGATTCTCCCCCTCAGGATGATCTGATGGACCATGATGTTCATCATCAGAGTCATCCTGACCTTTATCTGTTGTACCCTCTGCCCTGCAAGATGTATCTGGTTTCTTTGGAGGAGTTGCACCTGCGGCTATTAGTTTTACGCATACATCATCACAGAGTCCAAGAAGAGTTTGGAGCTCTGCTTCTGTGTTATAGCGCATTCTGCCAACGCTTTCTCTAAAGTCTTTCACGTAATTTGCATTGGCAGCAGTGAAGGCAACGATTACTTCTGTCACTTGGTTGATTACCCCTTGTCCAAGTTCTTTCAGTTGAGCTATGGTCATGTAGTCAGAAGGCTGCATGGCATGAGTGTTTCTAATTGTTTGCTCTTGGACCTCTTCTAAGGCCTTCTTCAGGTCTTCAGGTGTAAGACCCTTAGACTTTGAGGATTGCTCTTTTAATTGTTGAAGAAAGTGCTTGACAGACTCTTTGAAGGCAGAAGTTGTGGCTTTCCCGAATTCTTGAGCTGCAGAGGTAGCAGTGGTAGTAGCAGTGTGTGTTGTAGTGGACTTCATCTGGGTTAAGGCATTTTGCACCTCTGTGGACAAGGTGTCCATTTTGGTGTTCAGATCAAGGATTGCCCTGGATGTAGTATCTGCAAAAGAATCAAAGGAGCTTTTCAACCCCTTTAATGTTTTGTCCACAGAGATGACAAGGGTTTGGAACTCATCCCTTGAGACATGTGAGCTAGTTGTAACCTCTGGAGGAACACATTCGTCCCCATAGTGAGTCTTTGTTCCTGAGACACCTTCTTTCGCCCTTGTTTTGATGTTGGGGGCGGAAGGATTTCCTTCTGATCCTCGAGCAGAAGCATTTAGTGCTTCAGACTCTACAGAAGTTCTGAGAATGACATTGTCTAGATCCACTCCAGAGGTGGGTACTAGATTATCCTTTTTATGACTCGGAGACTTGTCTAGAGTCTCTCCGTCTTTGTGCACTCTAATCTCCTCTGAAGAGATGTTTGGACCTAGTTGTGTGCGTGTGGCAGAGGAAACAAATTCCTCTGCAAGGATTTCTGTTGTGATCTGGGGCAATAGGTCACTTACTACGGATGAATCCTTTAGAGAGGATTCCCCTGGAATGGTTTCCCCAGTTATTAATCGTACAGAGGATGAAAGAATTTCCTCTGTCTGGATGGTTTGGGTTGGGGTCGAGTCGTGCTGCTCTTTTTCAATATTGCCCTCTGCCACTAGACTGGCGGCAATAGAAGTGTGGGTTGCACTGGGAGTTGGTTTTGGTTGTGTGCCTATACTATTCTAGGCATCTTTTCTTGCTTCTTCTTCTGTGAAGCATCCAACCACTTGTTCTCCATTTATGGTCTCAACCTCTGTTGCTACCCAATGGCTTGATGCTTCTACCCTATCTTCTGGGCTTTTTCCTAGATCATCATAGCAGGTATGTGTACCAAATAGTCGCATGACTTGTGGATCATAACGACCTTTTCGTCTTTGGTCTGCTTCCTCTATATCAGAATCCACTTCTGAGACTTCTACCCAAGGCTCTCTAGTTTCAATCATCTCCTCTGTTGGACCTCCTAACTTGGTGTCCATGTTATGTTCTTCTGTAGCTACCTCTTCCTCTGGGCTTGCTCTTTGTACATCAAATCTGGGTTGAGTGAAAGGGTTCTGTAGGACTTCAGGAGTTTTGGATTGATTATTCTATGGGGTTTGGTGATCCTCTTCCAAGTCTGAAGAGATTCGGAAGTCTGTTTCTTCTGTGGATTAATGGGTGAGGGGTTCTGCAGTCCATCCAGAAGTGTCAAGAGTGTTGGCAATCAGGGCGTTGGAGGAAGTCAGAGAAATTTCCATGATGTGCGTAGTTGAGAGGAGTTGGGGAATGCACATGTGATTTTTGGGTTTGTTCTTCTGTGACTTCTTCTGTCACCTTTTCTGTCACTTCTTCTGCCACTTCTTCTGCCACTGTATCCTCTGCAATTGTTTGCATAGGAGACAGAGGTTTCCCAGTTTTCTTCTTGCTATTTGTCCTCTTTGGTTTAGGTGCCTCTTCCTCTGAGGCTTTGGATTTTCTCTTCTTCTTTTCCTTTGGGGGAGGGGAGGAGCAGAAGATCCAACTTCTGTGGCATGAGGAGGAGAGGTTTGAGTTTCAACAGCAGAAGTTGAAGTACCCTCTGTGGTTTTCCTCTTTGTTTTCTTTTTAGGAGTTGAGGCAGAGGGTTTTTGTTTCTTTCAGGCATAGTAGATGGATTTCCTCTGAGCACGGAACTTGGCTTGAACTTCTTCATGCTTCTGGAAATCCTTAGCCCATTCTTCATCTGTCATTCTTTCAACTACCCTAGTTTCTAAAGGCATACCTAAACGCGAGGGTGTCACAGGACTCGGTTCTGGAGTCCTATGATCGCGTATGTAAGCTAACCTTAGGGTTTCATCTGTAGCATATTCCATAAGTCTTGATGGCAGAGATCTGCAGAAAGGGTATCCATCGACGTGCTTAGTTGGAACGTTTTTTGTCATGGCATATATTTTGGAAGTTGGACCTTCTAAAGACCATTTTTCCAGAAGGAGTAGGGGCTCCAGAAGTACTCCAAGAATTCGTTGATACTATAGAGGATGTAGAGACGGTTTTGAGCGTTCTTTGGTTTTCTGGGCGGAGATTCTTCTGTCAATGGTATTTATCATTTCTTGCATCATCAAGGTCGAGTAGTCCAGAGGCAGATCATAATATACCCCGTACATTATGGATAGAATCTGATGGGAGGTTTGATCTGGACTACCGATTTTTCCAGTGAGGCATCTGTTTAAAATTGACAAGAGGGTATTCCACAGAGGGGTAATCGACCTCTTCTGAAGTCGTTCCTTTTTCTTAGGGTTGTGTTGTACCCTAACATTTCAACAAATCTACAGAGTTCTTCGTCTGTAGGTGCTTCAGCGTAATTCTTTATACCTAGCAGACCTCTGGTTGGAAGACTGAACTCAAGTGAGAACATGGTTCTATTGAACTTGAGTTCCATGTGTTGGGTTTATCAGGTTTCGAAATGTAGCCCTTGAACTGTCGGTCCGCTGGGTCATATCTGCTGCTTTGCCAAAATTGGTTTAGATATCTTGCTGGTATTTTGCAGACGGTTTTTGTCAACAGGGGGGAGAGGTAATGTTTCTCCAAAATGTGAAGGAGGATGGCATGAGATTTCCCAAAAGTAGTTCTTGAAGGAACAAGATAATAGTTGTTGGGTTTCAAAGGAAGAATACTTTCAAAGTGTTCATTTGCGATGAAGTTTTTCTCGTGGGAGGTTGGAGAGAAATTTGCTTCATCGCCGGGGTTATCTTTTTCAAGGTCTGCGGCCATATTTGGATTTTAGGAATGCTCATAATGAGTAGGTGAGTTTTCTTGAATAGGGGAGTCTTCAGGAATGTTGGAGGATGATGCCATTTTTGTTTATCTTGAAGAAAGAGAATGAAAAATAAGTAGGTTGCAGGTTTTGGAAGGTTCGTCGGAGAAGAAGATGAGAGTTCGTAACGTTTATGAGGATTGGTAACTTGGGTTTTATACTGAAGGGTAACGGTTAGAATTCTGAAGAGGTAAATATATGGAAGTGAATAAAATTTGGAATACGTACTCGAGTGTAAACGACTGGTTCAACTTTCCATAAGAACGTGTGCCATGTACGCCCAATGAAAATGAGACACGTCAGCAATGTCAGAGTATGACAGGACGTCGTGTGCGGCCCATTAATGCTAGGCGCGTGGGCTTCTTTACCTCCACATGATTTGTACTCTCAGTAAAAATAGCCGTTACTGTTACAGAGTTTCCCAATTTTGAAAATGACAGAAGCTCTGTTGAGATAGAGCTCCGTTGTTTGAAACTCTCTTTGTATCCACTGTTGCTTGCACCTTTACCGAAAACGTTTGAAAAGCATTGGAGAGGATCGATAGATTTTTAGAGAAGAAATTGCATTCACAGAGGTTTTGGAGCTCTGTCAGAGCTAGTAAAAGCTCTATGAGATGGAATTTCTCATAACTAAAAATTTATAATACATTTTGGTCATCCAAAGTTTTCACTGTGTTAGCCCCAAGTATTTGCTATGTAAAAGTATTGAAAATAGCTCATGTCAGAAGACCAACAGAGATCCGACAGAAGACTTCGAAGAAGTTCATCAAGAAAACCAACAGAGCTCAACAGAGCTCTGACGGATCCAACAGAGCTCAACAGAGCTCTGTCGAAGACTTCCAACAGAAGAACAAGTATTTAGCAGAAGACCAACAGAGCTCTTGCAACAGAGCTCTGGTGAAGAGAAGACCTCTGTCAGCCTAAGTCTCGTAGAAAATCTCAAGTGTCCAGACACGTGTCCATACTTTCCACGTATGCCCAAAGAATTGGAGACACACTTTCCACGTGTCACTCCAGGGGACGATAGTACACTGTCTACACTTTATCAGGGCTATAAATAGTGAAGTAGTGGCACAAATATTTGTAAGTTTTTGGAAGAGTTGTTTTCCACATTTGTTTAAGCACACACTGCTGCAATCCCGAGCACTACTTCCGTACGATATTCTTGTCCTGTGAGATTTTCACACACACTTGAACGTGTTCTTGGTGTGATTTCTTTATCAATATACGAGCAGCTTTTATATCTGATTTTGTTATCATTTACTGTTCGATATTTGATTCTCACGGTTCATTTTATCGTTTGCACAATCACTCACTTTAATGGCTTTATTTAATATGCTTCCGCTGTCTATTTCTTTACCATTATCGTGATACAACGTGAGTCTGGGGTCCTACAATTGGTATCAGAGCCTCTTTGGTTTTCTTAAACCAAACGAACCAATCTACCAAGGTTGAC
This sequence comes from Saussurea involucrata, assembly GCA_033807775.1. Lineage (NCBI taxonomy): Eukaryota > Viridiplantae > Streptophyta > Magnoliopsida > Asterales > Asteraceae > Saussurea > Saussurea involucrata. Next base: position 46,217,506 of record CM066323.1, read on the forward strand.
TCACTGTTGTTGATTGTGTCTGTGTGTCTTTAAAAGCTTCATTATATACTCTGGTTTTTTTACTGCTTTCTAGTTTAAACAAGCTTTCATAGCTCATATAACTGTGTTTAAAGCTTTCTAGTTCAGTTTAAAAGATCCTCTCAAGAGTTACTGTTCCATTGGTTACTGTTCAAGCTCTTCTTGTTAAAACTCCTTTTGCAACAACTGTACTCTGTTTTTTCTTAAAATGGCGAACAACGGTATAAATGCTATCTATACTGCTGGTTCTTTAACAAAACCTCCTACTCTTCTAAGAGATGAATATGCTCAGTGGAAGATTCAGATGGTTAACTTTCTCGAATGTATGGATAAAGACCTTATGCGATCTATCACGGATGGACCATTCCAACCCATGTTTTTGTTCCTCGTGTACCCGCTACATGAACAACTGCTGAGATTCCAGCTCATTATGAAATTAAAACCACAAGTTTTACTGATGAGGAAACTCTAAAAATGGAAAATGATCTTAAAGCAGTTAGACTACTGATAATGGCTATTCCAAACGATATATTTCAAGAACTAGACTCATGTGTTACTGCTAAAGAAATCTGGGATCAACTTCTTAATCAACTCGAGGGTGGTATCAAGACCCAAAAGAACAGAAGGACCCAATGTATAAACGAATACAATGATTTCAAGGCACTTCCTGAGGAAACCTTACAACAAACCTACAACAGATTTAATGTATTGATCAATAAATGCAAAAAATGTGGGGTTGTTAGGTCGAAGGAAGATAACAATGTTCTGTTTTTGAAAAGTTTGAATGATGAATGGTTAAATTTGTCCATGTCTTTACAAGCTAATCAGGACTTAGATGCATGGTCTCTAACAGATGCGTATGGCACTTTGGCCGCACAAGAGAAGGATGTTGTCAAACAGAAAGGCAAATCCACCATTGCAGGTCCAATAGCTTTAGTTTCTGATTCTAAGAAAACCACAACAGAAAAGTGCAACAGAGAGAGTTCAAACAGAGAGAAAAAAAAAGAAACGTCTGTAAAAAGGAAAGGAAAGAAAAGCTTGGTTGCAGAGAGTGAAACAGAGGATAGCTCATCAGAGGATGGTGCGATTCAAGCTTTTGCTCAATCTCTTGCTTTAATAACTCAACAATTTAACAAGAGATTTGGCAATAAGTTTGACAGAAGAAATAGATTTGAGAGAGAAGGAAAGGAAGACAGAAGAGGATATGCTGCACCAGAACAGAGTAACAACAGAGTTACTATAGAACAGAGACAACCTCCACCAAACAGAAGAGAAAATCCACCAGCACAACAGAAGGCAGATGATGCCCAACCTATCAATCAGAACGATGGACGTTGCTTCAGATGTGGCAAACTTGGCCACTTCTCTGTTAATTGTAGAGGCAAACTGGTAAAAGACCAGGACTACTACAAGAACAAGTACAAGAATAACTACAGAGAAAGAAGTTATGTTGCTGAAATGGAGAACTGGGTTTCTGATTCATCTTCTGATGATGAACCAGAACAAGCCAACTTCTGTGGAGTTGCTGTAGATGATAAAAGTCTTGAAGAGGCTGTTGACTGGATGACCGGAGAGCCAGAGATAACTAAAGGAACAACCGAAGAAGAAGATCTAGCTCATGCATTTGCTCTAACCACGACAGAATCTGATGACAGAGCGCTGGAGACCACCAGACCCAGTGCCAAGGTATGTTCATCTGAATCTAAATCTGACTCAGAGCTAGAAATGCATGTTTCTAAGCTGAATGAGGAATTTCAACTGCTGAAACAAAAACTTTCTGAAGAAAAGGAGCTAAGAAAGCTAGCTCAGAAAGATCTGTCCTTTTACAAAAGAGAGAAAACTCTCTTGGAACAAGAAAAGGAAGATATCTTTAAAGAAAAATCTGAGCTAGAAATCTTGCAAAAGAAGAAAGAGAGTTTGTTTTCTGAAAAGATTAAAGAATATGAAAACGTTTTGAAACAGAAGTCTGATGAAATGAAAAAGTCTGAAACAGAGAGACTTAACTCAGTCGCTCTAACTGATTATTTTCAAAGAGAGAGAGAAGTTTTGCATCAATCTCTTCAGAGAAAAGAAATTCAGATTAAAAAGTACCAGGATGCATAAGATGTGCATATACCAAGAGGACATGATATCTGGTAATGCTGTTTTTAAAAGAACCAAGTCTCAGAAGTTTTTTCTCAAAACAAAGAAATCTTGACTTTAGGAACGTCAGCTATGCCTCCTCTGATCATAAGAAGATTTTAAAACCATCTTCAGAGTTTATTCTTGATCAAGGAAGAGCTAGAATCATACTTCCTAATTCTGTCAAGAACTTGGATACAAAAGAGATTTTTAACTTCAACTCATTCTTAGGACAGAAGTCTGTTACTTTTGTGAAAGAGCCCTCTGTTGAAATACCACAGAGCAATCTAAATCCAGAAGCCCCAGCCTTCCCTCCTACCTCTGAATCTATAAGAACAACTTTCGAGGAGGATCTGTTTTAGATTCCTTAAAACCCAAGTTGAGAAGGTTCAGAACTGTTAAGCCAAACATCTCTGTTATACCAATCAAGCCTAATACATCCAACAGAGCCACCAGAGACTTTCTAGCCTCTGACTGTGACTCTGACTCCGAGGTAGATGAACAGATCTTTTGTGGTCAAAAGAAAATCTTACACAAGTTAAAGCAGATACCGATACAATCTACGGATCTAAAAGATGATGTTTCTTTCTTCAAGAAACAATCAAGGTTTATACCGGTAACTGAGTTTAACAACAAGGATTTTAAGATTCTTGATTCTAATGCAGTAGAAGTGGAGAAAAGGGAGAAAAACAAAGGTGTTTTTGTAAACCCAAGTGTTCCGTTTGTTTTTAAGCCAGTAAAGTTCACACCAGAACAAAAGGGAAAATGGATAGCAAACAACAGATCTATTCCAAATTCTGGTGTAAATCAAAGAGGAAGTTATGTCTGGTCAAAAAGGTCAAATCCAAAGAACTTCATGTCAACAGAGTCTGTTTCAAAGAAACAAAATCAGGACAGATTGTATGCAAAGTCATCTGGTCCTAAAACCTTTCAAAATCAAACACCATTCAAACAGTTTTTGAATAAAAACAATGTGCAACAGTCATGCTCCATAAACTGCAATTGTATTCAGCTGTTACTTAAATTGCAAAACCATATGAATGGTCCCCATTGTGTTCTGAATAAGTCGTTTCAAAAGAAAAATTCAAAGACTGTTCAGAATACACAGAGGAAAACCTCTGGCACCCCATCTCAGAATGAAAAATCCCAAGGAAAGACTGTTAACCCACCCAAGCCTAACAAGAAAGGACCCATTATGCAATGGGTACCTATAAAGAACTAATCTGTCTTGCAGAAACCTCATGTGCAGATCTGGTATTTGGATTCTGGATGCTCCAGACACATGACGGGGAATAAGAAGATGTTAACTTCTTTTAAAAACAAGATGGGAAGTGCAGTAACCTTCGGAGGAGACAATGGCGGACAGATTAAGGGTTATGGTACACTAGTTAATGGTAATGTTTCAGTTGCTGAGGTTGCTTATGTTGAAGGATTAAATCATAATCTTCTCAGTATAAGTCAACTCTGTGATCACGGGTTCGATGTCAATTTCAGGAAGAAATATTGTTCCTTGTTACTTTCCGAGTCTGGTCAAGAACTTTTAAGAGCTGACAGAAAAGGAAATCTTAACAAAATGAATTTTAAGCCAAACCAAAACTCTACAACAGAGAAACTCTGTTTAGTGTCTTTGAAAAATGAAGATGCCTGGCTCTGGCACAAAAGATTTGCCCATTTGAATTTTCAAAATCTTGATAAGCTCGTGAAATTGAAGCTAGTAAAAGGACTTCCTTCTCTGAAGTTTGACAAAGACCATCTCTGTTCTGCTTGTGAACTGGGTAAGATGAAAAGATCTTCACACAGAACAAAAAGTGATCATAGTTGTCCCAGACCTTTGCATATGCTTCACGTGGATCTCTGTGGTCCAATCTCAGTTCAAAGTGTGTCGGGCAAGAAGTATACTCTTGTTTTAATTGATGAATATTCTAGATATACTTGGATCGAGTTCATCAGAGTAAAATATGATGTCCCAGAAATTCTGATAAGTTTGTTGAAGAGGATACAGGTTCTGTTAGATTTGAAGATTGTTGATCCAAACCCTCAGTGATTTGATAATGACCCTCTCTTATACTTAGTGAAAATTGTATGTAAACAATATGTATCAGAGTTTCACTATCGCTGATAAGTACTAAGATCTTCCAGTACCGCTAATAGGAACTCTTGCTCTTTAAATTAAACATTCAACGAACACTGTTCACCATTAATGTTCTGAGTCTGTTCAGTCATTATGGTGATCGCTGATAAGTTAGTTGTTTTACTTATGATCCCTGAAGACAAGTTTCATGTCAACAAAGGTTCTACGCTGAAGTTGAAGATCAAGCCCAAGAACCAGCGACAAGTCTCCTAATGAACTGATGCGGATCAGCGAAGACTCAGATTTGTCCAATCAACGTGAAGTATCAAGTACAAGATTTTAGCTATCGCTGAACTCTATCATTCGCTGATTTGAAATGATAGATCGCTGAAACATCGAATAGCTGATCATAAAGTCTTCCGTACGAAGTACTTTTGTCTTAACCACCCTTGCACGACTCCGTAGGAAATGTCAGAAAAGAACCTCCGAAAATCTGAAATCGTACAACCACTCTGATACTACACTGTTTATTCTTACGGCTACTAAGGTTGTCAACAAAGGTCAATGACATGCAACCAACCAGCTGATGACACGTGTAAAGTGCATACTGACTTGCATTTAATGCATGCAGTATATAAAGAGATGAACCCATTTCATTTTGAAGTAACTTGCTAACTCTGGACAAGTTCAATCTCTAATCTCAAGATAGGTTATTATTAGTAATTTCATTATATCTCTTAGTGCAAGAAACCTTTGTGTTCCAACTTGTTTAGATTTAGGATTTATCCTTAATCTTGTTTCCGCAACAAGCTGTAAATTGTTAATGATTTATCAATAAACAATTTAGAAAAGTAAATTATGTGTGTTTGTATTCATCCCCCCCCCCTTCTACAAACTTGTATAACCCTTCGGGACCAACAAGTGGTATCAGAGCAGATTTGTTTAATCTCATAAACAAGATCTAATCTAAGATATTTCTCTTCCTTGCTATTATCTGAAAATGGCTTCCAACACAAACACAAATTACATAGACAATGGCTCTCTTGCAAAACCCCCTAGATTTTCCAGAGATAACTTCAACTTATGGAAAAATAGGATGACACTCTTCTTAGAAGGTGTAGACCCTACTATGCCTTACTATCTTGAAAACGGCCCATACATCCCTGTAACAATCGATCCTTCAGTTCCAGCCACTGCGAATAGACCTGCTATTCCAGAAAGGCTGATTCCTAAGGAAATACACATGTGGACCGATGAAGATAAGAAGAAAGTAGCTATAGATACAAAAGCCAGATCTATACTATCCATGGCTCTTCCTGACGAAGTCTACCATTCCGTCATGAACCTGAAATCCTCAAAAGCCATGTGGGACACAATATGTGTTCAGTATGAAGGTACTGCTGAAGTCCAGGATTCAAGAAAGATCAACCTGGTAAGGCAATACGGAAGCTTCATTTTTAGTAAGAATGAAACTCTCTCTGAAGTTCACCAACGTTTTAATTGTTTAATTATAGATCTAAAAACTGTTGGTAAGGAATATTCTAACTTTGAAGTGCTGACAAAGTTTCTAGAATGTTTACCTGAAAGCTGGGACAATTATTCTATGTGTCTCAAGCTATCAAAGGATCTAAAATCAATCACCCTTGCTACCTTATATGGCACGTTGCTGAATCATGAGCAATCGAGTCATCTTAAAAAGAATCTTGTAAAAGATTCTAAAAACACCCATGTTGCTTTAATCTCAGAGGAACCTTCTACTCAGCGACCCTCGGTCACTATCACTGAGTTAGGAAGTAACTCTGAAAGGTCATCAGATTCTGACTCTTCAGATAATGATGAATCTTTGGCTCTCCTAACTAGAAAGTTCAGGAGATTCGCCAAAAAGAAAATGTTTAGAAAGAATAAACCCCTTTCTATTACTGATAAGCCAAGATTATCAGCTCTTGTTGATAAGGCTACTGCTACTTGTTTTAACTGCGAAAAGATTGGACACTTCGCTAACGAGTGCAGGTCTCAGAAAGTTTCGAGAAACTCAGCGTTTCCCAATAAATCCTTTATTCCCAGGAATAAAGATGACAAATACTCAAAGCTGAAAGAAAAATATGCGAAGCTGAAAAGCTTTAAGAAGAAAGGCAAAGGCCTGATGGCTAACTATGATTGGGCTGCTTCTGAAGAAGAAGAATCATCATCTGACTCTGAAGATGATGAAGCAAATCTATGTCTTATGGCCAAGATTGAAGAAGAGGAAGAAAGTTCAGACATTCCCTCCACTTCAACCTCTGCTATTCAGGTATCACCTTCCTTCTTTACCAATATTGCAAATATTGATGAAGCTGACAGTCTCCGCAAAATCGATCTCTTGACTAGAATCTTATATGAAGCCATGAATAGCAAAGCTGTGGTTGAAAACCAAAACCTTGATCTCGCTGAAAAGCTTAAAAACTGCCACCTTCAAATAGAAAAGCTTTCTAAAATTGAATAAGATTTTAAAGATCAAGTATATTTAATTCAGCTAGTCAAAATCGAACGAGCAGAAGCTATCGCTGCATTAAAAGCTGAAAAAGCTACTGTTGAAGGATGGTGTAATTCTTCAACAAAGATTACTGAGATAATAAAGTCTCAGATTCCCCTGAGTGATAAACGTGGTCTGGGTTACAAATATGAAACTTTAAAACCAACCACTGAGCGTTCAATGCTTAAATTTGGAACGTTCGTATCCTCAGTCGCTGATACTTCATCTTCTCAGTGCTCCTCGTCCATTACACCAATCCCTGAGAAAACTCCTACCTCCTCAAAAGGAAAGGAGAAAATGGTTTATTCAAAACCTACCTCTGTCTCTAAAGACAAAGGTAAAGGAATTGTTATTTACCAAAATCCTCAGAAGGGTACTTTAGTACCAAAGCTGAAAGCTTCTAAAGCCTCAGTAACCCATCCCACTGAATCAAAGAAGCTGATCTCTGGATATATTCAGCGATCTACTCCTAGACTCAGAGTGGATGTCCTTGTTAAGAAATCTGAAGAACTGAATGTTCGTCCCATTTCTAAAGCAAATAGTTTACTTGGTACTGGTACTTCTAATTCTAAATTAAAAGCTCAGCATTCAAATGGTCCTATAACTACTTTTAGCTATAGGAAATGTTATCACTGTGGACTCACTGATCATATTGCTAGTAAGTGCCCCACAGCCACCAAAGCTGAAAAGATAGCTAAGGTGAAGATTGCCCCCAAGGCAAAGAAGACCAACCCTGGTGCAAATCAGGTCAAGGTGAATCCTACCACTGAGGTTAAGAAATTAACCAAAGTGAAGAAAGACAAAGCTGAATCTTCAAATGCTGTGAAGACTGCTGAACCTTCCATTCCAACTACCTCCACTGACAAATGTGTATACATGGTTAAGTGGGTACCTAAGAAAAACTAATATTTCTTTGTAATTTGTATTCAGGTTAAGAAGGGTATCTGGTATCTCGATAGTAGATGCTCTAGACATATGACTGGAAAGAAAAGCATGCTCGCTGAATACAAGGAAGAGAAAGGTCCCTCTGTGACTTTCGGTGGAAATGGAAAAGAACATACCCGAGGGTATGGTGTACAGTCAAATGGTACAACCTCCTTCAGAAGAGTCGCATATGTTGAAGGGCCGAAACATAATCTTCTAAGCATCAGTCAGCTTTGCGACATGGATAACAAAGTAATCTTTACTAAGGAATCCTGCTTTGTCGCTGACAAAAAGGAGAAGATATCTCTCAGTGGTTACCGTTTGGAAAATGTTTATGTAATAAACATGGACTCAACAACCACTGAGAACTCATGTTTCTTCTCAAAAGCCTCATCTGATGCCAACTGGCTATGGCATAAGAGGCTATCTCATCTAAATTTCAAGACACTGAATACTCTTTCTTCAAAAGAGTTAGTCACTGGTCTACCTCAACACTCATACGCCAAAGAATCTTTATGTTCAGCGTGTGAAAAAGGGAAGCAGACCAAAGCTAGCTTTAAATCAAAGCAAGTTTCCTCAGTGTCATCTCCTCTACAACTACTCCATATGGATTTGTTTGGCCCAGTTAACAAACAATCCATCGCTGGAAAGAAATATACGCTGGTCATAGTTGATGAATTATCTCGTTATACATGGGTTATGTTTCTCCGTTCCAAGAGTGACACCCCTGAAGAACTCATCACCTTTGTTCGGAAGATGGAAACCCTGAACAATTTGACTGTTCGCTCAATAAGGAGTGATCATGGAACTGAATTCAAAAATAGTTCTCTTGATTACTTCTTTGAGAGTAAGGGTATTTCTCACAACCTTTCTTCAGTGAGAACACCGCAACAAAATGGAGTCGCTGAAAGAAGAAATAGAACAATTATTGAAGCTGCACGTTCAATGCTCAGCGATTCTCACCTGCCTACTCAGTTTTGGGCAGAAGTTGTCAACACTGCTTGTTTTACGCAAAACAGGTCGCTGATAGTCAAAAGATTCAATAAAACAGCCTATGAACCTTTTCATGGGAGAAAGCCCTCAATCAGCTTTCTTCACATCTTTGGATGTAAGTGTTTCATACTGAACAACAGAGATGCCCTTGGAAAGTTTGATCCTAAGGCTGATGATAGAATCTTTCTTGGATACTCCTCAGTTTCCAAAGCCTTCAGAGTCTTCAATCGTAGAAGACAAACTATAGAAGAAACAATTCACGTCACGTTTGACGAATCCCGTTCAGCGAACTCTAAACCGAACGCTGATACTGAAGAACTGAATCAATGGATGTTTTCTCATCTTGGCGATTCAGAAGATATTCCCACTGCTCATCCAGTAGAAAATGATAGTCCCACTATCATTCCAAACATGCAGAATAGTGAAGCTGAAACATCATGGGTCTCAGCTGTTCCAAATATCTCAGACATTCCATCTACCTCTCAGCAATCAGTGAATATAATGACAACTGCAACCATTCCTCTCTTGGCTGACACTCCAGACGTCGCTGAAGCTTCATCTTCAGCTCCTCCAGTTCAGGTTGAGTCAGCGTCTCACGCTCCGGCTCAGCGATGGACTGTAAATCACCCAATTGATCAAATTCTTGGTGATCCAAACGCTGGTATTCAGACCCGACGAAGTGCAGGTAATATTTGTTTATTTGTAAATTTCATTTCACTAACTGAACCAAAGAAAGTAGATGATGCCCTCAAAGATCCAAAATGGGTCAGCGCCATGCAAGAAGAGCTGACTGAATTCGAAAGAAACAAAGTTTGGAAACTTGTTCGAAGACCAACTGATAAAACTGTGATTGGCACTAAATGGGTCTATCGAAACAAGTTGGACGAACATGGTACTGTAACCCGCAACAAAGCTCGTCTTGTTGCTCAGGGATACAGACAAGAGGAAGGCATAGATTATGACGAAACATTTGATCTTGTAGCAAGACTTGAATCTATTTGTCTATTCTTAGCATATGTTGTACACAAAAACTTCAAAGTACATCAGATGGATGTTAAGTCAGCGTTTCTAAATGGAAAGCTGAATGAAGAAGTCTATGTGGAATAACCTCCAGGATTCTCAGATCCTAAGCATCCAGGTTATGTTTATAAGCTGGATAAGGCACTTTATGGCTTAAAGCAAGCTCCACGTGTATGGTATGACACTCTTTCCACTTATCTCCATGTTGAAAAATTTGAGCGAGGTAAGATTGACAAAACTCTATTTTTCAGGAAAGTAAAAGGTCATATCATTCTAGTTCAAATATATGTTGATGACATTATATTTGGTTCTACTAACCCTGAGCTTTGTACTCGTTTCGCTGAAAGAATGAAAGAAGAGTATAAAATGAGCATGATGGGTGAACTAACATATTTCCTTGGTCTTCAGATTAAGCAAACTGAAAAAGGAACTTTTATTAATCAGGGAAAGTATGTTAAAGATATGCTGAAGAAATTCGACTTAACTGAAAGTTCAGCTATGAAAACCCATATGGCACCACCGCTGACACTTGATAAGGACACTAAGGGTGTTCCTGTCAATGTCACGCTGTACCGTGGGATGATTGGCTCACTATTGTATCTTACAGCTAGCCGACCCGATATTATGTTTGCAACATGCTTGTGTGCACGATATAAAGCTGAACCTAAGATATCTCATATGAAAGCTGTAAAGCAAATTTTTCGATATCTTAAGGGTACAGCGAATCTAGGTCTTTGGTATCCCAAAGATTCAGGATTCGATCTAACCGCCTATTCAGACAGTGATTTTGCAGGTTGCAAAATGGATAGGAAAAGCACCACAGGAGGATGTCAGCTCCTGGGTGGAAAGCTGGTGAGTTGGACAAGTAAAAAGCAAAACTCAGTGTCCACCTCCACAGCTGAAGCTGAGTATGTAGCCGCTGGAAGCTGTTGTTCTCAGGTCCTGTGGATGAGAAATCAACTACTGGACTATGATCTTCAGCTCTTGAATATTCCAATCTATTGCGACAGCACAAGTGCCATCGCTATAGCCAACAATCCAGTGCTTCACTCAAAGACAAAACACATCGAAATCAGGTATCACTTTATCAGAGATCATGTGATGAATGGAGATATAGAACTTCACTTTATCCCAACTGATTATCAGTTAGCTGATCTGTTCACCAAACCTCTTGATGAGACAAGGTTCAACTTTCTCATCAGCGAGCATGGAATGCTGAACTTTGAAGGTTAAAATCTTCAGCGGTTCACATTTGATCAGCGATACGATTATACAAACTTGTATAGTCCTCAAGATAAAACAAACTTGTATAACCCATTCTATCATTTTCTCTCTGAATAAACTTGATTCGCTGCTATTCAAGGAATGTTTTTCTCTCTCTGACAAATCGCATGTAAATGCAAGATTTCAAAATAGATTGCATCGCTGAATATCTCTTCCTTAACAGCGATATTTTGAAATATCTTAAAACCTTCACTGATATTTCTATTCAGTGCTTCATGTTTTCAAAAGTATCCCTGAGTTTTTCAAAACCTCAGAGACAACCTAGAATATGAAAGGACAGTTGTGACGTCATTGCAACGGATAAGCCCTGGCACGTTCTTCTTTCTGACACACGTTTGCACGTTTCGTTTACTCGCCAATCAAATGCAAACATGTGTCCGTGTCATGATGAAAATCTTTTCCCGCTCAAGGATTTTCTCTTTCTAAAATCTCTATATAAACAAACTCTTTGTTTATATTTTTCTTTTACGCGAACTTTATCTTCCTCCGCAAGAAAAGATTCACTGTTGCATTTGTGCAAATCTTCAAGAACTGTTCATCATCTTCTTCATCAAACTTCAAGGTTAATATGTTCTTATTCCTTAAAAGAATGCAAATAACTTGTTTCTGATCTAATCTTTGTTTTAACAAGATCAAACAAAAGAACTTCTTAAAAATGAAATCATTTTCTTTCATGGTTTTATGAACACAACCATTTCATGGTTGTTCTTCAAGTTTAAATGCAAAATTCTTAAACTTGTTCTTCACACATTCGTTTTTCCAGAATCCCAATCTTCAAAGAAAACTGGATAAACAAGAATAAATGAGTTTTACCTTTCGTTTTCAAAAACAAGAAAAACCCTAATCTTCATTAAGACATTTTGTCTGAATGAAATGGATAAAATTTGAACCATCTTAATGGAAATCCTTTCCACATTAAGATTATTATTATTTATTAACATCTTTGGTTGAACTGATAATACAGAGAAATGGCCTTGTCTGACATTCCTGCTACCGCTGAGAACATCTCCGCTGATTCTGAGGAAGTGGACATCCTCAGGGCTCCTCAAGTCAAATTTGCCCTTGATAAACTGGATTGGACAAAAGTGAATAACCTCTATGCGCTTCTCGAGTTTCCTCCTCGAAAGCAAGTCACACATCTAGATGATGCTGTGAATTTCCTAAAGAATTGCTGCATCTCCACAGCCCTGACCATAACACCTCCTGCCCATCAGCTGTTGCTCTCACAATTCTGGTACTCAACAAGATACTCTCAACTTCCTTCAGCCAAAGACCCCTCCAAAACAATCGATTGCATCCTCTGCGATATCGAGTATGGCACCATGAAGATCACCCCTGCCATAATTCGCAAAGCTCTCAGCCTTCCCATCGCTACCAAGGAAAAACCTTTCGTACCCCTCCCTGACCCGAAGGATAATTCTGACAGGGAAGCTATCATTGCATTTTTCGATGCAATGGGCTATGTATGGGAAATCGGCAGAGACAAGAAGCCCGAGAAGAAGCTGACGATTATCAAGAAATCAAAAATGCCCAGCGAGATGAATTTCATGACTGCAAAGAGTGGCTCCTCAGACCAAGCCGCTAAACCTCAGCAAGCAATGGGTTATGCTCTGCTGAAAGGTCTCAACATAGACTGGGCATCGATTATCTATGATGACCTAGTTCTAAGAGTGGACACCGTAGCTGACAGACCTCCATGGGTTCCTTACCCGCGTTTCATCAGCGCCATCTTCCAATGTGGCCTGAAGGAAACCTACCCAACTGATGGTGACCTGAAACTCTCTCAGGTCGGCCCGAAGATACTCGACTTCAAACCAGTCGAAAATGAGGTACGTCTCTCTAAACTCTTGACTATTCTTAACCCTCATACTTCTTCTACTTCTGCAGCTCCTTCAGCGGACAAACCCACCGCTGATATCCCAGCTGCTACATATAATCCTCTTAAAAGGAAACAATCTCACACCCAACTTGGTTCTAAAAGGATCAAGAAAACCAAGGAGCAACCCCAGCTCTTTCTGCAGAGCTGAAGGAACGTTCCGTGGTACGCTCTGCCACACCTGAACAACCAATCCCTTCATTCCTAACTTCAGCGTCTTTAAACGCTGAGGTTACAAACTTGGAACCTACCCAACCTCCCTCAGTCTCTCAAAAGACTGATGAAGTGATTCTCAGCGATTCCATCGCTGAACTCAGAACCCAACCTCCATTCTCATCCTTCGCTTCTCCCTCTACTCATTTGGTCTCTCCTCCAGTTCTCGCTGGAGCTGCCATCATTTCTACGGAACCCAAAGCTGACAATCCAGAAATGATGAAGACAGGACCTGCAGGACAATCCATGGGTACGTTTGAAGACGACATGGAACATTTCTCAGGCCATCGGGATTTTGATGAATTCATCAATCCTCCTGCAGGTACACAACAACCCCTAAACACTGTTACTAAACCCCAAACTTCTGAGCTTTCCTTTGTTCATAAGTTTTTATCTGTTACAGGTCCTAACTTGGGAGACATCAACGCCTCTCTGAAGTCTGTGGAGACAAAGCTAACAGGTCTCACCACCACTCTCTCCAACAACTCTTCAGCTGTAACAAACGCTGGAGAGAATCTTTCAAAGCTGACAACGGTGGTAGAGAAGAAGGCTTCCACAGATGACTTGAAGCAAGTTGATAAGACTCTCAGCGAATTTGCTAAGGTGCTCGCTGACATCTTCACAGACTACACCTCTATTAAACACTCAGTTTCATCCGTGTCCAGCGAGGTCACAACGCTGAAGACATCGGTTGGACAACTAGAGGGAGATGTGTCTGCCATAAAGACTGACTTAGGCTCTGTAAAGACCGATGTTGGTTCAATAAAGACGATGATCGAGCAGCTGCTAGACAAAGCGAATACTCCAGCTCCTGCCCCTGCCCCGTCCCTGCATCTGACAACTTCACAGCGGCAGATCGCACTGAGCTGATAAAGATCAATCCTGCTATTTCTGGCCTTGAAGACAGATTAGCAAAGATTGAAAGTTGTATAGGTCTCTCTGGCCAAGAAGACAGAGAACCTACCAACGCTGCTGAATCAACCCATTCCTCCCCCAGTCATCATGAAAAAGAAGGGGAGAAGAGCGCTGAAGATCCGAGCGCTGAAGACCTTTCCCATGATGAATCTATCAGGGGAGAGAAGACAAATGCTGAAGAAACCACCGCTGGACCTCAGGGAGATGAAAACCCTGAGGGAACCGAGAAGCTCGCCTCTGTATCTGAGGGGGAGCAACTCGAAGAAGACGCTGAAGAATCCGAAGCTGAAGGCGATGAAGCCATTGACATCCCTGATAATGAACCATCTTCTTCTCCAAAGAATGATGATGATGATGATGAAGATGATGATGACTTCTTTATCGTCAAACCTGCTCCGAGGATCAAAGCTCTTAAGGGAATTTCGATAAATGAACCTTCAGGGGAGCGGACAAAGACAAAGCCCTCAGCATCTGAAGCTGAGAAAGGCAAAGGCAAACGCGTCGCTGAAGATGACAATCTGACGATCTTGCTTGAAAATCCGGTTTGTCAGGTACACTAAACATCTCTTACTCCATCCCTCCTCTATCATACACTATCAGTTTCTACTACCCAAGCCTATACACTTGAACCAATTCTCTCTATCTGATTCTACCCAAGTTCTTATTTGTAAGATCGCTGTGTTTCAGCTACTCCTCTCCCCTGTTTGAGGATATCGCTGAAGGCTCCACAACTGCGACTTCACCAATAATACCAGCTGCCGCTGAAGAAATAATTCCAGTCTTAGATTTGATCTCTGAGACTGATGAACCAGAAGAACAGCTACTCTCGCGCAAGCGCAGACCTTCCTTGGCTCCTCAAAAGCTAAGTGAAGAGGAACAGAAAAGAAGAGAGGAAATAATAAAGAAATTCGAGGATCAGCGAATAATTCTAAGGCGTGATCAACTGCCTTCAGTTCCTCCAAAGTTCAGAATTTCTAATCGCTGAAAGAAGGGAAGCTGAAGAAAAAGACAGAGAATACGCCATCAAGCTTACTCAACGATCAATAAAAGACCCCAAGCTGAAAAGAGCTCCCCTCGATGTTCAACGTCAGCTATGGGATGATGCTCAAAAGATCGTTAGAGAAAAGACTAAGGTCTCTGATACAACCTTGGAATGGGCGAAACAAATGCTGACCTATCGATCTCGACCATCCAAGATTGTCAAAGTAAACATCAGAGGAAGAATGTTTATTGATGTTCCTGTTGTTGAAGTTGATGTCTACAGAGAAGACGAAACCAAACAAACCTTCTATGCTGCTACATTAGAGAAGTTTGGTCTCTCTGAATGGTTGGAAGTGAAATTAGCCATTCAGGGATCGCGCTCAAAGTTTAAAGATCATGTCAAGAAAATTTTAAATCAACAACTCGACTTGCTCTCTTCTGCTGTGGATATTCCTCCTTCCACTCTTCTTCCTCCTCAATAAAGAAGAGTCCCTGCCAAAGGAAAGAAAGTCTCAGTCTCAGGTCCTCCTATACAAAATGAAACAGGTATTGGTTTCTCTCGTGCTGAAGTTCTTGGCCCTGATGCTGATCTCTCAGCGCTTGACACCTCCCTACCACCTGGAGAAACTTTCATCCCCGGCACAGTTGTAAGTGATCCTTATGGTATATTCTTTTTAGACTACGAAGGAAATCATCACTTTCAACGTATCTCTGAGCTCCATCTCGCTCCCATCGAATAACTCAGAGATCTCGTATACTGGTGTGAAGTCAGACGCGACATTAAAGCTAGACACCTGAAGCCCTTGATTTTTGAGGAAGCTCTGAACAAAAAGAATCAAGGAGTCGATGTACCTGACTGGATGATCCCCACATCAAAGACCCTTGATGAACTTCTCATCAAGGAAGAACCGTTTGACTGATAGATCGCCTCTTTCTTCTATTTTATCAGTTATACTTTTGTACTTGTAATTTATTTCGCTTGTACTTGTAATCTTTCCACTTCCATTTGTAACTCTGATTCAAAGATTAAAGAAAGATTTCAGCGAATGTACTTTACTCCATCAGTACTGAATAGATCCCAGAAAACAGTAAAAGGGACAAATATTTTATGAGTTCTTTTTATCCTTATGTTTTCATTAAATAGCAATTTTCTTTGTTGCTATGTCATAATCAAATAGGGGGAGATTGTTGATCCAAACCCTCAGTGATTTGATAATGACCCTCTCTTATACTTAGTGAAAATTGTAAGTAAACAATATGTATCAGAGTTTCACTATCGCTGATAAGTACTAAGATCTTCCAGTACCGCTGATAGGAACTCTGGCTCTTTAAATTAAACATTCAGCGAACACTGTTCACCATTAATGTTCTGAGTCTGTTCAGTCATTATGGTGATCGCTGATAAGTTAGTTGTTTTACTTATGATCCCTGAAGACAAGTTTCACGTCAACAAAGGTTCTACGCTGAAGTCGAAGATCAAGCCCAAGAACCAGCGACAAGTCTCCTAATGAACTGATGCGGATCAGCGAAGACTCAGATTTGTCCAATCAACGTGAAGTATCAAGTACAAGATTTTAACTATCGCTGAACTCTATCATTCGCTGATATGAAATGATAGATCGCTGAAACATCGAATAGCTGATCATAAAGTCTTCCGTACAAAGTACTTTTGTCTTAACCACCCTTGCACGACTCCGTACGAAATGTCAGAAAAGAACCTCCGAAAATCTGAAATCGTACAACCACTCTGATACTACACTGTTTATTCTTACGGCTACTAAGGTTGTCAACAAAGGTCAATGACATGCAACCAACCAGTTGATGACACGTGTAAAGTGCATACTGACTTGCATTTAATGCATGCAGTATATAAAGAGATGAACCCACTTCATTTTGAAGTAACTTGCTAACTCTGGACAAGTTCAATCTCTAATCTCAAGATAGGTTATTATTAGTAATTTCCTTATCTCTCTTAGTGCAAGAAACCTTTGTGTTCCAACTTGTTTAGATTTAGGATTTATCCTTAATCTTGTTTCCGCAACAAGTTGTAAATTGTTAATGATTTATCAATAAACAATTTATAAAAGTAAATTCTGTGTGTTTGTATTCATCCCCCCCCCCCTTCTACACACTTGTATAACCCTTCGGGACCAATAAAGATACAGAAGTTGAGAAGTGATAATGGGACAGAATTCAAGAATGCCAGACTTGATGACTACCTAACAGAAGAAGACATTTCCCAAAACTTCTCAGCAGCAAGAACTCCACAACAGAATGGAGTTGTGGACAGAAAGAACAGAACTCTGGTAGAGGCAGCCAGAACCTTGTTGGCTGGATCTGTCCTTCCAATGAACTTCTGGGCAGAAGCAGTCTCGACAGCATGTTTTACCCAAAACAGAGTTGTAATAGTGAAAAGATTCAAGAAGACTCCTTATGAACTCATCAACAATAAAATGCCAAATGTAAAATTCTTTCATGTTTTTGGCTGCAAGTGCTATATCTTGAATGACCGAGATCATTTGGGAAAGTTTGATAAGAAAGCAGACGAAGGAATCTTTATCGGTTATTCCTTAACCTCTAAAGCTTACAGAGTCTACAACCTCAGATCTAGGGTTATTCAAGAAAGTGTAAATGTATCCTTTGATGAAAGTACATCAAGATCCTCTGATCGCAAATTAACAGAGGAGACACAAACAGAACAGAAGAAGACAAGTTCTTCAAAAACGAGGGAAGAAGATATCAATCAAATGTTCAACGACTTCTTCGATGATGATTCCTGTGATAGCATCAACAGAGGAGATCAAGCTCAGAACTCAACAGAACAGAATCTGACAGATACATCTCTTACTGGCCCCTTAAATATTTCACCATCTACTTCTCTGTCTACAGGAGTGATACAGAGAAATGAGGAACCAAATCAGAACGAGAGAGAACCTAAACATGAGCCATCATCACCTCTGCTGACAAATATTGGCAGAGACTCCTTGTTTGAAAGCTCACCTTCACAGAGCCCTGTTAATGACTAGCAGAGCAATGAGGCCACTCTTCAGAGTTGTGTGCCACAGAGCCCTGGTCCCAACCGAGAGAGCTCTGACGCTGAAATTCGTCTTTTCCCATCAGAAGCACAAACCCCACCTATTATCCATGCCCCCATGACACGATGGACAAAGGATCATCCTCATCATCTGATTATAGGTGCTGCTGAAGACGGTGTAAAGACAAGATCAGCTACAATCAATAAAGCTTTCTTTGTAAACTTTCTAAGCATGATTGAGCCGAAGAAAGTTTCTGAAGCCTTAGAAGACCCAAATTGGATTCGAAGCTATGCAAGAAGAGCTTCTGGAATTCGAAAGAAATAAAGTCTGGTCTTTGGTTCCACATCCAAAAGGCAAAGCTGCCATAGGAACAAAGTGGGTGTTTAGGAACAAGAAAGATGAAGATGGGATTATCATCAGAAACAAAGCTCGTCTGGTTGCAAAGGGATACAGACAAGAAGAAGGCATTGATTATGACGAAACCTTTGCTCCTGTGGCTAGGCTAGAAGCCATCAGAATCTTCCTTGCCTATGCTGCTCATAAGGGTTTCAAGGTCTACCAAATGGACGTCAAGTCTGCCTTTCTGAATGGCAAACTTCAAGAAGAAGTTTATGTCCAGCAACCACCTGGTTTTGAATGTTCGGAGTTTCCAGACCACGTCTACAAGCTAGACAAAGCTCTCTACGGCCTTAAGCAAGCTCCCAGAGCCTGGAATGAAACTCTGTCCAAATTTCTGTTGATCAATCACTTCGAGAAAGCATATACAGATTCAGACTATGGAGGATGCAGAAATGACAGAAAGAGTACTTATGGTAGCTGCCAACTACTTGGAGACAAGTTGGTGAGTTGGACATCAAAGAAACAGAACTGCGTTTCAACATCTACGGCAGAAGCAGAATATGTTGCTGCTGCTAGCTGTTGCTCTCAAGTGATATGGATGAAAACTCAACTCAAAGATTATGGCTTGGAGTATGGTAAAATTCCAATTCTGTGTGACTCCAAGAGTGCTATTGCCATAACTGCAAATCCAGTTCAGCACTCGAAGACCAAGCACATCGATATAAGGTATCACTTCATAAAGGATCATGTTGAAAAAGGGACTATTGAAATGTACTTTGTTTCAACAGACTTCCAGCTTGCTGACTTGTTTACAAAAGCCCTTGATGAAAGGAGATTTAACTTTTTAATCAGCAAACTGGGTATGCTGAACATGTCCTCCTAACTCTGTTCAAACTCAACAGAGTCTCTGATGTTCCCAACAGAGCTCTGTCAAACAGTTGGGTAGGATAGTTCAACAGAGCTTCTGTCGTTCACCAGAACTCTGTCACGCATATTTTTTTTCATCTCTGAACATTTTTGTTTGTAAATAATGTTTTTTTTTGTATAATTTTTTTTTTGGATTTAAGCTCAATTTTCTAGGGGGAGCTTAAAAGAAAAAACATTGCATGATTTAAGGGGGACCAAGTCAGATCTAAATTTCCAAATCAAAATTGACTGCTTTTTGATCTTAGTTGACAAATCTTTTTGAAGGAAGGAAACCTGTTCTGATGAAATTTTTTTTGATTAATGTCAAGAACTTGCCAGAACTCTGACATCTCACCAGAGACTCTGTCGATTCTCATCAGAGCTCTGTTGCTTATCTAAGTTATGTCTGTTCTTTGACTTCTTTCACATCAGAACCGAATTTTAAATGTTTTAAAGGAAAAAAGATGCAACATCTTGGGTTACTTGACAAAAATGGAGATCACTCAACAGAGGCAATTTAACAAAGCTCCATCAGAGCTCTGTTATTGTGTTCTGCCACGTCATCAGAAACACGTCATCAGAGACGCGGGTCATTCTTTTAAGCGTCAACCACATGTCACCCGCACATCTCTAACCGCGACGGTTTACTTGCACGGAAGTTGTCAGATACAAATCCACGTGGCAATCTCTGATTGAAAGGTCAACCGTCAGCTGTTCGCACGTTCTTACTGTAGCAGCCGTTCCACTATTCAAAACTCGAGTGTCTACAGTACCTATGATCGTGATCCAGCCACACATTCTTCATATAAATACCCATTTCCGTTAAACCATTCCATTTCCTACGCTCTCTGATATTCAAATCCTTGCTCAAACCTTCAAGAACCCTAACCTGCAAAAATGGCACAACCCCAGCATTCTAAAGAATCAAGTCGTATTGGTCCTGTTGATCAGATAATCACTCTTCCATACGAGTTTGCAGAAAACAACCACCAATTAGACCCAAATCCTAGCCTTTACTTACCAGTTTACCACATCCTTTTAGAGTTCTTCAGGAACTCTGAAATCTTCAAAGCTCTAACCGACTTTGACGACAATGTTCCCGAACTATACATCCGTCAATGGTGGACTACCTGCCAGTTTGTAGAAGAACGACGAGGAATCATTGGGAATGTCGATGCTGGAACAGATGGTGGATCAGGTACCATCAGAATAGGGTCATCTACCCTGCGGAGAACTCTTGGGATGAAGACCACTCGACAGCTTGAAATAGCAGCTTACGAGAAACCACCCAACAATACGGTTCTTCTTAACTTCATACGATTTCTAGGATACAACAAAGAAATTGTCAGGATAGGAACCTTCAAAAGACAAAACCTACCGCCTTTTTGGAACTTCATGTTCTCAGCCCTGAACCGAACCCTTACAGGAAAATCTGGGAGTCAAGATCAAGCCACAACTGAAATCCTACAGATAATGTATGGATTATTATTTCAAAGAAACCTCGACTACGCAAGCATTCTCTACAACGATCTTCTAACAGCCGTAAACCTCAAAACCACTGCTATCGCCAAAGGAGGAGAAGTTGGGAAGCACAAATTTCTGAAGAACATCAAATTCCCAAGATTCATTAGCTTGGTGATTAGAAGAGCTTTTGACCGCCTGCAGTTGACCCATCAAGGCAATACCTTCAAGAACTGGGTGATGTGCAGATTTCATCCAACCACCTCAGGCGATTACCCCTTCATCAGACGCGTACCAGGTACAATGCTTTCTCTAATCTCACCGGACCACATCTCTGTCCAAAACTATAATAGTGCTGCTCAACCGCAAGAACCTGCGGTGAGAACCCCAGCATACTTAGGTCCTGAACCATAGTTGGAGAGGTTGAGTGAGGTAATAGAAGAAGAATAAATACCAGAGCGAAGAGCACCCAAAGTGGGGTCTTCCTCTAGAGTGATGGAGGAGGAAGTACAGAACAGAGCATCCCCTATGGAGGCTGTTCATGAGGAAGAAAGGGAAGTTACAGAGGAGATGGCATAGAGTTCGCATCCCTCTGGTAACTCTGAGATAAATGTGATAGAGAGTACTCCCAAGCGTTCTTTATCCATAGAATCCGAGAGAGAAGTGAGCTTAGAAGAAGATGTTCAACCTATGAACACACATGTGCGTTTTACCAGCCCAACTCCCAGTGCAAGCACATCATCTATCCATGAGTATCTAGCTCAAATGGATATTGAAACAGAGGTGCACACCTCGAACCCTAACCAGCCAATACCATCAGAGGCACCTCTTCATGCCTCTGATATGCACGAAGCCGGGGAATCCCTGTTTGGTAATGATGTCAATTCGCCCCATGACATCGATAAGACATATACACACGATGATGCCTCTATGGCTCATCTTTCTAAGGAGGAACAACTTAGGTCCTTGGGTAATTTTCGATTTACCCGTAGGGATTGCCTAACTCAGAGGCAATATGACAGCCTAGTTTCACAAGGATTAACTTGTCTAGATCACAATGTTAACTCCCACGTCTACTTCAATCTCTCAGATTCTGAGGATGAGAGAGCTGAACAGACCAGAACATCTGTAGATGTTTCCCCTGAAAAGGAACATCAATTATCGGGTGGAAGTCCTACAAGAGCCAACCTCAAGACAACTCTTAACGTAGGCACCTCTGAACTCGAGGTTAACTTGAATCCATCTGTTGGAAACAAGGATTTACCCGTTGATATTGTCACAAAAGCAGAGTTTACAGGCTTCTGTGATAGTATCAACAGCTCCTTTAATGAGTATAAACTTATCAATTCACAGAAAGAGGAGCTGATCCAATCGGAGAATGCTTCTCTCAGAGAAGAGCTACAAAGGATGACATCTGCTCTCGCTGAAGTTACTCAGAGCTCTGTTGAGGCCGAACGACTAAGAACAGAAGCTGCCAGAATCAGAACAGAGGCCGAACAGATCAGAGCAGAGACAGAAAGAGCCAGAACAGAGGAAATTGCCAAGTTAACGGCAGAATTGGCAGAACAGAGAAAGATCAGAACAGAAGAAGAACGGGTCAGAGCAGAGGAAAGAACAAAGATCTTCACAGAACTATCCGCTCTGAACACCCTCGTAACAGAAAACCACACCGCCCAAATGAACAGAACCTTACATATTCCTTCCTTGATTCTATCTGACTCCAACATCAGAGCCCTAACAGAGGTAATCAATAACTCTGTTAAGACTGCCATCACAGAAGCCACAACCTCAGCAACTCCTATCAACATCTCTGGCCCAAGACCAAATGACCTGCCTGTGACAGTCGGCCAGATGGGAGACTTCAGCAAAAAGGTCTTAAGCAGAATGATGTATGTGTCTTCAAAGTTTGTGATGAAAGCCCAGGCGACAGAGAAACATGTCCAAGCATCACTTGATACAAACAAAGTAAACTTTGCTGATCAAGTTGATGAAATCCGCACGGCTGCAACAGAACTTCAAGACGTCCTTCTACAAGCTGCAACAGAACTTCAAGACGTCCTTCTACAAGCTGCAACAGAACTCAAAAGTCTAAATCTCCTGGAAAAGACCAGCAGAAGGCACACCTGAAGGCGAACCTTCTGCCAAACGAACGAGGTTTGTTGTTCCGCCCTCACCAGGTACAGGAGCCGCTATCTCTGATGATGGAGATGACTTCGATGGTCCATCAAATGATCAGCCTGGTGAGTCCTCGGATCAACAAAAGGGGGAGACAGAGAAGGAGACAGAGAAGGAGACAGAGAAAGAGAAAGAGACATAGAATGAAAAGGAAATAGAGAAGGTAACAGAGGCATCGGGATCTGTTAAGGGAAAAGAGAAGGTAACAGAGGTTGAGGTCACAGAGGCTAAACAAACAGAAGCAGGAGACCGAGGGAACACAACAGAAGACTTGCCAGATACGACCATGGTGACATTCGAATATATGTTCAAAGATAGGGTGATCAAGCCAACAGAACCCTCATCTCAACCACCAGAGGTAATTATCTTGGACACCCCTCCTACTTCACCAAGAACTGAACTAGAGAGAACAGAACCATTCTCTGCTGAAGAACCAAGCCAAAGCCAACCCCAAGAGTTTGTTCATCACATCGACAGACTCAATACCGAAACCCATGAAGACCCAAACCCCATGCAAACCGAACAGAACCCCGAAGCCTCGAATCAACATTCTGGCAAACCACCGCTAGAAGAAATATTTGCCTATCTCTATGGCGATCATGATACGATACCTGTCAGTGCCGTGCCAATCAATCCATACTACAGCCCGTGCAGGATCAATACGATCTCTGGTGTCAGACGAAAATTCATCGAAACCAAGTCTGGTCTGAACAGAAACATCAACTTCAACTTTGGAATCCGCAGAATCGTAGACATCAAGCACAAGATCTTTCGGCACAACAGAATAACGATGACGTATCATGAGTTCATTGTTGAATCTAACGATGGAAGAGTTGAGACCTTCAATGAAAATGATCTCGTACTTCTGCACCCGTACGATCTAATTCAACTCCACGCCTACTGTTACAACTTCAGTGACAGATATAAAGAGGCAAGAACAGCACTTCCTGAGGTACGCTTCGCTATGCAAGAGCACATAAATCTGAGGATTCAGATAGACTTCCGACTGCACGACCGAATGAGAGCCATGAAGGCTATGAACACTTCAAAACTGGAACAGTAGTTGGAGATCCTCCAGTGTTCATCTGCCGACAAAGGAAAATAAAGAAGGCCCTCAGAGCTTCTGAAGCACACAAGTACTCAACAGAGTCGCTGGAATACCTCAGAGACATCATCCAAGATCTCCCAAGAGATAAATGTCCGGAAGAGCAACAGAGAAACTTCATCACTCAGATCTACCTTATGCTCAACTTCCGAGAACTCATCAGAAGATTTGACAGAATCTTAAGGGGATATAGTTTTTCTTAAATGTACTAGTCTTTTTAAACTTTTTGTAATTCTCAAAGATTAGTACAAGGCTTTCGACAGAGGTAAACGTTCTCTGTTCTTTTGTTTAAATCTCTGTCAATTGTAAATTTTTATTTTCAATACTTAGGGGAAGATTGTTAGCCCCAAGTATTTGCAATGTAAAAGTATTGAAAATAGCTCAAGTCAGAAGACCAACAGAGATCCGACAGAAGACTTGGAAGAAGTTCATCAAGAAAACCAACAGAGCTCTGACGGATCCAACAAAGCTCTGTCGAAGACTTCCAACAGAAGAACAAGTATTTAGCAGAAGACCAACAGAGCTCTTGCAACAGAGCTCTGGTGAAGAGAAGACCTCTGTCAGCCTAAGTCTCGTATAAAATCTCAAGTGTCCAGACACGTGTCCATACTTTCCACGTATGCCCTAAGAATTGGAGACACACTTTCCACGTGTCACTCCAGGGTACGATAGTACACTGTCTACACTTTATCAGGGCTATAAATAGTGAAGTAGTGGCACAAACATTTGTAAGTTTTTGGAAGAGTTGTTTTCCACATTTGTTTAAGCACACACTGCTGCAATCCCGAGCACTACTTCCGTACGATATTCTTGTCCTGTGAGATTTTCACACACACTTGAACGTGTTATTGGTGTGATTTCTTTATCAATATACGAGCAGCTTTTATATCTGATTTTGTTATCATTTACTGTTCGATATTTGATTCTCACGGTTCATTTTATCGTTTGCACAATCACTCACTTTAATGGCGTTATTTAATATGCTTCCGCTGCCTATTTCTTTACCATTATCGTGATACAACGTGAGTCTGGGATCCTACACACTGCTTTATAAACTGTTTTTAGGACATATTTGAAAATATTTGTCCTAGAAAACTGTTCTGGAAAAGTTTTTGTTCGTGATGCTCCTTTTTGAGTGTCTAGATTGGGCGACAAAGACTTTTTGATGGAATGAGCTCTTCGTCCCAAAAGACCTTCTTCTGTAACCTTTTGTTCGAGTAAATCCTTAAAGAGAACATTTGAGTTTGATCGGTTGAGTTCTTGTATGAGATTTGTAGTTTATAGAGGATTCTGAATACAGAAGCTCTGTTGAGCTCAGTAGAAGCTCTATTACACTAAAAATCTCATAACAGAAGTCTCGTAAATCTTTTTGATCAAAACTTGTTTGGTATATTTTAAACAATGTTTCTAGGATATATTTAGAAATGTTTGTCCTAGAAAACCGTTTTCAAAAAGGATTTGTTTCGATATACTTATCTTTTGGCTCTCTCTTGCTCGGCATAATAACTGATTTTTGTGAATCATAAGTGATCACTTCTCCACTTTGGCTCCCCCTTGAATGATCAACTTCTGTAGATCATTTCAAGTTCTCCTTCTGCTCCCCCTTGATCTATGCTTGGGTAAAAATTTGATAAGTAATGCTTATGGCATAGATCAAGTTTCTCAGAGGTTCTGTAAAGATTGTCAGAGGTTCTGAGCAATCCCATAGAAGCTCTGTTGAGTATTGAACACTTGGTGATTGAGAATTTACATACAGAAATAACTTAAACTACAAAACAAAAGCAATGTATTTACATATTTACAGAAGATTAAGTTATACTTACAGAGGTTTTAACTCATGTATATTATTCCCAACTTACCCACCAAGAAAAGGAATCTTTTCTCATCTAGTGCTTTGGTGAATAAGTCTGCAAGCTGGTACTCTGTAGATACGAAGTGCATTTCGATTGTCCCATATTCAACATGGTGTTTCAGAAAGTGGTAACGGATATCGATATGCTTTGTTTTTTAGTGCTGTACTGGATTGGAAGAGATGGCTATGGCGCTCTTTGAGTCACAGAAGATGGGAATCTTGAATATGATGTGGCCATAGTCCTTAAGCTGAGTTTTCATCCACAGAACATGGGAGCAACAACTAGCAGCAGCAACGTATTCGGCTTCTGCTGTAGATGTGGATACGCAGTTCTGCTTCTTAGAGGTCCAGCTGACTAGTTTACCACCTAGGAATTGACAACTCCCAGAGGTACTCTTTCTGTCGAGTTTGCATCCTCCATAATCTGAATCTGTATAAGCTTTAAGACCAAAACCAGAGTTCTTCGGATACTAGAGGCCAAGATTTTTGGTCCCTTTGAGGCATCTGAAGATCCTCTTTACAGCATTATAATGGGATTACTTCGGGTTAGCTTGATATCTTGCACAGAGACATGTGGCATGCATTATGTCAGGTCCACTAGCAGTTAAGTATAACAGAGACGCAATCATTCCTCTGTAGAGCGTGCACTCTATAGGTATGCCATTTGCATCTGAGTCTAACTTATTTCCTGTGGCCATTGGAGTTCTCATTACAGAGGCATCAGAGAGACTGTATTTTGAAAGTATGTCAGAGACATATTTAGCTTGATTTATGAAAATTCCCTCTGATGATTGTTTTACTTGGAGTCCGAGGAAGAAAGTTAATTCTCCCATCATACTCATTTCAAACTCACTCTGCATGAGTTTTTCAAACTTTTTGCACTCTTCTGTATTTGTAGACCCAAAAATTATGTCGTCCACATATATTTGTACAAGCATAATTTCATCACTTTTTCGTTTATAAAACAAAGTTGTATCGGTCGTACCTCTGTCGTAACCATTATCGAGAAGAAAGGTAGAAAGTCTTTCATACCATGCTCTTGGAGCCTGTTTCAGTCCATACAGAGCTTTGTCGAGGTAGTACACATATTTTGGGTACTTAGAGCTTTCAAACCCTGGTGGCTGTTGGACGTATACTTCTTCTTGGATTTCACCGTTTAGAAAAGAGGATTTTACGTCCATTTGAATTACTTTAAAACCTCTGTGGGCTGCGAAGGCTAAGAAGATTCTTATGGCTTCGAGCCGTGCGACAGGGGCAAAAGTTTCATCGTAATCTATGCCTTCTTCTTGTCGATATCCCTTGGCCACCAATCTTGCTTTGTTTCTTATGACCACCCCATCTTCATCCTTCTTATTTCTGAAGACCCATTTAGTTCCTATGGCTTGTTTTCCTCGTGGCAGAGGAACTAAAGTCCATACTTTGTTTCGTTCAAGCTGTAGAAGCTCTTCTTGCATAGCGTCTACCCAGTTTGGGTCGTCAAGGGCTTCAGAGATCCTTTTTGGCTCGATCACACTAATAAAGTTTGTAAAGAAACAAAAGTTAGCAGTGGCAGATCTTGTTTTTACCTTTTCAGCAGGTTCGCCGATTATAAGACTTGGAGGATGGCTTTTTGTCCATTTTGTTGTTCTTGGGAGATGGTCATCGATTTCATCAAGTTGATCTTCAGAGGTTTCTAATTGTTGTTCTGGTACAGCCTCTGTCGTAGATTTTGCTTTCGTGCTTGATCCTACAGCTTGTGTATCATCTTCTGTTGGCTCCCCCTCGGCATTTGCATATGTATGATTAACAGAGGAAGATGAATTATTTAAGGGACTAGTTAGAGATATACCTATCGCGTTCTGGCTGGCAGAAGATGATTCTCCAGAGGCTCTGATGGCTCCAGTAGAGGGATCAATGTCGTCATAGAACATCTCTTGAAATAGAAGATTTAAGTCTTCTTCTCTTGTTTTTTAGATGCCAGAGGATTCCCCTTTTAGACCGAGTTCTGAACTGATTTGTTCAGAAGTCTTCTGGAAGGTGTCATCAAAAGAAACATTTATGCTTTCTACGATCGTTCGAGACCGCAGAAGATAAACTCTGTAGGCCTTGGAAATTGCAGAGTATCCTATGAACTTGCCTTCATCTGCCTTTACTTCAAACTTTCCTCTTGCTTCTCTATCATTTAAGACGAAGCACTTGCATCCAAATACATGGAAGAACTTGATGTTTGGTCGTCTTTTGTTGATCAAATGATATGGTGTTTTGATGTGTCTCTTTACGATGGTTGATCGATTTTGGGTATAGCAAGCGGTTGATACTACTTCTGCCCAAAATGTCGTTGGTAATCCACATGCGGTTAGCATAGTTCTGGAGGCCTCCACAAGCATGCGATTCTTTTGTTCGACCACGCCATTCTGTTGTGGGGTGCGTGCAGCAGAGAAGTTCTGTGAAATTCCTTCTTCTGTAAGATAGGCTTCAATGACAGAGTTTTTGAATTCTGTGCCATTGTCTCTTCTCAGATTCTTAATCCTGCACTCATACAGAACTTAGATTCTCTTCATTAAATTTATCAGTATGTTTGGAACATCTGATTTCTTTCTGACAAATTCAACCCATGTAAATCTTGAGAATTCATCGATCAAAACAAGCAGATATTTCTTGCCACCTAGGCTCTGTGTAGATATTGGACCGCAGAGGTCAACATGTAGCATGTACAGAGGTCTAGGGCAAGATACATCAGTTTTGCCTTTATGGGAAGCTTTTTTGAGTTTTCCCATTTCACAGGCAGAGCATAAATGATCTTTATTAAATTTAACGTTTGGTAGACCTTTGACTATATCAAGTTTTACAAGTTTATCAAGAGTATGAAAGTTTAAATGGCAGAACCTGTTGTGCCATAACCAGGCTTCTTCGCTTTTGCATGCAACAAGGCATATTTTGTCTTTTTTGTTCTTTGCATTGAAGTTCATGAGATATAGATGTCCTCTTCTTTCGGCTCGCAGAAGTTCAATTCCTATGTCCTCGCTCTGTAGAGAGCAAAAGGTTCTTTTGAACATTACGTCGAATCCCGTATCGCATAGTTGACTAACACTGAGAAGATTGTGTTTAAGGCCATCAACATATGCAACTTTGCATACGGTTATATTTTCCTTCTTTATGACTCCGTAACCTTTGATGTACCCCTTTTTATTGTCTCTAAAAGTCACAGATCCACCATCGTTCTTTTCTTTGTATGTGGATAGAAGACCTCTGTCGCCAGTCATGTGCCTCGAGCATCCGGAGTCTACATACCAGATCGGCACATACTGCTTCTGCAAGACAATCAGAGAGTTTTAGGTACCCATATCCATATGGGTCTAGTTTTGTTAGGGGTTTTCAAGTTTGCCTTAGCATTCTTTGTCTTTGTTTTAGCTTCTGTTGAAGAAACATTTTGTTTCTTCTTACCCTTGGATTTATCATTTTCTTTGGGTACAGTAAGATGACAGTGTGGACTTTTGAAGTGTTGGTTTAATTTAAACATAAGATTAAAGCAATGACAATATTGAATGTGCGAAGAGATTTGCTTGAACTTTTCATTGAATACATTAAATGGGGGCACAGAGGCATTACAATTTATCCTAACATTAGACTTTCTATTACAAGAAGGTTTATGTAGGCTAGATTGTTGTTTGCAAAATCCTTTGTTGAGTGCGGCCTTCTGTGTTCCCCTTCTGTGGTGAACTTCTGTAGATTTCACTGTCACGAAAGAAAAAGATTTGTTAATTTTAGTCCATTTACCCTTCTGTTGCCATGTTAGTTTTTCTTTAACAGGTTTTAAGGGTTTTAAAATCTTTGAATTTGTTGGAATTTGAGTGGACATTAACTTCTGTTGTTTGATATTTTCAAGCTCAAGAGAGGTTTTGGCTTGTATGCACATATTCAAAAAGTCTGGACAGATAGGAATTGCAGTGATATTCTCCTTGGGAGGAACAGTTCTGTTAAGAACTTCAGAGGTTTGATTAAACTCCTCTGTGTCACTAGGTCCGATCTCTGACTTAGAGTCAGTCTCTGATTCATCAGAGGATGAATCGTCCTCATATACAGAGGTTGAGTCACTTGGTTCTCTTTTGATAGAGGCTGGACTTTCAGAACATGTGCCATACTCACTTTCTTCCTTTTCTAAGAAACTATCTTCTAAGTTAACAGAAGTATCTGTTAAGTTTTCTTCAGAGAGATATTGATCGCTGAATGATGTACAGAGGTTTTCTTCAGAGATATCAAGTTTTTCTTCTGTAATTCTTGGCTTGAACTCAGGTGCCTCTGCTGATAATTTCTTTTCAGAATTCATCATGCAGACAAATGCAACTTGAGTTTGAGTCTCGGGATTACCAAACTTGAAGATTCCTATCTGATCTTGAGTTTTCAGATACCTCTTAGGTTTGGATTCTCTTTTGACAGAGATTGAAGGTGACAAATCTGTGTTTTCAAACCACACATTTGTCATCTTCAGAGGTTTCCTCTTGTGAGGTTCCCCAGAGACTTTTTGCCTTTTACTTACAGAGAGAAGATTTGGAAATCCAGGTTTTCTTGTATCTCTAATGTGAAATAGAGAGGACAGAGACTTGTCTCTTTTGGTTCTGGTATAAGGATCTATATCACAGAAGCCAATTCCCCGTCTCCCTATTTGTGTGTTTATTTTTTCGTACACCTTCTGAGCATCTTGAAATTTTTTAATTTGAAGATCTCTTCTGAGTAAATCTTGACAGAGGACTTCTCTTTCATTTTGAAAATAATTTTTAAGAGCTAGGATGTTCATTCTGTCGCACTCAACGTCCATTAGTTCTTTAGACTTTGTTTTCAAATAAGAATTAAGTTCAGAAATCTTTTCTTTTAAAGGATTTAACTTTTTGTTCCAGTCCATTTCAATTTTTTCTTTTTCTTTAAAGATTTTAGTTTTTTCTTGAGTGAGAAGTCTAGCTTCTCTCTCATAGAAGGTGAGCTTTTTCTGAATATTTTCACATGTCTTTTTCATTTCAGTGTATTCAATGTTAAGTTTAATCAAATCATCTTCTGCAGTATTAGAGTTAGAGGTAGAAGTGGATACCTCACTGTCGGAGTCGGAGCTAACTTCAGTCATGCCACAGAATAGAGCATTCTTTGTTTCGCCTTCGTCAGAGGATGTGTCTGCCTCCCAGATTTCTTTGTTCACCATTAGTGACTTCTGAGCGTAGTATTCAGCTTTCTTTTTGTAGAAAGCTGCATCCCTCTGAGGGCGATTTGACTTGCTCCTGCATTCGTTGGCAAAGTGACCTGGCTTTCCACAGCTGTAGCATCCTTGGTTCTGTGTGGAGTTTCCATCTCTGTCATCTGACCTCTGTCGGTCACCACTTCTTTCAGTTCGGCATTCATTTGCGTAGTGGCCTGGCTTACCACATTTGTAACACTCTTGAATCTGTGGAGTGTTGCCAGCTTTGTCTTCTGACCTCTGTCGGTCATTTCCTATGTCATTTCTGTCACGTGACCTCTGTCGGTCTCCACTTCTGTCGTTTCTGTCGTTTGACCCTTCTCTCTCTCGATTATCTCTTTCATATCGTTCATTACCAGATTTCTTCTGGTATCCTCTGCTGAATTCCCTAGTCAAAAGAGCTAAAGATTTAGCTATCGAGGCCAGGGTAGTTTCTTCTTCTGCTGCTACTTCTTCTTCTTCTTCACTTTCCACCATCATGTTTTTCTTCTTCTTCTCCTTTCTTTCCTCTACTGCTTTCTCTTTCTTTGGTTTCTCTCTAGCCTTTGTAGTGTTACCAACCAATGCAATGTTCCATAGAGGTCTGATATGGGCTTTTGCTTGTGCTACCTGAGGCTCTTGTGCTGCCAATGTTCCATAGAGGTCTGATAGGTTCCAGGAATCTAAGTCTTGATTTGTTTGCAGAGACATAGATAACTGAAGCCATTCTTCATTAAGAGACTTCAGGAACATAACGTTGTTTTCTTCAGAGGTTCTGTGGATGCCGAACTTCTTGCACTTGTTTATTAGAGAGTTGAACCTATCATACGTAGTCTGCAGAGATTCGGTTGGCAGAGCTTTAAAGGCATAGTATTCATTTATGTATTGAGCTCTGCGGTTCTTCTGGGTTTTGACTCCTCCTTCTAGTTGTTTTCCTGTTCTTTCCATAGATCATATGTAGGTTCACATGCATCCATGGACTGGAAAAGGTCATTTGGAATGGCCATAATCAGAATTCTCTTAGTTTTATGAGCAACTTCGTATTTAGCCCAATTAGGATCAGACCAATTATCCTGGGTCTTTGGTTTCGTGTGTTCTGGGATTTCTGGTGTGTCTTCTGTGCTAGGAACACGAGGTACAGTTATTATGGGAACGAAAGGAGGGTTACGGATATAATAAACCAATTCTTTGTCAGTACCTTCAAATAAGTGAATCATTCGAATCTTCCATTGAGGGTATTCTTCTCTAAGAAGAGTGGGAGGTTTGGTTAAGGAACACGCAGAGAGGAAGTTGTTTGTACTCGTCATTTTTAGAGAGATAAATTATCCAGAAAAGGGTTTGAACAGCAAACTTTTCAGAGTATGAAGTGGATGCTTCGTATGAAGTTTTTAAGCTTAAAAGCTTTAAGCTGACCACTAAAATGGTGTTTTTAACCAGAATAACATATTCTATAAGTTTACCAAAGTTCGAATGAATCGAAAATGGCAGAAAAACATAAACTGTTTGAATAATATGAAGAATAGGTTAAAAATCCAACTTTCTACCAAAGATCATAGTTATAGAGCGGATCCCTTGATATTAAAAATCAAGGTTTGCTCTGATACCAATTGTTGGTTCCTGTTTTGCTTAAACAATGATCTTAACTTTCAGTTAGTTCAGATTGTATGGTGCGGAAGCGTATTTAAGAACTGAAAGATAATGTAAGGTAGAAGAACACACAATATCAAATAAACAGTATGTAAGAACAGATGAATATTTCCAAGATTATTGTATTTGATATATATTAAGAACACCAAGAACTTCAAAGGTTTAACAAGAAATCTGCAGTTAATGGTGTGTGTGAGAAGAGCAAAGCTTAATGATATATGTGTATTTTCGTGGTGGTTAAGCTTAATAGAAGAACTCAACATGAGTCTTCTATTTATACTACTTCTAAAGGGGACATACTTTAGACAATAAGAACTGATATACAGTAGACAGGATTGGGTGAACAGTAGCTTGGTACGATGTTCATTTAATGCGCATGTTCCAATTCTGACAGAGCCCTATCAGAGTTTGACACGTGTAGTTGATGTCAGGGCACGCCTGGAACAAGTGGATGAACGGATCCTGGAACAGTAGAAAGATATTTGTAAATCTTCTAAGTCTTCAGTATAAACCGCAGAGGCTCTGTCAAGGGTGACAGAGGTTCTGCGGCTCGGTCCTCTGTGAGCAGTCTTCTGCTGATTCTTGCCTTCGGTATTCTTGGGTTCTTCTGCAGGGCCTCTGTGGGTGACTTCTGTACTTAGACTATTTTCACTACTTTTACAAACAGAAAGATTGGAGCTAACACTTCATGAAGCGGGCCTCCTCCCCCGATTTAGGATGTTAGGATATTGTAATTAAATATTGTATTAGAACTTTGTATGTGGATATTGTAATATTGCGTTTTGGAATTAGGATTAACGTTTTTCGATATTGATTCAAAAAGGGCAGGTTTTGTACAAAAAATTGTTATTTTTAATTAAAAAATAAATACGTACGGATTACCGACACATAATTCGTTGCTTGTTTTAGTTTTAATTTTATTTTTTTTGATAACTAACAATTTGTCGCAAAACCTCTGTAATCCATCGTGAGCCCTCAGTAAAGGTGGTCGTCGATGAAACGACGCTATTATTAGCCGCCAGTAATCCGTCGGAAATTCAATCGCCCACGAATTTTGTTGCGACAAAATTTGACCGACCAATTTAATCCTTTATTTGTATTAAAAGATTTATATATTTAATCCATCTCAAAAATAATTTATAATAAAACAAAGGTACTTTGTTTTTAAATAAAAGCTAAATTAATTAGGGAGACACTCTAATTATTAAGCTATTTTTTTAAATAAAAACTAAATTAATTGGGAGGAACAAAAATTGTTATTGCGTGGGATTCAAACCTTGGTATCCTATAGACAACATAGGAACACACGGAAGGATTTTGCCAATATTGCATCAAATAATTTATATACTAACTTTATTATAAGTAAGAAAAATAAAAATAAAAATCGGAGGCCCCCGACGGTCGGAGGCCCTGTGCGGTAGGACCACTTCGCACACCCCAATGCACGACCCTGAGTTTCATACACCTTTACAATAGAATATACTAACTAATTTGTACCAGCGGCAAACTCACGATTTATGGAGAGCTGGTGCACCTTTGATGTGGATCAAAGGCCAAAGAGTATCCCGATATGTTTTTAGTCAAACTTTACGGTTTCTTTTGATTTTTTAGTTTTATTTGATGTAGAGGGTTTTAAGTTTTTTTAATTTGATTCTAAGGGACTTTGCTTTTGGTTTTTTTAGGTTGATTTTGAGACCCTTTTACGTTTTCAGAGACTTTAAATAGTCTAGCTTGTGCAACTTTTATCCCACAAAAATAATCTACATGCAAAAGTTGGTTGAATTGGTATACGTGAACACCGATAGGTCTTCATAGGCATAGGTATATCCGTATTTCTGACTCAACTCGATGGATCATAATTCAAATTATGCGATGCATTATGTCCTAATATATGATTTTGCATCAATCCCTTATAATTTTTGGACAAGTTTTTTAATTAAACCAATTTGAATATAGAGGAAGGTTCAGGAGAAAATCTCAAAAAATAAAAAACTGAAGAACAACCTAATAGCCCTTTCATCTACACGGTATACCAGTAGGTTAAGTTGTTTTTTTGGTTTTATGCACAAGTGCATCATGCATTTGTGGATATATACTGTCCAGATGGAGATGGAGGGCTATCAAAGTGTTCCTTAGTTTTCCGTTTTTTTGAGATTTTCCCTTGAACCTGGCCCTTTGAATATATATGCAAATATATTTATTTTAATCTTTTTAGTCTTGTAAGATTTACAAATTATAATTATGTGTACACAACCAACTCATAACACCATTTAAAGCCAATGAACCATAAATATATGTTTGTCTGATGTTGAATGTCAGATAGCTGCTCTAAAAGAGCGTCCTATGATCAACGTGTACATGAAGAGATAGAAAAAGAAGGTATTGGAGCAGCAAATGAAACAGTTTGAAGCCTTCACGAAGCGGGGGCAGGACGAAAACTCTCCTCCTCCCCCGATTTAGGATGTTTGGATATTGTATTTAAATATTGTATTAGAACTTTGTATGTGGATATTGTAATATTGAGTTTTGGAATTAGGATTAACGTTTTTCGATATTGATTCAAAAAGGGCAGGTTTTGTACAAAAAAATGTTATTTTTAATTAAAAAATAAATACGTGCGGATTACCGATGCATAATTCGTCGCTTGTTTTTTTTTTTTTTTTTTTGATAAATAACAATTTGTCGCAAAACCTCGGTAATCCGTCGTGAGCCCTCAGTAAAGGAGGTCGTCGATGAAACGACGCTATTATTAGCTGCCAGTAA
The DNA here is from genome assembly GCA_033807775.1 of Saussurea involucrata. Taxonomy (NCBI): domain Eukaryota; kingdom Viridiplantae; phylum Streptophyta; class Magnoliopsida; order Asterales; family Asteraceae; genus Saussurea; species Saussurea involucrata. The sequence continues at coordinate 46,252,899 of CM066323.1, forward strand.
TTCGTCGCTAGTATCCGTCGGAAATTCAATCGCCCACGAATTTTGTTGCGACAAAATTTAACCGACCAATTTAATCTTTTATTTGTATTAAAAGATTTATATATTTAATCCATCTCAAAAATAATTTATAATAAAACAAAGCTACTTTATTTTTAAATAAAAGCTAAATTAATTGGGGAGACACACTAATTATTAAGCTATTTTTTTTAAATAAAAACTAAATTAATTGGGAGGAACAAAAATTGTTATTGCGTGGGATTCGAACCTTGGTATCCTATAGACAACATAGGAACACACGGAAGGCTTTTGCCAATATTGCATCAAATAATTTATATACTAACTTTATTATAAGTAAAAAAATTAAAAAAAATCGGAGGCCCCCGACAGTCGGAGGCCCGGTGCCGTAGGACCACTTCGCACACCCTAATGCACGGCCTGAGTTTCATACACCTTTACAATAGAATTGGTACTATATATATGATGTCAAATAAATTAAGAGAATTTAATAAAATATTGAGTAAATTACATGATTGGTCCTATGGTTTACACGAAGTTTCACCGTACGTCCTCAATTTAAAATAATTATGCAAAACGTCTCCTTCAACCATCGTGACCCCCTTCTTCCCTTCCTCAACCACCTTCATCCCATCAAGAACACGGAAGCGTCATGGAACATTGAAAACACAAAAGCATCAAGAGAGTTATGGAACATTAAGGACAACAAGAACAAATTTATATAAATTCATTAAAATATATGTAATACAAACCTATATAAGATCAAAACCCTAAATCAAGCTTAGTTTGCTATAATCAAAACTCTAAATGGAAAAAAAAAATGAAAGCGTGGCTCCCTAAAATCGAAAGAATATAAACCCATATCTCAATCTTGAAAAATAAGGCTTAAAAACATCTCCATAAATTCCTGTTCAAAACCCATAACTCAATTTGATTCAAAAACCTAGATCTTGATCAACCAGAGCTTCAAAAACTCAAAACTCAGTTGCTTCAAAAACATCGAAGTCAAGTGAGTGAAATAGGGAAGCGGGAGGAGTAACTGTAGGTGTTAGTAGGTGTTGGTGGTGGGTGAAAGCGGATTAGAAAACATGGATACTCAGAAATGGACGTCTTCAAAAAACTCCGACAACTGAGACTTAAATGTGCTAAGGCGCTGGCTCAAAGCTAGGTCGTAGACCGTGCTACGGGAGCTGTCATATATAATCAACAACATACGATCAAGCTTGAAGATCCCGAGCACCCAATGAAGGGGATGAATGCATATGGGGATGTACACTTGAAATATTAGAATATTAGACAAATAGTTAGCAACAAACAACTTAAATAAAATAGATGTAAATTGATTTTCATACCGTATCGAGGTCCGCCCAAGCAAGCCCTTCCACACCATTGCAGAGCCGATACACGGACTCGGCACCTTGATCCGCCCGGACCATCATTTCAAAGAAATTACTTATCATGATCGTCCATTTCGCGGATGGAGGACGCGCCGATTGGAGCATGCTGACCCAACAGTCAATATGATATACACAAAACATAGATTGTTAGACATGTAATATAAAATATATTTGATTATATGACTATAGTTAAACTTCAATACTAACCAGATCCTCTAGTTCAGAGTCAGTCGGGTTAGATGCCAGTAGTACTTCAAAAAACCGGTTGGAAATGTCCAGGTTGGCGTAAAGGCTGTATATTAGGTGGGGGAGGCAACCAGTCCGACACATTTTCAATATATCCGACGCCGAAAGGCGCTCTGGTGAAGTCACCTTTCTCTTTCCCGCTTTCTTTCTCTGTCCCTTTCCCTTTCCCGCTCCATTTGCATTCACCCTTGTCATGGCTTTCTTCACAGGTACCGGTGTGGTAGATCCTTGCCTTGTCCATGGGCTACAAAATATTGTTGCAGCTACCCTATTCCGAACCGGCTTAGAAGCTCCTGCCACCGCCGTCTGTGGTGCTACCACATCCATCGGGTCAACTTCCGGCTCACTGAAGTGCTCTTCCGCCGGGACGGTGTTAATCCCTGACCCCATCGACTGAAAGTTAAGTTATTATATATTTTAAGTACAATTTCATCATGTTCACAATTAAACCAAAACTACTAAGATAACTTACATTTTGCGGCATGTAAGGTGGCGGTGTGACGTACGACGACCCCGACATATCGTATGTCGTCGGCATTTCCGGCTTGTAATACCCCTCGGATATCCCAAGGAGCTCCGTCAATGATGGTGTGGACGTAGTGGAGAAATACCCCTCGGACATCCCGACCTGCGTGACATTGGTCATTATAAGAGTTACAAACTTAGGAACCAACATATAACTATAATGGTTATTCAATGTGACTTACAGTCTTCGAGAATGACGGATAGGATGTGGTGCCAAACGTCGTCATTTGGGGTGTGTAACCCCCTGCCTCCGACATCCCGATCTGCGTGACATTGGTCATTATAAGAGTTACAAACTTAGGAACTAACATATAACTATAATGGTTATTCAATGTAACTTTCAGTCTCCGGGAATGACGAACAGGATGTGGTGCCAAACGTCGTCATTTGGGGTGTGTAACCCCCTGCCTCCGACATCCCGACCTGCGTGACATTGGTCATTATAAGAGTTACAAACTTAGGAACTAACATATAACTATAATGGTTATTCAATGTGACTTACAGTCTCCGGGAATGATGCATAGGATGTGGTGGCAAACGTCGTCATTTGGGGTGTGTAACCCCTGCCTCCGACATCCCGACCTGCTTGACATTGGTCATTATAAGAGTTACAAACTTAGGAACTAACATATAACTATAATGGTTATTCAATGTGACTTACAGTCTCCGGGAATGATGGATAGGATGTGGTGGCAAACGTCGCCGGTCCCCCTGTCCGAACGGAGCGGATATCGGCGTCGTTCTCGACAGCTAAAACAAATTTGGATCGTAATATTAATATACAAACTAAAAGATCGTGGGCGACAAATTAAGTTAAACACTAACCTGAACAGCGCGAAACTTTCTGTTGAAGACCTCCAGATCTTGAAGACGTCTGTCTACTCTCCCGTGTACGTAGTTCCACAGATCGTCAACCCTCTGGTGATATGGGTCGGGGTGCGACCTAGCGGGAGGCCTGGAAGAATGGTCAGGCCTCGCGTCATCTTCCTCATCTTCGTCGGATGAGGAACTGGACCTAGACGGGGAAGGAGAGGACCGTCAGACCCTCTTCGACCGTGGCCTTGCCGTCTATCTGTCAATAAAGGCGACGCTGTTTCTATACCAAGGCGTGTCCCTCTCGGCATCTATAGGTAGAAGGTTTGCGAGAGGCGCAAGCGTCGGCTAAATATATGGTAAAACACAAAACATTTAATATGCGGGATTACGTAGGCAACATTGTAAACATAGGAAAAGAACTTATAGTTCTAGCTGGTCTGAATAAGACAAGGCAACTCTGCTTATTCAGGGAAACACCCCGGTCCCAACGGGTTCCCCTAATGAACTTGTCGATGCGCAGGGTGAAATTTTCACAGGAGATGGGAAACATCTCCAAGATCCATATCTGGAATTACACAACAAGATCAAGTACGTAAAAAGGAAAGCCAAACAGTTTGTACGTATTATAAGCTATGATATACTACTTATCTAACCTTGAAAGCGTATGTAAATCCACACATATTCATCTTGCTATTCTTGTCGGCGCATCTGGCGATGGCTCGGTGCATCTGTCTGTATGTGTATGTCCAGATGTCGCTACCCCACGGATACATGTTAAACAGATCAAAGTCCTCGACGGCCCTAAGGACCGTCTCGGAAACAGTCTGACTCCACTCACGGTCCATGAAGCCCATATCCACCATCACCACCAAGCATACACGGACAACATCCTCGTCTGTTAGGGCACCAAGGCCCTATTTCATCGTGTCCATGACTGCCCTTAGCTTCAAACGAGATGGTGACACGCCAGGCCAAACGAAGGAAAATTCTGTTAAGCGAGGAAGGGGGGTGCTGGTCCAAAAAGTAGTCATGTAATTAGACATAACTCATGACGCCCAAACCGTATGTGATGCCCGAACACATCAAAATACATATCATCCGGATCAGCATTGGAGACATCGACCTCCAACTATAGAAACATGTGGACTAGCATGGGGTCGCCACCGATCAAGGAAAGATCTAGCCATGGACCGAAAGGTGTCCCTCTAAAGATCTCCTGAACTCTACCTTCCAATTCACCTAACAGTGCGAAGCGATCTCTTATTTCTTCCACGTAGCCAACGCGGCATTTTAACGTAAAGTCGATGTAAAACAATTGCTCCTACATTGAAATTCACAGATGTTATAGTTATTGTTAATTATAGACGCTTTTTCTTGTAAGGTTTAGTGTCTTGATAATTAATCGTCTATTTTAGTTTTCGGAAACAACCCACTCAATCTATTGGACTTCCAGGTAGCAGGGGAATCACAAGGATTGCTTAAGTCCCAACATACCTTAGGGATATTTACACCCGTTTGACAAAATCCAAATAGATGTGTTGCGATTTATTTTATTTCAATATAACATTGTTAATTATAGACGCTTTTTCTTGTATGGTTTATTGTCTTGATAATTAATCGTCTATTTTAGCTTTCAGAAACAAACCACTAAATCTATTGGACTTCCAGGTAGCAGGGGAATCACAAGGATTGCTTAAGTCCCCACATACCTTAGGGCTATTTACACCCGTTTGACAAAATCCAAATAGATATGTTGTGAATTTTATTTCAATATAACATTGTTAATTATAGACGTTTATTTCAATATAACTTGTAAAGTATCAAATATAAGGCACCTAAGTTTTAAATTATAAAAGATAGGGACCTAAGTTGTAATTTAGCAAACATAAGGGACATAAGTTGTCATTCACCAAAGTTTAGGGACCTAAGTTGTAAATTATAAAAGATAGGGACCTAAGTTTTAATTTAGCAAACATAAGGGACCTAAGCTGTTATTCACCAAAGTTTAAGGACCTAAATTGTAATTTACCAAAGTTAGGGGACCTAAGTTGTCATTCACCAAAGTTTAGGGACCTAAAATGTAAATTAGCAAATTTATGGGACCTAAGTTTAGGAACCTAAATTGTAATCTAACATATATTTTTATAAAAAAAAACACTAACATATATTTTTATAAAAAACACTCATGTTTTTATAATAAAACACTCTAACATTATATTTTTATAAAAAAACACTCATGTTTTTTTATAAAAAAACACTCTAACATCTTTTTTTTAAAAACACTAACATTTTTGTTAAAAAAAACACTCTAACATAATTTTATAAAAACAAAACACTATAACATCTTTTTTTTTAAAGGGAAACACTCTAACATTTTTGTTAAAAAAACACTATAATTTAAAAAATAAATAAAACACTCTAACATCTAAAAACACAATACTCTATAATAAACACAACACACTTAACTATTTTGAAAATAACACAATATCATAACAAAATATTATAAAAATAACACATTCAAACACATAACAACATACATATCATATATTTTAAAATAAAAAGAAAAAGAAAAACTACAACGGAGTTAAGAAAACGTACCAAACTTGTAACACTAGCCATCTTCAAAATCACGAACCGATCGCGTATGCAACACGAGACTTTGAGAGAGTTTGGGAGAAAAAGTGAGTGAGGATGTGGTGGCCGGATGGTCCCCCACCCTCTCCATTTAAAGGGCTGCGATTTGGAGGGTGGGGGTTGAGTGCAATTAATGAAATTAGGGTTTCACCCCATCTGACACATGTTGCGGCAATCCCGCAATCGCGGGCTCGGTACCGCGGGACAGGGGCCTCCGCGGGTACCGCGGGCAAACTTTGAGGGCCTCCGCGGGTAAAGTGGTGATTCTTCCGGGATCGCGGGACCATCGAGGGACAAAACGCGGGCCACGTGGGCCTAGTCTGCGATCGCGGGACCCATCGCGGGAAAATGGGGTATTTCTACAAACCGAAAGAGATTTTGGGCATTTCTGCAAATCAGAGTCAAACTTTAGGTATTTTAATAAATTTCCCTAATATTTATTGGTATTATTATTTTGATTTTAATGTTTAATGTTTGATATAATAAATGTATTACCGGATAATCGTAACCCTAAATCTCTAAATCATTGAACATCACTTATTCACCTCCCATCCATCTCTTCCGCTAACCACCGACAACTCCAACGCCACCATCCACCGGATCTTTCTCATCACCTTTCACAACCATCGGTGCCGACAACCGTGCACAACCACCGGTGTACTCAACCACTACTGTTTGTCACTATTCCACCACCACCACCGTGCCCCCCCCCCCCCCCCCTCTCAAGGCACTGCTTCCTCATCCTCACCATGAACCACTTCTTTCTTAACAGGAGAACCCTAAGCTTCGATTGTGAAACAAACAAGGAGAACCCCCTTCGGATCTAACATCCACTTGTCGCCACCATACGTTTTTGAAGCAGAAGATTCTTCCAGGTTTCGAGAGATCGAGATCCAACAACCCCCAACTGATTTCTGAGTTTCGAAGATCGGTTTATCAAGGTTTTTTAAAACAATGAGTTAAGGCTTCAATTTTTGAGTTTTTTGTAGACGTCGATTTCTGAGTTTTTTGAAGAACGGTTTATCCATGTTTTCTATAAAAAAAAACCAACAAAGCTACAAAGTCCCTTAGAATCAAATAAAAAAAAACTTAAAACCCTCTACATCAAATAAAACTAAAAACATATCGGGATACTCTTTGGCCTTTGATCCACATCAAAGGTGCACCAGCTCCGCATAAATCTTGAGTTTGCCGCTGGTACAAATTAGTTAGTACAATAAAAATTACGTCTATATGTACTAATATGGAGTCATTAATCACTTTTGTCTATACAGAGTTTATCAAGTTGTAGTGACTAAATGCTAATCATGTCATTGAAATCTTTTTCAATCTCTTTTAGTAAAACCAACAAAGCTACAAAATCGTTCACATTCGTTGTTCCCGCCGTATTGCACGGGTACACAACTAGTGAAGATATATTAAACCATGATGGTCGTTAATAACTCGTTCATGAGTCATTCTGGTTTATGTGAGTATAACGGCTCCTTAAGTACCCACTTAATTAAATATCCTAAGATACATTCTAAAACAATTAGATTCATTAACAATTAAATGTGCGTACGATAGTTATGCATCTCTCTCTCTCTCTCTCTATATATATATATATATATATATATATATATATATAGATGGGGGCATTCAAGGGAGAACTAGTTATTTTGTGGTAACTGTGAGAACCAATGTGAGCCACATATTAAGCTATAAATTAGGAAATTGTTAATTTTGGTAATTTTGTTTGAAATTTAAATAAAAGGGCATTTTAGGTATTGTAAAATATCCTCTCTCCTCTCTCTCCGGCCAATCGTAATACCGAAAATACATACAAGAACTTTTGTGATACCATTGTGATACCCATTTCCATCCAATTCAGCATCACATTCATTACTTTGGTAATACTCCAAGAACATCTGTGATACCAATGTGATACCCACTGTAACCATGTGTTACCTTTGAGCATAATACATGAAAAATTCCAAAAAACATAGATCTACAAAACAAAAAAACCTCATATATTGTGATACCCTTAACAACATAACGACACTAAAGAAAAAAACATAATTTGATACACTTAGTAAACCAATACTCCGGTGATACAAACCAAGTGTGATACCCTGGTGATACCAACTATGATACTCCGGTGATACCAACTATGATACTCCGGTGATACCAACTGTGATACCCTTTGTAAATCAATAAAATAAAGAGGATGAACATTGAGATACCCAATGTAAAACAACAAAATAAAGACAGGTGCAAACTGTGATACCTACTATGATAGCACTGTGATACCCAAAACAAGATTCGTTTTTTACAGATGAAGGAACTTGAACCAGATACGGATACAGCCTCTACATCTCTCTCTTCTCAAAAGCAAACTCTGCATACTGTTGAAACCATTTGAAATCCCCGATGTCGATGCGTAGATCCACCACCACCACCACCGCCAGGGGCTCTACCTTCGTCACCGGCGGTGGGAGAAATGGCGGTACTCCAGCAGCCTAAGACCTAAACCCCGATTGCTAAGATGAGAGACTCAAGGACATACCTTGCTGGAATCTGGTGGCCTCATGTGGTGGGGATCGATTTAGAGCTGAAATTCCTGTTGACAGGCCTTGCTGAATTTCCGTTCTATGTCGTGACCCACCAGCGGTCTTCTCAAAAGCACACTTACAAAAGTCGACTACTCCATTCTACGACGCCATCCACCACCATTGCCGGCTCGATTTACTGATTTTGGAGAGGTGTCGGCTCAATTTAGGGTTTCTAGAGAAGAGATGAAATTGAGAAGAGAGAGATGCAGAGGCGTGAAAGTAGGGTAATTTGAATAAATTGAATGATTTTAATTAGATTTTAATTTGTTATAAAAAATCTAAATTATCAAATTACCATATTATCCTTTTACTTATTTTAAAAATAATATTAATTATTTTAAATGAGTGGCTAATATTGGTTCTTATAGTTACCACAAATTAAATAGTTCTCATTTGATTAAGCCCCTATATATATATATATATATATATATAGAGAGAGAGAGAGAGAGGGAGGGAGAGAGAGAGAGAGAGAGAGAGATAGGCATAATTACATACGCACATTTAATCGTTAATGAATCTAATGGATCTAATTGTTTTAGAATGTATCTTATGGTATCTAATTAATTGGGTAATTAAGGAGCCTTTATTCACATAAACCAAAATGACCCATGAACGAGTTATTAAGGACCATCATGGTTTATTATATCTTAACTAGTTGTGTATCTGTACAATGCGAAGGAAACAACGTATGTAAACGATTTTGAAGATTTGTTGGTTTACTAAACGAGATTGAAAAAGATTACAATGACATGATTAGCATTTAGTCGCTACAACTTGATAAAATTTGAATAGATAAAAGCGATTTATGATTCGTATTAGTACATTTAGGCGATTTATGATTCTTATTAGTACATTTAGACGTAATTCATTGTACTACTAACTTATTACCAGCGGCAAACCCAAGATTTATGCTGAGCTGGTTCACCTTTGAGATGGATCAAAGACCAAAAAGTATCCTGATATGTTTTTAGTCAAATTTACGGTTTCTTTTGATTTCTTTTAGTTTTTAGTTGATTTGGAGAGTTTTAAGTATTTTTATTGATTCCAAGGGACTTTTTTTTTGGTTTTTAGGTTGATTTTGAGACCCTTTTAGATTTTTTGAGACTTTAAATAGTCTAGCTTGAGCAACTTTTATCCCGCAAAAATAATCTACTAGCAAAAGTCGATTGAATGGGTATATAGGAACACCGTTAGGTCTTTATAGTATAGGTCTACCCCTGTTTGTTTATGACTCAACTCAATGGATTATAATTCAAATTATGCGATGCATTATGACGTAATATATGATTTTGCATGAATCCTTTATAATTTGTTTAGTCTTGTAAGATTTATAAATTATAATTATGTGTACACGACCAACTCATAACACCATTTAAAGACAATGAACCATACATATATGTATTACACGTCAAAAGATTCAGAATGCCTCACAAATGTGGCAAATCACATGCTTATGGAGGAAGAATTAAATTGCAAATCTTAACACATTAACTATCATGATGCCCCAAATCCACTGAGGCGATAGCAAAATTTCACAATATTTCTCAAGTATTTGTTAAAATAATATACATTATACCAATCTTGTCATCACCAATTATTTATTGTGTCCGTTTTATATTTCAGTAAAGTAGAAGGGGCCATAAATGCAATAGCTGAAAAGATAAAAGAGTTCATGAAGAAGAGGGACTGCGCCTCACATTCTCTCAAAGATAAAGGGTAGTGGAGCTATTACTCAATAGCTGAGGGTGCAAAGTGATATATTGTCTAAATATATAAAGGAAGCTAATTCTCATATTTTAGTAATCAGATTCATTTTGTATTTTACACGATATACTTTCTCTCTCATTCTCTCATCTAGTTAGGGTTTCATCTTGAAACTAGATTAAGGTTTCTTCATTTTCTTTAGTTGTATTGTAATTTTTAGTTCTGTTGATAATAAAAGTTTTGGTTAACGTTTTCAAGATGGTATATGAGCTTTGTCTCGATCCCCTCTAACTCTTTTCATCAATAGAATGGTAAGTCGTTCATCTTCATACAACTATCTTGTTATTCACTTTGAAGTTTTCTTCATTTTGCACTAAATCGTGCTCTTGAGGTATATCGAAAGGTTTTCTTATCTAAATAAGATCTGGGAATTTTTTGTTTAAATCTTCATGTGTTCTTCTCGATGCTTTGTTCTGATCTCGTTTAGATCTGAACACATCTGAGGCATACACACAGTTTGTTTATATCTCGAGTGAGGTTCTGACCTCGTTTACAGATCTGGACACATCTGAGTTTTTACTTTTACAGTCTGAGCTATTACTTTTTCACATCTGAGTTCATTGTTCATACATATATCACTACGTTGTTCTTATCTAGTTAGATCTGAACATCTGTATTGTGTGTGTATTATCTCAGTTGTTGTTCTCATCGATTCAAGATCTGGACTCATCTGATTTTCATATTTTTTGTTGATTGTGCCTTGGATTCTTTTAGATCTGAGTTAATACAATCCTAAATCTACGCTTTTAGCAGATACATCTGCGTTGTTTTTATCTCTTTAGATCTGGACACACATATCTGTTTTTAGGTCTTTGATCTTCATTTTGGTGTTGTATGTGGCTAATGACCTGAGGATCTCCTCGTGTGAAGCATGTTTGTTCACATATCTGATTAAGGTTGTGTGTTCTTATGCTTAGATAATCTGTAGATCTGTTTTAATCTATGTGTTTGCTCATAGATCTCTTGATTCTTTGTTCTGGATTTTGTGCTAGTTTCACTCTGTGGACTGTACCTCTATGTACTATCTCAGTCATCTAGATCGAATATTTTGATCCAGAGTGAATGCATATAAATCATAAGAAATATACCTTGAATGATCAGATCTGATTTTCTGTTCTATCATCTGGATGACTCTCGTTGTTGTTTTTCATAAATCTGATAATATTCTTTGTTTAACCAAAATAATTTTCATTAAGAGTAATCTCTTATTTGTACAAAACTTTGTGAAGATCTATCTAGTTTTTCCAGACTGTGTCTAGTTTTCAGTTTTGTGGTGGTTTACCTGGAGAGTCTCCTCCACTCACACTCTGCTCCGTGACAGACTCTGGTTCACTAGTCAGTTGTGGTGTTGTGTTTGTTTGTTCAGGTTCTTATCCTGCCCTTCGTTTGAAACGACTGTTGTTATTTCCACTGTGCTTATCAAGGAACGTTGTAAGTTGTTCCTGTGTTTGGTTCTTGTGTGATAACCCACTGTAAGTCCACTGTAAGTCTTCTCTTCTCAAACTCGTATGTGATTCTCTCCTTTTCTACTTCTGATATCTTGGTAGCTGTTTGGGCAAAATCTCACCAGTCTCGACTACGACCAAGGCACTAAGAACATTTATTACATTTCTCCCTAACACAAGTCAAATCATAAGCATTTTACTCTTTGACCAAAGCCAAAGTCGAACGTACCTCTCGACCTCGACCATCGCGTAGAATCACACGACCTCGACCAACTAACGTATGATTCTTCTATTATGTTTTCCTCATTTAATGCAGGTCAAACGACATTTATGGCCAACGGACGAAACCGACAGAGCAATTATGAACATTAAAACAACAAAGACCGTTGCGACCGTTACTAGAAGAATTCATGGAGTCATTAAATGCGTTTCGAATACTATAAATATTAAGGAAAAGTCATCATTGAAAGACATCGAATTCTGGAATCACACACTGCGTACTCAAGAACATCTGAAGCAAAGAAATCTCTCTCAAGTGATCGCTCTCGACGCACGACTTATACTCTCGACCAACAGTCTTCGCACACGACACACTAGTTTTACATTCGATACACTTGTTATTTTTACATTTCAAGTCATTTGTATTGTAATCACTGTATCCCCGACACCTGAAACAAAGGACATCGCCCCTGTTTGGCGATCATAGTGCAGCGACGACTTCCACAGTCGTCCGCGGGTTTTTTCCTCGTTAAGGTTTTTCCCACGTCACCAAAATCTTTGTCTCTTTTACATTTTTTCCCTTTGTCGCAAGATTCCTTTCTTTAGTTGTTAAGCTCCACAATCAACCTTAAGTTATCTTTCTGGACGATTTTTGGCATTAACAGTTTGGCGCCCACCGTGGGGCCCCATCTAGAGAAAATCTTCGACAAACCTGCGTCTTACTAACATTTTCTTTGAGTTCCCCTTCTTTTCTCTGAAAAGAAAATGGCAGGTGGTGGAAACCCAGAACAAGCCGCTACCCAAATGCATGAGGAGCTTGAGAATGCACAAGACTCTCCTACGATAATTGACGACTATCGCCTAGAGGAAATCATCCTGAATCAGAGCAAGCCTGATCAAAAAGTCTTTATAGGATCGTCCCTCGATCCCTGCATTAAAGACAAGCTAATATCTTTTTGCAGGAGTATGCCGATTGTTTTGCCTGGTCGCATGAAGACATGGTCGGTATCGATCCTGGCGTCATTTCTCATAAGCTCCATGTCGACCCATCATTCAAGCCTATCAAGCAGAAGCGGCGAAAATTCGCTCCTGAGAGGAATAAGGTAATAAATGACGTGGTCGACAACCTCCTCAAGACATGGAAAATTCGAGAAGTAAAGTACCCCGACTGGCTTGCTAATGTCGTGGTCGTGGCGAAGAAAAATGGCAAATGTAGGGTTTGTATCGATTTTACAGATCTCAACAAAGCCTGTCCTAAAGACCCTTTCCCATTGCCACATATCGATGCCATGGTCGACGCGACAGCTGGGTATGAACTATTAACGTTCATGGATGCGTATTCTAGATACAATCAGATCCGGATGCACGTCGAGGACCAGGAGAAAACTGCGTTCATGACAGATCGAGGTATTTATTGTTATAAGGTTATGCCTTTCGGACTAAAAAATGCAGGTTCTACCTACCAACGCCTGGTGAACAAAATGTTCAAAGATCACCTCGGCGACATAATGGAAGTTTATATCGACGACATGCTCGTCAAGTCGAAGCAAGCAGTCGACCACGTCAACCATTTAAGGCAGTCGTTCGATTCCCTCCAAAAATATAGCATGAAGCTCAATCCAACGAAATGCTCCTTCGGTGTCAGCGCTGGAAAGTTCTTGGGCTACATGCTCACTCTTCGCGGAATCGAAGCCAATCCCGACCAAATCAAGGCCATTGTCGAGATCAAATTTCCAAGGAATTTCAAGGAAGTCCAAAAGTGTTGATCCAAACCCTCAATGATTTGATAATGACCCTCTCTTAAATACTTAGTGAAAATTATGAGTAAACAATATGTATCAGAGTTTCACTATCGCTGATAAGTACTAAGACCTTACAGTACCACTGATAGGAACTCTCACTCTTTAGATTAAACATTCAGCGAAACTGTTCACCATAATACTCTGAGTCTGTTCAGTACTTATGGTGATCGCTGATAAGTTAGTTGTTTACTTATGATCTCTGAAGACAAGTTTCACGTCAACATAGGTTCTACGCTGAAGTCGAAGATCAAGCTCAAGAACCAGCGACAAGTCTCCTAATGAACTGATGCGGATCAGCGAAGACTCAGATTTGTCCAATCAACGTGAAGTATCAAGTACAAGACTTTAGCTATCGCTGAACTCTATCATTCGCTGAGATAGAATGATAGATCGCTGAATCAACGAAAAGCCAATCATGAAGTCCTCCGTACAAAGTACTTTTGTCTTAACCACCCTTGCACGACTCCGTACGATATGTCAGAAAAGAACCTCCTTATTGTCTGAAATCGTACAACCACTCTGATGCTACACTGTTCAAACATGCGGCTACTAAGGTTGTCAACAAAAGTCAATGACATGCAACCAATGTGCTGCTGCCACGTGTAAAGTGTAAACTGCCTTGCATTTAATGCATGCAGTATATAAGAAGATGAACGCACTTCATTTTGAAGTAACTTGCTAACTCTGGACAAGTTCATCCTTCGTATCTTGAGATAGGTTATTATTAGTAATTTCCTTCTCCTTCTTAGTGCAAGAAACTTAGTGTTCCAACTTGTTTAGATTTAGGATTTATCCTTAATCTTGTTTCCGCAACAAGCTGTAAATTGTTATATGATTTATCAATAAACAATTTAGAAAAGTAAAATATGTGTGTTTGTATTCAACCCCCCCTTCTACAAACTTGTATAACCCTTCGGGACCAACAAGTGGTATCAGAGCAGTTTTGTTTAATCTCATAAACAAGATCTAATCTATACTAAGATTTCTCTTCCTTGCTATTTCTAAATGGCTACGAACACAAACACAAACTATATAGACAATGGTTCTCTTGCAAAACCCCCTAGATTCTCCAGAGATAATTTTAATATATGGAAAAATAGGATGACTCTCTTCTTAGAAGGTGTAGACCCTACTATGCCTTATTATCTTGAAAACGGTCCATTTATTCCTGTAAGAATTGATGCCGCTGTACCTGCCGCTGAGAATAGACCTGCTATTCCAGAAAGGCTGATACCCAAAGATGTTCATACGTGGGCTGATGAAGATAAGAAGAAAGTGGCTATCGACACAAAAGCCAGATCCATACTATCCATGGCTCTTCCAGACGAAGTCTACCATTCCGTCATGAACCTGAAATCCTCAAAAGCCATGTGGGACACAATATGAGTTCAGTATGAAGGTACTGCTGAAGTCCAGGACTCTCGAAAGATCAACCTGGTAAGACAGTATGAAAATTTCATTTGTGGTAAGAATGAGACTCTCTCTGAAGTTCACCAACGTTTTAATTGCTAAATAATAGATCTAAAAACTGTTGGTAAGGAATATTCTAACTTTGAAGTGCTGACAAAGTTTTTAGAA
The DNA here is from genome assembly GCA_033807775.1 of Saussurea involucrata. NCBI lineage: Eukaryota > Viridiplantae > Streptophyta > Magnoliopsida > Asterales > Asteraceae > Saussurea > Saussurea involucrata. The sequence goes on from CM066323.1 coordinate 46,267,931, forward strand.
TGTTTACCTGAAAGCTGGGACAGTTATTCTATGTGTCTCAAGCTGTCAAAAGATCTAAGATCAATGACTCTTGATACCTTATATGGCACGATGCTGAATCATGAGCAATCAAGCCATCTGAAGAAGAATCTTATAAAAGATTCCAAAAGCACCCTTGTTGCTTAAATCTCAGAGGAACCTTCTACTCAGCGACCCTCGGTCACTATCACTGAGTTAGAAAGCAACTCTGAAAGGTCATCAGATTCTGACTCTTCAGATGATGGTGAATCTTTGTCTCTCCTAACTAAAAAGTTCAGGAGATTCGCCAAAAAGAAAATGTTTAGAAAGAACAAACCCCTTTCTGTTACTGATAAGCCAAGATCATCGTCTCCTGTTGATAAGGCTACTGCTACTTGTTTTAACTGCGAAAAGATTGGACACTTCGCTAACGAGTGCAGGTCTAATAAAGTATCGAGAAACTCAGCGTTTCCCAAGAAATCCTTTATTCCCAGGAATAAAGATGACAAATATTCTAAGCTGAAAGAAAAGTATGCAAAACTGAAAAGCTTTAAGAAGAAAGGCAAAGGCCTGATGGCTTACGATTGGGCTGCCTCTGAAGAAGAAGAATCATCATCTGACTCTGAAGATGATGAAGCCAATCTGTGTCTTATGGCAAAGATTGAAGATGAGGAAGAAAGTTCAGACATTCCCTCCACTTCAACCTCTGCTATTCAGGTATCACCTTCCTTCTTTACAAATATTGCTAATATTGATGAAGCTGATAGTCTCCGTAAAATCGATCTCTTGACTAGAAGTTTATATGAATCCATGAATGGCAAAACGATAGTTGAAAACCAAAACCTTGATCTCGCTGAACAGCTTAAAAATTGTCACCTTCAAATAGAAAAGCTTTCTAAAATTGAAGAAGATTTTAAAGCTATCGCTGCATTAAAAGCTGAAAAAGCTACTGTTGAAGGATGGTGTAATTCTTCAACAAAGATCACTGAGATAATCAAGTCTCAGATACCCCTGAGTGATAAACGTGGTCTTGGTTACAAAGCTGATCGTTTCATGCTCTTATTCGGAACTTTCGTATCCTCAGTCGCTGACACTTCATCTTCTCAGTGTTCGTCCTCTAGACCACCTATCCCTGAGGAAATCTCTACCTCTTCAAAAGGAAAAGAGAAAATGGTTTATCCAAAACCTACCTCTGTCTGTAAAGATAAAGGTAACGGAATTACTTCAAACCAAAATCCTCAGAAGGGTACCTCTGTACCAAAGCTGAATGCTTCTAAAGCTTTAGTGATATATTCCTCTGGATCAAGGAATCAGATCTCTGGATCTACTCAGCGTGGGTATATTCAGCGATCTACTCCTAGACTCAGAGTGGATATCCTTGATAAGAAATCTGAAGAACTAAAAATTCCTCCCATTTCAAAAGCCAAAAGCTTATTTGGTGCTGGTCCTTCTAATTCTAAATCAAAAGCTCAGCATTCAAATGGTCCTAGAACTACCTTTAGTTTTAGGAAATGTTATTACTGTGGACTCAATGATCATATTGCTAGTAAGTGCCCCACAGCCACCATAGCTGAAAAGATAGCTAAGGTGAAGGTTACCCCCAAGGCAAAGAAGACCACTGGGGTTAAGAAATTAACCAAAGTGAAGACTGACAAAGCTGAATCTTCAAATGCTGCGAAGATTGCTGAACCTTCCATTCCATCTACTTCCACTGACAAACGTGTACACATGGTCAAGTGGATACCCAAGAAAAACTAATCTTCCTTTGTGATGCAGGTTAAGAAGGGTATCTGGTATCTCGATAGCGGATGCTCTAGACATATGACTGGAAAGAAAAGCCTGCTCGCTGAATACAAGGAAGAGAAGGGTCGCTCTGTGACTTTCAGAGGAAATGGAAAAGGACATACCAGAGGTTTTGGTGTACTCTCAATTGGTACACCCACCTTCAGAAGAGTCGCATATGTTGAAGGGCTGAAGCATAATCTGTTAAGCATCAGTCAGCTTTGCGACAAGGATACCAAGGTAATCTTTACCAAGGAATCCTGCTTTGTCACTGACAAAAAGGAGAAGATAGCTCTCAGCGGTTATCGTTTGGAAAATATTTATGTAATAAACATGGACTCAACAACCACTTAGAACTCCTGTTTCTTCTCAAAAGCTTCATCTGATGTCAACTGGCTATGGCATAAGAGGCTCTCTCATCTGAATTTCAAGACACTGAACACTCTTTCTTCAAAAGAGTTAGTTACTGGTCTACCTCAGTACTCATACGCCAAAGAGTCTTTATGTTCAGCGTGTAAGAAAGGGAAGCAGACCAAAGCAAGCTTTAAGTCAAAGCAAGTCTCGTCAGTGTCGTCTCCTCTACAACTACTCCATATGGATTTGTTTGGCCCTGTTAACAAACAATCCATCGCTGGAAAGAAATATACACTGGACATAGTTGATGAATTCTCTCGTTATACATGGGTCATGTTTCTCCGTTCTAAGAGTGACACCCCTGAAGAACTCATCACCTTTGTTCGGAAGATGGAAACCGTGAACAACTTAACCGTTCGCTCAATAAGGAGTGATCATGGAACTGAATTCAAAAATAGTTCTCTTGATTCCTTCCTTGAAAGTAAGGGTATTTCTCACAAATTTTCTTCAGTGAGAACACCGCAACAAAATGGAGTCACTGAAAGAAGAAATAGAACAATTATTGAAGCTGCACGTTCAATGCTCAGCGATTCTCACCTGCCTACTCAGTTTTGGACAGAAGCTGTCAACACTGCTTGTTTTACGCAAAACAGGTCGCTGATAGTTAAAAGATTCAATAAAACAGCCTATGAACTTTTTCATGGGAGAAAGCCTTCAATCAGCTTTCTTCACATCTTTGGATGTCAGTGTTTCATACTGAATAACAGAGATGTCCTTGGAAAGTTTGATCCTAAAGCTGATGATGGAATCTTTCTTGGATACTCCTCAGTCTCCAAAGCCTTCAGAGTCTTCAATCGAAGAAGACAAACTGTAGAAGAAACTATTCACGTCACGTTTGACGAATCCCGTTCAGCGAACTCTAAACCGTCCGCTGATACTGAAGAACTGAATCAATGGATGTTCTCTCATCTTGGTGATTCAGAAGACATTCCCACTCCTCATACTCATACAGTGGAAGATGATGGTCCAAATATCATTCCAAATAGCAGAATAGTGAAGCTGAAACATCATGGGTCTCAGCTGTTCCTATAAACACTATACCTGCCTCTGAACCAAATGTCTCAGACATTCCATCTACCTCTCAGCAATCAGTGAATATAATGACAACTTCATCCATTCCTCTCTTGGCTGATACTCCAGACGTCGCTGAAACTTCATCTTCAGCTCCTCTAGTTCAGGTTGAGTCAGCGTCTCACGCTCCGGCTCAGCGATGGACTGTAAATCACCCAATTGATCAAATTCTTGGTGATTCAAACGCTGGTATTCAGACTCGACGTAGTGCAGATAATATTTGTTTATTTGTAAATTTTATTTCTCTAACTGAACCAAAGAAAGTAGATGATGCCCTCAAAGATCCAAACTGGGTCAGCGCCATGCAAGAAGAGCTGACTGAATTCGAAAGAAACAAAGTTTGGAAACTTGTTCAAAGACCAACTGACAAAACAGTGATAGGCACTAAATGGGTTTATCGAAACAAGTTGGACGAACATGGAACTGTAACCCGCAACAAAGCTCGTCTTGTTGCTCAGGGATACAGACAAGAGGAAGGCATAGATTATGACGAAACATTTGCTCCAGTCGCAAGACTAGAATCTATTCGTCTATTCTTAGCATATGTTGTACACAAAGACTTCAAAGTATATCAGATGGATGTTAAATCAGCATTTCTAAATGGAAAGCTGAATGAAGAAGTCTATGTGGAACAACCTCCAGGATTCTCGGATCCTAAGCGTCCAGGTTATGTTTATAAATTGGATAAGGCACTTTATGGCTTAAAGCAAGCTCCACGTGCATGGTATGACACTCTTTCTACTTATCTCCATATTGAAAAATTTGAGCGAGGTAAAATAGACAAGACTCTATTTTTCAGGAAAGTAAAAGGTCATATCATTCTTGTTCAAATATATGTTGATGACATTATATTTGGTTCTACTAACCCTGATCTTTGTACTCGTTTCGCTGATAGAATGAAAGATGAGTATAAGATGAGCATGATGGGTGAACTAACATATTTCCTTGGTCTACAGATAAAGCAAAATGAAAAGGGAACTTATATTAATCAGGGAAAGTATGTTAAAGATATGCTGAAGAAATTCGATTTAACTGAAAGTTCAGCTATGAAAACTCCTATGGCACCTCCGCTGACACTTGACAAGGACTTGAAAGGAATCCCTGTTAATGTCACGCTGTACGGTAGGATGATCGGCTCACGATTGTATCTTACAGCTAGCCGACCTGATATTATGTATGCAACATGTTTGTGTGCACGATATCAAGCTGAACCTAAGATGTCTCATATGAAAGCTGTACAGCGAATTTTTCGATATCTTAAGGGTACAGCGAATCTAGGTCTTAGGTATCCCAAAGATTCAGGATTCGATCTAACCGCCTATTCAGATAGTGATTTTGCAGGTTGCAAAATGGATAGGAAAAGCACCACAGGAGGATGTCAGCTCCTGGGTGGAAAGCTGGTGAGTTGGACAAGTAAAAAGCAAAACTCAGTGTCCACCTCCACAGCTGAAGCTGAGTATGTAGCCGCTGGAAGCTGTTGTTCTCAGGTCTTGTGGATGAGAAATCAACTACTGGACTATTACCTTCAGCTCTCAAATATTCCAATCTATTGCGACAGCACAAGTGCCATCGCTATAGCCAACAATCCAGTGCTTCACTCAAAGACAAAACACATCGAAATCAGGTATCACTTTATTAGAGATCATGTGATGAATGGAGATATAGAACTTCACTTTATCCCAACTGATTATCAGTTAGCTGATCTGTTCACCAAACCTCTTGATGAGACAAGGTTCAACTTTCTCATCAGCGAGCTTGGAATGCTGAACTTTGAAGAGTAAAATCTTCAGCGGTTCACATTTGATCAGCGATACGATTATACAAACTTGTATAGCCCTCGGGATAAAATAAACTTGTATAACCCATTCTATCATTTTCTCTCTGAATAGACTTGATTCGCTGATATCAAGGTATGTTTTTATCTCTCTGACAATCGCATGTAAATGCAAGATTTCAAAACGTATTGTATCGCTGAATATATCTTCCTTATCAGCGATCTTTTGAAATTTCTAAAACCAACACTGATATTTCTATTCAGTGCTTCATGTTTTCAAAAGTGTCCCTGAGTTTTCAAAACCTCAGAGACATCCTAGAATATGAAAGGACAGTTGTGACGTCATTACAACGGATAAGCTCCGGCACGTTCTTTCCTGACACACGTTTGCACGTTTCGGTTACTCACCAATCAAATGCAAACAAGTGTCCGTGTCATGATGAAAATCTTTTCCCTCTCAAGATTTTCTCTTTCTCTAAACTCTATATAAACTCATTCTGGGTTTATATTTTTCTTTTACGTGAACTTCTTCTCCAAGCTAAGAAAAATCACTGTTGCATCTGTGCTCACGATTTTTTTCAAGAACTTCAAGAACATCATCTTCTTCAAAGAACCAGGTTAATAATTCGTTTATTTTTTTACCTGTTTCTACAAACTTGTTAATGATCTTATCTTTGTTTTAAACAAGATCAAACAAAAGAAATTTCTAAAATAAAATCATCTCTTTCATTGTTTTATGAACACAATCTTTCATGGTTGTTCTTCAAGTTTAAACGCAAAATCTTAAACTTGTTCTTCATTCGTTTTTCCAGAATACAAATCTTCAAATGAAACTGGAAAACAAGATCATTTATGGGTTTACATTTCGTCTTTCAAAAAAAAACAAGAAAAACCCTAATCTTCATTAAGACATTTTCGTCTGAATGAAATTGACAAAATTCGAACCATCTTATTGGAAAAATCTTTCCACATTAAGATTATTCTTATTTGTTAATCTTTGGTTGAACTGATAATACAGAATGGCATCTACTGACATTCCCAAGAACACCACCGCTGAGAACACTGCTACTGATTCTGCTGAGGAATTGGAAATCATCAAGGCTCCTCAGGTCAAATTCTCTCTTGACAAATTGGATTGGACCAAGGTAAACAATCTCTATGCGCTTCTCGAGTTTCCTCCTCGAAAGCAAGTCACACATCTCGCTGATGCTGTGAATTTGCTAAAGCACTGTTCCATCTCCACAGCCCTGACAATAACACCTCCCGCACATCAGCTTTTGCTATCGCAATTCTGGTACTCAGCCAGACATTCTCAGCTACCCTCAGCCAAAGACCCTTCAAAATCAATTGATTGCATCCTCTGCGATATTGAATATGGCACAATGAAGATTACACCTGCCATCATTCGCAAAGCCCTCAGCCTTCCCATCGCCACCAAAGAAAAACCATTTGTTCCCCTCCCTGACCACAAGAAAAACTCAGACAGGGAAGCCATCATTGCATTCTTCGATGCAATGGGCTATGTATGGGAAACTGGAAGGGACAAGAAGCCCGAGAAGAAGCTGACCCTCATCAAGAAGTCAAAAATGCCCAGCGAGATGAATTTCATCTTCGCTCACTTAATCAGCTGCATGACTGCCAAGACCGGCTCCATATAGACTGGGCATCGATCATCTATGATGACCTGGTACTAAGAGTGGACTCCGTCGCTGACAGATCTCCATGGGTTCCCTATCCTCGTTTCATCAGCGCCATCTTCAAAAAAGGCCTGAAGGACAGCTACCCTCAAGAGGGTGACCTGAAACTCTCTCAGGTTGGCCCTAAGGTACTCGACTTCAAACCGGTGGAAAACGGGGTACGTCTTTCTACGCTCTTAACTCTTCTTAATCCTCCTACTTCTTCTACTTGTGCAGCTCCTTCAGCGGACAAACCCACCGCTGATACCCCAGTTGCAACAACCATTCCAAAAGAACTGAGAAAACCAAGGAGCAACCCAAGTATTCTCCTGCTAAAGACTCCTCAGCTCCTCCTGTTGGGCTGAATGAAAGTTCAGTGGTACGCTCTGCCACAGCTGAAAAAGCCACCCCTTCTATCCCAACTTCAGCGTCTTTAAACACTGGAGTTATAGACTTGGAATCTACCCAACCTCCTTCAATCTCTCCAAAGACTGACGAAGCGATTCTCAGCGAATCCAACGCTGAACTCCGCACCCAACCACCATTCTTTTCCTTCGCTTCTCCCTCCACTCCTTTGGACTCTATTCCAGTTATCATTGAGGTACCCGTCATTCCTCCAGAAGCTAAAGGAACGACGGAAGTAGGACCTGCAGAGCTGACCATACGTTCGGGCTCTTTCGCTGACGAAATGGAACATTTCTCAGGCCATCGAGATTTTGATGAATTTATCAATCCTCCTGCAGGTATACAACAACCCCTAAACACTGTAACTGAACCCCAAACTTCTGAGCTTTCCTCTGTTCACAAGTTCTTTTATGTTACAGGTCCTAACTTGGGAGACATCAACGCTTCTCTGAAAGCAATAGAGACGAAGCTGAAAGGTCTCACGACTACTCTTTCCGGCAACTCTTCAGCTGTAACAAACGCTGGAGAGAATCTTACAAAGCTTACAACCAAAATCGGAAAGAATGCCTCCAAAGCTGACGTGGAGAAGGTTGAAAACTCACTCAGCGGGTTTGCTAAAGTTCTCGCTGACATCTACACAGACTACCTCGACATCACGAAATCTGTTGACACCATGTCCAGCGAAGTCACAACGCTGAAGACATCGGTTGGCACAATCGAAGGTGGTATGTCTGCTGTAAAGGCTGATGTCAGTTCAGTGAAGACTGACATGAATTCTGTGAAGTCTGATGTCAATACGATGAAAAATGAAATCACTTCTATGAAGACATTGTTGGAGCAGATCCTGACCAACACGGCTGCCCCCGTCCCTGCTCCTACTCCTCAGCATTTCACTCCCGTGGATCGTGCTGAACTCTTAAAGATCAATCCTGGTATTTCTGGTCTAGAAAACAGATTATCAGCGATTGAAATGTGTGTGGGAATCCCTGGCCAAGAAGACAGGGAATCAACACCAACTGCTGAGTCAAATCATTCCTCCCCCACTCATCATGTAAAAGAGGGGGAGAAGAGCGCTGAAGACCTTTCCCATGATGAATCTATCAGGGGAGAGAAGACTGAAGACCTTACCCTTGGTGAAGAGGGTGAGAAGACAAATGAAGAAACATCCGCTGAACCTCAGGGAGATGAACACCCTGAGGGAACCGAGAAGCTCGGGTCTGTATCTGAGGGGGAGCAACTCGAAGAAGAAGCTGAAGAATCTGAGACTGAAGTTGAAGACGAAGAAGCCATCGACTTATCTGATGATGAACCATCCTCTTCTCCAAAGAATGATGATGATGAAGATGATGATGATGATGACTCTTTTATCGTCAAGCCTGCTCAGAGGACCATGGCTCTTAAAGGGATCAAGATAAATGAACCTTCTGACGATCTTGCTTAACAAGCCGGTTTGTCAGGTACACTAGTTTCCTACTCCACATCCTTCCTCTATACACTTTATCAGCTCTACTCTTCACAAACCTATATACACTATCCCACACTTTCTCTATCTCTGTTCTACCCATGTTCTTACTTGTAAGATCGCTGCGTTTCAGCTAGTCCTCTCCCCTGTTTGAGGATATCGTTGAAGTTCCTACAACTGCGACTTCAAAAATAATCCCAGCTCCCAACGCTGAAGAAATAATCCCAGTCTTAGATTTGATCTCTGAGACTGATGAACCTGAAGAACAGACGCTCTCTCGCCGAAACAGACCTTCCTTGGCTCCTCAAAAGCTAAGTGAAGAGGATCAGAAAAAGAGAGAAGAAATAATCAAGAGATTCGAAGATCAGCGAATCATTCTGAAGCGTGATCAACTTTCGTCTATTCCTCCAAAGTTCAAAATCTCAAGGAAAGAATACGAAGATCACCTCAGAGCTGAATGCCTAATCGCTGAAAGAAGGGAAGCTGAAGAAAAAGACAGAGAATACGCAATCCAGCTTACTCAACGATCAGTAAAAGACCCCAAGCTGAAAAGAGCTCCCATTGATGTTCAACGTCAGCTATGGGATGATGCTCAAAGGATCGTTGAAGAAAAGACTAAGGTCTCTGATACGACTGTAGAATGGGCTAAAGAAATGCTGACCTATCGATATCGACCATCCAAGATTGTCAAAGCAAACATCAGAGGAAGACTGTTAGTTGATGTTCCTGTTGTTGAAGTTGATGTCTACAGAGAAGACGAAACCAAACAAACCTTCTATGCTGCTACTTTAGAGAAGTTTGGTCTCTCTGAATTGTTGGAAGTGAAATTAGCCATTCAGGGATCGCGCTCAAAGTTCAAAGATCATGTCGAGAAAATCTTAAATCGACAACATGATTTGCTTTCTTCTGCTGTGGATATTCCTCCTTCCACTCTTCTTCCTCCTCAACAAAGAAGAGTCTCTGCAAAAGGAAAGAAAGTCTTAGACTCAGGTCCTCCTATACGGAATGAAACAGGTATTGGTTTCTCTCGTGCTGAAGTACTTGGCCCTGATGCTGATCTCTCAGCGCTTGACACCTCCCTACCACCTGGAGAAACTTTCATTCCTGGCACAATTGTAAGTGATCCTTACGGTATATTCTTTTTAGACTACGAAGGAAATCATCACTTTCAACGTATCTCTGAGCTCCACCTCGCTCCCATCGAACAACTCAGAGATCTCATCTACTGGTGTGAAGTCAGACGCGACATTAAAGCTAGACACCTGAAGCCCTTGATTTTTGAAGAAGCTCTGAACAAAAAGAATCAAGGAGTCGATGTACCTGACTGACTGGATGAGTCCCACATCAAAGACCCTTGATGAACTTCTCATTAAGGAAGAACCTTTTGACTGGTAGGATCGCCTCATTCTTCTATTTTATCAGTTATTCTTTTGTACTTGTAATTTATTTCGCTTGTACTTGTAATCTTTCCACTTCCTTATGTAATTCTGATTCGAAGTTTAAAGAAAGATTTCAGCGAACGTACTTTACTCCATCAGTACAGAAAAGATCCCAGAAAACAGTAAAAGGGACAAATATTTTATGAGTTCTTTTTATCCTTATGTTTTCATTAAATAGCAATTTTCTTTGTTGCTATGTCATAATCAAATAGGGGGAGATTGTTGATCCAAACCCTCAATGATTTGATAATGACCCTCTCTTAAATACTTAGTGAAAATTATGAGTAAACAATATGTATCAGAGTTTCACTATCGCTGATAAGTACTAAGACCTTACAGTACCGCTGATAGGAACTCTCACACTTTAGATTAAACATTCAGCGAAACTGTTCACCATAATACTCTGAGTCTGTTCAGTACTTATGGTGATCGCTGATAAGTTAGTTGTTTACTTATGATCTCTGAAGACAAGTTTCACGTCAACATGGGTTCTACGCTGAAGTCGAAGATCAAGCTCAAGAACCAGCGACAAGTCTCCTAATGAACTGATGCGGATCAGCGAAGACTCAGATTTGTCCAATCAACGTGAAGTATCAAGTACAAGACTTTAGCTATCGCTGAACTCTATCATTCGCTGAGATAGAATGATAGATCGCTGAATCAACGAAAAGATGATCATGAAGTCCTCCGTACAAACTACTTTTGTCTTAACCACCCTTGCACGACTCCGTACGATATGTCAGAAAAGAACCTCCTTATTGTCTGAAATCGTACAACCACTCTGATGCTACACTGTTCAAACATGCGGCTACTAAGGTTGTCAACAAAAGTCAATGACATGCAACCAATGAGCTGCTGCCATGTGTAAAGTGTAAATTGCCTTGCATTTAATGCATGCAGTATATAAGAAGATGAACTCACTTCATTTTGAAGTAACTTGCTAACTCTGGACAAGTTCATCCTTCGTATCTTGAGATAGGTTATTATTAGTAATTTCCTTCTCCTTCTTAGTGCAAGAAACTTAGTGTTCCAACTTGTTTAGATTTAGGATTTATCCTTAATCTTGTTTCCGCAACAAGCTGTAAATTGTTATATGATTTAACAATAAACAATTTAGAAAAGTAAAATATGTGTGTTTGTATTCAACCCCCCCTTCTACAAACTTGTATAACCCTTCGGGACCAACAAAAAGCTCATTGGTCGAGTGGCAGCCCTGAACAGATTTATCTCTCGATCCTCAGATAGATGTCACTCATTTTTACAATGTCCTCAGGAAAAACAAAGGCTTCGACTGGACTGGCGATCATGAACAAGCACTGCAAAAATTAAAAGAATACATGGCATCACCGCCCTTGCTATCGAAGCCTCGCGATCACGAGACCTTGCAGCTATATCTAGCTGTCAATCAAAATGCAGTAAGTGTCGTCCTGATGCGGGAAGATGAAAACCAACAATTACCGATCTACTATGTAAGTAAGTCCCTTTTGGACGCCGAAACCAGGTATTCCTCGATGGAAAAACTACTCTTGTCGCTTGTTACAGCCGCAAAGAAATTGCGACATTACTTCGAATCACACCCGATTATTGTCGTTACTAACTACCCCCTTAAGTCTGTCTTGAGAAAACCTGAGTTGACAGGTCGATTGGCGAAATGGAGCGTATATCTCAGCAGCTACGACATCGATTTCAAACCCAGGACAGCGATCAAGTCGCAAGCTTTGCTGATTTCAAACCCATGACAGAGCTCGAAGTGTCTACTGTGGCGACTCACGACGACATGCCTTGGACCTTACACGTTGATGGGTCATCCAACTTTAGGGGTTCGGGACTTGGCGTCGTCTTAAAGTCGCCACAGGGGGGCAAGATGGTGTACTCCGTACGATACGATTTCAAAGCCACCAACAACGAAGCAGAGTACGAAGCCCTGATCGTGGGAATGGATATGGCCTACGACTCAGGGGCTACATCACTGCATGTCAGAAGCGATTCTCTTTTGGTCGTGAACCAGATGAATAGAGAATTCGCAGCCAAGGATTCAAACATGACATCGTACCTGAAGATAGCAAAAGGAAAATCAGAAAAATTCAAATCATTTTCTATCGAACAGATCCCGAGGGATCAGAATACTCAGGCCGACGCTCTAGCAAACCTTGGATCCGCTCTAGTCGAACCAGTATTCGACAGTATTCCTCTGATCCACCTAGCGACATCGTCCATCGAAAATGATGATGTCGTCCAGATCGAAGAGCAAGAAGATGATTGGTCGTGCGACATTCGAAATTTTCTTGTGCACGACCAACTCCCGGAAGACAAGATGGAAGCTTGAAAGATCATATTCAAGGCATCCAGGTATGTCATGATCGAAGATAGGCTTTATTGACGATCATCGACAGGCTTAAACTTGAGATACGTCGTTGATAAGAATCAAATTCAGAAGATCCTCCAAGAAATGCACGATGGGGAGTATGGAAATCACTCCGGAGGTCGCAGTCTAGCTAATCGTATCTCTCAGCAAGGCTACTTTTGGCCGACGCTACGACAAGACGCCGCCAGGTACGTCCAGAACTGTGATCCTTGTCAACGACATTCAGGTACGTCTCATAAGCCATCTGAACCCTTACATTCAACACTGATCCCATGGCCCTTCATGAGGTGGGTATGGATATTGTCGGCAAGTTGCCACCTGCCCCTGGGCAAAAGGTATTTCTCCTCGTCCTTACAGATTATTTCTCCAAATGGGTAGTAGCAGCTGCCTTTTCCCAAATTCGGGACAAGGAAGTCGTGTCTTTTATCCAGACTAACATTATATGCAGGTTTGGGATTCCATCCGAAATTGTCTGCGATAATGGATCCCAATTCATAAGCGACAGGACTCGACAGTTCTGTGAGGACCGCGGCATCAAGCTGACGACCTCGACGCCCAGGTATCCCCAGGCAAATGGACTTGCTGAATCGAGCAATAAGACCATCGTTGCTTCAATTAAGTAAAGGTTACAAGCCGCAAAAGGAAGGTGGGTCGAAGAACTTCCTTCAGTCTTGTGGGTGAATCGCACGACGCCTCGTACGTCCACAGGACAAACCCCTTTCTCTTTGGTCTATGGTTGTGAAGCAGTTTTGCCGGTCGAGGCTCAACTCCCGACCTCAAGACATACCTCCGTCGACCACAATCTGGTCGACCTAAGTTATGACCTAGACACTCTCGAAGAGCTCAAAGAATTAGCATTGATCAAGATGGCATCGCAAAAGCAAGTGGTCGAACGACACTTCAACAAAAATCTTAGAATTAAAATCTTTCAAGTAGGCGACTACGTCCTCAGACGAGTGTTCCAAAACACTCAGGAGCTTAATGCCGAAAAACTTTCCACTAAATGGGAAGGTCCTTTTCGTATCTCGGAAGTCGTGGGTAAAGGTGCCTATCGGCTCCAAACCCTCGACAATCAAGATATCCCACGTAGCTGGAATGCAACACACTTAAAAGGTATTTCTTTTAAGTCTTTTTCCTTTTCTCACACGATTTTTTCCATAACGATTACTAACTTAAGCATCGGAGGGTCGTTGGCGAGCCAACGACCAACCTCTGACATTGTTTTATCACAGATCGCATGTCATCGTAAAGTCTATACGACTTTAATCTCACAAAATCGCAAGACATAAGTAATCAGGTCAATAACCTGTCTACTCTGTCTCAGGGACGCACGAACCAAGGACGTTGTATGATTTATCTGTACGATCGTGAGTTCTAAACGACCATTCGATCTAAGTTTCCAGACTTGGAAAATTTTGTATGTTCTGAATAAACACGTCGATCGCAAATATTTGTGTTTATCAATACGATTCACATGTATGAATTATATCTCAATCATTATATCACAATGGATGCCTAAGTCGCATGTTTTCTTCCACGATTGAAATTCGCAATTAAACGTTGTGTTTACTTATGAAACATATAGAAACGCAAAACAAAATTTTCATTCATTAGATCGACCATTACATCAAGTAACTCGATCGCCAACGATCAAGCATGAAAACAAAAATTATAAAATTTATCCTAAGGCTGAGGAGGAGTGTCGGTCGCATCTTTATCCGAGGCCTCGACCTTGGAGCCTTCATCCACCTCTTCCTCTTCGACTTCCTTCTCGTCATCGGAGTCGAGATCTCTTGCAGACCCGTCCTCTTGCAATAAGTAAGCAAGCTCGACCGACGCCAGGGCCAGAGGATTCTTTCCCGACAAGTGTGGCCTCATTATGGCAGCACGAGCGGTCAGTCGAGCCAGGGCAAAGGTAGATGCAGCCTCGTCTTTTAGATTTCCCACCTCCGTCTCCAGACTGACCACCTTGGCCTTGGAATCCTCAACTTCCCTCTCCTTCGCGACCAAGGACTCCCTCATCTTGTTCAGCTCCTCCCTTTGACTGTCGATCATCGACAAGGACTGCTTTAGACGACGGTTCGCATCGTCCTTCGCATGACCGACGACCTCCAACTCTTTTTTGGCCTCGTCGAACTGTTTGGACATAGCCTCTTCGCGTTCCAAAGCGACCTTCTCCCGGTCCAACGCTGCATTCCCCCTCTCATGGGCGGAAGACACCAAACCCTTGATCTTCTCTGTCTCCGCACGTAGGGCAAGAGAAGATTGAAACGCCTGTAAAACACAAAGGAAACTGTTGATAAACACTCGAAAAAAGCTAAAGAAAACATCGAAAACACAAGTTTTGAAAGAAAAACTTACAAGGAACGCCAGACCGGCAACATGGGATGCCGTCTCCTCGATTGGGAACCCGTCAAAACGCTCCCTGAAAGAAGGGAGCAAATACTTCCCCAGATGAGCAAACAAATCCGTCCCGGACAGGACGTCATTGACCATAAAATCCGAAGGCAACGTAAAGTTAACCTTCGTGACTTTATCCCCTCCCGTCGCATGCTCCTTGCCCTTGTCGGCCGACGTAGGGATCGACATGGTAGTGGGGGACTTCGCCGACTTCGCCGTTTTCGCCGGTGGCACAGAACTAACGGGTGTCGCAGCAATCGCACTAGAAGACGTCTTCGTCTTCATAGGCCATGCGATCTTCGCCTTCTCAGGCGTAACGACTCTCGAAGAGTCGTCAACCTTCAAAGACGGTTCCTTCGGGATCGTCATCCTCGACTTCGGTAAAACCCCCGACTCAGCTGTTGAGGTATTTAGTCTCCTCTCCTTGCCCTTACGGGCGAGCTCGAGTTGAGCTGCTCTTTTAGCCGAGATCGTCGGCACCTTCATCTGGGATTCGCCTAGAAGCAGATAAGAGAGAAATGTTACGCGACGAACATAAAAGGATCATAGTCGAGCAATTAGAAGGTACACTTACCAGTAACCTCTACTTCTTCTTTCGACTCTTCCTCCTCTGTCTCCTCTTCTTCTTCCCCCTCTTTCTCTCCTCGATTCTCTCCTAGGTATACCAGATCGTCGTCGTCGTCCACCTGTGGTCGCGTGACAAACGATCACTCGATGGTGCTAAACTCCAAAAAAGCATCAACCTTTGCTTGTGAGTTAGCATAGGGCTTCACGTCCTCAAATTTTATATCTGTCGACACATATAAAGCAAGTTAGAAATTGGACAAAGATTACATGTGACGTACGATAACGAAACTATAAAATCTCACCCGACGAATTCCAGCCAGCCCTAATCCAGTTGCTCTCAGAGTCGAGAGTCGACTTACGCACAAACGGATATCTAGTTTTCCACTTACGATCGTTTACAGCGGTCTATAAGACTAACGTACGATCACCCTTATATATAAAAAATAGACTGTAGCGGTGACATTTATCTTTCTTGACTTGATAAGCCAAGAGTACATCGCGCACATTCATGGGAGATTCCCATTTTTTAGTAAGGCGTTCGATCACCTAAATTACCCTCCAGAATTGGGGCATTAACTGGGCCAGCGCTAAGTCGAACTCGGTCATAAAGGCCTTAGCCAAAGGCGAGTAAGGCCACTCGAATCCTATCTTAAAAAGGTATTCGTAAATGACCACAAACCTATCGGGACACGAATCAGGTCGGATTTGACCTGCTTTAACCAATGTAATCCCCGCAGGGATTTTTGCCAAACTTCTAAGATCATCGAGATCTTCAATAGAACTAGCAGGCTCTATCGACATTACTAGACCTAAAAGTTTTTTCAAAGTTTTATAGTAATCGACTTATGAAGAACCAAGAGATCGTACCTTATATAGGCGCTCTAAATCTCGAATCTCTAAAAAATCGAAGATATCTCGCAAATTTGGAAAAGATTCGGCGAAGAACAACAAACAAATCAAAGAAAATCACTCTTAAAATCTCTACGAAATCGTAAAAGGAAAAGATCCGTCGAAGGTCTCTATTTATGCAAATAGTCGTGTCAGGTCGAGCCTCTCGATAATCGACGCGTGTCATTGCCTTTTCGAATGCTCGACAGATCATCGACACCTGGCAAATACAGCTGTTATGCACGATCGCGCGTCAGCATGACGTCACGACGTTATCCTCTTTTCGACTTCCCATAATTGGACTGGTCTAGTTCCAAGGCAACTGAAAAGGTTTTTTACACGTGTCACGACCCTAGACGTCCGACTAGCAGAATTTAAAAAAGTTTTTGAAATTCGAATTTGCCACTCTACTTTTTCAAAATTTGTGGGCAAACTGTTTGGGCAAACTTTCACCAGTCTCGACTACGACCAAGGCACTAAGAACATTTATTACATTTCTCCCTAACACAAGTCAAATCATAAGCATTTTACTCTTTGACCAAAGCCAAAGTCGAACGTACCTCTCGACCTCGACCGTCGTGTAGAAACACACGACCTCGACCAACTAACGTACGATTCTTCTGTTATGTTTTCCTTATTTAATGCAGGTCAAACGACATTTATGGCCAGCAGACGAAACCGACAGAGCAGTTATGAACATTAAACAACAAAGACCATAGCGACCGTTACTAGAAGGATTCATGGAGTCATTAAATGCATTCGAAGACTATAAATATGAAGGAAAATTCATCATTCAAGTGGACCGAACTTTGAATCACCCACTGCGTACTCAAGAACATCTGAAGCAAAGAAATCTCTCTCAAGTGATCGCTCTCGACGCACGACTTATACTCTCGACCAACAGTCTTAACACACGACACACTAGTTTTACATTCGCTACACTTGTTATTTTTACATTTCAAGTCATTTGTATTGTAATCATTGTATCCGCGACACCAGAAACAAAGGACATCGCCCCTGTTTTGCGATCATAGTGCAGCGACAACTTCCACAGTCGTCCGCATGTTTTTTCCTCGTTGAGCTTTTTCCGGCGTCACCAAAATCTTTGTCTCTTTTACACTTTTTCTCTTTGTCGCATTGTTTTGTCGCAATATTCCGTTCTTTAGTTGTTAAGCTCACAATCAACCTTAAGTTATCCTTGTGAACGATTTTTGGCATTAACAGTACCCGCGGAGGCCCCTGTCTCGCGGTACCTAGCCTGTGATCGCGGGATTGCCGCAACAGGTGTCAGATGGGGGTGAAACCCTAATTTCATTAATTGCACTCAACCCCCCACCCTCCAAATCGTGGCCCTTTAAATAGAGAGGGTGGGGGACCATCCGGCCACCACATCCTCACTCACTTTTTCTCCCAAACTCTCTCAAAGTCTCGTGTTGCATACGCGATCGGTTCGTGATTTTGAAGATGGCTCGTGTTATAAGTTTGGTTCGTGATTTTGTAGTTTTTCCTTTTATTTTTATTTTAAAATATATGATATGTATGTTGTTATGTGTTTGAATGTATTATTTGTATAATATTTTGTTATGATATTGTGTTATTTTAAAAATAGTTAAGTGTGTTGTGTTTATTATAGAGTATTGTGTTTTAAGATGTTAGAGTGTTTTATTTTTTTAAATTATGTTAGAGTGTTTTTTTAACAAAAATGTTAGAGTGTTTCCCTTTTTAAAAAAAGATGTTATAGTGTTTTTTTATAAAATTATGTTAGAGTGTTTTTTTAACAAAAATGTTAAACATGAGTGTTTTTTATAAAAATATATGTTAGAGTGTTTTTTTTATAAAAATATATGTTAGATTACAATTTAGGTTCCTAAACTTAGATCCCATAAATTTGCTAATTTACATTTTAGGTCCCTAAACTTTGGTGAATGACAACTTAGGTCCCCTAACTTTGGTAAATTACAATTTAGGTCCTTAAACTTTGGTGAATGACAGCTTAGGTCCCTTATGTTTTCTAACTTACAACTTAGGTCCCTATCTTTTATAATTTACAACTTAGGTCCCTAAACTTTGGTGAATGACAACTTATGTCCCTTATGTTTGCTAAATTACAACTTAGGTCCCTATCTTTTATAATTTAAAACTTAGGTACCTTATATTTGATACTTTACAAGTTATATTGAAATAAACGTCTATAATTAACAATGTTATATTGAAATAAAATTCGCAACATATCTATTTGGATTTTGTCAAACGGGTATAAATAGCCCTAAGGTATGTGGGGACTTAAGCAATCTTTGTGATTCCCCTGCTACCTGGAAGTCCAATAGATTGAGTGGTTTGTTTCCGAAAACTAAAATAGACGATTAATTATCAAGACAATAAACCATACAAGAAAAGCGTCTATAATTAACAATGTTATATTGAAATAAAATAAATCGCAACATATCTATTTGGATTGTGTCAAACGGGTGTAAATTGCCCTAAGGTATGTGGGGACTTAAGCAATCCCTGTGATTCCCCTGCTACCTGGAAGTCCAATAGATTGAGTGGGTTGTTTCCGAAAACTAAAATAGACGATTAATTATCAAGACAATAAACCGTACAAGAAAAAGCGTCTATAACTAACAATAACTATAACATCTGTGAATTTCAATGTAGGAGCAATTTTTTTACATCGACTTTACATTAAAATGCCGCGTTGGCTACGTGGAAGAAATAAGAGATCGTGTTGCACTGTTAGGTGAACGGGAAGGTAGAGTTCAAGAGATCTTTAGAGGGACACCTTTCGGTCCATGGCTAGATCTTTCCTTGATCAGTGGCGATCCCATGCTAGTCCACATGTTTCTATAGTTGGAGGTCGATGTCTCCAATCCTGATCCGAATGAGATGTATTTTGATGTCTTCGGGCATCACATGCGGTTTGGGCGTCATGAGTTCTGTCTAATTACATGACTACTTTTTGGACCAGCACCCCCCCTTTCCTCGCTTAACAGAATTTTCCTTCGTTGGTAGGGCTTGGCCTGGCGTGTCACCGTCTCGTTTGAAGCTAAGGGCAATCGTGGACACGATGAAACAGGGCCTTGGTGCCCTAACAGACGAGGATGTTGTCCGTGTATGCTTGGTGGTGATGGTGGATATGGGATTCATGGACCATGAGTGGAGTCAGACTGTTTCCGAGACGGTCCTTAGGCCCGTCGAGGACTTTGATCTGTTTAACATGTATCCGTGGGGTAGCGACATCTGGACATATACATACAGACAGATGCACCGAGCTATCGCCAGATGCGCCGACAAGAATAGCAAGATGAATATGTATGGATTTACATACGCCTTCAAGGTTAGATAAGTAGTATAGCATAACTAATAATACGTACAAACTGTTTGGCTTTCCTTTTTACGTACTTGATCTTGTTGTGTAATTCCATATATGGATCTTGGAGATGTTTCCCATCTCCTGTGAAATTTTCACCCTGCGCACCGACAGGTTCATTAGGGGAACCAGTTGGGACCAGGGTGTTTCCCTGAATAACCAGAGTTGCCTTGCCTTCTTTAGATCAGCTAGAACTGTAAGTTCTTTTACTATGTTTACAACGTTGCCTACGTTAGTCCCGCATATTAAATGTTTTGTGTTTTACCATATATTTAGCCGACGCTTGCGCCTCTCGTAAACCTTCTATCTATAGATGCCGAGAGGGACACGCCTTGGTATAGAAACAGTGTGGCCTTTATTGACAGAGAGACGGCAAGGCAACGGTCGAAGTGGGTCCGACGGTCCTCTCCTTCCCCGTCTGGGTCCAGTTCCTCATCCGACGAAGATGAGGAAGATGACGCGAGGCCTGGCCATTCTTCCAGGCCTCACGCGAGGCCGCACCCCGACCCATATCACCAGAGGGTTGACGATCTGTGGAACTACGTACACGGGAGAGTAGACAGACGTCTTCAAGATCTGGAGGTCTTCAACAGAAAGTATCACGCTGTTCAGGTTAGTGTTTAACTTAATTTGTCGCCCACGATCTTTTAGTTTGTATATTAATATTATGATCCAAATTTGTTTTAGCTGTCGAGAACGACGCCGATATCCTCTCCGTTCGGACAGGGGGGCCGGCGACGTTTGCCACCACATCCTATCCATCATTCCCGGAGACTGTAAGTCACATTGAATAACCATTATAGTTATATGTTAGTTCCTAAGTTTTTAACTCTTATAATGTACAATGTCAAGCAGGTCGGGATGTCGGAGGCAGGGGGTTACACACCACAAATGACGACGTTTGCCACCACATCCTATCCATCATTCCTAGAGACTGTAAGTCACATTGAATAACCATTATAGTTATATGTTAGTTCCTAAGTTTGTAACTCTTATAATGACCAATGTCAAGCAGGCCGGGATGTCGGAGGCAGGGGGTTACACACCCCAAATGACGACGTTTGCCACCACATCCTTTGCATCATTCCCGGAGACTGTAAGTCACATTGAATAACCATTATCGTTATATGTTAGTTCCTAAGTTTGTAACTCTTATAATGACCAATGTCACGCAGGTCGGGATGTCGGAGGCAGGGGTTACACACCCCAAATGACGTTGTTTGGCACCACATCCTATCTGTCATTCCCGTAGACTGAAAGTCACATTGAATAACCATTATAGTTATATGTTAGTTCCTAAGTTTGTAACTCTTATAATGACCAATGTCACGCAAGTCGGGATGTCGGAGGCAGGGGTTACACACCCCAAATGACGACGTTTGGCACCACATCCTATCCGTCATTCTCGGAGATTGTAAGTCACATTGAATAACCATTATAGTTATATGTTAGTTCCTAAGTTTGTAACTCTTATAATGACAAATGTCACGCAGGTCGGGATGTCCGAGGGGTATTTCTCCACTACGTCCACACCATCATTGATGGAGCTCCTTGAGATATTCGAGGGGTATTATAAGCCGGAAATGCCGACGACAAACGATATGCTGGGGTCGTCGTACATCACACCGCCACCTTACATGCCGCAAAATGTAAGTTATCTTGGTAGTTTTGGCTTAACTGTGAACATGATGAAATTGTACTTAAAATATATAATAACTTTCAGTCGATGGGGTCGGGGATTGACACCATACCGGCGGAAGAGCTCTTCAGTGAGCCGGAAGTTGACCCGATGGATGTGGTAGCACCACAGACGGAGGTGGAAGGACCTTCTAAGCCGGTTCGGAATAGGGTAGCTGCAGCAATTTTTGGTAGCCCATGGATAAGGCAAGGATCTACCACACCGGTACCTGTGAAGAAAGCCATGCCAAGGGTGAATGCAAAGGGAGCGGGAAAGGGAAAGGGACAGAGAAAGAAAGCGGGAAAGGGAGCGCCTTTCGGCGTCGGATATATTGAAAATGTGCCAGACTGGTTGCCTCCCCCGCTTGATATACACCCTTTACGCCAACCTGGACATTTCCAACCGGTTTTTTGAAGTACTACTGGCATCTAACCCGACTGACTCTGAACTAGAGGATCTGGTTAGTATTGAAGTTTAATTATAGTCATATAATCAAATATATTTTATATTACATGTCTCACAATCTATGTTTTGTGTATAGCATATCGACTGTTGGGTCAGCATGCTCCAATCGGCACGTCCTCCATCCGCGAAATGGACGATCATGATAAGTAATTTCTTCGAAATGATGGTCCGGGAGAATCAAGGTGCCGAGTCCGTGTATCGGCTCTGGAATGGTGTGGAAGGGCTTGCTTGGGCGGACCTCGATACGGTATGAAAATCAATTTACATCTATTTTATTTATGTTGTTTTTTGCTAACTATTTGTCTAATATTGTAATATTTCAAGTGTACATCCCCATCTGCATTCATCCCCTTCATTGGGTGCTCGGGATCTTCAAGCTTGATCGTATGTTGTTGATTATATATGACAGCTCCCGTAGCACGGTCTACGACCTAGCTTTGAGCCAGCGCCTTAGCACATTTAAGTCTCAGTTGTCGAGGTTACTTAGACTGATCAACGACCATAGACGTCACGAGCTTGCAGAGCACTTCCGCTATAGATGTGCCAGAGATGCACCGAAACAGAGGGGGATTAATGCGAATTATGGTGTCTGGGTATGTCGTAACCTCGGCAATTTGATTGACGACTATATGCCAGCATGTGCACCGGAGGACACCGAACAAGAGGCCATGAACTATCGGAAATATATGGCGAAGACCATTTATTTGCATTGTACTTTCGGTTAGATTAGTAGGTTGTTTATATTATAATATTATGTAGTATGTAACCTTAAAGTATTGTTTTTTTTAGTGTTAACTTTGTTAACTATTTTGTTAAAGTATTCAACTTGAAGTTATAATTTTGTTTATTATTTTGTTAAAGTATTGCACATATGAATACTTGAACCAAAACAAAAGCATTATAGGACAAGACAACTCACTTTCCACGTTTTCATACTTTTCACGTTTTTCATACTTTTCAATGCGAACCGACATCCACATTTGCCTATAAATACCCCGTGCTAGATTAGTCGTAAAACACATATACGGGACATAGTATTCGTTAACGTATTCTTACATGGCATCCCCAAATCTTCATGTTTGGTGCTTTAGGCGTTTATCTGAATCGCTTTCAGACACTGGCAAAGAGTTATATGGTTAGTGTGTATGTTTCTTTGGGTTTTGCTTGTTAGTATCGTTGTTCTACGACCTAACTATATTAATGTTCATCAACAGATGCATATCCACAGTTGTTCACCATGAAAGTCCACCATGGTGGGCACTTCACGAAACCACCTACAAGACATTATTTCCGTGGTCTAGAAATTTATGTTGACATGTTAGATGTGGACAATCTTTCTATGCAACTTCTTGAACAGATCATGAAAGAGCTGGACTATGAAGAACCAAAATATAATAGGTTGTATTTTAAGAGGCCGAATGCGGACTTCTTGACTGGACTGGTAGAATTGAGTACCGACGAAGATGTAGCCAACATACGCCAATATGTTGACGGCCATACTGTGATTGAAGTGTACATCGAGAAAGTGGAGCTTAACACTTTGAGACTCATCTCGCCAGAGCATGTAAGAAGTCGACCCGAATTGTCAAAAAACAAACCATCGTCTAGCCGTAGCCTCAAATTTGGATAATTTTGTACTGTACTAATTAGCATGTGTTTGTTATGAAATAATCTTGTATAACATCTATGACTTGTATTTTTAATATGAACCACTTTTCAGACTACTTAAACACTACTATTCAGACAAATTAAAGACCTTTATTTATGAGCAAACTTCAACATGAAACGTCAACATAAAAACTCCAGGAAGGAAACAACAACGTAGAAATAGGAAAGGAACGAAACAACAACATCGAACTGGAAAGTACGAAACAACAACACATAAACAACAAAGTACGAAAGCAACACCTGTACCACCACCTACGAATAAAGTGCCTTACATTGATCAATCCAACTTTGCTTGGCGGATACATTCGCTTGAAGAATTGCGAAATCTTGCATAATGTGGTGAATTTCTTCTTTTTCTCGACGAATACGGGACTCCTTATCTTTTATCTCCCCCTTCATCCTTTTGATCTCCTTTTCTTCCTGTTCGATCCTTTGCAAGTGTGCAGCCTTCCTGGCCATCATTTGATTCCACTCTTTTGTCAATTGCGCTATCTCCGCTTCCCTTTCTTGTATTACCAGTTTGAGTCGCACGGGCATTTCTTGTGTAGACGATGGGTTAGAAGATGATGCCATTTTTTTGCTGAGAGACGATACTATTATGATATCAAAATGTTGTATGGATGTTGTGAGTTTTACAGTTGGAACTAACAGGGGTATTTATAGCCACAAGGAACAAATGGCTCAACAGAGACCTTCTACTTTTCTGACGAATCTTGCATCAACTTTTCAGACGAATCTTGCAAGCTACCTTTTCAGAAGAATCTTGCATGCTACCTTTTCAGACGAATCCTGCGGGCTACCTTTTCAGAAGAATCTTGCAGGCTACCTTTTCAGACGAATCCTGCAGGCTACTTTTCCAGACGAATCTTGCAGTCACTTTTTCAGTCGAATCTTGCAGTCTCTTTTCAGACGAATCTTGTAGTGAACTATTCAGACGAATCATGCAGGCAACTTTTCAGACAAAATCTTTGACCATATTCACGGCTATAAGTAGATGGCATGATGACGTAGTAATTCACAACTTGCTATCTATCTTTTATACCCTCTACACCGTTTACAAACATTCTCTCGTTTTTCTTAACACTATGGCTAGAGGTTCAAGATCAAAGGGGAAAAGGTCGGCGAATGGGGTTGGAACATACGAGGTATGGAGAAACCATGGGCGAACTGCGGCCGATGATCCATTCACGGTTGAGGCGCAAGAAGACTGGGAGATGGCATGGGAGCAATACTACCTCGATAATGTCTGGAAAAGCCCACCAAGGTATCATTGTACCCAACCGACGGGTCTTCCACAAAGTCAACGAATTCCTCCCGAAGTGCAAGTGTCCATTGATGAGGCGAACACCGATATCGAAAGGGTAAAAGTTATGTGGAACAGTAACAGGGAGATTCGGTAGGGAAAATGGAGTATCTAGCGGAGAAGAAACGAGAACTGGCCATGACTAGGGCTCACGTTCGGGAGGTGCAACGGCAAATTAAGGAAGTAGAAGAGGAACTAACAGAAATCGAACAAAGCTACACGGGAATGGAGGATGTGATCAAAGAAAAGGTTACTGGATCACTGGCGTCGAGGACGCCTTCCCGTAATATATTTCTTTGTTTAGTTGCACTGTATCCGTTTCGGTTGGGAAGACGATTTGCAATAATTGATCTTTTAATTAATTTCCCTATTAAATAACTTAAAATGGAAAACATTTTCTTTAATTAATTTCTCTATTAAATACATTAAAATGGGAAACATTATTTTAAAAAATACCTGAAACAACTCAGATAATAAGTGTGAAAAAAACAGTAAAAACACGCAAAAACACGTGAAAAACCCCAGATACATAAAATAATAGCCTAAAAACTAGAGGGACCAAAACTGAAATTATTTTGCCCCAAATCGCGGCCCCCATCGAGGGAGGGGCCAAAATTGTAAAATTTGGCAGGATAGCGGGACCATCGAGGGACAAAACGCGAGCCACGTGGGCCTAGCCCGCGATCGCGGGGGCATCGCGGGAAATGGGGTATTTCTGCAAACCGAAAGAGATTTTGGGCATTTCTGCAAATCAGAGTCAAACTTTGGGTATTTTAATAAATTTCCCTAAATATTATATATTATATATTTTTATATTTAATAAAAATTAAGGAATAGGAGTAAAATGACAAACATGCCCCTCTATTTATCTCACTTAACATAATTATCTAACGATGTTAGAGTAAAAAAACTAAGGTTGTGTTCTCTAATCAGGAGAGAAAAGAAAAGAAAAGAAAGGGAAGGAAAAGAAAGGAAGGGAAAAGAAAGAAAAGAAAAGTAATTTTTTTCATTTGTGTTCTCGAAAGTAAAGGAAAAGAAATGAAAGGAAAGAAAAGAATTTTTTTCGTGTTCTGGAACATGAGAGAAAGGAAAGAAAAGACGTCTTTTTTACTAATATACCCTTAAAATGAAAACCATGGGGTCGTTTTCCATAATTATTTCAAATCAGGACGCTCAGTCTAACTTTATATAAACCACAGACCAATTGTTTAAGTTACTCTAAAATATTTTATGTATAATTTAACTTTGTAGGATCATGTTAGACAAAAGTTATAAGTTAATCTAGTTTGGGTTGTTAATTCTTCGACAAACATTATTTTGTTTAATATTCGACGTAAGTGAGTCATAATGTACCTTAACAGGTCTTGTCGGACTTTAATGGATCTATTAGGCCTAATTGAGTCATAATGGACCTTAACGATTATATTACACATAAATGAGTGATAATGGACCTTAACCCGTCATATTACGCATGCATAAATGAGTCATAATGGAACTTAACATGTCATATTACGCATAATTGAGTCATAATAGATCTTTAAGGGGCATAACGTGGTTATAAAGTCTTTAACATAGTTTGGGTTGTCGATTGTTGGGCAAACATTATGCTTGGTTTATTGTGGGATATGTTTAATTTACAGTCGTTTATGTTGATGAATTTTGTTTTTATCAAATTTAGCAATTGTAGTCCAATTATTATCAGTTGGACATCATCTAAAGGTATCCGGAGGACACAACTTCTCAACCACAATTAGGGGACGTTGATTTATAGACGGAGGCTGTTGTAGGAATGAAGAAGGGGGGAATCTACGGGTTTGGTGCATTTGACGGTCTACATTGCGTGATAGCCGATACTCCCAATTCCAGCTCCCGGATACAGTCCTCAGAGCAGGGGACTTCTGATGAGGTAATAGTGATACATTTATTCTTTTACAAACTTAAATTATGTTTAGTTGATACTAATTGTTTATGTTGAATAAATGAATGTACGACGTCTAAAGGAGGAGCTTAAAAAGAGAGATGAGCATATTGCAAAGTAGCAACGGACGTTTGAGCAACGGAACTTTGAGTAGCATGAACAAACAACAAGTACAACGAAAAATACAAGAACAAATGAAAATTATTATGGAGCAAATCACTAGATTCACTGTTGCCCCAATTGCCTTTACCTCACCCCCACGTGCTCCGGAAACATGAAAACATATTTGGAGGTGTTTGGTTGGGGGTATTCAGAGGTAATTAATGGGAATGATATCCATTGTATTAGTTTGGTTCAAGAAGGGAATGAAAATGAAATGATTGATGATATTTGGTTAGAAGTAATCTAATCAATCATTGTAATAGAAAGATGTAAAAACCATTCCACTACAAATTATAGGGAATCAAATTAATACCCGTCTCACAACCCCTTCCTTGTGATAATCGATCATTCTTTTCCGGCTCCGACCATGTCCGCTCAATACATTAACAAATTAATACCAATCGATCTTCTAACCATCTTCTCTGTTCATTATTCAGATGGAATCGATCTTTTACACACACATATCGATCTTGTTCCTCATCATCTGTGTTTATTCCTCATCTTCGTTTTTTGAGTAACCGATGGGTTTTGTCCCTCATATTCGAAGGTAGTCGATGGGTTTTGTTCCTCAAACTCGATTTTGGGTAGTCAATCGAGTAAATTCGATTTTGCTTTCAAATAACCCTAGATATCCAATCATGTGGTTAGAGATGAAATGGCGAAGATGGTGGTGGAGATTAAAGCAGAAGATAGAATTAGGAGTATACAACCTAATTATAAAGATGTGTCTGAGATGTCATATGTGAATTGTGATGGATTACACATAGAGATGAAGTTGTCGGGGGTCCATTATTTTCTTGGTTATAGGAAGCTTTTTTTTTCTTTTAACATTAGTAATGAAAGGAAAAATGATAATGTAATATAATGGAATAAAAGTAATCATTCCATCCTATTTTCATTCTCATCCTCATTTTCATTCCTTGAAACGAACCAAACGCCCCCTTACTCTATTTTACTAATATTTGTAGTTACTAATATTTGTAGTTTTATATACGTCGTGCTTGGGCAATGTTTGTAGTTTTATATTATTCGTGTTTGGACATTATGCATTCAGATGATTAATACAGGGACACACTGAATTTTGAATTTTTTTTTAATTGTTTGACATCTTCGAAGGATTTAGACGAAACCTGTCATAAAAGAAATCCGCCGACAATCTCTTACAAAATATTTTCGTCAAAAATCTGTCACAATAATTCCGTCGATAATCTCTCGAAAATGTCCATCGAAAATCCGTCAAAAACAAATTTGTTGTAAAAAAACCCCTTAAATTTTCATGGGGTTTTCAACGGAAGACTTTTGTCGAAAATCTCTCAAACTCCTCATTTTCGACCAAATAGTAACCAACGAGAAAATGAATTGATTTGCATGTAACTCATATATGCAAAAACATTTAGGAAACAAGAGTGAATATTGATGACAACACAACACCTTGTAGATACAGAAAGAATCCTCGCCATCCAACAATAACTTTTTTGGTGAAGAATTGAAAATGCATTGCAGCACAAACATATGTTAAGATACTGTGCAACCGCAATCAATCGGTGGGAGACAAACCCTCTTGGAATCTAATTCCAATAGGCCTTCTTTTTCATGTTTTTTGTTTTTTGTTTTATAGTCCATATAAACATCGTTATTGCCTCTCAAAATTTCTGCATCAACCAACCATTTCATCTTATTATTTTACCAATGGCTGCCCACCAAGAAGCTCCAACCCTTCCATGGTCGCGGTTACCCCACATAATTGTTCGGAATTGACAGGCCTTGTACTCCCAGGATCTTAGATCGAATACCCGGCCATCATATGGGCATCATGCAATACAATCATCATTTCATACAAAAGAAAGAACAAGAAAAAGTGGGTTGAACCCTTCTAAGTAATCTGAAATATAATATTGTATTCAACTAAAGAAATCGTTTACATAAGGGTCCTATTTATAGACTTGAAGCGGTGCCTTGAAGAGGTGCCAACGAACCATTGCAACCCTTCGGTTGTGACTGCTTCTAGACCATCGCAACCCTTCGGGACCATTGCATAACCTCCTCCTAACTTCCCTAAGTCTTATCCATACTAATAATAATAATTCTAATAATTATATATTATATCATTAGTTCCAACAATCTCCCCCCTAATGATATAATCAATAATTCTTCGGTCTTCTGTCTTCATCTTTAATCTTGGAACTATCTGCAGGTTCCTTGTCTTCATCAATTTCTTTAATCTTGGAACTATCTTCAGGTTCCTTGTCTTCATCTTTCTTCTTTCATCCAATTTTTTCGGCTTCCTAAGAATCTTCTTCTTAGAGCGGAAAAACTCTTTCTTTCTTGTTTGCGGGGCGAATCAAACCAACTGTCTCTAGCAGTCCTTTGGTTTCCTAATTCCCGGGCAAATCTCTTTCTTTCTTGTTTGCGGGGCGAATCAAACCAACTGTCTCTAGCAGTCCTTTGGTCTTCTGATTCTCGGGCAAATCTAAATGAACAGTCCACTGGTTTCTTCTTGGTGGCGGTTTGGTTCCTCCTTGCGCCGATTTCAATTTTTCGATTCTTCTTCTGAATTGATTGCAATTTTTTTGATTCCTCTTTCTTGGAATGAAGACGCTTGGTGTCGATTCGGTTTTGTACCGATTTGATGCCAGTAGGCGGTAGAATCCTTCTGATTTCGGCCGCCCTGGGTGTTCTCCCTGAGATTCTGATTATGATGATTGACGCATGATTTTGATCTTCGTTTGAACCCTTCGGCTCTGATACCATGTTCGGAATTGACAGGACTTGTACTCCCAGGATCTTAGATCGAATACCCGGCCATCATATGGGCATCATGCAATACAATCATCATTTCATACAAAAGAAAGAACAAGAAAAAGTGGGTTGAACCCTTCTAAGTAATCTGAAATATAATATTGTATTCAACTAAAGAAATTGTTTACATAAGGGTCCTATTTATAGACTTGAAGCGGTGCCTTGAAGAGGTGCCAACGAACCATTGCAACCCTTCGGTTGTGACTGCTTCTAGACCATCGCAACCCTTCGGTTGTGACCATCGCAACCCTTCGGGACCATTGCATAACCTCCTCCTAACTTCCCTAAGTCTTATCCATACTAATAATAATAATTCTAATAATTATATATTATATCATTAGTTCCAACAATAATTGGTCGCCCACAACGATCACCAACCCCACAACCTCATCAACCCCCACCACCAAGCCCTTTACTTTTTACACCAAGATTTCAAGCCACACCAACTAACGTTGTTGCACCACCATCACAGCCAACTACACCACAACTGAATTCCAATAATAGGAACCAGGCACCAAAGTACGAGCAGAAGACAGTGCTGGTACAAGAAGCAATAGAGAAACCTACAAAAGTGTGGCACATGGGTCTAGCTACATATTACCGAAAAAGTGATCACACAACCAAAAGTTTGGAAACGTCAAAGAAGCAATTGGATTATGAGAACCCTGGGATAAAGATTATAACAATTAATTGAAGAAGAAAACAGTGGAGTTACCATGGACATGAGGCCTTCTAGAGAGAGTGAATAGATTATTAACTTGTTGTCCTTTTTAGATATTAATGTGATGGAGTGAATAATGGCATGTTGTATTTACAACATTACGGATGGATTGTGATTATTGTAGCCTCGTGATTCCAAAAAAGTTTTGTCCCATGCAAAACGCTATATATGTTTGATGTGGAAAGCAAATTTGCAAGTTGTTATGATGATCCGTATACGAGCTATACACTACTAAACAAACCACATTTTCCGCCGGAATAATCCGCCGGAAATCCGTCGGAAAAAGCTATTTCAACGGATTTTCCGCCAGATACGGCTGCCGGAACTACGGACACCGCAAAAGTCTGTTTTCCGGTGGATTGACCATTTCTGGCGGATTCCATCGAAAACCCGTCGAAAAACAACAAAGAGTCATTTGGGGTCGAGATGTGTAGTATCAGATATTAATGATCGTACCTTTGTCATCAGTCAACATATATCTATATCTATATTTGTGTGTGTGTGTGTGTGTGTATATATATATGAACGTTCTAACGAGAACGCTAACCATTTAAGAAAACAAGAAAACAACAAAACATCTGCAAAATCACATGTGCTTTTACACTAACAGCAAAAACTGGACGCGTGTGACTTTGGCTGCGACTTGTCGCGAGCCAAAGTCGCATGAATCATATATGATTTTGTACATGAATCATGTATGATTTTGAAAATTTATGACGTTTTGTTGTTTTCTTAAATAGTTAGCGTTCTCGTATGAACCCACCTCTCTCTCTCTCTCTCTCTATATATATATATATATATATATATATATATATATACACACACAAGTAGAGAGACAGAGAGAGAAAGAGAGACAGAGAGAGGGAGAGAGGGAGGATCATACGAGCAAACGGTCAAAATGTGAAAAGACGAGAAGTAACCTCAGCCAATCAAGGTTAAATTAAAGCAATAATAATTTTGTAAATTATAAAAAAATCCACGTCATTTTTAGGATGGTA
Source organism: Saussurea involucrata (assembly GCA_033807775.1). NCBI lineage: Eukaryota > Viridiplantae > Streptophyta > Magnoliopsida > Asterales > Asteraceae > Saussurea > Saussurea involucrata. The sequence continues at coordinate 46,299,253 of CM066323.1, forward strand.
AAAATCATTTAAGGGTAAAATAAAAATAAATAAAATTATTTCTATAAGAATAAATAAAATAATTTCTATTTAGATGGAAAGGATCATGCGTAGAATAAAATGATTTCCTATTCAAGAATTAGTCTGAAAAATATATATAAAATTATGAAAAACGTGAAAAAAATTAATTTGCTAATACGTGAAATCCAAAATTAATTAATTTAAGCATGTAATGAGGTTTTAAAGAGATTAAAATAATTAAGTAGATAATCTTTAAAATTCAAATTACCTTAATGCCCCTATTAGTCTAATTTTGGCAAGTTAATCAAGACTATAAGAATTGATGAGGTGGCAGTGGGAGGTTGCTTCTCATCTTCTTGCAAAATGACTAGCTTCTAGTTTGAACCTTTCTCTAGAAATAAATATTTAATATATATATATATATATATATATATATATATATATATATATATATATATGTAGGGGCTTAATCAAATGAGAACTGTTTAATTTGTGGTAACTGTAAGAACCAATATTAGCCACTCATTTAAAATAGTTAATATTATTTTTTAAATAAGTAAAAGGATAATATGGTAATTTGATAATTTAGATTTTTTATAACAAAATTAAAATCTAATTTAAATCATTCAATTTATTCAAATTACCCTACTTTCACGCCTCTGCATCTCTCTCTTCTCAATTGCATCTCTTCTCTAGAAACCCTAAATTGAGCCGACACCTCTCCAAAATCAGTAAATTGAGCCGGCAATGGTGGTGGATGGCGTCATAGAACGGAGTAGTCGACTTTTGTAAGTGTTCTTTTGAGAAGACCGCTCGTGGGTCACGATATAGAACGGAAATTCAGCAAGGCCTGTCAACAGGAATTTCGGCTCTAAATCGATCCCCACCACATGAGGCCACCAGATTCCAGCAAGGTATGTCCTTGAGTCTCTCATCTTAGCAATCGGGGTTTAGGTCTTAGGCTGCTGGAGTACCGCCATTTCTCCCACCGCCGGTGACGAAGGTAGAGCCCCTGGCGGTGGTGGTGGTGGTGGATCTACGCATCGACATCAGGGATTTCAAATGGTTTCAACAGTATGCAGAGTTTGCTTTTGAGAAGAGAGAGATGCAGAGGTTGTATCCGTATCTGGTTCAAGTTCCTTCATCTGTAAAAAACGAATTTTGTTTTGGGTATCACAGTGGTATCATAGTAGGTATCACAGTTTGCACCAGTCTTTATTTTGTTGTTTTGCAATGGGTATCTCAATGTTCATCCTCTTTATTTTATTGATTTACAAAGGGTATCACAGTTGGTATCACCGGAGTATCATAGTTGGTATCACCAGGGTATCACACTTGGTTTGTATCACCGGAGTATTGCTTTACTAAGTGTATCAAATTATGTTTTTTTCTTTAGTGTCGTTATGTTGTTAAGGGTATCACAGTATATGAGGTTTGTTTGTTTTGTAGATCTATGTTTTATGGAATTTTTCATGTATTATGCTCAAAGGTAACACATGGTTACAGTGGGTATCACATTGGTATCACAGATGTTCTTGGAGTATTTACCAAAGTAATGAATGTGATGCTGAATTGGATGGCAATGGGTATCACAGTGGTATCACAAAAGTTCTTGTATGTATTTTCGGTATTACGATTGGCCGGAGAGAGAGGAGAGAGGATATTTTACAATACCTAAAATGCCCTTTTATTTAAATTTCAAACAAAATTACCAAAATTAATAATTTCCTAATTTATAGCTTAATATGTGGCTCACATTGGTTCTCACAGTTACCACAAAATAACTAGTTCTCCCTTGAATGGCCCTATATATATATATATATATATGTATATATATATATATATATGTATATATATATATATGTATATATATATATGTATGTATATATATATATGTATGTATATATATATATGTATATATATATATATGTATGTATAGGGTCTAGGGGCTTAATCAAATGAGAACTATTCAGTTTGTGGTAACCGTGAGATCTCATTTCAACCAATCAATTTAGATAATTAAATACATTTATTTAATTAATGATAAAGGGTGAATTGGTAATTTTGTGTTTTTGATGACAACTAAGCAAATTAAGATTTGATTTATATCTTATATTCCTATTACGGCTACACTAAATTTTCCAACTTTCCTTGATTATCTCATATTTGATTTTTTTCTTCAATGTATTTCATTCATACCTTAATTGTGTGAAACGTGCAACTTTTTTCCAGTGCATGATCTTCCAAAGTCCAAACCCTATTTTAATCACTTCTACATTATGTCTTGTTGGGTTTCTCCGACGGCCACTCCCACCGCCACACCTCTGTCGCCTGTTTCCACTTTGTCATTCATCACCGTCGCCTCTCTCTTATTGTCGCTACCATCTTCATCGTCATCGGTTATCAACGATCATCTTTATAGCCATTAACATCCACAGTTTCCATTCAACTTTTGAAAGCTTCCAACTATAACCCAACATTCAAACAACTTCAATATGTGTGTGTATGTTTGTATCGGGGTTCTGAAGATGGATCTAGTCTGCGTTTTGGAGTTTGTCGAATATGGATCTAGTATTTGTGTCGGATTTCACCGAAGATGGGATCTGGAATTTTGCCGATGAGAAGAAAGTGGGATATGGAGTTTCATCGATGAGAAGAAAGTCGATCTTGTGCTTTGACGGAGATAGATCTGTACCAACATTCAAAATCATTATTATTTTGAGTGTATCGCAAGAATCACAGTGTAACACTATGGTAATCATAGTTATCTGAATCACCGTTCAATGTTTTTTTCCTGCGTATCACAGTGATACACAGTGCGTATCATAGTGATACATTGTCTTAAAGTTAGAATTATTGGGTATCGTAATATGTATCATCGTTATACAATGTGATAAGGTATCACAATGTGATTTTGGTTTTGGGGGTGTATCACAGTGAATCTGGTATGTAATTTTGGATATCACATTGTATTTTGTATCACAATGCATCTCTATTTCTTCTTCTTCTTCTGTCAATTATATATATACACAGTGGCTACAATGAATCTTGTACGTAGTTTGGTCTCACATTGTATTTTGTATCACTGTGATACATTGTGATTTAAGATAGTGTATCACATGATAAGGTATCATAGTGCATTTTGTAGGGTATCACAGTGTCTCATGTGTTTGTCGAAAAAAAATCTGTCGGAAAAAATTCGCCGGAGAAGAGAGGTTCGGAGAGGAGAGAGAAGGGAGGAGGGAGGAGGGATGATACTTTTAAAATATCTAAATTGCCCTTTGATTAGAATTTTAAGTCAATGTTACCAAAATCAAATAGTTTCCTAATTTATCTCTGATTTGTGGTTGAGATTGGATCTCACAGTTACCACAAAATACTAGGATCTCCCTTGAATGACCCCCATATGTATATATCTATATATATATATATATATATAGAGGCGGGTTCAAACAAGCAGCGTACCAATTTAAGAAAACGTGAGGAGCAATTGACAGTTATGAATCACATGTGATTGGCAGTTGTGGATCACATGTGATTCACAACTGACCTGGAGGAGCAATTGACAGTTATGAATCACATATGATTTACAACTAAAATCATTAATGATCCGCGACTTGCACGCCTCGCGAACCACCTCGCGCCACTTTTGCGCGAATTTTCGAGTTAAATCCGATTTTTTAGGGTTGTAAATCATATTTGATCAGAAGCATGGGAGTGCTCATCACGTTCTCTTAAATTGGTACGCTCATCGTTTGAACCTTCCTATATATATATATATATATGTATGTATATATTATGTATCTCTCTCTATGGGAAAGTTCAAATAAAAAGCTAGTCAATTTGCAAGAAGTCGAGAAGCAACCTCACGCTGCCACCTCATCAAATCTTATAGTTGTGATTAACTTGCCAAAATTAGACTTATAGGGGCATTAAGGTAATTTGAATTTTTAATATTATCTAATTAATTATTTTAATCTCTTAAAAATCTCATTATATCCTTAATTAGATTAATTTATTTTGGATTTTATATATCATCAAACTAATTTTTTCACGTTTTTCTCATAATTTTTTTTTACTTTTTTCACACTAATTCTTGGATCAACGGATGATGTTATACAACATCACAAATGATACTACGGTCGATATTCTATCATCACATGTGATTACATACATACGTGAATCAATTACCACATGTGATAATATGCAAACACGAACTTACTATCACATGTGATAATTAGTATATCATCATATATCTGGGTGATCAAAAAAGAAGCAATTAACGATAATGTTAGACGATATCACATGTGATAATACACCATATCACATGTGATACTACAATCAAGATTCTATTATCACATTTGATTACATACATAGGTGAATGTATTATCACATGTGACAATATACTATATACACACACGTACTTATTATCGCATTTTTTAGTATATCATCATAGAACTAGGTAATCAAAAAAGAAGCAATAAAGGATAATCTTATTGAATCAAGTTATTGGATACATATGATAAATACAAGTGTATATTGAATTCAAGTTTACAAATAAAACGCTAACCTTATCGACTATTTTAACCGGACCTTGAAATTCAGTTTATCCGAGTCATCCTCGAATCGAACTAAAAACATGGATTTCTATTGAAATATGATTTGTATCAAATAAAACTATAACCTATCGACTAATTCAACCACACCTTGAAATTGATTTTGTTGATATCATTGAAATCAACGTTGTTGGTGGTGAAATCTTTGAAGTCGTTGTTGTTTAAATCGTCGGTGTTATTGATAAAACTCACATATAGATCGTCGACGTATCATGGGAGATTATAAGTACCATTAGTATGAATATTCCAAGATCACAATGGGATGACGAAGTTTTCGATTCAATTAATTGAATATGAAAGAGGATAGAAAGATAAAGAGGCGAGCGTGTGATCCTTTCCATCTAAATAGGAAATCATTTTAGTTATTCTTACTTTACCCTTAAATAATTTTTACCATCCTTAAAATGACGTGCATTTTTTATTATTTACCAAATTATTATTGCTTTAATTTAACCTTGATTGGATGAGGTGTAAGGTCCTGATTACTTCTCATCTTCTTGCATGATCCTTCCTATATATATATATATATATATATATATATATATATATATATAGAGAGAGAGAGAGAGAGAGGCGGGTTCAAACGAGGAGCGTACCAATTTAATAAAACGCGAGGAACACCGCTCATGTACTGAATTACATGTGATTCACTACTGCTAACCACATGTGATTCACAACTGATCGGGGGGGGGGGGGGGGGGGGGCTTGCGCCCATGTAGTGGATCACATGTGATTCACAACTAAAATCACATGTGATCCGGGCGACTTGGCCGACTCGCGAACCAGGTCGCGACCCAGGTCGCCCGCTATCCGAATTTTTCGCAGTTGTGGATCACATGTGATCCAGTACAAGGCAGACGTTCATCGCGTTCTCGTAAATAGGTACGCACGATAATTATATATATATATATATATATATATATATATATATATATATATATATATATGAGTACCGACGTACGTACGATAATTAAGTTATACACGTACAAAGGTACCGTCATTATAATGAATATCTGATACTACACATCTCAACCCCAAATGACTCATTTAACCAATAAGATACTTTAATAATTGACTGTAATGGAGAATTTGTTGTTTTTTGACGGGTTTTGGGATTGATCCCAATAACAAATTATTTATATTTTACTATATTAAAATTTAGCTTTCCACAAATCAATCATTTAATTTCAGATTAAGGGAGTGTGTTTGAAAAGAGCTTATTGACTTATTGGCTTCTCAAGAAGTCAATAAGTTAAAATTTGTGTTTGGCAAATTGAAAAGTGCTTTTAAAACCTCATTTTGATTTCACTTGCAAACGTGATTTCTGAGAAGTAAGGAGGAGCTGACTTCTTAAGGAGAAAAGGACTTCTTGTTGCAAAATTACAAAATTAACCTCTGATTTTATAACCTATCTCATATATCACGATTCTCAGTTTCTCACGCCTCCATCTCCGATCTCTCTCATCCACAGCAGCTCCATCCCCCTCGATCGTCCTGCAGCTCCATCGTCGCCACCCTCCGTCGTCGCCACCCTCCATCGCCGCCACCCTCCATCACGTCTGCAGCCTCCATCGATCTCCTCAGGTATCGATTTGTAAATCTTCCATCGATCTCCTCAGGTATCGATTTGTAGTCCGTTAGTTAGCTTTTGTGATCTGGTTATCGGCTTGAATTGTTAATCGGAGCACAGGTTGGTAGATACTAGGAGATTTCTTCAAAATTGATATTGGTTCTGGAATGTGAAATTGATAATGTGAAAATAAGGAAAAATGGTTAAATAACAAGGCATGTCCTTTTTGGTCATTTTACATGTATAAGCTAAGCCAAACACTTTTTAAAAAATAACTTATTGACTTATTGACTTTTTCTATCCCAAAAGCTAATCCAAACACTTTTTTAAAAACTCCTTTTCCAAAAGCAATAAGTCAATAAGCGCTTTTGGCCAAAAGCACTTTTGAACTAAAAAAGCTAACCCAAACACCCTCTAAGTATTCTACGAATTTTCGACTGTTCTAAAATGACTCTTGAGATGGATTTTTGACAGAATTAAAAATAAATTATTAGTTATTACATATTATGGATGAATTATCGACAAACTTTATCAACAGGTTTGAAAAAAAAAATTAAACTTATTAATTTTTTGACTATTTTTCGACCGATTCCAAAATTTGGATGGATTCCAAAAAATTTGACGAACACAATTTTCATCAAAAATCCATCTAATAATTCTTTTTTATGGAATATTGACAGAATTTGAGCATCTTAATTGCCACTCACGGTAAATAGTGCAATACTCCTTTATGAATGTATGCTATATGAATATGGAACATCAATACAACATAAGGCCATCAGTACCCCATGAGAGCATCTTTCAAATATTTCAGCGCCACATCAACTTTTCTCCCATCCCTCACTCAATCCCTAACAATCCCTAAACACCCTTACCCCATTCTCTCAAACCCTTTTGTCACCTCATTTATTTTAATTCTTTTATTTATACATTTAATTATTTAACAAAATAAAAATATTTATATATTTTTTAATAAATAAAAATAAGATAAATAATAAAAATAAAAATTCATACCATTCATTAAAAATAAAAATTACAAAATACAAAACACTACCAATTATGAAATTTTTGAATTTGCTCTTTTCTCGCTAAAGTAACCCTCAAAGCGTTTCCCGTAAGGTGATCATGCGGGGTCATGAAAAACTCGATGTCTTTCTCAAATCGTTTTAAGCGTTCGATTTCGAGTTCTTGTTCCAACCTATGTCGTTCGAATTTTGAGCGTTCGATTTTGAGATCGAGTTTTTTCATTTTGTATTCCATTGTATCATCAATCTTGTCGTTGAACGTCGTCAACAACTGAGTAACACTTTCGTCTGTATTCGCCCCGGACGTATTACTCGTTGATGATTTTTTTGCCTTGTTTCTCCCGATGGGTCGTTGAATTTGCTCGTCATCGTCATCATCGGAAGGTTGGGTACGTTTTGAACCCCGCGATGAAGTTGTCGTCATCGTTGGAACGGCTCCCCATTTTGGACATTTTTTTAGGACGTCCCAAGCTTGTTCGTGAGTGAAAGCAACTTTATGGCGTGCTAGATACCGTTCGTGTGCCGTTCGGGATATATCGGCCTCACTCATCCCGCTTGATCTATTATTGAGCAAGTTGTTGTAGATGCCGCCAAACGAATTAACAACGAATAGGAAAGAAACGACTCTATATATATAGCTCGTATATAGAACATCACAATAACTTGCTAATCTGCTTCTCACATCAAATATATATATATAGTTTTTTGCATGTGTAACATCCCTAAAATACAACAGGACATACATAACATTAACTCATAAATATTACAAATCTGGGTCCCAATATCTCGTTACATCATTCTTAAACTAAGGTTGGCGGAAACAACCTATACACAACTGAGAATAATCTAACTTCTACCAGAGGCACTTGCATTGTCTCTAGCTGCTTATGTACTCTATCTTGCTCTTGCTCATTTCTCTGAGCCTCCTATTAACCGTTTACCAGAAAAGGTTTTCGTTTTGAAAAGCGAGGGTTAGACCATGAGGTCTAGTGAGTTCCCTCCATAATCGGTGTACATCATCATTATAAAATCATTTTATAAAACAGTTCACATTCTTCACATAAACGTCATTCATGGTGCTGCACAGTGTAATGGATCTCATAAACATTCCGCGATCGGGGCCCCAGCAGACTCCCCTCTCGCCCGAGTAGGAAGGAAACGAATTCCCTCCTACAAGCTCATCACATATCCGTGTAGGAAGGAAATGAATTCCCTCCTACAAGCTTATCACATATCCGAGTAGGAAGGAAATGAATTCCCTCCTACAAGCTTCTCATAACAGCCAAAGGGATCATCGGATCCCGAGGACTACAGATCCCACTGTGCAGACCGACTCCACATAACATACACATAGCTCATCATAATCATAAAACATGAAATCCGTATAACACTTTACAATTCATTTTATCTTGCTGAATAGTCTTTTCAGTAGAGTATACTTTTCATGGAAAAACATACGTAAAAGCTTGTAAATACAACGTGCTCATAAACAACATAATCAGTAAAATATTGTGCTTTCATTCACGTAAAAATCATGTATAATAGCATGTCATTTCCATATAATCACTTCCTTTGGAAAAACACGTAAAATCACGTATTTTAGTTAGAAAAACTCACCTGGCGTGCTTACTTTCTTTCCCTACTCTGTTCCTGACTTTCAAGAGATCTACCTGAGAAATGAATGAAATACAAACTACTCATACCCTACACCAGCTTACCGGACATTAGCTTACCGGACACCAGACTTACCGGATGGCAGACATACCGGACACCCCAACCTTTCCGGACACACGTATCCGGAAGATTGTCCGGACTCTCCCTACATTAACCACATTCTCCGGACGACTCATCCGGAAACTAGGCCATACCCGGAAACCCCCACTGTCCGGACACTACTGTCCGGACACTACTGTCCGGACGGGGCGACGTCCGGAAACCTCTGACTGGACGAACAACTCAAATCCAAAAGTGATTAAAAACTAAATTTCTGATAATAGCTCGACTAGACAAACATAAGGGTTCATCCACTAGTCACAAACATTCATTTAATTCCCTGATAAACCGTAAAATCAAAGCATTACAACCAAGAACCCCAAATACTCTCTTAAGGGTTGCTTTGAAGAAGAACACTATAAACCCTTAAGATTTCATCCCCAAATCTAAGACAAAAGAGAGCAATGAACTCGAATTAAACAGAAGAAACATATTGGATGATTACCTTTGCTAATCTTTTCCTTGATGAGAATCCCCTCCACTTTTGCTCTTTCTGCCTTTCTACTCTTAGCCGCCAAACCTCAAGAACCAAATACTGAATTCTAAATTTTTCCCTAGGGAAATGGAGCTATATATATTTCCCAAAAATTGCCAAAAGACCCCTCAAGTCTAACTTTTAATGCTTAGACTTCGGCCACCAAACTCTCGCATTCTCCATAAAAACTCGGTTGTTACAACACTCCCCCCTTAAAAGAATTCCGTCCCCGGAATTCCTTATTGGAAAAGACGCAGGTAACAAACCCACACCACAACTGACACTTCCACAAGGTAATGCCACTTCTGACTCAGTCAACCACCTGATTAAATTCGAAACATGAAACATTGGATGCATTCCCCTCAGTTCTTACGGTACTCTAACTCGCAGTCTACTGTTCCTATTCGATCGGTCTTAACAATAGTAGATTAAATAAGGCTTCTCATGCATCTTTACTTCCTTTAAGGAGGAACCTAGCGGAATCCCCCGCTATAACACGAGATTCATTTACTAAGAAACAATCAATCACTTGACAGCTTGGCACAAGGCCAATCCTGTACATCCCGACAACTCATAACCCCGAGTTCCTTTATCGTATCACAACTCACAACCCTGCACCACCCAACAATCGCCTATGCAGATAACATTTTTCCTTTCTCGGACCACCTAGACCACAGTTCGTCAATCATCTCACATCCTCACTACTTCACCACCCCATACGTATACGTAACTAAGAGTAGTAACCTCCAAACCCATCGTTGAAGTATTCACCTACTCAAATTAAACTTATCCTGAAACACATCAATTCCTCGCTGATTGCCACGTTCGTTCAGTCATATACAACATAACTCCGGTTATCCTCATTCCACTTGAAGGAGTAACCCTGGTCACACCATACTATTCTAACTAGCTTAATCACTGCACGACCAATTCGTTTAAACATTTCTCACAAAGTCACTAACTTAACTCATTCAGTTGTCTTATCCACTTCTTTCCTGCACAAAATCATACACAATTTCCTTCCTCAATACTCTTTCCAAAAGTTCACACACTTAACAATGACAATCTACACAACACTGCACCTTTCGGCATTACTGTCAAGTTTACTACTTCCAATTTACTTACTTAGTCCGACATACTATCTTCACCTCCCTATGTTAGCGTGGAGCACTGCCCACCAATATTACTCGCTCTTCTCTTCCGACAATTCCCAAGCTGAAAATACTTTCTCATTACTACACATAACCAAACGGTTGCACTAAAATTCTAACTTAAGGCTTTCGACCAACACCTCGAACCTTCACCAGTGTTTGTTATTACTACACATTCTTTGATCTTCAACTATTACCTTCTCGGATAATCCTTTCACCCATAGGAACAATTTTCAATCATTAAAGATTTCGCATCTACTACCCCACATTTTGATTAACCCATCCATCATCTTCTTTAACTTACATTGATTTCAAGAATATACTTACTTAGCGACTCACATAGCCATAAAAATGCTTGGTCTCTCATTTGGGCAACCTCCCGCCACCACTCCGTCATTCTATCCCGAGCATAATCATACCACAACGTTACTTACACCCTACGTGCTCCAACAATCTGGTTAACAAATCGTACACCTCACCCGAAACCCCTAAAAAGGTTTCTATCTGATGCTTCCTCTCTCTCTCTAACATCACATCACTACGACACTAGCTGGCACATTTAGCTTGACAATTACTGTCACTACACATCCGTACACTCTTTGCCCATAACATCACACTGCAGACCAGATCTCTCATGACCATTCACACAATTCGAACTTGCCTTCATATCCTCCCGTATACATAATCAAGTCTATCTCGCTACTTAGTCCTTTCCCAACTTGTTGAACTATCACTCACGAGTTCTCAATTAGCTCAAGCACAAACATTCTAGCTAGCTCTTTACGATCCGAGCCTTTTCATAGATACGACACGTTTTCTTACTGACTGATATAGTCTACACTCGCTCCGTTTATGCTACACACCTTATCCTTCTATGGACCCTCCACACCTCGTAAATAAAACGCTTATTCAATCAACAGTGATCTCTCCCTAACTTAGCACCCCCACACGGTGTTCTATCAACTTTCGCTCTTTTGATTCAAGCCTTCGGCCTTAACCATCTTGCACGGTTGCCGACTTCAGCATCAAAAGTCGACCTGTTGATACTTTCTTAACCTATTCTTAAACACGGGTTCCTTATGAAACCTAATCCTTCCAACATATCATAATCAAATTCACACCCCGTCGTCCTCATTTCAAACTTACTCATGCAACGTCAATAATACAAGATCACCTTAAGACTCATAACCCATGTTGTGGACATTTCATTTCTGCCTCAACATACTACTCTTAATGAGTTGCTAGGCCAACCCCTTGATGCCTCCTAGTCTTTCCTCCGGTCACCCTCGTCCCTTGGCAACTGTACTTCCAGTTACTGAACAAGGGCGCAAACCCTCATACAACCGATACTATAATCGACTTCTGACTCTACCACTGTTCACCTTTCCTCTTGAACACCAATACTAAAGCTACAACATTCTTTCCTGTTTTGCCCGACACTTTTCCACTCTTGAAGTTCTTCCTTAGCTTAACATGTAATATCTTACGACCTAGTGAGTTCATAGCCTTCATGCATGACAACGCAGTAGATAAATCATTTCGCACATTTTATCATTTTAAATAAACAACACTTGAAAACAACGTGGGTACACATGACCCCATCATTCTTATAACTTCAATTCCCTGCACAACGATTCGAGAATCGCTTGCATGCATCTTCCCGTGAACCTCACTCTTGCTCAATCCGAACGATGTTATTACGACAGTAATATAGTGCATGAAAATCTTTTCATATGACACAATTCTGAAATAATTACCGACACAAGGTAAGCCAGTCGGTTCTCACACTCATTTGTATGATATCAATAGGTTAATAAGCATTTTGGTTATAAATGAATTGCAGGTAACCATTTTCTTGACCTTTTGCAACAAATTTGACTTATCATGAAAGGAGTGGGATATTTTGCAAATCGTTAAGCTCATAATTTGAATGTGCAATGTGAATGAAATCACCTTCTCTTTAAACATACGCGTGCACATTCTGACTCATTTTCGATAAAAATTAACATTCACATATTTACTTTAAATCGTGAAAACTTCATGTTACATAAAAGAACACCATGCATGAGACTCTACTTGCAATTGAAGGCTACTCACTCTAACAAGGTCAACCGTTTTGCTCGTGCAGCTTATCCTTGACACTTACCTACGACCAATGGTCGTCCTCTCGGTCATGCAATAATTTGCTGTACATGCGTTCCACATCTCACTTACTCAACCATTTCATACTATTTTCGCTTTGGTCGACTATCTCACTTTCTACTTCTACATGCTTTTAATTCACTATAGGTATCTTATTTCATTTATCCTGCTATTGAAAAGCTCGACTAAGAAGTCAGGGCTCCATTGATACTTTCAAGGTTTAGACATTGTCCTTCCTTACCATCCCGACTGATCTATCCCATGATTCCTAGAACTGGGACCCTCCCGAAACAGGAGTCTTACTCAAACTGAACATCCAACCTCTTCGAATCCACGAAGAGCTACCTCTAGACGACTCATAACATTCTATACAACATTTCTTCTCTTCGATGTATACATACATCACATCATATATGATTTCTCATGATACTTCCCAAGCAAGAAAGCTCGGTCTATCCCTCAGGGATCTTGCTGACCTTCTAGATTACTGGAACATGACATATAAACTACTTTAAGACTACAACTTCGGAAATAATGAGGTAGGTCAAGCACATACATGTACCTGTAAGTTCGCAATTACACTGGCCAGGTGAAATCCCAAACTTACCTTACATGACTGTCCTCGGTACCCGATTAGTCCTATATCTACTATAGTGCCCTCCTAACGCATTTACCATATCAACAATAGTACCCTCCTAACGCATTTCTCGATTCTCAGTTGTGATTTCTACTCCAAAGTTTAAGTTTAGGCCCATCCGGTCACCTAAATCCCTTAAACTATGGCTCTGATACCATTTGTAACATCCCTAAAATACAACAGGGCATACATAACATTAACTCATAAATATTACAAATCTGGGTCCCAATATCTGGTTACATCATTCATAAACTAAGGTTGGCGGAAACAACCTATATACAACTGAGAATAATCTAACTTCTACCGGAGGCACTTGCATTGTCTCTAGCTGCTTCTGTACTCTATCTTGCTCTTGCTCATTTCTCTGAGCCTCTTATTAATCGTTTAACTGAAAAGGTTTTAGTTTTGAAAAGCATGGGTTAGATCATGAGGTCTAGTGAGTTCCCTCCATAATCGGTGTACACCATCATTATAAAATCATTTTATAAAACAGTTCACATTCTTCACATAAACGTCATTCATGGTGCTGCACAGTGTAATGGATCTCATAAACATTCCGCGATCGGGGCCCCAGCAGACTCCCCTCTCGCCCGAGTAGGAAGGAAACGAATTCCCTCCTACAAGCTCATCACATATCCGAGTAGGAAGGAAATGAATTCCCTCCTACAAGCTTATCACATATCCGAGTAGGAAGGAAATGAATTCCCTCCTACAAGCTTCTCATAACAGCCCAAGGGATCATCGAATCCCGAGGACTACAGATCCCACTGTGCAGACCGACTCCACATAACATACACATAGCTCATCATAATCATAAAACATGAAATCCGTATAACACTTTACAATTCATTTTATCTTGCTGAATAGTCTTTTTAGTAGAGCATAATTTTCATGGAAAACATACGTAAAAGCTTGTAAATACAACGTGCTCATAAACACCATCATCAGTAAAATATTTTGCTTTCATTCACGTAAGAATCATGTATAATAACATGTCATTTCCATATAATCACTTCCTTTGGAAAAACACGTAAAATCACGTATTTTAGTTAGAAAAACTCACCTGGCGTGCTTACTTTCTTTCCCTACTCTGTTCCTGACTTTCAAGAGATCTACCTGAGAAATGAATGAAATACAAACTACTCAGACCCTACACCAGCTTACCGGACATTAGCTTACCGGATACCAGACTTACCGGATGCCAGACTTACCGGACACCCCAACCTTTCCGGACACACGTATCCGGAAGATTGTCCGGACTCTCCCTACATTAACCACATTCTCCGGACGACTCATCCGGAAACTAGGGCATACCCGGAAACCCTAACTCCCGGACACCAATAACTATACCCGAAAACCCCCACTGTCCGGACACTACTGTCCGGACGGGGCGACGTCCGGAAACCTCTGACTGGACGAACAACTCAAATCCAAAAGTGATTAAAAACTAAATTTATGATAATAGCTCGACTAGACAAACATAAGGGTTCGTCCACTAGTCACAAACATTCATTTAATTCCCTGATAAACCGTAAAATCAAAGCATTACAACCAAGAACCCCAAATACTCTCTTAAGGGTTGCTTTGAAGAAGAACACTATAAACCCTTAAGATTTCATCCCCAAATCTAAGACAAAAGAGAGCAATGAACTCGAATTAAATAGAAGAAACATATTGGATGATTACCTTTGCTAATCTTTTCCTTGATGAGAATCCCCTCCACTTTTGCTCTTTCTTCCTTTCTACTCTTAGCCACCAAACCTTAAGAACCAAATACTGAATTCTAAATTTTTCCCTAGGGAAATGGAGCTATATATATTTCCCAAGAATTGCCAAAAGGCCCCTCAAGTCTAACTTTTAATGCTTAGACTTCGGCCACCAAACTCTCGCATTCTCCATAAAAACCCGGTTGTTACAGCATGGGACTAAAGCTTTTTGTAATCACCATGCTACAAAGAATCACAATCCATACATCATAATGTAGTAAATACAACATGCCATTATTCACTCCCTCATATTAATACCTAAAAAACACAACAAGTTGATGATCTATTCACTTTCTCTATAGTGTTCCTGATCCTCGCGGACCTTGTCAATAACACGGCCATCGCTGGGATTGCTTGAGAGCCATTTTACTGCAAGGCCTCATGTCCATGGTAGCTCCACTATTTTCTCCTTTAATTAATTGTTATAATCTTTATCCCAGGGTTCTCATAATCCAACTTCTTCTTTGACGTTTCTAGACTTTTGGTTGTGTGATCTCTTTTTGGGTAATGTGTAGCTAGACCCATGTGCCACACATTTGTAGGTTTATCTTTTGCCTCTTGTACCAGCACTGTCTTCTGCTCGTATTTTGGTGCCTGGTTCCTATTGTTGGAATTCATTTGTGGTACTGCAGTTAGTGTGGCTCGAAATCTCGGTGTAAAAAGTAATGGGGTTGGTGGTGGGGGTTGATGAGGTTGTGGTGATCGTTGTGGGTGACCAATTATGTCTCATTGTACATAGTTTTACAGTGATTAATTTATTAGACCAAAACAATTATGTCTCACGGTTCAACCACCCACGGTTTGTACCTTGAGTCCTCCGCTAAGGATTACACGGTCATCGAGTTCAACTACCCACGATCTATACCTCGAGTCTCCCACTAACCCTAAATATTTCTAGTTCCAAAATAGGGATAAAGTTCCCATTTAAACCAACTGACTAACTCCTATGCTTATGATCCATTGCATTACAGCCTAAAACATTGCATGACTCCAAAGAATGAACTAACGCATTCAAAACATGTAATTCCCAAATAAGATGCAATACATGCAAATCATAACCAAGGCTCTACATTGAGCTATCAAAATCGAACAAATGTCCCCAAGACCCAACAGAATCAAAAACCGAGCCACAATTCTTTTCACCAAATCCATCATGTCCGGATGCTCCTTCTTGCGGACCTCTTCTATTTGGCGCATCTCCTCCATCTCCTTCATGCAGACCTCTTCTTGTCGGCGCATCTCCTCCCGGTCCATCTCGCAGGCCTCTTCTGATTGTTGCAGTCGGGCCTCTAATGCTTGAATCTATAAACACAAAAAATATTATAATGAATTATATACGATCAGATAAACATTATACAAAAAGAAAAGGAAGTACACACCCGCGTATCAGAAGGCGATGCACCACTCGCATATCCACTTGAGGGTACCCCCGTCAAGACCAAATTCGGATCACTGGTGTTCCCAAAACCGTATATTCGACCTTTCTTGCTTTCCCCGGCCGCCTGTTTCCACAATTCTTCATCTAGTATGGGCTGGGATGTGGCATCCTCACCGTATTTTTGGTTGACATCGCCTTTATACGTACCCTATGGTATAAAACACAAGTCAATTTCGACAGCATAACGGTTGTAAATGGGACGTTTCCAAATAAAACAATCCTAACGTTTGCCCAACAAATGGCAACCCAGACTAAAACGAAAATATATATACCAACATTTAAAGTAAAACAATTATAATTTTGCCCAACAAATCGCAACCAAAACTAGACGTTTATATATATATATATATATACTAACATTTTAAGTTAAACAATCACAATGTTTCCCGAACAAACTAGATAAAGATTTGTAATTAAAGGTAAACAATTATAAAGTTATACGTATTCTACACTTACCGCAATCCGGCCATCCCTCGGAGTCACGTAATCCCCTAGTGACCCGCCATCCGAAGAAGATGACGTTGACTTCGACCTATTCCTATGTGTGTAATCGAAGAGCTCCACCCAAGTCGGTGGCACACCATTTCTTGCTTTTCTCTACAAAGGTAAATACATACACGTGTTAATTGTAACATACTTAAAATCAAGGTACTAAAGTAAATCGTTGTTAAGGACCTACCAATCGTTCGGCATGCCTAGAGGTAGAGATCGACCCGTTGGTGTGTTTGGATATTTCACCATCAATCTTTGTCATTCGGTTATTGCTAGACTTCTTCGATACGGTCTTCCAATGGTCGTTGTTCCATTTGTCGATCAACTCGCCCCATATACGCTTAGTGAGCCATGAGGGGGGGGGGGGAGTCCTTCAAAAGATTCATATCCCGATGCGGGTCATCATCTCGATATTGACGTCCGTCTTTTACGGCCAATTCGGCTGCTTTAGTCCTTGCTGCATTCATTCCATCATTATAATTCTTCATTGATTTGGCCTCCCAATCTAAAGCATACGACCGTCTAAGGCCGAATCCCAGCAATAATAACCCTGTAAAATAAATTGTTAGTTGATTTTTAAGTTCAAAAATATAACAAGTTCAATGCATACTAAAAACCTAAAAACGCTCCCACATCAGGGTCCTGGTCTCCCTAGGGATCTGTGTCAAAGTACACGACGCTGAAGCAACCATGGACCGATTAATTTGGCTCATATGGCGAATGACGTGGTCGTTGCTAAAGCTATATAATAACTTGAATTAGTATTCATACCCCAAAACAGTTTAGTTGATCAATTAGTTAATATGACACTTACTCGTTGCCGATTATCTCTATCCTTTTCCTTTCCCTCGTAATTTGTTCTGGATTGGCGATGCCACAGACATTTATAGACTTCAGTTCATCTATAGGTGTCGAAGCACTACTAGAGGCTATAGGAGTAGAAGGCACCGCTCCGAAAGTAGACGGTCTCGCTCCGGAAGTAGAAGGACCCGCTCAGGGAGTAGAAGGGTCAGCTCCAGGGGTAGAAGTGTCCTCTCCTCGGCTGCTGGAACTGCCCCCTACCCCTACCTCCAAAACGCCAAACTCGTGGCATTATGGAAAGTCTATAAAACAAAGTTAGAAAGCATAAAACAATAATGCAAGTATACAATACAAATTGGCCAAAGTGTGATTAGTGTTTACATATATAAAGTTTAACAATGTAATTTCATAAAGAACTTCATTGAACTCCACCAAGAGAATACAACAAACAACCCTTTTTTTACAAACCAACTTAAGAAATGTAATTCCATGGAAGCAGGCAACAAAACAGACCAGAGACAATGGAAAATAAAACAAACTAATAAACATCTTTAAATAATAAGAATTGATTATTATTGTTAATACAGTAAAAATTACTATAAATTTGGGCAGTCAAATGATATTCAAAGAGGAAAGGTTAAATAAAAAGAGGATGAGATTCCATTTGTAACTTTTACATTTGTAACACAAAACAAAAACCAACACAGCAAGACAAAACCAAACCAATAACACAAAACCAAACCAACACAGCAAGACCTTCGGCTCATTATTAGTATAACTTTTACATTTGTAAAATGTAAATCTTTTAAAAGTTAAGTGTTTGAGATTGAGGGGCTGTTTGTTTTTAGAAAATAAGTGCTTATACACTCCTTATCACTTTTTCGGACAGAGGTACACTCATTAAGAGTGTTTGTTTTTTTGATTAAATCAGAACCACTTATCACTTTTTTTTGTCTGACCGATAAAGTGGTAACCTAAACACTTTTTTTTCAGCCTCCTCCATCTCTCTCTCTCGTGTGCGACTCAAGTGTGCGACTCAAGAACATATTTTTCTGCAATCCATCTCTGTCGATTGTAAGCTGCTCGATTGCCGCCTCCATCTCTCTCCCTAAATCGATTGTAAGCTGTTCGATTCTGCTCGTTTTTTGGTCGAAATCTGCTCGATTTTTGCTGATTGTAAGCTGTTCGATTCTGCTCGTTTTTTGGTCGAAATCTGCTCGATTTTTGCTGATTATAAGCTGTTCGTAATCTGCTTGTTTTTTGGTCGAAATCTGCTCGTTTTTGGTTCGAACTCTGCTCGTTTTTTGGTCGATTTGCTGATTATTTGTTCTTTGTTATATGGTACTGTTGTTATTTGTTCTTTGTTATTCGATTTGCTTTTGCTTATGCAGAAATCGATTTGTTATGCTTATCCAGAAATCGATTTCCTACTCGTTATCTGATGTCTTGTTAGATTTTGCAATGTTTTTACTTGGTTGATGGTTCATTACATATTCAGTTTGCTCTTGGTGCTAAATATTGATTCTTAATTTTTGCAGATTCTTTCATAGATTGGTGGATAGCACATTAGCAAGTTTGGGATTTTGGTTTCTAACAGGAATCTCAAACTTGGGTGTATTGGCTATTCAAATAAGGTAAGAGACCCAAACTGATTATTGGTTCGTTTGATGAGCTATTTGTGTCCTTGGGGAAGATTAGTGGTTAGTTTAGTTAATTTTCATATTGCTAAGAAATGTTGTAAAACCTAAAAGATCATATTATGGCTAGGACTTGATACCTTTGCTTCTTGTCTTGTTTGGCCATATACTATTGATTTGCATTTTGGAATTACACGTTTTGTAATTCTTTGATAACATCTGTAATTGGTTTGCAGAAATAGATTTTCTACAGAAATCAATTGCAAAAATCGATATATTTGGTGTTGTTGTTTGCTTAAATTGGTGATGTTTTCTTAAATTGTTTGCAGAAATCGATTTATTTATTTAAACGAAATGAAAAGAAAAATAAAACAAACTCACTGCAAATCTGTAGATGGAGAAGCAATGGCGGCAGCCGGAGATGGAGAAGGAGCAGCGCCGGAGATGGAGGGATGGAGGGATGGGTTTGAGGAGGGAAGGGTTTGAGAATAAGGTGGCGTTTGGTTCACTGGAAAGTGATGGAATCTGGTGGAATTGGAATGTGACATTCCATTGACCAGATTCCATTCCAGTGTTTGGTTCAATCTTTTGTAGCTTGGAATCTCAAAAATTTCCATTGAATTCCTTATTTTCCATTCTTGACATTCCATCACACTATGTAAGGATTTTAAAGGAATGGAATGTCTCACTATTTTTATTCCAAAAATACCCTTGCCCTAATTGATATACCTGCAACCGACACTCCCATTCCATCGACCCCAAATCGTTTTCTTCTCCATCGAACCCAATCGTTTTCTTCTCCATCGACGGCAACCGTCGTTTTCTTCACCATCGATCTACAGCAACATCGACAGGTTCGTTCTCTCCTCCTTTTCTTCTTGTCATCGAGCCCAATCGTTTTCTGCAAACTCAGTTTGAAACATCGACTGTGTTCCATGGATTCTTGCATCAGTTTGAAACATCGACTGTTTTCTGCAAACTCAGTTTGAAACATCTCTTTTAACCAGCGATTTACATATTTAGTGGGCAGTTGTGTTGTTGTTATTACTTGTTTTTCCTTATGCTTCTCTTTAATCTTTCGTATTTTGAGTTTTTTGTACCTGGGTTCTGCTATTGAGAGGTAATTTGGCTGCAATTCAGTGTTGGTTTCTTGCAATTCAGTGTTCATTTTATGATTCTGTCAAAAAAAGCCAATAAACTCTTTTCTCCACTCCTGTTTTGCAATTCAGTGTGTAGAGTATTGTTACATTTTTAGTATATAAATAAAGTATATAATGACTATTTATTAAAACGTTTTTTTTTAAAACGATTAAAATTATCAAAAGGGTATTTTGGTCATTTACCAAAATTTCATTCCAATTCCAAAGCTACATTCTGTGAACCAAACAGACATATTCCAATTCCTTTAACATATTCCATTCCAATTCTGTGAACTAAACAGCTGGTCAAACCTGACAACATTCCATTCCAATTCCTTTAAAGTCAAATTCATTTGACAGATTCCATTTCATCCAAAAACATTCTGCGAACCAAACGCCACCTAAGGGTTTGAGAATGAAGTTCACGACTAAAGGAAACGCAAATACTCCAGGTGTAGTCTTAGGTTATTAAAATATAAATAATATTTATTTATTTTGAAACATAGTTAATTAAATAACAAAAAAATGAAAAGTTATCTCTTTTAATATTGAAAGTCAACTAATTTATGGGAAATTAATTAAAATACCCAAAGTTTGACTTTGACTTACCAAAATACCAATTTTTTTCAACTTTTGCCAAAATACCCATTTTTTCCGCTATTGGTCGCGCTATCGCGGGATAGGGTATAAAATGAAAAGTTGATCCCGCTATTGTCCCGTTATGTCCCGCTATTGTCAATTTTACACTTTCACCCCCTATAGCGGGATCAAATATATGTTTCAAAATGAACCCTATCCCGCGATCGCAGGACCAATAGCGGAAAAAATGGGTATTTTGACAAAAGTTGAAAAAATGGGTATTTTGGTAAGTCAAAGTCAAACTTTGGGTATTTTAATTAAATTCCCCTAATTTATTTACATGACGGAATAAATTATTTTATAACGAATTAGTTTTCGGAATATTAATAAAAAATACGCTTTCGGCTTGTAAAAACTAAAACCGATTGATTATTATTATACTTTGTTTTTTTAAAAAATCAAATTTATAAATTTCCGACGGAAATAAAAAAAATTAGTTCTGTCGGAAATCCGTCGGAAATTTATAAATTTTATTTCTTTTCCATCACATGATTATTGTTAATATTATTATTAATATAATTATTATTATTTTTGTAATTTTAATTTTCTTCTTAATTATTATTATTTACTATATTTTATTATTATTATTATTAAATAATACTAATATTACAGGTTAAAACAAAAAAATGAATTATACCCGTTAAAGTCGAACAAAACCGAATAAAAATCATCTTAAACCGCTATAATCAAATAAAACTTATTTAAAAGCCAATTGAATCGAACAACCCAATAGATCCACTAAACCAAATTGACCGATCAAAACTCAATTGAACCGATAGAACTTATCATAGTCCAATATAACACATTAAGCCTAGTAGAACCCATTATGATCGTTAGTGACTTATTAAGGCACAATAACACGAGTCATGACTTATTATGTGTTTGTGTACACGTATCGAGTGCATAGATGCATGTGTGGTGTATTAGGCTCAATTAGCCAACTAAGAATCACTAGACTCCGATATATACCACTAAACCAAATTGAACCGATCAAAACTCAATTGAACCGATAGAACTTGTAACACACTAAAAATCAGTGTAAATTTAAACTTTTAAATTTAACAAGGTATATCAAATATCATCCAAACTTTCATACAAATAAGTAGAGAGTCAACTATGAGGGTTCCTTTAAACACATAATGAATTCTCCAATTAACTATTAATCTAATCATATCAACTATAAATATATTAACTTGATTATCTAAGCAATTCATCAAAAGCCTCCTCACATCGTCTAAGCTCTCCGCTTATTATCAGCCGTTGAATACCAAAAGCACTCGTCCCACATCCCATTACTTCTCTGAACTCGTACCTGGTAAGAACATTGAATTTGAACAATTAGGCTAACGCCTAGTGAGAACATCCAATTCAGATTAAAACATTAACAACTTGAAAACTTAGATATTCAAGCATATAAACAAACTTGTTCACCACCATTCTTACCGTACTCATACTCGTCTCATAATGACGGAAACATACCCGATCCCATGAATGTGACTAACATTCAGAAAGTCATATCATCAAATTC
Organism: Saussurea involucrata; assembly: GCA_033807775.1. Taxonomy (NCBI): domain Eukaryota; kingdom Viridiplantae; phylum Streptophyta; class Magnoliopsida; order Asterales; family Asteraceae; genus Saussurea; species Saussurea involucrata. Next base: position 46,322,082 of record CM066323.1, read on the forward strand.
GTGAGCCTACTATGAATCATCAAGGATTCTAGTTTATCGATCAAGCCTAAAGACTTACAATCAATCGCCATACCTTCTTCTTGGAATGGAAACATAAATAGCACTTATATATTGCCTATCTCTAATTCACCGAAAGTAAGTGCGAACAACACTTACACTTCATCTAATTCTCGTTTCCACATTTCAATCACGAATAGCAACTATATTTTGCCTATACCACTATTTCAAAATGAATAGCAGTTTTACCTTGCCTATTCAAACTTTCCAATGTGAATAGCAATTCTACTTTGCATATTCAATTCATTACATATAGCCTCTCAAAATGGGATTAACAATCCACATTATAGGCTATGAATAGCATTTCTACTTTGCCTATTCAATCATTACATATAGCCTCTTGAAATGGGATTAACAATCCACATTATAGGCTATGAATAGCATTTCTACTTTGCCTATTCAATCATTTCATATAGCCTCCCGAAATGGGATTAACAATCCACATTATAGGCTATGAATAGCATTTCTACTTTGCTTATTCAATCATTTCATATAGCCTCCCGAAATGGGATTAACAATCCACATTATAGGCTATGAATAGCATTTCTACTTTGCCTATTCAATCATTTCATATAGCCTCCCGAAATGGGATTACAATCCACATTATAGGCTATCGCCTCCCGAAATGGGATTACAATCCACATTATTGGGCTATTGCCTCCCGAAATGGGATTACAATCCACATTATATGCGAACGGGAATTATCCATTAAGATCCTGGTCTATTCCACGTTTCTCATCACCTTAGAATCAATGGCCCCAATGGGATCAATAAATCGCGATTCATAACCGGGCCCCCCGATGATTCAAGGTACACTCATTCACTAGAAATTATACCACGTGGTCAATGGCTAGTATCCGGCTCCCATAAGACCGTACTAAGTTGCCCCCGATGCCTATTTCTAGTTACAACATGAAAACAACCGTCCTATTAAAGACAAATAAGATTAACTTGCATGCCTTATGGATCCATTACAATTTTAAAGTGCATGTATCAAACATATCACACTTTAACCCACAACATATTCTTAACTTAAGAATATTAACAATTGATCGCTTCTCAATTGCTTCTCTTCCAAATATTATATTTAGAAAATATTCCGAGACCTCAATCCAAACGAGATAATAATTTCAATCTGTCAGGATCGAATCTTAACAAGACTAATAATACTTAGAATTCAGAATTAAAGAATCTGCGGAATAGAACTTTAATTCACACAATCAAAGAACAATATATCAGAAAACACACAGTTTGTATTCACTAATTTAACTCACAAGCTTACAACCAAAACCTCAATCTTGATGAACAGGCTCAATCAAGACGACTTCTACTTCTCTAGAAATAGGGTTCTTAAACCTTGAGGTTAATTCTCTTTAAAACGAAATCAAAAAGCTTGTATATGTGTCCTGATAGCTATCTATTGAAAAATATTTATACACAATAATTACAAGATAACTATCAAAAATAAGTTGATCTTCTGAATCTTCTTTAAGCATATCTTCATCCATTCCATCTTTATCTCCAATATCTTCGTATACCAAACTTATCACGTCAGCAGTATTAACTTCATTCAGCATGAGCAGTACTAATATTCTCCAGCAGCATTAATTCATTCCAGCAGCATTAACTTGACTCAGCAGTACTAACCTTGCTTCAGCAGTATTAATTCATTCCAGCAGCATTAACTTGACTCAGCAGTACTAACCTTGCTTCAGCAGTATTAATCTTGACAAGCAGTACTAACTTCACTCTAGCAGTATTAATTATGCTCTGGCAGTATTAAAGTTGTTCTGGCAGTACTATCCATACTTAGCAAATCTTCAGTTCCCAACAATCTCCCCCTAACTTGACTTTTAGAAAGAGAAGTCAAGTTCTTCTGATGATGCTTCCAAAACCTAATCATGAACACATAAATCAGGATTCAATCCCAAACTTTGATTGATGATCCTTCTTACCAGGTATCTTCCCATTTCTGAATCCTTGTTGCAAGTCAACTTGGCATGTAGCATTCCATTCAACCTTGTCATGCTGTGCTTGTATACTTTATCCACCAAATAATACTCATGATATGCATAGTCAAGTGTTATGACATACACACCACAGTTTTCAATAAGCATCCAGTTGGTAACAGCTTGAAATTGCCTTTCTGTCAAATACTTAACTGCTTCTGTATTGAACATTTGACACAGGTATTCAAGCACCATTTTAGTGATGGACATTCCATTCTCAGTCAGCATATTTCTATAAAGCTTCATTCCCACCTTGAACATCTCTTCCAAGTCTGATCTAGAGCACATCCTTATAAGTCTTCCCCAAGTAGAACAGACTTCATACTTTCCATCTTCCCTTTTTATTCTAATGTACTCCTTTCTCCCATCTCTCAATGTGTCCCAGAAGATGATCTCAGGAGCCATAGAAGCTAATGGTTTAACTTTGATTGGACTAGTATCAACCACAGTAATATACATATCACATTGAGCATTTGTTTGTGATTGTACATTGCTTGGTTGACCTGATGGAGTTGCCACTTCTTCTTCAGCAACTTTTTGATTAGCTTTCTCTTTCACAACTTCCTTCTTAGCTTCTTCTACAATGGGTTCCACCCTAGGCTTCTTTACAACTTTCTTCTTTGAAGCTATAGACTTTGTTCTTGGTCTTTTGAGTGATTTAATAGCTTCAGGAATGGTTTCAGTTGTTTCCTTTGTTTCTGCTGCTTCAGGGATGGTTTCTGCTGCCTTATGTTTTTCAGCAACATTAACCATTTCTGTTGCTTGAATAGTTTCTGCTGCTTTTTGACTGGCAGCATTAACCATTTCTGCTGCTCTATCTGTTACTGCTTCTTTTATTATCTTTGATACTGCTGCTTCAACACAATTCTTCACAATCTCAAATACCTCTGCTTCAATCTCAGATTTAGTTACTGTAGATACAGATACTGCTTCTTTCTCATTTTCTGCAGTTTCAGTTACTGCTGCTTTCTCACTTTCTGCTTCTTTTGCAACTTCTGCAACCTGCTCAGCCTCCCCCTCAACCTTATGCTCATTCTCCCCCTCAACCTTTGCATCCTCCATTTTTAGTTCAGTTTCTAACTCCCCCTTTTTGGAAGCATCAATGGTTGATCTTCTCCTTTTCAGAACATACTGAGCTTTCTTCCTTCTTTGCAGCAACTTGGTGATCATCTTCTTATTCTTTTCTATCTTGGTTTGTTGATAAAGAACCACCTTCTTAAGCTCATCAATCTCCTTCTGCTGATTCATGACATCAATGTTGATGTTGGCAATGGTTTCCATCAATTCCTCATAATTATATCTGTCCTCACCTGGTTTAGAAGTGTTTACCTCCCTTACAGGATCATTGGAAGTTTTAGTAGGTGTCTCTTGCCTAGCAAAAGCACAACCTACTCCCATGGTTTCTTGGTGCCTGGGTCCTCTGAATGTTTTCACATTCTGAGTTGCCGTGGGGAAGGTCTTAGTGATGTTACCACTGTCCTTCTCTTTGCTAGCAGACGTAGTGGCAGCCTTGCAGCCCACATGCTCATCCTTCTCCTTAGAGAGCACCTTCTTGGGGTTGGGAGACACCCCTGTGGTTACCCTTTTGATATTCTCTATTGGAGAATGCTCCAATAGAGGGCTTGTAGGCTTTGGGCTATTAGGAGATACACCAAGGGAAGGAACCTTGTGTACCTTTCTTCTTTCAAAATTCTTGGTGATTTTGGGAGTGGGTCTTAAAAGAATGGACTGTGGGATTTCTTTGGTGATGGAAGGTTGGGATTGGCCATCAGTGGGTGTGTCTAATGGGGGCCTTGACCCTGATGCCATACCTTTAGTGGTGTGGGATACAACCATCATTGTAGAGAACAATGGTGTGTCAACTCCTTCCGAGTCCCTAGGAATTCTTCTCATATTTGAGAAAACCTTCCCTTTAGGGGGTTTTGGCACATATACCTCAGCAGACTGAGGTAAATCCGTCAATTCATGGTTAATTACTTCTTGGACAAACCTGGGATACATGTAAAAGCGCTTTTTGGATTCTAGGTTTGCCACAAGATCATTAAAAATCATTGCTGAAAAATTGAACTTTCTGGCAGTGGCTAAGCAGACCAAGGCATAAGCAATGGTACTGCTAAACTCACTCCATCCAGTTGTTTTCTTTGAAATACAGTGCATAAGAGTATGAACAAGAAATCGCCATTGGGTGAAAAACTTTGACTTGTAGAATTTAAAAATTCCAATGGGACCTTCATACCCCATTCTTGGTAAGGTTGAGAAAAGTTCATCATTAGAGAGATAGGTTATACCTGAGGCATCATCTAAGTGAAGAGTGATGCGAATAACCTCCTCTGTGACCTTCAAGGGTTTGTCACAAACCCTTGTTCGAATGATTTTCTGCCCATCTTCGAATATAACAGTGGCATTCTCCCAAAATTGCTTTTGATGCTCGATATATATGGTTGGGCACACTGTTAGGGCATGAGAGATGTGTGTGGACTTGAGAAAATCCACAATATCATGAAATCCTGCGGCCTGCTTTGGCTTCTGAAGCATCGCAATCTCATTGTGCTCATCGACAAACTCCATTGTCGTCATTCTTCCTGAGGATTTGGATAGAAAACACAGAGATTCTAGGGAGAAAAGGTTAGAACGAGAGAGAGATAAATTGAATGCAAAGAGACGTTATGAACTTTGGCGGGCTGAAAGAGTATTTATAGCAGTACTAGCCCTGATTTTCTTTAAAAGCAATATTAACTGCAAGGCAGTATTAACTACTAAGCAGTAGTAACAACAAAGCAGTATTAACTACACATGCAGTATTAACTACACAAGTAGTATTAACTACTGAGCAGTAGTAACAACAAAGCAGTATTAACTACACATGCAGTATTAACTATTAAGCAGTATTAACTACAAAGCAGTATTAACTACACATGCAGTATTAACTACTAAGCAGTATTAACTACAAAGCAGTATTAACTACACATGCAGTATTAACTACTAAGCAGTAGTAACAACAAAGCAGTATTAACTACACATGCAGTATTAACTACTAAGCAGTATTAACTACAAAGCAATATTAACTACACATGCAGTATTAACTACTAAGCAGTATTAACTACAAAGCAGTATTAAATATGTACTAGCAGTAGTAACTCTGCACTGGCAGTAGTAACTATACTTACACTTTGCAGCACTTGTCGATCTGAGTCATACTGAGGTTCTGAGAAAGCTAGTTAGTAACACCAAATATACAAAGAAATACAGGTATAAAAAATTAAAAATCATGAATTTATTCAAGGTTGATCAAGCCCACACTTGCTACCAAGAAAGTGAATCTACCCACATCAAAAGCTTTTGTGAATAGATATGCAAACTGGTCATTGGTATGAACTTTAGCAACTTGAATCAATTTCTTTTCATTACAGTCTCTAATAAAGTGATACCTGATCTCTATGTGCTTTGTTTTTTAGTGCTTGACAGGATTGTTAACAATTCTAATGGCACTGTTGTTGTCAATGAAGATTGGAGTGTGAAGAAATGTTACCCCATAGTCCAACATCTGATTCTGAATCCATAACACCTGAGAGCAGCAACTTGCAGCAGCTATATACTCAGCTTCTGTTGTAGATAAGGACACTGTGGTTTGTTTCTTACACTGCCATGATACAAGTCTTGCACCCAAAAACTGACATCCACCTGAAGTAGACTTCCTATCCATGTTAGCTCCACCTAAGTCATTGTCTGAGTATGCAAGCAAGTCAAATGAAGATTCATAAGGATACCAAAGACCTAATCTAGGTTGCCCTCTTAGGTATCTAAAAATTCTTTTGACTGCATAAAGGTGTGATTGCTTAGGTGTAACCTGAAATCTGGCACAAACACATACTGGAAACATAATGTCTGGTCTAGAGGCTGTGAGATACATGAGTGATCCAATCATAGATCTGTAATGATGGACATCCACATCCTCCCCCTCAAGATCTGCAGTGATCTGTTTGTGTGTCTCCATTGGTGTGCTTGCTGGCTTTGAGTCTGTTAAACCATACTTGTCTAGGATGTCTTTCACATATTTGGATTGGCTTATGAAAATCCCATCTTTCCTCTGTTTCACCTGAAGCCCAAGGAAGAAAGTAAGTTCTCCCATGGAACTCATCTTGAAGCTCTTGTGCATTAACTCTTCAAACTCTTTACACATGTGATCATTTGTGGATCCAAAGATGATGTCATCCACATAGATCTGAACAAGTAGTGTGTCTTTCTTTCTCCTCTTAATGAACAAGGTCTTGTCAATGACTCCTCTTTCAAAGTCATTTTCCAAGAGATAGGTAGACATGGTGTCATACCATGCTCTTGGGGCTTGATGTAAACCATAAAGTGCCTTTTTCAACTTGTACACTCTGTCAGGGTGCAATGGATTCTCAAATCCAGGGGGTTGACAGACATATACTTCTTCATCAATACTTCCATACAGAAAAGAACTTTTTACATCCATTTGGTAGACCTTGAACTTCATGTATGAGGCATAGGCTAGAAATAGCCTAATTGCTTCAATCCTTGCCACTGGAGCAAAGACTTCCTCATAGTCTATGCCCTCTTCCTGAGTATACCCTTGTGCAACCAGCCTTGCTTTGTTTCTGATCACAATTCCTCTATCATCCTTCTTGTTTCTGAAAATCCAATTGGTGCCAATTGCTCTATGACCTTTTGGAAGGTCCACCAAGTCCCAAACATCCTGTAATTTAAACTGTAGCAGGTCCTCTTGCATTGCTTCTATCCAATAATTACAAGATAACTATCAAAAATAAGTTGATCTTCTGAATCTTCTTTAAGCATATCTTCATCCATTCCATCTTTATCTCCAATATCTTCGCATACCAAACTTATCACGTCAGCAGTATTAACTTCATTCAGCATGAGCAGTACTAATATTCTCCAGCAGCATTAATTCATTCCAGCAGCATTAACTTGACTCAGCAGTACTAACCTTGCTTCAGCAGTATTAATTCATTCCAGCAGCATTAACTTGACTCAGCAGTACTAACCTTGCTTCAGCAGTATTAATCTTGACAAGTAGTACTAACTTCACTCTAGCAGTATTAATTATGCTCTGGCAGTATTAAAGTTGTTCTGGCAGTACTATCCATACTTAGCAAATCTTCAGTTCCCAACACAATCAAATTCATCTCCTAAAATAGAACCATCTTGGGTCCTAAAATTAATTCCCAAATTAATTCTAAACTCATCTTCAAATTAAATTCCAAAATCAATTCCAAGACAATTTCTTAAAACTAATTTCAAGATTAATTAAAAGAAGTCCATTTTCCAATAACTAATTCCATTTGGGCCAAACATAAAAACAACTAGGTACATTCCGGATTGGACTCATTTCCGGAACTCCATAAAGTAGGGCCAACTACCGGAACCCATCGCCTTCTTCCGGAATTAAGGGCATTTTGGCCCAACTTACTAATACCCACTTCCGGTATTAAATTTAGCGGATCCTATTAATTTCAAGCCAAATGTTCCGGTATAACAATCCGTTCCGGATCTCGTTTACAAAGGCCCAAACTCCGAAAGTTTATTAAAACTCCGGATCCCACTAACCAAACCCCATTCCGGAACTTGGTTCCGGTTTTAACTGTGTTCCGGGATTCGGCCCATCTTCCGGAAATGGTAATTCTGGATCCGATTAAGACAAAACAAGTTCCGGTCCTTCTCTTATTAAATAATTCCGGAACTCTTGTTGGTCCAAGTCCACTTCCGGTACTTTGCTATTCCGGAAGAAGCCTAGTTCCGGTACCCAAATTCAATTCCGGAACAAGCCCAGTTCCGGATCTTATTTCCAGAAATTAAATCAGCACCGGAACCTCCATACTGGTTCATCTATTCTCGTCGATTTTAACTCAAAAGATCATTTATAAAACCGCTTATAGATCGACTTAAATTCAATACAAACTTACCAACTTAGTCAGATAGTTTATATACTATTTCATTCACTTTCAATCGTTAATTTCTAAATTGAAAAGAATGAACTCACGTGAAGAAGATGGACTCTCTTCTTTCTGCACAACCAAGCTTAATCTGCTGTGTAATTATCCTAAACACCAAAATCAACAGATAATTTTGCTCAAAATCAAACCTCTATAAAACTTGATCTCAAATCATGGTGGAATTTCTTACCGAAGTTTTTCTTCTTCTTCTTCTTCTTCTTCTTCTTCTTCTTTCTCTGTCAAAGACCGACTTCAGCAAAACTGATTTGAGATAAAATCTCAAATCATCTAACCCATACCCTAAGTATTCTCAACCTTTCACTAATGACACAATACACCCTCAACTTCAAGGTTACATCAAATGACCATTTAGACCCTTTCACTTCCAAATTTCCATATAAACTTATAAATTGGTCAAAATACCAATGTATCCCTAGAGTTTACAATCACAACTAGTCCACCACTTGGACCAAATTACAAATCGATCTCATTAATATTAAAATAATATAATGGAATTTCGGGGTGTTACAAATCTCCCCAACTTGAAAATGATTTCGTCCCCGAAATCAAAACTAGATACATAGATGAGAATATTCATTCTTCATCTCCTCTTTAGTTTCCCAAGCCACCTTATCACTTCTATGATGTTTCCACGGTGATACCTTCACCATTTCCCGCTCCCCAACATGGAAACAATCATAAAATTCTATTAATCTCCTTTAGTTATTAGTCAAAACTCTACTTGATCAGCATCTATTCCTTGATCAGAGTTTAAAATCGAAATTCCCCAGTAAACTTATCTCTAAAACACGGTTACCAGGGGACAAACTAGTCCATAATCGGGTTGAGTCACAACCTCTACTGAAGACTAGTAGATCAATACTGGATCAGACTATCCACTTTATCTGCTACTTGTTACCGATTCATCGTCAAGCATACACACATCGCCCTAGGGATTCTCATCTGGAGGGCTCAACGAGCTAACTGAGTAGCACAACTAGTCGTGTTGTACTTGAAACTCTTTCATGTGCTACATCATCATCAAACAAAATCATCTCCAATTGCCAAAACTATTAGAAACAAGTATGCTTACATAACAATATATTCATAATAACAGTAGCTAGTTGAAAGTATGAACATACTATACATAAGAATCCTTGTTACCATCATCATAATTCTTAATTCCCGTATTTCCGTCAACTCTTAAGGCCATCTCGTCTTAGTTCTTCTACCCATATCTCACAAATCATATCTTAATCCATCTCAACTTAAGTCTAGGTATCTCACAATCATACCTAGTTCACTTAAACTACAGTTCTGATACCATATTGTAACACACTAAAAATCAGGGCCAATTAAAACCTTTAAATTTAACAAGGTATATCAAATATCATCCAAACTTTCATACAAATAAGCAGAGAGTCAACTATGAGTGTTCCTTTAAACACATAATGAATTCCCCAATTAACTATTAATCTAATCATATCAACTATAAATAGATTAACTTGATTATCTAAGCAATTCATCAAAAGCCTCCTCACATCGTCTAAGCTCTCCGCTTATTATCAGTCGTTGAATACCAAAAGCATTCGTCCCACATCCCATTACTTCTCTGAACTCGTACCTGGTAAGAACATTGAATTTGAACAATTAGGCTAACGCCTAGTGAGAACATCCAATTCAGATTAAAACATTAACAACTTGAAAACTTAGATATTCAAGCATATAAACAAACTTGTTCACCACCATTCTTACCGTACTCATACTCGTCTCATAATGACAGAAACATACCCGATCCCATGAATGTGACTAACATTCAGAAAGTCGTATCATCAAATTCGTGAGCCTACTATGAATCATCAAGGATTCTAGTTTATCGATCAAGCCTAAAGACTTACAATCAATCGCCATACCTTCTTCTTGGAATGGAAACAGAAATAGCACTTATATATTGCTTATCTCTAATTCACCGAAAGTAAGTGCGAACAACACTTACACTTCATCTAATTCTCGTTTCCACATTTCAATCACGAATAGCAACTATATTTTGCCTATACCACTATTTCAAAATGAATAGCAGTTTTACCTTGCCTATTCAATCTTTCCAATGTGAATAGCAATTCTACTTTGCATATTCAATTCATTACATATAGCCTCTCAAAATGGGATTAACAATCCACATTATAGGCTATGAATAGCATTTCTACTTTGCCTATTCAATCATTACATATAGCCTCTTCAAATGGGATTAACAATCCACATTATAGGCTATGAATAGAATTTCTACTTTGCCTATTCAATCATTTCATATAGCCTCCCGAAATGGGATTAACAATCCACATTATAGGCTATGAATAGCATTTCTACTTTGCCTATTCAATCATTTCATATAGCCTCCCGAAATAGGAATAACAATCCACATAATAGGCTATGAATAGCATTTCTACTTTGCCTATTCAATCATTTCATATAGCCTCCTGATATGGGATTACAATCCACATTATAGGCTATCGCCTCCCGAAATGGGATTACAATCCACATTATAGGCTATCGCCTCCCAAAATGGGATTACAATGCACATTATAGGCGAACGGGAATTTGCCATTAAGAGCCTGGTCTATTTCATGTTTCTCATCACCTTAGAATCAATGGCCCCAATGGGATCAATAAATCGCGATTCATAACCGGGGCCCCCGATGATTCAAGGTACACTCATTCACTATAAATTACACCACGTGGTCAATGGCTAGTATCCGACTCCCATAAGACCGTACTAAGTTGCCCCCGATGCCTATTTCTAGTTACAACATGAAAACAACCGTCCCATTAAAGACAAATAAGATTAACTTGCATGCCTTATGGATCCATTACAATTTTAAAAGTGTATGTATCAAACATATCACACTTTAACCCACAACATATTCTTAACTTAAGAATATTGACAATTGATCGCTTCTCAGTTGTTTCTCTTCCAAATATTATATTTAGAAAATATCCCAAGACCTCGATCCAAACGAGATAATAATTTCAATCAAACTCATCTCCTAAAATGGAACCATCTTGGGTCCTAAAATTAATTCCCAAATTAATTCTAAACTCATCTTCAAATTAAATTCCAAAATCAATTCCAAGACAATTTCTTAAAACTAATTTCAAGATTAATTAAAAGAAGTCCATTTTCCAATAACTAATTGCATTTGGGCCAAACATAAATACAACTAGGTCCATTCCGGATTGGACTCATTTCCGGAACTCCATAAAGCAGGGCTAACTACCGGAACCCATCGCCTTCTTTCGGAATTAAGGGCATTCCGGCCCAACTTACTAATACCCACTTCCGGTATTAAATTTATCGAATCCTATTAATTTCAAGCCAAATGTTCCGGTATAACAATTCGTTCCGGATCTCGTTTACAAAGGCCCAAACTCAGGAAGTTTATTAAAACTCCAGATCCCACTAACCAAACCCCATTCCGGAACTTGGTTCCGGTTTTAACTGTGTTTCGGGCTTCGGCCCATCTTCCGAAAATGGTAATTCCGGATCCGATTAAGACAAAACAAGTTCCGGTCCTTCTCTTATTAATAAATTCCGGAACTCTTGTTGGTCCAAGTCCACTTCCGGTATTTTGCTTTTCCGGAACAAGCCCAGTTCCGGTACCCAAATTCAATTCCGGAACATGCCTAGTTTTGGGTCTTATTTCCGGAAATTAAATCAGCACCGGAACCTCGATACTGGTTCATCTATTCTCGTCGATTTTAACTCAAAAGCTCATTTATAAAACAGCTTATAGATCGACTTAAATTCAATACAAACTTACCAACTCATTCAGATAGTTTATATACCATTTCATTCACTTTCAATCGTTAATTTCTAAATTGAAAAGAATGAACTCACCTGAAGAAGATGAACTCTCTTCTTTCTGCACAACCAAGCTTAATCTGCTGTGTAAGGATCCTAAACACCAAAATCAACAGATAATTTTGCTCAAAATTAAACCTCTATAAAACTTGATCTCAAATCATGGTGGAATTTATTACCGAAGTTTTTCTTCTTCTTTTTCTTTCTCTGTCAAAGACCGACTTCAGCAAAACTGATTTGAGATAAAATCTCAAATCAGCTAACCCATACCCTAAGTATTCTCAGCCTTTCACTAATGACACAATGCACCCTCAACTTCAAGGTTACATCAAATGACCATTTAGACCCTTTCATTTCCAAATTTCCATATAAACTTATAAATTGGTCAAAATACCAATTTATCCCAAGAGTTTACAATCACAACTAGTCTACCACTTGGACCAAATTACAAATCGATCTCATTAATATTAAAATAATATAATGGAATTTCGGGGTGTTACAGAACTTATCATAGTCCAATATAACGCATTAAGCCTAGTAGAACCCATTATGATCGTTAGTGACTTATTAAGGCACAATAACACGAGTCATACTTATTATGTGTTTGTGTACACGTATCGAGTGCATAGATGCATGTGTGGTGTATTAGGGTCAATTAGCCAACTAATAATCACTAGACTCTGATATGAACCACTAAACAAACCATTATAAGCCACTATGTTATTTTTTGACTTATTAAGGCCCAATAATACAAGCGGTGACTTATTACATGCTTCGATACACGTATCCACTACATATATGTATGTGTTGTGTATTAGGGTCAATTAAACAACTAAGCACCACTGTACCCCGATATGAACCACTAAACGACCAGTATAGCCAAATATGACATTTTATGATTTATTAAGGCCTAATAATACAAGTAGTGACTTATTACGTGCTTGTGTACACTTCCGGATTGCATAGATGCATGTGTTATGTATCAGGGTCAATTAGACAACTAACCACCATTATAGTATTAGAGCACTATATGAACCACTAGACCACCATTATAGCCAATTATGACCTTTTATTACTTATTAAGACCCAATAACACAAGTGGTTACATTTACGTGCTTGTGTACACGTATCGACCACATACATGCATGTGTTGTCTATTAGGGTGAACCAGACAACTAACCACCATTATACCCCCACATGAACCACTAAACCACCATTATAGCCCAATATAATATATTACGACCCTTTAAGGCCAAATATAATACCACATGTGATTTATTACGTGTATGTGTGTAAATATGTACTACAAATATGCATGTGGAGTGTAGTTGGTTCGATAAGACAATTGAGACGCCCTATGGTCCAATACCAACCACTAAGCCACAATAAACCCCACAAAAACCAATTTGACATGGATAAGTATATATGGATGGGAACTGTGAAAAAAACACACAAAAACGTAATTTTAAAAACAAATCCGTCACAAATCCGCCACAAATTTGTCACAAAGTTCATGAAATAAAGAAATAAATAAAATAAAAAATATATATATTTTAAGATATTTCCGACGGAACTCTAACCGCCGTCGGAAATCCGTCGGAAATCCGTCGGAAATCCGTCGTAAAATAACAAGATTTTTAAATTCCTCGATGTTTAATAAAATATTCATTCCAACCCTCATTAAAAATGAAATAAAAAATCAAGATATTTCCGACGGAAATTAATAAAAAATTCATTTTTTAACTTCCGTCGGAAATCCGTCGGAAAATAACAAGATTTTTAAATTCCTCGATGTTTAATAAAATATTCACTCCAACCCTCATTAAAAATGAATAAAAAATCAAGATATTTCCGACGGATTTTCGACGGAAATTAATAAAAAAATCATTTTTTTAACTTCCGTCGGAAATCCGTCGGAAAATAACAAGATTTTTAAATTCCTCGATGTTTAATAAAATATTCATTCCAACCCTCATTAAAAATGAAATAAAAAATCAAGATATTTTTGACAGGTTTTCGACGGAAATTAATAAAAAATCATTTTTTTACTTTCCGTCGGAAATCCATCGGAAAATAATAAAACTTTAAAAACCTTTGCTTTTAAAAAAAATAGTTATTTAAAAACCCCTTAATATTAAACATTATATTTCAAGATATTTCCGACGGATTTTCGACAAAATATCAAAAAAATTATTTTTTAAATTTCCGTCGGAAATCGTCGGAAAATAATAATACTTATAAAAACATTTGGATTTTAAAAAATATTTACCTAAAAATCTTATTAATTTCCGACGGAAACAAAAAACAAATTATATAATTCAATTTCCGTCGGAATTCCGTCGGAAATTAATAAGATTTTTCTAATTTTATTTTTTAATTGCTATCTAGTTTAATTAATTAATTATAATTTTATTATTTAATTGCTAATTACATTCGTTAAGTAACTTAACTTTAATTTAACAAATATCTGTGACGGATTTGTGACGGAAATCGTATTCGCCACAAATCCGTCACAAATATTTTCGAGAATATATAATTTCTTATTTTTTTAAACTTGAGTGATGGATTTGTGACGGATTTCCGACAGATTAACACTTTGTTGACTTTTCTTGGTTCTGTCGAAAATCCGTCGGAAATATTTCCGACAGAATATCCGTCGGAAAATGTCATTTGTTTAGTAGTGATTTAATTCAACGATATATATGATACATTATAACAAAATTGTTTTATTATATAAGACATCATATATATTTAGTTCTCATAGTACATAGTTTTATAGTGATTAATTTATTAAACCAAAACAATTATGTCTCATGATTAAATGTGTTATAATAAGATATATGATATTTTTTAACGTTTATAACAAGTTTTTCAAGGACATTTAATTTTAAATAAATCGTTGTATTAGTATCACTACTAAACGAAAGACTTTTACCTACGAATTTTTCCCTGTGAAATTTGTCGCTAAAGAGTGATTCATCACAAAACCGTCAGAAAGGTTGGTGGGTAGATTTTTGGTAGCAAATCAGTGACAGATTACCCAAGGATTCTCTGGGTGATCCATTGGTATTTTCTTGAAAAACATCGAATTCTACAAAATCATTGGGCTTTTCTGCGTGATCCTTGGGTAATCACCGACGAAAATTTCTCTGGGTAAACATCTTGTGGGTAAAAGTCATTTATTTTGTAGTGTATGTTAGTATTTGTATATGCTATTATAATTCGGAAAACATTTTTAAAAATGGTGAAAATGGAGAAATAAGTAGGGGGTGCAATGCCTCTTTTCTCACTTTGATTCCCAAAGTAGCGAATCCGACGAGCCTCGGGGAGTTTAGGCCAATAAGCTTAATCAGAATTCTCTATAAAACGGTAGCAAAGGTGTTGGTGGCAAGATTGAAGAGAGTGATTGGAAGAATTATAAGTGATACCCAAAGTGCTTTCGTCAAAGGTCGTTATATTCTTGATGGAGTGTTAGTCACAAACGAGGTGATTGATTTCATTAGGAAGAAGAGGAGAAGTGGTTTGATTTTTAAGGTCGACTTTGAAAAGGCGTACGATAGTGTCGAATGGGAGTTCTTATTGGATTGCTTGAAGAAGATGTGCTTTGGGAACAAGTGGGTAAAGTGGATTGAGGCGTGCCTAAATCCGCTTCAATGTCGATTCTAATCAATGGAAGCCCAACTAAAGAGTTTACGTTGGGTAAGGGATTGAGACAAGGGGATCCGCTTGCCCTTTTTCTATTCCTAATCGTGGCCGAAAGCTTACACATCCTAATGGAAGAGGCGGTGAATTTGGGTCTTTTTGAGGGTTTCAAGGCGGGCACAAATGAAGTGGCGATATCACACCTCCAATATGCGGATGACGCCATCTTCTTTGGTAAGTGGAATCTTAGAAATCTCAAAAACCTTCTAAAAATTCTTAATTGCCTTTATTTGGTGTCGGGTTTGAAAATCAACATGAGCAAAAGTAAAATCTATGGCGTGGGGGTTCCGAAGGAGGAGATTTGTGTGTGGGCTAGAAGTGTGGGTTGTGGGTCGGGTTCCTTGCCTTTCACTTATCTTGGCCTTCCGGTTGGTGCCACGATGAGTAGGTCGGAGCATTGGAAGCCGGCGATCGATAAGCTAAAAAAAAGACTCGCCTCTTGGAAACAAAATTAATCTCGTTTGGCGGACGGTTAACCTTGGTAAAATTGGTGTTGGGTAGTCTTCCATTGTATTTCTTTTCTATGTATCGAGCCCCAAGTGGAGTGTTAAAAGAGATGGAAAGAGTAAGGAGTCATTTTTTTTTGGGAGGGGGATCGGGTGAGGGTGAGAAAAAACACTTGGTTTGGGTAAAATAGGAAAACACCGTAAAATTCTTTAGTAAAGGGGGTTTAAACGTCGGTAGCCTGAAATCAGCAAATTGGGGTTTATTAGGGAAGTGGTGGTGGCGTTTTTTAACCGAAAAAAACGCATTTTGGGTTCGTATAATCAAAAGTATATACGGGGAGGAGGGGGGATGTTTTGGAACACACATGATTTTGTTGGTGCAGGTACAACATGGAAAAACATCGTGCGAATCGGAGTGGATTTGGACAGCGCTGGAGTTGTGTTTTCTAAGTCTTTCGGAAAGAAGATAGGCGATGGAGCGGAGACAAAATTCTAGAAAGACATTTGGGCAGGGTCCGAGACTCTTAAAGACAAATTTTCAAGGTTATTTCGGCTAGAAGTAGACCTGAACGCAAAGGTTAAGGAGAAAGGAGAATGGCTAGATGGGAAGTGGTGTTGGAAATGGAACTGGCAAAGAACTCCGAGGGGAAGGGAGGTAGGGGAGATGGAGGAGCTACTACTTTGGTTAGAGGGGATCCAACCAGAAAGAAGTCAAAGCGACAAAGTAGAGTGGAATCTTGACGAGTCAAAGATGTTCAACGTGAAGAAGCTAAGAGATCTAGTTGAGGGCGGCAACTCCAATGACAATGAGAACGTGGAACCTACAATATGGTTAAATTTAATCCCAAAGAAAATTTGTATTTTCATTTCGAGGGTTATCAAGGGGAGAATGCCTTGTCGTACGATTTTGGATCGAATGGGTATCGATTTGGATACCGTCCTTTGTCCGAGATGCGGGGAGCAACCGGAATCTTTGGACCATGCTGTAGTCGGATGCCTGGAGGTGAAAAGGTTGTGGCTCGCGATAGGACGGTGGTGGCACAAAATTTTTGAAGATGCAAAATCGGTTCAAATCGTTTTACATGAAGGGACACAACCGGGTAGCTTCGATTCATGCAATTCCTTGTGGCTCGGGGTGAAATGTGTGATTATGTACCTGATTTGGTATCATAGGAATAAGGTGGTGTTCAACGGAGAGAAAAGGAAAATTGAAGACTCGTTTTACGAATTCCAATGCAAGGTTTTTGAATGGTGTAAAAGGCGGTGCAAAAATTTCTCGCTGGATTGGACAAGGTGGCTCGCGGATCCGACAACGTTTTAGTAGTCGGATAACTTTCGGATGGTTCGGTTACGATCGAGTGGGGCTGGAGAGGCGTGGGGGATGCTGCAGTTTTCCTTGCGGTCTGGGATCATCGTGTGCATCTCGCAAGCATGTTCTTTTGGTCTTTTCTGCTTGTTTTGTTTTCTGTGGGATCTCCTGTGTTTCCTTGCTTAGGTTTGGTTAGTCTGTTTCCAGCTTATGTTGTTTGCCTTTGGTTTGGCTTTGCTTTCTGGATGGTGTTTTGTTTCTTTGGTTTTTGGTGGTATAAAATTTATTGTTGCCTATCAACAAAAAAAAGTAGCTAATTGTAACATTTCTTCAATAAGACATTATTGTTTGACACTATTTGTAGACGGAAGTTTTCGTCGAAAATCCATATTTTTTTTATGGATCTTTGATTTTTTTTCTCGTTGGTTACGATTCGGTCGAAAATGAGGAGTTCGAGAGAATTTCGCGGGATTTTCGACAAAAGTCTTCCGTCGAATACCCCATGAAAATTACAAGGGGTTTTCGTCAACATTTTTTTTGGCGGATTTTCGATGGACATTTTTGAGAGATTGTCGACGGAATTATTTTGTGACAGATTTTTGACGGAAATATTTTGTAACAGATTGTCGGCGGATTTCTTCTATGACAGTTCCGTCTAAAATCCTTCGAAGATGTCAAACAATTGAAAAAAAATTCAAAACTCAGTGTTTCGTTGTATTAATCTGAATGCATACTATCCAAACACGAATAATACAAAACTACAAACACTGCCCAAGCACGAATGATATAAAACTATGAATATTAGTAACTACAAATATTAGTGAAATAGAGTAAGGGGCGTTTGGTTCATTTCAAGGAATGAAAATGGAAATGAAAATGGAAATGAAAATGAAAATAAAGTAGAATGGAATGATTACTTTTATTCCATTATATTATATTATCGATTTTTCCTTTTATAACTAATGTTAAAAGAAAAAAAAATGCTTCCTATAACCAAGAAAAAATTGGGCTCCCGACAACTTCATCTCTATCTATAATCCATCACAATTCACAGAGGACATCTCAGACACATTTTTATAATTAGGTTGGATACTCCTAATTCTATCTTATGCTTTAATCTCCACCACCATCTTCCCCATTTCATCTCTAACCACATGATTGGATTTTTAGGGTTATTTGAAAGCAATTAAAATCGAATTTACTCGATTGACTACCTAAAATCAAGTTTGAGGAACAAACCCCATCGACTACTCAAAATCGAAGATGAGGAATAAACCCAGATGATGAGGAACAAGATCGATACGTGTGTGTAAAAGATCGATTTCGTCTGAATACTGTTAATGCCAAAAATCGCAGAAAAGAACAACTTAAGGTTGATGTGGACTTTTAACAACTAAAGAAACGTATCTCAAGACCAAGCAACACAATCGCAAGGAAAAAGTAAACAGAACAAGAGATTTGGTGACGCGGAAAACCTCAAAACGAGGGAAAAAACCGCGGTTGACTTGTGAGAGTCGACGGTGCACTATAGTCGCCAAACAGGGGCGAAAGTCCTTTTGTAACAGGTGATGTATGTACAACAGATTACAAATAAATGTAAAATAAACTTAGTCGTGTGTAATAGTTGTGTGTCGTACGTAAATCGTGCGAAATAAGATGTCGTCGTGTGGTTCGAGTTGCTGTCGTGCGAAGGAGCTTCAGCGATATTTGTTCGAATGCCTTGCGAATTACTGCGTTTCTGGTGTAGAATTGCTTAGAAAGTAGATGTAACAGAGCGAAATAGCTGGGAGTAGATTTTTTAACAAGTTGAAAATAGATCAAAACTGGATCCCCTTTCGGTTGCAGCACAGGGTCTTTTATAGCTTTCGTTGGCCATTAATGGTGCTTTGATGATTGGTTTTGTAACCGCTGCCGGCTTTGAATGCCATTGATGAGCTGATCGTTACTGGCCGTTTGCACCATGAATGCTATTAGACCTGCATTAATGTACAAAAGAAAATGGGTTTGACTGTTAATGGTTAGTATAATCGTACGACCGTCTTAAGTCTCATACGTCGGTCGTACGGAACGTACGACCAGCATGGAGACGTTCGACCGAGCATACGTCCGCGAATAACTTGTAAGATCGTATCCTAATACAAGGGTGGTCTTGTGGAAATATTATCTGAGTTTTCTAGCGTCGGTCGTGAGGTGTGATTTTCCAAAATTTGAATTTTAGGCGTGAAATTCGAATTTTAAACCTGACGACGGTGTTTCGACACGTGTTGCCTAGGGAGAGGGTCTGGTTGAATTTCAACCATCTTGGTTTGCTTTGGATTGGAGGAAGTGAGGTAGTCGTGACGTCACGACGGCGTGCCAATAGTGAATAGACGTTTAGAGGACAGGTGGCGCCCATCGGCATGATGCATGCAAAAAGGCCTTTGACAGGTGTCGACCATCGAGTGGGTCGACCTGACATGATCTTTGCCATAAATAACGCGACTCTGGGAATCGTTTTGTTTTCACGCTTTCATAAGATCTTTGAGATAGTTTCTTGAGTGAAAAAGTCAGAGGATTTCCAAATTTTGTTCGATCGTTCGAGGTTTTAGACACATAAGGTACGATTTCTTATCCCTCTTCTCATCATGCGACTCAAGTCGATAGCCAAAAAGGCTCCTGTATCTAAGGACCTTATGGAGTTATACGTAGCATATATTTATGTGCCTGATTTCTCCGTCTCCTCCGAGCCAACGAGCCTTTTTCAAGAGAAGGAAAAGGTGGAATCCTTTAGGTTATTGGCGGGTATTCCCGTCGAAATCCGTTTATACACTCCCGACTAACTTAGACCGGCGGTGTGTTTAGGAGGATTTTTCGTCATGTACGAATATCCTTTTAGAATAGGATTCAGATGGCCATTTACTCCTCTGGTTAGGGATTTTTGGGTGTCTTTGACTTGTCTCTTGGTCAGATTATGCCCGAATTTTGGCAAATATTTCAGGAGATTGACTGGATCACCAGTGATTGGGATGTCCCTTTCACGGTGCGTGATCTGTTAACGGCGTTTGATGTGAAGTCGGATGACTATCGTCGTTATAGCCTAACCTCTAAGCTGAGGGGTGGACATACCTTGGTCCCTGATACCCAGGTTCATAATCGTGGGTGGAAGGCCAAATATGTTCTTGGTCGTGTACGGACGCTTGGTCGTATAGACGAGGACACTTCTTGGGTTGCGTCTGGGTGGAATACCAGCGCTATAAATTTTGTTTTGTCGTACATTTTTAGTACTTAGCTTTGTCTTTTGTTAATCCTTTGTCACTTGTTTTTCAGATATCGATTTTGCAAGGTTCGGCCCCGCAGTGGATTCCCAAGAAAAAGTTGCGAGACTTTTTTCTTGTGGGGTCGGAGAGTTATTTGACTCTCCTCGTCGTACGACCGTCAGCACCTCAGAAGTTGAGGAAAGAAGTCAACGTGAGACCTCGTCAAGTAAGTTTTTATCAATCATACGCTTGCTATGAGTCGTACGACGATTTATGACGGCCTTATATATATTTTTTATAGGCAGTTCTGATATGCAGTCTGCTTCGGTCAAGGCGAAGAGAGAAGCTCATATGGCCTTGGCGAAGAAGGCCCAAGAGCTGAAGAGGAAGGATCCTCCGACTTCGGGGTCGGGGGTTGCGAAGAAGACCAAGTCGGTTCCCCCGAGGGAACCATCGTCGACGGGTGGAGAGCCACTGAAGGTCTCCACTCCTGAGAAGGCGAAGACGTCTTCGGAAGTGCCAAGGACGTCGCCGACGCCGCACAGGTCTTCCTCCGCGGAGGAGAAGGGGAAAGGTCCTTAGACTGAGGGATCCCCTGAAGTTACGACGGTGAACTTTCCGTTACCGTCAGACTTCTTGCTAGATGGCGTCCTGGATAGGGCGAAGATTTTCCCTAACTTTGAAAAATTTCTCCTACCCTCTTTCAAGAATCGCTATCATGGCGCTACCGTGGACGAGACATGGTCTCACGTCGCAGGCATGACGTTCCTGGTAAGTTTTTCATTTTCATCGTGTGTTTCATCCTCTCTTAGTAAGTCAGGCTTACCCTATGTGTTTTCGTGCGACTACAGGCGTTCCAGGCATTGTTGTGCCTTTTCGGCCAACTGGAAGAGCTCTAGAAGGTTGAACCTTGCATCGCTGGGAAACTCCAGCGAGTGCAAGATGAAGAGTGTAAAGCTCGAGAGGATGAACGGGCGGCTAAGGCCAAGGCGGAGGCTCTCTCCATTCAAGTAGACGACCTCAAGAGTCTCCTAGAGACGTCGTCGATGGAGAAGGAGGAGCTCCAAAATCGTCTCAAGGAGACGTTGGAAAAGGCCTCTGCTTATGAAGCAGAGATGACGACGACTAAGGCATCCCTCGCCGTGCGCGAAAAACAAGTGGGGGAGCTTAAGTTGTCGGTTAAGGCCGCGGAGGCCAAGTCGGGGGCCTTGGAGGAGAAGCTCCTCTCGTTCGAGGCGCTGACCCGTCTGAAGGTCAAGGCGGCGATTATGCGCCGTCACCTGCATGGGAAAAACCCTATAGCTAGCGCAGAGGCCGAGGTCGCGTCCTACCTCGAACACGTCGGGACCGAAGATGATCTCGACCAAGAGGATAGGGTCGACGATACTGACTCTGCAGAGATCATGACGGGTGGTGCGGAAGATGAGGGTGGAGTTAACCAGGGCCCTCAATGACTTTTTGTAATCTGTATTTCGTTATAGGGCGACCGTTGGTGGTCGTGCCTCGCCTTGTATTGTTTTTTTTGGAATTAATACAAGTATGTTTTCGCGTATTTTACTTTGTTGCAAATAAACAAAATAAACTAGTACAGATAAGGCGAATGTAGAATCGTACGATACAGTAGTCGGGCGACCGGGCCGTAAATATTTTAAGTATGGAATTCAAGTCATAAGACTTCGGTTATGATACTTAAAGAACACTTGCGGTGATCACAAGACCTGTGTAAGGAATCATTAGATTCCTTTTTGTCACATGTAAGTCTTAGAGACTGGCTTCTCACTGTAAAACCTGTTGCGATTATAAGATATGTGGGCTGAATTGTAAGATTCAGTTTTCGTCGTATGAGTCATGAATTACGGGTCATGACTTCGCCTTCTCACGATATGGATCGTAAGACTGATGTTCGTGCGATCTCGCGAATCTCGCGAATCCTGCAATATAAGGTCCAGGGGTGGTCGTTGGTTTGACCAACGACCCTTCGATGCTTAAGTCAGTAATCGTTCGTCAAAGTAAATCGAAAAGATTTAAAATAAGTACTTTTTTAGATGTATTGCGTTCCAACTACGTGGGATATTCTGGTCGTCGAGGGTTTGCAGCCTGTAATCACCCTTCCCGACGACCTCAAATATTCGATAGGGTCCTTCCCACTTAGTGGCAACTTACCCGCGTTTGGTTCCTTAGTGTTCTGGAACACTTGTCGTAAGTCGTAGTCGCCTACCTGAAAGATTTTGGTCTTAACATTCTTATTGAAATGTCGCTCGACGACCTGTCTTTGAGATTCCATCCTGATCAAAGCAGACTCTCTTAACTCTTCAAGAACGTCGAAGTCGTAGCTCAGGTCTACCAGGTTATGATCGACAGATGTATGTCTCGATGTCGGGAGCTGAGTTTCAACAGGTAGAACGGCTTCACAGCCGTAGACTAATGAAAACGGTGTTTGCCCTGTCGACATTTTGGGCATCCTACGATTGGCCCATAGGACCAATGGGAGTTCTTCGACCCACTTCCCTTTTGCGGCGTTAAGTCTTTTCTTGATTGAATTGATGATGACTTTATTGCTTGATTCTGCAAGACCATTAGATTGGGGATAACGTGGGGTTGAGGTCGTAAGTTTGATATTACGATCCTCACAAAATCGTAGTGTACGATCGCTTATGAATTGTGAACCATTGTCGCACACGATTTCGGAAGAGATTCCGAACCTGCATAAGATATTAATCTGGATAAAAGAAATAACTTCTTTGTCCCGAATCTGGGAGTAAGCGGTTGCTTCTATCCATTTAGAAAAATAATCCGTAAGGACTAACAGAAAGACCTTCTGCCCCGGGGCAGGTGGTAGTTTGCCAACGATGTCCATTCCCCACCTCATGAAAGGCCATGGAATTAAGGACGTATGCAATGGTTCGGAGGGTTGGTGAATCATACCTGAATGTCGTTGACATGCGTCACATCCTCGGACATACCTGATGGCATCTTGCCTTAATGTCGGCCAGTAATAGCCTTGTCTCGAAATACGATTTGCAAGGATGCGACCACCTGAGTGGTTGCCACACTCGCCATCGTGCATCTCCTTTAAGATACATTGTACCTGTTCGGAATTGTCGATGCATCTTAGGTTTAGACCCGTCGACGAGCGTCGATAGAGCCTATCACCAATGATTAGATATTTTGATGCTTTGAATCGAATCTTGCGAGCTTCCATTCGATCTTCAGGTAGTTGGTCGTGCCTAAGGTAATTTCTGATGTCAGTCGACCAACTGTCTTCCGTGCTAAGAGCACAAATTTCTTTAGAGTCTTCAATAGACGAGGTCGCTAGATGGATCATGGGAATGGTGTCGAACGACGGCTTATTGAGTGTTGATCCAAGGTTAGCTTGTGCGTCCGCCTAAGTGTTTTGATCTCTGGGAATTTGTTCGATTGAGAACGGATCAAACATTTTGGACTTATCTTTGGCTACTTGGAGGTAGGCCATCATTTTGGAATCTTTGGCTGAAAATTCCCCGCTCATTTGGTTTACGACCAGTAGAGAATCGCTTCTGATGTGGAGCGCGACTGCCCCCAAGTCGCGAGCCATATCCATGCCCACGATCAGGGCTTCGTACTCCGCTTCGTTGTTGGTAGCCTTGAAATTGCATCGTATGGAGTACACCATCTTGCCCCCTTGTGGGGACTTTAAGACGACACCAAGGCCTGCTCCTCTAGAGTTCGAGGAACCGTTGACTTGGAGTACCCAAGTCGTGTCGCTTATAGTTGCCACAGTACAAATTTCGGTTTGCGCTTCTTTTTCCAGTTCAGGACTGAAGTCAGCGACGGAATCAGCCAAGACCTGCGATTTTATTGCTGTACGAGGTTTAAAGTCGATGTCCTAGCTACTGAGGTATATGCTCCATTTTGCTAGTCGTCTGGATAGCTCGGGCTTCCTTAGAATCGACTTAAGGGGAAAGCTCGTCACGACCGTAATGGGATGGGATTCAAAGTAATGTCGTAACTTCTTTGCCGTTATCACTAGTGACAAAAGTAAATTTTTCATGGATGTATATCGGGTTTCTGCGTCCAACAAAGATTTACTGACGTAGTAAATCGGCATTTACTGCCTGTCGTCCTCTCTAGTTAAGACGGCACTTACAGAGTGAGGACTTACGGTGAGGTACAGTTGTAGGACCTCGTGTTCTTCTGGCTTTGAAAGTAATGGCGGGACGACCATATATTCTTTCAATCGTTGTAATGCTTGCTCGTGATCGTCCGTCCAATCGAAGCCTTTGTTCTTTCTTAAGACATTATAGAATAGACGGCATTTATCCGACGATCGTGAGATAAAGCGATTCAGGGCGGCCACACGACCCGTGAGTCGTTGGACCTCCTTGAAGTTTCTGGGCGACTTGATGTTCATCAAAGCCTTGATTTGATCCGGGTTGGCCTCTATGCCACGTCGCGTGACCATATAGCCTAGGAATTTCGCTATGCTTACCCCGAAGGAGCATTTCGTAGGATTCAGTTTCATCTTATATTTTCGCAGGATGTCGAAGGATTCTTTCAGATGAGAGATATGATCGGTCGCCTTTTTGGACTTGACAAGTATGTCGTCAATGTAGACCTGCATGGTGTCGCCAAGATGTTCTTTGAACATCCTGTTAACCAATCGTTGGTAGGTCGACCCCGCATTCTTCAAACCAAAAGGCATGACTTTGTAGCAATAGATGCCTTTGTCTGTCATGAAGGCAGTCTTCTCTTGGTCTTCGCTGTGCATCAAGATCTGATTGTACCCAGAATAGGCGTCCATGAACGTCAGGAGTTCATGTACCGCGGTCGCGTCGACCATAGCGTCGATATGAGGTAACAGGAACGGGTCTTTAGGACAGGTCCTATTGAGGTCTGTGAAGTCGATGCAAACTCGCCATTTCCCGTTCTTCTTTTGCACGACCACGACATTGGCTAACCAGTCGGGGTATTTTACTTCCCTGATCTTCCCAGTCTTAAGCAAATTATCGACCTCGTCGTTAATTACTTTGTTTCGCTCAGGAGCGAACTTTCGACACTTTTGCTTTACAGGTTTAAAAGACGGGTCGACATTCAGCTTGTGAGATATGACATCGGGGTCTATGCCCACAATGTCTTCGTGCGTCCAAGCGAAACAGTTAGCATATTCCTGCAAAAAGGAGATTAGTTGACTTTTTATGGCAGGGTCTAATGATGCCCCCATGAAGACAATCTGATCAGGCTTGCTCTGATCCAGGATGACTTCTTCCAAACTGTAGTCATTGGAAGATTCAGGGGTGTCCTGGATCTGAAGCTACTACGCCGTAGGATCTGATTGGGCTGCCATTATCCTGGAATCAACAAAAACTTCGCAAAACCGTTAGAGCGATATATGCGTTGGCTTGAGATTTTCTCTAGATGGGGTCCCACGGATGGCGCCAAACTATTAATGCCAAAAATCGCCCAAAAGAACAACTTAAGGTTGATGTGGACTTTTAACAACTAAAGAAACGTATCTCAAGACCAAGCAACACAATCGCAAGGAAAAAGTAAACAGAACAAGAGATTTGGTGACGCGGAAATCCCCAAAACGAGGGAAAAAACTGCGGTCGACTTGTGAGAGTCGACGGTGCACTATAGCCGCCAAACAGGGGCGAAAGTCCTTTTGTAACAGGTGATGTGTGTACAACAGATTACAAATAAATGTAAAATAAACTTAGTCGTGTGTAATAGTTGTGTGTCGTGCGTAACTCGTGCGAAATAAGATGTCATCGTGTGGTTCGAGCTGCTGTCGTGCGAAGGAGCTTCAGTGATATTTGTTCGAATGCCTTGCGAATTACTGCGTTTCTGGTGTAGAATTGCTTAGAAAGTAGATGTAGCAGAGTGAAATAGCTGGGAGTAGATTTTTTAACAGGTTGAAAATAGATCAAAACTGGATCCCCTTTCGGTTGCAGCACAGGGTCTTTTATAGCTTTCGTTGGCCATTAATGGTGCTTTGATGATTGGTTTTGTAACCGCTGTCGGCTTTGAATGCCATTGATGAGCTGATCGTTACTGACCGTTTGCACCATGAATGCTATTAGATTTGCATTAATGAACAAAAGAAAACGGGTTTGACTGTTAACGGTTAGTATAATCGTACGACCGTCTTTAGTCTCATACGTCGGTCGTACGGAACGTACGACCAGCATGGAGACGTACGACCGAGCATACGTCCACGAATAACTTGTAAGAACATATCCTAATACAAGGGTGGTCTTGTGGAAATATTATCTGAGTTTTCTAGCGTCGGTCGTGAGGTGTGATTTTTCACCCAAACAAATATTAAATAGAGAAGATGGTTAGAAGATCGATTGGTTAGGAATTCAATTTTGTTAATGTATTGAGCGAACATGGTCGGAGCTTGAAAAGATTGATCGAGGTATTAATTTGATTCCCTATAATTTGTAGTGGAATGGTTTTTACACCTTTCTATTATAATGATTGATTAGATTACTTCTAACCAGACATCATCAATCATTTCATTTTCATTCCCTTCTTGAACCAAACTACTACAATGGATATCATTCCCATTCATTACCTCTTAATACCTCCAACCAAACACCCCCTAATATGTTTTCATGATTCCGGAGCAGGTGTCGGTGAGGTAAAGGCGATTGGGGCAATGGTGAATCTAACGATCTTCTCCATAATAATTTTCATTTGTTCTTGAATTTTTTTCGTTGTACTTGTTGTTGTACATGCTACTCAAAGTGTAACACCTCTACTTTTATCTTAATTGAAGAAATGTTGAACAGGGGGAAATCAGTAAAGAAAGTACCAATTATGGAGTATGGCTATAGTGCCATGCAGTTGTGACATCTGTCACAATAGCACCAATGGTACTGAAATGACGTGGATTTTTTATAATTTACAAAATTATTATTGCTTTAATTTAACCTTGATTGGCTGAGGTGTAAGGTCCTGATTACTTCTCGTCTTTTCGCATTTTGACCGTCTTCTCGTATGATCCTCCCTCTCTCCCTCTCTCTCTCTGTCTCTCTTTCTCTCTGTCTCTCTCTCTCTCTCTATCTACTTGTGTGTATATATATATATTGAGAGAGAGAGAGAGGTGGGTTCATACGAGAACGCTAACTATTTAAGAAAACAAGAAAACGTCATTAATTTACAAAACCATATATGATTCACGTACAAAATCATATATGATTCATGCGACTTTGGCTCGCGACAAGTCGCGGCCAAAGTCGCACGCGTCTAGTTTTTGCAGTTAGTGTAAAAGCACATGTGATTTTATAGATGTTTTTCTTGTTTTTTTAAATGGTTAGCGTTCTCGTTAGAACCTTCATATATATATATATATATATATATATATATATATATATATATATATATATAGGGGTGGGTTCAAATGTGAACCCAAATTAAATTGTAAACATGAGGACAAGTCACAACCATTGATTAAGATTTGGAAAACTAATCAATGGTTAAAACTTAATGAAACGGAAATTTTAATCAGCGCCTATCATCTTTGACTTTTTATTTTCTTTTTTAATTAAAAAACTTTTACCCCCTTAAAGTTTAAAATAATTTATCTTAAAAATTACTAATATTTTAATCAAACAAATTACATCAAAAAAACGAGAATTTCGTGCTCTTCGATATGACATCCATCTCGATATAGTTTTTTTCTTTATTTTAACCGTTTTTACGTGAAATGCTATGTATGTGTTATATTCAGTATGAATATGTATGCATGTTTCCTGGTGTCCATATTCAATACGAATAACAAAGGAGAACGTTCATTCACTATTCATGACGAATAACACAGTATTCAAAATGAATAATACAACATTCAGGATGAATAATACACGAATTTTTGATTCATGTATTATTAAACATGAATCATGTATTATTCACCTTGAATGTTGTATCATTCATCCTAAATGATACATTATTCATGATGAATAATATATGAATGACCCGTGAAGGTGTGAACACATGACGCACTCTCTTTTGTTTTTCGATTCACATCCGAGACTTGGTTTTATTCTTTATGAATATGTATGCACATCTCCAGGTGTCCACATTCAGTATGAATAACAAAGGTGAACGTTCATTCACTATTCATGATGAATAATACAATATTCAGGATGAATAATACAATATTCAGTATGAATAATACAACATTCAGGATGAATGATACACGAATTCATGAATCGTGTATTATTCACCCTGAATGATGTATTATTCATACTGAATGATACATTATTCATGAAGAATAATACATGAGTGACCCGTGAAGGTGTGGAGACGTGACACACTCTCTTTCGTTATTCGGTTCACAATCGAAACTCGATAGGTTCCCTATTCATCTCGATGGGTGTTGGGTTACGGTAATGAAGAACACGATGCCTTAGGACGTTGAAGAATGTGTTGTAGAAGGTGATGTCGAGTTACGGATCTACGGTGTCGAGATGTTGTAAACACTTGAACGTACATAAATATTCATAATGAATATAACACATATATGACATTTCACGTAAAACGGTTAAAACCACAACAAAACTATATCGAGATGGATGTCATATCGAAGAGCACGAAATTCTCGTTTTTTTGATGTAATTTGTTTGATTAAAATATTAGTAATTTTTAAGATAATTTATTTTAAACTTTAAGGGAGGTAAAAGTTTTTAATTAAAAAAGAAAATAAAAAGTCAAATATGGTAGGCTTGAGTTTAAATTATCTTCCCTTTTTACCCCTAATCAACTTAATTAATAATATTAAAAACTCTATTTAATATGAGTTATTGGATCAATAGAGATAGAAGGACCAAGATTCGTCCTCACGTTCACAATTGAATTTGAGTTCACATTTGAACTTTCCTCTCTCTCTTTCTCTCTCTCTCTCTCTCTCTCTCTCTATATATATATATATATATATATATATATATATATATATAAATATATATACAAATATAGATATAGATATATGTTGACTGATGACAAAGGTACGATCATTAATATTCGATACTACACATCTCGACCCCAAATGACTCATTATAACCAATAAGATACTTTAGTAATTAATTCTAATGCAGAACTTTGTTGTTTTTCGATAGATCCCAAAAACAAATTATTTACATTTTACTATATTAAAATTTTAACTTGCCACAAATCAATCATTTAATTTCAGATTAAGTATTCGACGAATTTTCAACTGTTCTAAATTAACTTTTGTGACGGAGTTTTGACAGAATTAAAAATAAGAGTAAACTGCAATTTTGGTCCCTGTGGTATGTTGTTTGGCTCACCTTTGGTCCCTAGAAAATTTTTATTGCAAGAAAAACCCTGTGGTATGTAAAAGTGCTCAATTTTGGTCCCTGAGGAGTAACACCGTTAATTGCAGCTGTTAAATGCCCCCCATGTGCCTTGCACATGAGGGCAATTTGGTCCTTTTACTTTATTTCTATGTTTTTCACTAAAGACAAAACGACAGGGACCAAATTGCAATTACTATATACTATATTATATATAATATTATAATATATTAATTATTATATATGTATATATTAATTTGATCGTGATCTTCATCCCACCACCACACCCACCAAACCATAATTTCTCCTTCTACTTTGTTCCTGCAGCCACCACCCACCACCACCACCGCACACACCACCGCCGCCGCCATCTGCTGCTGCCGCTGCCGCCACCACCGTAACCACCACCACCTCCGCCTTCCTCTTCTCTCCTCTCCGTTCGATTTTCAGATCAGCGCCGCCACCACCACTGCACCCACCACCACCGCACACACCACCACCGTAACCACCACCCACCGCCGCCATCTGCTGCTGCCGCAACCACTACCGTAACCACCACCACGAATAAACTGCAAGAAACCCACCCCTCCCCTTGAACCCCTTCGTTTCCGGCGATAAATGCTCCCCCTTCGTTTTCGGCGATAAATGCTCCCCTTTCGTTCCCGACGATAAAAAACCCACCCCTCCCCTTCGTTTCCGGCAAGAAACCCCTCCCCTTGGGTTTCGATTTTGAACCTGGATTTTTGTTTTGGGTTTCAATCATTGAGATGGAGGTCGTAGAACAGTGGGAAGCAACACATATAGTAGAAGTCGGTGGTCGGTTGCCGGAGATGAGGGGTTTGGGCTGGATCGCAGCAACTGTGAATCTTGTAATTTTCTCTTATTTTCAAACCCCTTTTCGTTACAGAGAAACCCATTGGACACCACAATGGAGTTTACTTTTGTTGAAGGGTAAAGAGATAAAACATGAGTTTGCAACACTTCTTGACCTGCAACTGGTAAAAAAAAACCCAGATATTTAAGAAAGAAGAACAAGAAGAAGGAAAACAGAGGATGGTGTTGGATTTAAAGCTTACCAGAAACAGAGAGGATGAAGAGAGGAAGAAGAAAACGATGGGTTTGAAGAAGATGATGGGTTCATGTGGGTCTCGTTGGAGAAGACAATACATATATATATATATATATATATATATATATATATATATATATATATATATATATATATATATATATAGATTTGGGTTCAAAAGAGGAGCGTACCTATTTACGAGAACGCGAGGAGCACTCTTTCTAATCACATATGATTTACAACGCTAAAAAATCGGATGGTTTTCGAAAATTCGCGCAAAAGTGGCGCGACCTGGTTCGCGACGCGTGCAAGTCGCGGATCATTAATGATCCACAACTGCCAATCACATGTGATCCATAACTGTCGATTGCTCATCCAGATCAGTTGTGAATCACATGTGATCCACAACTGTCAATCACATGTGATTCATAACTATCAATTGCTCCTCACGTTCTCTTAAATTGGTACGCTCCTCGTTTGAACCCGCATATATATATATATATATATATATATATATATATATAATATTTGTTAAATATTAATTGTTGAAATTCTGTTTTGGGTTCTTCCCAAAATGTGTTGGATATACAGTCCCTATGGTTTTTGTCTTTTGTGAAAAAGAAAAGAAATAAAGTAAAAGGACCAAAATGCCCTCATGAGCAAGTCATATGGGGGTTTTAACAGAGGCAACCTAACGGTGTTAGTCCCGAGGGACTAAAACCGAGCACTTTTGCATACCATAGGGTTTTTCTTGCAATAAAAATTTTCTAGGGACCAAAGGTGAGCTAAACAACATACCATAGGGACCAAAATTGCAGTTTACTCTAAAAATAAATTATTACATTATTACATTATGGATGGATTGTCGACGGACTCTATCAACAGATTTGAAAATAATAATAGTTTTTTGACTAATTTTCGACCGGTTCCAAAATTTGGACGGATTCAAAAAATTTCGACGAACACAATTTTCATCAAGAACCGTGGGAAAATCCATCTAATATTTTGTTTAATGGATATCGACCAAATTTGAGCATCTATATTGCCACTCGCCGATAAATAGTGCAATACTCCTTTATGAATTGCTATATGAATATGGAACATTAATACATCATAACAACGAATAGGAAAGAAACGGGACTAAATTTTTTTTGTAATCACAATTTGCGTTTTGCATGGGACTAAATTTTTTTGTAATCACAATCCATCCATAATGTAGTAAATACAACATTCCATTATTCACTCCCTCATATTAATACCTAAAAAACACAACAAGTGTTCCTGATCCTCGCGGACCTTGTCAATAACACGGCCATCGCTGGGATTGCTTGAGAGCCGTTTTACTGCAAGGCCTCATGTCCATGGTAGCTCCACTATTTTCTCCTTTAATTAATTGTTATAATCTTTATCCCAGGGTTCTCATAATCCAACTTCTTCTTTGACGTTTCTAGACTTTTGGTTGTGTGATCTCTTTTTGGGTAATGTGTAGCTAGACCCATGTGCCACACATTTGTAGGTTTATCTTTTGCCTCTTGTACCAGCACTGTCTTCTGCTCGTATTTTGGTGCCTGGTTCCTATTGTTGGAATTCATTTGTGGTACTGCAGTTAGTGTGGCTCGAAATCTCGGTGTAAAAAGTAATGGGGTTGGTGGTGGGGGTTGATGAGGCTGTGGGCTTAGTGATCGTTGTGGGTGACCAATTATGTGGGGTAACCGTGACCATGGAAGGGTTGGAGCTTCTTGGTGGGCAGCCATTGGTAAAATAATAAGATGAAATGGTTGATTGATTAATGCAGAAAATTTGAGAGGCAACGATGATGTTTATATGGACTAGAAAACAACAACAAAAACATGATAAACAAGGCCTATTGGAATTAGATTCCAAGAGGATTTGTCTCCCACCGATTAATTACTGTTGCACGGTATCTTAACATATGATGTGGTTCAATGCATTTTCAATTCTTCACCCCAAAAATTTATTGTTTGGAAGGTGAGCATTCTTTCTATTTCTACAAGGTGTTGTCATCAATATTCACTCTTGTTTCCTTAATGTTTTTGCATATATATATATATATATATATATGATACATTATAACAAAATTGTTTTATTATATAAGACGTCATATATATTTAGTTCTCATAGTACATAGTTTTATAGTGATTAACTTATTAAACCAAAACAATTATGTCTCATGTTTAAATGTGTTATAGTAAGATATATGATGTTTTTTAACGTTTATAACAAGTTTTTCAAGGACATTTTTAAATAAATCGTTGTATTAGTATCACTACTAAACGAAAGACTTTTACCTACGAATTTTTCCCTGAGAAATCTGTCGCTAAAAAGTGATTCATCACAAAACCGTCAGAAAAGTTGGTGGGGGGATTTTTGGTGGGTAATGCAAATAAGTGACAGATTACCCAGGGATTTTCTGGGTGATCCATGGGTATTTTCTTGAAAACATCGAATTCTACAAAATCATTGGGCTTTTCTGGGTGATCCTTGGGTAATCACCGACGGAAATTTCTCTGAATACAAATTTTGTGGGTAAAAGTCATTTATTTTGTAGTGTATGTTAGTATTTATATATGTAGTTATAATTCGGAAAACATTTTTAAAAATGGTGAAAATGGAGAAATAAGTAGGGGGTGCAATGCTTCTTTTTTCACAATACTTACGGTCGATAGCTCGAGTCCCCCGCTACGGCTCACACGGTCATCAAGTTCAACCACTCACGGTTTGTACCTTGAATCCTCCGCTAAGGTTTACACGGTAATCGAGTTCAACTACCCACGATCTATACCTCGAGTCTCCCGCTAACCCTAAATATTTCTAGTTCCAAAATAGGGATAAAGTTCCCATTTAAACCAACTGACTAACTCCTATGCTTATGGATCCATTGCATTACATCCTAAAACATTACATGACTCCAAACGAATGAACTAACGCATTCAAACATGTAATTCCCAAATAAGATGCAATACATGCAAATCATAACCAAGGCTCTACATTGAGCTATCAAAATCGAACAAATGTCCCCAAGACCCAACAGAGTCAAAAACTGAGCCACAAGCTCAAAAGATCAAATGATCATTTATTAAAAGTCAACAAATGCAATTTAAAGGTACTTAACCCATATTATGAAAATACATGCTCCAAAGGCATGACTAACTCAAAACCCCTTCATTGACATTTTCCAAATGAAATCAGACCATTTATGTACCCAAATACTTTATAACTCGATAACGTATATCTTTCACAATAGATTATAAAACCAAAAGCATCAAGAGTGCATAAATGTCAAATGATATTCGTTTATGAGATAGAGCACCCAAAAGGCATACTCTCAAAAGTTATTTACTAAAGTGTCCAAAAACTCAACGATAGGCATCTCATGAGATTTACAAGAATGAGACGCACTAATATGCAAACTCATTAAAAGACTCACTCATACATATTTTCAAAACGTCCCGTAACTTAAACATTACATATTTCCAACAAACACTAAAAGTGCATTTTTATCAAATAACCCTCATTTATACAATAACTCATCAAAACACTACCATTTATTATTTATTTATCAAGTTACCCAAAAATCCCAAATGTGTGTGTTTTACAAGATTTGTATAGATCAACACTTCAAATAATCAAAATCCACCAAATAACTCGAAAATTGATAATTTCATGTAAAACACATAAATACTTTAAAATAAACATTTTTGGCATGTACAACGTTTTCACAAATCAACTTAAACTTAACTTGCTAGGTTTAGGCTAAATCTAGATTTTTCCCCAAACTGTAAAAATGTGATCTCACGGTCTCACGAAAACATGTTGGTCTCACGTGAACTGAACCCTATATATATATATATATATAGGCCAAGACTATTTTACAAACCAATGAAATCTAACAAACTGTACAAACTCTTGTTTTCAATGTGTAATTGAATGAAATTGTTTCATGAAAGTGTTTCATATAATTCTTTTTTTGATGAAATTGTTTCATATATTTTTGTTTCTATCTAACAATGAAATTGTTTCATTATTTCTCACCTTGATGAAATTTGTTTCATATATTGTTGATGAAATTGTTTCATGTATTATTGACTAATCAACCCCCATAATAAAGAAAAAGTGATGAAAAAGAAAAAATATGATTGGTTGAACGTGATTTGTACGGTTTGTTAGATTTCACTGGTTTGTAAAATAACCGACCCCTATATATATATATATATATATAGCCTTAGGTTCAATAGAGAAGTCCAAATATTTAGAGAAATAGAGAAGTGATCTTGGCCATTTATTCGGTCAAGATCAGTTATAATTGGTCAAAAGTTGCGGCTTTGACTGGTCAAAAATTGCGGCTTTGACTGGTCAAAAGTTGCGGCTGTTCCAAAAATAGAAGGGCAATTTCGTAACTTTTACAAAAATCACGGGCTGGGTTCATATATGAATCTGTGTGATTCACATATGAACTATACGTTCATATATGAACCTTTGTAATTCACATATAAACTCTTTATAACTAATTCATATACGAATCTTGTGATTCATATATGAACCTTTGTGTTTCATATACAAAACTAATTAACTGTAGGTTCATATATGAATCAACTGAACCAATTAATTGATTCATATATGAATCAATTGAACCAATTAATTGATTCATATATGAATCTTTGTGTTCATATATGAACCTTTGTGATTCATATATGAATTTTTTTAACTAATTCATATATGAACCTTTGTGTTCACATATGAATCTTTGTGATTCATATATGAAATTTTTTTAATTACTTCTCATATGAACAAACTAACTGATTCATATATGAATCACAAAGGTTCATATATGAATCACAAAGGTTCATATATGAATCACAAAGGTTCATATATGAATTAGTTAAAAAGAGTTTATATGTGAATTACAAATGTTCATATATGAACGTATAGTTCATATGTGAATCACACAGATTCATATATGAACTCAGCCCGTGTATTACTTACGAAACTACCCCTCTATCTTGTGCAGACCACGCGATTAATTATCCGCTGCTTCTCGGTCAAAGCCGTCGATCTTGGCCGAATAAATGGCCAAAATCACTTCTCTATTTCTCTAAATATTTGGACTTCTCTATTGAACTCTTCCCTATATATATATATATATATATATATATATATATATATATATATATATATATATATATATATATATATATATATATATATATATATATATATATATATGTCTTAGGGGCATTGTTTTGCTTTCGCTATGGACATCCGGAATCTTAGGACCGGCCCTTCATCAATCATCATGCTAAAGGTGCATTTGGGAAAGTTGGAGCCATCTTCATTAAGTGATTACGTCGGTAATCTATCGCTACTTTTTAAAATAACTAAAAAATCATTTTCGGAATTACCTGTGTGTGTATTACTACGTGTGTGTATTACTGTAGAATGTAGATCACAATTTAATTTTTAAAATTCAACAAATTAAAAAATATTATTTTTTTCAAAATGTACTAGCAGATTGTGCCTGCGGAATCTGCCGGAAATGTCATATTTTAGTAGTAAAGTTGTTTATTTGCCCCACAAATTAAGGTGAATACTGACAAAATTTACAAACGATGAAGTTGTCCCAGTTGACTATGTACGTTGATCAACAACATAATTTAGTGATTGATTTTTCCAACTATAATTAACAAACGGGTCACAGATGGTTTTCATTTAGGTGGTTAACATGCTTAACCACCGACAAATTACCAACATACTAAAATAACATGGATTGGAAAAAGTATCAAAAAGATCAATTTTACGACTTCTCTATCCAAGAGGACATATATAAGAATCATTTGAAAAGATGCATAAACTTCAAGTATTCAACTTGCAAATATATATGCTCAATCAAACATGTGTGTATATATAGAATGTATGTGCGTGTATATATAGTATGTGTTATGTGTGTGTGCATGGAACTAATTCAACTTCCTAGTAATCGCTATGCTACACAACATTTGAATTCATCCATAATGTTGTAAATAAAACATTGACTTTATTCACCCTCTCCCTATAATGCCTACAAAAGACAACAAGTTACTGCAGATGATGTTTTTTCTGGTGAATGTTTGACAGTTTTCGGAGGACAAGATGTTGGGGCGGGTGCACGAGTGATGATTGGGACGTGGCCGCTTCTTTATATTGTGTGTCCTTTAATTGGAACCATAGGTGAAGATGATGGGGCTGCCGTAACTTTAGCTACTAACCGTTGTGGTTCACTTGGCAGTGATGGTGGTGCAACAGTGTTAGTCATTGCAAGAGGAGGTGGTGTAGCTGATGTGGCTCGAAATCTCGGTGTAAAAATTACTTGGCTTGGTGGTGACAGTGGTGGGGCTTGATGAGGATGTGGGATTGGTGATGGCAACGGGTGACCGATGTGGGGTAACCGTGACCATGGAAGGGTTGGAGCTCCTTGGGGGGCTGCCATTGCCAAAGTGGTAAAATAATAGGATCAAATTGTTGATCGACGCAGAAAATCGCAACGGCGATGTTTATACTGAATAGAAAACAAAACATGAAAAACAGGAATTAGATTCCAAGAAGGTTCATCGCCCATTTTTATTCTTTCAATTCATTAACAAAATATATGATGACATTTATAAAAAGATACAGCAAATCAATCAACTTTATTTCAGTTCCCATTTGCATAATTACATTATGATCATGTTCCCTCGTTGATTCTTGCATGGGATTAAATAGTTATTTAACTATATTTCATCAACTAATGTGTTATTCCTTTTGGTAGTAACTAAAAGTTGTGTTTTTACTGCTTCGTGTTTCAGGGTCTTTGGCCTTGGATCATTCTTACTCTTTTGTAGGCTAACATGGTTTCAATTGGCATCTCTCTCATTTTGCAATGTGCAAATTATTGACAATCTTCAAGTGGTATGTTGAAGAGTATACTGATTCAGGGAGAATTCGAGAGTTAATAAAGGTTTTCACAAATAATTGAAAAACGATAAATGAGCTCGAAAAAGAAAACGAGCCCGAAATAGGCTCGTAATTTGGCATCGAAGAAGGATCAAACAACCCTTACCGGTAGTTACACCGAGACTTAAGTCCCAATACAAGTACCGATGACTACCGGATAGATTTCCTTCTTTATTTTAAATTATTTTAAGTTAGGATAGATATTATTGGTTTTAATTATTATTTATTTATTTTATAACTAGATTATTATTTAGTTTCCTTTTATTAATTATTTAAATAGTTCTCTAGTTGGTTTAGGATTAGGATTAGATTTGAATTTAATTCATAGTTATCTCTTAGTTATTCTAAGACTATAAATAGGGTTGTTAGGTTTTATTGTTGATAAGTTTTAATTATTCAATAAACTTTACGTTTTTAAGAGTTTTCTCTTAATTTTTCGAGTATTATGTTTCATAATCTCGTTA
The DNA here is from genome assembly GCA_033807775.1 of Saussurea involucrata. Classification (NCBI taxonomy): domain Eukaryota; kingdom Viridiplantae; phylum Streptophyta; class Magnoliopsida; order Asterales; family Asteraceae; genus Saussurea; species Saussurea involucrata. Next base: position 46,360,488 of record CM066323.1, read on the forward strand.
TCAAAAGGGATTTAGACGCTTGTCGATCATTCCGCAAACCTACGTTGCGTCATATACTGACACGGTAATAAGTCACTTGATTGTTAATAAGTCACTTGATTCAGATTTTATCGTAAATGGTTATTGGTTGCGTTTATGACTTTGCCATATTCTAGATTCAGATTTTATCGTAAATGCACCTCCTAGCTATGTCATTACAATAAAATTGAGTTTATAGGATGCCAATAATGTTCATGTGTCTTAATAAACCAATTTATAAAACTTAAGTTTACCAATTAACAATAATTAATACATGTTATCTAAAAGTGTTATAATAAATATTTTAGGACATTTTATAAATATATCGTTGTATAAGATATTTTGATGGTACACTATTGAGAAATGTCCTATAAACACATATTTTTAGAAGACATTTGTTTTTATAAACGATTTTTCATATATCGTCTTATAAAATAGCTAATACGACACTTTAGTTTAAAAATGTTTTAAAAATTATGTATAACACTTTATTATTGTCATTTAAATGAAGTCTTATAAAACAACCTATTAGGATAACAAAAAGGGAAATTAATTAAAATACCCCAAGTTTAACTTTGACTTACCAAAATGCCACAAATCTCTTTCAGTTTGCCAAAATGCCATTTTTTCCCGCGATGGAAGCCCGCGATCGCGGGACAGGGACCATTTCTGACACTTTTTGAAACTTGCAGGGACCATTTATTGAAATGTTACACTTTCAACCCCTATACTTATTTACTAACTTTACTTTATACATTTTACTTTCGTAATTTAATTTTACATTTAACACATATAATCGTTTATTAACTAAAATACGTTAAAAAATACGTTTTAATTTTAACAAGTTACACCATTATAATCGTCTCTTCGATACGTTCGAAATGAGTCTAATCTTGAATTTTTTTGGATTTATATATTTTAATATATATCATATACACTACATAAAAAAATTATATTTAAAAATCATACTCTTATAGTTAATTATTTAATTTATGGTACATCTCTTATTTTTTTTTCAATTTTGTTTTACACTCCTATCGCATTAACATAATAATCATATATTAACTAATTCATTAAATCGTTTTAAATTATTATTATTTGAATGTGTTTATAGATATCGTGAATGGCAATAGGAGAAGGTTTCACCAGAAGAATATGAAATGGGGTTTTGACAAGTTGGTATCACTGGACTCATTTAAGAATTGTGAAAATGGGTATTTGGCGAACGATGATTCATGTGTGTTTGAAGCTGAAGTATTTGCAGTTACAGAGTATGCACAAAAGGATCGATGTCTGTCCACCACACTCCGCCAATTTTTAATACTTACACTTGAACCATCGATAATAAAATAAATAAAACGTATTTTAACTATAAGAGTACCATAAATTAAAGCTTTTTACTATAAGAAAATGAATTTTAAATATAAAAAATATTTTTATGTAGTGTATATGATATATATTAAAATATATAAATCCAAAAATATTCAATGTTGGGCTCATTTCGAACGTATCGAAGAGACGATTATAATGGTGTAACTTGTTAAAATTAAAACGTATTTTTTTAACGTATTATAGTTAATAAACGATTATATGTGTTAAATGTAAAATTAAAATTATGAAAGTAAAAGGTATAAAGTAAAGTAAGTAAATAAGTATAAGGCCATCCGTACCCCATTCGGGATGGGGCTCGGGATGGCTGCGGGATGGTTGGGGATGGGCTACGGCCCTTGCGGTATCAGCGGGGCGGGATGGAATCCGGGTTCCCCATCCCGGTTCATCCCGAAGGCTTTTTAAAAAAAAATTATTTAATTTAATTTTTAAAAATCATGCCGTTGAACGGCTCTTTGTAAAAAAAAATTCTCAATTTAATCCCACTATATATTTAACCCTCAACCTCTTATTTCTCACACCTCTCAAACTCTCTAAAATTCTCTCAACCTCTTATTTCTCACACCTCTCAAACTCTCTCAAACACTCTTCCATTCTCTATATTTTAAACAATATGGATTCGCCACAACCCGGTTCACCAACCGCATCATCATCATCCGTAGACACCGACGAGTTGTTGAATCTACAAAGGGAAATTTTTCGACAGACTGCACAATCGCTGTATGGTAGCACCGCCTCATCGTCAACAAGAGAGAGGGCCGCAAACATTGAAAGAGGTCGAGTAACTGCAAACGAGCGGCTTATGCGGGACTACTTTGACGTCAACCCGATTTATACACCGGATATGTTTAGGCGGCGGTTCAGGATGAGCATACAACTATTCGAACGAATAGTTGAAGATTTAGAAGTAGGGTATCGGTATTTTAGACTTCGGTTTGACGGGTTAGGCAAACAAGGTTTTTCTCCGATACAAAAGTGTACTTCCGCTATTCGGAAATTGGCGTATGGAGTAGCTGCTGACGCACTTGACGAGTACATCCGCATGGGAGAGAAAACGTCACGAGATTGTATGTACAAATTCTGCACAGGTATTATTGAACTGTATGGTCAAAAATATTTACGCAAACCTACTTTTATTGATATTCAGAAGTTGTACGCCACGCATGAAGCTAAACACGGATTTCCCGGCATGCTCGGCAGCATAGACTGTACTCATTGGGCGTGGACAAATTGTCCGGTAGCATGGCGAGGTCAATTCATGAGAGGTGATCATGAGCACCCGACAATCATGCTAGAAGCAGTGGCCTCTCAAGATCTATGGATCTGGCACGCATACTTTGGTGTTGCCGGTTCCAACAACGACATCAATGTTCTCAATCAGTCGCCCATCTTCAATGATGTATATGATGGAAAAGCACCCGAGTGCCCTTTTGAGGTGAATGGAGCCACCTACAAGCACGGATATTATCTAACGGATGGGATATATCCGGAATGGGCTACTTTCGTAAAATCATTTACGTGCCCACAAGACCTTAAACGACAAAAGTTCAAGTCCGCGCAAGAATCCGCACGTAAAGATGTTGAACGAGCTTTTGGCGTGCTTAAACAACGTTGGCATATACTTCATAACCCGGCACGCGGATGGGAACCGACAATATTGAGAAACATTATGTACGCTTGTGTCATATTACACAATATGATACTCGAAGACGAAAACCATGCTATTTGTGGTGACGTGGAAAACGACTTTTTCACGAATGATGTCGAAAGCCAAATCAGTGAGACACAACGCGCGGCAAATGTTCGAGAAGTCATAAACCGGGACACTCATAATAACCTTCGGTCGGATTTTGTCGAACATATTTGGCGTATCCAAGTTCCCAACAATGACGACGAGTAGATTTTTAAATTTATTTTGTAATTTTTATTTTTAATGAATGATATGAATTTTAATTTTTATTATTTATCTTATTTTTATTTATTAAAAAATATATAAATATTTTTATTTTGTTAAATAATTAAATGTATAAATAAAAGAATTAAAATAAATGAGGTGGCAAAAGGGTTTGAGGGAATAGGGTAAGGGTGTTTAGGGATTGTTAGGGATTGAGTGAGGGATGAGAGAAAAGCTGATGTGGCGCTGATGTGGAGCTGGAATATTTGAAAGATTCTTCCATGGGGTACTGATGGCCTAAGGGTTGAAAGTGTAAATATGAATTCAAAACTCACCAAATTAGAACCACCGCGGGCTCCTCCCCGTGATCCCGGGGTAAATTTATTACAAAAATGCAACTGGCCGCGATCGCGGGCTCCCATCGCGGAAAAAAATGGCATTTTGGCAAACTGAAAAATATTTGTGGCATTTTGGTAAGTCAAAGTCAAACTTGGGGTATTTTAATTAATTTCCCTAAGGCCACCCGTACCGGTAGCGGGTACGGGAGCGGGCTCGGGTGAGGTGGACGCGGGTTTCATCGGGCACGGGTAAGGGGGTGATCGGGTAAGGGAGCGGGCTCGGGTACCGGGTTCACCAACCCGATCAACCCGTTGCTTTGTATTTTTTTTTAATTTTTTTGAAACAAATCCGTTGGTAACGGCTATTTTACAAAAAAAAAATTCAAATTAATCACACTATATATATTAACCTATACCATCTTATTTTTTCACACCAAAACATACTTTCTTCTATTTCTCTCAAATTCAATACCTTCTTCCATTTCTCTCAAATTTCATCATGAATCCAAACACCACACCTACATCCCGTCGTAACCGATCGGATACACCGCAACAAGACCCGGAGCTTGGCTTCCAAGCGTTTTCTCAACAAGCGTTTTCTCAACAAGGTTATGTTCCGCAACAAGCGTTTTCTCAACAAGGTTATGTTCCGCAACAAGCGTTCTCTCAACAAGGTTATAATCCTTATCAATTTACACGTCCTGGTTTGCTTCAACAAGGTTTTACTCCCGCCAATTAAAACCTTCCTCAACCCGCAATCAATCTCGACGACGACTTTGTTCCTGAAACCCAACAACCGCACACACCACAATCGATCTCCACACAACAATCAATCCCGAAACCATCAAACCCGACACCAACGCAAAAAGGAAAAAAGAAAAAATTTGAAACAAGGCAAAAACGACAGGTGTGGACTAAAGAGGAGGAAGTGGCGTTAGTGTCGGCGTGGGTTGACGTTTCGGAGGACCCCGTTGTCGGAAACGCACAAAATAGTGGTAATATTTTTATTATTATTATTATTATTATTATTAATAATAATAATAATAATAATATTCTTGTTATTATTCTTATACTTGAATTTATATAAATGTAGACAATTTTTGGAACCGAATCTCGAAGGTGTTCTATGATTCTATGGGTCGCCAAGATTATAGATCATTTCATCAACTGAACACCAAGTTCAAAGACCTCAACAAGAAAATTACGTTTTTTGCCGGCATCTACAACAACTTGGTCAATAATAGATCAAGCGAAATGAGTGAAGCCGACATTTTACGAATGACACACCACCCGTACCAAGGGGAATTTGCGGTTGCTTTCACCCATGAACAAGCTTGGGATGTCCTCAATAAATGTCCAAAATGGTCACCGGTTCCAACGATGTCGACAAATTCATCCCGGGGTTCAAAACGTACCAAACCTTCCGATGATGACGATGAAGATGTTCGGGTCGACGAGGTCGAGCAACTTCAACGACCCATCGGGAGAAACAAGGCAAAAAAAACATCAACGAGTAATACGACCGGGTCGAATACGGACGAAAGTGTTACTCAGTTGTTGACGACCATAGGCTCGTTCAACGAGCAGATTGAGGGTACAATGGAGTACAAAATGAAAAAACTCGAACTCGAACGAGATAAGTTGGAACTCGAACGAGAAAAACGATATCAACAAGACTTCAAGTTTTTCATATCCCCGCATGATCACCTTTCGGGAGACGTTTTGAGGGCTACTTTAGCGAGAAAAGAGAAAATAAGAAAATATCATAATTTTTAATGTTTTGTATTTTGTAATTTTTAATTTTTTAATGAATGATATGAATTTTAATTTTAATTATTTATCTTATTTTTATTTATTAAAAATATATAAATATTTTTATTTTGTTAAATAATTAAATGTATAAATAAAAGAATTAAAAAAGATGAGGTGGCAAGTGGGTTCATTGGGTACGGGTACTCCACTTTTGGGTAAGGATTGGGTAAGGAGGGTAGGAAAGAGAAAAGTTGATGTGGCGCCGAGGTGACAAGTGGGTTCATTGGGTATACGGGTACTCAAGGTCTAACAAAAAATTGGTGGACTAGTGGCATCCTATAAATCTAATTTTGTTGTAGTGTTAGTTAAAGTACGGTAGTTGCTTAATTAATCACATGCACGGATAAATGAATTAAGTCACAAATACAAAAATATTATTATACTATAGACTCGAGAATAGAAAAAGTTGATTTGCTTAGTTCATGCATATACAAAATAATCACTAAACACCTTTGAAGACACTGAAAACGTGCAATATTACTATAAAGTGGATGGATGAATCATCTTGGAATCTAATTCCAATCATTCCTTTTTTCATGTTTTTCGTTTTTGTTTTCGAGTCTATATAAACATAATCGTCGCCTCTTACATTTTCTGCATCGATCAACCATATCCTATTATATAATTACCACTTAATTTTCCGATGGCTGCACACCAAGGAGCACCAACCCGTCGACAATTGTTAAGGTTACCCCACATCAGTTGCCCACCACCATCACCACCACCACCACCATCACCACAACCTCATCCATCACCACCAACCCTGCCACTTTTTACTCCAAGATTTCGATCAACACCACCTGGACCTCTTCCTCAACCCACCACAACCACACCACAACGGAAGACTCATGATAGGAACCGGCCAGAATACGAGCAAAAAGGTTTCGAAAATAGCTTTAATGGTACACATTACCCAAAAAGTGATCAGGCAACCAAAAAATTAGAATGTTCTAAGAAGCACTTGGACTCCAAGAATCTTGGGACAAGGATTATAACAATTGATAAAGAAAACACAGGAGATACGATCATGGAGTTGAGCCCTTTTGTCAAAACGGCTCACAAGAAATTGCAGTGGTGGCCGTGCGTTTTTACCTCAAGGACCACCAGGATCACATAAGAGAGAGAGAGAGAGAGAGAGAGAGAGATCCAAGAATCGTTGTCTTTTTTAGGCATTATTGTGAGGGAGTGAATAATGTTAATGTTCTATTTACAACATTATGGATGAATGATCTTTTTTCTGTTGTATGGAAATTACAATAAAGTATATTGTTTCATGTTTGATTTGATGAGCAGATTTGGAAGTTGTTATGTGATATTCCTTGTAGTATATATAACCTTTTCTTTACCATTCGTGGTTATGATGTATTGATGTTCCATATTCAAAAGAGCGGAGTTTCATACAGAAATATTGTGCTATATATATTTACGGTTGACTGGTAACAGATATGCTCAAATTTCGATTTTAACCAGGCCGATAGGGTTACAATGTGTGGACCATGCATATTGGTCTGATAAGGGTTTTTTCGTTACTGGCCTATTCATTTAAAATCACCAACGGATATTAAGAAAGTCAAACGGCGTTGACTACCATCGGATATCCGTCAGAAAGACGCCGATTTATTTTTAAATCTTACGCTATTCCGGCTATTCTGACAGATATTATTCATTTCTTAAATTAATTATTTTTTAAGCCATTAAGCTAAAATTAATCAAGTTTCCAGCGGAATAGAGTTAATTAAAATAATTAATTAACATTCATCGGAAATCCGTCGGAAAAGTTAATTAATTTTAATAAAAAATTTAAGAAAAAATATTTTATATATACGTTTAAATATTTAAAAATATTCGGTGGATAAAAAAATATTTTAGTTTTTATTTAAAATAAAAACATCCACCGGAAATATCATTTTAAGAAAATTATTTTCTGCTTTATTTTCCCTTGGATTTCCAGCAGAGTTTTATTTTTAATTAAAAATAAAATTCTACAAAATATCAATCGAAAAATAAACAGAGAAATTCATTTTTTATATGATATTCCTGTCGAGTTTTTCTATTTTAAACAAAAATTAAAAATATTTTTAATCCTCCAGAAAATATCATTAAAATGGTTTTTGGATACTTTTTCCAAAATTTTAATATTTTTTTAAATAAATTATAATTTTAAAATAACTTTCAAAATTTAATGATAAGTCAAAATTATTTAATTTGTTACAAATGTCGACGGATTTAATTTGGAAATTAAAATCCGTTAGTAATATATTCGGTTCACAAACATACATATATGTTTCTGTTCATATACTGACACACATGTGCGAGTTCACATGTATATATGTTCGGTTCACATGCATACATATATGTTTATGTTCATATGTATAGCGAGTCACATGTATCGTTTTATAAACGGTTCACATACATACATGTTTGTGTTCATAGATATAGAGAGTCACATGTATTGTTTCGCATACGTACCAAATATATAGAGGTTCACAAACATCTTTGTTTGCACTGGGTAGCAGATCATATATACATACTTCATATACATATACATCGGTTCACATGTAGTTGTTCACATGCATACATATATGTTTGTGTTCATATATATAGCCAAGTCACATGTATCGTTTCACATACATGTATCTAGCAGATGATATACATACTACATATACACATAATACATATACATATACATATTCATTCTGTTCACATGTAGCGATTCATATACATACTAGGCTTTTGATGGATCCAATTCGGTTTCGATGGATCCAATTATGCTTTTATGGATCCAATTGGGCTTGTTGAGCTTTAATGGGTTCCGTTTTAGCCTTTAATGGACAGTTTTGGGTTTTAATGAACCCCTTTTGGGCTTTAAAAGATCGTTTTGGGCTTTAATGGATCAAGTTGGCCTTTCATTGATCCAATAGATGTTTAATGGATCCAATTGGCCATTAATGAATCCAACTGGGCTTTCATTTATCCAATAGGTATTTAATGGATCCAATTGGACTTTAATGGGTTATGTTCGAGTTTAATAGACCTTTTTCGGCTTTAATTGATCGTTTTGAACTTTAATGGACCGTTTTGGACTTTAATGGAATGTTTTGTGATTTAATGGATTTTTTTGGGTTTAAATGGACCCTTTTGGGCGTTAATACATCGTTTTGGGCTTTCATTGATCCATCCGGGCTTTAATGGGTTAAGTGATTCAAAAATATTCTTGCAGACCAACTCTCAAGACTTCAGTAAATCACAAGGACAAAATTAGAGTTTACCCCTTTTTCAGACTAATTTAATTGAGCAAGATTGTCCATAAGCATGTGATTTGCCACATTTATGATTCATCTAAATCTTTTTACATCTAATACATATATTTATGGTTCATCAGCTTTAGATGGTGTTATGAGTTGGTTGTGTACACATATTTATAATTTATAGATCTTACAAGACTAAACAAATTAAAATAAATACATTTGCATATTCAAATTGGTTTAAAAAACTTGTCAAAAAAATTAATTGGGATAAATCATGTATTAGGTCATAATGCATCACATAACTTGAATTATGATGTAACACCCGGAAAATCCTCGTAAGTACTAGTAAGTTTAATATTTCATGATATTTTGACTTTTTAGATTATGATTGATATCTTAAGTAATTTTCGTGACTTTGACTTGCTATTTGATAATTCTCGATAGAAATCAGTAAGTTTAATTCTTAAGAAAATTAATGAAAAATAGAAGATAAAGTAGAATATTAGATTTTATGGATTAGTTGGATGGGTAATTTGAATACGAGGCCAACGGTACTTTCCGGGGTAAAATCGGGGTTTTAACGAAGAAGTTACGGCTAAATTAGTGGAAGTTAGGAGTTTTGGCAAACAGAGGTTGGCGCCGATGGGGTGGCGCCGATGCATCGGCGCGGATGATCGGCGCCGAATACCTGACGTGCCAAATAGAGGGTTAAACCCACCCCTTAGTCATTACACTTCTCATTTCTAATTAGAACTCTCAAAAACGAACTCACTCTGCTCCAGACGAATTTCCTTTATCTAACCTAAGGTAATTTCATCTCCTAGTTCTAATTTCAATTCATGTAACAAATAGATGAATCTTACTCCATTAAACATCAATTAGGGCTTGGAATCTTCATATTATCTTGATTGGAGAATTAGGGCTCAAGTCTTCAAGTAAGGTTATACAAATTGAAGATCTAAAGGTGAGTAATCTGTAATTAAATGTTCTTATTATACTTATTTACCAATTCTATTCTTGATGTTGTGTTATTTAGGTAAAATATTGAGTTGTATGTTCTTAATGGTTAAGGTGGAAACAAGATGGGTTTTAAATGAGTTAATATGGTTTAATGGTGTTTATTACTTAGTATGACATGATGAATGTTGATGTAAGAGTTTGGTTTGAGTGTATATATCATCAAAATGTGAAATTGACACGATGGCTTAATAAGCGTCTTAATGATGAACTGGTGGCTTAATGGTCAAAATGGATTTATTCTTGATTTGTAAACATGGTGGTTTATTATTGAATCTAAATGGAATTGGAATTAACACATGTGGATGTATGTGAACTACATGGGTGTAGTATTGATTATGATAAATGGTTAGACCATAGTTAAAGTGCTTAATATGCTTTGAATCTTATTTGGATTAACATATTTGGTATTCATTTAATTGGAGGAGCACCTAGTATGCATCGGAGGATATATTCATACATACCGTGGGGTAAACGTATCTCGTTCATACCTTCGGATACCGTGGGGTTTTCCGTTGTGTAGTGCCTTGTGACAATACCGTGGGGTATCGATCAAGGTATATCTTCGATTATGATGTAACTGGGTAGCGATATGGACCTTCTCCATGGAATCCAATTTGTGAATGTATCGAATTGTTATTCCTACATGCTATGACTATGCCTATTTATGCTATGTGTAAACCTCACTTAGGCTTTAAAAGCCTAACACTTGCTATGTGTTTTATGTGTTACAGATATTAGTGGTTCCGGACTCAAGAAGGTTTAGTGTGGGGTGTGAGCTCGGGATTGATGTTGGAAGGTTAAAGAATTTGAAGATTTGCATTAGAACTTCCCGACATCCTTTTTGGATCTTGGATTGCTATAGTATTGAGCAATCAATCTAGTAGTCTTTTGGTAGTTATACATTAACTAAATGGTTGTATTAATGGTTTGGTAATGATGTTTATGAACACTTTTACTTTAGTAATGTGTACCACTCTTCCGTTTTATGGAAGTTTTTGTTAACCCCTATTTTGGGGTGTTACAAGTTGGTATCAGAGCTCTAGTTTAAGTGAACTATGTATGACTATAGTATGCCTAGACTTAAGCTGAGAACAATAAGATTGAAATATTTTCGAATGGGTAGACAACATAGGATGGGAGAGTGATAGGAATTGTGGAAATACAATTGTCGAAAATTATAATGATGGTAATAAGAATACTTGTATATTACATGTTCATAATTTCATCTAGCTAATGTTATTATGAATGTGTTGTTATGTAAGTGTACTTGATCTCTATTATTATGGAAATTGACAAGCGTATAAGTACTCAAAATTAGTCTGATTCTTACCTCATTCTCGTGTGCTTGGCAGACTGAAATGGTAAATACTCGTAGTCAAGTACAGCAACCGCGTGATGGTCAGTCAGCATCTGAATCTACTGCTGGCCAACCTGGAATTCAAGCGACAGTTAGACATTCTCCGAGACCACGTAATTTAGGCGGAGGAGCAGAAAATGTATCAAGACTTAACATTGGTCCATCGAACCCAGTAGTGGAAGAAGACGCGCTTGAAACTCGGTTGAGGAATAGTATGCTCCGAGCTATGGAATCTGCTATGACTCAACAGCAGGAACGAATTATGAAGATGTTGGATGACAGAGATAACAGCATTCGGCAACGCGAGACGATAGCAGAAAATGCTTTGAATGGGCAAGGTAATTTGGAAAATACTTTGAATACGGAAACGGAGACAACTATTCGGGAAGGAAGAAAGGAAAGGAGATGCACATACAAGACGTTTTTGGGATGTAGACCTCCAGAGTTTGCAGGAACTACGGATCCTACTAAGTGTATGAATTGGATTCGTGAGGTGGAAATGTCTTTTGAGGCTAGTGAATGTGAAGATTCTCAGAAAGTTAAATTTGCATCTCATCTCCTTAAGGGTGAAGCTCTTACATGGTGGCATCTTACGCGATCATCAATTGCACCGGCATTATTGGCCAAGTTCACTTGGGCAGCTTTTAAAAGGAAGATTTTGGAAAAATATTGCAGTGAGCGGGCACTTGATAAGATCGAAGATGAGTTCCGTGGGTTGAAGAAAGAAGACATGTCAATTATGGAATATTCTAGATTGTTTTTAGAGAAGCTAAACTTGGTCGAACACTTAGCTCCGGACGAGAAAACCAAGATAAAGACTTATCAAAGGGGATTACCGGCTAGTATGAAGACTGCTTTGAGGAATGCCAAGGTTTCAACCATTCAAGAAGCAATTGAAGAATCCTTACGTATAGAAGACGATATGGTTCAAGGAAAGTTAGAAAGTGGTTTGGTGAGTGAGAAAAGGAAATGGGAAGGGCCAACAGGAAATGTTCGCCAACAAAGACCATTCATGGGAAATAAAGGTGGAGGGAGTCGTAATGAAGCAAAATGGTGTAATCGGTGCAGGAGATCTCATTCGGGTCCGTGTAACACTCGTCAATTTCAGGGTCCCTTAACTTGTAGCAAATGTGGAAAGGTTGGGCACTTAATGCGAGATTGCCCCATAAAAGGAGTAATTTGTTTTGAATGCCGTGAGCCGGGTCACATGAAGAGGGATTGCCCAAGGTTGAAGACGGGCGGATCGGGAAAGCCCAAGTCAGAACCACCAAAGGCAACAGGAAGGGCATTTCAGATGTCGACTGATGAGGCTAGAAGTTCAAAAGATGTGGTGTCGGGTACGTTTCTTCTAAACTCCGTACCTGCACGTGTTTTATTTGATTCTGGTGCAAGTTATTCATTTGTGTCAGTTTCATTTGTTCAAAAGTTGAATATGCCTATTAGTCAGTTAGAAGAAGCCTTATTAGTAGAAATAGCGAATGGTGAAAGTGTGGTGGTAAGGGATGTTTTGTGGAGATGTCCGTTAGAAATAGAAGGGAAAAACTTTCCGATAAATCTAATGCCAATTCTGATTGGGGATTTTGATATAGTAGTTGGGATGGATTGGTTAGCAGAATTTCAAGCTGAAATTGTGTGCGCTAAGAAACTAATTCGTATACCATCTTCTGAAGGAAACCCTATTGTTATATATGGGGATCGGAGGAAGGGAGAAATGGCGTTCATGACTATGTTGAAGGCGCGCAAATGTGTACAAAAAGGTTGTAAAGCATTCTTGGCATATGTGATTGATGCTAGGATGGAAAAGAAGAAAGTGGAGGATGTGAAGGTAGTGTGCGAGTTTCCTGATGTATTTCCTGAGGAATTGCCAGGCTTACCGCCAGATCGTCAAGTAGAGTTCAGGATAGACTTGATGCCGGGAGCGTCTCCGATTGCTAAGACACCTTATCGCTTGGCTCCATTGGAAGTAAAAGAGATGATGGCTCAGTTGCAAGAACTTTTGGATAAGGGATTTGTGCGACCAAGTTCGTCACCGTGGGGAGCACCAGTCTTGTTCGTTAAGAAGAAAGATGGCTCAATGCGTATGTGTATAGACTATAGAGAGCTGAACAAGGTGACTGTGAAGAATAAATATCCACTTCCCCGAATCGATGACTTATTTGATCAGTTGCAAGGAGCGACTTGCTTTTCAAAGATCGACTTACGTTCGGGTTATCACCAAGTAAGGGTGCAAGAAGGCGATATTCCGAAAACGGCGTTTCGAACTCGTTATGGTCATTACGAATTCCTAGTAATGCCATTCGGTTTGACAAATGCACCGGCGGTATTCATGGATATGATGAATCGGGTGTGCCGACCTTATCTTGACAAATCGGTAATAGTTTTTATCGATGATATTTTGGTGTATTCTAAGAATGAATCGGATCACGAATTTCATCTCCGTGAAGTGTTGGAGACATTAAGAAAAGAGAAGCTTTACGCAAAATTTTCTAAGTGTGATTTCTGGTTGAAAGAGATTCAGTTTTTGGGACATGTGGTTACTCAAGATGGAGTAAAAGTAGATTCTTCGAAGATTGAGGCAGTTATGAAATGGGAACCGCCCAAAAGTCTGAGTGAAATACGAAGCTTCTTAGGATTGGCAGGATATTACAGAAGGTTTATCCAAGATTTCTCGAAGATCGCATCTCCTTTGACAGCTTTGACTCGAAAGAATGTGAACTTTATTTGGTCTGAAGCTCAAGAAGAGGCTTTCCGAGTCCTTCAAAAGAAATTGTGTGAAGCACCTGTTTTATCTTTGCCTGAAGGATCGGAAGATTTTGTGGTGTACAGTGATGCATCTAAATTGGGTTTGGGTTGTGTCTTAATGCAAAGAGGAAAAGTAATAGCCTATGCTTCAAGACAACTCAAGGTGCATGAAAAGAATTACCCCACTCATGACTTAGAATTGGCTGCAGTAGTTTTTGCCTTAAAGTTGTGGCGACACTATCTTTATGGTACCAAATGTACTTTATATACTGATCATAAAAGTTTGAAGTACATTTTTGACCAAAAAGAGTTGAACATGAGGCAACGAAGGTGGTTGGAGCTACTCAAGGATTACGACTGTGAACTGCTTTATCATCCCGGTAAAGCTAATGTCGTTGTTGATGCATTAAGCAGGAAAAATCGTGGTAAGGGTCTACGAGCAGATTTTGCAAAAATTGACATCGTATCAAGCTTGATTGATCGAATAAAACTCGCGCAAGTCGAAGCATTGAAAGGGGAAAATCTTAAAGATGAAGTGATGGTGAAGCAGAAACAGTTGTTAACTGAAGATAGCCGTGGGGTTAAACTGTTCAATGGGCGAATATGGGTGCCAAAGATCGGTGAGAATAGAAAGTTACTTATGGATGAAGTTCATAAATCTAAGTACTCTATTCATCCCGGAAGCACCAAAATGTATAGAGACCTAAAGCCGCTTTATTGGTGGCCGGTTATGAAGTTGGATGTGGCGCATTATGTGAGAGAATGCACAACTTGTTCATAAGTAAAAGCTCAACATCAATTACCTTATGGTAAATTGCAGCCATTGGAAATACCCAAGTGGAAATGGGAAAAGATCACAATGGATTTCGTGACGAAGTTACCTAGAACTTTGAAAGGTAATAATACGATTTGGGTAATCGTAGATCGATTGACGAAAAGTGCGCATTTCTTGGCAATGCGGGAAACCTCATCAATGGACTCGTTAGCAAAACTTTACATTGATGAAGTGGTTTCACGTCATGGTGTGCCTGTGTCGATAGTTTCTGATAGGGACAGTCGGTTCACGTCACGATTTTGGCAAGCATTGCAAGAAGAACTTGGTACTAGACTGAATCTGAGCACGGCTTATCACCCGCAGACAGATGGTCAAAGCGAAAGGACCATTCAGACTCTAGAAGATATGTTGAGGGCTTGTGTAATCGAATTTGGTGGAAATTGGGACGCACATTTACCGTTAATAGAGTTCGCTTACAACAATAGTTACCATTCTAGTTTGAAGGCAGCACCATTTGAAGCACTCTATGGGAGAAAGTGTAGAACTCCGGCTTGTTGGTTGGAAGCGGGAGAGAAACAGTTCGCTGGCCCGGAAATTGTTCAAGAAACGGCAGACAAAGTCAAGATTATTAGAGAACGATTGAAAGCGGCCCAAGATCGACAAGTGAGTTATGCAAACAAGAAGAGGAAACCAATTGAATTCCAAGTGGGGGAGCGGGTAATGTTAAAAGTATCTCCGTGGAAAGGGCTGATCCGTTTTGGAAAAAGGGGAAAGTTGAGTCCTCGTTTCCTTGGTCCATTTTCTATTTTGGAACGTGTAGGTTTGCAAGCTTACAAGTTAGATTTACCTCCCGAGATGAACGGAATTCACCCGACTTTTCATGTTTGTTATTTGCGTAAGTGTTTTGGTAATGAAGAAAATGTGATACCATTATCGGAAGTAAGAGTGGAGAACAAGCATTGTATAGAAGAACCTGAAGCTATTTTGGAGCGTTTGACTAAGAGAACTCGACGAAAAGAGATCAATATGGTTAAGGTTCAATGGAAACATCACCGTGGAGCTAATATCACTTGGGAGACGGAAGAAAATATGAAGCGACGATACCCACATTTGTTTTCCTAGTCTAAGATTTCGAGGACGAAATCTATTTCAAGTGGGGGAGAATTGTAACACCCGGAAAATCCTCGTAAGTACTAGTAAGTTTAATATTTCATGATATTTCGACTTTTTAGATTATGATTGATATCTTAAGTAATTTTCGTGACTTTGACTTGCTATTTGATAATTCTCGATAGAAATCAGTAAGTTTAATTCTTAAGAAAATTAATGAAAAATAGAAGATAAAGTAGAATATTAGATTTTATGGATTAGTTGGATGGGTAATTTGAATACGAGGCCAACGGTACTTTCCGGGGTAAAATCGGGGTTTTAACGAAGAAGTTACGGCTAAATTAGTGGAAGTTAGGAGTTTTGGCAAACAGAGGCTGGCGCCGATGGGGTGGCGCCGATGCATCGGCGCGGATGATCGGCGCCGAATACCTGACGTGCCAAATAGAGGGTTAAACCCACCCCTTGGTCATTGCACTTCTCATTTCTAATTAGAACTCTCAAAAACGAACTCACTCTGCTCCAGACGAATTTCCTTTATCTAACCTAAGGTAATTTCATCTCCTAGTTCTAATTTCAATTCATGTAACAAATAGATGAATCTTACTCCATTAAACATCAATTAGGGCTTGGAATCTTCATATTATCTTGATTGGAGAATTAGGGCTCAAGTCTTCAAGTAAGGTTATACAAATTGAAGATCTAAAGGTGAGTAATCTGTAATTAAATGTTCTTATTATACTTATTTACCAATTCTATTCTTGATGTTGTGTTATTAAGGTAAAATATTGAGTTGTATGTTCTTAATGGTTAAGGTGGAAACAAGATGGGTTTTAAATGAGTTAATATGGTTTAATGGTGTTTATTACTTAGTATGACATGATGAATGTTGATGTAAGAGTTTGGTTTGAGTGTATATATCATCAAAATGTGAAATTGACACGATGGCTTAATAAGCATCTTAATGATGAACTGGTGGCTTAATGGTCAAAATGGATTTATTCTTGATTTGTAAACATGGTGGTTTATTATTGAATCTAAATGGAATTGGAATTAACACATGTGGATGTATGTGAACTACATGGGTGTAGTATTGATTATGATAAATGGTTAGACCATAGTTAAAGTGCTTAATATGCTTTGAATCTTATTTGGATTAACATATTTGGTATTCATTTAATTGGAGGAGCACCTAGTATGCATCGGAGGATATATTCATACATACCGTGGGGTAAACGTATCTCGTTCATACCTTCGGATACCGTGGGGTTTTCCGTTGTGTAGTGCCTTGTGACAATACCGTGGGGTATCGATCAAGGTATATCTTCGATTATGATGTAACTGGGTAGCGATATGGACCTTCTCCATGGAATCCAATTTGTGAATGTATCGAATTGTTATTCCTACATGCTATGACTATGCCTATTTATGCTATGTGTAAACCTCACTTAGGCTTTAAAAGCCTAACACTTGCTATGTGTTTTATGTGTTACAGATATTAGTGGTTCCGGACTCAAGAAGGTTTAGTGTGGGGTGTGAGCTCGGGATTGATGTTGGAAGGTTAAAGAATTTGAAGATTTGCATTAGAACTTCCCGACATCCTTTTTGGATCTTGGATTGCTATAGTATTGAACAATCAAGCTAGTAGTCTTTTGGTAGTTATACATTAACTAAATGGTTGTATTAATGGTTTGGTAATGATGTTTATGAACACTTTTACTTTAGTAATGTGTACCACTCTTCCGTTTTATGGAAGTTTTTGTTAACCCCTATTTTGGGGTGTTACATATGATCCATCAAGTTGAGTCATAAACAGGGCAGACCTATGACTATGAAGACCTAATGGTACTGAAAATAATCAGGTAACTAGATTAAATCAATAAAACTCTTGTATTAAGATGAGAAATGTAGAAGATTAGAATGAATAACAATTTCTCTCTTGAAGGCCACTCTCTAAAACACACACACACACACTTGGTAGCTATTCTCAAATGACCTCTCCTCACAAACCCTACAATTAGGGTATTTATACCTTTGACCAACACAATACCTATTTTGACTTTGACTAATATTGACTAATTACAATTAGCCCTAAATCTTGGATACATTAGTGTACTAACAATCTCCCCCTATGGATCCAAGATTTAAAAATTATGACAATAGTCTTCAACTCTTTAATCTTCAGATAGACTTTATCTTCAAGAATCCACTTTGGCGATTTTAATCTTCATTAGGCTCTTCCGAAACAAATAATCACAAAGTCTTGAAACACGAACTTTAAATCTGTGTAATGTTGATCAAGGTCTTCAAAACAAAATCTTTTTATCTTCTAATCACTGATCTTTGCAGCTTTGACATTTGGTAAATTTTTTCAGTCTTTGAATTATGAACGGGATTTGAGGTTTAACGGGCTTTGAGCTTTAAGACATTCTTGAATAATCTTTAAGCATGAAATGTCTTTGTATCTTCACACATTTGATCATCTTGATCAAACTGTCTTGAACTTATTTATCGGAAACACTTTATCTTGATCTTCTTTGACTTTGGCAAATATCAACATTAACTCTTGGAAATTGAAATATTCGAATTATCTCCGCCTTTTCTTCTGTTTGATATTTCTCCCCCTTTTTGATGATTGTGAGCATCATGATCATCAAAATCCTTTTCAATATCAGCATTCTCTTTAAGTACCAGAAACAATCTCCTCCTTTTGATCTGTTTATCCGTCAATTCCAAAAATGTTTATCCGAATCTTTTCAAATTCAGATAATATACAAGTGGTAACCCTGAAACAACGGATGAATCAGTTGAAATGCCTGTAAGTTGCACAAAGCCACTTAGTACAACGGATGTACTTTGGAAAGGAGCTTTTGGATGTTCACTCCTCCAGGGCTTCCATTCAATCATCGAAAAACACTAAGGAATTTCTATGAACGTTATGACAAGAAAACATATTCCTTGTGTGTACGTGCAAGTGTAGAAATGATTGAAGCAACTTATGCTTGATAATAGTTAGGCTCAAACTGTGTAAACTGTTGAGACAGCAACAAGTTTTCCACGGACTCAATGTGCATGATCGAAGTGCGAAGGTGGGGCAAACTTCCTTCTTTTTCAATATCCAAACCTTCCGAATGAATATTAGATAATTAATATGAATGCATACTATCCAAACACGAATAATACAAAACTACAAACACTGCCCAAGCACGAATGATATAAAACTATGAATATTAGTAACTACAAATATTAGTGAAATAGAGTAAGGGGCATTTGGTTCGTTTCAAGGAATGAAAATGGAAATGAAAATGAAAATAAAGTAGAATGGAATGATTACTTTTATTCCATTATATTATATTATCGATTTTTCCTTTTATAACTAATGTTAAAAGAAAAAAAAAATGCTTCCTATAACCAAGAAAAAATTGGGCTCCCGACAACTTCATCTCTATCTATAATCCATCACAATTCACAGAGGACATCTCAGACACATTTTTATAATTAGGTTGGATACTCCTAATTCTATCTTATGCTTTAATCTCCACCACCATCTTCCCCATTTCATCTCTAACCACATGATTGGATTTCTAGGTTATTTGAAAGCAATTAAAATCGAATTTACTCGATTGACTACCTAAAATCAAGTTTGAGGAACAAAACCCATCGACTACTCAAAATCGAAGATGAGGAATAAACCCAGATGATGAGGAACAAGATCGATACGTGTGTGTAAAAGATCGATTTCGTCTGAATACTGTTAATGCCAAAAATCGCAGAAAAGAACAACTTAAGGTTGATGTGGACTTTTAACAACTAAAGAAACGTATCTCAAGACCAAGCAACACAATCGCAAGGAAAAAGTAAACAGAACAAGAGATTTGGTGACGTGGAAAACCTCAAAACGAGGGAAAAAACCGCGGTTGACTTGTGAGAGTCGACGGTGCACTATAGTCGCCAAACAGGGGCGAAAGTCCTTTTGTAACAGGTGATGTATGTACAACAGATTACAAATAAATGTAAAATAAACTTAGTCGTGTGTAATAGTTGTGTGTCGTACGTAAATCGTGCGAAATAAGATGTCGTCGTGTGGTTCGAGTTGCTGTCGTGCGAAGGAGCTTCAACGATATTTGTTCGAATGCCTTGCGAATTACTGCGTTTCTGGTGTAGAATTGCTTAGAAAGTAGATGTAACAGAGCGAAATAGCTGGGAGTAGATTTTTTAACAAGTTGAAAATAGATCAAAACTGGATCCCCTTTCGGTTGCAGCACAGGGTCTTTTATAGCTTTCGTTGGCCATTAATGGTGCTTTGATGATTGGTTTTGTAACCGCTGCCGGCTTTGAATGCCATTGATGAGCTGATCGTTACTGACCGTTTGCACCATGAATGCTATTAGACCTGCATTAATGAACAAAAGAAAATGGGTTTGACTGTTAATGGTTAGTATAATCGTACGACCGTCTTAAGTCTCATACGTCGGTCGTACGGAACGTACGACCAGCATGGAGACGTTCGACCGAGCATACGTCCGCGAATAACTTGTAAGATCGTATCCTAATACAAGGGTGGTCTTGTGGAAATATTATCTGAGTTTTCTAGCGTCGGTCGTGAGGTGTGATTTTCCAAAATTTGAATTTTAGGCGTGAAATTCGAATTTTAAACCTGACGACGGTGTTTCGACACGTGTTGCCTAGGGAGAGGGTCTGGTTGAATTTCAACCATCTTGGTTTGCTTTGGATTGGAGGAAGTGAGGTAGTCGTGACGTCACGACGGCGTGCCAATAGTGAATAGACGTTTAGAGGACAGGTGGCGCCCATCGGCATGATGCATGCAAAAAGGCGTTTGACAGGTGTCGACCATCGAGTGGGTCGACCTGACATGATCTTTGCAATAAATAACGCGACTCTGGGAATCGTTTTGTTTTCACGCTTTCATCAGATCTTTGAGATAGTTTCTTGAGTGAAAAAGTCAGAGGATTTCCAAATTTTGTTCGATCGTTCGAGGTTTTAGACACATAAGGTACGATTTCTTATCCCTCTTCTCATCATGCGACTCAAGTCGATAGCCAAAAAGGCTCCTGTATCTAAGGACCTTATGGAGTTATACGTAGCATATATTTATGTGCCTGATTTCTCCGTCTCCTCCGAGCCGACGAGCCTTTTTCAAGAGAAGGAAAAGGTGGAATCCTTTAGGTTATTGGCGGGTATTCCCGTCGAAATCCGTTTATACACTCCCGACTAACTTAGACCGGCGGTGTGTTTAGGAGGATTTTTCGTCATGTACGAATATCCTTTTAGAATAGGATTCAGATGGCCATTTACTCCTCTGGTTAAGGATTT
Source organism: Saussurea involucrata (assembly GCA_033807775.1). Classification (NCBI taxonomy): domain Eukaryota; kingdom Viridiplantae; phylum Streptophyta; class Magnoliopsida; order Asterales; family Asteraceae; genus Saussurea; species Saussurea involucrata. The sequence goes on from CM066323.1 coordinate 46,381,522, forward strand.
TTGGGTGTCTTTGACTTGTCTCTTGGTCAGATTATGCCCGAATTTTGGCAAATATTTCAGGAGATTGACTGGATCACCAGTGATTGGGATGTCCCTTTCACGGTGCGTGATCTGTTAACGGCGTTTGATGTGAAGTCGGATGACTATCGTCGTTATAGCCTAACCTCTAAGCTGAGGGGTGGACATACCTTGGTCCCTGATACCCAGGTTCATAATCGTGGGTGGAAGGCCAAATATGTTTTTGGTCGTGTACGGACGCTTGGTCGTATAGACGAGGACACTTCTTGGGTTGCGTCTGGGTGGAATACCAGCGCTATAAATTTTGTTTTGTCGTACATTTTTAGTACTTAGCTTTGTCTTTTGTTAATCCTTTGTCACTTGTTTTTCAGATATCGATTTTGCAAGGTTCGGCCCCGCAGTGGATTCCCAAGAAAAAGTTGCGAGACTTTTTTCTTGTGGGGTCGGAGAGTTATTTGACTCTCCTCGGCGTACGACCGTCAGCACCTCAGAAGGTGAGGAAAGAAGTCAACGGGAGACCTCGTCAAGTAAGTTTTTATCAATCATACGCTTGCTATGAGTCGTACAACGATTTATGACGGCCTTATATATATTTTTTATAGGCAGTTCTGATATGCAGTCTGCTTCGGTCAAGGCGAAGAGAGAAGCTCATATGGCCCAAGAGCTGAAGAGGAAGGATCCTCCGACTTCGGGGTCGGGGGTTGCGAAGAAGACCAAGTCGGTTCCCCCGAGGGAACCATCGTCGACGGGTGGAGAGCCACTGAAGGTCTCCACTCCTGAGAAGGCGAAGACGTCTTCGGAAGTGCCAAGGACGACGCCGACGCCGCACAGGTCATCCTCCGCGGAGGAGAAGGGGAAAGGTCCTTAGACTGAGGGATCCCCTGAAGTTACGACGGTGAACTTTCCGTTACCGTCAGACTTCTTGCTAGATGGCGTCCTGGATAGGGCGGAGATTTTCCCTAACTTGGAAAAATTTCTCCTACCCTCTTTCAAGGATCGTTATCATGGCGCTACCGTGGACGAGACATGGTCTCACGTCGCAGGCATGACGTTCCTGGTAAGTTTTTCATTTTCATCGTGTGTTTCATCCTCTCTTAGTAAGTCAGGCTTACCCTATGTGTTTTCGTGCGACTACAGGCGTTCCAGGCGTTGTTGTGCCTTTTCGGCCAACTGGAAGAGCTCGAGAGGATGAACGGGCGGCTAAGGCCAAGGCGGAGGCTCTCTCCATTCAAGTAGACGACCTCAAGAGTCTCCTAGAGACGTCGTCGATGGAGAAGGAGGAGCTCCAAAATCGTCTCAAGGAGACGTTGGAAAAGGCCTCTGCTTATGAAGCAGAGATGACGACGACTAAGGCATCCCTCGCCGTGCGCGAAAAACAAGTGGGGGAGCTTAAGTTGTCGGTTAAGGCCGCGGAGGCCAAGTCGGGGGCCTTGGAGGAGAAGCTCCTCTCGTTCGAGGCGCTGACCCGTCTGAAGGTCAAGGCGGCGATTATGCGCCGTCACCTGCATGGGAAAAACCCTATAGCTGGCGCAGAGGCCGAGGTCGCGTCCTACCTCGAACACGTCGGGACCGAAGAGGATCTCGACCAAGAGGATAGGGTCGACGATACTGACTCTGCAGAGATCATGACGGGTGGTGCGGAAGATGAGGGTGGAGTTAACCAGGGCCCTCAATGACTTTTTGTAATCTGTATTTCGTTATAGGGCGACCGTTGGTGGTCGTGCCTCGCCTTGTATTGTTTTTTTTGGAATTAATACAAGTATGTTTTCGCGTATTTTACTTTGTTGCAAATAAACAAAATAAACTAGTACAGATAAGGCGAATGTAGAATCGTACGATACAGTAGTCGGGCGACCGGGCCGTAAATATTTTAAGTATGGAATTCAAGTCATAAGACTTCGGTTATGATACTTAAAGAACACTTGCGGTGATCACAAGACCTGTGTAAGGAATCATTAGATTCCTTTTTGTCACATGTAAGTCTTAGAGACTGGCTTCTCACTGTAAAACCTGTTGCGATTATAAGATATGTGGGCTGAATTGTAAGATTCAGTTTTCGTCGTATGAGTCATGAATTACGGGTCATGACTTCGCCTTCTCACGATATGGATCGTAAGACTAATGTTCGCGCGATCTCGCGAATCTCGCGAATCCTGCAATATAAGGTCCAGGGGTGGTCGTTGGTTTGACCAACGACCCTTCGATGCTTAAGTCAGTAATCGTTCGTCAAAGTAAATCGAAAAGATTTAAAATAAGTACTTTTTTAGATGTATTGCGTTCCAACTACGTGGGATATTCTGGTCGTCGAGGGTTTGCAGCCTGTAATCACCCTTCCCGACGACCTCAAATATTCGATAGGGTCCTTCCCACTTAGTGGCAACTTACCCGCGTTTGGTTCCTTAGTGTTCTGGAACACTTGTCGTAAGTCGTAGTCGCCTACCTGAAAGATTTTGGTCTTAACATTCTTATTGAAATGTCGCTCGACGACCTGTCTTTGTGATTCCATCCTGATCAAAGCAGACTCTCTTAACTCTTCAAGAACGTCGAAGTCGTAGCTCAGGTCTACCAGGTTATGATCGACAGATGTATGTCTCGATGTCGGGAGCTGAGTTTCAACAGGTAGAACGGCTTCACAGCCGTAGACTAATGAAAACGGTGTTTGCCCTGTCGACATTTTGGGCATCCTACGATTGGCCCATAGGACCAATGGGAGTTCTTCGACCCACTTCCCTTTTGCGGCGTTAAGTCTTTTCTTGATTGAATTGATGATGACTTTATTGCTTGATTCTGCAAGACCATTAGATTGGGGATAACGTGGGGTTGAGGTCGTAAGTTTGATATTACGATCCTCACAAAATCGTAGTGTACGATCGCTTATGAATTGTGAACCATTGTCGCACACGATTTCGGAAGAGATTCCGAACCTGCATAAGATATTAATCTGGATAAAAGAAATAACTTCTTTGTCCCGAATCTGGGAGTAAGCGGTTGCTTCTATCCATTTAGAAAAATAATCCGTAAGGACTAACAGAAAGACCTTCTGCCCCGGGGCAGGTGGTAGTTTGCCAACGATGTCCATTCCCCACCTCATGAAAGGCCATGGAATTAAGGACGTATGCAATGGTTCGGAGGGTTGGTGAATCATACCTGAATGTCGTTGACATGCGTCACATCCTCGGACATACCTGATGGCATCTTGCCTTAATGTCGGCCAATAATAGCCTTGTCTCGAAATACGATTTGCAAGGATGCGACCACCTGAGTGGTTGCCACACTCGCCATCGTGCATCTCCTTTAAGATACATTGTACCTGTTCGGAATTGTCGATGCATCTTAGGTTTAGACCCGTCGACGAGCGTCGATAGAGCCTATCACCAATGATTAGATATTTTGATGCTTTGAATCGAATCTTGCGAGCTTCCATTCGATCTTCAGGTAGTTGGTCGTGCCTAAGGTAATTTCTGATGTCAGTCGACCAACTGTCTTCCGTGCTAAGAGCACAAATTTCTTTAGAGTCTTCAATAGACGAGGTCGCTAGATGGATCATGGGAATGGTGTCGAACGACGGCTTATTGAGTGTTGATCCAAGGTTAGCTTGTGCGTCCGCCTAAGTGTTTTGATCTCTGGGAATTTGTTCGATTGAGAACGGATCAAACATTTTGGACTTATCTTTGGCTACTTGGAGGTAGGCCATCATTTTGGAATCTTTGGCTGAAAATTCCCCGCTCATTTGGTTTACGACCAGTAGAGAATCGCTTCTGATGTGGAGCGCGACTGCCCCCAAGTCGCGAGCCATATCCATGCCCACGATCAGGGCTTCGTACTCCGCTTCGTTGTTGGTAGCCTTGAAATTGCATCGTATGGAGTACACCATCTTGCCCCCTTGTGGGGACTTTAAGACGACACCAAGGCCTGCTCCTCTAGAGTTCGAGGAACCGTTGACTTGGAGTACCCAAGTCGTGTCGCTTATAGTTGCCACAGTACAAATTTCGGTTTGCGCTTCTTTTTCCAGTTCAGGACTGAAGTCAGCGACGGAATCAGCCAAGACCTGCGATTTTATTGCTGTACGAGGTTTAAAGTCGATGTCCTAGCTACTGAGGTATATGCTCCATTTTGCTAGTCGTCTGGATAGCTCGGGCTTCCTTAGAATCGACTTAAGGGGAAAGCTCGTCACGACCGTAATGGGATGGGATTCAAAGTAATGTCGTAACTTCTTTGCCGTTATCACTAGTGACAAAAGTAAATTTTTCATGGATGTATATCGGGTTTCTGCGTCCAACAAAGATTTACTGACGTAGTAAATCGGCATTTGCTGCCTGTCGTCCTCTCTAGTTAAGACGACACTTACAGAGTGAGGACTTACGGCGAGGTACAGTTGTAGGACCTCGTGTTCTTCTGGCTTTGAAAGTAATGGCGGGACGACCATATATTCTTTCAATCGTTGTAATGCTTGCTCGTGATCGTCCGTCCAATCGAAGCCTTTGTTCTTTCTTAAGACATTATAGAATAGACGGCATTTATCCGACGATCGTGAGATAAAGCGATTCAGGGCGGCCACACGACCCGTGAGTCGTTGGACCTCCTTGAAGTTTCTGGGCGACTTGATGTTCATCAAAGCCTTGATTTGATCCGGGTTGGCCTCTATGCCACGTCGCGTGACCATATAGCCTAGGAATTTCGCTACGCTTACCCCGAAGGAGCATTTCGTAGGATTCAGTTTCATCTTATATTTTCGCAGGATGTCGAAGGATTCTTTCAGATGAGAGATATGATCGGTCGCCTTTTTGGACTTGACAAGTATGTCGTCAATGTAGACCTGCATGGTGTCGCCAAGATGTTCTTTGAACATCCTGTTAACCAATCGTTGGTAGGTCGACCCCGCATTCTTCAAACCAAAAGGCATGACTTTGTAGCAATAGATGCCTTTGTCTGTCATGAAGGCAGTCTTCTCTTGGTCTTCGCTGTGCATCAAGATCTGATTGTACCCAGAATAGGCGTCCATGAACGTCAGGAGTTCATGTACCGCGGTCGCGTCGACCATAGCGTCGATGTGAGGTAACAGGAACGGGTCTTTAGGACAGGTCCTATTGAGGTCTGTGAAGTCGATGCAAACTCGCCATTTCCCGTTCTTCTTTTGCACGACCACGACATTGGCTAACCAGTCGGGGTATTTTACTTCCCTGATCTTCCCAGTCTTAAGCAAATTATCGACCTCGTCGTTAATTACTTTGTTTCGCTCAGGAGCGAACTTTCGACACTTTTGCTTTACAGGTTTAAAAGACGGGTCGACATTCAGCTTGTGAGATATGACATCGGGGTCTATGCCCACAATGTCTTCGTGCGTCCAAGCGAAACAGTTAGCATATTCCTGCAAAAAGGAGATTAGTTGACTTTTTATGGCAGGGTCTAATGATGCCCCCATGAAGACAATCTGATCAGGCTTGCTCTGATCCAGGATGACTTCTTCCAAACTTTAGTCATTGGAAGATTCAGGGGTGTCCTGGATCTGAAGCTACTACGCCGTAGGATCTGATTGGGCTGCCATTATCCTGGAATCAACAAAAACTTCGCAAAACCGTTAGAGCGATATATGCGTTGGCTTGAGATTTTCTCTAGATGGGGTCCCACGGATGGCGCCAAACTATTAATGCCAAAAATCGCCCAAAAGAACAACTTAAGGTTGATGTGGACTTTTAACAACTAAAGAAACGTATCTCAAGACCAAGCAACACATTCGCAAGGAAAAAGTAAACAGAACAAGAGATTTGGTGACGCGGAAATCCCCAAAACGAGGGAAAAAACTGCGGTCGACTTGTGAGAGTCGACGGTGCACTATAGCCGCCAAACAGGGGCGAAAGTCCTTTTGTAACAGGTGATGTGTGTACAACAGATTACAAATAAATGTAAAATAAACTTAGTCGTGTGTAATAGTTGTGTGTCGTGCGTAACTCGTGCGAAATAAGATGTCATCGTGTGGTTCAAGCTGCTGTCGTGCGAAGGAGCTTCAGTGATATTTGTTTGAATGCCTTGCGAATTACTGCGTTTCTGGTGTAGAATTGCTTAGAAAGTAGATGTAGCAGAGTGAAATAGCTGGGAGTAGATTTTTTAACAGGTTGAAAATAGATCAAAACTGGATCCCCTTTCGGTTGCAGCACAGGGTCTTTTATAGCTTTCGTTGGCCATTAATGGTGCTTTGATGATTGGTTTTGTAACCGCTGTCGGCTTTGAATGCCATTGATGAGCTGATCGTTACTGACCGTTTGCACCATGAATGCTATTAGATCTGCATTAATGAACAAAAGAAAACGGGTTTGACTGTTAACGGTTAGTATAATCGTACGACCGTCTTTAGTCTCATACGTCGGTCGTACGGAACATACGACCAGCATGGAGACGTACGACCGAGCATACGTCCGCGAATAACTTGTAAGAACATATCCTAATACAAGGGTGGTCTTGTGGAAATATTATCTGAGTTTTCTAGCGTCGGCCGTGAGGTGTGATTTTTCACCCAAACAAATATTAAATAGAGAAGATGGTTAGAAGATCGATTGGTTAGGAATTCAATTTTGTTAATGTATTGAGCGAACATGGTCGGAGCTTGAAAAGATTGATCGAGGTATTAATTTGATTCCCTATAATTTGTAGTGGAATGGTTTTTACACCTTTCTATTATAATGATTGATTAGATTACTTCTAACTAGACATCATCAATCATTTCATTTCATTCCCTTCTTGAACCAAACTACTACAATGGATATCATTCCCATTCATTACCTCTTAATACCTCCAACCAAACACCCCCTAATATGTTTTCATGATTCCGGAGCAGGTGTCGGTGAGGTAAAGGCGATTGGGGCAATGGTGAATCTAGCGATCTTCTACATAATAATTTTCATTTGTTCTTGAATTTTTTCGTTGTACTTGTTGTTGTACATGCTACTCAAAGTGTAACACCTTTACTTTTATCTTAATTGAAGAAATGTTGAACAGGGGGAAATCAGTAAAGAAAGAACCAATTATGGAGTATGGCTATAGTGCCATGCAGTTGTGACATCTGTCACAATAGCACCAATGGTACTGAAATGACGTGGATTTTTTATAATTTACAAAATTATTATTGCTTTAATTTAACCTTGATTGGCTGAGGTGTAAGGTCCTGATTACTTCTCGTCTTTTCGCATTTTGACCGTCTTCTCGTATGATCCTCCCTCTCTCCCTCTCTCTCTCTGTCTCTCTTTCTCTCTGTCTCTCTCTCTCTCTCTCTCTATCTACTTGTGTGTATATATATATATTGAGAGAGAGAGAGAGGTGGGTTCATACGAGAACGCTAACTATTTAAGAAAACAAGAAAACGTCATTAATTTACAAAACCATATATGATTCACGTACAAAATCATATATGATTCATGCGACTTTGGCTCGCGACAAGTCGCGGCCAAATTCGCACGCGTCTAGTTTTTGCAGTTAGTGTAAAAGCACATGTGATTTTGCAGATGTTTTTTTGTTTTTCTTGTTTTTTTAAATGGTTAGCGTTCTCGTTAGAACCTTCATATATATATATATAGGGGTGGGTTCAAATGTGAACCCAAATTAAATTGTGAACATGAGGACAAGTCACAACCATTGATTAAGATTTGGAAAACTAATCAATGGTTAAAACTTAATGAAACGGAAATTTTAATCAGCGCCTATCATCTTTGACTTTTTATTTTCTTTTTTAATTAAAAAACTCTTACCCCCTTAAAGTTTAAAATAATTTATCTTAAAAATTACTAATATTTTAATCAAACAAATTACATCAAAAAAACGAGAATTTCGTGCTCTTCGATATGACATCCATCTCGATATAGTTTTTTCTTCATTTTAACCGTTTTTACGTGAAATGCTATGTATGTGTTATATTCAGTATGAATATGTATGCACGTTTCCTGGTGTCCATATTCAATACGAATAACAAAGGAGAACGTTCATTCACTATTCATGACGAATAACACAGTATTCAAAATGAATAATACAACATTCAGGATGAATAATACACGAATTTTTGATTCATGTATTATTAAACATGAATCATGTATTATTCACCTTGAATGTTGTATCATTCATCCTAAATGATACATTATTCATGATGAATAATATATGAATGACCCGTGAAGGTGTGAACACATGACACACTCTCTTTTGTTTTCCGATTCACATCCGAGACTTGGTTTTATTCTTTATGAATATGTATGCACATCTCCAGGTGTCCACATTCAGTATGAATAACAAAGGTGAACGTTCATTCACTATTCATGATGAATAATACAATATTCAGGATGAATAATACAATATTCAGTATGAATAATACAACATTCAGGATGAATGATACACGAATTCATGAATCGTGTATTATTCACCCTGAATGATGTATTATTCATACTGAATGATACATTATTCATGAAGAATAATACATGAGTGACCCGTGAAGGTGTGGAGACGTGACACACTCTCTTTCGTTATTCGGTTCACAATCGAAACTCGATAGGTTCCCTATTCATCTCGATGGGTGTTGGGTTACGGTAATGAAGAACACGATGCCTTAGGACGTTGAAGAATGTGTTGTAGAAGGTGAAGTCGAGTTACGGATCTACGGTGTCGAGATGTTGTAAACACTTGAACGTACATAAATATTCATAATGAATATAACACATATATGACATTTCACGTAAAACGGTTAAAACCACAACAAAAACTATATCGAGATGGATGTCATATCGAAGAGCACGAAATTCTCGTTTTTTTGATGTAATTTGTTTGATTAAAATATTAGTAATTTTTAAGATAATTTATTTTAAACTTTAAGGGAGGTAAAAGTTTTTAATTAAAAAAGAAAATAAAAAGTCAAATATGGTAGGCTTGAGTTTAAATTATTTCCCCTTTTTACCCCTAATCACCTTAATTAATAATATTAAAAACTCTATTTAATATGAGTTATTGGATCAATAGAGATAGAAGGACCAAGATTCGTCCTCACGTTCACAATTGAATTTGAGTTCACATTTGAACTTTCCTCTCTCTATTTCTCTCTCTCTCTCTCTCTCTCTCTCTCTCTCTCTATATATATATATATATATATATATATATATATATATATAAATATATATACAAATATAGATATAGATATATGTTGACTGATGACAAAGGTACGATCATTAATATTCGATACTACACATCTCGACCCCAAATGACTCATTATAACCAATAAGATACTTTAGTAATTAATTCTAATGCAGAACTTTGTTGTTTTTCGATAGATCCCAAAAACAAATTATTTACATTTTACTATATTAAAATTTTAACTTGCCACAAATCAATCATTTAATTTCAGATTAAGTATTCGACGAATTTTCAACTGTTCTAAATTAACTTTTGTGACGGAGTTTTGATAGAATTAAAAATAAGAGTAAACTGCAATTTTGGTCCCTGTGGTATGTTGTTTGGCTCACCTTTGGTCCCTAGAAAATTTTTATTGCAAGAAAAACCCTGTGGTATGTAAAAGTGCTCGATTTTGGTCCCTGAGGAGTAACACCGTTAATTGCAGCTGTTAAATGCCCCCCATGTGCCTTACACATGAAGGCAATTTGGTCCTTTTACTTTATTTCTATGTTTTTCACTAAAGACAAAACGACAAGGACCAAATTGCAATTACTATATACTATATTATATATAATATTATAATATATTAATTATTATATATGTATATATTAATTTGATCGTGATCTTCATCCCACCACCACACCCACCAAACCATAATTTCTCCTTCTACTTTGTTCCTGCAGCCACCACCACCACCACCGCACACACCGCCGCCGCCGCCATCTGCTGCTGCCGCCACCACCGTAACCACCACCACCTACGCCTTCCTCTTCTCTCCTCTCCGTTCGATTTTCAGATCAGCGCCGCCACCACCACCGCACACACCACCACCGTAACCACCACCCACCGCCGCCATCTGCTGCTGCCGCAACCACCACCGTAACCACCACCACGAGTAAACTGCAAGAAACCCACCCCTCCCCTTGAACCCCTTCGTTTCCGGCGATAAATGCTCCCCCTTCGTTCCCGACGATAAAAAACCCACCCCTCCCCTTCGTTTCCGGCAAGAAACCCCTCCCCTTGGGTTTCGATTTTGAACCTGGATTTTTGTTTTGGGTTTCAATCATTGAGATGGAGGTCGTAGAACAGTGGGAAGCAACACATATAGTAGAAGTCGGTGGTCGGTTGCCGGAGATGAGGGGTTTGGGCTGGATCGCAGCAACTGTGAATCTTGTAATTTTCTCTTATTTTCAAACCCCTTTTCGTTACAGAGAAACCCATTGGACACCACAATGGAGTTTACTTTTGTTGAAGGGTAAATAGATAAAACATGAGTTTGCAACACTTCTTGACCTGCAACATTTCTTGACCTGCAACATTTCTTGACCTGCAACTGGTAAAAAAAACCCAGATATTTAAGAAAGAAGAACAAGAAGAAGGAAAACAGAGGATGGTGTTGGATTTAAAGCTTACCAGAAACAGAGAGGATGAAGAGAGGAAGAAGAAAACGATGGGTTTGAAGAAGATGATGGGTTCATGTGGGTCTCGTTGGAGAAGACAATACATACATATATATATATATATATAATATTTGTTAAATATTAATTGTTGAAATTCTGTTTTGGGTTCTTCCCAAAATGGGTTGGATATACAGTCCCTATGGTTTTTGTCTTTTGTGAAAAAGAAAAGAAAAAAAGTAAAAGGACCAAAATGCCCTCATGAGCAAGTCACATGGGGGTTTTAACATAGGCAACCTAACGGTTTTAGTCCCGAGGGACTAAAACCGAGCACTTTTGCATACCATAGGGTTTTCTTGCAATAAAAATTTTCTAGGGATCAAAGGTGAGCTAAACAACATACCACAGGGACCAAAATTGCAGTTTACTCTAAAAATAAATTATTACATTATTACATTATGGATGGATTGTCGACGGACTCTATCAACAGATTTGAAAATAATAATAGTTTTTTGACTAATTTTCGACCGGTTCCAAAATTTGGACGGATTCAAAAAATTTCGACGAACACAATTTTCATCAAGAACCGTGGGAAAATCCATCTAATATTTTGTTTAATGGATATCGACCAAATTTGAGCATCTCTATTGCCACTCGCCGATAAATTGTGCAATACTCCTTTATGAATTGCTATATGAATATGGAACATTAATACATCATAACAACGAATGGGAAAGAAACGGGACTAATTTTTTTTTGTAATCACAATTTGCGTTTTGCATGGGACTAGATTTTTTTGTAATCACAATCCATCCATAATGTAGTAAATACAACATTCCATTATTCACTCCCTCATATTAATACCTAAAAAACACAACAAGTGTTCCTGATCCTCGCGGACCTTGTCAATAACACGGCCATCGCTGGGATTGCTTGAGAGCCGTTTTACTGCAAGGCCTCATGTCCATGGTAGCTCCACTATTTTCTCCTTTAATTAATTGTTATAATCTTTATCCCAGGGTTCTCATAATCCAACTTCTTCTTTGACGTTTCTAGACTTTTGGTTGTGTGATCTCTTTTTGGGTAATGTGTAGCTAGACCCATGTGCCACACATTTGTAGGTTTATCTTTTGCCTCTTGTACCAGCACTGTCTTCTGCTCGTATTTTGGTGCCTGGTTCCTATTGTTGGAATTCATTTGTGGTACTGCAGTTAGTGTGGCTCGAAATCTCGGTGTAAAAAGTAATGGGGTTGGTGGTGGGGGTTGATGAGGCTGTGGGCTTGGTGATCGTTGTGGGTGACCAATTATGTGGGGTAACCGTGACCATGGAAGGGTTGGAGCTTCTTGGTGGGCAGCCATTGGTAAAATAATAAGATGAAATGGTTGATTGATTAATGCAGAAAATTTGAGAGGCAACGATGATGTTTATATGGACTAGAAAACAAAAACAAAAACATGATAAACAAGGCCTATTGGAATTAGATTCCAAGAGGATTTGTCTCCCACCCATTAATTACTGTTGCACGGTATCTTAACATATGATGTGGTTCAATGCATTTTCAATTCTTCACCCCAAAAATTTATTGTTTGGAAGGTGAGCATTCTTTCTATTTCTACAAGGTGTTGTCATCAATATTCACTCTTGTTTCCTTAATGTTTTTGCATATATATATATATATATGATACATTATAACAAAATTGTTTTATTATATAAGACGTCATATATATTTAGTTCTCATAGTACATAGTTTTATAGTGATTAACTTATTAAACCAAAACAATTATGTCTCATGTTTAAATGTGTTATAGTAAGATATATGATGTTTTTTAACGTTTATAACAAGTTTTTCAAGGACATTTTTAAATAAATCGTTGTATTAGTATCACTACTAAACGAAAGACTTTTACCTACGAATTTTTCCCTGAGAAATCTGTCGCTAAAAAGTGATTCATCACAAAACCGTCAGAAAAGTTGGTGGGGGGATTTTTGGTGGGTAATGCAAATAAGTGACAGATTACCCAGGGATTTTCTGGGTGATCCATGGGTATTTTCTTGAAAACATCGAATTCTACAAAATCATTGGGCTTTTCTGGGTGATCCTTGGGTAATCACCGACGGAAATTTCTCTGGATACAAATTTTGTGGGTAAAAGTCATTTATTTTGTAGTGTATGTTAGTATTTATATATGTAGTTATAATTCGGAAAACATTTTTAAAAATGGTGAAAATGGAGAAATAAGTAGGGGGTGCAATGCTTCTTTTTTCACAATACTTACGGTCGATAGCTCGAGTCCCCCGCTACGGCTCACACGGTCATCAAGTTCAACCACTCACGGTTTGTACCTTGAATCCTCCGCTAAGGTTTACACGGTCATCGAGTTCAACTACCCACGATCTATACCTCGAGTCTCCCGCTAACCCTAAATATTTCTAGTTCCAAAATAGGGATAAAGTTCCCATTTAAACCAACTGACTAACTCCTATGCTTATGGATCCATTGCATTACAGCCTAAAACATTACATGACTCCAAACGAATGAACTAACGCATTCAAACATGTAATTCCCAAATAAGATGCAATACATGCAAATCATAACCAAGGCTCTACATTGAGCTATCAAAATCGAACAAATGTCCCCAAGACCCAACAGAGTCAAAAACTGAGCCACAAGCTCAAAAGATCAAATGATCATTTATTAAAAGTCAACAAATGCAATTTAAAGGTACTTAACCCATATTATGAAAATACATGCTCCAAAGGCATGACTAACTCAAAACCCCTTCATTGACATTTTCCAAATGAAATCAGACCATTTATGTACCCAAATACTTTATAACTCGATAACGTATATCTTTCACAATAGATTATAAAACCAAAAGCATCAAGAGTGCATAAATGTCAAATGATATTCGTTTATGAGATAGAGCACCCAAAAGGCATACTCTCAAAAGTTATTTACTAAAGTGTCCAAAAACTCAACGATAGGCATCTCATGAGATTTACAAGAATGAGACGCACTAATATGCAAACTCATTAAAAGACTCACTCATACATATTTTCAAAACGTCCCGTAACTTAAACATTACATATTTCCAACAAACACTAAAAGTGCATTTTTATCAAATAACCCTCATTTATACAATAACTCATCAAAACACTACCATTTATTATTTATTTATCAAGTTACCCAAAAATCCCAAATGTGTGTGTTTTACAAGATTTGTATAGATCAACACTTCAAATAATCAAAATCCACCAAATAACTCGAAAATTGATAATTTCATGTAAAACACATAAATACTTTAAAATAAACATTTTTGGCATGTACAACGTTTTCACAAATCAACTTAAACTTAACTTGCTAGGTTTAGGCTAAATCTAGATTTTTCCCCAAACTGTAAAAATGTGATCTCACGGTCTCACGAAAACATGTTGGTCTCACGTGAACTGAACCCTATATATATATATATATATATATACATATACATATATATATATATATATATATATATATATATATATATATATATATAGGCCAAGACTATTTTACAAACCAATGAAATCTAACAAACTGTACAAACTCTTGTTTTCAATGTGTAATTGAATGAAATTGTTTCATGAAAGTGTTTCATATAATTCTTTTTTTGATGAAATTGTTTCATATATTTTTGTTTCTATCTAACAATGAAATTGTTTCATTATTTCTCACATTGATGAAATTTGTTTCATATATTGTTGATGAAATTGTTTCATGTATTATTGACTAATCAACCCCCATAATAAAGAAAAAGTGATGAAAAAGAAAAAATATGATTGGTTGAACGTGATTTGTACGGTTTATTAGATTTCACTGGTTTGTAAAATAACCGACCCCTATATATATATATATATATATAGCCTTAGGTTCAATAGAGAAGTCCAAATATTTAGAGAAATAGAGAAGTGATCTTGGCCATTTATTCGGTCAAGATCAGTTATAATTGGTCAAAAGTTGCGGCTTTGACTGGTCAAAAATTGCGGCTTTGACTGGTCAAAAGTTGCGGATGTTCCAAAAATAGAAGGGCAATTTCGTAACTTTTACAAAAATCACGGGCTGGGTTCATATATGAATCTGTGTGATTCACATATGAACTATACGTTCATATATGAACCTTTGTAATTCACATATAAACTCTTTATAACTAATTCATATACGAATCTTGTGATTCATATACAAAACTAATTAACTGTAGGTTCATATATGAATCAACTGAACCAATTAATTGATTCATATATGAATCAATTGAACCAATTAATTGATTCATATATGAATCTTTGTGTTCATATATGAACCTTTGTGATTCATATATGAATTTTTTTAACTAATTCATATATGAACCTTTGTGTTCACATATGAATCTTTGTGATTCATATATGAAATTTTTTTAACTACTTCTCATATGAACAAACTAACTGATTCATATATGAATCACAAAGGTTCATATATGAATCACAAAGGTTCATATATGAATTAGTTAAAAAGAGTTTATATGTGAATTACAAATGTTCATATATGAACGTATAGTTCATATGTGAATCACACAGATTCATATATGAACTCAGCCCGTGTATTACTTACGAAACTACCCCTCTATCTTGTGCAGACCACGCGATTAATTATCCGCTGCTTCTCGGTCAAAGCCGTCGATCTTGGCCGAATAAATGGCCAAAATCACTTCTCTATTTCTCTAAATATTTGGACTTCTCTATTGAACCCTTCCCTATATATATATATATATATATATATATATATATATATATATATATGTCTTAGGGGCATTGTTTTGCTTTCGCTATGGACATCCGGAATCTTAGGACCGGCCCTTCATCAATCATCATGCTAAAGGTGCATTTGGGAAAGTTGGAGCCATCTTCATTAAGTGATTACGTCGGTAATCTACCGCTACTTTTTAAAATAACTAAAAAATCATTTTCGGAATTACCTGTGTGTGTATTACTACGTGTGTGTATTACTGTAGAATGTAGATCACAATTTAATTTTTAAAATTCAACAAATTAAAAAATATTATTTTTTTCAAAATGTACTAGCAGATTGTGCCTGCGGAATCTGCCGGAAATGTCATATTTTAGTAGTAAAGTTGTTTATTTGCCCCACAAATTAAGGTGAATACTGACAAAATTTACAAACGATGAAGTTGTCCCAGTTGACTATGTACGTTGATCAACAACATAATTTAGTGATTGATTTTTCCACCTATAATTAACAAACGGGTCACAGATGGTTTTCATTTAGGTGGTTAACATGCTTAACCACCGACAAATTACCAACATACTAAAATAACATGGATTGGAAAAAGTATCAAAAAGATCAATTTTACGACTTCTCTATCCAAGAGGACATATATAAGAATCATTTGAAAAGATGCATAAACTTCAAGTATTCAACTTGCAAATATATATGCTCAATCAAACATGTGTGTATATATAGAATGTATGTGCGTGTATATATAGTATGTGTTATGTGTGTGTGCATGGAACTAATTCAACTTCCTAGTAATCGCTATGCTACACAACATTTGAATTCATCCATAATGTTGTAAATAAAACATTGACTTTATTCACCCTCTCCCTATAATGCCTACAAAAGACAACAAGTTACTGCAGATGATGTTTTTTCTGGTGAATGTTTGACAGTTTTCGGAGGACAAGATGTTGGGGCGGGTGCACGAGTGATGATTGGGACGTGGCCGCTTCTTTATATTGTGTGTCCTTTAATTGGAACCATAGGTGAAGATGATGGGGCTGCCGTAACTTTAGCTACTAACCGTTGTGGTTCACTTGGCAGTGATGGTGGTGCAACAGTGTTAGTCATTGCAAGAGGAGGTGGTGTAGCTGATGTGGCTCGAAATCTCGGTGTAAAAAGTACTTGGCTTGGTGGTGACAGTGGTGGGGCTTGATGAGGATGTGGGATTGGTGATGGCAACGGGTGACCGATGTGGGGTAACCGTGACCATGGAAGGGTTGGAGCTCCTTGGGGTGCTGCCATTGCCAAAGTGGTAAAATAATAGGATCAAATTGTTGATCGACGCAGAAAATCGCAACGGCGATGTTTATACTGAATAGAAAACAAAACATGAAAAACAGGAATTAGATTCCAAGAAGGTTCATCGCCCATTTTTATTCTTTCAATTCATTAACAAAATATATGATGACATTTATAAAAAGATACAGCAAATCAATCAACTTTATTTCAGTTCCCACATGCATAATTACATTATGATCATGTTCCCTCGTTGATTCTTGCATGGGATTAAATAGTTATTTAACTATATTTCATCAAATAATGTGTTATTCCTTTTGGTAGTAACTAAAAGTTGTGTTTTTACTGCTTCGTGTTTCAGGGTCTTTGGCCTTGGATCATTCTTACTCTTTTGTAGGCTAACATGGTTTCAATTGGCATCTCTCTGATTTTGCAATGTGCAAATTATTGACAATCTTCAAGTGGTATGTTGAAGAGTATACTGATTCAGGGAGAATTCGAGAGTTAATAAAGGTTTTCACAAATAATTGAAAAACGATAAATGAGCTCGAAAAAGAAAACGAGCCCGAAATAGGCTCGTAATTTGGCATCGAAGAAGGATCAAACAGCCCTTACCGGTAGTTACACCGAGACTTAAGTCCCAATACAAGTACCGATGACTACCGGATAGATTTCCTTCTTTATTTTAAATTATTTTAAGTTAGGATAGATATTATTGGTTTTAATTATTATTTATTTATTTTATAACTAGATTATTATTTAGTTTCCTTTTATTAATTATTTAAATAGTTCTCTAGTTGGTTTAGGATTAGGATTAGATTTGAATTTAATTCATAGTTATCTCTTAGTTATTCTAAGACTATAAATAGGGTTGTTAGGTTTTATTGTTGATAAGTTTTAATTATTCAATAAACTTTACGTTTTTAAGAGTTTTCTCTTAATTTTTCGAGTATTATGTTTCATAATCTCGTTATCAAAAGGGATTTAGACGCTTGTCGATCATTCCGCAAACCTACGTTGCGTCATATACTGACACGGTAATAAGTCACTTGATTTTTAATAAGTCACTTGATTCAGATTTTATCGTAAATGGTTATTGGTTGCGTTTATGACTTTGCCATATTCTAGATTCAGATTTTATCGTAAATGCACCTCCTAGCTATGTCATTACAATAAAATTAAGTTTATAGGATGCCAATAATGTTCATGTGTCTTAATAAACCATTTTATAAAACTTAAGTTTACCAATTAACAATAATTAATACATGTTATCTAAAAGTGTTATAATAAATATTTTAGGACATTTTATAAATATATCGTTGTATAAGATATTTTGATGGTACACTATTGAGAAATGTCCTATAAACACATATTTTTAGAAGACATTTGTTTTTATAAACGATTTTTCATATATCGTCTTATAAAATAGCTAATACGACACTTTAGTTTAAAAATATTTTAAAAATTATGTATAACACTTTATTATTGTCATTTAAATGAAGTCTTATAAAACAACCTATTAGGATAACAAAAAGGGAAATTAATTAAAATACCCCAAGTTTAACTTTGACTTACCAAAATGCCACAAATCTCTTTCAGTTTGCCAAAATGCCATTTTTTCCCGCGATGGAAGCCCGCGATCGCGGGACAGGGACCATTTCTGACACTTTTTGAAACTTGCAGGGACCATTTATTGAAATGTTACACTTTCAACCCCTATACTTATTTACTAACTTTACTTTATACATTTTACTTTCATAATTTAATTTTACATTTAACACATATAATCGTTTATTAACTAAAATACGTTAAAAAAATACGTTTTAATTTTAACAAGTTACACCATTATAATCGTCTCTTCGATACGTTCGAAATGAGTCTAATCTTGAATTTTTTTGGATTTATATATTTTAATATATATCATATACACTACATAAAAAAATTATATTTAAAAATCATACCCTTATAGTTAATTATTTAATTTATGGTACATCTCTTATTTTTTTTTTTCAATTTTGTTTTACACTCCTATCGCATTAACATAATAATCATATATTAACTAATTCATTAAATCGTTTTAAATTATTATTATTTGAATGTGTTTATAGATATCGTGAATGGCAATAGGAGAAGGTTTCACCAGAAGAATATGAAATGGGGTTTTGACAAGTTGGTATCACTGGACTCATTTAAGAATTGTGAAAATGGGTATTTGGCGAACGATGATTCATGTGTGTTTGAAGCTGAAGTATTTGCAGTTACAGAGTATGCACAAAAGGATCGATGTCTGTCCACCACACTCCGCCAATTTTTAATACATACACTTGAACCATCGATAATAAAATAAATAAAACGTATTTTAACTATAAGAGTACCATAAATTAAAGCTTTTTACTATAAGAAAATGAATTTTAAATATAAAAAATATTTTTATGTAGTGTATATGATATATATTAAAATATATAAATCCAAAAATATTCAATGTTGGGCTCATTTCGAACGTATCGAAGAGACGATTATAATGGTGTAACTTGTTAAAATTAAAACGTATTTTTTTAACGTATTATAGTTAATAAACGATTATATGTGTTAAATGTAAAATTAAAATTATGAAAGTAAAAGGTATAAAGTAAAGTAAGTAAATAAGTATAAGGCCATCCGTACCCCATTCGGGATGGGGCTCGGGATGGCTGCGGGATGGTTGGGGATGGGCTACGGCCCTTGCGGTATCAGCGGGGCGGGATGGAATCCGGGTTCCCCATCCCGGTTCATCCCGAAGGGTTTTTAAAAAAAATTATTTAATTTAATTTTTAAAAATCATGCCGTTGAACGGCTCTTTGTAAAAAAAAAAAATCTCAATTTAATCCCACTATATATTTAACCCTCAACCTCTTATTTCTCACACCTCTCAAACTCTCTAAAATTCTCTCAACCTCTTATTTCTCACACCTCTCAAACTCTCTCAAATTCTCTCAACCTCTTATTTCTCACACCTCTCAAACTCTCTCAAACACTCTTCCATTCTCTATATTTTAAACAATATGGATTCGCCACAACCCGGTTCACCAACCGCATCATCATCATCCGTAGACACCGACGAGTTGTTGAATCTACAAAGGGAATTTTTTCGACAGACTGCACAATCGCTGTATGGTAGCACCGCCTCATCGTCAACAAGAGAGAGGGCCGCAAACATTGAAAGAGGTCGAGTAACTGCAAACGAGCGGCTTATGCGGGACTACTTTGACGTCAACCCGATTTATACACCGGATATGTTTAGGCGGCGGTTCAGGATGAGCAGACAACTATTCGAACGAATAGTTGAAGATTTAGAAGTAGGGTATCGGTATTTTAGACTTCGGTTTGACGGGTTAGGCAAACAAGGTTTTTCTCCGATACAAAAGTGTACTTCCGCTATTCGGCAATTGGCGTATGGAGTAGCTGCTGACGCACTTGACGAGTACATCCGTATGGGAGAGAAAACGTCACGAGATTGTCTGTACAAATTCTGCACAGGTATTATTGAACTGTATGGTCAAAAATATTTACGCAAGCCTACTTTTATTGATATTCAGAAGTTGTACGCCACGCATGAAGCTAAACACGGATTTCCCGGCATGCTCGGCAGCATAGACTGTACTCATTGGGCGTGGGCAAATTGTCCGGTAGCATGGCGAGGTCAATTCATGAGAGGTGATCATGAGCACCCGACAATCATGCTAGAAGCAGTGGCCTCTCAAGATCTATGGATCTGACACGCATACTTTGGTGTTGCCGGTTCCAACAACGACATCAATGTTCTCAATCAGTCGCCCATCTTCAATGATGTATATGATGGAAAAGCACCCGAGTGCCCTTTTGAGGTGAATGGAGCCACCTACAAGCACGGATATTATCTAACGGATGGGATATATCCGGAATGGGCTACTTTCGTAAAATCATTTACGTGCCCACAAGACCTTAAACGACAAAAGTTCAAGTCCGCGCAAGAATCCGCACGTAAAGATGTTGAACGAGCTTTTGGCGTGCTTAAACAACGTTGGCATATACTTCATAACCCGGCACGCGGATGGGAACCGACAATATTGAGAAACATTATGTACGCTTGTGTCATATTACACAATATGATACTCGAAGACGAAAACCATGCTATTTGTGGTGACGTGGAAAACGACTTTTTCACGAATGATATCGAAAGCCAAATCAGTGAGACACAACGCGCGGCAAATGTTCGAGAAGTCATAAACCGGGACACTCATAATAACCTTCGGTCGGATTTGGTCGAACATATTTGGCATATCCAAGTTCCCAACAATGACGACGAGTAGATTTTTAAATTTATTTTGTAATTTTTATTTTTAATGAATGATATGAATTTTAATTTTTATTATTTATCTTATTTTTATTTATTAAAAAATATATAAATATTTTTATTTTGTTAAATAAATAAATGTATAAATAAAAGAATTAAAATAAATGAGGTGGCAAAAGGGTTTGAGGGAATGGGGTAAGGGTGTTTAGGGATTGTTAGGGATTGAGTGAGGGATGAGAGAAAAGCTGATGTGGCGCTGATGTGGAGCTGGAATATTTGAAAGATTCTTCCATGGGGTACTGATGGCCTAAGGGTTGAAAGTGTAAATATGAATTCAAAACTCACCAAATTAGAACCACCGCGGGCTCCTCCCCGTGATCCCGGGGTAAATTTATTACAAAAATGCAACTGGCCGCGATCGCGGGCTCCCATCGCGGAAAAAATGGCATTTTGGCAAACTGAAAAATATTTGTGGCATTTTGGTAAGTCAAAGTCAAACTTGGGGTATTTTAATTAATTTCCCTAAGGCCACCCGTACCGGTAGCGGGTACGGGAGCGGGCTCGGGTGAGGTGGACGCGGGTTTCATCGGGCACGGGTAAGGGGGTGATCGGGTAAGGGAGCGGGCTCGGGTACCGGGTTCACCAACCCGATCAACCCGTTGCTTTGTATTTTTTTTTAATTTTTTTGAAACAAATCCGTTGGTAACAACTATTTTACAAAAAAAAAATTCAAATTAATCACACTATATATATTAACCTATACCATCTTATTTTTTCACACCAAAACATACTTTCTTCTATTTCTCTCAAATTCAATACCTTCTTCCATTTCTCTCAAATTTCATCATGAATCCAAACACCACACCTACATCCCGTCGTAACCGATCGGATACACCGCAACAAGACCCGGAGCTTGGCTTCCAAGCGTTTTCTCAACAAGCGTTTTCTCAACAAGGTTATGTTCCGCAACAAGCGTTTTCTCAACAAGGTTATGTTCCGCAACAAGCGTTCTCTCAACAAGGTTATAATCCTTATCAATTTACACGTCCTGGTTTGCTTCAACAAGGTTTTACTCCCGCCAATTAAAACCTTCCTCAGCCCGCAATCAATCTCGACGACGACTTTGTTCCTGAAACCCAACAACCGCACACACCACAATCGATCTCCACACAACAATCAATCCCGAAACCATCAAACCCGACACCAACGCAAAAAAGAAAAAAGAAAAAATTTGAAACAAGGCAAAAACGACAGGTGTGGACTAAAGAGGAGGAAGTGGCGTTAGTGTCGGCGTGGGTTGACGTTTCGGAGGACCCCGTTGTCGGAAACGCACAAAATAGTGGTAATATTTTTATTATTATTATTATTATTAATAATAATAATAATAATAATAATATTCTTGTTATTATTCTTATACTTGAATTTATATAAATGTAGACAATTTTTTGAACCGAATCTCGAAGGTGTTCTATGATTCTATGGGTCGCCAAGATTATAGATCATTTAATCAACTGAACACCAAGTTCAAAGACCTCAACAAGAAAATTACGTTTTTTTGCCGGCATCTACAACAACTTGGTCAATAATAGATCAAGCGAAATGAGTGAAGCCGACATTTTACGAATGACACACCACCGGTACCAAGGGGAATTTGCGGTTGCTTTCACCCATGAACAAGCTTGGGATGTCCTCAATAAATGTCCAAAATGGTCACCGGTTCCAACGATGTCGACAAATTCATCCCGGGGTTCAAAACGTACCAAACCTTCCGATGATGACGATGAAGATGTTCGGGTCGACGAGGTCGAGCAACTTCAACGACCCATCGGGAGAAACAAGGCAAAAAAAACATCAACGAGTAATACGACCGGGTCGAATACGGACGAAAGTGTTACTCAGTTGTTGACGACCATAGGCTCGTTCAACGAGCAGATTGAGGGTACAATGGAGTACAAAATGAAAAACTCGAACTCGAACGAGATAAGTTGGAACTCGAACGAGAAAAACGATATCAACAAGACTTCAAGTTTTTCATATCCCCGCATGATCACCTTTCGGGAGACGTTTTGAGGGCTACTTTAGCGAGAAAAGAGAAAATAAGAAAATATCATAATTTTTAGTGTTTTGTATTTTGTAATTTTTAATTTTTTAATGAATGATATGAATTTTAATTTTAATTATTTATCTTATTTTTATTTATTAAAAATATATAAATATTTTTATTTTGTTAAATAATTAAATGTATAAATAAAAGAATTAAAAAAGATGAGGTGGCAAGTGGGTTCATTGGGTACGGGTACTCCACTTTTGGGTAAGGATTGGGTAAGGAGGGTAGGAAAGAGAAAAGCTGATGTGGCGCCGAGGTGACAAGTGGGTTCATTGGGTATACGGGTACTCAAGGTCTAACAAAAAATTGGTGGACTAGTGGCATCCTATAAATCTAATTTTGTTGTAGTGTTAGTTAAAGTACGGTAGTTGCTTAATTAATCACATGCACGGATAAATGAATTAAGTCACAAATACAAAAATATTATTATACTATAGACTCGAGAATAGAAAAAGTTGATTTGCTTAGTTCATGCATATACAAAATAATCACTAAACACCTTTGAAGACACTGAAAACGTGCAATATTACTATAAAGTGGATGGATGAATCATCTTGGAATCTAATTCCAATCATTCCTTTTTTTCATGTTTTTCGTTTTTGTTTTCGAGTCTATATAAACATAATCGTCGCCTCTTACATTTTCTGCATCGATCAACCATATCCTATTATATAATTACCACTTAATTTTCCGATGGCTGCACACCAAGGAGCACCAACCCGTCGACAATTGTTAAGGTTACCCCACATTAGTTGCCCACCACCATCACCACCACCACCACCATCACCACAACCTCATCCATCACCACCAACCCTGCCACTTTTTACTCCAAGATTTCGATCAACACCACCTGGACCTCTTCCTCAACCCACCACAACCACACCACAACGGAAGACTCATGATAGGAACCGGCCAGAATACGAGCAAAAAGGTTTCGAAAATAGCTTTAATGGTACACATTACCCAAAAAGTGATCAGGCAACCAAAAAATTAGAATGTTCTAAGAAGCACTTGGACTCCAAGAATCTTGGGACAAGGATTATAACAATTGATAAAGAAAACACAGGAGATACGATCATGGAGTTGAGCCCTTTTGTCAAAACGGCTCACAAGAAATTGCAGTGGTGGCCGTGCGTTTTTACCTCAAGGACCACCAGGATCACATAAGAGAGAGAGAGAGAGAGAGAGAGAGAGATCCAAGAATCGTTGTCTTTTTTAGGCATTATTGTGAGGGAGTGAATAATGTTAATGTTCTATTTACAACATTATGGATGAATGATCTTTTTTCTGTTGTATGGAAATTACAATAAAGTATATTGTTTCATGTTTGATTTGATGAGCAGATTTGGAAGTTGTTATGTGATATTCCTTGTAGTATATATAACCTTTTCTTTACCATTCGTGGTTATGATGTATTGATGTTCCATATTCAAAAGAGCGGAGTTTCATACAGAAATATTGTGCTATATATATTTACGGTTGACTGGTAACAGATATGCTCAAATTTCGATTTTAACCAGGCCGATAGGGTTACAATGTGTGGACCATGCATATTGGTCTGATAAGGGTTTTTTCGTTACTGGCCTATTCATTTAAAATCACCAACGGATATTAAGAAAGTCAAACGGCGTTGACTACCATCGGATATCCGTCAGAAAGACGCCGATTTATTTTTAAATCTTACGCTATTCCGGCTATTCTGACAGATATTATTCATTTCTTAAATTAATTATTTTTTAAGCCATTAAGCTAAAATTAATCAAGTTTCCAGCGGAATAGAGTTAATTAAAATAATTAATTAACATTCATCGGTAATCCGCCGGAAAAGTTAATTAATTTTAATAAAAAATTTAAGAAAAAATATTTTATATATACGTTTAAATATTTAAAAATATTCGGTGGATAAAAAAATATTTTAGTTTTTATTTAAAATAAAAACATCCACCGGAAATATCATTTTAAGAAAATTATTTTCTGCTTTATTTTCCCTTGGATTTCCAGCAGAGTTTTATTTTTAATTAAAAATAAAATTCTACAAAATATCAATCGAAAAATAAACAGAGAAATTCATTTTTTATATGATATTCCTGTCGAGTTTTTCTATTTTAAACAAAAATTAAAAATATTTTTAATCCTCCAGAAAATATCATTAAAATGGTTTTTGGATACTTTTTCCAAAATTTTAATATTTTTTTAAATAAATTATAATTTTAAAATAACTTTCAAAATTTAATGATAAGTCAAAATTATTTAATTTGTTACAAATGTCGACGGATTTAATTTGGAAATTAAAATCCGTTAGTAATATATTCGGTTCACAAACATACATATATGTTTCTGTTCATATACTGACACACATGTGCGAGTTCACATGTATATATGTTCGGTTCACATGCATACATATATGTTTATGTTCATATGTATAGCGAGTCACATGTATCGTTTTATAAACGGTTCACATACATACATGTTTGTGTTCATAGATATAGAGAGTCACATGTATTGTTTCACATACGTACCAAATATATAGAGGTTCACAAACATCTTTGTTTGCACTGGGTAGCAGATCATATATACATACTTCATATACATATACATCGGTTCACATGTAGTTGTTCACATGCATACATATATGTTTGTGTTCATATATATAGCCAAGTCACATGTATCGTTTCACATACATGTATCTAGCAGATGATATACATACTACATATACACATAATACATATACATATACATATTCATTCTGTTCACATGTAGCGATTCATATACATACTAGGCTTTTGATGGATCCAATTCGGTTTCGATGGATCCAATTATGCTTTTATGGATCCAATTGGGCTTGTTGAGCTTTAATGGGTTCCGTTTTAGCCTTTAATGGACAGTTTTGGGTTTTAATGAACCCCTTTTGGGCTTTAAAAGATCGTTTTGGGCTTTAATGGATCAAGTTGGCCTTTCATTGATCCAATAGATGTTTAATGGATCCAATTGGCCATTAATGAATCCAACTGGGCTTTCATTTATCCAATAGGTATTTAATGGATCCAATTGGACTTTAACGGGTTATGTTCGAGTTTAATAGACCTTTTTCGGCTTTAATTGATCGTTTTGAACTTTAATGGACCGTTTTGGACTTTAATGGAATGTTTTGTGATTTAATGGATTTTTTGGGTTTAAATGGACCCTTTTGGGCGTTAATACATCGTTTTGGGCTTTCATTGATCCATCCGGGCTTTAATGGGTTAAGTGATTCAAAAATATTCTTGCAGACCAACTCTCAAGACTTCAGTAAATCACAAGGACAAAATTAGAGTTTACCCCTTTTTCAGACTAATTTAATTGAGCAAGATTGTCCATAAGCATGTGATTTGCCACATTTATGATTCATCTAAATCTTTTTACATCTAATACATATATTTATGGTTCATCAGCTTTAGATGGTGTTATGAGTTGGTTGTGTACACATATTTATAATTTATAGATCTTACAAGACTAAACAAATTAAAATAAATATATTGGCATATTCAAATTGGTTTAAAAAACTTGTCAAAAAAATTAATTGGGATAAATCATGTATTAGGTCATAATGCATCACATAACTTGAATTATGATGTAACACCCGGAAAATCCTCGTAAGTACTAGTAAGTTTAATATTTCATGATATTTCGACTTTTTAGATTATGATTGATATCTTAAGTAATTTTCGTGACTTTGACTTGCTATTTGATAATTCTCGATAGAAATCAGTAAGTTTAATTCTTAAGAAAATTAATGAAAAATAGAAGATAAAGTAGAATATTAGATTTTATGGATTAGTTGGATGGGTAATTTGAATACGAGGCCAACGGTACTTTCCGGGGTAAAATCGGGGTTTTAACGAAGAAGTTACGACTAAATTAGTGGAAGTTAGGAGTTTTGGCAAACAGAGGCTGGCGCCGATGGGGTGGCGCCGATGCATCGGCGCGGATGATCGGCGCCGAATACCTGATGTGCCAAATAGAGGGTTAAACCCACCCCTTAGTCATTACACTTCTCATTCGTAATTAGAACTCTAAAAAACGAACTCACTCTGCTCCAGACGAATTTCCTTTATCTAACCTAAGGTAATTTCATCTCCTAGTTCTAATTTCAATTCATGTAACAAATAGATGAATCTTACTCCATTAAACATCAATTAGGGCTTGGAATCTTCATATTATCTTGATTGGAGAATTAGGGCTCAAGTCTTCAAGTAAGGTTATACAAATTGAAGATCTAAAGGTGAGTAATCTGTAATTAAATGTTCTTATTATACTTATTTACCAATTCTATTCTTGATGTTGTGTTATTAAGGTAAAATATTGAGTTGTATGTTCTTAATGGTTAAGGTGGAAACAAGATGGGTTTTAAATGAGTTAATATGGTTTAATGGTGTTTATTACTTAGTATGACATGATGAATGTTGATGTAAGAGTTTGGTTTGAGTGTATATATCATCAAAATGTGAAATTGACACGATGGCTTAATAAGCGTCTTAATGATGAACTGGTGGCTTAATGGTCAAAATGGATTTATTCTTGATTTGTAAACATGGTGGTTTATTATTGAATCTAAATGGAATTGGAATTAACACATGTGGATGTATGTGAACTACATGGGTGTAGTATTGATTATGATAAATGGTTAGACCATAGTTAAAGTGCTTAATATGCTTTGAATCTTATTTGGATTAACATATTTGGTATTCATTTAATTGGAGGAGCACCTAGTATGCATCGGAGGATATATTCATACATACCGTGGGGTAAACGTATCTCGTTCATACCTTCGGATACCGTGGGGTTTTCCGTTGTGTAGTGCCTTGTGAAAATACCGTGGGGTATCGATCAAGGTATATCTTCGATTATGATGTAACTGGGTAGCGATATGGACCTTCTCCATGGAATCCAATTTGTGAATGTATCGAATTGTTATTCCTACATGCTATGACTATGCCTATTTATGCTATGTGTAAACCTCACTTAGGCTTTAAAAGCCTAACACTTGCTATGTGTTTTATGTGTTACAGATATTAGTGGTTCCGGACTCAAGAAGGTTTAGTGTGGGGTGTGAGCTCGGGATTGATGTTGGAAGGTTAAAGAATTTGAAGATTTGCATTAGAACTTCCCGACATCCTTTTTGGATCTTGGATTGCTATAGTATTGAGCAATCAATCTAGTAGTCTTTTGGTAGTTATACATTAACTAAATGGTTGTATTAATGGTTTGGTAATGATGTTTATGAACACTTTTACTTTAGTAATGTGTACCACTCTTCCGTTTTATGGAAGTTTTTGTTAACCCCTATTTTGGGGTGTTACAAGTTGGTATCAGAGCTCTAGTTTAAGTGAACTAGGTATGACTATAGTATGCCTAGACTTAAGCTGAGAACAATAAGATTGAAATATTTTCGAATGGGTAGACAACATAGGATGGGAGAGTGATAGGAATTGTGGAAATACAATTGTCGAAAATTATAATGATGGTAATAAGAATACTTGTATATTACATGTTCATAATTTCATCTAGCTAATGTTATTATGAATGTGTTGTTATGTAAGTGTACTTGATCTCTATTATTATGGAAATTGACAAGCGTATAAGTACTCAAAATTAGTCTGATTCTTACCTCATTCTCGTGTGCTTGGCAGACTGAAATGGTAAATACTCGTAGTCAAGTACAGCAACCGCGTGATGGTCAGTCAGCATCTGAATCTACTGCTGACCAACCTGGAATTCAAGCGACAGTTAGACATTCTCCGAGACCACGTAATTTAGGCGGAGGAGCAGAAAATGTATCAAGACTTAACATTGGTCCATCGAACCCAGTAGTGGAAGAAGACGCGCTTGAAACTCGGTTGAGGAATAGTATGCTCCGAGCTATGGAATCTGCTATGACTCAACAGCAGGAACGAATTATGAAGATGTTGGATGACAGAGATAACAGCATTCGGCAACACGAGACGATAGCAGAAAATGCTTTGAATGGGCAAGGTAATTTGGAAAATACTTTGAATACGGAAACGGAGACAACTATTCGGGAAGGAAGAAAGGAAAGGAGATGCACATACAAGACGTTTTTGGGATGTAGACCTCCAGAGTTTGCAGGAACTACGGATCCTACTAAGTGTATGAATTGGATTCGTGAGGTGGAAATGTCTTTTGAGGCTAGTGAATGTGAAGATTCTCAGAAAGTTAAATTTGCATCTCATCTCCTTAAGGGTGAAGCTCTTACATGGTGGAATCTTACGCGATCATCAATTGCACCGGCATTATTGGCCAAGTTCACTTGGGCAGCTTTTAAAAGGAAGATTTTGGAAAAATATTGCAGTGAGCGGGCACTTGATAAGATCGAAGATGAGTTCCGTGGGTTGAAGAAAGAAGACATGTCAATTATGGAATATTCTAGATTGTTTTTAGAGAAGCTAAACTTGGTCGAACACTTAGCTCCGGACGAGAAAACCAAGATAAAGACTTATCAAAGGGGATTACCGGCTAGTATGAAGACTGCTTTGAGGAATGCCAAGGTTTCAACCATTCAAGAAGCAATTGAAGAATCCTTACGTATAGAAGACGATATGGTTCAAGGAAAGTTAGAAAGTGGTTTGGTGAGTGAGAAAAGGAAATGGGAAGGGCCAACAGGAAATGTTCGCCAACAAAGACCATTCATGGGAAATAAAGGTGGAGGGAGTCGTAATGAAGCAAAATGGTGTAATCGGTGCAGGAGATCTCATTCGGGTCCGTGTAACACTCGTCAATTTCAGGGTCCCTTAACTTGTAGCAAATGTGGAAAGGTTGGGCACTTAATGCGAGATTGCCCCATAAAAGGAGTAATTTGTTTTGAATGCCGCGAGCCGGGTCACATGAAGAGGGATTGCCCAAGGTTGAAGACGGGCGGATCGGGAAAGCCTAAGTCAGAACCACCAAAGGCAACAGGAAGGGCATTTCAGATGTCGACTGATGAGGCTAGAAGTTCAAAAGATGTGGTGTCGGGTACGTTTCTTCTAAACTCCGTACCTGCACGTGTTTTATTTGATTCTGGTGCAAATTATTCATTTGTGTCAGTTTCATTTGTTCAAAAGTTGAATATGCCTATTAGTCAGTTAGAAGAAGCCTTATTAGTAGAAATAGCGAATGGTGAAAGTGTGGTGGTAAGGGATGTTTTGTGGAGATGTCCGTTAGAAATAGAAGGGAAAAACTTTCCGATAAATCTAATGCCAATTCTGATTGGGGATTTTGATATAGTAGTTGGGATGGATTGGTTAGCAGAATTTCAAGCTGAAATTGTGTGCGCTAAGAAACTAATTCGTATACCATCTTCTGAAGGAAACCCTATTGTTATATATGGGGATCGGAGGAAGGGAGAAATGGCGTTCATGACTATGTTGAAGGCGCGCAAATGTGTACAAAAAGGTTGTAAAGCATTCTTGGCATATGTGATTGATGCTAGGATGGAAAAGAAGAAAGTGGAGGATGTGAAGGTAGTGTGCGAGTTTCCTGATGTATTTCCTGAGGAATTGCCAGGCTTACCGCCAGATCGTCAAGTAGAGTTCAGGATAGACTTGATGTCGGGAGCGTCTCCGATTGCTAAGACACCTTATCGCTTGGCTCCATTGGAAGTAAAAGAGATGATGGCTCAGTTGCAAGAACTTTTGGATAAGGGATTTGTGCGACCAAGTTCGTCACCGTGGGGAGCACCAGTCTTGTTCGTTAAGAAGAAAGATGGCTCAATGCGTATGTGTATAGACTATAGAGAGCTGAACAAGGTGACTGTGAAGAATAAATATCCACTTCCCCGAATCGATGACTTATTTGATCAGTTGCAAGGAGCGACTTGCTTTTCAAAGATCGACTTACGTTCGGGTTATCACCAAGTAAGGGTGCAAGAAGGCGATATTCCGAAAACGGCGTTTCGAACTCGTTATGGTCATTACGAATTCCTAGTAATGCCATTCGGTTTGACAAATGCACCGGCGGTATTCATGGATATGATGAATCGGGTGTGCCGACCTTATCTTGACAAATCGGTAATAGTTTTTATCGATGATATTTTGGTGTATTCTAAGAATGAATCGGATCACGAATTTCATCTCCGTGAAGTGTTGGAGACATTAAGAAAAGAGAAGCTTTACGCAAAATTTTCTAAGTGTGATTTCTGGTTGAAAGAGATTCAGTTTTTGGGACATGTGGTTACTCAAGATGGAGTAAAAGTAGATTCTTCGAAGATTGAGGCAGTTATGAAATGGGAACCGCCCAAAAGTCCGAGTGAAATACGAAGCTTCTTAGGATTGGCAGGATATTACAGAAGGTTTATCCAAGATTTCTCGAAGATCGCATCTCCTTTGACAGCTTTGACTCGAAAGAATGTGAACTTTATTTGGTCTGAAGCTCAAGAAGAGGCTTTCCGAGTCCTTCAAAAGAAATTGTGTGAAGCACCTGTTTTATCTTTGCCTGAAGGATCGGAAGATTTTGTGGTGTACAGTGATGCATCTAAATTGGGTTTGGGTTGTGTCTTAATGCAAAGAGGAAAAGTAATAGCCTATGCTTCAAGACAACTCAAGGTGCATGAAAAGAATTACCCCACTCATGACTTAGAATTGGCTGCAGTAGTTTTTGCCTTAAAGCTGTGGCGACACTATCTTTATGGTACCAAATGTACTTTATATACTGATCATAAAAGTTTGAAGTACATTTTTGACCAAAAAGAGTTGAACATGAGGCAACGAAGGTGGTTGGAGCTACTCAAGGATTACGACTGTGAACTGCTTTATCATCCCGGTAAAGCTAATGTCGTTGCTGATGCATTAAGCAGGAAAGAGCGTGGTAAGGGTCTACGAGCAGATTTTGCAAAAATTGACATCGTATCAAGCTTGATTGATCGAATAAAACTCGCGCAAGTCGAAGCATTGAAAGGGGAAAATCTTAAAGATGAAGTGATGGTGAAGCAGAAACAGTTGTTAACTGAAGATAGCCGTGGGGTTAAACTGTTCAATGGGCGAATATGGGTGCCAAAGATCGGTGAGAATAGAAAGTTACTTATGGATGAAGTTCATAAATCTAAGTACTCTATTCATCCCGGAAGCACCAAAATGTATAGAGACCTAAAGCCGCTTTATTGGTGGCCGGTTATGAAGTTGGATGTGGCGCATTATGTGAGAGAATGCACAACTTGTTCATAAGTAAAAGCTCAACATCAATTACCTTATGGTAAATTGCAGCCATTGGAAATACCCAAGTGGAAATGGGAAAAGATCACAATGGATTTCGTGACGAAGTTACCTAGAACTTTGAAAGGTAATAATACGATTTGGGTAATCGTAGATCGATTGACGAAAAGTGCGCATTTCTTGGCAATGCGGGAAACCTCATCAATGGACTCGTTAGCAAAACTTTACATTGATGAAGTGGTTTCACGTCATGGTGTGCCTGTGTCGATAGTTTCTGATAGGGACAGTCGGTTCACGTCACGATTTTGGCAAGCATTGCAAGAAGAACTTGGTACTAGACTGAATCTGAGCACGGCTTATCACCCGCAGACAGATGGTCAAAGCGAAAGGACCATTCAGACTCTAGAAGATATGTTGAGGGCTTGTGTAATCGAATTTGGTGGAAATTGGGACGCACATTTACCGTTAATAGAGTTCGCTTACAACAATAGTTACCATTCTAGTTTGAAGGCAGCACCATTTGAAGCACTCTATGGGAGAAAGTGTAGAACTCCGGCTTGTTGGTTGGAAGCGGGAGAGAAACAGTTCGCTGGCCCGGAAATTGTTCAAGAAACGGCAGACAAAGTCAAGATTATTAGAGAACGATTGAAAGCGGCCCAAGATCGACAAGTGAGTTATGCAAACAAGAAGAGGAAACCAATTGAATTCCAAGTGGGGGAGCGGGTAATGTTAAAAGTATCTCCGTGGAAAGGGCTGATCCGTTTTGGAAAAAGGGGAAAGTTGAGTCCTCGTTTCCTTGGTCCATTTTCTATTTTGGAACGTGTAGGTTTGCAAGCTTACAAGTTAGATTTACCTCCCGAGATGAACGGAATTCACCCGACTTTTCATGTTTGTTATTTGCGTAAGTGTTTTGGTAATGAAGAAAATGTGATACCATTATCGGAAGTAAGAGTGGAGAACAAGCATTGTATAGAAGAACCTGAAGCTATTTTGGAGCGTTTGACTAAGAGAACTCGACGAAAAGAGATCAATATGGTTAAGGTTCAATGGAAACATCACCGTGGAGCTAATATCACTTGGGAGACGGAAGAAAATATGAAGCGACGATACCCACATTTGTTTTCCTAGTCTAAGATTTCGAGGACGAAATCTATTTCAAGTGGGGGAGAATTGTAACACCCGGAAAATCCTCGTAAGTACTAGTAAGTTTAATATTTCATGATATTTCGACTTTTTAGATTATGATTGATATCTTAAGTAATTTTCGTGACTTTGACTTGCTATTTGATAATTCTCGATAGAAATCAGTAAGTTTAATTCTTAAGAAAATTAATGAAAAATAGAAGATAAAGTAGAATATTAGATTTTATGGATTAGTTGGATGGGTAATTTGAATACGAGGCCAACGGTACTTTCCGGGGTAAAATCGGGGTTTTAACGAAGAAGTTACGGCTAAATTAGTGGAAGTTAGGAGTTTTGGCAAACAGAGGCTGGCGCCGATGGGGTGGCGCCGATGCATCGGCGCGGATGATCGGCGCCGAATACCTGACGTGCCAAATAGAGGGTTAAACCCACCCCTTGGTCATTACACTTCTCATTTCTAATTAGAACTCTCAAAAACGAACTCACTCTGCTCCAGACGAATTTCCTTTATCTAACCTAAGGTAATTTCATCTCCTAGTTCTAATTTCAATTCATGTAACAAATAGATGAATCTTACTCCATTAAACATCAATTAGGGCTTGGAATCTTCATATTATCTTGATTGGAGAATTAGGGCTCAAGTCTTCAAGTAAGGTTATACAAATTGAAGATCTAAAGGTGAGTAATCTGTAATTAAATGTTCTTATTATACTTATTTACCAATTCTATTCTTGATGTTGTGTTATTAAGGTAAAATATTGAGTTGTATGTTCTTAATGGTTAAGGTGGAAACAAGATGGGTTTTAAATGAGTTAATATGGTTTAATGGTGTTTATTACTTAGTATGACATGATGAATGTTGATGTAAGAGTTTGGTTTGAGTGTATATATCATCAAAATGTGAAATTGACACGATGGCTTAATAAGCGTCTTAATGATGAACTGGTGGCTTAATGGTCAAAATGGATTTATTCTTGATTTGTAAACATGGTGGTTTATTATTGAATCTAAATGGAATTGGAATTAACACATGTGGATGTATGTGAACTACATGGGTGTAGTATTGATTATGATAAATGGTTAGACCATAGTTAAAGTGCTTAATATGCTTTGAATCTTATTTGGATTAACATATTTGGTATTCATTTAATTGGAGGAGCACCTAGTATGCATCGGAGGATATATTCATACATACCGTGGGGTAAACGTATCTCGTTCATACCTTCGGATACCGTGGGGTTTTCCGTTGTGTAGTGCCTTGTGACAATACCGTGGGGTATCGATCAAGGTATATCTTCGATTATGATGTAACTGGGTAGCGATATGGACCTTCTCCATGGAATCCAATTTGTGAATGTATCGAATTGTTATTCCTACATGCTATGACTATGCCTATTTATGCTATGTGTAAACCTCACTTAGGCTTTAAAAGCCTAACACTTGCTATGTGTTTTATGTGTTACAGATATTAGTGGTTCCGGACTCAAGAAGGTTTAGTGTGGGGTGTGAGCTCGGGATTGATGTTGGAAGGTTAAAGAATTTGAAGATTTGCATTAGAACTTCCCGACATCCTTTTTGGATCTTGGATTGCTATAGTATTGAACAATCAAGCTAGTAGTCTTTTGGTAGTTATACATTAACTAAATGGTTGTATTAATGGTTTGGTAATGATGTTTATGAACACTTTTACTTTAGTAATGTGTACCACTCTTCCGTTTTATGGAAGTTTTTGTTAACCCCTATTTTGGGGTGTTACATATGATCCATCAAGTTGAGTCATAAACAGGGCAGACCTATGACTATGAAGACCTAATGGTACTGAAAATAATCAGGTAACTAGATTAAATCAATAAAACTCTTGTATTAAGATGAGAAATGTAGAAGATTAGAATGAATAACAATTTCTCTCTTGAAGGCCACTCTCTAAAACACACACACACACACTTGGTAGCTATTCTCAAATGACCTCTCCTCACAAACCCTACAATTAGGGTATTTATACCTTTGACCAACACAATACCTATTTTGACTTTGACTAATATTGACTAATTACAATTAGCCCTAAATCTTGGATACATTAGTGTACTAACAATCTCCCCCTATGGATCCAAGATTTAAAAATTATGACAATAGTCTTCAACTCTTTAATCTTCAGATAGACTTTATCTTCAAGAATCCACTTTGGCGATTTTAATCTTCATTAGGCTCTTCCGAAACAAATAATCACAAAGTCTTGAAACACGAACTTTAAATCTGTGTAATGTTGATCAAGGTCTTCAAAACAAAATCTTTTTATCTTCTAATCACTGATCTTTGCAGCTTTGACATTTGGTAAATTTTTTCAGTCTTTGAATTATGAACGGGATTTGAGGTTTAACGGGCTTTGAGCTTTAAGACATTCTTGAATAATCTTTAAGCATGAAATGTCTTTGTATCTTCACACATTTGATCATCTTGATCAAACTGTCTTGAACTTATTTATCGGAAACACTTTATCTTGATCTTCTTTGACTTTGGCAAATATCAACATTAACTCTTGGAAATTGAAATATTCGAATTATCTCCGCCTTTTCTTCTGTTTGATATTTCTCCCCCTTTTTGATGATTGTGAGCATCATGATCATCAAAATCCTTTTCAATATCAACATTCTCTTTAAGTACCAGAAACAATCTCCTCCTTTTGATCTGTTTATCCGTCAATTCCAAAAATGTTTATCCGAATCTTTTCAAATTCAGATAATATACAAGTGGTAACCCTGAAACAACGGATGAATCAGTTGAAATGCCTGTAAGTTGCACAAAGCCACTTAGTACAACGGATGTACTTTGGAAAGGAGCTTTTGGATGTTCACTCCTCCAGGGCTTCCATTCAATCATCGAAAAACACTAAGGAATTTCTATGAACGTTATGACAAGAAAACATATTCCTTGTGTGTACGTGCAAGTGTAGAAATGATTGAAGCAACTTATGCTTGATAATAGTTAGGCTCAAATTGTGTAAACTGTTGAGACAGCAACAAGTTTTCCACGGACTCAATGTGCATGATCGAAGTGCGAAGGTGGGGCAAACTTCCTTCTTTTTCAATATCCAAACCTTTCGAATGAATATTAGATAATGAATATTAGATAATTAATATGAATGCATACTATCCAAACACGAATAATACAAAACTACAAACACTGCCCAAGCACGAATGATATAAAACTATGAATATTAGTGAAATAGAGTAAGGGGCATTTGGTTCGTTTCAAGGAATGAAAATGGAAATGAAAATGAAAATAAAGTAGAATGGAATGATTACTTTTATTCCATTATATTATATTATCGATTTTTCCTTTTATAACTAATGTTAAAAGAAAAAAAATGCTTCCTATAACCAAGAAAAAATTAGGCTCCCGACAACTTCATCTCTATCTATAATCCATCACAATTCACAGAGGACATCTCAGACACATTTTTATAATTAGGTTGGATACTCCTAATTCTATCTTATGCTTTAATCTCCACCACCATCTTCCCCATTTCATCTCTAACCACATGATTGGATTTCTAGGGTTATTTGAAAGCAATTAAAATCGAATTTACTCGATTGACTACCTAAAATCAAGTTTGAGGAACAAAACCCATCGACTACTCAAAATCGAAGATGAGGAATAAACCCAGATGATGAGGAACAAGATCGATACGTGTGTGTAAAAGATCGATTTCGTCTGAATACTGTTAATGCCAAAAATCGCAGAAAAGAACAACTTAAGGTTGATGTGGACTTTTAACAACTAAAGAAACGTATCTCAAGACCAAGCAACACAATCGCAAGGAAAAAGTAAACAGAACAAGAGATTTGGTGACGCGGAAAACCTCAAAACGAGGGAAAAAACCGCGGTTGACTTGTGAGAGTCGACGGTGCACTATAGTCGCCAAACAGGGGCGAAGGTCCTTTTGTAACAGGTGATGTATGTACAACAGATTACAAATAAATGTAAAATAAACTTAGTCGTGTGTAATAGTTGTGTGTCGTACGTAAATCGTGCGAAATAAGATGTCGTCGTGTGGTTCGAGTTGCTGTCGTGCGAAGGAGCTTTAGCGATATTTGTTCGAATGCCTTGCGAATTACTGCGTTTCTGGTGTAGAATTGCTTAGAAAGTAGATGTAACAGAGCGAAATAGCTGGGAGTAGATTTTTTAACAAGTTGAAAATAGATCAAAACTGGATCCCCTTTCGGTTGCAGCACAGGGTCTTTTATAGCTTTCGTTGGCCATTAATGGTGCTTTGATGATTGGTTTTGTAACCGCTGCCGGCTTTGAATGCCATTGATGAGCTGATCGTTACTGACCGTTTGCACCATGAATGCTATTAGACCTGCATTAATGAACAAAAGAAAATGGGTTTGACTGTTAATGGTTAGTATAATCGTACGACCGTCTTAAGTCTCATACGTCGGTCGTACGGAACGTACGACCAGCATGGAGACGTTCGACCGAGCATACATCCACGAATAACTTGTAAGATCGTATCCTAATACAAGGGTGGTCTTGTGGAAATATTATCTGAGTTTTCTAGCGTCGGTCGTGAGGTGTGATTTTCCAAAATTTGAATTTTAGGCGTGAAATTCGAATTTTAAACCTGACGACGGTGTTTCGACACGTGTTGCCTAGGGAGAGGGTCTGGTTGAATTTCAACCATCTTGGTTTGCTTTGGATTGGAGGAAGTGAGGTAGTCGTGACGTCACGACGGCGTGCCAATAGTGAATAGACGTTTAGAGGACAGGTGGCGCCCATCGGCATGATGCATGCAAAAAGGCGTTTGACAGGTGTCGACCATCGAGTGGGTCGACCTGACATGATCTTTGCCATAAATAACGCGACTCTGGGAATCGTTTTGTTTTCACGCTTTCATCAGATCTTTGAGATAGTTTCTTGAGTGAAAAAGTCAGAGGATTTCCAAATTTTGTTCGATCGTTCGAGGTTTTAGACACATAAGGTACGATTTCTTATCCCTCTTCTCATCATGCGACTCAAGTCGATAGCCAAAAAGGCTCCTGTATCTAAGGACCTTATGGAGTTATACGTAGCATATATTTATGTGCCTGATTTCTCCGTCTCCTCCGAGCCGACGAGCCTTTTTCAAGAGAAGGAAAAGGTGGAATCCTTTAGGTTATTGGCGGGTATTCCCGTCGAAATCCGTTTATACACTCCCGACTAACTTAGACCGGCGGTGTGTTTAGGAGGATTTTTCGTCATGTACGAATATCCTTTTAGAATAGGATTCAGATGGCCATTTACTCCTCTGGTTAGGGATTTTTGGGTGTCTTTGACTTGTCTCTTGGTCAGATTATGCCCGAATTTTGGCAAATATTTCAGGAGATTGACTGGATCACCAGTGATTGGGATGTCCCTTTCACGGTGCGTGATCTGTTAACGGCGTTTGATGTGAAGTCGGATGACTATCGTCGTTATAGCCTAACCTCTAAGCTGAGGGGTGGACATACCTTGGTCCCTGATACCCAGGTTCATAATCGTGGGTGGAAGGCCAAATATGTTCTTGGTCGTGTACGGACGCTTGGTCGTATAGACGAGGACACTTCTTGGGTTGCGTCTGGGTGGAATACCAGCGCTATAAATTTTGTTTTGTCGTACATTTTTAGTACTTAGCTTTGTCTTTTGTTAATCCTTTGTCACTTGTTTTTCAGATATCGATTTTGCAAGGTTCGGCCCCGCAGTGGATTCCCAAGAAAAAGTTGCGAGACTTTTTTCTTGTGGGGTCGGAGAGTTATTTGACTCTCCTCGTCGTACGACCGTCAGCACCTCAGAAGTTGAGGAAAGAAGTCAACGTGAGACCTCGTCAAGTAAGTTTTTATCAATTATACGCTTGCTATGAGTCGTACGACGATTTATGACGGCCTTATATATATTTTTTATAGGCAGTTCTGATATGCAGTCTGCTTCGGTCAAGGCGAAGAGAGAAGCTCATATGGCCTTGGCGAAGAAGGCCCAAGAGCTGAAGAGGAAGGATCCTCCGACTTCGGGGTCGGGGGTTGCGAAGAAGACCAAGTCGGTTCCCCCGAGGGAACCATCGTCGACGGGTGGAGAGCCACTGAAGGTCTCCACTCCTGAGAAGGCGAAGACGTCTTCGGAAGTGCCAAGGACGTCGCCGACGCCGCACAGGTCATCCTCCGCGGAGGAGAAGGGGAAAGGTCCTTAGACTGAGGGATCCCCTGAAGTTACGACGGTGAACTTTCCGTTACCGTCAGACTTCTTGCTAGATGGCGTCCTGGATAGGGCGAAGATTTTCCCTAACTTTGAAAAATTTCTCCTACCCTCTTTCAAGAATCGCTATCATGGCGCTACCGTGGACGAGACATGGTCTCACGTCGCAGGCATGACGTTCCTGGTAAGTTTTTCATTTTCATCGTGTGTTTCATCCTCTCTTAGTAAGTCAGGCTTACCCTATGTGTTTTCGTGCGACTACAGGCGTTCCAGGCATTGTTGTGCCTTTTCGGCCAACTGGAAGAGCTCTAGAAGGTTGAACCTTGCATCGCTGGGAAACTCCAGCGAGTGCAAGATGAAGAGTGTAAAGCTCGAGAGGATGAACGGGCGGCTAAGGCCAAGGCGGAGGCTCTCTCCATTCAAGTAGACGACCTCAAGAGTCTCCTAGAGACGTCGTCGATGGAGAAGGAGGAGCTCCAAAATCGTCTCAAGGAGACGTTGGAAAAGGCCTCTGCTTATGAAGCAGAGATGACGACGACTAAGGCATCCCTCGCCGTGCGCGAAAAACAAGTGGGGGAGCTTAAGTTGTCGGTTAAGGCCGCGGAGGCCAAGTCGGGGGCCTTGGAGGAGAAGCTCCTCTCGTTCGAGGCGCTGACCCGTCTGAAGGTCAAGGCGGCGATTATGCGCCGTCACCTGCATGGGAAAAACCCTATAGCTAGCGCAGAGGCCGAGGTCGCGTCCTACCTCGAACACGTCGGGACCGAAGATGATCTCAACCAAGAGGATAGGGTCGACGATACTGACTCTGCAGAGATCATGACGGGTGGTGCGGAAGATGAGGGTGGAGTTAACCAGGGCCCTCAATGACTTTTTGTAATCTGTATTTCGTTATAGGGCGACCGTTGGTGGTCGTGCCTCGCCTTGTATTGTTTTTTTGGAATTAATACAAGTATGTTTTCGCGTATTTTACTTTGTTGCAAATAAACAAAATAAACTAGTACAGATAAGGCGAATGTAGAATCGTACGATACAGTAGTCGGGCGACCGGGCCGTAAATATTTTAAGTATGGAATTCAAGTCATAAGACTTCGGTTATGATACTTAAAGAACACTTGCGGTGATCACAAGACCTGTGTAAGGAAT
The DNA here is from genome assembly GCA_033807775.1 of Saussurea involucrata. Lineage (NCBI taxonomy): Eukaryota > Viridiplantae > Streptophyta > Magnoliopsida > Asterales > Asteraceae > Saussurea > Saussurea involucrata. The sequence continues at coordinate 46,422,216 of CM066323.1, forward strand.
CATTAGATTCCTTTTTGTCACATGTAAGTCTTAGAGACTGGCTTCTCACTGTAAAACCTGTTGCGATTATAAGATATGTGGGCTGAATTGTAAGATTCAGTTTTCGTCGTATGAGTCATGAATTACGGGTCATGACTTCGCCTTCTCACGATATGGATCGTAAGACTGATGTTCGTGCGATCTCGCGAATCTCGCGAATCCTGCAATATAAGGTCCAGGGATGGTCGTTGGTTTGACCAACGACCCTTCGATGCTTAAGTCAGTAATCGTTCGTCAAAGTAAATCGAAAAGATTTAAAATAAGTACTTTTTTAGATGTATTGCGTTCCAACTACGTGGGATATTCTGGTCGTCGAGGGTTTGCAGCCTGTAATCACCCTTCCCGACGACCTCAAATATTCGATAGGGTCCTTCCCACTTAGTGGCAACTTACCCGCGTTTGGTTCCTTAGTGTTCTGGAACACTTGTCGTAAGTCGTAGTCGCCTACCTGAAAGATTTTGGTCTTAACATTCTTATTGAAATGTCGCTCGACGACCTGTCTTTGAGATTCCATCCTGATCAAAGCAGACTCTCTTAACTCTTCAAGAACGTCGAAGTCGTAGCTCAGGTCTACCAGGTTATGATCGACAGATGTATGTCTCGATGTCGGGAGCTGAGTTTCAACAGGTAGAACGGCTTCACAGCCGTAGACTAATGAAAACGGTGTTTGCCCTGTCGACATTTTGGGCATCCTACGATTGGCCCATAGGACCAATGGGAGTTCTTCGACCCACTTCCCTTTTGCGGCGTTAAGTCTTTTCTTGATTGAATTGATGATGACTTTATTGCTTGATTCTGCAAGACCATTAGATTGGGGATAACGTGGGGTTGAGGTCGTAAGTTTGATATTACGATCCTCACAAAATCGTAGTGTACGATCGCTTATGAATTGTGAACCATTGTCGCACACGATTTCGGAAGAGATTCCGAACCTGCATAAGATATTAATCTGGATAAAAGAAATAACTTCTTTGTCCCGAATCTGGGAGTAAGCGGTTGCTTCTATCCATTTAGAAAAATAATCCGTAAGGACTAACAGAAAGACCTTCTGCCCCGGGGCAGGTGGTAGTTTGCCAACGATGTCCATTCCCCACCTCATGAAAGGCCATGGAATTAAGGACGTATGCAATGGTTCGGAGGGTTGGTGAATCATACCTGAATGTCGTTGACATGCGTCACATCCTCGGACATACCTGATGGCATCTTGCCTTAATGTCGGCCAGTAATAGCCTTGTCTCGAAATACGATTTGCAAGGATGCGACCACCTGAGTGGTTGCCACACTCGCCATCGTGCATCTCCTTTAAGATACATTGTACCTGTTCGGAATTGTCGATGCATCTTAGGTTTAGACCCGTCGACGAGCGTCGATAGAGCCTATCACCAATGATTAGATATTTTGATGCTTTGAATCGAATCTTGCGAGCTTCCATTCGATCTTCAGGTAGTTGGTCGTGCCTAAGGTAATTTCTGATGTCAGTCGACCAACTGTCTTCCGTGCTAAGAGCACAAATTTCTTTAGAGTCTTCAATAGACGAGGTCGCTAGATGGATCATGGGAATGGTGTCGAACGACGGCTTATTGAGTGTTGATCCAAGGTTAGCTTGTGCGTCCGCCTAAGTGTTTTGATCTCTGGGAATTTGTTCGATTAAGAACTGATCAAACATTTTGGACTTATCTTTGGCTACTTGGAGGTAGGCCATCATTTTGGAATCTTTGGCTGAAAATTCCCCGCTCATTTGGTTTACGACCAGTAGAGAATCGCTTCTGATGTGGAGCGCGACTGCCCCCAAGTCGCGAGCCATATCCATGCCCACGATCAGGGCTTCGTACTCCGCTTCGTTGTTGGTAGCCTTGAAATTGCATCGTATGGAGTACACCATCTTGCCCCCTTGTGGGGACTTTAAGACGACACCAAGGCCTGCTCCTCTAGAGTTCGAGGAACCGTTGACTTGGAGTACCCAAGTCGTGTCGCTTATAGTTGCCACAGTACAAATTTCGGTTTGCGCTTCTTTTTCCAGTTCAGGACTGAAGTCAGCGACGGAATCAGCCAAGACCTGCGATTTTATTGCTGTACGAGGTTTAAAGTCGATGTCCTAGCTACTGAGGTATATGCTCCATTTTGCTAGTCGTCTGGATAGCTCGGGCTTCCTTAGAATCGACTTAAGGGGAAAGCTCGTCACGACCGTAATGGGATGGGATTCAAAGTAATGTCGTAACTTCTTTGCCGTTATCACTAGTGACAAAAGTAAATTTTTCATGGATGTATATCGGGTTTCTGCGTCCAACAAAGATTTACTGACGTAGTAAATCGGCATTTACTGCCTGTCGTCCTCTCTAGTTAAGACGGCACTTACAGAGTGAGGACTTACGGTGAGGTACAGTTGTAGGACCTCGTGTTCTTCTGGCTTTGAAAGTAATGGCGGGACGACCATATATTCTTTCAATCGTTGTAATGCTTGCTCGTGATCGTCCGTCCAATCGAAGCCTTTGTTCTTTCTTAAGACATTATAGAATAGACGGCATTTATCCGACGATCGTGAGATAAAGCGATTCAGGGCGGCCACACGACCCGTGAGTCGTTGGACCTCCTTGAAGTTTCTGGGCGACTTGATGTTCATCAAAGCCTTGATTTGATCCGGGTTGGCCTCTATGCCACGTCGCGTGACCATATAGCCTAGGAATTTCGCTATGCTTACCCCGAAGGAGCATTTCGTAGGATTCAGTTTCATCTTATATTTTCGCAGGATGTCGAAGGATTCTTTCAGATGAGAGATATGATCGGTCGCCTTTTTGGACTTGACAAGTATGTCGTCAATGTAGACCTGCATGGTGTCGCCAAGATGTTCTTTGAACATCCTGTTAACCAATCGTTGGTAGGTCGACCCCGCATTCTTCAAACCAAAAGGCATGACTTTGTAGCAATAGATGCCTTTGTCTGTCATGAAGGCAGTCTTCTCTTGGTCTTCGCTGTGCATCAAGATCTGATTGTACCCAGAATAGGCGTCCATGAACGTCAGGAGTTCATGTACCGCGGTCGCGTCGACCATAGCGTCGATGTGAGGTAACAGGAACGGGTCTTTAGGACAGGTCCTATTGAGGTCTGTGAAGTCGATGCAAACTCGCCATTTCCCGTTCTTCTTTTGCACGACCACGACATTGGCTAACCAGTCGGGGTATTTTACTTCCCTGATCTTCCCAGTCTTAAGCAAATTATCGACCTCGTCGTTAATTACTTTGTTTCGCTCAGGAGCGAACTTTCGACACTTTTGCTTTACAGGTTTAAAAGACGGGTCGACATTCAGCTTGTGAGATATGACATCGGGGTCTATGCCCACAATGTCTTCGTGCGTCCAAGCGAAACAGTTAGCATATTCCTGCAAAAAGGAGATTAGTTGACTTTTTATGGCAGGGTCTAATGATGCCCCCATGAAGACAATCTGATCAGGCTTGCTCTGATCCAGGATGACTTCTTCCAAACTGTAGTCATTGGAAGATTCAGGGGTGTCCTGGATCTGAAGCTACTACGCCGTAGGATCTGATTGGGCTGCCATTATCCTGGAATCAACAAAAACTTCGCAAAACCGTTAGAGCGATATATGCGTTGGCTTGAGATTTTCTCTAGATGGGGTCCCACGGATGGCGCCAAACTATTAATGCCAAAAATCGCCCAAAAGAACAACTTAAGGTTGATGTGGACTTTTAACAACTAAAGAAACGTATCTCAAGACCAAGCAACACATTCGCAAGGAAAAAGTAAACAGAACAAGAGATTTGGTGACGCGGAAATCCCCAAAACGAGGGAAAAAACTGCGGTCGACTTGTGAGAGTCGACGGTGCACTATAGCCGCCAAACAGGGGCGAAAGTCCTTTTGTAACAGGTGATGTATGTACAACAGATTACAAATAAATGTAAAATAAACTTAGTCGTGTGTAATAGTTGTGTGTCGTGCGTAACTCGTGCGAAATAAGATGTCATCGTGTGGTTCAAGCTGCTGTCGTGCGAAGGAGCTTCAGTGATATTTGTTCGAATGCCTTGCGAATTACTGCGTTTCTGGTGTAGAATTGCTTAGAAAGTAGATGTAGCAGAGTGAAATAGCTAGGAGTAGATTTTTTAACAGGTTGAAAATAGATCAAAACTGGATCCCCTTTCGGTTGCAGCACAGGGTCTTTTATAGCTTTCGTTGGCCATTAATGGTGCTTTGATGATTGGTTTTGTAACCGCTGTCGGCTTTGAATGCCATTGATGAGCTGATCGTTACTGACCGTTTGCACCATGAATGCTATTAGATCTGCATTAATGAACAAAAGAAAACGGGTTTGACTGTTAACGGTTAGTATAATCGTACGACCGTCTTTAGTCTCATACGTCGGTCGTACGGAACGTACGACCAGCATGGAGACGTACGACCGAGCATACGTCCGCGAATAACTTGTAAGAACATATCCTAATACAAGGGTGGTCTTGTGGAAATATTATCTGAGTTTTCTAGCGTCGGCCGTGAGGTGTGATTTTTCACCCAAACAAATATTAAATAGAGAAGATGGTTAGAAGATCGATTGGTTAGGAATTCAATTTTGTTAATGTATTGAGCGAACATGGTCGGAGCTTGAAAAGATTGATCGAGGTATTAATTTGATTCCCTATAATTTGTAGTGGAATGGTTTTTACACCTTTCTATTATAATGATTGATTAGATTACTTCTAACCAGACATCATCAATCATTTCATTTTCATTCCCTTCTTGAACCAAACTACTACAATGGATATCATTCCCATTCATTACCTCTTAATACCTCCAACCAAACACCCCCTAATATGTTTTCATGATTCCGGAGCAGGTGTCGGTGAGGTAAAGGCGATTGGGGCAATGGTGAATCTAGCGATCTTCTCCATAATAATTTTCATTTGTTCTTGAATTTTTTCGTTGTACTTGTTGTTGTACATGCTACTCAAAGTGTAACACCTTTACTTTTATCTTAATTGAAGAAATGTTGAACAGGGGGAAATCAGTAAAGAAAGAACCAATTATGGAGTATGGCTATAGTGCCATGCAGTTGTGACATCTGTCACAATAGCACCAATGGTACTGAAATGACGTGGATTTTTTATAATTTACAAAATTATTATTGCTTTAATTTAACCTTGATTGGCTGAGGTGTAAGGTCCTGATTACTTCTCGTCTTTTCGCATTTTGACCGTCTTCTCGTATGATCCTCCCTCTCTCCCTCTCTCTCTCTGTCTCTCTTTCTCTCTGTCTCTCTCTCTCTCTCTATCTACTTGTGTGTATATATATATATTGAGAGAGAGAGAGAGGTGGGTTCATACGAGAACGCTAACTATTTAAGAAAACAAGAAAACGTCATTAATTTACAAAACCATATATGATTCACGTACAAAATCATATATGATTCATGCGACTTTGGCTCGCGACAAGTCGCGGCCAAAGTCGCACGCGTCTAGTTTTTGCAGTTAGTGTAAAAGCACATGTGATTTTATAGATGTTTTTTTGTTTTTCTTGTTTTTTTAAATGGTTAGCGTTCTCGTTAGAACCTTCATATATATATATATATATATATATATATATATATATATATATAGGGGTGGGTTCAAATGTGAACCCAAATTAAATTGTGAACATGAGGACAAGTCACAACCATTGATTAAGATTTGGAAAACTAATCAATGGTTAAAACTTAATGAAACGGAAATTTTAATCAGGGCCTATCATCTTTGACTTTTTATTTTCTTTTTTAATTAAAAAACTTTTACCCCCTTAAAGTTTAAAATAATTTATCTTAAAAATTACTAATATTTTAATCAAACAAATTACATCAAAAAAACGAGAATTTCGTGCTCTTCGATATGACATCCATCTTGATATAGTTTTTTTCTTCATTTTAACCGTTTTTACGTGAAATGCTATGTATGTGTTATATTCAGTATGAATATGTATGCATGTTTCCTGGTGTCCATATTCAATACGAATAACAAAGGAGAACGTTCATTCACTATTCATGACGAATAACACAGTATTCAAAATGAATAATACAACATTCAGGATGAATAATACACGAATTTTTGATTCATGTATTATTAAACATGAATCATGTATTATTCACCTTGAATGTTGTATCATTCATCCTAAATGATACATTATTCATGATGAATAATATATGAATGACCCGTGAAGGTGTGAACACATGACGCACTCTCTTTTGTTTTCCGATTCACATCCGAGACATGGTTTTATTCTTTATGAATATGTATGCACATCTCCAGGTGTCCACATTCAGTATGAATAACAAAGGTGAACGTTCATTCACTATTCATGATGAATAATACAATATTCAGGATGAATAATACAATATTCAGTATGAATAATACAACATTCAGGATGAATGATACACGAATTCATGAATCGTGTATTATTCACCCTGAATGATGTATTATTCATACTGAATGATACATTATTCATGAAGAATAATACATGAGTGACCCGTGAAGGTGTGGAGACGTGACACACTCTCTTTCGTTATTCGGTTCACAATCGAAACACGATAGGTTCCCTATTCATCTCGATGTGTGTTGGGTTACGGTAATGAAGAACACGATGCCTTAGGACGTTGAAGAATGTGTTGTAGAAGGTGAAGTCGAGTTACGGATCTACGGTGTCGAGATGTTGTAAACACTTGAACGTACATAAATATTCATAATGAATATAACACATATATGACATTTCACGTAAAACGGTTAAAACCACAACAAAAACTATATCGAGATGGATGTCATATCGAAGAGCATGAAATTCTCGTTTTTTGATGTAATTTGTTTGATTAAAATATTAGTAATTTTTAAGATAATTTATTTTAAACTTTAAGGGAGGTAAAAGTTTTTAATTAAAAAAGAAAATAAAAAATCAAATATGGTAGGCTTGAGTTTAAATTATTTTCCCTTTTTACCCCTAATCACCTTAATTAATAATATTAAAAACTCTATTTAATATGAGTTATTGGATCAATAGAGATAGAAGGACCAAGATTCGTCCTCACGTTCACAATTGAATTTGAGTTCACATTTGAACTTTCCTCTCTCTATTTCTCTCTCTCTCTCTCTCTCTCTCTCTCTCTCTCTATATATATATATATATATATATAAATATATATACAAATATAGATATAGATATATGTTGACTGATGACAAATGTACGATCATTAATATTCGATACTACACATCTCGACCCCAAATGACTCATTATAACCAATAAGATACTTTAGTAATTAATTATAATGCAGAACTTTGTTGTTTTTCGATAGATCCCAAAAACAAATTATTTACATTTTACTATATTAAAATTTTAACTTGCCACAAATCAATCATTTAATTTCAGATTAAGTATTCGACGAATTTTCAACTGTTCTAAATTAACTTTTGTGACGGAGTTTTGACAGAATTAAAAATAAGAGTAAACTGCAATTTTGGTCCCTGTGGTATGTTGTTTGGCTCACCTTTGGTCCCTAGAAAATTTTTATTGCAAGAAAAACCCTGTGGTATATAAAAGTGCTCGATTTTGGTCCCTGAGGAGTAACACCGTTAATTGCAGCTGTTAAATGCCCCCCATGTGCCTTACACATGAAGGCAATTTGGTCCTTTTACTTTATTTCTATGTTTTTCACTAAAGACAAAACGACAAGGACTAAATTGCAATTACTATATACTATATTATATATAATATTATAATATATTAATTATTATATATGTATATATTAATTTGATCGTGATCTTCATCCCACCACCACACCCACCAAACCATAATTTCTCCTTCTACTTTGTTCCTGCAGCCACCACCACCACCCACCACCACCACCGCACACACCACCGCCGCCGCCATCTGCTGCTGCCGCCACCACCGTAACCACCACCACCTCCGCCTTCCTCTTCTCTCCTCTCCGTTCGATTTTCAGATCAGCGCCGCCACCACCACCGCACACACCACCACCGTAACCACAACCCACCGCCGCCATCTGCTGCTGCCGCAACCACCACCGTAACCACCACCACGAGTAAACTGCAAGAAACCCACCCCTCCCCTTGAACCCCTTCGTTTCCGGCGATAAATGCTCCCCCTTCGTTCCCGACGATAAAAAACCCACCCCTCCCCTTCGTTTCCGGCAAGAAACCCCTCCCCTTGGGTTTCGATTTTGAACCTGGATTTTTGTTTTGGGTTTCAATCATTGAGATGGAGGTCGTAGAACAGTGGGAAGCAACACATATAGTAGAAGTCGGTGGTCGGTTGCCGGAGATGAGGGGTTTGGGCTGGATCGCAGCAACTGTGAATCTTGTAATTTTCTCTTATTTTCAAACCCCTTTTCGTTACAGAGAAACCCATTGGACACCACAATGGAGTTTACTTTTGTTGAAGGGTAAATAGATAAAACATGAGTTTGCAACACTTCTTGACCTGCAACATTTCTTGACCTGCAATCAACTGGTAAAAAAAAACCCAGATATTTAAGAAAGAAGAACAAGAAGAAGGAAAACAGAGGATGGTGTTGGATTTAAAGCTTACCAGAAACAGAGAGGATGAAGAGAGGAAGAAGAAAACGATGGGTTTGAAGAAGATGATGGGTTCATGTGGGTCTCGTTGGAGAAGACAATACATATATATATATATATATATATATATATATATATATATATATATATATATATATATATATATATATAATATTTGTTAAATATTAATTGTTGAAATTATGTTTTGGGTTCTTCCCAAAATGGGTTGGATATACAGTCCCTATGGTTTTTGTCTTTTGTGAAAAAGAAAAGAAAAAAAGTAAAAGGACCAAAATGCCCTCATGAGCAAGTCACATGGGGGTTTTAACAGAGGCAATCTAACGGTGTTAGTCACGAGGGACTAAAACCGAGCACTTTTGCATACCATAGGGTTTTCTTGCAATAAAAATTTTCTAGGGACCAAAGGTGAGCTAAACAACATACCACAGGGACCAAAATTGCAGTTTACTCTAAAAATAAATTATTACATTATTACATTATGGATGGATTGTCGACGGACTCTATCAACAGATTTGAAAATAATAATAGTTTTTTGACTAATTTTCGACCGGTTCCAAAATTTGGACGGATTCAAAAAATTTCGACGAACACAATTTTCATCAAGAACCGTGGGAAAATCCATCTAATATTTTGTTTAATGGATATCGACCAAATTTGAGCATCTCTATTGCCACTCGCCGATAAATTGTGCAATACTCCTTTATGAATTGCTATATGAATATGGAACATTAATACATCATAACAACGAATGGGAAAGAAACGGGACTAATTTTTTTTTGTAATCACAATTTGCGTTTTGCATGGGACTAAATTTTTTTGTAATCACAATCCATCCATAATGTAGTAAATACAACATTCCATTATTCACTCCCTCATATTAATACCTAAAAAACACAACAAGTGTTCCTGATCCTCGCGGACCTTGTCAATAACACGGCCATCGCTGGGATTGCTTGAGAGCCGTTTTACTGCAAGGCCTCATGTCCATGGTAGCTCCACTATTTTCTCCTTTAATTAATTGTTATAATCTTTATCCCAGGGTTCTCATAATCCAACTTCTTCTTTGACGTTTCTAGACTTTTGGTTGTGTGATCTCTTTTTGGGTAATGTGTAGCTAGACCCATGTGCCACACATTTGTAGGTTTATCTTTTGCCTCTTGTACCAACACTGTCTTCTGCTCGTATTTTGGTGCCTGGTTCCTATTGTTGGAATTCATTTGTGGTACTGCAGTTAGTGTGGCTCGAAATCTCGGTGTAAAAAGTAATGGGGTTGGTGGTGGGGGTTGATGAGGTTGTGGGCTTGGTGATCGTTGTGGGTGACCAATTATGTGGGGTAACCGTGACCATGGAAGGGTTGGAGCTTCTTGGTGGGCAGCCATTGGTAAAATAATAAGATGAAATGGTTGATTGATTAATGCAGAAAATTTGAGAGGCAACGATGATGTTTATATGGACTAGAAAACAAAAACAAAAACATGATAAACAAGGCCTATTGGAATTAGATTCCAAGAGGATTTGTCTCCCACCGATTAATTACTGTTGCACGGTATCTTAACATATGATGTGGTTCAATGCATTTTCAATTCTTCACCCCAAAAATTTATTGTTTGGAAGGTGAGCATTCTTTCTATTTCTACAAGGTGTTGTCATCAATATTCACTCTTGTTTCCTTAATGTTTTTGCATATATATATATATATATATGATACATTATAACAAAATTGTTTTATTATATAAGACGTCATATATATTTAGTTCTCATAGTACATAGTTTTATAGTGATTAACTTATTAAACCAAAACAATTATGTCTCATGTTTAAATGTGTTATAGTAAGATATATGATGATTTTTAACGTTTATAACAAGTTTTTCAAGGACATTTTTAAATAAATCGTTGTATTAGTATCACTACTAAACGAAAGACTTTTACCTACGAATTTTTCCCTGAGAAATCTGTCGCTAAAAAGTGATTCATCACAAAACCGTCAGAAAAGTTGGTGGGGGGATTTTTGGTGGGTAATGCAAATCAGTGACAGATTACCCAGGGATTTTCTGGGTGATCCATGGGTATTTTCTTGAAAACATCGAATTCTACAAAATCATTGGGCTTTTCTGGGTGATCCTTGGGTAATCACCGACGGAAATTTCTCTGGATACAAATTTTGTGGGTAAAAGTCATTTATTTTGTAGTGTATGTTAGTATTTATATATGCAGTTATAATTCGGAAAACATTTTTAAAAATGGTGAAATTGGAGAAATAAGTAGGGGGTGCAATGCTTCTTTTTTCACAATACTTACGGTCGATAGCTCGAGTCCCCCGCTACGGCTCACACGGTCATCAAGTTCAACCACTCACGGTTTGTACCTTGAATCCTCCGCTAAGGTTTACACAGTCATCGAGTTCAACTACCCACGATCTATACCTCGAGTCTCCCGCTAACCCTAAATATTTCTAGTTCCAAAATAGGGATAAAGTTCCCATTTAAACCAACTGACTAACTCCTATGCTTATGGATCCATTGCATTACAACCTAAAACATTACATGACTCCAAACGAATGAACTAACGCATTCAAACATGTAATTCCCAAATAAGATGCAATACATGCAAATCATAACCAAGGCTCTACATTGAGCTATCAAAATCGAACAAATGTCCCCAAGACCCAACAGAGTCAAAAACTGAGCCACAAGCTCAAAAGATCAAATGACCATTTATTAAAAGTCAACAAATGCAATTTAAAGGTACTTAACCCATATTATGAAAATACATGCTCCAAAGGCATGACTAACTCAAAACCCCTTCATTGACATTTTCCAAATGAAATCAGACCATTTATGTACCCAAATACTTTATAACTCGATAACGTATATCTTTCACAATAGATTATAAAACCAAAAGCATCAAGAGTGCATAAATGTCAAATGATATTCGTTTATGAGATAGAGCACCCAAAAGGCATACTCTCAAAAGTTATTTACTAAAGTTTCCAAAAACTCAACGATAGGCATCTCATGAGATTTACAAGAATGAGACGCACTAATATGCAAACTCATTAAAAGACTCACTCATACATATTTTCAAAACGTCCCGTAACTTAAACATTACATATTTCCAACAAACACTAAAAGTGCATTTTTATCAAATAACCCTCATTTATACAATAACTCATCAAAACACTACCATTTATTATTTATTTATCAAGTTACCCAAAAATCCCAAATGTGTGTGTTTTACAAGATTTGTATAGATCAACACTTCAAATAATCAAAATCCACCAAATAACTCGAAAATTGATAATTTCATGTAAAACACATAAATACTTTAAAATAAACATTTTTGGCATGTACAACGTTTTCACAAATCAACTTAAACTTAACTTGCTAGGTTTAGGCTAAATCTAGATTTTTCCCCAAACTGTAAAAATGTGATCTCACGGTCTCACGAAAACATGTTGGTCTCACGTGAACTGAACCCTATATATATATATATATATATATATATATATATATATATATATAGGCCAAGACTATTTTACAAACCAATGAAATCTAACAAACTGTACAAACTCTTGTTTTCAATGTGTAATTGAATGAAATTGTTTCATGAAAGTGTTTCATATAATTCTTTTTTTGATGAAACTGTTTCATATATTTTTGTTTCTATCTAACAATGAAATTGTTTCATTATTTCTCACCTTGATGAAATTTGTTTCATATATTGTTGATGAAATTGTTTCATGTATTATTGACTAATCAACCCCCATAATAAAGAAAAAGTGATGAAAAAGAAAAAATATGATTGGTTGAACGTGATTTGTACGGTTTGTTAGATTTCACTGGTTTGTAAAATAACCGACCCCTATATATATATATATAAGTCCAAATATTTAGATAAATAGAGAAGTGATCTTGGCCATTTATTCGGTCAAGATCAGTTATAATTGGTCAAAAGTTGCGGCTTTGACTGGTCAAAAGTTGCGGTTGTTCCAAAAATAGAAGGGCAATTTCGTAACTTTTACAAAAATCGCGGGCTGGGTTCATATATGAATCTGTGTGATTCACATATGAACTATACGTTCATATATGAACCTTTGTAATTCACATATAAACTCTTTATAACTAATTCATATACGAATCTTGTGATTCATATATGAACCTTTGTGTTTCATATACAAAACTAATTAACTGTAGGTTCATATATGAATCAACTGAACCAATTAATTGATTCATATATGAATCAATTGAACCAATTAATTGATTCATATATGAATCTTTGTGTTCATATATGAACCTTTGTGATTCATATATGAATTTTTTTAACTAATTCATATATGAACCTTTGTGTTCACATATGAATCTTTGTGATTCATATATGAAATTTTTTAACTACTTCTCATATGAACAAACTAACTGATTCATATATGAATCACAAAGGTTCATATATGAATTAGTTAAAAAGAGTTTATATGTGAATTACAAATGTTCATATATGAACGTATAGTTCATATGTGAATCACACAGATTCATATATGAACTCAGCCCGTGTATTACTTACGAAACTACCCCTCTATCTTGTGCAGACCACGCGATTAATTATCCGCTGCTTCTCGGTCAAAGTCGTCGATCTTGGCCGAATAAATGGCCAAAATCACTTCTCTATTTCTCTAAATATTTGGACTTCTCTATTGAACCCTTCCCTATATATATATATATATATATATATATATATATGTCTTAGGGGCATTGTTTTGCTTTCGCTATGGACATCCGGAATCTTAGGACCGGCCCTTCATCAATCATCATGCTAAAGGTGCATTTGGGAAAGTTGGAGCCATCTTCATTAAGTGATTACGTCGGTAATCTATCGCTACTTTTTAAAATAACTAAAAAATCATTTTCGGAATTACCTGTGTGTGTATTACTACGTGTGTGTATTACTGTAGAATGTAGATCACAATTTAATTTTTAAAATTCAACAAATTAAAAAATATTATTTTTTTCAAAATGTACTAGCAGATTGTGCCTGCGGAATCTGCCGGAAATGTCATATTTTAGTAGTAAAGTTGTTTATTTGCCCCACAAATTAAGGTGAATACTGACAAAATTTACAAACGATGAAGTTGTCCCAGTTGACTATGTACGTTGATCAACAACATAATTTAGTGATTGATTTTTCCAACTATAATTAACAAACGGGTCACAGATGGTTTTCATTTAGGTGGTTAACATGCTTAACCACCGACAAATTACCAACATACTAAAATAACATGGATTGGAAAAAGTATCAAAAAGATCAATTTTACGACTTCTCTATCCAAGAGGACATATATAAGAATCATTTGAAAAGATGCATAAACTTCAAGTATTCAACTTGCAAATATATATGCTCAATCAAACATGTGTGTATATATAGAATGTATGTGCGTGTATATATAGTATGTGTTATGTGTGTGTGCATGGAACTAATTCAACTTCCTAGTAATCGCTATGCTACACAACATTTGAATTCATCCATAATGTTGTAAATAAAACATTGACTTTATTCACCCTCTCCCTATAATGCCTACAAAAGACAACAAGTTACTGCAGATGATGTTTTTTCTGGTGAATGTTTGACAGTTTTCGGAGGACAAGATGTTGGGGCGGGTGCACGAGTGATGATTGGGACGTGGCCGCTTCTTTATATTGTGTGTCCTTTAATTGGAACCATAGGTGAAGATGATGGGGCTGCCGTAACTTTAGCTACTAACCGTTGTGGTTCACTTGGCAGTGATGGTGGTGCAACAGTGTTAGTCATTGCAAGAGGAGGTGGTGTAGCTGATGTGGCTCGAAATCTCGGTGTAAAAATTACTTGGCTTGGTGGTGACAGTGGTGGGGCTTGATGAGGATGTGGGATTGGTGATGGCAACGGGTGACCGATGTGGGGTAACCGTGACCATGGAAGGGTTGGAGCTCCTTGGGGGGCTGCCATTGCCAAAGTGGTAAAATAATAGGATCAAATTGTTGATCGACGCAGAAAATCGCAACGGCGATGTTTATACTGAATAGAAAACAAAACATGAAAAACAGGAATTAGATTCCAAGAAGGTTCATCGCCCATTTTTATTCTTTCAATTCATTAACAAAATATATGATGACATTTATAAAAAGATACAGCAAATCAATCAACTTTATTTCAGTTCCCATTTGCATAATTACATTATGATCATGTTCCCTCGTTGATTCTTGCATGGGATTAAATAGTTATTTAACTATATTTCATCAACTAATGTGTTATTCCTTTTGGTAGTAACTAAAAGTTGTGTTTTTACTGCTTCGTGTTTCAGGGTCTTTGGCCTTGGATCATTCTTACTCTTTTGTAGGCTAACATGGTTTCAATTGGCATCTCTCTGATTTTGCAATGTGCAAATTATTGACAATCTTCAAGTGGTATGTTGAAGAGTATACTGATTCAGGGAGAATTCGAGAGTTAATAAAGGTTTTCACAAATAATTGAAAAACGATAAATGAGCTCGAAAAAGAAAACGAGCCCGAAATAGGCTCGTAATTTGGCATCGAAGAAGGATCAAACAACCCTTACCGGTAGTTACACCGAGACTTAAGTCCCAATACAAGTACCGATGACTACCGGATAGATTTCCTTCTTTATTTTAAATTATTTTAAGTTAGGATAGATATTATTGGTTTTAATTATTATTTATTTATTTTATAACTAGATTATTATTTAGTTTCCTTTTATTAATTATTTAAATAGTTCTCTAGTTGGTTTAGGATTAGGATTAGATTTGAATTTAATTCATAGTTATCTCTTAGTTATTCTAAGACTATAAATAGGGTTGTTAGGTTTTATTGTTGATAAGTTTTAATTATTCAATAAACTTTACGTTTTTAAGAGTTTTCTCTTAATTTTTCGAGTATTATGTTTCATAATCTCGTTATCAAAAGGGATTTAGACGCTTGTCGATCATTCCGCAAACCTACGTTGCGTCATATACTGACACGGTAATAAGTCACTTGATTGTTAATAAGTCACTTGATTCAGATTTTATCGTAAATGGTTATTGGTTGCGTTTATGACTTTGCCATATTCTAGATTCAGATTTTATCGTAAATGCACCTCCTAGCTATGTCATTACAATAAAATTGAGTTTATAGGATGCCAATAATGTTCATGTGTCTTAATAAACCATTTTATAAAACTTAAGTTTACCAATTAACAATAATTAATACATGTTATCTAAAAGTGTTATAATAAATATTTTAGGACATTTTATAAGTATATCGTTGTATAAGATATTTTGATGGTACACTATTGAGAAATGTCCTATAAACACATATTTTTAGAAGACATTTGTTTTTATAAACGATTTTTCATATATCGTCTTATAAAATAGCTAATACGACACTTTAGTTTAAAAATGTTTTAAAAATTATGTATAACACTTTATTATTGTCATTTAAATGAAGTCTTATAAAACAACCTATTAGGATAACAAAAAGGGAAATTAATTAAAATACCCCAAGTTTAACTTTGACTTACCAAAATGCCACAAATCTCTTTCAGTTTGCCAAAATGCCATTTTTTCCCGCGATGGAAGCCCGCGATCGCGGGACAGGGACCATTTCTGACACTTTTTGAAACTTGCAGGGACCATTTATTGAAATGTTACACTTTCAACCCCTATACTTATTTACTAACTTTACTTTATACATTTTACTTTCATAATTTAATTTTACATTTAACACATATAATCGTTTATTAACTAAAATACGTTAAAAATACGTTTTAATTTTAACAAGTTACACCATTATAATCGTCTCTTCGATACGTTCGAAATGAGTCTAATCTTGAATTTTTTTGGATTTATATATTTTAATATATATCATATACACTACATAAAAAAATTATATTTAAAAATCATACCCTTATAGTTAATTATTTAATTTATGGTACATCTCTTATTTTTTTTTCAATTTTTTTTACACTCCTATCGCATTAACATAATAATCATATATTAACTAATTCATTAAATCGTTTTAAATTATTATTATTTGAATGTGTTTATAGATATCGTGAATGGCAATAGGAGAAGGTTTCACCAGAAGAATATGAAATGGGGTTTTGACAAGTTGGTATCACTGGACTCATTTAAGAATTGTGAAAATGGGTATTTGGCGAACGATGATTCATGTGTGTTTGAAGCTGAAGTATTTGCAGTTACAGAGTATGCACAAAAGGATCGATGTCTGTCCACCACACTCCGCCAATTTTTAATACTTACACTTGAACCATCGATAATAAAATAAATAAAACGTATTTTAACTATAAGAGTACCATAAATTAAAGCTTTTTACTATAAGAAAATGAATTTTAAATATAAAAAATATTTTTATGTAGTGTATATGATATATATTAAAATATATAAATCCAAAAATATTCAATGTTGGGCTCATTTCGAACGTATCGAAAAGACGATTATAATGGTGTAACTTGTTAAAATTAAAACGTATTTTTTTAACGTATTATAGTTAATAAACGATTATATGTGTTAAATGTAAAATTAAAATTATGAAAGTAAAAGGTATAAAGTAAAGTAAGTAAATAAGTATAAGGCCATCCGTACCCCATTCGGGATGGGGCTCGGGATGGCTGCGGGATGGTTGGGGATGGGCTACGGCCCTTGCGGTATCAGCGGGGCGGGATGGAATCCGGGTTCCCCATCCCGGTTCATCCCGAAGGGTTTTTAAAAAAAAATTATTTAATTTAATTTTTAAAAATCATGCCGTTGAACGGCTCTTTGTAAAAAAAAATTCTCAATTTAATCCCATTATATATTTAACCCTCAACCTCTTATTTCTCACACCTCTCAAACTCTCTAAAATTCTCTCAACCTCTTATTTCTCACACCTCTCAAACTCTCTCAAATTCTCTCAACCTCTTATTTCTCACACCTCTCAAACTCTCTCAAACACTCTTCCATTCTCTATATTTTAAACAATATGGATTCGCCACAACCCGGTTCACCAACCGCATCATCATCATCCGTAGACACCGACGAGTTGTTGAATCTACAAAGGGAAATTTTTCGACAGACTGCACAATCGCTGTATGGTAGCACCGCCTCATCGTCAACAAGAGAGAGGGCCGCAAACATTGAAAGAGGTCGAGTAACTGCAAACGAGCGGCTTATGCGGGACTACTTTGGCGTCAACCCGATTTATACACCGGATATGTTTAGGCGGCGGTTCAGGATGAGCAGACAACTATTCGAACGAATAGTTGAAGATTTAGAAGTAGGGTATCGGTATTTTAGACTTCGGTTTGACGGGTTAGGCAAACAAGGTTTTTCTCCGATACAAAAGTGTACTTCCGCTATTCGGCAATTGGCGTATGGAGTAGCTGCTGACGCACTTGACGAGTACATCCGTATGGGAGAGAAAACGTCACGAGATTGTCTGTACAAATTCTGCACAGGTATTATTGAACTGTATGGTCAAAAATATTTACGCAAGCCTACTTTTATTGATATTCAGAAGTTGTACGCCACGCATGAAGCTAAACACGGATTTCCCGGCATGCTCGGCAGCATAGACTGTACTCATTGGGCGTGGGCAAATTGTCCGGTAGCATGGCGAGGTCAATTGATGAGAGGTGATCATGAGCACCCGACAATCATGCTAGAAGTAGTGGCCTCTCAAGATCTATGGATCTGGCACGCATACTTTGGTGTTGCCGGTTCCAACAACGACATCAATGTTCTCAATCAGTCGCCCATCTTCAATGATGTATATGATGGAAAAGCACCCGAGTGCCCTTTTGAGGTGAATGGAGCCACCTACAAGCACGGATATTATCTAACGGATGGGATATATACGGAATGGGCTACTTTCGTAAAATCATTTACGTGCCCACAAGACCTTAAACGACAAAAGTTCAAGTCCGCGCAAGAATCCGCACGTAAAGATGTTGAACGAGCTTTTGGCGTGCTTAAACAACGTTGGCATATACTTCATAACCCGGCACGTTGATGGGAACCGACAATATTGAGAAACATTATGTACGCTTGTGTCATATTACACAATATGATACTCGAAGACGAAAACCATGCTATTTGTGGTGACGTGGAAAACGACTTTTTCACGAATGATATCGAAAGCCAAATCAGTGAGACACAACGCGCGGCAAATGTTCGAGAAGTCATAAACCGGGACACTCATAATAACCTTCGGTCGGATTTGGTCGAACATATTTGGCGTATCCAAGTTCCCAACAATGACGACGAGTAGATTTTTAAATTTATTTTGTAATTTTTATTTTTAATGAATGATATGAATTTTAATTTTTATTATTTATCTTATTTTTATTTATTAAAAAATATATAAATATTTTTATTTTGTTAAATAATTAAATGTATAAATAAAAGAATTAAAATAAATGAGTTGGCAAAAGGGTTTGAGGGAATGGGATAAGGGTGTTTAGGGATTGTTAGAGCACCCACATAGCCTTGCAAATTGAATTGCAAATTGAATTGCAAATGAAATAGTGCATGCCACGTATGAAAGCAATTGCAATATTTGCAATTGCTATTGCAAGCCACATCACCCAATATATTCATTTTCTATTGATTTAAATACATTAAATTATAATATTTAATAAATAATATATTAAATGGTTATTAAAAATAATAAACTTTATAAATATTAATATAAATTTATTTTTTATTTTAATTAACATTAAATTAAAATAAATTATTAATATGAATTTATTTTTAATTATTTTATATATTATGTTATATTAATTAAAAAATAAAATATATATAATAATTTATAAAGTAATTAATAAATGTTATAGTGGGGACCACTTTTGAAAGTGTAGGTGGATTGCATGTGTGTGGAAGGTAATTGCAAAAGCTGATGTGGCACAATTGAAAGTGTAAATGAATTGCAGGGATGTGGATGGTCTTAGGGATTGAGTGAGGGATGAGAGAAAAGCTGATGTGGCGCTGATGTGGAGCTGGAATATTTGAAAGATTCTTCCATGGGGTACTGATGGCCTAAGGGTTGAAAGTGTAAATATGAATTCAAAACTCACCAAATTAGAACCACCGCGGGCTCCTCCCCGTGATCCCGGGGTAAATTTATTACAAAAATGCAACTGGCCGCGATCGCGGGCTCCCATCGCGGAAAAAAATGGCATTTTGGCAAACTGAAAAAGATTTGTGGCATTTTGGTAAGTCAAAGTCAAACTTGGGGTATTTTAATTAATTTCCCTAAGGCCACCCGTACCGGTAGCGGGTACGGGAGCGGGCTCGGGTGAGGTGGACGCGGGTTTCATCGGGCACGGGTAAGGGGGTGATCGGGTAAGGGAGCGGGCTCGAGTACCGGGTTCACCAACCCGATCAACCCGTTGCTTTGTATTTTTTTTTTAATTTTTTTGAAACAAATCCGTTGGTAACGGCTATTTTACAAAAAAAAAAATTCAAATTAATCACACTATATATATGAACCTATACCATCTTATTTTTCACACCAAAACATACTTTCTTCTATCTCTCTCAAATTCAATACCTTCTTCCATTTCTCTCAAATTTCATCATGAATCCAAACACCACACCTACATCCCGTCGTAACCGATCGGATACACCGCAACAAGACCCGGAGCTTGGCTTCCAAGCGTTTTCTCAACAAGGTTATGTTCCGCAACAAGCGTTTTCTCAACAAGGTTATGTTCCGCAACAAGCGTTCTCTCAACAAGGTTATAATCCTTATCAATTTACACGTCCTGGTTTCCTTCAACAAGGTTTTACTCCCGCCAATTACAACCTTCCTCAACCCGCAATCAATCTCGACGACGACTTTGTTCCTGAAACCCAACAACCGCACACACCACAATCGATCTCCACTCAACAATCAATCCCGAAACCATCAAACCCGACACCAACGCAAAAAGGAAAAAAGAAAAAAATTGAAACAAGGCAAAAACGACAGGTGTGGACTAAAGAGGAGGAAGTGGCGTTAGTGTCGGCGTGGGTTGACGTTTCGGAGGACCCCGTTGTCGGAAACGCACAAAATAGTGGTAATATTTTTATTATTATTATTATTATTATTATTAATAATATTCTTGTTATTATTCTTATACTTGAATTTATATAAATGTAGACAATTTTTGGAACCGAATCTCGAAGGTGTTCTATGATTCTATGGGTCGCCAAGATTATAGATCATTTCATCAACTGAACACCAAGTTCAAAGACCTCAACAAGAAAATTACGTTTTTTGCCGGCATCTACAACAACTTGGTCAATAATAGATCAAGCGAAATGAGTGAAGCCGACATTTTACGAATGACACACCACCGGTACCAAGGGGAATTTGCGGTTGCTTTCACCCATGAACAAGCTTGGGATGTCCTCAATAAATGTCCAAAATGGTCACCGGTTCCAACGATGTCGACAAATTCATCCCGGGGTTCAAAACGTACCAAACCTTCCGATGATGACGATGAAGATGTTCGGGTCGACGAGGTCGAGGAACTTCAACGACCCATCGGGAGAAACAAGGCAAAAAAAATATCAACGAGTAATACGACCGGGTCGAATACGGACGAAAGTGTTACTCAGTTGTTGACGACCATAGGCTCGTTCAACGAGCAGATTGAGGGTACAATGGAGTACAAAATGAAAAAACTCGAACTCGAACGAGATAAGTTGGAACTCGAACGAGAAAAACGATATCAACAAGACTTCAAGTTTTTCATATCCCCGCATGATCACCTTTCGGGAGACGTTTTGAGGGCTACTTTAGCGAGAAAAGAGAAAATTAGAAAATATCATAATTTTTAGTGTTTTGTATTTTGTAATTTTTAATTTTTTAATGAATGATATGAATTTTAATTTTAATTATTTATCTTATTTTTATTTATTAAAAATATATAAATATTTTTATTTTGTTAAATAATTAAATGTATAAATAAAAGAATTAAAAAAGATGAGGTGGCAAGTGGGTTCATTGGGTACGGGTACTCCACTTTTGGGTAAGGATTGGGTAAGGAGGGTAGGAAAGAGAAAAGCTGATGTGGCGCCGAGGTGACAAGTGGGTTCATTGGGTATACGGGTACTCAAGGTCTAACAAAAAATTGGTGGACTAGTGGCATCCTATAAATCTAATTTTGTTGTAGTGTTAGTTAAAGTACGGTAGTTGCTTAATTAATCACATGCACGGATAAATGAATTAAGTCACAAATACAAAAATGTTATTATACTATAGACTCGAGAATAGAAAAAGTTGATTTGCTTAGTTCATGCATATACAAAATAATCACTAAACACCTTTGAAGACACTGAAAACGTGCAATATTACTATAAAGTGGATGGATGAATCATCTTGGAATCTAATTCCAATCATTCCTTTTTTTCATGTTTTTCGTTTTTGTTTTCGAGTCTATATAAACATAATCGTCGCCTCTTACATTTTCTGCATCGATCAACCATATCCTATTATATAATTACCACTTAATTTTCCGATGGCTGCACACCAAGGAGCACCAACCCGTCGACAATTGTTAAGGTTACCCCACATCAGTTGCCCACCACCATCACCACCACCACCACCATCACCACAACCTCATCCATCACCACCAACCCTGCCACTTTTTACTCCAAGATTTCGATCAACACCACCTGGACCTCTTCCTCAACCCACCACAACCACACCACAACGGAAGACTCATGATAGGAACCGGCCAGAATACGAGCAAAAAGGTTTCGAAAATAGCTTTAATGGTACACATTACCCAAAAAGTGATCAGGCAACCAAAAAATTAGAATGTTCTAAGAAGCACTTGGACTCCAAGAATCTTGGGACAAGGATTATAACAATTGATAAAGAAAACACAGGAGATACGATCATGGAGTTGAGCCCTTTTGTCAAAACGGCTCACAAGAAATTGCAGTGGTGGCCGTGCGTTTTTACCTCAAGGACCACCAGGATCACATAAGAGAGAGAGAGAGAGAGAGAGAGATCCAAGAATCGTTGTCTTTTTTAGGCATTATTGTGAGGGAGTGAATAATGTTAATGTTCTATTTACAATATTATGGATGAATGATCTTTTTTCTGTTGTATGGAAATTACAATAAAGTATATTGTTTCATGTTTGATTTGATGAGCAGATTTGGAAGTTGTTATGTGATATTCCTTGTAGTATATATAACCTTTTCTTTACCATTCGTGGTTATGATGTATTGATGTTCCATATTCAAAAGAGCGGAGTTTCATACAGAAATATTGTGCTATATATATTTACGGTTGACTGGTAACAGATATGCTCAAATTTCGATTTTAACCAGGCCGATAGGGTTACAATGTGTGGACCATGCATATTGGTCTGATAAGGGTTTTTTCGTTACTGGCCTATTCATTTAAAATCACCAACGGATATTAAGAAAGTCAAACGGCGTTGACTACCATCGGATATCCGTCAGAAAGACGCCGATTTATTTTTAAATCTTACGCTATTCCGGCTATTCTGACAGATATTATTCATTTCTTAAATTAATTATTTTTTAAGCCATTAAGCTAAAATTAATCAAGTTTCCAGCGGAATAGAGTTAATTAAAATAATTAATTAACATTCATCGGAAATCCGCCGGAAAAGTTAATCAATTTTAATAAAAAATTTAAGAAAAAATATTTTATATATACGTTTAAATATTTAAAAATATTCGGTGGATAAAAAAATATTTTAGTTTTTATTTAAAATAAAAACATCCACCGGAAATATCATTTTAAGAAAATTATTTTCTGCTTTATTTTCCCTTGGATTTCCAGCAGAGTTTTATTTTTAATTAAAAATAAAATTCTACAAAATATCAATCGAAAAATAAACAGAGAAATTCATTTTTTATATGATATTCCTGTCGAGTTTTTTATTTTAAACAAAAATTAAAAATATTTTTAATCCTCCAGAAAATATCATTAAAATGGTTTTTGGATACTTTTTCCAAAATTTTAATATTTTTTTAAATAAATTATAATTTTAAAATAACTTTCAATAATTTAATGATAGGTCAAAATTATTTAATTTGTTACAAATGTCGACGGATTTAATTTGGAAATTAAAATCCGTTAGTAATATATTCGGTTCACAAACATACATATATGTTTCTGTTCATATACTGACACACATGTGCGAGTTCACATGTATATATGTTCGGTTCACATGCATACATATATGTTTATGTTCATATGTATAGCGAGTCACATGTATCGTTTTATAAACGGTTCACATACATACATGTTTGTGTTCATAGATATAGAGAGTCACATGTATTGTTTCGCATACGTACCAAATATATAGAGGTTCACAAACATCTTTGTTTGCACTGGGTAGCAGATCATATATACATACTTCATATACATATACATCGGTTCACATGTAGTTGTTCACATGCATACATATATGTTTGTGTTCATATATATAGCCAAGTCACATGTATCGTTTCACATACATGTATCTAGCAGATGATATACATACTACATATACACATAATACATATACATATACATATTCATTCTGTTCACATGTAGCGATTCATATACATACTAGGCTTTTGATGGATCCAATTCGGTTTCGATGGATCCAATTATGCTTTTATGGATCCAATTGGGCTTGTTGAGCTTTAATGGGTTCCGTTTTAGCCTTTAATGGACAGTTTTGGGTTTTAATGAACTCCTTTTGGGTTTTAAAAGATCGTTTTGGGCTTTAATGGATCAAGTTGGCCTTTCATTGATCCAATAGATGTTTAATGGATCCAATTGGCCATTAATGAATCCAACTGGGCTTTCATTTATCCAATAGGTATTTAATGGATCCAATTGGACTTTAATGGGTTATGTTCGAGTTTAATAGACCTTTTTTCGGCTTTAATTGATCGTTTTGAACTTTAATGGACCGTTTTGGACTTTAATGGAATGTTTTGTGATTTAATGGATTTTTTTGGGTTTAAATGGACCCTTTTGGGCGTTAATACATCGTTTTGGGCTTTCATTGATCCATCCGGGCTTTAATGGGTTAAGTGATTCAAAAATATTCTTGCAGACCAACTCTCAAGACTTCAGTAAATCACAAGGACAAAATTAGTGTTTACCCCTTTTTCAGACTAATTTAATTGAGCAAGATTGTCCATAAGCATGTGATTTGCCACATTTATGATTCATCTAAATCTTTTTACATCTAATACATATATTTATGGTTCATCAGCTTTAGATGGTGTTATGAGTTGGTTGTGTACACATATTTATAATTTATAGATCTTACAAGACTAAACAAATTAAAATAAATATATTTGCATATTCAAATTGGTTTAAAAAACTTGTCAAAAAAATTAATTGGGATAAATCATGTATTAGGTCATAATGCATCACATAACTTGAATTATGATCCATCTAGTTGAGTCATAAACAGGGCAGACCTATGACTATGAAGACCTAATGGTACTGAAAATAATCAGGTAACTAGATTAAATCAATAAAACTCTTGTATTAAGATGAGAAATGTAGAAGATTAGAATGAATAACAATTTCTCTCTTGAAGGCCACTCTCTAAAACACACACACACACACTTGGTAGCTATTCTCAAATGACCTCTCCTCACAAACCCTACAATTAGGGTATTTATACCTTTGACCAACACAATACCTATTTTGACTTTGACTAATATTGACTAATTACAATTAGCCCTAAATCTTGGATACATTAGTGTACTAACAATCTCCCCCTATGGATCCAAGATTTAAAAATTATGACAATAGTCTTCAACTCTTTAATCTTCAGATAGACTTTATCTTCAAGAATCCACTTTGGCGATTTTAATCTTCATTAGGCTCTTCCGAAACAAATAATCACAAAGTCTTGAAACACGAACTTTAAATCTGTGTAAGGTTGATCAAGGTATTCAAAACAAAATCTTTTTATCTTCTAATCACTGATCTTTGCAGCTTTGACATTTGGTAAAATTTTTCAGTCTTTGAATTATGAACGGGATTTGAGGTTTAACGGGCTTTGAGCTTTAAGACATTCTTGAATAATCTTTAAGCATGAAATGTCTTTGTATCTTCACACATTTGATCATCTTGATCAAACTGTCTTGAACTTATTTATCGGAAACACTTTATCTTGATCTTCTTTGACTTTGGCAAATATCAACATTAACTCTTGGAAATTGAAATATTCGAATTATCTCCGCCTTTTCTTCTGTTTGATATTTCTCCCCCTTTTTGATGATTGTGAGCATCATGATCATCAAAATCCTTTTCAATATCAGCATTCTCTTTGAGTACCAGAAACAATCTCCTCCTTTTGATCTGTTTATCCGTCAATTCCAAAAATGTTTATCCGAATCTTTTCAAATTCAGATAATATACAAGTGGTAACCCTGAAACAACGGATGAATCAGTTGAAATGCCTGTAAGTTGCACAAAGCCACTTAGTACAACGGATGTACTTTGGAAAGGAGCTTTTGGATGTTCACTCCTCCAGGGCTTCCATTCAATCATCGAAAAACACTAAGGAATTTCTATGAACGTTATGACAAGAAAACATATTCCTTGTGTGTACGTGCAAGTGTAGAAATGATTGAAGCAACTTATGCTTGATAATAGTTAGGCTCAAATTGTGTAAACTGTTGAGACAGCAACAAGTTTTCCACGGACTCAATGTGCATGATCGAAGTGCGAAGGTGGGGCAAACTTCCTTCTTTTTCAATATCCAAACCTTCCGAATGAATATTAGATAATTAATATGCTGCATCCCCAAGAAAATTGAAACATTTCTTTGTGGAGAAAGAAATGAGTAGCTAGTGGGGTTTAATGCAAGAGTTGGCATGGGCTAATTTCCTGTTTCAATGACGGTCACCAAAGAATGTGAACCAATCAGTAATATGGCTGCCCGACTCATAAAGTGGCTGGTGCAGAGTTCTCGTATTCTTTTAACTCTGTTCTCACACCCTCTTTCTGTTTTTAATCAGCTCACTCCTAACCAAACTCTCCTTTTCATTTTACCTCAGCACAATGAGATTACTCAATCGGATGAGTTATCTCCCCCACTCTTTGATTTTGACCCCTCACCCCTCAATCACTCAAGGATAACTTCTTGGGTAGGAAACACTGGTTAACGTGGATCCATAAAAGTTCTTTTAAGCTCTCACACTGATTCCCATGAAATGTTGTCCTAAAAGATATGTTGCTCAACAGTTTAGCTTGAACAAATAAGAATCTTTAGCATTTGAATAACATTGTCATCAGAATGTAGGCTCCTAAAAAATATCATGAAATATTTGAGCATTTGAACGTTGAAGATTTCTCACAACAAGAATATTGAATGAATGAAATGAATTCGAAAGACTTGTTTGCGAATCTGACAATGTATCAATCAGATCAAATATGAAGGATAATCATGAACGCTTAGGGTATCAAAGATTTGAATTTTGTTTATATGAACAAATATAAACAATCTTTGAATGAAACGTTTAAGTTCTCTCGCTGAATGAATGTATGATGCTCAACAAACTTTGAATTACAAACGGGAGTATTACCATCGAAAATTGTTTCATTTTGAGATGTGGTAATAACAAAGTCAAAAAAGAAGCTGAACCGGTGTGTATGAATACTTGAAAGTATATAGACAAGATAATACGCAAGTATTAATCTTTGGAAACACACAGTCAGAAATAATGATGTAACAGTCCTAGATATTCATGAAAATATTTAAAAACACACTTCTAAAATTATAAAATCTGTTTGAAATAGAGAAGTGGTTTGAACATTTAAGAATACATTTTTCATGCTTGAAAGTCGTTCTTCTTTCAAACAATCTCATATTAAGTTCAGAAGATACTTACAGTCGAATGTTTAAGCTCCCCCTCAAATTATGATCGACTGATTAAAAATCGGATAAGCTCCCCCTCAAAATATGCAAAATATCTTAACAAAACAAAATCAGTAGATTTAACAATCAAAGTCTATTTTTTTTAATTTTTTTAAAATTTTATTATTATTATTATTATTATTATTATTTCTTAAGATTAAGAACGAGTCCTGATCTGGAATGATCAGAAGTCAAATCTCTTTGAAGTACGGGTTCTAAACTGAGGTGTTTAGAAACCATAAATCTCATTGAAGTGCGGCTTCTAAACTGAATTATTCAAAAACCATTAACTCATTGAAATCCGGGTTCTAAACTGATGTGTTTAGAAACCATAAACACGTAGAAAGATATATCAAATAAGCCCAAATATATCAAAAGTTTAGAATCTCTCCCCCTAAAGTTATGCATATGGTTTCAGCACAAGTACTCTTCTTCAAATTGTATACTTCTCTTCTGTTTTCCAGTCATGTGTTTGTATAGTTCTGACAATCAGCACCACACATGATAAATCTGCAAAACAGATTAAGTAGATTTTGGTACCCAACGGAACTTGGGTCCTGGCTTATTAGGTGCAGTTCGATTTGAAGAAATATTATAAGTACCATACCAGTACTGAACATTTTCTTTCTTCACAAAATCATGAGTTCCACAATAAGAACAACATATTTGCTTTTGTGCTAACCTAATAAAATGATTTGCATAATAGATATGATTAGGTTTCGCAAAAGACTTACTTTGATAAGATTTGTTCTTATTGTTAGGACACAAAATGTCCTAATTATAATTATAAGATAGTTTTGTAAAGGGGTATTAATAGTAATATGGGATTGGGTTATGTTATAAGGGCTTGGGCTTAACTATGTAACAAGGGGTATTTATAGATAAGTGTGTGTAATTAGGGTTAGTAAGTGTGATTCACAATGTAGGCCAAGGTGTTTGTGTGTGTAAACTAGAGAGAGATCCATTCTCTCTCTAGGTGTTCTTCATCAATAATACACCACTTTGTCTATTCTATCTTCTTGTTACTATATTCTACATTATATGAATCGTTGCTTGTTATAATGGGACTCACACTTATTGTTTACCGCAAGTGGAGGAACAGATGATTTTGGGGCATCTCTTTCAGGTGAAGAACCTTTCACTTTCCAGACCATTTTCACTCTTTTGAAAACAATATTTTCTGAAGGCCTTGAAGTAGAAGCATCTGACTTATCAGCAGAAAGATTATAAAAGAGATTAGAATGATGAATCTGATCTTTTGAAAAACCATTTGATTTGTCAAATCCCTTTGAAGAAACATCAGTATTGATTGAACTTGAAGCCGTTTTAAATGAACATTCAGAACCAGTTGAGCCAACAAGTGGAGTCTGAACAATCGTGTCAGGACTTGCTTGTTTTGAAACCTCAACTTTAAAGATAATGTCTTCAAGTTCTTTAACTTTGTTGGACAAAACGTTTCTCTCTTTGGATAACAAATCAAATTTTCTTTGAATCCCAGATCTGACCTTCTTCTCATGCATAATTTCAGCAGATAAACCAGATAAATTCTTTGTGAGCTTCATTATCTCATTCTGAAAAATCTTTCTTTCAATTGAATAGACATCTTTCATACTTTTTGCTTGAAAATCGTCAACTTTCTTCTTTTCAAGTTCTTTTCTTTCGATGTCTAATTCTTTTTCCAAATTAGATATTTTCATTGAAAGCTCAACACTTTTTGATTCAAAAACCTTTCTTTCAATATCAAACTCATACATCTTTTTCTCAAGCTTTTCCTTTTCAAAAAATAAAACCTTTTCAAATAAGAGTTTTGTTTTGAAAGTTTTATGCATTTAAGTTCAACAACTTTCTTTTCCTCAACTGATTTCTTCGAAAAATCAGAAAACTTCTTTTCAGACTTTTCTCTCTCACTGTTAACAAGAACAGTTAGCATGACTTCATTTTCTATCTCAAAAGCAATTCTGTCTTCATTTCGAATGTCTTCAATCTTGCTTTCGAGTTCTACGAGCTTCTGTTCAAGTACCAAAGGAGAATAATAGATTTTTCCTTCAAAAACGGGGTTTTCACTCTCCTTCGGTTGCTCAACTGCATAGCTCTGGAAATAGTCATTAGACAAGGTTTGCTTCCAGTTCCAAACCAAAGCCTTCCTATTTTCCCTGTTGTAGATAAAAGGAAGTTGCATTGTCACATTCGTCTTTCTTTTAATCTCTTCCTCGACCCCATGTTCTTCCTCATTAAGCCAGTTGATTTTGTATTTAGGTTTCAAGGACGGAAGGTTAAGCCATTCAAACTTATAAAGGCATGGTGCCTTTTTCAAAGCATTTTCCAAGTAATGAGGATTGTCATATCCCAATCCCCATTTCGAGTTGTAATATCTGAAATTCTTTGGTGTGTTTAGGAAAATGGTTTGTTCAGATTGACCAAGTTTGTATAGCTTCTCTTCCAGACCGCTTGCCTTTTTAGTCAATTCGTTGTTAATATCTTTATAAGATTGCAACAATTGTTCAAGCTCATTCTTCCTATTTTCAGAAACTCTTACTTTTTTCTTCCATTTCATCCATTCTGTTCCGGAAATAAGTTCGAGATTGTTCGATCTCAACTCGTTTCTTTTTCAGCGCATCACTTAACTTGTTATGTTCAGTGATTACCTTTCTTTGAGATTCTATTGTCTTATGCGCATTTTTGAGTTTCTCATTTAAGTCATCTTGTTTTAGTTGGAACACTTTAAACTGATTAGCAAAGTGATTAATAGTGCAAAGATCTACCCCGTTTGTCTCTGAAGTAGACATTGTTACCTGAAAATTTAAAATGTCGGATCGTTAACAGATACTTCATGAGAAGTAGAATTTGTGCGCTTGAACGATAAGAGAAAATTGATTAAAGTCAGAAAAATATTTCAAAAATAAAATTTGAAAAACAAATTGTAAACTTGTCTTCCAAAAATTAATTCCAAAAAATTAATGCGGAAAACTGGACTTTAAATCGATAAACCTGCAAAACACGAGAAAAATATATCAGTTATGGTTAAATGCAGGCAAAAATTGATAAAATCGATGAAAAAAATGAAAAATGACGAAAAATGAGGACTAAAAATGACAAAATCTAAAGCTTAGAACTATGAGGACTGAAAATGACAGAAATAGAAACTTAAGACTCGAGGGACTAAAAAAAGATACAAAAAGAAACTTAAAGTATAGGGACTTGAACTGACAAAAACCTAAATTCTAACTATAGGGACTCAAAATGACAAACCCGGAAACTAGAAGTCCAGGAACCAAACTTGACAAACTCCTAAACTTTTAACTAGACTTAACGAAAAACTTAACTAAGGACCAAATTTGTATGAAAACTAACGGGAAAATTTAACGGACAGTTAGTAAAAATGACACCAACGGACTAACGAGACTTTAACAGAAAAGGACTAAAAAGTAACGAAACTAACGAACTGGAACTTACAAACTCTAACGGCGTTAACGAAAAGGACCAAAAATGTAACAACATTAACGGCGACGTAACGGACGTCCGTTAATTCACTGTTCATCATCAACCTCCCAACGACGATCTGATGATTTCTGCTCCAATTTGCTTCTTCAAATCACTTCAATATCGATTGTTTTTCGTTGGTAGATCATCAACCAACCGATTTTCACTATTTAAACAAGAACATGCAACGTCAAACAATCGATGGAAGCTCTTGAACACTACTCCGGCTAGAATACGTTTTTCCGGTGAGGTTGGTTTGTTGCGATAAACTTGATCGCAGATGAGTTTTATCGCACATAAAACTTGCGAGGAAAATGAACTTGTGATAAAAATGAACTTTTCGGCGACAATCTCGGTTTTCCGGCAAGATGTGGGTTGCGACAAAAAGTGGTTGCGATAACGATTTACGATAAAAATGATGTTGCGATAAAGATCTACTTGCGATAAAAATGAGTCTTACGACAACAAGTTGCGATAACTATGAACTCCGGTGATGTTTTCACGTTTTTCCGGCGATGAGAAGCGTTTCCGGCGATGAAACCCAGATTCCGGCGAAACCTTTCAACAACTGTATCTTACTGATTTCTCATCGTTTTTCGATTCTGAAAGTTGCTATTTGTTCGAAAATCAATAAGGAATGGATCTGAGATAATTTGAACAACCAAAACACATTAAAACTTCAGAACGATCAAAGCTTTTTAAATAAAAACTTTCGATGAACACTTTCCAGATCTGTTGATTTTCAGATTGCATAGCTAACTGTTTTCTGCATCATTTTGAAATCTAAAACTTGTAGGATGCTTGAAATTACCATATGAATCGATTTTCGATTACAGAAACGATTAAAACACAGCTAACAGATTAGATCAATCACCATCGATGAACAAACCCATGAATATCCAAGCTCTTGCTGTCGATGATTTTTGTTGTGAATTTTTCGAATCTGTAAGCTGCTCCTTGTTCGAAATCAGTAAATAACCAGATCAATTGAAATAACAAACATCAAAGAACAATTAAACAGCAAAATAGATCACCATCACCATCTAATCTTCGATGAACATGAAGAACACCCACTGTCAATTTCCAAAAACTTAAAAAACTCCATTTCTATGCTTAAAAACTAATCTCAATGTCTTAGAATGATTCAAAAACACAATTAAAACAAATTTATGAGCAGATATCAATCCAAAACACTAACAATTTCCAAATCTTTTGAAAATTTTCAATAAAATCTCAAAAACTCAACAAAACTTCAATTTCTCAAAAAATTGATAAAAATAATTGGATTGAAGCACAAATTCAGATCTGCTAGGCTTTGATACCAATTGAAAATAATCACGTAACTAGATTAAATCAATAAAACTCTTGTATTAAGATGAGAAATGTAGAAGATTAGAATGAATAACAATTTCTCTCTTGGAGGCGACTCTCTAAAACACACACACACACACACACTTCAAATGACCTCTCCTCACAAACCCTACAATTAGGGTATTTATACCTTTGACCAACACAATACCTATTTTAACTTTGACTAATATTGAATAATTACAATTAGCCCTAAATCTTGGATACATTAGTGTACTAACAGGTACACCCGTTCAACCGACTTTTGCAAATAGATTATTTTGCGGCATAAAAGTTGCACAAACTAAACTATTTAACGTGCTCCAGGATATTAAACAAATACAAGAAATGATCACCAGGTAATTCTTCAAATTTTTACATAGGCATGTGGTATAAAAAGGTTACTACAACAAGTCAGCAACCCCAACCACAGCTTGGGTAGCAAACAGAGAAACCCCTATTTTTAATAGGTTTGAATCTGAATTGAAGATCATTGATGGTAGTTTAGTGTTGTTAAACACTTTGAGTTGGGTCCCCCGACGTTGTCCCCCCCCAATGACACAGAGTTGTGGAAGCGTAGCGTCGGAGGACGGCATATATAAGGGCTGCATTTTTGGATTCCGGGACTCATGATCCGAATATGCTATGTCCGGTGATTCAAGTGTCGGTACGAGCGAGGGCTCACATCACGAAGATGATGTATGTATGCTTGTCAAATGTTTAATACTGTTATACGTTTGTCAAATGTCTTCTAACATTGTTTTATGTTTGTGAAATGTTGAATTTCAGTAGGATGTGTTAAAAGAGGAGATACGAAAAGAAAGAGAAGCAAGACTAAAAATGGAGGATGAAGCGAGACAAGACAGAGAAGCAAGGAAAGTGTTGGAGGAGAAAGCGAAATTTTTTGAAGCCTTTATGAGGCAGTTTGGAAGTCCCCCCCCCTCTCCTCCTCCCGCAGTTTAGTTTGTTTTGTATTGAGATAACTAACATTGGATTTAGTTTATGGTCTTGGGATGATATTGTATTAAATACAGTAGTATTTTGTAATGGTATTTGCACATGGTTTTTGTACAGTTTTTTTTCTGTATTTTTAATTATTTTTAATTAAAATAAAACTTACCGGCGGATAATCCGTCGGCAATGTTTTAATAATATAATTTAATATTTAAAATAATTTAATTTTTATTCAATTTAAGTAAATTTACCGACGACATATATGTCGCTAATCCGTCGGTACAAAAGGTCGTCGGTAATCCGTCGGAAAATCATGGTCCGTCGGTAAACGCCACCGTCGCTTATTCGTCGTTGATCCGTTGGTAATCCAGGTCGTCGGTAATCCGTCGCTAAAATCCGTCGGTAAACCAAATGCCTACCAAATAATTTCCGACCACGAATACCGACGGATTTTTCCCATTTCCGACAGAACGTGCCGTCGAAATTAATTCTTTTTTTTGTAGTGGAAAGTCCCCTGAAATCAACCAAAAAGGGTCTCGAAATCAAGAAAAAAAACCAAAAAGTCCCTTGGAATCAATTAAAAAAATTACTTAAAACCCTCAAAATCAACTAAAGAAATCCTAGAAATTGGCTAAAACATATCCGGATATTTTTTGGCCTTTGATCCATCTCAAAGGAGCACCAACTTTGCATAAATCTTGGGTTTGTCGCTGGTCATAAATTAGTCAAGGTTCTAAATGGTGTGAGGCGTGGCGAGGCCAAGCCTCAAGCCTTAGGAGCCACGGCGAGACCACGACGTTTATCAATACAGGACTTATGGCGATAAATCTCTATATCGTATACAATATTATACATAAAAACATATATTTTGTACTATTAATCGACAAGTCAATGACAATAAACAAGTTAAATTAGGTTATATATTAAAAACTATCAAGTAAGACATTAAAAATGTAAAGAAAAATCAAATATCGCGTTATAAAAGACTGTACATTAAGCCATGGCGCGCCACAGGCATAACGTGGCGTGAGACACAAGCCTTGAGCCACGGCGCGCCATGGCGGCTGTCGCGGCGAGCCTTATAGAACAGTCAAATTAGTAGTACAATGAATTACGTCTAAATGTACTAATACGAATCATAAATCACTTTTATCTATTCAAATGTATCAAGTTGTAGGGACTAAATGTTAATCCTATCATTGTAATGTCTTTTAGTCTCCTTTAGTAAAACCAACAAAGCTTTAAAATCGTTTACAATCGCTATTTCCAGCACAGTATACGGGTACACAACTAGTTAAGATATAATAAACCATGATGGTCTTTAATAACTCGTTCATGGGTCATTCGATCTGGTTTATGTGAGTATGACTCCTTAATTACCCACTTAGATACCCTAAGATACATTCTAAAACAATTAGATACATTAGATTCATTAACGATTAAATGTATGTACGATAAGTATGTATCTCTCTGTCTCTCTCTCTCTCTCTCTACATATATATATATATATATATATTATGTGTCTCTCACTATGTGTGTGTATATATATGATGAGTATCAATGTACGTACGATTATTAAGTTATACACGGACAAAGGTACACACTTAGACTCTTTAACGATCATTAATATACAATAATACACATCTAGACCCCAAATGACTCATTTAGAACCAATAAGGTACTTTTTGACGGGTTTTGATAGATCCCGAAAATAAATAATTTTATTTTACTATATTAAAAATTTAGATTCCCACAAATTAGTCATTTTATTTAGATTAAGGATCTGTTTGTTAGCAACTTAATGAGCTTAATGGGACACATAGCTTATTCAGTCAGCTATACATGACTGTTTGGTAGTGGCTTCATAATATAGAAAATGACTTATTTATTAAGCTTTTAGGAGGGAGCTTTATGCAGAAAGCCAAGTTTTGTCCAAACCAATCTCTCCCAATTAAAAAACATGGTCCTTCCATCTATGAAAACACCCTCCCAAACAAAAACATTTCCAATCTATACACACAGATTAATCCACACAGACAACTTTATTCATACACGACTTAATGGAAAACCAACCAAACAGCCCCTAAGTATTCTATAAAATTTAAACTGTTCCAAATGATTTTTGCGACAGATTTTTGACGAAATTAAAAATAAATTATTAATTATTACATTATGGACGGATTATCGACACACTCTATATTTGCATAGAAAGTTAATAATTATTTGACTAAATTTCGACCGATTCCAAAAATTTGGATGGATTCCAACAATTTCGACGAACACAATTTTCATCGAAAACCAACGCTACAAAATAAATGACTTGTACTTATAAAATTCTTCCAGGGAAATTTCTGTCGGTGATTACCAGGATCAGCCCTAAAATATCAATGGTTCGGTAGAATCCGATGTTTTTTCGAGAAAATACCCATGTATCACCCAGAGAATCCGTAGGTAATCTGTCACTGATTTGCAATATCCACCAAAAATTAACCCACCAAAAATTTACCCACCAACCTTTAACGACAGATTTTCCAGGAAAAAGTTAGTAGCTAAAAGTCTTTTGATTAGCAGTACAAAAAATCCATCTAATATTTTTTTTTTATGGAATATCGACGGAATTTGAGCATCTCAATTGCCACTCACCGGTAAATAGTGCAATACTCCTTTATGAGTGTACGATATGTGAATATGGAACATCAATACATCATAACAACGAATAGGAAAGAAACATCTCTCTCTCTCTCTCTCTCTCTCTCTATATATATATATATATATATATATATATATATAGAGAGAGAGAGAGAGAGTCCCATTCATTTGCTAACCAATCCATTTGTATTGACCATGCTAACAAAAAATGGACCAATTAGATGACTCCCTTCCTTTTTGTTTAATTACACGATTTAAATATAGTGGAGGGTAAAATTGGAATTTTTTTCCATAGCCACGTTTAAGGTAATTCCTTGTTTATCTCCTTATTTATCTCCTAGATAATGATGGTAGTTATTTAATTGTCATTCTTTAATATTATCTTTTCTCAATATTTTCCTAAATATTTTCACTATAATTATCAAAACCCAATAAACCAATATGAATTTGCATACGATTCTCTATTTCAAGTTTTCTTACAAATTGCTCTCATCGTTGGTAATTGTTATGTGCATATGTGCACATATATATATCTTTATATATGTGCATATACATATCTTTATATATGTGCATATGTGCACATGAACATGCACATATGCATCTGTATCTTTATATATGTGCATATGTGCGCATGCACATATGCATCTGTATGTATGTGCATCTATGCATATGATGAACTTGATTTCCATTCTAAACTATGTTTCAGGATGTTCTGAATCTGTGACCAAAACCCAGTAAACCAGTAAGATTGTGCACATGTGCACATCGACCACTGATTTGAGTAAGGTAAGACGCCCACCCACAGACAATGTTTAACCTTCTAATTCGACAATTTGGAAAGGAAATGTCAACCACGACCTTCCATCCTTGAGGCTTGGACATATTTTCTCCAACAAGTAATCCTAGATAGCAAAAAGGAAAATTCGAATGAGCACATCCTACTAAATACGCAACTTCCGTTACCTCATTGTAGTCGACACCGACTCCAAAAATCTTACCCTTGAGAAGATTATTTTTAAGTCTCGAGACTAGAAAAAAAACATTTCAGAATACCAATAATATTTCTATAATCTTGAAGCGACCACTCTAAAAAAAAGATCGCATCATCAACGTAAAAAAGATGAGAAAGATGGAACTGATAATTACCAACTCGCACTCCCCAAAACAAGACTTTCTAAGTCGCTTCATTTATAGTCGTATTAAGCCCTTCCGTTGTCAAAATGAAAAGAAAGGGTGACAACGGGTCACCTTGTCTCAACCCCTTTGGATATCAAATTCTTTTGTTGGTAAACCATTTACGGGCTCGTTGAATTCATTGAGCAACCATCAATCCACCTTCGCTACTTAGTGCAAAACTCCATTTTCTCAAGCACAAGATCAAGATAGTCATAACGCAAAGAATTGTAAACTTTTTCAAAATCAACCTTAAAAACCATAAGAGTCTTCTTATGCTTCTTGTACCACGTAACCACCTCATTTAAAATGAGGGGACCATCCAAAATTTGACGACCCTTAATAAAGGTTGATTGTTCCTTGCTAACCACCTCGCCAATAATACAACATAATTGGTTAGCCAAAAGTTTACCAATAATTTTGTATTGGCACCCAATTAAGCTAATAGGTCTATAGTCTTTTACAAATTTTGATCCTTGCATTGTAGGGATAAGAGAAATAAATGAGGGATTACAACCATTAGGAATGGAGCTTGTACCAAAATAAGTCAGAGACAATCCTCACCACATCTTCTTCCATCAAATACCAAAATTTCTTACAGAACTTAAACGTAAAACCATCCGATCCCGGGGCCTTGTCAACTCCACAAGCCCACATTGCCTTCTTAATTTCCTTTCTAGAAAACTCGCCTTCGAGGAAAAAAGATTGTTCCCTCAAAATTCTTTTTTAAAGTCGAAATGAATAGAAGGTCGACCCCCCCCCCCCCCTTCACAAACTCAAACATGCGCGAAAAATGAGTTGAACCCGCATCTCAACCTCCGCGTGAGAAGCCACACCTTTAATAGTCCTTTGAAAAACATCTTTACTTTCTCTGTCTAACTTCCATTTCTCTCCATTTTTAAAGATAAGATTTCAAAAATTGGAGTTTCTTTTTTAAAGCAATCATCCCATTCATATCACCTAGTCCTTCCAACTTCTAAGAATCTTCCACAATTTAGACAAAGCCGTCCATATCAAACCAAGAATGGAACATACGAAAAGGAGTTGGCGTCAACAACTGATTCCTTTGTTTTCTCCACCAATTGTTATAATCTTTGTCCTAAGTGGTTCTTTGAATTTTCTTAACTTTTGGTTACCTAACTACTTCGTGTAATCTATACATGGGCCCATATGCCTCACTTTTTAATGTTTGTATCTTGCTTCTTGTAGCAGCATAGGCTTGCGCCTAATTCCTAGTGTATTTGTAGGACTTTGGTTGTGGTCCAATTGGCGATGATAGTGGTGCAACAACTTTAGTTGCTGCAAGAGAATGTTGAACTAGTGTGGCTCGCAATCTTGGAGTAAAAAGTACGGGGCTTGCTGGTGGTGGGGCGTTAATGACAGTGTGGGGTTGGTGATGGTCGTTTCCAGAGTAGTACAACCTGAAGACCGGGTATCGGAACCACGAACACCTCAAAATGATTTGGATTCGCCTCGTGAGGGACAAGAACTAGGATAACTACCTCTACCTCTACCCATATCGTGCTACACAAAATAATTAATTAGGCACATATTTTTAAAACCGATAGATATAGAAGCATCCAATATTTAATTCATTTTGTTAGAGTCCCACATCGGCTAGACTTGGACAAATTCTCCTCTATATATGTTGGAACCTCCCTTCTCTCTTCAAGGGCTCTTTTGGAGAGTAATATAGGGGTTCCACATATTCTAATATGGTATCAGAGCCAAGGTCTACCATCTGGGACATCTTTGCCCGGGACTCGGCACTCTGGGACATCTTTGCCCATCTAGCCTCAGTTGGAGGGGGCGTGTTAGAGTCCCACATCGGCTAGACTTGGACAAATTCTCCTCTATATATGTTGGAACCTCCCTTCTCTCTTCAAGGGCTCTTTTGGAGAGTAATATAGGGGTTCCACATATTCTAATATTATAAATAGGTTCTTAGTTGTGTTATTAGGGTTAATCAACATATTGTAACCTCCTCTCAGTTTATGAAAACATCGGCCGATTCAGCCATCTCGTCTCATCTCAATCAATCAATCGAATCCTTCACGTATTCTAACATGGTATCAGAGCATTAGGTACGTCTCACCAATCGATTGCTAGTCTCGTTTATTTTCATTGTCTCGATTTCTACTTGCTGTTCTGCTCGTGTCTTTATCGAGAACCCTAAGCCGCACCTCAACTCCCGGTACCCTAAACTCCCGATACTAAACTCCCGGTACCACTAAACTCCTGGTACCACTAAACTCCCGGTACCATTAAACTCCCAGTATCCTAAACTCCCGGTACTCTTCTGAATCCCGGTACTACTCCCGATACTAAACTCCCGGTACCACTTTTTATCGGTACTCTCCCGGTACTCTTCTAAATCCCGGTACTCTCCAAAATCCCGGTACTAAAACCAAATGGCTCTCAACCCAAATCACCATAATCCCATCTCAGTCGTTCTCAATGGGAACAATTATGTCCTGTGGCATCATCACATGTCCATCCTCCTCAAATCTCATGGACTCTATACCTATGTCACCGGTACATCTACCATTCCTGTTCAAGAAGAAAAGGAAAGTGCAATTGATTTTGCAAAGCGTATGAATGATTGGGATATCGCAAACGCTCGCATTCTTGGGTTCATCAATGCCTCTACAACCACTGAGATAAATCAACAATTCCTTGGCTATACGACAGCCAAAGGACTGTGGGACTTTCTCGCAAACAGGTACACCTCTACCGGCCTCTCTCATCAATATCAGTTATGGACTACCTTCCAAAACAAAAGGCAGCTTCCTGATCAGTCCATCAACTCATACATCTCTGAGATGCAATCTCTTAGAGACCACTTGAGCCTAGGTGCACCCCAAATTTTCGATGAAACAACTCGGAAATTCACAGCCTATTTCAGCCAACTACATTTGATTACCATTCTGATGGGGCTTACTGATCGTTTTGAGAATGTTCGAGCCTCGTTACTTCATAGGCACCCTTTGCCTACTCTTGAAGAAGCCATTACGGAACTGCTAAGTGAAGAGACTCGACTCCAACAGCGTTTTCCTCTACCTTCAGACGCTGTACTCTATACTTCACACTCTGGAAGGCCGAAAGATAAATGGAACCACAACGATCAGTCTAAATCTACAAGAAAGGGTAATACTAATGAGTGCACGTTCTGTCACTCCACATCCCATCTCCTTCTCGACTGTCCTGTTCGTCGATGTCGTTGGTGTAAGGTGACACATCCAAGACACTATGGGTCTGACTGTCTGAAACATCCAAGGAACTCGGGTAACCAAAAGCAACAGTCCCGAACTCAATCAGTTGCTGGCTCAATCACTCCAGATTCCCCATCACCAGCAGTTCAGGCACAACATAACAACAACTCCACACCTGATCTTATGGAGCTCATGCGTCGCAATCAAGAACTTATGGAGCAACTCATGACAGGTTCTATGGGTATGAACTCTCAAAGCACTACCTCGGCATCAGGTAATCCTTGGCTATTTGACTCTGGATGTTGTAATCACATGACACCTACGGCCGAAGGGTTTGTCTCTAAGCGAACTTCCAGTATGTTCTCGTCGGTTCGTACTGCTGATGATACTCGTTTACCTGTATCATTCAGTGGGACTGTATCTACCCCCAACATTCAATTATCTGATGTGCTGCATATACCTAACTTATCTCTGAGTCTGATTTCAATCACTCAACTTATGGAAGCCGGCCTAATCGTTTTATTTCACCCTTCTGGTTGTGTTGTGCAGGATCCAAAGACCAAGCAGATCATTGGAATAGGCCGTAAAGTTGGTCGGATGGTTGAAGTGGTCTACCTTCGCATTCCCCTGTCTTCATCCAATTTTGCTGCTTCCGTTTCCAGTACTCCGTCTTTTGAACTATGGCATGCTCGCCTAGGCCATTTATCGTTAGCTAGAATAAAAGTGTTAGCTAGTTCAGGATTGCTAGGGAACACTTCTTCTGAAAATGTTTCTTGTTTATCTTGTCAACTTGGCAAACATCATGCTTTACCTTTTCAAGTTAATGAATTCAAATCTGCGTTTCCTTTTGATCTTATTCATTCTGATGTTTGGGGACCAGCACCACACCCATCTATGGGTGGTGCTCGATATTTTGTTGTTTTTATTGATGATCACACCCGTTTTACATGGATTTATCTCATGAAAAACCGATCAGAACTACCAAAAATTTATATTACCTTTGCTCGCATGATTCTAACTCAATTTTCCAAGCCAATTAAGGTTCTTCGGGCAGATAACGCTATGGAATACAAAGAATCATCTCTCGTCTCCTTTCTTCAATCTCAGGGTACACTTTCTCAGTACTCCTGTCCCGACACTTCTGCACAAAATGGACGTGCTGAACGCAAACACCGACACATTCTTGATACTGTCCGTACTCTATTGATCTCAGCCAAGTGTCCTGAACGCTTTTGGGGTGAAGCAGCCTTCACGGCTGTTTACACCATCAATCGACACCCTACTCCCATTTTAAATCAAAAGTCTCCATATGAAGTACTCTATGGAGTATCACCTGCATATGAACTCCTCAAAGTGTGGGGTTGTGCTTGTTTTGTTCAGCTACAACCTCATGAACACTCCAAACTT
The DNA here is from genome assembly GCA_033807775.1 of Saussurea involucrata. Lineage (NCBI taxonomy): Eukaryota > Viridiplantae > Streptophyta > Magnoliopsida > Asterales > Asteraceae > Saussurea > Saussurea involucrata. The sequence continues at coordinate 46,463,979 of CM066323.1, forward strand.
GAACCTCGTTCCAGATTATGCTGTTTCCTTGGCTATGGAATTGAACATAAAGGTTATCGTTGTTGGGACCCGGTCTCTAAAAGACTGCGTATATCCCGTCATGTCACCTTCTGGGAACATCTTCCCTTCTCTACGGTATCTAAATTTCAAGACACAATCACTCCTTCGACTCTTTTCTTCACAGACACGTCTATCTCCTTGGACTCACTCCAATTAGATCCCATACTCTCCTCACCGTCTGTCCCAACCACGTCAGCCTCTTCTCCATCTGAACCTACATCTGCCTCATCTGAACCTTCGCCTGTTACATCTGAACCCTCACCTGGCTCATCTGTGCCATCTGACTCTACTCAATCATCTGCATCACCTCCAAGGCCCACTTCTGAGCCATCTGCTGAGTCTATGGATCCTAGCTCCTCTCAACCACAAGGTGACGTACGACGCTCCGATCGGGTAAGACAAGTTCCTTCTCACCTTCGCGATTATCATGTGTATGCCACCTTGCTGTCCAATCATGAACCCACTTCCTACAAGGAAGCTGCCTCTAACCCTGTTTGGCAGCAAGCTATGACCGAGGAACTTCAGACACTTGACAAAGCTAATACATGGGAGTTTGTTCCTCTCCCACCTGACAAGTCACCCATTGGCTGCAAATGGGTTTTCAAGATCAAAACCAAGTCAGATGGATCCATTGATAGATACAAAGCACGCCTTGTGGCAAAAGGCTTCAACCAAGAATATGGCATCGACTATGAGGAAACGTTTGCTCCTGTGGCTCGGGTCACTTCTGTTCGTAGTCTTCTCGCCATTGCCGCCACCAAAAGATGGCTACTTTTTCAGATGGATGTTAAAAATGCCTTCCTAAATGGCGATCTCGAAGAGGAAGTCTACACGCGGCTACCCCCAGGTGTGACCTCTCATCAAGGTAATGTCTGTCGACTTCGAAAAGCCCTTTATGGACTCAAACAAGCTCCTCGTGCTTGGTTTGAAAAATTCAGCAATACGGTTATCTCCTTGGGGTTCTCTCCGAGTAATTATGATTCTGGCTTGTTTACTCGGACTACTGCTGCCGGCACTATCCTTCTCCTATTGTACGTTGATGATATGATCATTACCGGCAGCGACTCTACAGGTATCAACCGGCTCAAAAGGTCTCTCAGCTCTTGTTTTGAGATGAAAGATCTTGGTAAGCTACATTATTTCCTTGGTCTTGAAGTTCTATCAGACAATTCTGGCATCTATCTCTGTCAAGCCAAGTACATCTCAGACCTGTTGTCCAAAGCTGGGATCACGGACAACAAAGTTGCATCTACACCCATTGAGCCAAATCTGCATCTTGCTCCCAATGCCGGCACCCCTCTGCGGGACCCTACACGGTATCAGCAACTAGTTGGTTCTCTAGTCTATCTTACAGTCACCCGACCGGATCTCGCCTATGCAGTTCACATCGCTAGCCAGTTTATGGCCGCTCCTTGCTCAGATCACTATGCCGCGGTTCTTCGTATACTGCGGTACCTCAAAGGGACTATGTTTCATGGACTTCACTTTTCATCTGCATCATCCTTACAACTTCGTGCCTTCTCAGACGCTGACTGGGATGGAGACATCACTGATCGTCGCTCTACCACTGGATATTGTTTCTTTCTTGGAGACTCTCTCATCTCCTGGCGCAGCAAGAAACAATCTTTAACAGCTAGATCTAGTACTGAAGCGGAATACAGAGCCTTAGCGGACACTACTCAGGAACTCGTATGGCTACGCTGGCTACTATCTGATATGGGTGCTCATCAGTTTTCCCCAGTTGGTCCCGAAGGGTTATACAAGTTTGTAGAAGGGGGGGGGGTTGAATACAAACACACGATTTTACTTTTCTAAATTGTTTATTGATAAATCATTAACAATTTACAGCTTGTTGCGGAAACAAGATTAAGGATAAATCCTAAATCTAAACAAGTTGGAACACTAAGGTTTCTTGCACTAAGAAAGATAAGGAAATTACTAATAATAACCTATCTTGAGATAAGAGATTGAACTTGTCCAGAGTTAGCAAGTTGCTTCAAAATGAAGTGAGTTCATCTCTTTATATACTGCATGCATTTAATGTAAGTCAGTATACACTTTACACGTGTCATCAGCTGATTGGTTGCATGTCAGTGACCTTTGGTGACAACCTAAGTAGCCGCATGTATGTACAGTGTAGTGTCAGAGTTGTTGTACGAATTCAGATAATCGGAGGTTCTTTTCTGACATTTCGTACGGAGTCGTGCAAGGGAGGTTGAGACAAAAGTACTTTGTACGGAGGACTTCATGATCAGCTTTCGTTGATTCAGCGATTATCATTTCAATTCAGCGAATGATAAAGTTCAGCGATAGCTGAAGTCTTGTACTTGATACTTCACGTTGAATGGACAAATCTGAGTCTTCGCTGATCCGCATCAGTTCATTAGGAGACTTGTCGCTGGTTCTTGAGCTTGATCTTCGACTTCAGCGTAGAACCTATGTTGACGTGAAACTTGTCTTCAGGGATTATAAGTAAACAACTAACTTATCAGCGATCACCATAATGACTGAACAGGCTCAGAGCATTAATGGTGAACAGTGTTCGCTGAATGTTTAATTTAAAGAGCGAGAGTTCCTATCAGCGGTACTGGAAGATCTTAGTACTTATCAGCGATAGTGAAACTATGATACATATTGTTTACTTACAATTTTCACTAAGTATATAAGAGAGGGTCATTATCAAATCACTGAGGGTTTGGATCAACAATCTCCCCCTATTTGATTATGACATAGCAACAAAGAAAATTGCTATTTAATGAAAACATAAGGATAAAAAGAACTCATAAAATATTTGTCCCTTTTACTGTTTTCTGGGATCTTTTCAGTACTGATGGAGTAAAGTACGTTCGCTGAAATCTTTCTTTAAAATATTGAATCAGGTTACAAATTGAACATGGAAAGATTACAAGTACAAGCGAAATAAGTTACAAGTACTGAAGGATAACTGATACAATAGAGAATAAGGTGATTACATCAGTTTTCAAAGGGTTCTTCCTTAATGAGAAGTTCATCAAGGGTCGTCTTTTTAGAGGGGATCATCCAGTCAGGAACCTTTTCTCCTTGATTCTTTAACTTCAAAGCAGCTTCAAAAATCAGGGGTTTTAGGTGTCGTGCCTGAATGTCTTGTTTGAAGTCACACCACCAGATGAGATCTCTGAGCTGTTCGATTGGAGTGATTGGGAGATCAGCTATCCGTTGAAAACATTTACGTCCATCGTAGTCAAGAAAGAATATTCCATATGGATCATTGATGACTTTACCAGGGACGAAAACTTCACAAGGTGGCAGGGAAATATCAAGAGCAGATAAATCAGGGTCAGGTCCAAGCACTTCAGCGCGAGAGAAACCGATACCAGTTTCATTTCTTATGACAGGACCTGAGTCTGAATGTTGACGTTTCTTCTTTGGAGAGGCCCTTTTTCTTTTCAGCTTTAGATCAGGAGGAGGAGGAATATCCATACAGGAAGAAATCAAGTCGATCTGTCTGTTTATCAGCTTTTCGAAATGATCCTTGTACTTAGATTTAGAAGCTTGGATAGCTAACCTCATCTCCAGCCATTCAGAGAGACCATACATTTTTACCGTGTCAGCGCGAAAACCTTCAGTTTGGCCATTTTCTCTGAAAACTTTGATGTCAACAATAGGTACTCCGATAGATGTTCTTCCAGAGATAAGTACCTTGTTGATCTTTGCTGGACGAAATCTGAAGTTTATTTTCTCTTTACACCAGTTCAGGGTGGTCTGAGAAACTTCAGTTTTCTTTTCCACGATCTTTTGGGCTTCTTCCCAGAGCTTTCTTTGGACTTGAATGGGAATACGTTTCAGCTTTGGATCTTTGACAGAGTCTTGAGTAAGCTTGATGGCGTATTCTTTGTCCTTTTCTTCAGTTTCCTTTCTTTCAGCGATGAGCCGTTCAGCTCTGAGGTGTTCCTGAAATTCAGCTTTTGAGATTTTGAACTTTGGTTGAGCTGAAGGAAGTTCAGTATGCTTCACATTTCTTCGCTGATCCTCGAATCGCTTTATCATCTCTTCTCTTTTCTTTCGATCATCTTCACTTAGCTTTTGAGTAACTAAGGAAGGTCTGCGTTTGTGCGAGAGAGGCTGTTCTTCTGGTTCATCAGTCTTAGAGATCAAAACTGAGACTGGGATTATTTCATCAGCAGCAGCTGGCTTTATTTGTGAGGTCGCAGTAGTTGAACCTTCAGCGAAATCCTCAAGCAGGGGAGAGGACTAGCTGAAACACAGCGATCTTACAAATAAGAACTGGGTAGAAGAACTTGGGTAGAAAAGATAGAAAAAAATAATGTGGATGTGTATAGAGGTTGAGGAGTAGAGAACTGATTTGTGTATAGAAGATGTTCAGGGAAGGAATATAAGTAAAGTTTAGTGTACCTGACAAACCGGCTTTTTAAGCAAGATCGCCAGATTTTCATCTTCAGCGACGCCTTTGCCTTTGCCTTTTTCAGCTCCAGAGGCTGAGGGCTTTGTCTTTGTCTTCTCCCCTGTGGGTTCAGTTATTATGATTCCCTTAAGAGCTTTGGTTCGAGGAGCAGGTTTGACAACAAAGAAATCATCGTCATCTTCATCATCATCATCATCATTCCTTGGAGAGGAGGATGGTTCATTATCAGCGATGTCGACGTCTTCTTCATCTTCTGCTTCAGATTCCTCAGCATCTTCTTCGAGTTGCTCCCCCTCAGATACAGAGGCGAGCTTCTCGGTTCCCTCAGGGTTTTCAACTCCCTGAGGTTCAGCAGTTGGGTCTTCATTCACCTCTCCCCTGATAGATTCATCATGGGAAAGGTCTTCAGCGCTCTTCTCGCTGGTATGTTCAGCGCTCTTCTCCCCCTCTTTCTAATGATTGGGGGAGGAATGGGTAGACTCAGCGTTGGTGTTATCTCTGTCTTCTGGGCCAGAGATTTTCACACAACCTTCAAGCCTTGCTATTCTGTCTTCAAGGCCAGAAATAGCAGGCGTGATCTTCTTCAGCTCTGTGCGATCTGCCTCTGTGAAGGATTCTAAAATAGGAGCAGGGGCAGGAGCAGGAGCAGGAGCTGGATTGTTTACCTTGTTCAGCAACTCTGCAATCATCGTTTTCAGCGAACTAACGTCGGTCTTTACAGAACCTAAGTCAGTCTTGACAGCTGACATATCACCTTCTAGTGTTCCAACTGATGTCTTCAGCGTTGTAACATTGCTGGACATGTTGGAAACTGCAGATTTGAGGCTGGTGTAGTCAATGTAGATGTTGGAGAGTACTTTGGCAAATTCTCCCAGCGTTTTATCAGGGTCCTGAATGTCAGCAGTGGAAGCCTTCTTTTCCACCACCGTTGTCAGCTTTGTCAAATTCTCTCCAGCGTTTGTTACAGCTGAAGAGTTGTTGGAAAGAGTAGTGGTGAGATCCGTCAGCTTTGTTTCCACGGACTTCAGAGACGCGTTGATGTCTCCCAAATTAGGACCTGTAACAGATAAGTACTTGTGAACAAAGGAAAGCTCAGAAGTTTCAGGTTTAGTTACAGTGTATAGGATTTGATTTGTACCTGCAGGAGGATTGATGAACTCGTCAAAGTTGCAAGTTCCTGAAAAGTGTTCCATATCCTCTTCGAAAGTACGGTGAGGAATGGTGATATCTGCAGGTCCTTTCTTCATCATTCTCTGAGAAGCTTCAGCTGTGGCTTCTGGAATGATGGCATCTCCAGTGGTCTTTGGAGTAGAGTCCAAGTGAGTGGAGGGAGGAGCAAAGGATAAGAATTTGGGTCGGGTGCCAGGTTCAGCGTTGTATTCGCTGACAATCACTTCATCAGTCTTTTGAGAGACTGAAGGAGGTTGGGTAGGTTCCAAAGTTTTAACTTCAGCGATTGGAGACGCTGAAAGTTGGATTGAAGGGATGGCTTGAACGGGTGTGGCAGAGCGTACCACATAACTTTCCTTCAGCTCTTGAGAATGAGCTGAGGAGTCTTCAGCAAGAGAGTGCCGGGGTTGCTCCTTGGTCTTCTTGATCCTTTTGGAACCAAGTGGAATTAAGGATTGTTTCCTTTTCTTAGAAGGAGAGGATTGTGTGGCCGGGGTATCAGCGATGGGTATTGTCGCTGAAGGAGCCACAGAAGTCGAAGAATTTTTAAGAAGAGTGAGAAGGGTAGAGAGACGTACCTCATTGACGACAGGTTTGAAATCGAGCACTTTAGGGCCAACCTGAGAGAGTTTCAGGTCACCCTCTTGTGGGTAGCTGTCCTTCAGGCCATACTGGAAGATGGCGCTGATGAATCTTGGGTAAGGAACCCATGCAGGTCTGTCAACAGCTGAGTCCACGCGTTGTACTAGGTCATCATATATGATGGAGGCCCAGTCAATGTTGAGACCTTTCAGCAGTGCGTATCCCATGGCCTGCGTAGGTTGTGCGGCTTGATCAGAGGATCCGGATTTTGCTTTCATGCAGCTGATCAGGTGAGCGAAGATGAAATTCATCTCGCTGGGCATTTTGGATTTCTTTATCAGCGTCAGCTTCTTCTCTGGCTTCTTGTCCCTTCCAGTTTCCCAGATGTAACCCATGGCATCAAAGAAGGCAGTAATTTCTTCTTTGTCAGAGAGCTTCTTGTGGTCAGGGAATGGAACGAAGGGTTTTTCTTTGGTAGCATTTGGGAAGTTCAGGGCTCTTCGGATAATGGAGGGTGTGATCTTAATGGTGCCATACTCAGTATCGCTGAGTATGCAGTCGATGGTTTTGGATGAGTCTTTGGCAGAGGGTAGCTCAGTGTGTCTGGCAGAGTACCAGAACTGGGATAAGAGCTGCTGACTGGCAGGAGGTGTTATGGTCAGGGCTGTGTGAATGCAGCTATTCTTCAGAAAGTTTACAGCTTCATCCAGGTGTTTAACTTGCTTTCGAGGAGGAAACTCGAGAAGCGCTGAGAGGTTGTTGACCTTAGTCCAATCCAGTTGATCCATTTCGAACTTAACCTGAGGGGCTTTGATGATTTCCACTCCCTCAGAATCAGAAGAGATGGTCTCAGCGGTAACGTTGATCTTGGAAGATGCCATTTCTCTGTATATCAGTTCAACCAAAGATATTAACAAATAAGAATTGTCTTAATATGGAAAGGATTTCCATTAAGATATTTTCGAATTTTGTCCATTTCATTTAGACAGAATGTCTTAATGAAGATTAGGGTTTTTCTTGTTTTTGAAAAACGAATTTTACACCCATTAAGTCTTGTATTCCAGTTTCATAAAAAAATGGATACGAATGAAGAATCAAGTTTAAGATTTAGATTTAAAACTTGAAGAACAACCATGAAATGGTTGTGTTCATAAAACCATGAAAGAAATGATTTTATTTTTAAGAAGTTCTTTTGTTTTGATCTTTATTTAAGCAAAGAGAAGATCAGAAACAAGTTATTTGCATATGTAAAAAGTAAGAACATATTAACCTTGAAGTTTTTGATGAAGAAGATGATGAACAGTTCTTTGAAGATTGAGAGCACAAATGCAACAGTATTTCTTTTCTTGCGGATAAAGATTGATTCGCGTAAAAGACAAATATAAACATAGAGAATGTTTATATAGGAAGAGAGTAGAGAGAGAAAAACTCGAGCGGGAAAGTTTTTCATCATGACACGGACACGTGTTTGCATTTGATTGGCGAGTAAACGAAACGTGCAAACGTGTGTCAGAAAGAAGAACGTGCCTGGTGTTATCCGTTGCAATTGACGTCACAACTGTCCTTTCACATTCTTTTTAGGATGTCTCTGAGGTTTTGAAAAACTCAGGGACTCTTTTGAAAAACATGAGGCACTGAATAAAAATATCAGTGATGGTTTTAGAACTTTCAAAGTATCGCTGTTAAGGAAGAGATATTCAGCGATGTAGAACATTTGAAATCTTGCATTTTCATGCGTTTGTCAGAGAGAGAAAAACATACCTTGATATCAGCTAACCAAGTTTATTCAGAGAGAATATGAGAATGGATTGTATAAGTTTATTTTATCCCGAGGGTTATACAAGAATGTATAATTGTATCACTGATCAAATGTGAACCGCTGAAGATTTTATCCTTCAAAGTTCAGCATTCCAAGCTCGCTGATGAGAAAGTTGAATCTTGTCTCATCAAGAGGTTTGGTAAACAAATCAGCTAACTGATAATCAGTTGGGATAAAATGAAGTTCTATATTACCATTCATCACATGATCTCTGATAAAATGATATCTGATCTCTATGTGTTTCGTCTTTGAGTGTAGCACTGGATTGTTTGCTATAGTGATGGCACTAGTGCTGTTGCAATAGATTGGAATTTTGGAGAGCTGAAGATCATAGTCTAGTAGCTGATTTCTCATCCACAAGACCTGAGAACAACAGCTTCCAGCAGCTACATATTCAGCTTCAGCTGTGGAAGTGGACACTGAGTTTTGCTTCTTACTTGTCCAACTTACCAGCTTTCCACCCAGGAGCTAACATCCTCCTGTGGTGCTTTTCCTATCCATTTTGCATCCTGCAAAATCACTATCTGAATAGGCGGTTAGATCGAATCCTGAATCTTTGGGATACCAAAGACCTAGATTCGCTGTACCCTTAAGATATCGAAAGATTCGCTTTACAGCTTTCATATGAGATATCTTGGGTTCAGCTTGATATCGTGCACACAAGCAAGTTGCAAACATAATATCGGGTCGGCTAGCTGTAAGATACAGTAGTGAGCCGATCATCCCACGGTACAGCGTGACATTGACAGGAACACCCTTAGTGTCCTTATCAAGTGTCAGCGGTGGTGCCATTGGGGTTTTCATAGTTGAACTTTCAGTTAAGTCGAATTTCTTCAGCATATCTTTAACATATTTTCCTTGATTGATAAAAGTTCCTTTTTCAGTTTGCTTAATCTGAAGACCAAGGAAATATGTTAGTTCACCCATCATACTCATTTTATATTCATCTTTAATTCTTTCAGCGAAATGAGTACAAAGCTCAGGGTTAGTAGAACCAAATATAATATCATCAACATATATTTGAACTAAAATGATATGACCTTTACTTTTCTAAAGAAAAGAGTTTTGTCAATCTTACCTCGCTCAAATTTTTCAACATGGAGATAAGTAGAAAGAGTGTCATACCATGCACGTGGAGCTTGCTTTAAGCCATAAAGTGCCTTATCCAGCTTATAAACATAATCTGGACGCTTAGGATCTGAGAATCCTGGAGGTTGTTCCACGTAAACTTCTTCATTCAGCTTTCCATTTAGAAACGCTGACTTAACATCCATTTGATGTACTTTGAAGTTTTTGTGTACAGCATATGCTAAGAAAAGACGAATAGATTCAAGTCTTGCTACTGGAGCAAAAGTTTCATCATAATCAATGCCTTCCTCTTGTCTGTATCCCTGAGCAACAAGACGAGCTTTGTTGCGAGTTACAGTACCATGTTCGTCCAACTTGTTTCGATAGACCCATTTAGTGCATATCACCGTTTTGTCAGTTGGTCTGCGAACAAGTTTCCAAACTTTGTTTCTTTCGAATTCAGTCAGCTCTTCTTGCATAGCGCTGACCCAGTTTGGATCTCTGAGGGCATCATCTATTTTCTTTGGTTCAGTTAGTGAAATAAAATTAACAAATAGACAAATATTACCTGCACTTCGTCGTGTATGAACACCAGCGTTTGGATCACCAAGAATTTGATCAATTGGGTGATTTGCAGTCCATCGCTGAGCCGGAGCATAAGTCGCTGACTCATCTAGAACTGAAGGGGCTGAAGATGAAGCTTCAGCTGCTTCTGGAGTATCAGCTAAGAGAGGAATGCTTGCATTTGTCATTTCATTTCCTGATTGCTGAGAAATAGATGGAATGTCTGAGACATTTGGATCAACTGCAGGTATAGTGTTTATTGGAACAGCTGAGACCCATGATGTTTCAGCTTCACTATTCTGCATGTTTGGAATGATAGTGGGACTATCATCTTCTACTGTGTGAGCATGAGGAGTGGGAATTTCTTCTGAATCGCCAAGATGAGAAAACATCCATTGATTCAGTTCTTCAGTATCAGCGTTCGGTTTAGAGTTCGCTGAACGGGATTCGTCAAACGTGACGTGAATAGTTTCTTCTACAGTTTGTCTTCTACGATTGAAGACTCTGAAAGCTTTGGAAACTGAGGAGTATCCAAGAAAGATTCCATCATCAGCCTTAGGATCAAACTTTCCAAGGGCATCTCTGTTGTTCAGTATAAAACACTGACAACCAAAGATGTGAAGAAAGCTGATTGAAGGCTTTCTCCCATGAAAAAGTTCATAGGCTGTCTTATTGAATCTTTTAACTATCAGCGACCTGTTTTGCGTAAAACAAGCAGTGTTGACAGCTTCTGCCCAAAACTGAGTAGGCAGGTGAGAATCGCTGAGCATTGAACGTGCAGCTTCAATAATTGTTCTATTTCTTCTTTCAGCGACTCCATTTTGTTGTGGTGTTCTCACTGAAGAAAAGTTGTGAGAAATACCCTTACTCTCAAAGAAGGAATCAAGAGAACTGTTTTTGAACTCAGTTCCATGATCACTCCTTATTGAGCGAACGGTCAAATTGTTCAGGGTTTCCATTTTCCGAACAAAGGTGATGAGTTCTTCAGGGGTGTCACTCTTGGAACGGAGAAACATAACCCATGTGAAACGAGAGAATTCATCAACTATGACCTGCGTATATTTCTTTCCAGCGATGGATTGTTTGTTAACAGGGCCAAACAAATCCATATGGAGTAGTTGTAGAGGAGATGACACTGAAGAGACTTGCTTTGACTTGAAGCTTGCCTTGGTCTGCTTCCCTTTTTCACACGCTGAACATAAAGACTCTTTGGCGTATGAATGCTGAGGTAGACTAGTGACTAACTCTTTTGAAGAAAGAGTGTTCAGTGTCTTGAAATTCAGATGCGAGAGCCTCTTGTGCCATAGCCAGTTGACATCAGAAGATGCCTTTGAGAAGAAACAGGAGTTCTCAGTGGTTGTTGAGTCCATGTTTATTACATAAACATTTTCCAAACGATAACCGCTGAGAGCTATCTTCTCCTTTTTGTCAGTACTTCAAAGTTAGAATATTCCTTACCAACAGTTTTCAGATCTATTATTAAACAGTTAAAACGTTGATGTACTTCAGAGAGAGTTTCATTCTTACCAGAAATGAAGCTTTCGTATTGCCTTACCAGGTTGATCTTTCTTGAATCCTGGACTTCAGCAGTACCTTCATACTGAACACATATTGTGTCCCACATGGCTTTTGAGGTTTTCAGGTTCATGACAGAATGGTAGACTTCGTCAGGAAGAGCCATGGATAGTATGGATCTGGCTTTTGTATCTATAGCCACTTTCTTCTTATCTTCTTCGGTCCACTGAAAGATTTCCTTAGGAATCATCCTTTCTGGAATAGCAGGTCTATTCGCAGTCGCTGGAACTGCAGGATCAATCGTTACAGGGATGAATGGACCATTCTCAAGATAGTAAGGCATAGTAGGGTCTACACCTTCTAAGAAGAGTGTTATCCTATTTTTCCATAAGTTGAAGTTATCTCTGGAAAATCTAGGGGGTTTTGCAAGAGAACCATTGTCTATATAATTTGTGTTTGTGTTGGAAGCCATTTTCAGATAATAGCAAGGAAGAGAAATATCTTAGATTAGATCTTGTTTATGAGATTAAACAAATCTGCTCTGATACCACTTGTTGGTCCCGAAGGGTTATACAAGTTTGTAGAAGGGGGGGGGGGGGGTTGAATACAAACACACGATTTTACTTTTCTAAATTGTTTATTGATAAATCATTAACAATTTACAGCTTGTTGCGGAAACAAGATTAAGGATAAATCCTAAATCTAAACAAGTTGGAACACTAAGGTTTCTTGCACTAAGAAAGATAAGGAAATTACTAATAATAACCTATCTTGAGATAAGAGATTGAACTTGTCCAGAGTTAGCAAGTTACTTTAAAATGAAGTGAGTTCATCTCTTTATATACTGCATGCATTTAATGCAAGTCAGTATACACTTTACACGTGTCATCAGCTGATTGGTTGCATGTCATTGACCTTTGGTGACAACCCAAGTAGCCGCATGTATGTACATTGTAGTGTCAGAGTTGTTGTACGAATTCAGATAATCGGAGGTTCTTTTCTGACATTTTGTACGGAGTCGTGCAAGGGAGGATGAGACAAAAGTACTTTGTACGAAGGACTTCATGATCAGCTTTCGTTGATTCAGCGATTATCATTTCAATTCAGCGAATGATAAAGTTCAGCGATAGCTGAAGTCTTGTACTTGATACTTCACGTTGAATGGACAAATCTGAGTCTTCGCTGATCCGCATCAGTTCATTAGGAAACTTGTCGCTGGTTCTTGAGCTTGATCTTCGACTTCAGCGTAGAACCTATGTTGACGTGAAACTTGTCTTCAGGGATCATAAGTAAACAACTAACTTATCAGCGATCATCATAATGACTGAACAGGCTCAGAGCATTAATGGTGAACAGTGTTCGCTGAATGTTTAATTTAAAGAGCGAGAGTTCCTATCAGCGGTACTGGAAGATCTTAGTACTTATCAGCGATAGTGAAACTCTGATACATATTGTTTACTTACAATTTTCACTAAGTATATAAGAGATGGTCATTATCAAATCACTGAGGGTTTGGATCAACATCCCCAACACCATTATGGTGTGACAACAACAGTGCTTTTCAAATTGCTCACAATGACGTTTTTCATGAACGTACCAAGCACATCGAGATTGACTGTCACTTCACTCGACAACATGTTCTTCGCAAAACAGTTAAACTCCTTCCGATCTCAACCATTGATCAGACTGCAGATATTTTCACCAAAGCTCATCTACCAGGACGTTTTTGGGATCTTGTTTCCAAACTCAATTTGGCTCATTCTTCCCCCACTTGAGTTTGAGGGGGGGTGTTAGCGTATATTGTCCATATGTATAGTCCTGGGTTTATTCTGTAATTACCTGTAACTTCCTTGTATAAATAGGTTCTTAGTTGTGTTATTAGGGTTAATCAACATATTGTAACCTCCTCTCAGTTTATGAAAACATCGGCCGATTCAGCCATCTCGTCTCATCTCAATCAATCAATCGAATCCTTCACGTATTCTAACACATTTTATGTTTCTTTTAGTTTTGTTTCGGTTCTAATACCCTCAAATTTAGTGACTTAATGAACAAGTTTTATTGGATCGTAATGTCTCATATTAGATATTATTGGATCTTAATAAGTGTAAACGTGCTAAAATGGGATCTAAATGGATATAATGGGTCTTACTATCCTTAACAACTCTCAGTGGCTCCTAGTGGGTCTAAGTATGACATAAAAAGTCTGATTAGACTTTAATTAGTCAAACTAAGGTGTATCAAGGTCGTCATCGATCTAGGAATCCAAGTAGGCCATGATGGGTCTAAATGAGTCGTAATTAACCTAAATAGACCTTGATGATTCTAATTGAGGTATTACAGGTCATGGTGGTCCTTATATGTTGAATGGTCCATTTCGTCTAAGTAGGTATAATGTGTCTATTTATTCTAATTGAGCTATAAACAGTTAATTCGTTCTAAAGGGGTCGTAATCGATTTGATTAGAATATAGTGGATCTAATTGAGACATAACGAGTCATTGTGGTTCATAATTAATGGTTCGTATTGGTCTAAGTGGGTGGGTTTTATTCTCCTTAACGAGTTTAAGTAGGTCATGATGGGTCATGAGCAATTTGTGTAGATCTTCACGGGTCTAATTAAGATACAGTAGGCTATGATCGTCCTTAAAGACTCGTTAATGGGTCGTTTTGGTTTAATAAGTGAGTATAACGATTCATTAATTACCCACTTAGATAGATAACTAAGTCATACATGCACAAATGTACAGACTTAGACCCTTTAACAGTCATTAATATCCAAGACAACACATCTAGACCTAAATGACTCATTTATAACGTATAAGATACTTTAATAATTGAGTCTAATGGAGAATTGTTTTGGTTTTTGACGGATTTTTGACCTATCTCAAAAGTTAATTATTTTATGTTACTAGATTCAAATTTTAGATTCCCTCCAATCAAACATTTTTATTAGTACACTAATGTATCCAAGATTTAGGACTAATTGTAATTAGTCAATATTAGTCAAAGTCAACAATATAGCTAGTGAGGGTCAAAGGTATAAATACCCACTTGTAGGGTTTGTGAGGAAAGGTCATCCAATACATTTACACCCAAGTACATACACACATGATTGCTCTCTAGATTATTCGTCTTGTACTTTGGGATTTTGCTTCATTGAATATATTGGTGGCCATCTTAGTGTTAAACATGGATTGATTACTTGTTCTGGGATCACAATTGGTATCACAGCATAGTATTTCATCTAGATCATATTAGTTTTTTGAGAGTTTTTGCATTTTGAGTGTTCTTCAAGTTTTCATCTATTTCTTATTGATTTTGATCATTTGAGTTCTTCAAATGGATTAGGATCGATCTAGGAGTGTTTGATATTCATTCCTGCGTGTTTTGATTCCGCAATTACACCAGGATCTGCCTCAATTTGTGCAAAAATAGATTTTCGGACTTTTATTGAAAAACCTACTGTTTTGGCTTAGAAATCACTGTTCTAGTGGTTTTTGGACAAAACTTGAAGATTTAAAGTTGTCCAGAATAGTGTTGCGACCCTTCGTACCAATTTTCAGATCAATTGGATCATTATTGAAGAATCAACTTCTGATTCTTTGGATCTTCAACAATATCGCAACTATGATGTTCATAACTGTCGCAACTCAGTGATTCATACATATCGCAATCCACTTGTTCTGAACAGTATTATATCGCAACCTTTAGTTGCGACTAGCCGTTGGTATCGCAATTTGTCTTCGTGAACAGTACCATATCGCAAGAGTCACTTGCGACTAGGCTCAAATCGCAATCATCAGTTGCGACTTGCTTCATATCGCAATCATCTGTGTTTTG
This sequence comes from Saussurea involucrata, assembly GCA_033807775.1. Lineage (NCBI taxonomy): Eukaryota > Viridiplantae > Streptophyta > Magnoliopsida > Asterales > Asteraceae > Saussurea > Saussurea involucrata. The sequence goes on from CM066323.1 coordinate 46,479,001, forward strand.
AACAGTAACATATCGCAACCTTCTGTTGCGATACGACCTTCTATTTCATTCCTTTGCGACTTGAATTTCTTATTGCGACAAGGAATGCTTTGCGACATCTAGTGGGTTGAGACAAGTTAGTTTGAAGTTAATTGCTACTAATCGAATCTAAGGAATACTTAACGGTCAAACAAGTAATCTAATATGACAGCAAGAGATATCTTAACTATTGGGTCGAAGGACAAACCACCGGTTCTTTTTCCCAAGGAGTTTAAGATTTGGAAAGACAGGTTCATCGATTATGTTGAGAGACAAGAAAACGGGGAATACATTTCTAATTCTCTTAAGAATGGTCCCATGGAGAAACAAACAAGAAGAGGACTTATTACTGATGGTGACCCTATTCCAGACGTGGTTGAGGTTCTGCCATTACATTATAATACTGAACAAAAGTGCAAAGCATATGGAGACAAAATGGCAAAGTCTCTTGTTATTCAAGCCTTAACCAACGATATTTATCGAAAGGTGGATAGCAAGAATTATTCCGGAAATGCCATGTTTGATGAACTGACAAAGCTGTATCAAGGATCTGAAATAGAGAATCAGATGAGAATCTCTAATGCTATCAACTTGTATGAAAATTTTAAACAGAAAGATGGAGAGGCTCTTGAATTTGCTTATGACCGATTTACTACCATCCTGAATGAGTTGAATAGGTATAGTATAAACAAATCTATAATTGAGCATAATGTGAAATTCCTGAATGTTCTTCAACCGGAATGGAAGAAGTTTGCTCATCGAATGAAACATAATGCTAAGTTAGCTGATTTGCCTCTACAAGAGGTGTACGGAACCTTGAAGCAGGATGAAGACGATGCTGATGCAAAGAGGGCTAAGAATAAGAAGAAAGAGAATAAAGAAGAGAAAAGAGATGTTAAGGAAGAAGAGTTAGATCCACTCGCTTTGTTGTCTAACATGAATTACTCCAAGAATTTGGGCAATCAGTCTGAAGAAGAACAGAATGAAGCAGGTGCGATGGATGATATTGAAAGTATGAAGAACTCTTTGATACTCCTTACCAGATCTTTTCAGAGACAGTTTGGAAAAACCCCAGTTCTAACAGTCAAAGATATACTTCTGGCTCCAAGAATTTCGAGCACAAAGCACATGTTGAATCGGGTAAGAAGTTTGAGGAAAAGAGAGCTGAATATAAAAGGCCTGAAGAGTATAAGAGGCCAGATGAGAAAAAGGTATTTGAGAAGAAGGTATTTGAGAAGAAGGTATTTGAGAAGAAGGATGAAGCCCCGAAGTGTTATAATTGTGGGAAGACTGGTCATTTTTCAAAAGAATGTTGGAAGCCGAAAGTGAGGGATTCCAGTTACTACAAGAATAAGCTGATGCTTGCTGAGCAGAAAGAATCAGGGATTGTGCTGATGGTTGAAGAAGAATACTGGCTTGATCAGACTGATGATGAAGCAGATGATGAGAAACCAGCTCAGAACAAGATGTGTCTCATGACCAGAAATGCTGATGATGAAGGATCAGAGTCTACTTCGAATAAGGTACATCCCGTTCTCTATAGTCAATTTCTTATTCAACAAGCATATTTAGAAAAGAGGTTAGAAGAACTAACAACAGACCAAGACACATCAGATGAAATAATTTCCACTCTAAGAAAGAAACTAATTGAACAAGACAGTCAAATTCAAGAATTAGAAAAGAAAAAGACTGAGTTCGATATTTGTTATGCGTATTTTCAAGATCAAATAACTGAACTAACAGATAAATTAATGAGTTCGGAAACCAAGAGTAATGAGTTTGAAAGTCTTTTACATGCTTATAAAGATAGAAATGAAGAGCTGTGTGAAAATGTCAAAGATCTGGAAAATAAACTGTACAAAGCAGGTCAAACTGAACAAACAATTCACATGCATAAGCCAAGTAAGTTCAGATATTTTAATTCAAAGTGGGGAATCGGGTATGACAATCCATAGCACCTAGAGAATGCCTTAATAAAATCTCCCACTCTTTATAAATTTGAATGGATTGAACTTGCAATACATTCTAACTATCAGATTAAATGGCTTAAAATGGATGGTGAAGACTATGAGGCTGAGGAAGATATAAAAAGAACAACCACTATTAAAATGCAACTTCGTTTTTGGTATGGTCCCGATAATGCAAAGGCATTAAACAACGAAAAGACTCTACCAAATGATTAATTTGATAGTTATATTGTTAAAGAACCGGAGGAAACGGGAAATACACAAAAGTCTAATTCTGATAAACCTATTTTGGAAGGTAAAAGGTATTTTCCACCAATGGTTCTTGAACAAAAACTCATGGACCTCGAAAGCAAGATCAAAAGTACTATTGAAGAAGTCAGAAATGACGAGAAGCTTGCTTTCGAGATCGAAAAGGAAGTTATAATCACGGTGTTTTCGGAAAGTTTAAAAGAAATGAAAACAAAACTTGAGGAAATATCTGAAGAAAAAGTTCCAAAAGAAAAGCATTCTTCAGATTCAGGTGTTTCCTCATGCAAAGCTTTTATGGGAAATACTCTCTTGAGGAACTGGACAGTTGATGACAAGAATGATTTTGAATCTCGGGATTTGGATAGTCAATTTGTCAAAGATCCTCATGAAATGCAATTTTATACAGAAGAAGATAAAGCTATTGAAAAAGAAATAAATGATTTTCTTTATCCGAAGTCTTATGGTATTTTTCACACTTCATTGGACAGTCCGCCTGATTGTGATAGTGAGAATGTTGGTAAGGACAAAGGTAAAGCGGTATGTGAAGTGCCTGTTCAATTTGACTTTAGCGCCAAACTTCCAGATCACACTGACTTTCTAATAAAAGAAGAGGAACCTGAAAAGATTATTTTGAAAGGGGAATCTTCAACATCAGCTGAGAAAATTTCCGTTAATGATTATTATTCTAAATCTAAATCAAAACAATCATTACAGAAAAAGAAAACAAAAACAAAAAGAAAGAAGCATGTTAATTCTTTTCAAGCTCAAAATTCAAAAGCTTACGACTCCTATTTGTCTGGTTTTTCAGATTGTAATTTGAGAAACAATATGCGCCTTGAGTGGAGAATAAAGGAGTCCACACAGGATGTGGCCCAGATCAAATCATCCCACACTGTTTTAAATGTTTTAAATTCCAAGAAAGACAATTTTGTTTCAAATGTTATTAATTATGATGTTGGCACTAGAAGAAAACTTGTAGTTCCTTACAAGGTTTATTCAATGCGGCAACTGATTAATTTGGCACGTGATCAAATTTGTTGTGGTTCTTGTGGTGTGGATGATTTTATCTACAAATCTGACTATAACCGTTGGTTTTATTCAAATAATTACTTTAAAACCGGTTATAGAAAACAAAATGTCAAGACCAAAACCACTAATCAGAAAGGACCCAATTGGCAAAGGGTACCAAAAGCTGTTTAAATTCCATTTTGCAGCTCAGTCATGTATGGTATTTGGATTCCGGTTGCTCAAAGCACATGACTGGTAGAAAGAAGCTGCTGAGCAACTTTGTGGAAAAGTATGGAGGGGGAGTATAGTACAAGATTTGGTGTCTAAACACCTCAGTTTAGAACCCGGACTTCAAAGAAACAATGGCTTCTAAACATCTCAGTTTAGAACCCGTTCTTCAAAGTGTTTGACTTCTAAACACATCAGTTTAGAACTCGTACTTATTTGTTTTAGACTTTGATTGCTATACATACTAATCTTGCTTCATTAAGATCTTTTGCAGATTTTGAGGGGGAGCTTATCTGATTTTTAATCAGTCTATCATGATTTGAGGGGGAGCTTAAACGTTTGACTGTAAGTATCTTCTGAACTTAATCTGAGATTGTTTGAAAGAAGAACGACTTTCAAGCTTGAAAAACGTGTTCTTAAATGTTCGAACCACTTTTCTATTCTCAAGCAGATTTTATGAATTTGGAAGTGTGATTTTAAATGTTTTTCCTATATATATATATATACATATATAGATCTTGGATTGTCGTTACATCATTTCTGACCGTGTGTTTCCAAAGATTAATACTTGTGTATTATCTTTTCTATACTTTTAAGTATTCATACACATCGGTTCAGCTTCATATTGACTTTGTTATTACCATGTCTCAAAACGAAACAAATTTTCGATGGTAATACTCCCGTTTGAATTTCAAATTTTGTTGAGCATCATATTCATTTCAGCGTAAGAGTTTAAGTGTTTCATTCAAAGATTGTTTATATTTGTTCATATAAACAAAATACAATTCTTTGATACCCTAAACCTTACATGATTATCATTCATGTTATTTGATCTGAATGATACATTGTCAGATTCTCAAACAAGTCTTTCGAATTCATTTCATTCTTTCTATATTCTTGTTTTGAGAAATCTTCAAAGATCAAATGCTCAAATCTTCATGATATTATTGAAGAGCATACTTTCTGATGACAATGTTAATCAAATGCCGATATTCTTAATTGTTCAAGATAAACTGTTGAACAACGCAACATTTTAGGACAAAATTTCATGGGAATCAGTGTGAGATTTTACAAAACTTCTATGGATCCACGTTAACCAGGGTTTCCTACCCAAGAAGTTATCCTTGAGTGATTGAGGGGTGAGGGGTCGAAATCAAAGAGTGGGGGAGATAACTCATCCGGTTGAGTAATCTCATTGCGCTGAGGTAAAATGAAAAAGAGAGTTTGGTTAGACGTGAGCAGATTAAAAACAGAAAGAGGGTGTCAGAACAAAGTTAAAAGAATACGAGAACTCTGCACCAGCCAATTTCTGAGTCGGGCAGCCACATTACTGATTGGTTCACATTCTTTGGTGACCATCATTGAAACAAGCAATTAGCCCATGCCAACTCTTGCTTTAACCCCACCAGAGCTACTCATTTCTTTCTTGACAAAGAAATGTTTCAATTTCCTTGGGTACTCATTTCTTTCTTGACAAATAAATGTTTCAATTTCCTTGGGGACGCAGCGTATAATCTATCTAATCTTCATTCGGAAGGTTTGGATATTGAAAAAGAAGGAAGTTTGCCCCACCTTCGCACTTCAATCATGCACATTGAGTCCGTGGAAAACTTGTTGCTGTCTCAACAGTTTACACAATTTGAGCCTAACTATTAATCAAGCATAAGTTGCTTCAATCATTTCTACACTTGCACGTACACACAAGAAATATGCTTTCTTGTCATAACGTTCATAGAAATTCCTTGGTGTTTTTCGATGATTGAATGGAAGCCCTGGAGGAGTGAACATTAAAAAGATCCTTTCCAAAGTACATTCGTTGTACCAAGTGGCTTTGTGCAACTTACAGGCATTTTAACTGTCTCATCCGTTGTTTCAAGGTTACCACGTTACTATTGTCTGAATTTGAAAAGATTCGGATAAATATTTTTGGAATTGACGGATAAACAGATCGAAAGGAGGAGAATGTTATTGATGTATTCAAAGGTTGCTGAATTTGATGTTGAAGTTTTGATGATCATGATGCTCACAATCATCAAAAAGGGGGAGAAGATTTGAAAGTTTCAATTTCAAGATAAAGTGAAGTTTTATTTTAGTCAAGAAGACCGAGATAAAAAGTTCAAGATGTTTCGAGATGTTTTTTTTATTTGGAAGGGTATCCGAGGACATTGCCCCGACTAATCCCGGCAAGGTGAGACAATTGCCCCAGCTGCTAAAGCATGCAGCCCTGAGTTTATCCCCAGTGGCTGTTTCAAGATGTTTTTAGGTGACTCGACAAAAGTTCAAAGTTCGAAGATTGTTATTTTTGAAGAAGTGAAGATACGCAGTTCAAGGTACTCAAAGCTACAAAGATTCAAGCTCATTCAAGAATGTTTTCAAAGCTCAAAACCCGTTAAAGCTCATAGACCAGTTCATAATCAAAGACTGAAGATATTTCTCAAAGATGCAAAGATCCGTGCTACAATGATTCAAAGATCAGTGATACGAAGATTCAAAAAGATAAAGATTTTGTTTAAAGACTTTGACCAACACAACAAAGATTTGAAGTTTGTGTTTCAAGACCTTGATGACTATTTGACTTTGAAGATCCGTTTGAAGTTTAAAGCTGCTAATGTGGATTCTTGAAGATAAAGCTTATCTAAAGTTCAAAGGAGCTGAAGACTATCGTCATATTTTTTTAAATCTTGGATCCATAGGGGGAGATTGTTAGTACACTAATGTATCCAATATTTAGGACTAATTGTAATTAGTCAATATTAGTCAAAGTCAACAATATAGCTAGTGAGGGTCAAAGGTATAAATACCCACTTGTAGGGTTTGTGAGGAAAGGTCATCCAATACATTTACACCCAAGTACACACACACACATAATTGTTCTCTAGATTATTCATCTTGTACTTTGAGATTTTGCTTCATTGAATATATTGGTGGTCATCTTAGTGTTAAACATGGATTGATTACTTGTTCTGGGATCACAATTTTATTTTAGATTCAAGTATTAGCACTACTATACAAATGACTTTTACTCAAAAAAATATCAGGGAAATTTATGTCGGTGATTTTTGACGAAAACCTGGAAAATACCAATGCTTCGGTAGAATCCGATGTTTTTGTAGAAAATACCAATGGGTCACTCAGAGAAGCATGGGTAATATGTCACTGATTTGAATTACTCACTAACAATTTGCCCACCAACTTTTGTGACAGTTTTGTGATAAATCATCATTTACGACAGATTTTTCTCAGTGAAAAATCCGTAGACAAAAATCTTTCATTTAGTAATGTAGCCGGATTTTCGATAGTTCCAAATTGACTTTTGCAACAAATTTTTGAAGGATTTGAAAAATAATTATTAATTATTTAACGGAAACTTTCGAGAGATTTGAAAAAAAAATTGACCAAATTTTGGCCCAAAATATATCGATAGATTTTTGACGGAATCAACGTATTTTCGATGGGGTATTGGTGATGGTGGTGAGCGATTGATGTGGGGTAACCGTGACCATGGAAGGGTCGGGTCGTCCCTTGGGGAGGACGTGTCGGGCACATGCCCTGCTCAAAGGAAATAGGGACCCAAAATATTTAAGTATATACTATATAGTAGTGGTTAAAAAAAGTTTTATATAAAAAAGACAAAATAAATTAGTATATAATAGGACCAAATTTTTTTTACATTAAATTAAGAACACAAACATATTAATTAATTATATTGGACAATAAAATTTGTAAAAAGTTAATTGGTTTTTCAATTATAGTATTGCTTATTATTTTTCTAAGTTTTGTTATCTAGTACTAATATCTAGAAACTATTTTTGCCTAGAAACCTTGATACACACTCCATTACTCATCTTCCACATAGTCTTTTGATTATTCCATCCGCATGAATTTTATTTTTGTGTTAGAATATAGTAGATTTTTTGTTATTAACTAAGAACGCTCCTAACTTTTGAAAACAATTGGCAACTATATGAGACTAGGGGTGAGCAACGGTCGGGTCGGGTCGCGCCCCAAAACCCAAAACCCGATCGGATATCGGGTGGGAAATGGAAACCCAAAACCCGTCTGAAGAAAGGAAAAACCCACGGGAATCGGGTATCTTCGGGTCTCGGGTTTTCGTGTCGGATATCCGACCCTGAAGACTGATTTCCAACCCAGTTTTCAGCCCTGTTTTTGTCATTTTCTACGTGGTTTCAAACTGAATTAACAAATTCATGTTCAAACTCAAAGATTTAACAAGTAACAACTAAATACTAATAACATATAACAAATTAACAATTAAACCAAACCAAACCAAGTTTCAAAACAAATAATATTACAACCAATTGACCAAAGTTTCAAAATTCAAACTCCAAACTTCCAAAGTTAGAAACTTACAAGTTACCATCTTCCAAGTTACAACCAATTGGTTAAACTTCCAAAGTTAGAAATCAAGTGCTCAAATGACCAAATCTTCCAAAGTTCCAACCAAACCAAACGAAGTTACCAAGTTACCATCACTTAATAAAATGACCCTTATCTTCATTTGAATCCTGTAACAATTTTTTTATATGGTCATAAGAATTTAAAAAAATAACCAACTTTTGTTTATAAAATATAAATATATAGGCAATTAGGCATCACGGGCTCACCGTGAGTGCATGGATCTTAAGTACTTTCTTATCTTTAAAACAAGAATAATATCTCAAACTATAACGAAAATGGACTTTTGATTCTAAGATTGATGGTTATTAGAAAATTTATTTCAACTCTAAAGGTTTAAAATGGTAATGAAAACCATTAACATCAAGTAACATATAGAAACTCAATTACCAGTTTATGTTGATTACTTAAAGTGTTAATTCGAATGGTCAACATAGTGAACTCAAATAATTTCAATATATATTAAAGGTATATCATAAGATGTTTTTCCAGGATTTTTTCTGAGCAAGTGCGCCTTTAAATTTGATCAAACGCCTGCAAATTTGCTCGACGTGTTTTTAGCCGAATTCCGCCTTAGGAGATTTTTTTATGTTTTATGATTGATTTTCAAGTGACTTTTTTGTTTTTTGTTTTGTTGATTTCGAGACAATTTTGCGATTTTTTGGCTAATTTCAAGATATCTTTTAAGTTCTTTTTGCTGATTCGTAGACTTTTTATGTTTTTTGTTTGATTTCGAGGGAACATTCCAGTTTTTTTAGTACTAAATTAATTGTTAAATTTGATTAATTTTTTTTCTTTTTCAAGTTATTTCGGATAAAAATGTGTTGTTAGAATGAGTCAAAAAAACACAAATTTAAAATTAACAGGTAAAGTGGAAGAAAAATATTAAAAACAAATTTAACATCAACTTAACCTGTTTGTTCAGTGTGGTTTAATCCTCATGATCTGTCCAAAATTTTGGTATAGATATATCCAATATATAAGTAGTATAGATATAGATATAGATATATCCCATTTAAGAACATAAGCAAAAAAAGATTGAAAGAGGAATTTGACACAATCCAAGGTGTTGTTTGGTTCGTTTTCTGTTAAGACCTGTATGGATATAGCTGTCTGTATGGATATAATTATCTGTGTGTTAACAGATAAGTTGTTGTTTGGTTGTTGTGCTGAATAAACTGTCTGAATATCATAAATGATCCTTTTACCCTTTCGTTTTTAATAAAACACTTGTTGATGAAATTTTACAAAACAACAAAATTTAAAGTAAAATATAGATTAAATAATAACAAAAACATTTTTTTACAACAAATTTCTATAGATCAATTTTAGTACAATAATAAAATTAAATAAAACCACAAATTAAAAAAAAATCTATGAACCTTAAATCACAAAAACCTAAATTTATAAACTCTAAATAAAAAACACAAAATATATCAACCCTAAAATAGAAAAATCAATTTTATAAAACAAAAAAACCCCACACAAACCAAGGGAAGATGAAGAGGACGACCGCCATTAATAAAAAACGGCAAAATGTGAAAGAAAAAAAATTTGGATGAAGACTGAAAGTAGCAGATCGATGGAGGTCGGATGTGTATGGAAGCAAAGCCATATATGTATAGAAAAGATGAATGTTTCTCATATGAAAGCACAGCCACACATATATACACACACACGCACAAATCGCATATAACCACAACCTCAGATACACAAATCGATAGCCACAAACTAGTAGAGAAATATACACAACTTTGAAATTCGATGGCTTTGAAGCAGTAGAGAAACGATGCATTTGAAGCAGTAGAGAATCGATGGCTTTGAAATCGATATACATAGAGAAAAATCGATGCCTTTGAAATTTGATGGAGTGAAGACGACAGAGAGAAAGACGCCTGTGGGTTTCTTCAATAGATGGATAAAGACGATATACACAGTGAAGAAGACGATATACACAGTGAAAATGAAGTTGAAAAAGGGGGGTAGGGGAATAAAAGAGGGGTAAAAAAGGAATAAATGAGCTGGTGAAGGGCTGAGTCTATATGACTCTATTTTTTGGGCCGACCGATTCAGCCATCGGCTGACCGATTCAGCCCATACCGAACATCCAGATATGGCTGTGCGAATCAGCTGTAACACCCTCAAAATTGGAAATAGCAACTAAATAAAATTTCGATAAAATAACCACTTAAGGAATAAAATTCCTTCTACAAACCATTCTTGGAATAACCTCATGATAAAACGTAACAACTCCCACAATTAATAATTCAAGTCATACTATGTGACCACATAAAGTCGGGTGTTACTTAACACAAACACAAGTTGCTAATCTCAAAATAAGTGCGGAAGACTTCACTAAGCAATTCACTTCTCGAGCACACTACAAGCACTCGTCTCTTCACCGTGTCACTAGAACTACTTCCCATCCGGAACCTGTTGCACATGCCGACAAATAAAAAGGTTAGGCTAATGCCTAGTAAGTTCAAGAGTTTTATCATGATTAATTCGTAAAACGAGAAAGATGCAACTTAAATCATGAGTTCAAAAAAAGAATTTACTTTAGATGAAAATCACCTATTTTTCCAACGCACACAAATCCCGTGATGAAAGCTTTAATGTAAAAACGATTCTCATAACGGACTCATCCCAAAACTTTATTTGAAAAGTATAATAGTATTTGAATTCTGAAACGATTGAAATCATGGACAAATCATTATTATTCAAAACATCCTAAACACGGATGAAGCATAACCCCCAACTCAAATGTCGTAGAAAACGATTCATATAAATATAATACGTCACCAAAAACATGGATAAAATAAACATTCAAAGCAACACCTTCCGGTAACAGGGGAGACCCGGTTACATCGCACGTGACAGGACACAAAAGTGGGTCACATAACTATGTAATAGTTAAAACAAACATGTGGACTATTCTCATAATATACCGAGCTCAACCACTTCAGGTCTATTGCCCGTAGAGACTTGGGAGCCCCCAATTTCAACCACTCCAGGTCTATACATTGGGTCACTCCTAATCCACATAAACAAGCACATTGGGATTACACCTTACTGCCCATGGGACGATGCCCGACCATATAGGCCCACATCTTACTTACCATGAAACCGATGCCTATCCCGTGCCAAGCACATTGGATGAAACGCCCAAAATCCAGGACAAATTTAAACCTTAAAATTTATCAAAGTTAACCATAATTTCATCCAAACTTTCATATATAAATGGAGAATTAGCTAAGAGGGCACATATACAAATTGAACTTATCAAAACAACATGCTAATCTAATCCTAAGCATTAATATCAGATTATACTAGTTGTTTAGACCATTCACCAAAACATCATCGTATATGCTAACTTCTCCATTCATCACCAAAAGTTGAGTATTAGAAATCACTCGTCCCTCATCCCGGTATTACTTCCCCGAGCTCGTACCTGGTAAGAAAATTTAATTTGAAACGATTAGGCTTACGCCTAGGCGAGAATATCCATTTTCAAATTAAAACTTATAAGCTTTGGAAACCAATGTAAACAAAGCGTATAAACAAACCTGGTTTGCCATTATTCTTACCGTACATATAAACATCTTGCGATGACGGGAACATGCCCGATTCCATGAATATGACTAACACTCAGTAAGTCATATCATCACGTTCGAGAGCCTACTACGAATCATCGTAGATTCTAGATCATTGCTCATGTCCAAGAAATTACAATTTACTTTATGCCTATTTTTGGAGTGGAAGTAGATATTACAATTTACTTTATGCCTATCTCTTACCTTCCCATATAAATCAGGAATTATGATAAACTCTCGTCTATTCCTAGATTTCTCATCACAATACGAAATGGGAATTATAATTTACTTTATGTCTATTCCTCATTTCACGTCAACGGGAATTACAATTTACTTTATGCCTATTCCACGTTTCACATCATAATACGAAATGGGAATTACAATTTACTTTATGCCTATTCCTCATTTCAGGTCAACGAGAATTACAATTTACTTTATGCCTATTCCACGTTACAAAATAATGGCAGTGCATATGGATCCATTACACTTACTAGCATACATGCATATTTACTCGAACGCACAAAACATTTCATATCATATTCTCAAAGCTAAGAATCCCAAATAATCTATCATACCCGTATTCTTAATTGTCCCTCTTTGGCGACTTAGCACGGGCAATCCGCTACCTGGTTAGCGGATGGGGTCAAGGGGCAACACCCCTAGATTTTTTTTAGAAAAACTCAACCCGATAACACATCCGTAAACTATATCATAAATTACACTACTTCTGCATATAAATGTATAAAGTATGTATTAGAGATAACTTTAGCAGTATACAACAACTACGCAAACACAATTTCTTAAGACAAAAACACAGAATCCTAACTTGCCATGTCTCCTTCGTTTACAGGTCCCACAAACTTAATCTTCAAAGGACGTGCTAACAAAAAATTCCAAAAAGAAGTAAGTACAGAAGGAGAAATCGCATCCCACATACTTCAATTACACATATTGAAAAACAACGTAAAAAATCTAGGGTCTTAAAGAAGTGGGTATAATTGGAGATGTCGAGCATAGAGAGTACGGTCTTGAAATATGAATTTAAGCAGTTGAATTCAAAATTTGAATTTGAGGAGTTAGAACAATTAGCGGGAATACATATTTGACAGAATTCTTGTTAGGACACAAAATGTCCTAATTATAAGATAGTTTTGTAAAGGGTTATAATTGTTATATGGGCTTGGGTATATGAATTATGGGCTTGGGCTTAATTGTGTAACAAGGGAGTATATAAGGATTAGTGTGTGTAATTAGGGTAAAGGTAATCATTCACAATGTAGACATCCAATGTGTTGTGTGTGTAATCTAGAGAGAGATTCATTCTCTCTCTAGGGTAGTCTCTTAGTATCAATAATACACCACTTTAATCTTATATCTCATCTTGTTACAATCTATCAATTACGTGAATTGTTGCTTGTTATAATGGGACTAACAAGTGGTATCAGAGCCAAATCGAAGAAATCTTTCATCGATACGATCTTTCTGCAACGATTCACGATTTACAGCCCATTCCTTGATGAAACAGTAAGTTTTTGATGCCTTTTGTGCGTATAATTGCGTTTAGATAAGTGCTTAATGTAAAGGTGTTAGAGCAGGTTTTAGTGTTGATTTAAAGTTCAAGGGTTAAACTGTATTTGATTAAATTAGAGCCTATTAGTGAACGGGCCATGGGCTTGTTAACCACGGGCCCATTGTATTTAATGTTGATTAGCTTGGAAAAACAAGCTAATCATCTCTTTTACTTTCAACACTGTATTGTAATATTCTCTCTGAAAGATTAATGAAAGGGATGACGTATTGAAATCATTGCTACTATTGCTTTACATTATCGATTTCATATTTGTTGCACGGATCTGGATTCTACAATTGGTATCAGAGCAGACGGACGGATTCGATTCAAAGGCTCTCTAGTGATTTCTAGTAAGTTTTTGACTTTTCCCGTATATGTTCATATTGACTTTTTCGAAATTTTGATTCTGGCCAAATTGATAAATTCTGGTTATTGGGTTGTGTTAGCATTCCACTTGTGAGTAATTCTGCAAATTTTCGCATTCCAATTCGACCATTTGAGTGTTCAATTTAGCAGTTTTTAAAATCAAAAGCTTTTGGTAGTGTTCTTGATAAAGATCCGATTTTTAACCGTCAAAACGTGTTGATTTTGCTCTAAAATCGATTGGATTAGTGTTATTCTTGTGTTTGCCATTGTTACTAACCATCCAGGATCGTTTTTGAGCAACCCTAATCGAAAAGTCGATCGATTTAAGCAAACAGCCGCAGAGTCCGGATAAACCAGCCGCGTTTTCCGGACAAGTTGATAGTGTCCGGACGTTTGTGTGAAATCCATCCGGACATCTCCAATTCCATCCGGACTCCTCATTTTTCCGGGTAAGTTCTGCAATCCGGGTAAGTCACTATTCCTTATATTATCCGGGTAACATTTGTATCCGGAAACCCAGTGTTTCCGGACATATCTTATCCGGACAATCCATTGTACCCGAAAACTTCATTGTATCCGGACAACTCAAGCTATCCGGACAACTCAAGTTATCCGGACAACTCTAGTTATCCGGACCCGGTAAGCTCCCCGTGCTAAGTCGCAGGAGGGGGACATTTAAGTATCCGTGATACCGTTCTACTTTGAATCGAACAATCGTCTGACAGTCAATCCAGTGCAGCTGAAGATGTCTCTTGCTGAAGAAGTCAAGTCAAAGCCGTGTCAGGTATGTGAACCTATCTTTTTAGAACTTTCTGACCAAATGACACCTCTAGCAGAACAGATAGGTTCCTACAAGGCCACAAATAATGAACAACTACTTGAGATTAGATTACTATCTGAAAAGTTGGATGTTCAAACGCGATTAACTGAAAAATATAAGTCTGAAAATGCTGATTTAAAAGACAGATGCAAAATCCTTTCATTAGCACCTAAAGACTTAAGGGCCAAGTTATCTGAACTTCAGTCTCAGTTTGATCAGTGCATGAATGAGAAAGAAGAACTTGTTTATCAATGTTCTTCTCTTCAAATTCAGCACAAGAAGTTTGTTACTAAAATTCTTGATCTTGAAACCAAACTTCACAAGAGGGGTCAAACTGATCAAACCATCTTTCTGAATAAACCTAAAGAGTTCACATACTTTAACAAAGAGTGGGGAATCGGATATGATAACCCACACTATTTAAAAAAGGGAAGATGGCATGTACCCACTCTGTATGACTTTGCTTGTTTTGGATTAGATAAAAAGTATCCAGAATACGCAATCCAATGGACTGGTCCTCTTGAACCAGAAAAGGAAGAGGAAACCGAGGAAAACAAGCGCAAACACAAACGAGGGATTCAACTTCCTTTTTGTTATGAACCTCTAAACTACTCATACCAAAAGAACAAAAAGTATCTCTCAAATGACTACTTCGACCCCTACAAGGTTGCTACGCCCAAGGATTCCTCCAAAAAGGATGAGGACCAAGCACCCGCAACCAAGAATGAGACGGACGAGTTTAAACTCTATGTTCCCCCTCTCATCTTGGAAGCAAAGATAGTCGAGTTGGAGGAGTCGTTTGAGAAAGAAAGGTCTATTTTTCAAATCGAGAAGAAAGAGTTAATTAAGGATCTTGAGAAACTCAAATCTGAGAAAACCGACTGTGTGTCAAGTGAGGAAAAGGAAAAATTTCAGTGGGAAATCAATACGCTCTCATCAAAACTGTCTGAAATGACAAGAGAAACGATGAAAGAGCACATGAGAAATGGTCAACTCCAAGAACAGATTGACTTTCTCCAAGCTCAAAAGCAGAATTCACCTGATCTTTCTTCCAACTCATCTGACACATCCTCGTGTAAAGCTTTCATTGGAAATATCTATTCTCAAGAAAGTAACGTCTCTCAAGACAAATGTGTTCAAAGGAATTTAAACTCTGATTTTTCAAACGCTTCCGCACCAAATTCCCCAAAGCACACAAGCACAAAGAGTTCCTCGCCTTCCTCACCTGATCCTAGTCCAGTGCTTCCCAAGATAAATTTTTCTGACTACATGAATTCCGAGGGTAACAGTGATGAAGAGTTTGAGTCATTCCCCTTTGACAAACCTCTTCCAAGTCACACTGATTTTCTATCTCTTGTGGTGAATCGTACGGTCGATTTTCAAAAATGTCAATGTTCTAACACAAAGTCCCTAGCTGTGATCAAGATTTCTCAATCAAAACCAACTTCTAACCCAGTTTCTAAAAGGCAATCACAGCCGAGGCATGAGACCAGACCTTTGCCAACCAACAATACTGTTCCTTCAAAAGTCACTGACCACACTGTCCCTGTTGTTTCGGATAAAAATGGTCGGGCTAATCAAGAAAAACCAAAGTGGCTAAAGAAGGAACCTGTCAAGAAGGATGCATCAAAGTCCTTCCCAAATGTTTTTAATTCTAGAATAAACAAAAACGATTGTGCCTGGAATCACAGGAATGATTTTGTTAAAAGGGAAGTTAATTTTCCAATTAAAATTTACTCCACTCAACAATTGATTCAATTATCGCACGATTGTTTGTGTTGTTCTAGTTGTGGTTGGAATGACTTTGGTGATATTAATAACAACGATTGGTTTGGGTCATATCACATGTATAATCATACACCCAAATGCAAACCCCGTAATAATAAAAGGAAATACTATCAACAACGGGGTTTCCAATCAGAGGTTAAACCACAGCGGGAGACCAAGCCCACTCCTAGATGGATTGCTCCTACTGAGGTTACACCAGCACCCAAGAGGCAACATGCTACAAAACCAGTTCCTCCGAAAGGTGTAAAATCTACACCTAAGAGGCAATCTGTGCCAAAACCAGTTTCCACTAACGGTGTGCAATCTGCACCTAAGGGGAAGTCTGAGTCAAAGCAAGTTCCTCCTCGAGGTGCCAAACCTAACCCTCTGGGACCCAGGCAAATCTGGGTACCCAAGGTCCGCTAAACTTGTTTTGTAGGACGGTCATGTGTGATACTCAAACTTTGTATGCTCCACACACATGACCGGAAGGAGGGAGCTGCTCACGATCTACAAGGAACAATATTACGAAGACGTGAGGTTTGTCTATACCTGTGATTTCAAGAGCTGCTCATGTGTTTAGGGGGAGCATGATCACTTATCAGGTATGTTGATCTACTATTGAGGGGGAGCGTCACACACATTTTTTTAAAATGCTGAAAAGTTTTTATGTGTGTGGATACTCCCATGTGCACCTCACTCTATGCGCAAATTCTGAGGGGGAGCATATTCGTCCCCATGCTCAGATTGAGGGGGAGCGAGAGAAGGGTCATTTTTATTCGTACAGTCCTATTTTGTCCGGAATAATCAACATTATTCGGAATCTATCCTGCCATCCGGAAACTGTTGCTGTCCGGACACCTTTGTGTTTGTTAGTCCAGTACCTGTTTCATCACTACCTGTCCTCAATCTGTATCAGATTGAGCCACTTAATGCAAAGGTACACACCAAAACTTGTTTATCCGTCGTGGTTACTAACTTTGGGTCTTTTTACAGATATTCCATGGCGGATCAACAACCTCAATCCGAGGGGAAGAGTCACACTGTTCTTTACTTACAAAGTCTAAATTTTTTTCTTGTGTTGATATCACTCTCACTCCGAGGGGGAGCAAGTCAATCCCCATGTATGTTTTGAGGGGGAGCAGGATAATATCCGTACTTTCATTTCAGTTGAATCCCTACCCGTGATAGCATCTAGACGAGAGTTAAGGAATCCCATGGTCCAGCCAGTGCCGGAGGGACCTTCCCCGGGACATAGAACATGTGAGAAGGAGGGAGTTAAGGTCGAAAGCGAACCAGGAAAGATTGAGCCGTAAAGATAACGAGGCTTATGAGCGACCCCAACCGAGTGACATCCGGGTAGCCGCATCTGCTATCCTGTCTCATATGTTGGGACAGGGTATTGAAGAAGCCTCCGTGGACCCAGCAGAGCATTTGCACGACCCCCATAGCCACTCATCCGTCTCTCAAAAGACGGATGTTTCAGTCTTACACGGGGAAATAGCATAACTTCCACTGGTCTCTCATTTGGAGAGTGCTGGTGTTGAAACGAGAGACCAGCCACCCCCAGTCTCGCCTTCATTTCGTGCACCATCGAGTCTAGAGCCACTTGAAATAGATCAATCCTTGTCTAGGACACTTGAAGAGGTACAACACCAAGTCGAGGCTCTTCGTGACCCGACCGGAACCACCGTAGTGTCTTCACCTCTTGGTGGAACACAAGGATCGGCGGGAAATCCTACCACAGCTAACATCACGCTAACTGTGAACGTAGGTGGCTCTACCCCCGTGGTAGACGCCTCAACGGGTAACCTAAGTGGTCCCGGAGTTATTCACCCCGACTTTGTGTCGCAAGGGTCCCTGGACAGCACCCTCAAGGTTGTCCGCGAGGCACTGGAACAGCATGTTACCGACGAGATCGCCAAAGCTATAAAAGGCAAAGCAAAGATCGTTGAAGCCGAAACCGCACCACCACATCCACCGACATTTGCTCAACCTATCTATTCGGTGGATACCTTAAAGACGATGCTATTGGCCCAACCGCTCCAGGAATCAGATACAACCGCCTCGTCTGAAGCAGACCTGATCTCAGTTCTCCGATCACAGGTCACTGCTCCATCTTCATCTATCACATCTCGCCTCGACGCCATTGACTCGACCCTCAAGGACTACAACACAACGCTCACCACGCTGTCTGAGAGGGTCCGCTCACTAGAAGACACTTGTAAGAGTCAAGCCGGCGGTCTCAAACGCAAGCACGATGACCAGGATGATCCTGATCACCATGAGGGGGAGAAGCATCTACGCCAAACCGAGACCGTCCAGATCATGACTGTCGAAACTACAACAGTGGTTCAACAGAAACCCCCAAGTGGTTCAACAGGAACCCCCAACTGCGGCAATTACATCAGAAGCACCCGAAGCCGAGTTGCCACTAGCAGATATGGTCATAGATATGGAGATTTCAGATGAAGAAGACCCGACGGTTGAAAATCCCGAGGGTTCAACACAGGAACTGGTCGATTTTGACTCGTCAGATATACCGATTCTGGACATGATAGATCCAGATTGCGAAGCCAACCCGGAGACCGAAGATGCATGGTATGAACAAGCCGCCAGTGCCGTAAATCTCCAGGTAAATTTGGTCTTCCCCACTGATGAGGACGACAATATTGACTACGATCAGTTCCTGCTCCAAAATTTATATGGAGCATCCCCCGTTCACTATGCTCAACCCGCTGGAACACCATCAACAAGACCCGGGTCTACTACTTCCGATCTACCGACAACTACTCCTCTCGCGACAGCTTCTGATCTTCCTCCTCCTCCTCAACAACAACAAATCCGTTGGGAGAAGATCATGGTACTAATCCCTCATCTGGAGGAATCTTTGAAAAAGATGTTCGTCCACAAGCTTCGCCCATACATGGTCCGCACTATCATTACGAAGGCACTCGAAGCTGTTCGTCGATACATGGTCCGCACTATCATGATGTCTTATCTATCGGACTTCCAAATGGCTATCGAGAACAAGGCGAAAAAGGTAAATCTGATCAAGCCGAATCTGAAAGCACCTGAGTTAAACATGTATCCCGAGAACGCTATGCTTATGGAACCAGAATTTGGGATTGTTTACCTCAACGAGCAAAACGAGAAGAAATTCATGCGTTTCAGTCAGGTAGACAGATTTTGTGATGGCACACTTCTAAAGGTCAGAGATGCTCTTCGAAAGATTATTCAGCACGAGTCTGAGAATCCAAGGTATTCTTATGTTCCGAATCCGAATGAAGTAACTGCTCGGAATGCCTTGGAGATGATTGAAGATCGCATCGACTATCGCCGCGCCATCAGATTGTTCGAGGTTCACTTCGTGCTTCGCAAAAGATATGTCTTCAACTGGAGAGATCTAGAGCGCCAACTCGAACTTCAAATCAAAGGGGGAGATTGTTAGAGCAGGTTTTAGTGTTGATTTAAAGTTCAAGGGTTAAACTGTATTTGATTAAATTAGAGCCTATTAGTGAACGGGCCGTGGGCTTGTTAACCACGGGCCCATTGTATTTAATGTTGATTAGCTTGGAAAAACAAGCTAATCATCTCTTTTACTTTCAACACTGTATTGTAATATTCTCTCTGAAAGATTAATGAAAGGGATGACGTATTGAAATCATTGCTACTATTGCTTTACATTATCGATTTCATATTTGTTGCACGGATCTGGATTTTACAAAAGGATTGATTGAATACTGTTTTTGAACATCATACGATCATCAGTCCATCATATTTTTATCGATTTGGACATTTTTGAGCTTTCTATATTTGATCTGAGTTTACATATTCAATATTATCGCATCAAGCTATGTTCATAGTTATCGCACCAGACAAAGTTCATCTTCCTCGCAAGTAGAAGAATCGCAGAAATTTTATCGCGCCTTTGGGTGCAACAAAAATCATTGAGGAGTTTTATCGCAAATGTGGCTTGTGATAAACTTGAGTGAACAGTAATTTTATCGCGTATCTGGGGTGCGATAAAACAGTTTGAACAGTAAGTTATCGCAACCCTCTGTTGCGATAAACGACTTATTTGGTTATCGCAAGGCAAAGTTGCGACAAAAATGGTTATCGCAACAATGGCATGCGATTAAAAGGGTTTTATTGCAGATATAGCTTGCGATAAAAAGGGGTTATCGCAAGGCTGCGATAAAATGTGTTATCGCGACTGTTTCTTGAGATAAAAATGGTATCCTCGCCCAAGTAATCGCCCAGTCAATAGTGGAAATTTTTTCTCTAGGGGCGCCGCCCCTTGACCCCATCCGCTAATCGGGTAGCGGAACCCCCGTGCTTAGTCTCAGGAGGGGGGCATTGTTCATGGAATTTCAGCATAAAGCATGTGTGACATCATTCTTATATTCAGCTTGTCATATACTTCTAGCAACTGTCAATGTTTAAAAGAGCTCAAGTTTGCCAAGATTTTCAGAAGGTGGGTGTTGGAATTCAGTCTTTGTTTGAATTGGATTAGACGTTTGAGCATTTGCAATCATTATTCTGGAGTTTTGTTGATGATGCTAGACCTTTGAGTGCTCTTAATCATTCTTCTGACCTGATCAATCAAAATTGTGAGTGCTTGCAATCATTCTTTAGGTGCTTTGGTTGTGATTCAGACTCTTGAGTGCTTATAATCATTCAGCTATTTCTTGAAGATTGAAGTTCCAGATTTTCATCATTCAGTGTTCTGATATTTTGGAGATGAGCATTTTTCTACAGTTGATGAACAATGTTACTTGTGAAGTTATTCTAAACCCTACCTTGTAGTGTATGCTTCATTATGTTTCCTCCTTCGAGCAAATCCGAATCAAACTCTTAAGATGAATTCCTATTCAACTTGCGGTTTATCGACGAATTTAATGTTATAAACTGAGATTGAACTTTGGTTTGTCACGCAATAACTCACTCGTTATCTTTCTTGTGAGCTTATCGGTACGAGCTAGAGTTTCAACCTTTATAAAGATGTTTTTCGTGACTCGGTCGAGGTTATGGCGCACATCGAATCCGATTTTTCAAGGTTGAGATATAAAGAGTAAGAGCTTATTTCAAGGGGGAGCCTAGACTACAATTGAAGAATTGCATCACTATGGTTTTCTAAAGAAATCAAGGGGGAGAAGAACTGAAGATCTTTCGAGAAGGGTGATTCCTTTACAAAACTATAGGGGGGAGATTGTTAGGACACAAGATGTCCTAATTATAAGATAGTTTTGTAAAGGGTTATAATTGTTATATGGGCTTGGGTATATGAATTATGGGCTTGGGCTTAATTGTGTAACAAGGGAGTATATAAGGATTAGTGTGTGTAATTAGGGTAAAGGTAATCATTCAGAATGTAGACATCCAAGGTGTTGTGTGTGTATTCTAGAGAGAGATTCATTCTCTCTCTAGGGTAGTCTCTTTATCAATAATACACCATTCATCTATATTATCTCATCTTATTACTCTATCATTAGATTACTTGAATTGTTACTTGTTCTAATGGGACTCACAATTCTGAAAAGCAAGAAGGTGGATATCATAATTCAAAAGTAAAACCCAAAAGCTGAAACACTTGTACACCATGGTTCAAATAGTTTTCTATATTTTATGCTTTAAGAAGTACCATGTGCTTAAAAACTTGTCTTTATGACTTTTCACCTAATCCAACATATAAGTAGTATTGATATAGATATAGATATAGATATATCCCATTTAAGAACATTAGCAAAAAGAGATTGAAAGAGGAACTTAACACAATCTAAGGTGTTATTCAGTTCGTTTTCTGTTAAGACCTGTATGGATATAGGCGTCTGTATGGATATAATTATCTGTGTGTTAACAGATAAGTTGTTGTTCGGTTGTTGTGCTCAATAAACTATCTGAATATTAGAAATGACCATTTTACCCTCTGGTTTTTAATAAAACACTTGTTGATGAAATTTTACAAAACAACAAAGTTTAAAGTAAAATATAGATTAAATAATAACAAAAACTTTTTTTTACAACAAACTTCTATAGATCAATTTTAGTACAATAATAAAATTAAATAAAACCACAAATTAAAAAAAATCTGTGAACCTTAAATCACAAAAACCTAAATTTATAAACTCTAAATAAAAAACACAAAATATATCAACCCTAAAATAGAAAACTCAATTTTATAAAACAAAAAAACCCCACACAAACCAAGGGAAGATTTATCCCAAGCGTGGCCTCCGCCAAGGTGACCCTCTATCCCCGTATATCTTCATTCTTTGTATGGAGGGTCTTTCTACCCTTTTGACGGATGCTTCCTCTAGAAATCTCATCCACGGGTGTCAAGTTACGAGACGCGCACCGGTTATTTCTCACCTCCTCTTTGCGGATGACGCCATCCTTTTTTGTCATGCAACCGTGGAAGAGTGTGTGGTTGTCAAATCGATCCTTAACGATTTTGAGATTGGCGCGGGATTAGCGGTTAATCTCGACAAGTCGGGCATCATGTTTAGCAAGAACGTCGATCCTACCATGAAAGCTTGCATTTCCAACATTTTCGGAGTCTCGAACCCGCTCAACACCGGCAAATATTTGGGGTTGCCCTCTATTATCGGCCGAAAGAAAAAAACAATCTTCCGACATATAAAAGACAAAATGTGGCAGCGTCTTTCTAAATGGCGGAATAGACCGATTTCTAACGCGGGAAGACTTACTATTATCAAAGTGGCGGCTCAAGCAATCCCGGTTTTTTACATGAGCGTGTTTCTTCTCCCAAGCTCTCTCTTAAAGGATATCCATCGACTCCTCAACTCCTTTTGGTGGAGCTCGAAAATGGACGGTTCCCGTGCGATTAACGGGTTATCTAGGGAAAAACTCTGTATGCCTCAACATTTGGGGGGGCTGGGATTTCGAGATTTCTCTTCTTTCAACCTTGCGTTGTTAGGCAAGCAAGGATGGAGGCTCCTCTCTCAACCGAATACTTTAGTCAGTCGGGTTTTTAAAGCAAAGTATTACCCGAACGGGGGATTTTTTGATGCAAAAATGGGATGCAACCCAAGCTATGTTTGGAGAAGCATCTGGACAGCTCACAAAGCTCTTTACAAAGGATATAGATGGAGGGTCGGGAATGAGGAAACTATTCGCGTTTGGAAGGATCCATGGCTCAGAGACGAACAAAATTTTTGGGTGGAAACACCCCCCGGCCGAAAGTAGTGACCTAAGAGTGTGTCACTTTCGCTCTCGTACCACTTTCGATTGGGACCTAGATCTGATCAATCGCACTTTGTCTCCTCGTGACAACTGCGAAATCCTCAAGATTCCGTGGGTTCAAAACAGAATTGACCGACTTATCTGGCATCTGAATCCAAACGGCATATACTCGGTGAAAAGTGGATATAACATGCTAAGAAATTCTGGCCAAAGGCTCGCTATCTCTCCTATTATACCTTCGTGGAAATGCATTTGGAAGGCAAGTATCCCCCACAAAGTTATATGCTTCTCTTGGAGGCTTTGCAATGACGTTCTTCCTAACCGGGTCAACCTGCAAAAACGCGGTATCCACGTTCCGTGTCTCTTTGCACTTTGTGGAAACAACCCGGAGAACAATTGGCACCTTTTCATTGGGTGTCCGGTCTCCGTGAAGGTCTGGAAAGAGGCAAATCTCTAGGATTACATTGACGAGATTGTGACCGATTCGGAGGATTTCTCCTCCTTCCTTGCGACAGTTTTGAGTGACGGAAACGATGCGATCCGTATTTGTTTTCTCATGATCTGCTGGAGCATTTGGAAGCTTAGAAATCATGCTTGGTTGAACGCTGCTGTTAAAAGTCCTAAGTGGGCGGTTCGTCTTGCAAAAACCACACGTGATAATTGGATATCGGTCAATGGTATTAACAATCGCGATTGTGCAACCGCTGAAAAGTGCAAAATGTGGCATCCCCCACCACAAATTTTCTTAAAGTGTAACGTCGATGCGACAACTTTCACCTTATCCAATCAATGGGGCGCCGAAATGATTCTTCGCGACCACAATGGTACCGTCTTAGCCTATCGCTCCACAATTGACTTGGGGTCACCATCGGCAAAAGAATGTGAAGCTATGGCACTATTACAGGCTATCGTTTGGGTCACTGGTCTGGGCCACGAGCAGGTTATTTTTGAATCTGATGCGAAACTCGTTGTTGACGCCATCAATACAAATTCGGATAATTTTTCGGAGTTCGGAGCTCTCATTGAAAGAGTCAGATCCCTCCTTGCCCATTCGACGGACTTCCATGTTAAATTCGTTCGAAGACACGCAAATGAAACGACCCACGTTATTGCTAGAAATGCTCAAAGTTTGTCAAGCACTAGTACCATGTGTAATATTCCTAGTTTCTTGGCTGTTCATATTCAGCCCCCTGTAACTTGATGCATTAATGATATCTCTCCCCTTTTATTTCAAAAAAAAAAACCAAGGGAAGATGAAGAGGACCGCCATTAATAAAAAACGGCAAAATGTGAAAGAAAAAAAAATTGGATGAAGACTGAAAGTAGCAAATCGATGGAGGTCGGATATGTATGGAAGCAAAGCCATATATGTATAGAAAAGATGAATGTTTCTCATATGAAAGCACAACCACACATATATATATACACACACACACACACAAATCGCATATAACCACAACCTCAGATACACAAATCGATAGCCACAAACTAGTTGAGAAATATACACAACTTTGAATTTCGATGGCTTTGAAGCAGTAGAGAAATGATGCATTTGAAGCAGTAGAGAATCGATGGCTTTGAAATCGATATACACAGAGAAAAATCGATGCCTTTGAAATTTGATGGAGAGAAGACGACAGAGAGAAAGGCGCATGTGGGTTTCTTCAATCGATGGATGAAGACGATATACACAGTGAAGAAGACGATATACACAGTGAAAATGAAGCTGAAAAAGGGGGTGGGGGAATAAAAGAGGGGTAAAAAGGAATAAATGAGCTGGTGAAGGGCTGAGTCTATATGACTCTATTTTTTGGGCTGACCGATTCACCCATTGGCTGACCGAATAAGCCCATACCAAACATCCAGAGATATGGCTTTGTGAATCAGCCATAATATCTTTTGTTCAGCCCATTAAGCTGCTACCGAACACCCCCTAAAAGTGATTAGTGATCTTGTGGAAAATATGGTTGAAACAAAAGGACCACCCTCATAAAAATTCTGGATTCGCCCCTGATAGGCACCTCTCTAATTTTGTGAAGTGCAAAACTGCAAATTATTGACAATCTTTAAGTGGTATGTTGAAGATGGTACTGGCACGGTAACAAGTTATTTGACTGTGGACGATGCCAGCCACATAAGTTGTTATATGATTGCGTTTATGTCTTTGCCATATTATGGGCTCGGAATTTAGTGTAAATGCACTTCCTATGTCATTACAATAAAATCGAGTTTATAGGAAGACAACAATGTTCATGTGTCCTAAGAGCATCTCCAATGCAAACTTCTTACAAGCAAAAAGTGTAGTGGCTTGTAGGAACTATCATTGTGGAGAGTTCTTGTAAGAACTCAAACTTCCTTTAGGTTCTTAAATAATTAATATTTGTGCGAAATGACAAGTTATTTATTTCTATTGGTATTTAAATTAAATAATTAATATTTGTTTATAAATATATAATAATTATTGATGTTGACAAATAAATGGGACCCATAAAAATAAGGTTCTTATAAAAACTACCATTGTGGACTTTTATATAAAATTTTAATTTGATTAGTTGGAAATAAGATGTCACCAAAAAGTGCAAAAAAGAGGTTGTTATAAGAACCTCCATCAGAGATGCTCTAATAAACCAGTTTACAAAACTTAAGTTTATAGCACCAATCTATATCTATACTACCTTAATATTGGTTTAAACCAATGGTCTTAAAGACAATCAATAATGCATGATGTACAACTAATTTATGCATGAAATCAAAAAATATCTGAATTACAAGTAGGGATGCATCATGTACAAGGGAATAATGCATATGACTTTATAATGTGCTAATTTTGACTTTTCAAAAAGTAGCAGGTTTCAGCTTTATAGGTTTTATACTATAGATACATGTTTCACTTTTTAGATTCCTCTTCCTGATTACAAATTCAAATTTCAAATTTAAACCATGTGTCTCATAGCTTTTCTTTCTTCCTGGTCAATTTCTTTGGACACAGTTTCAAAG
Organism: Saussurea involucrata; assembly: GCA_033807775.1. Lineage (NCBI taxonomy): Eukaryota > Viridiplantae > Streptophyta > Magnoliopsida > Asterales > Asteraceae > Saussurea > Saussurea involucrata. Next base: position 46,505,206 of record CM066323.1, read on the forward strand.
AAGGATGGCTCAGACTCTTAACCAACCCTTTCAACAGTCAATAGAAATCTATGTTTGCTTCATTCTTCATCTCTACAAGTTAATCTACTTTTTTGTATATGCATAAGAGCATCCCCAATAGGGTGGTTTATGAACCGCCACGTCATATTGAGGACTGGTTTGAGGTTTTTCATTGCGCTGGAAAGAAGTTGGGGTTTCCACGTGGAAAAGAAGTGTTCTTGCAGATGGACCGATCCATCTCTCCTTTTGTGGGCCCCTTTATGTCTATCCCTTCACATTTCATTTTCTTTTGTTTCAAATTTAACATTTTTCATATTAAATTATGATACCCTATATTGTTAATAGTAAAACATATTTATAATAAAGTAAATTAGTAATATTAATAGTTTGTTTATTTGATATTTATTATTGTTAATTTATGTATTATAATTTTTAATTTTTATTATTTTTTATTTATGTAGCATTTTCTTTGTAATTTTTAATAATTATTGTAGAAACCAGGATTCAATCTTACAATCAATTATAAGCAATTGAGAACAATCAAACAGAGAATTGGATCAATACACTTGTATTCAATCAAGAACATATTACAAATCTAGAGAGAGAATCTCTCAAAGATTACAAAAGCTGAATTCAAAGATATGCGGAAAGTTATGCCAAAGATTAGTTAGCTTACAGTTGCTAACTCCTATATATACTGAAAGGAAATACTAAAGATACAGTACATATGAGAAACAGACTAATAGAACAATTACACGTGTCCTAATTAGTAACTAAATATAACTGAAAATATCCTAACACATAAGTTCTGAACAACATGTTCAGAACTTCTGAACATCCTTCTGATCAAGCACTTCAGAACTTCCTTCAAGCACTTGTGATATTTTCATCTTCATCATCAGAAGTTCTGAGTCTCCTACTCAGAACTCTGAGCCTTCTGTTCAGATTCCACACTTGTAACCTTTTCGAGACTTCTCAGATCAGAACTTCTGAGTCTTCTAACTCAGAACTCTGAGTCTTCTATTCAGATCCAACATTTGTAACTTTTGACAAAACTTCAGATCTAACAATCTCCCCCTTTTTGTCAAATACTCCTGTACTTCTCATCATCAAATTCTTTTAGTGCTGGAATAATCTTCAAATCCAGAAAATTTCTCAGAGTAAGCCTTATGTTAATCTTTTCTATGATCTCTTGAATCTCATCAACTTGTTTTCCCTTTTGTAGCTTTTTCTCCAGACTGTGCTTGATGAACCTTAAAGCTCCTGAACAATACTTTGCCACTTCTTCTAGTCTGAAGAAAATCTTTTCATCTCTGTCATTTCTTAAGAAGACTCCCAACTCTGGATATCTTGTAACATTTCCACTTTTCAGAAGGTTCAGTTTTTCATGCTTATTATTTGGCTTTGAGAGATATACACCTGTGCTTTGTAAATACAGAGCAATCTGAAAATCTGTATATGCATGCCATCTAAGAATATAAAACATAACCTTTCTCACTGCAGCCAATGCTCCTCTCTCCTTCTTCAGTTTATTGCAACCTTTATTTGATAAAAGACTATACAATCTGTACACATCTGTTACTTCTGAAAGTAGCCATTCATTGCAATTTCTGATTTTGTTTCTGAGTTCAAGTCTTCTAGTAACACATCTGATATATTTTTCTTTCACAGACACTCTGACATTCTCAACATAAGCTTGCATTTTCATTACTGTCTTCTTCAGAGTAGCATCACTATACTTTACTATGTCATTCAATCTGAATAGAGTAACTTCGTTGAATTCTGAATAAATGAATCTTTCATTTCCAACTTCTTCACTCACAAATCCATCAAAGTTGCTTATTACTTCAGGAGTGTTGATTGGACTTGCCAAATTACATTTCTCCTTCCTTGATTCGATTGCCAACTGAAAATCATACAAATACATGTTTCTGACATATATTCCCAGAACTCTTCTGCATTCAAGTTCTATCCAAGCATATTCAGTACCAGCAAAGAATTTTACCAAGAAAATTTGATCTTCCAAGAACAATCTGTGAAAATCAAAACTTGTCATGTTAACCTTCAAGTTTCCTTCTTTCAAAACATTCAGATTTACATATCTCAGACCATCAAATTCTTCACTTATAAAATCTAACACCTTCACAATTCTTTTCTGAACATGAAGCTTTTCATCAGTCTTTCTTAACCTATTTGAAGCTTCCACATATGTCATCTGAGTCCTCCCATCCAAGAATCCATCAATAAAATTCTCAATGTCAACAAACTCATCATCTTTGCAGTAGACAGATTCATAATTATCTTCAGGAAAAATATTAGCATACAAGTTTCTTGCCAATGGTGTATCTTCTCTTTCAACAATGAAGTCACATAAAGGTTCTTCAAGAATTGGTAACTCAATTCTGGGAATCACAATTGGCCTTCTGTAAACGTAGCAAGGCATAAAGAAGTCTTCAACTTTCACAAGATCTTCTTCTGATACATCTTCAAAGAAATATTCTACAATGTCTTTTACAAACTACTTTGTGTATCTTACAGAGTGATCTTCTTCTCCCAACAAGTCAATTGGCCTCACCAATCTGATAACTTTCTGAACATTCTGAGTGTTAAGAGCTCTGACCAACTCACTATGCATTCTTCTTATCAAAATATCATTCAGTCTTCTCTCTTCATCTTCAGAATTAAGAAGTTCCCTTCTGGTATAAGGAACTATCTCTAAACAAGTGTTAATCTCTGAATCTTCAACCAATCTTTCTTCAGAGATATCTGCCATTGTTATTTCACAACCTTCTTCAGAAGAATCTGACATTACTTCTTCTGTCATAGCCTTCTGATCTATCATTACTACCCCATCTGATCCAAAAATACTTGCTGACTTGACATTCTGAACTTCCATGACAACATCAACATCTGTAATAAGAACTTCAGTTTCATCAGAATTTACCTCCATCTCTGTATTCAACACCAATTCCTCTGTTTTATTTGAGTTGTCACTTCCCATTTTTTCAATTTCCATCTCTTCTTCAGTATCTGAACTAATAGTCTGAACATCAACCAACTTCTCCACTTTTGTTGATTTTTCCACTTCTGCTGATTCATCAACTTGAATATCTTCTGAATGTTGAACCTCTGCAACTGCTAACTGCATATCAGAAATCTCAAAATCTGCTAAGTCAATATCAGCTGACTTTTCAACCTTTTCTAACTCATCAGTGCTTTGTTCATCAACCTCGGAATTATGCTTTTGCCTTTTCTCCCCCTTTTGATGATCATGAGGATCATTATCATCAAACTTCCTTTTTAAACTCTGAGTTGATTCTGCTTCAGGTTCAGCTACAGACATAGGCATGATGGCTAATGGCTTTGAAACAGTAGCCAATGTTGAACTGAAAACTTGTAATAATGAAGATTTCATATCATTCATATTCCTTACTAACTCCTTCTGAAATTCTGACATACTATCCTTGATCTCCTTTTTGTGAGATTCCAAGGACCCTTTCATTTCATCCACCTTTTGTTCAACAGATTTTGCTTTCCCTTCCAACAAGAGTTTGAGATCTTTCATCTCATTTTTCAAAGAATCCACCGTACTCTCCAATTTTTCTACTTTTTCCTCCAACACCTAATTTTGTTTCTGAATCTTTTCAAATTCAGAAGATTCTAACTGTGAACCTGAACCAACAGATGGTCCAGTTTTCAAGTGTTTAGAGAACTTTTGGCCTGTAGGTGCCACAAAGACACCATGTACCACAGAGGCACTGTGTAATGAATCTTTTAAGATGTTCACTTCACCAGGACTTCCATCCAATCCTTGACAACCAATATTAGGAGTGTCTATGGATGTTGTTACAAGAATACGAAATTCCTGTGATGTGCTAGTGTTGAAAAACATTTCAGGCCCAAATTGGATATTACTGTGTAATACAGACTCTATGTGTTGAAGGAAATCTTGGGATTTATCACCTCCATCCAAATGAGTTTGGGATGGTTCCCCTGTTTGTTTTGAAACAGTAGCATGTTGAAATGCTTCTGAGTGGCTAGGGATGGGTTGTTCAAGTTCCACCACTGGGTCCATGGTGTTTTCTTTAATGTTAGTCACCAAGAATTGTGAACCAACAGTAGATGTGGCTACCCGGATTAATTCAGCTGGATCAGAACCATATCTTTCTGTTTGAGATTCTGTTAACACTCTCTCATCCTTACCACACTCTATCTGTTTTTCGACTCCCATACTAACCAATCTCTCTGAATTTTCCCTCTCTATTTGTTGATCCAAACCCTCAGTGATTTGATAATTACCATCTCTTATATACTTAGTGAAAATTGTGAGTAAACAATATGTATCAGAGTTTCACTATCGCTGATAAGTACTAAGATCTTACAGTACCGCTGGTAGGAACTCTCACTCTCTAGATTAAACATTCAGCGAAACTGTTCACCATAATACTCTGAGACCGTTCAGTATTTATGGTGATCACTGATAAGTTAGTTGTTTACTTATGATCTCTGAAGACAAGTTTCACGTCAACATATGTTCTACGCTGATGTCGAAGATCAAGCTCAAGAACCAGCGACAAGTCTCCTAATGAACTGATGCGGATCAGCGAAGACTCAGACTTGTCCAATCAACGTGAAGTATCAAGTACAAGACTTTAGCTATCGCTGAACTCAACGAAAAGCTGATCATAAAGTCTTCCGTACAAAGTACTTTTGTCTTAACCACCCTTGCACGGCTCCGTACGATATGTCAGAAAAGAACCTCCTTATTGTCTGAAATCGTACAACCACTCTGATACTACACTGTTCAAACATGCGGCTACTAAGGTTGTCAACAAAGGTCAATGACATACAACCAATGAGCTGCTGCCACGTGTAAAGTGTAAACTGCCATGCATTAAATGCATGCAGTATATAAGAAGATGAACTCACTTCATTTTGAAGTAACTTGCTAACTCTGGACAAGTTCATCTTTCTTATCTTGAGATAGGTTATTATTAGTAATTTCCTTCTCTTTCTTAGTGCAAGAAACTTAGTGTTCCAACTTGTTTAGATTTAGGTTTATCCTTAATCTTGTTTCCGCAACAAGCTATAAATTGTTAATGATTTATCAATAAACAATTTAGAAAAGTAAAATCTGTGTGTTTGTATTCAACCCCCCCCCCCTTTTTACAAACTTGTATAACCCTTCGGGACCAACAAGTGGTATCAGAGCGGATTTGTTTAATCTCATAAACAAGATCTAATCTATACTAAGATTTCTCTTCCTTGCTATTTCAAAAAATGGCTACCAACACAAACACAAACTATATAGACAATGGTTCTCTAGCAAAACCCCCTAGATTCTTCAGAGATAATTTTAATCTATGGAAAAATAGGATGACTCTCTTCTTAGAAGGTGTAGACCCTACTATGCCTTACTATCTTGAAAACGACCCATTTATTCCTGTAAGAATTGATGCCGCAGTACCTGCCGCTGAGAATAGACCTGCTATTCCAGAAAGGCTGGTACCCAAAGATGTTCATACGTGGACTGACGAAGATAAGAAGAAAGTGGCTATCGACACAAAAGCCAGATCCATACTATCAATGGCTCTTCCTGACGAAGTCTACCATTCCGTCATGAACCTGAAATCCTCAAAAGCCATGTGTGACACAATCTGTGTTCAGTATGAAGGTACTGCTGAAGTCCAGGACTCTCGAAAGATCAACCTGGTAAGACAGTATGAAAGTTTCATTTGTGGTAAGAATGAGACTCTCTCTGAAGTTCACCAACGTTTTAATTGCTTAATAATAGATCTAAAAACTGTTGGTAATGAATATTCTAACTTTGAAGTGCTGACAAAGTTTCTAGAATGTTTACCTGAAAGCTGGGACAGTTATTCTATGTGTCTCAAGCTGTCAAAGGATCTAAGATCAATGACCCTTGCTACCTTATATGGCACGATGCTGAATCATGAGCAATCAATCCATCTTAAGAAGTATCTTGTAAAAGATTCCAAAAGCACCCCTGTTGCTTTAATCTCAGAGGAACCTTCTACTCAGCGACCCTCGGTCACTATCACTGAGTTAGAAAGTAACTCTGAAAGGTCATCAGATTCTGACTCTTCAGATGATGATGAATCTTTGGCTCTCCTAACTAAAAAGTTCAGGAGATTCGCCAAAAAGAAAATGTTCAGAAAGAACAAACCCCTTTCTATTACTGATAAGCCAAGATAATCAGCTCCTGTTGATAAGGCTACTGCTACTTGTTTTAACTGCGAAAAGATTGGACATTTCGGTAACGAGTGCAGGTCTAAGAAAGTATCGAGAAACTCAGCGTTTCCCAAGAAATCCTTTATTACCAGAAATAAAGATGACAAATACGCTAAGCTGAAAGAAAAGTATGCGAAGCTGAAAAGCTTTAAGAAGAAAGGCAAAGGCCTGATGGCTTACGATTGGGCTGCCTCTGAAGAAGAAGAATCATCATCTGACTCTGAAGATGATGAAGCCAATCTCTGTCTTATGGCAAAGATTGAAGATGAGGAAGAAAGTTCAGACATTCCCTCCACTTCAACCTCTGCTATTCAGGTATCACCTTCCTTCTTTACAAATATTGCAAATATTGATGAAGCTGATAGTCTCCGTAAAATCGATCTCTTGACTAGAAGTTTATATGAAGCCATGAATGGCAAAACTATAGTTGAAAACCAAAACCTTGATCTCGCTGAACAGCTTAAAAACTGTCACCTTCAAATAGAAAAACTTTCTAAAATTGAAGAAGATTTTAAAGATCAAGTGCACTTAAATCAGCTAGTCAAAATTGAACGAGCAGAAGCTATCGCTGCATTGAAAGCTGAAAAAGCTACTGTTGAAGGATGCTGTAATTCTTCAACAAAGATCACTGAGATAATTATGTCTCAGATACCCCTGAGTGATAAACATGGTCTTGGTTATAAATATGAAACTCAAGAACCAACCACTGATCGTTCCATGCTCTTATTTGGAACTTTCGTATCCTCAGTCGCTGACACTTCATCTTCTCAGTGTTCGTCCTCTAGACCACCTATCCCTGAGGAAATCTCTACCTCTTCAAAAGGTAAAGAGAAAATGGTTTATCCAAAATCTACCTCTGTCTGTAAAGATAAAGGTAAAGGAATTGCTTTGAACCAAAATCCTCAGAAGGGTACCTCTGTACCAAAGCTGAATACTTCTAAAGCTTTAGTGATATATTCCTCTGGATCAAGGAATCAGATCTCTGGATCTACTCAGCGTGGGTCTATTTAGCGATCTACTCCTAGACTCAGAGTGGATGTCCTTGGTAAGAAATCTGAAGAACTAAATGTTCCTCCCATTTCAAAAGCCAAAAGCTTATTTGGTGCTGGTCCTTCTAATTCTAAATCAAAAGCTCAGCATTCAAATGGTCTTATACCTACTTTTAGCTATAGGAAATGTTATCACTGTGGACTCACTGATCATATTGCTAGTAAGTGCCCCACAGCCACCATAGCTGAAAAGATATCTAAGGTGAAGATTGCCCCCAAGGCAAAGAAGACAACTGAGGTTAAGAAATTAACAAAAGTGAAGACTGACAAAGCTGAATCTTCAAATGTTGCGAAGATTGCTGAACCTTCCATTCCAACTACTTCCACTGACAAACGTGTACACATGGTTAAGTGGATACCAAAGAAAAACTAATCTTCCTTTGTGATGCAGGTTAAGAAGGGTATCTGGTATCTCGATAGCGGATGCTCTAGACATATGACTGGAAATAAAAGCCTGCTCGCTGAATACAAGGAAGAGAAGGGTCCCTCTGGGACTTTCGGTGGAAATGGAAAAGGACATACCCGAGGGTTTGGTGTACTCTGAAATGGTACAACAACCTTCAGAAGAGTCGCATATGTTGAAGGGCTGAAGCATAATCTGTTAAGCATCAGTCAGCTTTGCGACAAGGATAACAAGGTAATCTTTACCAAGGAATCCTGCTTTGTCACTGACAAAAAGGAGAAGATTGCTCTCAGCGGTTATCGTTTGGAAAATGTTTATGTAATAAACATGGACTCAACAACCACTGAGAACTCCTGTTTCTTCTCAAAAGCCTCATCTGATGTCAACTGGCTATGGCATAAGAGGCTCTCTCATCTGAATTTCAAGACACTGAACACTCTTTCTTCAAAAGAGTTAGTTATTGGTCTACCTCAGCACTCATACGCCAAAGAGTCTTTATGTTCAGCGTGTGAGAAAGGGAAGCAGACCAAAGCAAGCTTTAAGTCAAAGCAAGTCTCCTCAGTGTCGTCTCCTTTACAACTACTACATATGGATTTGTTTGGCCCTGTTAACAAACTATCCATCGCTGGAAAGAAATATACACTGATCATAGTTGATGAATTCTATCGTTATACATGGGTTATGTTTCTCCGTTCCAAGAGTGACACCCCTGAAGAACTCATCACCTTTGTTCGAAAGATGGAAACCCTGAACAACTTGACCGTTCGCTCAATAAGGAGTGATCATGGGACTGAATTCAAAAACAGTTCTCTTGATTCCTTCTTTGAGAGTAAGGGTATTTCTCACAACTTTTCATCAGTGAGAACACCGCAACAAAATGGAGTCGCTGAAAGAAGAAATAGAACAATTATTGAAGCTGCACGTTCAATGCTCAGCGATTCTCACCTGCCTACCCAGTTTTGGGCAGAAGCTGTCCACACTGCTTGTTTTACGCAAAACAGGTCGCTGATAGTTAAAAGATTCAATAAAATAGCCTATGAACTTTTTCATGGGAGAAAGCCTTCAATCAGCTTTCTTCACATCTTTGGATGTCAGTGTTTCATACTGAATAACAGAGATGCGTTTGGAAAGTTTGATCCTAAAGCTGATGATGGAATCTTTCTTGGATACTCCTCAGTATCCAAAGCCTTCAGAGTCTTCAATCGAAGAAGACAAACTGTAGAAGAAACTATTCACGTCACGTTTGACGAATCCCGTTCAGCAACTCTAAACCGTCCGCTGATATTGAAGAACTGAATCAATGGATGTTCTCTCATCTTGGTGATTCAGAAGACATTCCCACTCCTCATACTCATACAGTGGAAGATGATGGTCCTACTATCATTCCAAATATGAAGAATAATGAAGCTGAAACATCATGGGTCTCAGTTGTTCCTATAAACACTATACCTGCCTCTGAACCAAATGTCTCAGACATTCCATCTACTTCTCAGCAATCAGTGAATATAATGACAACTGCATCCATTCCTCTCTTGGATGATACTCCAGACGTCGCTGAAGCTTCATCTTCAGCTCCTCCAGTTCAGGTTGAGTCAGCGTCTCATGCTCCGGCTCAGCGATGGACTGTAAATCACCCAATTGATCAAATTCTTGGTGATCCAAACGCTGGTATTCAGACTCGACGAAGTGCAGGTAATATTTGTTTATTTGTCAATTTTATTTCTCTAACTGAACCAAAGAAAGTAGATGATGCCCTCAAAGATCCAAACTGGGTCAGCGCCATGCAAGAAGAGCTGACTGAATTCGAAAGAAACAAAGTTTGGAAACTTGTTCGAAGACCAACTGACAAAACAGTGATAGGCACTAAATGGGTCTATCGAAACAAGTTGGACGAACATGGAACTGTAACCCGCAACAAGGCTCGTCTTGTATCTCAGGGATACAGACAAGAGGAAGGCATAGATTATGACGAAACATTTGCTCCAGTAGCAAGACTAGAATTTATTCGTCTATTCTTAGCATATGCTGTACACAAAGACTTCAAAGTATATCAGATGGATGTTAAGTCAACGTTTCTAAATGGAAAGCTGAATGAAGAAGTCTATGTGGAACAACCTCCAGGATTCTCGGATCCTAAGCGTCCAAGTTATGTTTATAAACTGGATAAGGCACTTTATGGCTTAAAGCAAGCTCCACGTGCATGGTATGACACTCTTTCTACTTACCTACATATTGAACAATTTGAGCGAGGTAAAATCGACAAGACTCTATTTTTCAGGAAAGTAACAGGTCATATCATTCTTGTTCAAATATATGTTGATGACATTTTATTTGGTTCTACTAACCCTGATCTTTGTACTCGTTTCGCTGATAGAATGAAAGATGAGTATAAGATGAGCATGATGGGTGAACTAACATATTTCCTTAGTCTACAGATAAAGCAAAATGAAAAACGAACTTTCATTAATCAGGGAAAGTATGTTAAAGATATGCTGAAGAAATTCGATTTAACTGAAAGTTCAGCTATGAAAACCCCTATGGCACCTCCGCTGACACTTGACAAAGACTTAAAAGGAATTCCTGTTAATGTCACGCTGTACCGTGGGATGATCGGCTCACTGTTGTATCTTACAGCTAGCCGACCCGATATTATGTATGCAACATGTTTGTGTGCACGATATCAAGCTGAACCTAAGATGTCTCATATGAAAGTTGTAAAGCGAATTTTTTGATATCTTAAGGGTACATCGAATCTAGGTCTTTGGTATCCCAAAGACTCAGGATTCGATCTAATCGCCTATTCAGATAGTGATTTTGCAGGTTGCAAAATGGATAGGAAAAGCACTACAGGAGGATGTCAGCTCCTTGGTGGAAAGCTGGTGAGTTGGACAAGTAAAAAGCAAAACTCAGTGTCCACCTCCACAGCTGAAGCTGAGTATGTAGCCGCTGGAAGCTGTTGTTCTTAGGTCTTGTGGATGAGAAATAAACTACTGGACTATGAGCTTCAGCTCTCAAATATTCCAATCTATTGCGACAGCACAAGTGCCATCGCTATAGCCAATAATCCAGTGCTACACTCAAAGACAAAACAGATCGAAATCAGGTATCACTTTATCAGAGATCATGTGATGAATGGTGATATAGAACTTCACTTTATCCCAACTGATTATCAGCTAGCTGATCTGTTCACCAAACCTCTTGATGAGACAAGGTTCAACTTTCTCATCAACGAGCTTGGAATGCTGAACTTTGAAGAGTAAAATCTTCAACGGTTCACATTTGATCAGCGATAGGATAAAATCCACTTGTATAACCCATTCTATCATTTTATCTCTGAATAAACTTGATTCGCTGATATCAAGGTATGTTTTTATCTCTCTGACAATCGCATGTAAATGAAAGATTTCAAAACAAATTGCATCGCTGAATATCTCTTCCTTATCAGCGATATTTTGAAATTTCTCACTGATATTTCTAAATTAAGTGCTTCATGTTTTAAAAAGTGTCCCTGATTTTTTCAAAACCTCAAAGACATCCTAAGAATATGAATGGACAAGTTGTGACGTCATTGCAACGGATAAGCCCCGGCACGTTCTTTTCTGACACACGTTTGCACGTTTCGTTTACCTTCCAATCAAATGCAAACACGTGTCCGTGTCATGATGAAAATCTTTTCCAGCTCAAGTTTTTCTCTTTCTCTAAACTCACTATATAAACTTATTATGGGTTTATATTTTTCTTTTACGCGATCTTCTTCTCCAAGCAAGAAAAATCACTGTTGCATTTGTGCTCTCGAATTTTTCAGGAACTTCAAACTTGTTCAAGAACTTCATCTTCTTCAACGAACCAGGTTAATAATTCTTTTATTTTACCTGTTTCTTCAAACTTGTTAATGATCTTCTCTTTGTTTTCACAAGATCAAACAAAAGAACTTTTTAAAATGAAATCATCTCTTTCATGGTTTTATGAACACAACCTTTCATGGTTGTTCTTCAAGTTTAAACGCAAAATCTTAAACTTGTTCTTCATTCGTTTTTCCAGAATCCCAATCTTCAAAAGAAACTGGAAAACAAGATTTTTATTTGGGTTTACATTTCGTTTTTCAAAAACAAGAAAAACCCTAATCTTCATTAAGACATTTTGTCTGAATGAAATGGACAAAATTCGAACCATCTTATTGGAAAAATCTTTCCACATTAAGATTATTCTTATTTGTTAATCTGTGGTTGAACTGATAATACAGGATGGCATCTACTGACATCCCCAAGAACACCACTGCTGAGAACACTGCTACTGATTCTGCTGAGGAATTGGACATCCTCAAGGCTCCTCAGGTCAAGTTCTCTCTTGACAAACTGGATTGGACTAAGGTAAACAACCTCTATGCGCTTCTCGAGTTTCCTCCTCGAAAGAAAGTCAGACATCTAGATGATGCTGTGAACTTCTTGAAGAACTGTTCCATCTCCACAGCCCTGACCATAACACCCCCTGCACATCATCTTTTGCTATCACAATTCTCGTACTCTGCCAGACACTCTCAGCTACCATCAGCCAAAGACCCCTCAAAATTAATTGACTGCATCCTCTGCGATATTGAATATGGCACCATGAAGATTACACCTGCCATCATTCGCAAAGCCCTCAGCCTTCCCATCGCTACCAAAGAAAAACCTTTTGTTCCCCTCCCTGACCCCAAGAAAAACTCAGACAGGGAAGCCATCATTGCATTCTTCGATGCAATGGGTTATGTATGGGAAACTGGAAGGGACAAGAAGCCCGAGAAGAAGCTGACCCTCATCAAGAAGTCCAAAATGCCCAGCGAGATGAATTTCATCTTCGCTCACTTAATCAGCTGCATGACTGCCAAGACCGGCTCCTCTGACCAAGCCGCTCAGCCTCATCAAGCAATGGGATATGCATTGCTGAAAGGTCTACATATAGACTGGGCATCGATTATCTATGATGACCTGGTACTCATAGTGGACTCCGTCGCTGACAGATCTCCATGGGTTCCCTATCCTCGATTCATCAGCGCCATATTTCAAAAAGGCCTGAAGGACAGCTACCCTCAAGAGGGTGACCTGAAACTCTCTCAGGTTGGCCCTAAGGTACTCGACTTCAAACCGGTGGAAAACGAGGTACGTCTTTCTACACTCTTAACTCTTCTCAATCCTCCTACTTCATCTACTTCTGCAACTCTTTCAGCGGACAAACCCACCGCTGATACCCCAGCTGCAATCTCCATTCCTTCTCTGAAAAGGAAACACTCCTCACACCAACTTGGTTCCAAAAGAACTAAGAAAACCAAGGAGCAACCCAAGCACTCTCCTGCTAAAGACTCCTCAGCTCCTCTTGTTGGGCTGAAGGAAAGTTCAGTGGTACGCTCTGCCACAGCTGAACAAGCCACCCATTCAATCCCAACTTCAGCGTCTCTAAACGCTGAGGTTACAAACTTGGAATCTACCCAACCTCCTTCAGTCTCTCCAAAGACTGACGAACCGATTCTCGGCGAATCCAACGCCGAACTCCGCACCGAACCTCCATTATTATCCTTCGCTTCTCCCTCTACTCATTTGGACTCTACTCCAGTTATCACTAAAGCACCGATCATTCCTCCAGAAGCTAAAGCTGACACTCAAGGAATGACGGGCATAGGACCTGCAGAGATGACCATACGTTCACGTTCTCTCGCTGACGATATGGAACGTTTCTCAGGACATCGAGATTTTGATGAATTCATCAATCCTCCTGCAGGTATACAACAACCCCTAAACACTGTAACTGAAACCCAAACTTCTGAGCTTTCCTCTGTTCACAAGTTCTTTTATGTTACAGGTCCTAATTTGGGAGACATCAACGCTTCTCTGAAAACAATAGAGACGAAGCTGACAGGTCTCACGTCTACTCTTTCCGGCAACTCTTCAGCTGTAACAACTGCTGGAGAGAATCTTTTAAAGCTTACAACCGAAGTCGAAAAGAATGCCTCCAAAGCCGACGTGGAGAAGGTTGATAAATCACTCAGCGATTTTGCCAAAGTTCTCGCTGACATCTACACAGACTACCTCGACATAAAGAAATCAGTTGACACCATGTCCAGCGAAGTCACAACGCTGAAGACATCGGTTGGCACACTCGAAGGTGATATGTCTGCTGTAAAGACTGATGTCAGTTCGGTAAAGACTGACATGAATTAAGTGAAGTCCGATGTCTATACGATGAAGAATGACATCACTTCTATGAAGACATTGTTGTAGAAGATCCTGACCAACACGACCGCCCGTGCCCCTGCCCCTGCAGCTGAGCATTTCACTCCCGCGGATCGTGCTGAACTCGTGAAGACCAGTCCTGGTATTTCTGCTCTTCAAAACAGATTATCAACGATTGAGACTTATGTGGGTGTCCCTGGCCAAGAAGACAGGGAGAAACCCACAGCTGCTGAGTCGTCACATTCCTCCCCCACTCATCATGATAAAGAGGGGGAGAAGAGCGATGAAGACCTTTCCCATGATGAATCTATCAGGGGAGAGAAGAGCGCTGAAGACCTTTCCCATGATGAATCTATCAGGGGAGAGAAGACTGAAGACCTTACCCTTGGTGAAGAGGGTGAGAAGATAATTGAAACAACCGCTGGACCTCAGGGAGATGAACACCCTGAGGAAACCGAGAAGCTCGCCTCTGTATCTGAGGGGGAGCAACTCGAAGAAGAAGCTGAAGAATCTGAGACTGAAGCTGAAGACGAAGAAGCCATCGACTTATCTGATGATGAACCATCCTCTTCTCCAAAGAATGATGATGATGAAGATGATGATGATGATGACTCTTTTATCGTCAAGCCTGCTCAGAGGACCATAGATCTTAAAGGGATCAAGATAAATGAACCTTCAGGGGAGCGGACAAAGACAAAGACAAAGCCATCAGCATCTGAAGCTGACAAAGGCAAAGGAAAAGGTGTCGCTGAAGATGATGAAAATCTGACGATCTTGCTTAAAAAGCCGGTTTGTCAGGTACACTAACCCCTTACTCCATATCCCTCCTCTATACACTTTATCAGCTCTACTCTCCACAAACCTATATACACTATCCCATTCTTTCTCTATCTCTGTTCTACCCATGTTCTTACTTGTAAGATCGTTGCGTTTCAGCTAGTCCTCTCCCCTGTTTGAGGATATCGCTGAAGTTCCTACAGCTGCGACTTCAACAATAATCCCAGCTCCCAACGCTGAAGAAATAATCCCAGTCTTAGATTTGATCTCTGAGACTGATGAACCTGAAGAACAGATGCTCTCTCACAAAAACAGACCTTCCTTGGCTCCTCAAAAGCTAAGTGAAGAGGAACAAGAAAAGAGAGATGCAATGATCAAGAGACTCGAAGATCAACGAATCATTCTAAAGCGTGATCAACTCCCTTCCGTTCCTCCAAAGTTCAGAATTTCCCAAAAGGAATACAAGGAACACCTCAGAGGTGAACGCCTAATCGCTGAAAGAAGGGAAGCTGAAGAAAAAGACAGAGAATACGCCATCCAGCTTACTCAACGATCAGTAAAAGACCCCAAGCTGAAAAGAGCTCCCATTGATGTTCAACGTCAGCTATGGGATGATACTCAAAGGATCGTTAGAGAAAATACCAAGGTCTCTGATACGACTTTGGAATGGGCTAAAAATATGCTGAACTATCGATCTCGACCATCCACAATCATCAAAGTAAACATCAGAGGAAGATTGTACTCAGACGTTCCTGTTGTTGAAGTTGATGTCTACAGAGAAGACAAAACCAAGCAAACCTTCTATGCTGCTACCTTAGACAAGTTTGGTCTCTCTGAATGGTTGGAAGTGAAATTAGCCATTCAGGGATCGCGCTCAAAGTTCAGGAGCCATGTCGAGAAGATCTTAAACAAACAGATCGACCTGGTTTCTTCTGCTGTGGATATTCCTCCTTCCACTCTTCTTCTTCCTCAACAAAGAAGAGTCTCTGCAAAGGAAAAGAAAGTCTCAGACTCAGGTCCTCCTATACGGAATGAAACAGGTATTGGTTTCTCTCGTGCTGAAGTTCTTGGCCCTGATGCCGATCTCTCAGCGCTTGACACCTCCCTACCAACTGGAGAAACTTTCATTCCTGGCACAGTTGTAAGTGATTCTTATGGTATATTCTTTCTAGACTACGACGAAAAACATCACTTTCAACGTATCTCTGAGATCCACATCGCTCCCATCGAACAACTCAGAGATCTCATATACTGGTGTGAAGTCAGACGCGACATTAAAGCTAGACACCTGAAGCCCTTGATTTTTGAAGAAGCTCTGAACAAAAAGAATTAAGGAGTAGATGTCCCTGACTGGATGATTGCCACATCAATGACCCTTGATGAACAACTCATTAAGGAAGAACCTTTTGACGGATAGGATCGCCTTGTAGTTCTTTCTATCCTTATCTGTCTACATCTTTTATACTTGTAATTTAATTCGCTGTACTTGTAATTTTTCAACTTCCCTCTGTAATCTTTACAAAGTTTAAAGAAAAATTTCAGCGAACGTACTTTACTCCATCAGTACAGAAAAGATCCCAGAAAACAGTAAAAGGGACAAATATTTTATGAGTTCTTTTTATCCTTATGTTTTCATTAAATAGAAATTTTCTTTGTTGCTATGTCATAATCAAATAGGGGGAGATTGTTGATCAAAACCCTCAGTGATTTGATAATGACCCTCTCTTATATACTTAGTGAAAATTGTGAGTAAACAATATGTATCAGAGTTTCACTATCGCTGATAAGTACAAAGATCTTACAGTACCGCTGATAGGAACTCTCACTCTCTAGATTAAACATTCAGCGAAACTGTTCACCATAATACTCTGAGTCTGTTCAGTACTTATGGTGATCGCTGATAAGTTAGTTGTTTACTTATGATCTCTGAAGACAAGTTTCACGTCAACATAGGTTCTACGCTGAAGTCGAAGATCAAGCTCAAGAACCAGCGACAAGTCTCCTAATGAACTGATGCGGATCAGCGAAGACTCAGATTTGTCCAATCAACGTGAAGTATCAAGTACAAGACTTTAGCTATCGCTGAACTCTATCATTCGCTGATATAAAAATATAGACCGCTGATTCAACGAAAAGCTGATCATGAAGTCTTCCATTCAAAGTACTTTTGTCTTAACCACCCTTGCACGACTCCGTACGATATGTCAGAAAAGAACCTCCTTATTGTCTGAAATCGTACAACCACTCTGATACTACACTGTTCAAACATGCGGCTACTAAGGTTGTCAACAAAGGTCAATGACATACAACCAATGAACTGCTGCTACGTGTAAAGTGTAAACTGCCATGCATTAAATGCATGCATTATATAAGAAGATGAACTCACTTCATTTTGAAGTAACTTGCTAACTCTGGACAAGTTCATCTTTCTTATCTTGAGATAGGTCATTATTAGTAATTTCCTTCACTTTCTTAGTGCAAGAAACTTAGTGTTCCAACTTGTTTAGATTTAGGTTTATCCTTAATCTTGTTTCCGCAACAAGCTGTAAATTGTTAATGATTTATCAAAAAACAATTTAGAAAAGTAAAATATGTGTGTTTGTATTCAACCCCCCCCCCCCCTTTCTACAAACTTTTATAACCCTTCGGGACCAACACTATTCTCTCAGAATGTTCTCCCCCTTGAACATTCTCCCCCTCTCTATTTTGATTTGACCCCTCACCTCTCATCTCAGGTTGTTCCTCATGGGTAGGGTCTTGAGGTTGTTCAAGTCCCATTGAGGTGCAATAAGCTTTTAAAATCTCACTATCCCTTGGAATATACTTCCTAAGAGACCTTGGAAGAAGTCTTTGATTTGGAAAATTCTGATTTTTAGAACTAGAAATCATCTTTATCTGGTAAATTCAGATTGGACCATGCTCCTCGTTTGCTCTTCTTGGAATATTTGTGTTTTCTCTCATAGCATACCAAATCACAATCTGCCAATACCTTTGATAAGGTATATATGTAAGTACAGTATCCCTTGTCTTCTTTTCTATGGCCTTTTGATTCTTCTCAAAGGTGTTCTTCATATCTTCCCAAAGAATGGCAGTATAATCATAATGTCTGTTTTTCACTAACCCATGAAAGATTTGCCTTGAGCCTTGATCAAGAGAACTATTCTTCCCAGATAAACATTTATTCACAATGTTGAACAAACAAGCCCAAATTGGTGGTAATTTGTTTCTTCTAAACAAACTTAGGGTCCTCAACTCTTCATTATATCCCAATCTCATAAATTCAGCAATTAATTATTCTGTCAATGGAGAATCCTCAAAATCTAATCTTCCTTCTAAATCATCTTTATCTGGTAAATTCAGCATATCTCTTAAAATTTGTATAGTCAAAGTTAAAGTAACTCCCCCAACTTCAGATACAAATTTATTTCCCTCTAGCCTTAGATGCTTCCACCATTGTTGTATATTGAACAGGAACCGATTTCTTCTTTGTAAACCACTTTTTGAATGGATTATACTTCAATAATTCCATGATTATCTTATGTTCTTTAAATCTGTTTTCATCAAACAATAACACACAATTGTTTTCCAATAACCTCAAATACTCTCTCTCTCTCTCAGGAACAATCTTTTCACCATGATTAGGTCTTTCTGACACGACTGACCTAACTGCACTCTGTTCGTGTTGAATGTTCTCATTTCCCTCATCTGCGTTTCCCTCTGATTCATCCATATGTTCATCCCCTGCTTATCCTCCAACATTACCTTGTATAATGTTATCTCCTATTACCCCTTCATCTACGGCTCTATTTGCAGGTCTTTGAACTTCATCATCATCTGATTTTGATTCAAATAATGATTTTGATGAATGTAGAGAAGTGGCTTGTAACGTCCCAAAAATTACAAGGAATTTTAAATTTTTAAAACCATTCATTTCAATATAATCAAACCAAGAGTTAACGAATCACGTTGAAATAAGGAATAACATCGTTAATTAAAATCGTCAATCAAGTTTAAGCAGCGGAAAAGTATATAAATCAACCCCATTTATTAAAAATCAAACCGAACTATCTTCGCCTTGCGCCCGTGTGTACTGTCACGCCCGACTGCTACTCGCACCTGAAATCATAAGAATTTGGGAAGGGGTAAGCACGAAGCTTAGTGAATTCAATCCTTACATAGGATCGCAATTATATCGGCATCACCTTTAACATACCGGCACATACATTTCTTGGAACATCCATTAAGAAAACATATCACAAACAATAATAAACATTATGCTCCTTGGAACCACCATCAAGAAGACATAATCACAAATACTAAACATCATGCTCCTTGGAACCACCATCAAGGAAACATAATCACAAATACTAAACATCATGCTCCTTGGAACCACCATCAAGGAAACATAATCACAAATACTAAACATCATGCTCCTTGGAACCACCATCAAGGAAACATAATCACAAATACTAAAGATCATGCTCCATGGAACCACCATCAAGGAAACATAATCACAAATAATAAACATTATGCTCCTTGGAACCACCATCAAGGAAACATAATCACAATGATAAACCAGAACACACACTCCTTGGAACCACCATCAAGGAGCGGCCTCAAGCTTCTTGGAACAACCCTCAAGAAGATGTAAAATGAATAATATGCTACTTGGAACCACCATCAAGAAGCACATCAAACACAAATACTTAACGATTTGACCCAACTCGACTAACCCCGTTAACGGAAACCACGATAAATCAAACTTGAAAGAAAAATAATTAATGCAATAAATTACATACCGGGGTACGGGCTTTACATGGCTTTACTTCTCCTTGAACCAGACATGATCGTAATGTGGAATTTTGAAAGAAAACAAGATCAATGAACTCAGGAATTATGCGTTTCTCACTTTTCACTCTTGGATTTCAAATAAAATTTGAAAGAGGGATTTTAAGGTCTATTTAAAATCCGCGAAGCTGAAAGGATTTAACGGTGAAAAAAAGGCGCTTTTTGTCAAAGTTATAACGGAGTCAAACACTTTGAAATACCACAAAAGATATTAAATGACACGTGGTACTTTCAATTTAATAAGAAGCTGACACGTGTTATTGGATAGAAATTAACACAAGTTAAAAGTTCTGAATAACACGCTCAGAGTTCTGTTCTTTTTAATGATGATTTATGATTTCTGAAAAATCATTTAAAATCTAACATCTGAATTTGAAAACTTTTGAAACATTCAGAAGTAGGTTTGAACAAGTATAAAGATATTTTATCATTGAAAGCTTGTTCTCCTTAGAATGATTAGTGATAAGAGAAGAATACAAACCTTTTAATCATTTTGTAATGATTTTTGAAGAATATCAATGCTCCCCCTTGACTTTAGCATATACTCAAACACATATTATAAGGAATATAAAAATAAAACAGAATTTTTTTTAATAACATATTGAAATATTTGTAATTTTCAGAAATGTGTTCTGAAAGGTCGTCAGAAGTTCTGATTAACCTATTCAGAAGTAAAGAATTTGAAGTTGGATTTCTGAAGTATTGACTCAGAAGTTCTGAACTCAAGAGTCAGAATTTTGATTAAGAGAGTCAGAGTTCTGAGAACACTACTCAGAAAATCTCACTTAGAAAAATTTTCATTTCTGCAAACTGACAAATATGTTCAATTAGTCAAATTAAGCATTCCTATTTTACATATGAGAAAATTAAACCTTTTGTGATCAAGAGGCTTTGTGAATAAGTCAGCCAATTGATACTTTGTATGCACAAAATGCATTTCTATAGTTCCCTTTTCAACATAGTCTTTAATAAAATGATACCTTACATCAATATGCTTGGTCTTTGAGTGCTGAACAGGATTCTGAGTTATTGCAATGGCACTTTCTGAGTCACAATATATGGGAATTTTGTTGAGTTGATATCCATAGTCCATGAGTTGTGTTCTCATCCACAAAGTTTGAGAGCAGCAGGCAGCAGCAGCAACATACTCTGCTTCAACAGTGGATGTGGATACACAATTTTGTTTCTTTGAAGCCCAACTCACAATCTTATCTCCCAAAAACTTCTGATTATATAAAAACATTTAATCATCCAGAAGTAGTTTGAACATATAGAAAATTATTTTATCATCAAAGTTCTGTTCTTTTTAATGATGATTTATGATTTCTGAAAAATCATTTAAAATCTAACATCTGAATTTGAAAACTTTTGAAACATTCAGAAGTAGGTTTGAACAAGTATAAAGATATTTTATCATTGAAAGCTTGTTCTCCTTAGAATGATTAGTGATAAGAGAAGAATACAAACCTTTTAATCATTTTGTAATGATTTTTGAAGAATATCAATGCTCCCCCTTGACTTTAGCATATACTCAAACACATATTATAAGGAATATAAAAATAAAACAGAATTTTTTTTAATAACATATTGAAATATTTGTAATTTTCAGAAATGTGTTCTGAAAGGTCGTCAGAAGTTCTGATTAACCTATTCAGAAGTAAAGAATTTGAAGTTGGATTTCTGAAGTATTGACTCAGAAGTTCTGAACTCAAGAGTCAGAATTTTGATTAAGAGAGTCAGAGTTCTGAGAACACTACTCAGAAAATCTCACTTAGAAAAATTTTCATTTCTGCAAACTGACAAATATGTTCAATTAGTCAAATTAAGCATTCCTATTTTACATATGAGAAAATTAAACCTTTTGTGATCAAGAGGCTTTGTGAATAAGTCAGCCAATTGATACTTTGTATGCACAAAATGCATTTCTATAGTTCCCTTTTCAACATAGTCTTTAATAAAATGATACCTTACATCAATATGCTTGGTCTTTGAGTGCTGAACAGGATTCTGAGTTATTGCAATGGCACTTTCTGAGTCACAATATATGGGAATTTTGTTGAGTTGATATCCATAGTCCATGAGTTGTGTTCTCATCCACAAAGTTTGAGAGCAGCAGGCAGCAGCAGCAACATACTCTGCTTCAGCAGTGGATGTGGATACACAATTTTGTTTCTTTGAAGCCCAACTCACAATCTTATCTCCCAAAAACTTCTGATTATATAAAAACATTTAATCATCCAGAAGTAGTTTGAACATATAGAAAATTATTTTATCATCAAAGTTCTGTTCTTTTTAATGATGATTTATGATTTCTGAAAAATCATTTAAAATCTAACATCTGAATTTGAAAACTTTTGAAACATTCAGAAGTAGGTTTGAACAAGTATAAAGATATTTTATCATTGAAAGCTTGTTCTCCTTAGAATGATTAGTGATAAAAGAAAAATACAAACCTTTTAATCATTTTGTAATGATTTTTGAAGAATATCAATGCTCCCCCTTGACTTTAGCATATACTCAAACACATATTATAAGGAATATAAAAATAAAACAGAATTTTTTTTAATAACATATTGAAATATTTGTAATTTTCAGAAATGTGTTCTGAAAGGTCGTCAGAAGTTCTGATTAACCTATTCAGAAGTAAAGAATTTGAAGTTGGATTTCTGAAGTATTGACTCAGAAGTTCTGAACTCAAGAGTCAGAATTCTGATTAAGAGAGTCAGAGTTCTGAGAACACTACTCAGAAAATCTCACTTAGAAAAATTTTCATTTCTGCAAACTGACAAATATGTTCAATTAGTCAAATTAAGCATTCCTATTTTACATATGAGAAAATTAAACCTTTTGTGATCAAGAGGCTTTGTGAATAAGTCAGCCAATTGATACTTTGTATGCACAAAATGCATTTCTATAGTTCCCTTTTCAACATAGTCTTTAATAAAATGATACCTTACATCAATATGCTTGGTCTTTGAGTGCTGAACAGGATTCTGAGTTATTGCAATGGCACTTTCTGAGTCACAATATATGGGAATTTTGTTGAGTTGATATCCATAGTCCATGAGTTGTGTTCTCATCCACAAAGTTTGAGAGCAGCAGGCAGCAGCAGCAACATACTCTGCTTCAGCAGTGGATGTGGATACACAATTTTGTTTCTTTGAAGCCCAACTCACAATCTTATCTCCCAAAAACTTCTGATTATATAAAAACATTTAATCATCCAGAAGTAGTTTGAACATATAGAAAATTATTTTATCATCAAAGTTCTGTTCTTTTTAATGATGATTTATGATTTCTGAAAAATCATTTAAAATCTAACATCTGAATTTGAAAACTTTTGAAACATTCAGAAGTAGGTTTGAACAAGTATAAAGATATTTTATCATTGAAAGCTTGTTCTCCTTAGAATGATTAGTGATAAAAGAAAAATACAAACCTTTTAATCATTTTGTAATGATTTTTGAAGAATATCAATGCTCCCCCTTGACTTTAGCATATACTCAAACACATATTATAAGGAATATAAAAATAAAACAGAATTTTTTTTAATAACATATTGAAATATTTGTAATTTTCAGAAATGTGTTCTGAAAGGTCGTCAGAAGTTCTGATTAACCTATTCAGAAGTAAAGAATTTGAAGTTGGATTTCTGAAGTATTGACTCAGAAGTTCTGAACTCAAGAGTCAGAATTTTGATTAAGAGAGTCAGAGTTCTGAGAACACTACTCAGAAAATCTCACTTAGAAAAATTTTCATTTCTGCAAACTGACAAATATGTTCAATTAGTCAAATTAAGCATTCCTATTTTACATATGAGAAAATTAAACCTTTTGTGATCAAGAGGCTTTGTGAATAAGTCAGCCAATTGATACTTTGTATGCACAAAATGCATTTCTATAGTTCCCTTTTCAACATAGTCTTTAATAAAATGATACCTTACATCAATATGCTTGGTCTTTGAGTGCTGAACAGGATTCTGAGTTATTGCAATGGCACTTTCTGAGTCACAATATATGGGAATTTTGTTGAGTTGATATCCATAGTCCATGAGTTGTGTTCTCATCCACAAAGTTTGAGAGCAGCAGGCAGCAGCAGCAACATACTCTGCTTCAGCAGTGGATGTGGATACACAATTTTGTTTCTTTGAAGCCCAACTCACAATCTTATCTCCCAAAAACTTCTGATTATATAAAAACATTTAATCATCCAGAAGTAGTTTGAACATATAGAAAATTATTTTATCATCAAAGTTCTGTTCTTTTTAATGATGATTTATGATTTCTGAAAAATCATTTAAAATCTAACATCTGAATTTGAAAACTTTTGAAACATTCAGAAGTAGGTTTGAACAAGTATAAAGATATTTTATCATTGAAAGCTTGTTCTCCTTAGAATGATTAGTGATAAAAGAAAAATACAAACCTTTTAATCATTTTGTAATGATTTTTGAAGAATATCAATGCTCCCCCTTGACTTTAGCATATACTCAAACACATATTATAAGGAATATAAAAATAAAACAGAATTTTTTTTAATAACATATTGAAATATTTGTAATTTTCAGAAATGTGTTCTGAAAGGTCGTCAGAAGTTCTGATTAACCTATTCAGAAGTAAAGAATTTGAAGTTGGATTTCTGAAGTATTGACTCAGAAGTTCTGAACTCAAGAGTCAGA
Organism: Saussurea involucrata; assembly: GCA_033807775.1. Taxonomy (NCBI): domain Eukaryota; kingdom Viridiplantae; phylum Streptophyta; class Magnoliopsida; order Asterales; family Asteraceae; genus Saussurea; species Saussurea involucrata. The sequence goes on from CM066323.1 coordinate 46,529,419, forward strand.
ATTCTGATTAAGAGAGTCAGAGTTCTGAGAACACTACTCAGAAAATCTCACTTAGAAAAATTTTCATTTCTGCAAACTGACAAATATGTTCAATTAGTCAAATTAAGCATTCCTATTTTACATATGAGAAAATTAAACCTTTTGTGATCAAGAGGCTTTGTGAATAAGTCAGCCAATTGATACTTTGTATGCACAAAATGCATTTCTATAGTTCCCTTTTCAACATAGTCTTTAATAAAATGATACCTTACATCAATATGCTTGGTCTTTGAGTGCTGAACAGGATTCTGAGTTATTGCAATGGCACTTTCTGAGTCACAATATATGGGAATTTTGTTGAGTTGATATCCATAGTCCATGAGTTGTGTTCTCATCCACAAAGTTTGAGAGCAGCAGGCAGCAGCAGCAACATACTCTGCTTCAGCAGTGGATGTGGATACACAATTTTGTTTCTTTGAAGCCCAACTCACAATCTTATCTCCCAAAAAATGACAAGCACCAGATGTACTTTTCCTGTCCAATTTGCTTCCTGCATGATCAACATCAGTAAAACCAGTTAATTTGAAATCAGTCTCTTTTGGATACCAAAGGCCCAAATCTGGTGAACCTTTCAGATATCTTAAGATCTTCTTAACAGCTAGCAAATGAGATTCTTTTTGATTTGATTGAAATCTTGCACAAAAACAAGTAGCAAACATAATATCTGGTCTACTAGCAGTTAGGTAAAGAAGAGATCCTATCATGCCTCTATAAACCTTGTTATCTGCTGGAACTCCATTGAGATCAGCATCTAACTTGACATTTGTTGCCATTGGTGTTCTCATAGAAGCACAATCAGACATCTTAAACTTCTTTAAAATATCTTTAACATATTTTCCTTGATTTATAAAAATACCAGTTGGTAATTGTTTTACTTGAAGACCAAGAAAAAAAATTCAATTCTCCCATCATGCTCATTTCAAATTCTGATTCCATGACCTTCGAGAATTCAGTACATAACTCTGCACTTGTAGAACCAAATATTATGTCATCTACATATATTTGAATCATAATTAAATCATCACCCTTATTCTTTAAGAACAAAGTAGTGTCAATCTTACCTTTCTTGAAGACAGATTTTAATAAGTGTTGAGTAAGATTGTCATACCAGGCTCTTGGTGCTTGTTTTAGACCATATAATGCCTTGTCTAAAACATAAACATGATCTGGAAATCCAGGGTCAACAAAACCTTATGGTTGATAGACATAAACCTCTTCATTAAGTATACCATTTAGAAAAGCTGATTTGACATCCATTTGGTACACTTTAAAGTTCTTATGTGCAGCATATGCCAAGAATATTCTGACTGCTTCTATTCTTGCCACAGGTGCAAATGTCTCGTCATAATCTATTCCTTCTTGTTGAGAATATCCCTTTGCAACCAATCTTGCCTTGTTCTGACTATAACACCTGACTCATCTTTCTTGTTTCTGAATACCCATTTAGTTCCAATAACAGATTTTCCTTCAGGTTTTGGAACTAGTCTCCAGACTTTATTTCTTTCAAACTGTAGCAATTCATCTTGCATTGCTAAAATCCAATCTGGATCCTCTAGGGCTTCATTGGCTTTCTTAGGTTCAATCACTTTTAAAAATCCTGCAAACATTGCTTCACTTGCTGTTGCTGATCTGGTCTTAACTCCTACTGATGGATCTCCTATCACTTGATGAATAGGATGGTCTTTAGTCCATTTGTTTGAACTAGGCAGCACATCAATTTTTGAAAAAAAGTTGTTTGTATCATTCTCATCAATGATTGCTTGTAATTCTGAACTGTCCCATTGTTCTGATACTTGTTGAGGTGAAACATCCAAGTTTGGATTCTGAGTAGTAGAGTCAGAATTCTGAATGACTTGTTCAGAGTTCTGAGGCACTTGTTCAGAAATCTGAGTAACTTGGTCAGAATTCTGATTGGCTTGTCCAGAATTCTGAGTACTAGGATCAGAAGTTTCATTACTTGTATTGATCAAAGTTGGACATTCCTCAGATGGACCTGTATCAGAAATTACAGTTGTTAGAATCACTTCTGAAGTTCCCTTTTTCATTTCTTGAACCATTTTTGGATTTTCAAAATCTGCATAAGATTCAGAAGTTAGTTCCAGAAATGCATCCTTAAACAATATATTGAGTTCTGAACAGTTAGGATTAGAAGCTATTTCAGAAGTCATTTTTGTCTTATTCTGTCCGAGTTCTGAACTGTTTTGTTAAGAAGTCTTCATTCTTGACTCATCAAAGGTAACATTGATGCTTTCCATAATTCTCTTGGTTCTTCTATTGTAGATTCTGAATGCTTTGGAAGTAAGTGAATACCCAACAAAGTATCCTTCATCTGCCTTTTTATCAAATTTACCAAGATTTTCTCTATCTTTGAGAACATAGCATCTGCATCCAAAAACATGAAAGAATTTAATCAGTGGTTTTCTCTTGTTAATCAGTTCATAAGCAGTTTTATCTAATCTTTTATTTATTAAAGTTCTGTTCTGTGTAAAACAAGCAGTGGCTATTTCTTCAGCCCATAGGAAGGTTGGAAGACAAGTAGTGGCTATTGCTTGCAGCTTCAACTAGAGTTCTGTTCTTCCTTTCAACAACACCATTTTGTTGAGGAGTTTTGACAGCTGAAAAATTATGAGAAATTCCCAGGCTTTGCAAAAAGTTCTGAAGAGTCTCATTTCTGAACTCTGTCCCATTGTCACTTCTGATTTTCTGGATTGGAAGTTGTAAGAATAGTTGAATTCTTTTGATGAAATTCATCAGTGTTTCAGCAGCTTCTGACTTAGCCCTTAAGAATTCAACCCATGTGTATCTTGAATATTCATCCACAATAACTAGCATATACTTCTTTCCTCCCATAGATTGAACTGAAATAGGACCACAAAGATCTGTATGTAGCATTTCTAATGGTGATTTGCATGATGAGTCCATTTTTATCTTATGAGAACTTTTCTTCATCTTGCCCATTTCACATGCTGAACATAATGATTCCTTTTCAAACTTGATATTTGGTAATCCTTTGACTAGATGCTTGCTAACCAGATTGTTCATATCTTTGAAATTTAAGTGAGAACATCTTCTGTGCCAAAGCCAACATTCATTAGCAACTGTATTTGATAATAGAAAAACCGGAGTTAAAGCTTGAATTTTTGAAAAGTTAACCACAAATAAGTCCATATGTCTTTTGGCCCAGAAGACTTTTATGTCATTCTCAGTTAAAATCATGCAACCTGTTATGCTGAACTTAATCTGACAGAAACTGTCCAAAAACTGACTTATATAGAATAAATTATGTTGTAATCCTTCAACATAGAAAACCTTCTGAATGGTCAGATCCCCTTTTGTTAAATCTCCAAAACCTCTGACTTGTCCTTTGCTATTATTACCAAAATTTACTGCTCCTCCATCCTTTTCTGTGAAGTTTGTCAGAGAAGACTTATGACCTGTCATGTGTCTTAAAGCTCCAGAATCTAAAAACCACACATGACAGCCCTGCAAAAACAATTAGTTAGATTTAGGTACCCATTTTGGAATGGGTCCATCTTTGTTAGCTTTGGTATCTGATTTAACAAAAGTTCCTTTGACTTTCCATTCAAAATCTTCTTTTAAGCACCACTTTCCTTTTACTTTTATGAAGTCAGAACATTTTCTGTTCACAAAGTTGTGTCTTTTCTTTTTGAAAACTTTTGCTTGAGACTGAGAAACATTTTCAGTCTTCTTTTCTTTTGGTTTAGATTGAGAAATATTTTCAATCTTCTTTTCTTTTATCTGAGTCTGAGAAAACAACTTAGTCTTCTTTTCTAAATTCTGATTTGCTTTGTTTATATAGGAAACAGAAGTTATTAATATCAGATTTTTCTGAGGAGATTGGAATGAATGACTACCATACTGAACACGTTCAAGATTCTTTCTTGCAAGTGACAATAAATCTGAAACATAAGTCTTTTCATTTTGATTGATATTGTTTAGAGTACAATTGCACTTATTACAAGAATTTCTATCTTTGAGTTCAGAAGTAGTATGCAACCCAATCTTCACAGAATTCTATTTCAGATCATCTTTCCTTTTGCTTTCCTATTTTTCTGAAACATTGAATTTCACAAAATTAGCAGATGATTTGGATGATTCACCATTTTCAAATGTACTTGATTCATCAAAGAATTTATTATCTTCTTTTAAGGCATTAATTTTGAAAAGATCATATTCAGCCTTTAACTTCTCAAGCTCTGTTATTTTCTGAACATAAGTGTTCTTTTCTTTTAAAACTTGGTCCAGTTTAAAATCTACATAACAATAATCATTTTCAAGATCATCAAAAGTTTTTCTTAAGTCCTCAAGTTCTTGACTAACAAGTTTAAATCTCTTTTCAAGTTCTAAAAAGCTTTCTGAAGTGAATTGAGAATTATCAGTTAAATCAGAACTTTGACTAACAGTTTCAGAGTTCTGACCTTCAAACTCAGAATTCTGACTTGTGGAGTCAGAATTATGACTAGAAGAGTCAGATTTCTGACTTACTGTTTCATAAACCTTAATTGTATCAAATATACTTTCAATGTCAGTATATGAAAAACTTGGTTGTTTATTTTTGTAACTGACATTCAAAGAATCATATTTGAATTTGGCATCATTATATTTTGGTTTCTCTTCTGTTGGTTTAGAAATTTCTTTCTTAACCTCTTCTTCTGAAGCTTCTGACTTCTCAATTTTTGGTTTAGAAATTGTTTCCTTTGCTTTTACAGGACTTGATTTTTGTAGATTATCTGAACTTGTTATAGAACTAGCAGGTCTCACAAAAACTTCAACAATTTCTGGGATTTTTGGTTTAGGAACTTGTAGTTTATCAAAATCATACAGATTTATTGGAGCTCTTTTCAAAACAAGATTTTCTTCCAAACCTAATCCCATTTTAGGATTATAAAATCTTGTATCTTTAACATTGCTAGTAAGAAGATTCAAGGTTTGTTGAGTTTGACCTCTTTTCAAATTAAGGTCTTCCAACTCCTTGATTTTTGTGTACAACTTCTTTCTTTCCTCAAGTAACATATCATATTTAATTTGTAAATCAACCTTTTCATCTTTTATTTCTGTAAATTGAATTTTTAATTCAGAAATCTTCTTTAAAAGATCAGAATTCTCATTTTTGACTTTTTGTTTCTCAACTTCAGATTCTTCAAACTGTTCTTTAATTATCTCTTTTTCTGTTCTGAACTTATTAACTAGAATTCTTTCACCTTTTATTTGTTTTCTGAGTTTAACAAATTCAGAATTCACATTGCCTATTTGAGTCATTAAATCAATTTCAGGTGCAGAATGTTCCTCAGTAGAAGATTCAGAATCAACATCTTCATAATCAGAATCGTCCTCATTCTTCATCTTAGCCATATAACTTTGCATTTGAGAAAAGTGAATGCAATCCTCTTCATCTGAAGTATAATACAGCCAGATCTCCTATTCTGCCAACATTGCAATCTCATTATCTATTTTCTTAGCCAGATGAGCCTTCTTTGTGTAGTATTCATAATCTTTTACTACTTTTACTCTGCAGTCTCTGGCAAAGTGACCAGGTTTTCCACACTTAAACACAAATCTTTCTCTTTTTCTTTCTTCCTTCTCTTCGTTCTTTTCAAACTTACTTTCTTCTCTATCTTCTTTCTTCTTATATTTCTCTTCTGAACTCCCCTGTTCCCTTCTGAACTTACCCTGAAACTTGTTCTTTCCATATCTCTTGTTGAAAGTGTTAGTCAACAAGGCCAATTTTTCTGCAATCAGCTTGATATTAGCATCTTCTTCTGATCCTTCCTCCTCATCAGATTCTTCCTCTAACTTGGGTATTTCAGATAGATACACAGATTTCATTGCAGTTTTGATCACCTTAGATTTTCTCTCTGAAAGTAAGGCTAATTGATCAGAAACATTTTTCTTCTCTTCTACTACTTGCTTAACCGAATCCTCATGTTGATTTAGAACACATAATAGATCATTTAAATCTTCTTCACATATGTCTTTATTCATTTGAAGACTAATTGCAAAAGATGACCATTCTGAATTAAGAGAATTCAGAAATTTGTAGTTAATCTCAGACTTTGTCTTTTTCAACCCATTCCTCCCGAGGTCATTCAAAATAATGCAAAACTTTTCATAAGTCTGATTTAAACTTTCACACTCTTTTGCTTTGAATCTTTCATAAGCATTGATGCATTGGTTTAACTTTGCTTGAATTGATTTTGCAGTACCAAGCATTTGCTTTTCAAGTTCATCCCACATTTCTTTTGCTGATGTTCCACTATCAATTCTATTAAAAACCTCATTGGGAACTGCCAAAGTCAACAGCGTAACAGCTCTTTTGTCAATTGCATGTCTGATTTTCTGTGCTTTTGAGTACTGTGAAAAATTCTTCTTCACCCTAGTAGCAGGAATTTTTGGAGTTGTATCAGTTGCAGGTGTAGCTTGAACATCGACATAAACTTCAATTGGACCTTCTCGTATTGAGATCATCAAATTCTCATCGATATTATCCAAGAATTGTATCATACAAATTTTCCATTGCTGATACTCGTTAGGAATAAGAACATGAGGTTTCGTCTCAGATCCCATTGAGAGAAATTCTTTCGAAGACATGATTAGTAAAATTGAATTTAATCGATTCAACAGAAAGACAAATCGAATTTCTTGAACAAACGTAGAACGAATTCAAGAATCACAAAGAATTCAAGAATTTTGAGTAGCAGCGGAATCAATTGACGAATTGATCAAGAAATCTTCAAGAACGCGATCAAGAAACCCTCACGAACACGATCTTGAGTGAATTTGTTTGTTGATTAGCTCTGATACCAATTGTAGAAACCAGGATTCAATCTTACAATCAATTATGAGCAATTGAGAACAATTAAACAGAGAATTGGATCAACACACTTGTATTCAATCAAGAACAGATTACAAATCTAGAGAGAGAATCTCTCAAAGATTACAAAAGCTGAATACAAAGATATGCGGAAAGTTATGCCAAAGATTAGTTAGCTTACATTTGCTAACTCCTATATATACTGAAAGGAAATACTAAAGCTACAGTACATATGAGAAACAGACTAATAGAACAATTACACGTGTCCTAATTAGTAACTGAATATAACTGAAAATATCCTAAGACATAAGTTCAGAACTTCTGAACATCCTTCTGATCACGCACTTCAGAATTTCCTTCAAGCACTTCAGAACTTCCTTCAAGCACTTGTGATATTTTCATCTTCATCATCAGAAGTTCTGAGTCTCCTACTCAAAACTCTGACCCTTCTGTTCAGATTCCACACTTGTAATCTTTTTGAGACTTCTCAGATCTGAACGTCTGAGTCTTCTATTCAGATCCAACATTTGTAACTTTTGACAAAACTTCAGATCTAACAATTATGACTTTTATTATTGTAATTTTTAATAATGATCTTGTAATTATAATAAGTAGTTTTTATTAATTAGTTTTTATTCTATAGTTTTTATTAATTAATTTTTATTATAAAAGTATGGATCGGTCCATGATTGGGAGTGAAAGGTTTATAAAATGAGTAAGAAAGAGAAAGCTGATGTGGCAGAGAGAGAAAGCTGATTTGGCAAAAGGTTCACCATTGGGGATGCTCTAACTTCTAACATATTTCCTAAATTCTCACCGACTCCTTTTAACAAAGTCTGATCTTCTTGCTTTCATTTTTGGTCGATTTTCCCATTGCTTGGTCTTCTCTAATGATACTTCAAGGTACACTCCAGTTAGGGCTTCTAACATATTTTTCAATTTGGTCTCTTTTATACAAAGTGTTTGACAATATATTTCAATAGGATTCTAGCAGAAATTTATTCTTTTGTGTTTGACGATGTATTCCAAACCGTCTGTATATATATATATATATATATATATATATATATATATATATATATATATATATATATATATATATTGTGATCCCAGAACAAGCATTCAATAATCAATATGCTCAAGATGTCATCCCTCTATTCAATACCTTTGCCCTTTTTCAGTATACTTCCTAGACTTGTGTGACATTAAGGCAATTGGTTCACTTTCAGATTCATCTTTTTTTTCCAACACATCCACTTTCTTCTCCTTCTTATCTTTCTTTTCTTTCTTTCTTCTTTTTTCTCTCTTTGCCTCCGCGTCATCCTCATCCTGTTTAAGTGTTTCAAACATCTCTTGTAGCTGAAGAGAAGTCAATCTGGAATGCTGTTTCATACGGTGAGAATACTTCTTCCATTCGGGCTGAAGTACACTCAAGAACTTCACATTGTTCTCAATTATAGTTTTCTTTATGCTATATCTATTCAGCTCATTCAGGATGGTTGTGAAGCGGTCATATGTACTATCCAGTGTCTCTCCCTCTTTCTGTCTAAAATTCTCATACTTAGTAATCACATTAGAAGTCCTCATCTGATTTTCCACCTATGAGCCCTGATAAAGTTTAATCAGCTCATCAAACATGCCCTTCCCGGTTTCATTGAAACTATCAACTTTCTGGTAGATTTCATTGGTCAACGCTTGCATAACCAATGATCTTGCTGCTTTATCAGCATTATATCTTTTAAGCTCATTACCTGTGTAATTCTCAATATCAACAAGAGTTTCCTCACTTTCACCTGGTTTTACTGTGGTCAAAGGTTCCATTAATCCTTCTTTTAAGGAGGTATGAATATAGTTACCATTCTCTTCCCTTTCGACATAATCGATAAACCTATCTTTCCAGATTTTAAAATCTTTTGGGAACAAAACAAGTGGTTTATCCTTTGAACCTATCACTAGCATATCTCTAGATGACATGATGAATACTTGTTACTGATCGTTAAGCAACCTTCTGATCTGATTAAAATTTGGTACCCACACTGTTTTTATCGCAACCCAACATTATCGCAAGTAACCCTTTGTCGCAACTCAAACTTTGTCGCAACCGCACACTTTATCGCAACTCGAATTATGTCGCAACTCCACTCTTTGTCGCAACTCACTTTATCGCAAAGGAAATTTTGTCGCAACAGAGAGGTTACGATGAAAGACAAAACCGAGTTTTATCGCAATAGACACTTGCAATAAAATGTTGTTCACCAATAGTAGGATGCGATAAACTTGGGTTATCGCAAAATGCACTTGCGATATTCTACTGTTCAGTAGCTGAAGGTGCGATAACGATGAACACTTCTAGTTGCGATAACTATGAAGATTCGAATGATCCTAAGTCCAATCCACAAAACAAATCCAATTAAGCTAAAAATTGGTACGAAGGTTCGCAAGGTGATTCTGGACAACTTTAATACTACCACTTTTGTCCAACAATCAACAGAAATTGGTATTTCGATCCAAAAACAATGTGAATAAACTTTTTCTCGAAAATAGTGAGTTTTCTCGAATCTGAGTCAAATCCCAGTGAATTTGCGGAAGGAATTCACGTAGGGATAACTAATGAACACTCCTTGATCAATTCCGATCCATTTGAAGAACTCAAATGGCCAAAATCAATCAAAAAAGATGAAAAAATGAAGAACAGTAAAAAACCTCATAAACTAATCACTGGATCAGAATGAATTGCTATGCTCTGATACCAATTGTGATCCCAGAACAAACATTCAATAATCAATATGCTCAAGATGTCATCCCTCTATTCATAATAAGATCCCCACGTACAAAATGATGTAGAGAAGAGAGAGTGCAATACTGTGTACTTGTGTGTGTGGAATGGAATGACATGAATGAAATTACCAAGGCAAAAACCTTAAATAGGTTGCAAATATTAAAGTTTCAATATGGCCCTTCTACTTGGTACAAGGTGCTAAATAGAGCACTAACATATATACCAGTGAAGGGTTGCAACAAATTTTGAATGAAATTTCAAAACGTGGAAATATGTTGCACACATTTGGTTTTTATTTTTTCTTCATTTTGAATGTCCAACTACTGATAATACACTCGATATATTCATAGATTTTCAGCTCTGTTATTCTCAGAAGAATACATTCGTATATTCACAGCTCACATGTATGTTAAAGAATACACTCATATTTTCACACATGTATGTTCAAGGATTCTTCATATTGTTTCTACCTTTAAACCTCAATCCTCTCTCTCAGGCGCATCGCATCCAAAGTTCTAAGCCGCAGAAACCTCAATCGCAAGCTGTTGTGCTTAATTCTAAATTTGAGCCTTGAGGTACCTAAATCACAAGCTCCTTTATTTTATTTGAGCTTTTTTTTCTTGTGGTTTCATCGTCTTCTTTCTTCGAAAATTTGTGGGTATGCATTAGAGGGTTCTTACATCGATTGTTCTTACATTAAGGGTTCTTATTGGAATAATATAGCCAATTCTGTTTGGTGTTAGAAAATTTGCTGTTGGTTCTTACTTCTTGATTCATTTCGAGGAGATTTTTCGAATTTAAATTGAAATCTTTTGAATTCTACATTAAAAGGAACACCTATAAATTGTTTATTTGGATTATATATGTTGTTCACGTATTATCGCTCGTGATGGTGTAGCTGGATTATACAGAGGTTTTGTGCTCAATGCTTTGAAAACCCTACCAAACAAAGGTAGACTTAAAAAAACATTTCCTTATGCTTTGTCATTTATTTAAAAAAGACTAATTATGTATTGTAATATCTTTTTTTTGTTTTGCAACAATAAGCTGACTACTTTTGATGCTATGAGCACCAATGAATCGAGGAATTAGATTTATTAATTAGTTTTTTATCGGTATCTTTATTCTTTAAGTCAATTATCTAAGAATTTATCAAAAAAAATTATTGTTTTGTTGAGAGACATCAATTTTTTGCCGACATCTTTTACCTGCCAAAATCATTTGTATGATATGTGAGGTTTCTTGATTATTTAGTCACCGTCTTGTTTGTGACTATCGTTGAAGGCTATTTTTGCCTTTTTTTCTTCATACAATGTCGATTTTACTCTCTGATCCATGAAAGAACCAATTTAAACATCGTATTTTTTGGATGAAGAAAGGTTACTTAATGAGCTTGTGATCCCAGAACAAGTAATCAATCCATGTTTAACACTAAGATGGCCACCAATATATTCAATGAAGCAAAATCCCAAAGTACAAGATGAATAATCTAGAGAGCAATTGTGTGTGTGTACTTGGGTGTAATTGTGATTGATGACCTAATTAGGAAGATAGAAAGTGCAAACATTATATACCTAGGGTAAACTATGGCCCTACTACATATAGGTCCCTCTACTTAGTACAACTAGAATATTAGGCACTAACATTCTCCCCCTTTGTACAAGTAGAGGCAAAGAAATTAGACGTCCACCGGAGCCACATATCTTTTCCGAATTCCGAAGATGATCTCGAATCTTCTAAACGCATTCCGGTACTCCATCTGGTTAGTTATGGCAGCTAGTATTTCTCCGATCAGCTCTTTCTCCTTATCTTTCAACTTTACTTCTCCGCCCGCGTCTAAGCGTAATCTGCTCTCCAGGTGGATATTGATTAACATGAAGGTACCATCACTGAACTTGTTAGCTTCGATGATTCTCATAAATCTTTTCTTTGAATCCCTATCAAAGTAAACAACTCCACGATCAGGTTTCTGTAACACGGTGTAGGCTTGAAATCCTTGAATGTCGGGAATACGTCGGTTCGGAGGTCTGATGTTGACATGGGTTTGGCGAGCTTCTAAAGCCATCTGAAAATCTTTCAAGTAAGAGAACTTTAGGAAATTTCGCATAAACCTTTTAACACTCTTGTAAGCTGCAGACCACTCGTCATCTTTGTTCGGTATACACCCAATGCAGTTGTAAAGGCTCAGAAGATCATCAAGATGTAGACTCTTGAAGTCAGCCTCGGAAAATTCACAAACTGTACTATTTGCCCTTTCTACTGTGAAGATCGGATACCAGACTTTTAAAAGTTTGTTGGACTCAATCTTCAAGACTTTCATGATCATGCTGTCAGATCTTACTGAATCTATCTCTTTGTCTTTGTTTCTCATGACATAAATGAATTCAATCCTCTGAGGTGTCGGCCAGTCTTCTATACCATACACTTTTTCAAGATTGATCAGTTGAATATCCCGCACAAACATATCTCTCCTGATGCTTTCCTAGTACGGAGACAAAATCCTCACACGTAGACCAGTAGCCACATATCCTGGCTCAGCATCTAATACCCTCTGATAGAAAGCAAGTTCAGCATCCAATATTCGATCCCTGATTCTGCCTTCGGCTTGGATTCGGACAATCGGAGCTATTACATGAGCAATCGGAGCTTGAGGTGCTTGTGGAGCTGGTGGAGCTGGATCGGCTTGAGTGGAAGTACCAACACTCTGATCAGTTGCCACTGGTGGTTCCGAATTCGGAGCCTCATTATCAGAATCCTGAGCAGCCATAATGACTCCGGCAACATCAAAAACATCTTCTAGCTCCTTTTTAATCTGGACCAAATTTCTCTCCGGTTCCTCATCTGAGTCGATGTAGATGTAATCAATCACAAAATCATCTGCCATTCTCTTCTCATCTGTTCTATTGTCAACAACCGCATGCTTTTCAACCCCAGTCATGACATCAGCTAGAACCTGTGTTTCTTCCACATTTTCCATAACCGTATCAGTACCTCCAGTTCCCGTTCCCTGTTCACCTGGTGGCTGATCTGAGCTCTCAATAATTCCAGTAGCTGTCCCACTAGATTCACCAACCCCTGCTGATCTCTTCTCCCCCTCATGTTGATCAGGCGGATCCTGATCATCATGTCTTCTTTTCTGAGAGACTTCAGCTTGAACGCCACATGTTTCTTCGACTACTGTTACCCGTGTGGCTAGAGATTGATATCCAGCAAGTAGGGCTTTGGTCATATCTGAGAACGAGTCGGTTAGCTTCTGAAGTTGTGTATCTGTGGATGTTGGAGCTTGAGGTTGGGAATGTTGACGAAGTAAGGAAATTAAGTCAACCTCTTCAGAAGTACTAGATTCACTTCTGGCTAAAAGACGGGATAACAGCTCAGATTTAAGCTGGTCTTTAGGTATAAGATGTAATGGTACAGATGATGGATGTTGTGGATCTGGTTGAGTTCTCTGTGGTGGTGGTTCTGGTGTGGAGGATGATTCAGCAACGCCTTTTCCTTTTATAGCTCTACCCAGTTCTTGAGATAACTTTCTCATCTCTTCTTTCATTTCAGCAACATGAGCTTTATACGAATTGCTCAAAGATTTAACAGCTAATTCCACCAATGACAGTACTTGTTCAGATTGTTCAGGACTAACACCCAGACCACTTAGGTTACTGGTTTACATAACAGTCGAAGAGACTGTATGGCCTATTTTCAATACTGGCATAGTGTTAACATTGATAGGACTTCCACCCTGTCCTCACGAGGCACCAACGAATGGCGACCTCACTCTGGGTGTTCCGGTTGGGGCATGGAAGCCCGCAACTTGGTGTTGTACCATCATTCGTGTCCTAGGAAAGGAAGTTGTACCAAGTGTTCCTAGACTCAATGTGCTTTGAATGAAAGGCGGTGGCCGGGGCAGGAGCCTATCTGTTTCAATATCAGCAGACACCGAGTGTGTCGCCGATAGCAGTTGTGCTTTATCCCCTGTGGAAGATGAAACACCGGCCTGTTGAGAGACCGATGAGTGGATAAGTGGGACTGTGCTATGCATGGTTGGGTCCACCATGTCTGTTTCAATACGCAACGGCGACGTACGCTCGTTGGTAGAAGATGTGGCTACCCGACTCGGATCGGTGTGGGGAGAGTCAGTAGTTAAAACTTTATCTGACTCTATCACAGCTTCACTCAATTCTTTTCTCCCTCCATCCTCACCACTAACTACCTTTTCTACCTCTGCTTCTACTTCTTCGTTTACAATTTCATTCACATTTGAAGGACAGGCGGCATCAGTAGCAGTGTCTAAAAGTTCTGGGTTCCGAGTGGAATCAGCATCAGAACTCACAACACGTGGTCTCTTTCCCATATGCCTTGGAATCAAATGTACCATCTGGTCGTGACCTGAGTCATCATCATCATCAAAAGGAGGAAAGAAAGGTTCTATGTCATCGTCTTGATTAACTGCATCATCATCAGAAGATGATGCAGCAACATAGGCTTCGTCCCATGAGACATCATCATCAAATATCTGGGGAGGAGGTCGAGGCGGTGGTTGAGCTGGTCTGGAAGAGGATGCTTGGCCAACAGTCCGTAATCTTCTCCTGACTCTATTTCTTTTCGTTCTCCTCACCTCTCGATGTTCAAGAACCCCGTGTTCTTGAACCCCCTCGATATTCGGATCCTCACCTCCTAATGGGTTTGCATTGTGGGGAGGTCCCTCCGGATTTGGCTGGACCATCAATGCATTGTCTAACCTATACTGCCGAACTACCCCGGACCGTTGGTCAGCAAAAGCAAGTAAGTCTTCACGGATAACGGCGATGTGAGCAAAGTTTATGTGTGGGGGCATCCGTAAGTGATGCATGTACTGGCTCGGTCCTCTTGGATGATCAGCACGTAGGTGTATTTGGTCGTTGTCAACCATTGGTTGATGAATCAATATCTGCAAGAATCTCTGGAAGGGCACGAAGTTACGTTTCTTTTTTGGGCGAGCCTGCTCTGATACTAGCTCAATAAGATCATTCCAGATTAGAACAGCGTAGTCGATGTTCTGGTTAAAAGTGCAGGCATGGAAGATTCGTAGAGTAGGTAGATTCGTCTTATCAACACCTGTGTGTTTAGAGGTCATACAACGGTTAAAGATAGAGCATAGGGTGTACCATACTCTCGGAAGATAGTTGCGTCTGAACTGAGATGAACCGGTAAGGATATGATTTTCTGGATGTTGATCTCCAAGACTTCGGATATCGGCAAATAGTTGTTCTTCAGGGACCAGATCTTCAAAATTCTCGGAATAGGGAAGGTTAAGTGCACGTCCGATTCCTCGTAGAGTGAATGTGACATCAAAGTGGTCAACTTTGGCGGAAAAGTGTGGTCGTTGAGCGGTGGGATGGAACTGAAGTGTGCCCCAGAATTGTTGAAGATAGATAGCTGGTACGAGTTCAACTCTGGTAAGCGCAGTTCGTAGAGGATGACCGCGGATGATCTCTATGATAATCTGATACTCGAAGGGAACCGCTAGGTCGAGATGATGATTGTTATCAAAGAGACTTAGAACGTTCGCCCTCGGAAAGATCTCTTCATCCAGGTCATGAGAATTTACGGACGGGGGGGATGAGCGATGCGAACGGATGATGGTGTTGTCATCCGAAGCATTCCCATCATGATCAGCCATCTGAACCACATAACAGTTTAGTATAGTGCCAAGGTTGAGTTTTTCTTTGAAAAACTTTCCAAAAAAATCCTAAGTCATGGGCAAGTCGCAAACCACACAAAGGTCATATCGCATGCACTGAGATATCGCAGTGAAGAATGTGACAAGAGGAAGTCGCAACACGAGGTTGCGATATGCTCATGTCGCAACTAACAGTTGCGATATCGATGAATGAAAGACCATTGCGATATGCTTGAATTTATAAAGATGTGTTGGTTGCGATTTGAATGAACACTGAAATATTCCTAAGTGTTCAAGCCCAAATTCTCTATATTTGGCACAAATCATGTTGAAATCAATACCACTAGGTTCGCAATACTATCGAGAGTAAACCCTAATCAACTAATCATCCTAACAAACACACATACGCATCGAATAAGCAGATTCAGCAATTTTCGACCCTAAAACCTAGAAATCGACAATAGCATACGGTTCTATGGATGAACATTGATGAGATTTGAGATACGATACCTTAATGTAGATCTGAGACGATTGTATGGATTGAAATCATGAAAATTAGCCTTGAAATCGAAAGGTCGCAAGGAGCAGTTGAGATGTTTTTGAGAGGTTTAAGAGTTGAGATATGGTTGAAAAGTCAAAACCCTCTATTTAACCAAGTTTGAAATTGGTGACACATGGCACAACACGATTGGTCCAAGGTTTGACCTGCCAAGTGTCATCATATCGCAAGGAACGAATTGCGACATGACGTTCAACCGTATCGCAACAGAAGGTTGCGACACGTTACTGTTCACAACTCCATATCGCAGTATGAGACCGCGACATGACACTGTTCACATTTCGATATCGCAGTGCACAGTTGTGATATGGCACTGTTCACTTCTCCATATCACAGTGCATAATTGCGATATGAGTACCACTCAGGTTCATAGAGATATCGCAATAGAAGGATGCGATATCTCACTGTTCATATGTGAAATCGCAAGTGAATGTTGCGATATTAATGAGACTTGGACATTTTTCAGATTAAAATTTTGAAATTTTTTATCACATTGGAAGATGTCCAACTTCCAACTGATTAAGCACTTAAGGTTTTTAAACATTGTTTTTCACTCCCCCTTAAATGATGCAGAGATTTTGCAAAAAATGTTTTCATCATTTAAAAGTTAGTGTTTTAAAAACGAGTTAGAGTACGTACCTTAACTCCTCGGAAACAGTTAAACACAACAGATCAACACTCACGTGATGTTTATGCACACCCCCCCTAGATTTGTGCATAGGATGTATTCTTTTCACTCCCCCTGAAATCATGAACATACCTTCCGTGCAGATACATATAACATAACAGATCATAGATAAGACATTTAAAAGATGAGAAAAGAAAAAACAAATTGAAAAAATACTTAAAATACAACGAGGATATGACAATTTAAATAACATATATTAAAAATAGAATATGATGAAAATTTTTGTGTATTAATCTAGAAGCAAAGTCTAGATTAAGATACAAATATTTCCATCTATTATATATTTAATATATGGAAGTTAAACTTTCATATTAAGCATGCCGAGCTTGGATACGATAAAATTGAAACGTTTTTCATCCAATGCTTTGGTAAAGAGATCGGCAAGCTGATACTCAGTTGTAACAAAATATAATTCAACAGTTCCTTTCTCAACATGATCTTTTATGAAATGATACATGATGTCGATGTGTTTGGTTTTGGTGTGCTGGACAGGATTAGCAGATATAGCAATAGCACTCTTACTGTCGCAGTAAATGGGGATCTTCTCGTATTTATATCCATAGTCCATGAGTTGGGTCTTCATCCAAAGGACTTGTGAACAATAGCTCGCCGCGGCAACGTACTCGGCTTCCACGGTTGATGTCGAAACACAATTCTGCTTTTTCGACGACCAACTCACAAGCTTGTCTCCAAAAAACTGGACGTGCCCAGAGGTGCTCTTTCTATCCAACATGCTTCCTCCGTGATCAGCATCTGTATATGTAGTGAGTTCGAAGCCGGTTCCCTTGGGATACCACAGTCCAAGGTACGGAGTGCCTTTCAAGTACCGAAAGATTCTTTTGACGGCTTCGATATGTGACATTTTTGGATTAGCCTGAAATCTAGCACAGAGACAAGTTGAAAACAGTATATCTGGACGACTAGCGGTTAAGTACAGTAGAGACCCGATCATTCCTATATAAAGCTTGACATCAGCATCAATACCGTGTGGATCTGGACCTATCTGAGATCCAGGAGCCATAGGCGTACCGATCGACGAATAGTTTTCCATCTTGAATTTCTTCAAGATGTCAAACACATACTTCGACTGGTTGATAAAGATACCCGTAGAGAATTGTTTTACTTGTAATCCGAGAAAGAAATTAATCTCTCCCATCATACTCATTTAAAATTGAGTCATCATAATGTCCGAAAACCAAGTACAAAGTCCAGGGTTAGTCGAACCAAAAATAATATCATCAACGTAAATCTGAACTAAAAGAATATCACCTTTGTCGCGTAAAGTAAACAAGGTTGTGTCGATTTTACCTTTCACAAAGCCAGCATTTAGTAGAGAGGTAGATAACTTTTCATACCAGGCACAGGGGGCTTGCTTGAGACCGTATAGGGATTTGTCAAGAATGTAGACGTGATTTGGATAATCTTTATCCACAAAGCCTTCCGGTTGAGACACATACACTTCTTCCTTAAGAACACCATTCAAGAAAGCGGTCTTCACGTCCATTTGATAAACGGTGAAGTTCTTGAAAGAGGCATACGAAAGGAACATTCGAATTGCCTCAAGACGAGCAACCGGCGCGTATGTCTCATCATAATCTATCCCTTCTTGTTGCCTATACCCTTTTGCTACCAAACGAGCTTTGTTGCGCACAATTATTCCGTCTTCGTCTTTCTTGTTCTTTAGGACCCACTTGGTACCAATGACTGTCTTACCTTTGGGTCGCGGAACTAGTCTCCACACCTTCAAAGCTTCAAACTGATTCAGCTCTTCTTGCATCGCAACCAACCAATCAGGGTCTTCTAAGGCTTGTTGAACTGTTGAAGGCTCAACTTGACTTAGGAAGAGTGCATTAATACTTCGTTTGCGGTTGTGGATGCAGATCGTGTCTTTACTGGTTCAGATACATCACCAATCACCCGATCAATTGGGTGACTGCGTGTCCACCTTGTGGAGTGTGGATGGAGAGCTATAGCATTTTCATTTGGGTCTACAAGGGTAGGATCCTTATCAAAGTTCAACTCGATCGTCAGTGTCAGTTTCGGTTGTGAGACAGGTTGATTGGCAAAATTGACAATCGGCACAGCCTCAGGAACTGATTCGGTAGATTGTTCAGGAATGTTGGTATTACCCTGATCACCGACATTCGAAGATGTTCCAGATGAAGGAGCACCACTTGTAGATGCATGTGATCTTGCTTGTGGAGATACCATCGTTGTGTTCCTTGGAGAAGTTACAGGAGTAGTTGCACCAGAATTTGATGAGGTCAGCACCGGTGAAGGGTCTGACACAGTAGTTTGTACTGGTGGTGGTTCAACATGTATCCTGTTAATGACAGATGTAGAAGATTTATCAGGACCAAAATAGTCATCATAAAAGTGTTCAAACAAAACATCAAGTTCATTAGGATTAGAATTAGAAGTGGAAGGTTGATCCTTGTTTGAAGATCTAGTCATCATAGGACGGATCTGTCCAGATGCTAGAATTTCAGAGGTCGCGGGTTCTGTACTGTTTTGCACAGAAGCCATGTCTTCAGATTCGTCGAATGTGACATTGACACTTTCCATCACAGTTCTGGATGACTTGAGGTAGACTCTGTATGTGTTAGGTCTAGAGTTTTGTCAAAAACACAAGTGTTGGTTTCTGAATTGAAGACTCAGAAGTTCTGACTCTATTACTCAGAATTCTGACTCAACTAATCAGAATTTTGAACAAGTTACTCAGACTTTTGACTCTACTACTCAGAATTCTGACTCAACTAATCAGAATTCTGACTCTGATACCAATTGTAAGTACAAGATTCAATCTTACAATCAAATATGAACAATTAAGATCGTATTCACAGCAACTAGTCATATGATTTATTAACAATATGTGAATTACAAGATATTACAATGAATTGCTCTCTCAATAGATCTCACAAAGTTATGCGTGAAGAGTTATGTCTTTTAAAAGATCTTTATGCTTACAGTTACTAACTCCTATATATATACTGTAGAGAAGAGCTAAAGCTACAGTACATATGAGAAACAGACTAATAGAACAATTACACGTGTCCTAATTAGTAACTGAATATAACAGAAAATATCCCAAGATATAAGTTCTGAACATGTTCAGAACTTCTGAACATACTTCTGAATAAGCGCTTCAGAACATTTGTCTTCATAGTCAGAAGTTCTGAGTCTCCTACTCAGAACTCTGAACCTTCTAGTCAGAATCCACACTTGTAATCTTTTCGACTTTCCTGATCAGAACTTCTGAGTCTTCTACTCAGAACTTCTGAGTCTTCTGACCAAACTTAGAATCTTTTCTAGACATCTCTATTCAGAAGTTCTGATTCTTCTAATCAGAACTCTGAGTCTTCAATTCAGAAACCAACACTTGTGTTTTTGACAAAACTCTAGACCTAACAATCTCCCCCTTTTTGTCAAATACACTTGTACTTTTCATCATCAAATTTTTAGAGCAGGAACAATCTTCAGAAGGATCTCTTCTGAATGCTTTGACAACTTCTGCTCAGAATTCTGAATAATCTGAGTTAACAACTTCTGGTCAGTCTTTAATCAGCAGCAGCAACGATTTCCAAATTGATTTCTGTTATATATTTGCTTTTTCTTTGCTCCCCCTTGAAATGACAATTCTCATCTTCATGTCAACTTTCATAAGATTTCTTTATAAGAAACAATAGATCAGTTTCCTTTTCCTCTTCTCCTTCTTAAAATAACATTTCTCTCTTTTGTTGTTTCTGTACAATCATTTTCTATTTTCTTCTCCCCTTAAAGTTTTGTAAAGCAGAAACATATCAATCTCCAAAATCTTTAGCTTTTCTCCCCCTAAAGTTTTGGAAAGCAAAATCATCTTCAAAATCTTTAGCTTTTCTCCCCCTTGATTTTCAAAACTTTAGCGATGAAGTCTATGCTTTTTCTCCTCCTTAATGAATAACCTTGCTCCCCCTCAAAATAAGAATTCTGGAGCAAATTGTTTTCTCCCCCTGAAAGTATGCATATATTTCGTTAAAATTATTCATTTCAAATATAGTGCTTTAATGAAAACATTTATACAAGAAAAATAAGATTCACTGAACTACACTTGATAACTACTAACATTTGATCATTTGAAAATTTTACAAACGAAATCCAACTTAATGAAATTTATCATATTTTTCAATCAAATGAAATCAAATGCATGTGTTTGGATTCAAATACAAGTCATCATTGCATATCAAGTTAAAAATGTTCAGTTTCAATCTCTTTATTAAATCTATTTGGTGTGCTTAGCATGCGAAATATGATTAGCTTCAAGCATATGCAATTCTAAAAACATATACGAATACTTTGCTCTACTCACACTATTTGTCCAAAATCAGGATTTTCACAAATTTACAGGTTTATTGCGACTTTGTATTTTCCCAAAGTTTCAAGAGATGTGTGCTCATTGGCATCTTTTCTTTTGTGCTCATTGACATCTTTTAATTTTGTGCACATTGGCATCTTTTAATCAAAAAGTTTAGTAAGAATAAGATACATCGTTAAACATGACTTTCTATCTGGTTCTATAGCAGGATTTGGGTCAGCATATCCCAGACCAGTTGGTCTTAGGTGCTAGGTGACAAGCACCCCTTTGAACTTAATTTCCCAAACTAGAAAGGCCACATCGATATATCTTAAACCCATCTGTACCAGTAGAACATGGCTTTCTATCTGGTTCAATAGAAGGATTTGGGTCAGCCGATCCTAGACCAGTTGATCCTAGGGACTAGGTGACTAGCACCCCTTAGGACTTTGATAAGAACGCTAACTGATCAGCAACATTTTTCTTCTCTTCCACAACTAACTTGACAGAGTCTTCATGTTGATTAAGAACACAGAACAGATCATTTAAGTCTTCTTCACACACATCCTTGTTCATTTGCAGACTTATGGCAAACGATGACCATTCTGAATTTAGACTGTTCAGAAATTTGTAATTTATTTCTGACTTCGTTTTCTTCAGTCCATTTCTTCTCAAGTCATTTAGAATAGTGCAAAATTTACTCTATGTCTGTGTCAAACTTTCTGACTCTTTTGCTTTGAACCTTTCATAAGCATTTATGCTTTGATTTAACTTTGCCTGAATAGATCTCACAGTTCCTAACATCTGCCTTTCCAATTCGTCCCACATTTCTTTAGCTGATGATCCACTGTCAATCCTGTTAAGAACCTCATTTGGGACAGCCAAAGTCATCAAAGATTGAATCCTGGAACTTTCAGTATGCTTTAGATGTGAGCGAGTATCCAATGAAGACGCCCTCAATACCCTTAGGACTGAATTTGTTCAGGTTGTCCTTATCGTTCAGCACAACACACCTGCATCTAAAGACACGAAAATAGTGTATTACATGTTTTCTTTTATTAACCAATTCATATGGAGTCTTGCCAAACCGTCGTTGTATGATTGAACGGTTTTGTGTATAGCATGCCGTTGCAACAGCTTCAGCCCACAGAAACAGAGCTAGATCAGCAAGTGTACGGTAACGTCTTTCAACGACACCGTTCTGCTGAGGTGTTCTGGCCGCAGAATATTGATGAGTAATACCTAATGACTTAAAGAAGTCATCAAGAGTTCGGTTTTTAAACTCTGTCCCATTATCCGATCTAACTGTCTGAACTGTTTGTTGACGATTCACTTGAAGCTGTTTGATTAACGAGATGATCAAGTCTGGAGTTTCATCTTTTGAGCGTAGAAACTTGACCCATGTGTATCTCGGGTAATCATCGACGACAACTAACACGTAACGTTTGGCACTAACACGCTGAGTCTTCATCGGACCACAGAGATCCATATGAAGGATTTCTAAAGCTTTGCTTGTGCTGGGCTCGGGTTTCGGTGGATGAGGAGCACGCTTCATCTTCCCTTTCTCACACGCGATACAGAAATTGTCGTTCTCAAACTTCAGAACTGGTAGACCTATGACTAATTCACCCAATGTTAACTTTTGAATATAACGGAAGTTGAGATGAGATAGTCGTCTATGCCATAACCAGCTTTTCTCCAAAGACGCTTTCGACATCAAACATACGTCATTCTTAGGCTTGAGGGTTGATAGGTCAATGGTGTACAAATTGGATTTTCTAGAACCAATAAGAAGCTCATCACCTCCGTCGGTAAGAACTGCACAACGGGTCTTCTTGAAATGGACTTCTAGGTCTTTATCACAAAATTGACCTATACTAAACAGATTGTGTCCTAAGCCCTCGACATAATTGACTTTTGTTATTCTTACATTATCCTTTACAATATCTCCGTAACCCAAAATTGGAGAATATTGATCGTTTCCAAACTTTACTTTGCCAAGATCCTTTTCCACAAAATTAACCAGCAACTCCTTTCTTCCAGTCATGTGTTTTGAGCGGCCTGAATCTAAATACCAGACATGACTGGGCTGCAAAATGGAAATTAAACGGTTTTAGGTACCCATTGCCAATTGGGTCCTTTATGATTAGTATTTTTGGATTTGGCATTTTGTTTTCTATAACTGGTTTTAAAATAATCATTTGAGTAAAACCAACGGTTATAGTCAGATTTGCAGATAAAATCATCCACACCACAAGAAGCACAACAAATTTGATCACGTGCCAAATTAATCAGTTGTTGCATTGAATAAACCTTGTATGGAACTACAAGTTTTCGTCCCTTGCCAACATCATAATTATTAACATTTGAAACAAAATTGTCTTTCTTGGAATTTAAAACATTTGATGTAACGTGGGATGATTTGATCTGGGCCACACCCTGTGTGGACTCCTTTATTCTCCATTCAAGGCGCGTGTTGTTTCTCAAATAACGATCTGAAACACCAGACAAATAGGAGTCGTAAGCTTTTGGGTTTTGAGCTTGAGAAGAATTAACATGCTTATTTCTTTTTGTTTTTCTTTTCTTTTTCTGTAATGATTGTTTTGATTTAGATTTAGAGTAATAATCATTAACAGAGATTTTCTCAGCTGATTTAGAAGATTCCCCTTCCAAGATAATCTTTTCAGGTTCCTCCTCTTTTATTAGAAAATCAGTGTGATCTGGAAGTTTGGCACTAAAATCAAATTGAACAGACACTTCACATAAAACTTTACCTTTGTCCTTACTAACATTCTCACTATCACGATTGATCTGAATATCACATTCAGACTGACTGTTCAATGAAGTGTGAAAGATACCATAAGACTTCAGATAAAGAAAATCATTTATTTCTTTTTCAATAGCTTTATCTTCTTCTGTATAAAAATACATTTCAGGAGGATCTTTGACAAATTGACTTTCCAAATCCCAAGATTCAAAATCATATTTGTCATCAACTGTCCAGTCTCTCAAGAAAGTAGTTCCCATAAAAGCTTTGCATGAGGAAACATCTGAATCTGAAGAATGCTTTTCTTTGGAAAGTTTTTCTTCAGGCATTTCCTCAAGTTTTGTTTTCATTTCTTTTAAGCTTTCCGAAAACACTGTGATCATAACTTCCTTTTCGATCTCGAAAGCAAGCTTCTCGTCATTTCTGACTTCTTCAATAGTGCTTTTGATCTTGCTTTCAAGGTCCACGAGTTTTTGTTCAAGAACCATTGGTGGAAAATACCTTTTTCCTTCCAAAATAGGTTTTTCAGAATTAACTATTTGTGTATTTTCCGTTTCATCCGGTTCTTTAACAATATAACTATCAAAGTAATCATTTGGTAGAGTCTTTTCGTTGTTTAATGCCTTTGCATTATCGGGACCATACCAAAAAGGAAGTTGCATTTTAACAGTGGTTTTTCTTTTTATATCTTCCTCAGCCTCATAGTCTTCACCATCCATTTTAAGCCATTTAATCTGATAGTTAGAATACACTGCAAGTTCAATCCATTCAAATTTATAAAGAGTGGGAGCTTTAGTTAAGGCATTCTCTAGGTACTGTGGATTGTCATACTCGATTCCCCACTTTGAATTAAAATATCTGAACTTACTTGGCTTATGCATGTGAATTGTTTGTTCAGTTTGACCTACTTTGTACAGTTTATTTTCCAGATCTTTGACATTTTCACACAACTCATCATTCCTATCTTTATAAGCATGTAAAAGACTTTCAAACTCATTACTCTTGGTTTCCGAACTCATTAATTTATCTGTTAGTTCAGTTATTTGATCTTGAAAATACGAATAACCAATATCGTACTCAGTCTTTTTCTTTTCTAATTCTTGAATTTGACTGTCTTGTTCAATTAGTTTCTTTCTTAGAGTGGAGATTATTTCATCTGATGTGTCCCGGTCAATTGTTAGTTCTTCTAACTTCTTTTCTAAAAACGCTTGTTGAATAAAGAATTGATTATAGAGATCGGGATGTACCTCATTCGAAGTAGACTCTGATCCTTCATCACCAGCATTTCTTGTCATGAGACACATCTTGTTCTGAGCTAGTTTCTCATCACATGCTTCATCATCAGTCTGATCAAGCCAGTATTCTTCTTCAACCATCAGCACAATCCCTGATACTTTCTGCTCAGCTAGCATCAACTTATTCTTGTAGTAACTGAAATCCCTCACTTTTGGCTTCCAACATTCTTTTGAGAAATGACCAGTCTTCCCACAATTATAACACTTCGGGGCTTCATCCTTCTTCTCAAATACCTTTTTTTCATCTGGCCTCTTATACTCTTCAGGCCTTTTATATTCATCTCTCTTTTCCTCAAACTTCTTACCCGATTCAACGAGTGCTTTATGCTCAAAGTTCTTGGAGCCAGAAGAATATCTTTGACTGTTAGAACTGGGGCTTTTCCCAAACTGTCTCTGAAGAGATCTGGTAAGGAGTATCAAAGAATTCTTCATACTTTCAATATCATCCATCGCACCTGCTTCATTATGTTCCTCTTCAGACTGATTACCCCCATTCTTGGAGTAATTCCTGTTAGACAATAAAGCGAGTGGATCTAACTCTTCGTCCTTAACCTCTCTTTTCTCTTCCTTCTTCTCTTCCTTCCTTTTCTTGGCCCTCTTTGCATCTGCATCATCTTCATCCTGCTTCAAGGTTTCGTACATTTCTTGTAGAGGCAAATCAGCTAACTTAGAATTCTGTTTCATTCGGTGAGCATACTTCTTCCATTCCGGTTGAAGAACACTCAGGAATTTCACATTATGCTCGATTATAGATTTGTTGATACTGTACCTATTCAGCTCATTTAGGATGGTAGTAAATCGGTCATAAGGAGAATCAAGAGCCTCTCCTTCCTTTTGTTTAACATTTTCATACAAGTTGGTAGGATTAGAGATTCTCATCTGATTCTCTATTTCAGATCCTTGATACAGCTTTGTCAGTTCATCAAACATGGCCTTTCCGGGATAATTCTTACTATCCACCTTTCGATAAATATCGTTGGTTAAGGCTTGAATAACAAGAGACTTTGCCATTTTGTCTCCATATGCTTTGCACTTTTTTTTAGGATTACAATGTAATGGCAGAACCTCAACCATGTATGGAATAGGGTGACCATCAGTAATTAGACCTCTTCTTATTTGTTTCTCCATGGGACCATTCTTAAGAGAATTAGAAATGTATTCCCCATTTTCTTGTCTCTCAACATAATCGATGAACCTATCTTTCCAAATCTTAAACTTCTTGGGAAAAAGAACCGGTGGTTTGTCCTTCGACCCAGTGGTTAAAATATCTCTTGCTGTCATATTAGATTACTTGTTTGACCGTTAAGTATTCCTTAGATTCGATTAGTAGCAATTAACTTCAAACTAACATGTCTCAACCCACTGATATCTCAACCCACTAGATGTCGCAAAGCACATCTTGTCGCAATAAGAAATTCAAGTCGCAAAGAAGGTCGTATCGCAACAGAAGGTTGCGATATGTTACTGTTCAAAATACCGATGATTGCGATATGAAGCAAGTCGCAACTGATGATTGCGATTTAAGCCTAGTCACAAGTGCCTCTTGCGATATGGTACTTTTCACGAAGACAAATTGCGATATCAACGGCTAGTCGCAACTAAAGGTTAAGATATAATACTGTTCAGAACAAGTGGATTGCGATTTGTATGAATCACTGAGTTGCGACAGTTATGAACATCATAGTTGCGATATTGTTGAAGATGCAAAGAATCAGAAGTTGATTCTTCAATATGATTCAATTGATCTGAAAATTGGTACGAAGGGTCGCAACACTATTTTGGACAACTTTAAATCTTCAAGTTTTGTCCAAAAACCACTAGAACAGTGATTTCTAAGCCAAAACAATATGTTTTTCAATAAAAGTATGAAAAT
Organism: Saussurea involucrata; assembly: GCA_033807775.1. Lineage (NCBI taxonomy): Eukaryota > Viridiplantae > Streptophyta > Magnoliopsida > Asterales > Asteraceae > Saussurea > Saussurea involucrata. The sequence goes on from CM066323.1 coordinate 46,556,237, forward strand.
CTATTTTTGCACAAATTAAGGCAGATCCTGTTGTAATTACGGAATCAAAACACGCAAAAATGAATATCAAACACTTCTAGATCGATCCTAATCCATTTGAAGAACTCAAATGCTCAAAATCAATAAGAAATAGATGAAAACTTGAAGAACACTCAAAATGCAAAAACTCTCAAAAACTAATCTGATCTAGATGAAATACTATGCTCTGATACCAATTGTGATCCCAGAACAAGTAATCAATCCATGTTTAACACGAAGATGGCCACCAATATATTCAATGAAGCAAAATCCCAAAGTACAAGATGAATAATCTAGAGAGCAACTGTGTGTGTACTTGGGTGTAATTGTGATTGATGACCTAATTAGGAAGATAGAAAGTGAAAACATTATACACCTAGGGTAAACTATGGCCCTATTACATATAGGTCCCTCTACTTAGTACAACTAGAATATTAGGCACTAACAGAGCTTAATCAGTAATGTTTGATTTTGGTTTAACTATTAAGTAATGGCTGAAAATGAGTGAATTGGATAAGCCTTTATGTATCAGTTATCCACATTAAGTCATCTTATTAGGACATGTATTGGAGGGTATTTTTCGATTCCTACAAACAATCTGGATGTGTGTGTATGTATATCTATATATTGTTGCGTACGATACCAAGATAATAGAAGTTTCGAAGTTTCTTTATTTATGTGCATTGAATCACAAAGTTGAACACCAACACTAATCTATTCATATATTTTATCATTATGAACAGGGGCGTAGCCAGGATTCTAGGTTAGGGGGGGGGGGTTAGAAAGATGATAAACGAAATCAAATTAAGTTGTCGATTTAAGGCATTCAAGCAAAATGTTAATGTGAGATATGTGATTTAATGTTTGTTATAATAAGTCTTATGAGATTTTGAGAGGAGCTTTTAGGTGCGATAATTGTGTAGATAAGAAGACAAAAAACCATGCATATTGTGACTTTTGTTTGTGAAATGTTAGAAGTGAGATAAACTTTTTATTTTATAATTTCAATTGAAGCTCAATTTTTTTGGAGTATATAATATTTATATACGACAAATGCAATAAATAAACTCATACACCCTCCTCACCTTTAGTAAAATTTGAACCTTTGACCTCCTACAATGCCAAAGGCTCACATACCGCCAAACCAAAGACCCTTTGGTCTCAAACTATATTATTGTCATCAAGCTAACATTATTTTAACTAATTTATAACTATAACAATAGATGAGCGAAAAATAGTTTTCATACCTCTTTAATGAAAAATGGCATCGTGAAAATTTACATTAGAAAATTTACATTATAGAAATTATAAATTATATATTTTTAAACTTTGTACAGTGATATTAATCTAGAATTTGTTTATTTCCATTTTAAATGTAATAAGTTTTTTCAAAAACATTTACAATAAGAAGGTTTTGGTAATAAAACATGGATATAATACTTTTAATAAAACATTTATAAATATAAATATAGTAAAAATGTTTTTAAGTATTATGCTAGAACTTTTTAAAAGAAAGGATTATCAATTAAAAAAAATAGCCACCTCGAAGATTCGATCCGTGGTTCCACGTAAAGTTAGAAAAAGTGACTAACCACTAGGCTAACTGAGTTGATTTGTTCTTTTTTTCAAATACATATAATATAACTCTTCTCCAGTTAGGGGGGCTCAGCACTAGCCAGCCCCCTACTGGCTACGCCACTGATTATGAAGTTAAATGTTCTATTCTTCATGTCATATAAGTTGATTGAGTTTAGCCGTTTAATTCATATCTCTGTTACATGAATCTTTTTGATGACTTGATGGTCATTTGTAGGTGGAAGAGATGGTCATGTATAAGGCTCTATATGTTGAAGTTCTTTTTTTAATGAAGAATTGTTGTATGATGTTACATTGTTACTTTTGCTACTTAGACTAAGGGCCTGTTTGGTAGTGGCTTAATATAACACCCTAGAAACTGTGTAAAATTAAACCTGCAAACTTCCGGAAAATATACTTCTAAATTAAACAAACCACCCAAAGAATGGGGGAAAATAAAGTATGGCGTATTCAAAATCAAGGGACGAGCAATTAACGATCCAACAACCTAATAATCTAAACCAACGTATCTTAGATTACATTCGGGTGTTGTCTAATTGCTACCAAAAGAATCAACGTTTATAATCTATCATGTACGCCTCCAAATACTCCCAAAAATGCTATCGCTCCATCACGACTCTTCGCTCAAACCTGAGGAGCCCCACCGCTTGAAGACCCTAAGCATGTACCCAAGAGAAGAAGTGTTAGTCTATTGCGATGAGAGTAAAAACTAACAATTCATTATGACAAGAATTAATTCAAGGTACAATGGTAAACATAATAAAACCCATAGTGGAGGCTACTTGGTATCCGATGCTTCATCCGGGTAGAAGCTTGATGATTATCAATAATTGCATAAGAGAAGATAACCACATAACCGTTAGTCGTACATATCACAAGACAATACTACAACGGAAACAAGTGCAACCCCGAAGAGTCTATAACTTGTGAGCCCCCAATTTCAACCACTCCAGGTCTATACATTGGGTCACTCTAAATCCACACACAAGTACCTTGGAATTACACCTTACTGCCCATGAGACGATGCCCGACCATAGGTCCACGTCTTACTTATCATGGATCTCGATGCCTATTTCGTGCTATGACTCTAGTGCCTATGGTTCCATTACACTCAATGACCAAATAAGGACTCTGATATACTCCAACAGTAATAAACATAATGTCTTAAGCTTAATAGTAACATTGAGACGTACTTCCCATTTGAGATGAAAACTTGGGATTTCCACAATTGTCTATAAAATACAATAGTTTCTCAAGTTGAGTCTTGGACTCCATATAGGATATAAAAACTCTTTTTTCATAGTTATTACTTTGAAACCCCCAAATATTTCCAAAACTCTACTTTTGACCTATCATGGTCAAAATCACTCTAAGTGATTAAACTTGTAGGTTGAGAACCATAACATTTAGATGCCAAAGAATCATCACATAATTACTCCTTTACTACCATTCATTTCAACCAATTCTTGTATTTTCTCAAAAACCCATTTTAGGTCACAATGTGTAAGTATGAGATATTAGTAGGTGAAAGTAACAAGATAACGATTTAACAAGGTAAACATGTATAAAGAGTTGGGAGTAAGAACAAATCACCTTAGAAGGTTGTATAGTAAAACCCAAACCCTAGAAGATGAGATGGGAGGTTCCTAGTACTTGGAGAAGCTTGGATTTAGCTCAAAAGCTTAAGTTAACCTACCAACACCCATTAATGAACATAAGGTCAAGTAGTTAGGAGGATTTGTAATAACCAAGACTTATTTGGGAAAGACTAAAGTTTTGGGGGAAATGTGGTAAAGTTGTAAGTGCAAGGGCTGAGATGTAAATTTCTAAGAAGGTATAAAAGAATCTAATTGGGGCACAAAACCCTAGAGAAGCAATTCATTGGCATTGTTGGCGGTAGAGAGAAGGAGAGGGCAGAGAGAGAGAAATTCTTACTCAAGTGCAAAAATTGAAGAAGAAGATCACCAATCATCAATTGGAATAAGAAGTGGGTTTGGAGTCCGATTCCACATCTTACTTATCATGGACAAATGATGATTTGTTGGGTTAATTGAGAGTTCTTGCTTAGCATATTTAAAATGATGCACTAAAGGAGGATTAAACACCCATATATCGTGTTTGTATAACTAAGAGTCGGAAGGAATGAACTTATAATGTTTTTTTGCTATTTGCCACTTTTAATGTTTTGATTAAGGGGCTTTTAGCAAGGTTTTGGTTCCCGAAATCGTCCCAGCCGCCGTACCCGGTAAGTCATCCTGTGACGAAGGTTACCGGGAGAGAACCCAGATAGTACCCGGTAGTTTCCGAAAGTGTGATCCGGTAAGTAGTAGTTTCCGGAAGATTGCCCGGTATGTTTGTGGGATTCCGGAAGTAGATCCGGTAAGTCGGTAAAGTTCCGGTAAGTTGTATAGTTCCGGTAAGATGTATAGTTCCGGTAAGTTGTGTAGTTCCGGTAATTTGTATAGTTGTGGAGTGTCCGGTAAGTGGCTGGTATCCGATAAGGTCGTTTTGACCGGTAAGTCAAATACGAATATGCGTCCGGAAGACTGGGTTAGGATCTGAGTAGTTGCATTTCATTCATTTATCAGGTAAATCGATTGGAAGTCAGGAACAGAGTAGAAAAGGAAAGTAAGCGCACCAGGTGAGTTTTCTAACTAAAATACGTGACTTTTAACGTGTTTTTCTAAAGTAAGTGCATAATGAGAAATGCCATGTTTTATTCCTATGCTTTTAACTGCATGAAAGATTATTTAAAGCTTTATATGATATGTATGCATACATTGTCTTAGACGTAAATTGGCTAAGTCGGGGGGAGGTTTCGCCAGTACTCACGTCGGGGGGAGGTTCTGTTTATGCCATGGGAAGTATGACCCAGTAAGGCAGCGTGAGACTGACTCGTTGTCACTCTCGAGTTACTTCAGGGTGCCATTTACGGGAGCGGAGTTTATCCGTGAAAGATTTTTACTGTACAACAATGTGAAACATTTATGTTGAAAGCATTAAACTGTTTTAAATGATTTGAGAACTATTAGGAGGGACTCACTAGACCTCATGGTCTAACCCTCACATTTTCCAAACTAAACCTTTTCAGGTAAGCAGATAGTGAAAGGCTCTAGCAGGTGATCAGGGCAGATAGTGAATAAATGCAGTAGAGACAGAGACGCTATTATTTCTAGCATTAGTATTTTTCTCAGTTGTGTATAGGTTGATTCCGCCAACCTAATTTTGAGACTTATGTAATAAATTTTGGGACCCATTTTCGGGATGTTATGATTTATATGAAATGCATGCTTTATTTTAGACTGGGTTGTTACAATTGGTATCAGAGTCATAGTTTAAGGGATCTAGGTGACCGGACGGGCCTAGACTTAAACTTTGGGAGTAGAAATCATAACTGAGAATCAGGAAATGCGTTAAGAGGGCACTAATGTAGAAATAGGACTAATAGGGTACCGAGGATGGTCATGTAAGGTAAGTTTGGGGTTACACCTGGCCAGTGTAATTGTGAACTTACAAGTACATGTATGTGCTTAAATTTCTTTATTATTCCGTTGCGGTATTATTAAGTTAGTTTACTTGTTGTGTATCAGTAATCAAGAATGTTTGCGAGATCCTTGAAAAGTAGATCGATACCCATCGTAGAGGAAGTTTCGAATGAAGACACTACGCCACATGAAGAGGCGGTGCGAGTTGAGGAATTAGCGGAGGATGGACCAGTGAATCCCCCAAGATCGACGGCCACTCGTGGGAGAGGTAGAGGCCGTGGGAGAGGTAGAGGAACAGTTCAAAGGAAGGTTGCTACCGAGGTGGGAGCGATATCCACTAAGAGCAAGGGTAAGAAGAAGAAAGCGCCGGTTAGGCGCAAGGCAAAGAGCCTAGAAGAACCAGAAGTACAGAAGATATATGAACATGAGAGTTCAGCGCCTGCGAAGAAAATGAAAGCTAAGAAAGGATGTCATCCTAACACCGCACCGGCTTTTGTAATGGAGGAGAAGTTCACAGCAGAGATGGGTAAACTGCAAAAGACTTTACAAGCAGTGCTAGACAACCAGAATAAGACTACGTTTGAGGGAGGAACCAAGAGTGGTACTGAGAAGAAGATCGAGGAAGACAGTCTACCATGGACTGAGATATGAAACAACTCGGTGACAACTCCGATTGTTGTTAATGAACCAAAGACAGGGAAAGGGTGCTCGTTCAAGACCTTCACTTCGTGCAAGCCTCCGACGTTCAATGGGGAGCGCAATCCTGTTCTGGCTGAAATGGGTTCGTGAGATGGAGTTAGCATTTGATACTAGCAAGTGCGCCGAGGATGATAAGGTACTTTTTTGCAATGTCAATGATGAAGTCTGAGGCCATCTATTGGTGGGATGTTGAGACCGGAGGTAGGGGATCAGAGGTAGCTAAAGGCACGTCGTGGGAATCGTTTGCTAAGAGGTTCAGAGAACAGTTTTGCCCGTTGGCGGCAGTTAAGAAACTTGAAGAGGGATTTCTGGGATTGGAACAGGGTCGATGTCTACGGAAGAGAGGCGCATAGAGAGATACGTTTGGGGGTTAAAGAGCAGTATAAGAGAGTTGGTACAGGCGAAGGGACCAACTACCTTCCAGGCTGCGGTGGATACCGCGGAACTTACTGACAAAGAGAAAAATAGACAGATGACCGAGAGAGTTGGAGACAAGCGAAAGTGGGAAGGACCAACCAGAGATGGAAAGAGGTCGAGTACGCCTAGACCCGAGTTGCGGGTGGGGTCAAGGGCCGGTGAGAAACCATGTGTTAAGTGTAACAGAATGCACAAGGGAGAATGTTTGGCAGATAAAGATGGATGTTTCAAGTGCGGAAAGACAGGGCACCTGGCTCGGGATTGCCGCAGTTCGAGATCGTGTTTTACAGTGTGGGTCACCAGATCATGTCAAGTGGGACTGCCCACAGTTGAAGAAGGGGTATGCTGGGGGTGAAGGCGGTAGTAGCGGAGGAAAAGGTGGGGAGAGAAAGGTGGAATCGGCTCGTACGAGGGCGAGGGCTTTCCACATGTCAGCGGAGGAGGCGGTGAACACGCCTGATGTGGTGAAAGGTACTTTCCCTGTAGACTCGACTTTTGCTAAAGTATTGTTTGATTCGGGGGCCAATCGTTCGTTTGTGTCACCCAACTTTATTCGAAAATTGCAAGTGGAACCCAAGAGATTGAACTTTGGGTTTGAAGTAGAAGTAGCGGATGATAGTTGAGTCTGGGTGAAAGAGGTCTATGAGGGATGTAGCATAGACGTGGACGGTCACTTGTTTCCTTTGAGGTTGTACCCGATGGGAATGGGGGAGTTTGATGTAGTGCTAGGAATGGCTTGGTTAGTGGAGAATGATGCTAACATAGTGTGCAATAAGAAGTTGATTCGTATCGCTTTGCCTGATAAGAAAGAAATAGTGATATATAGGGATCGTCGAGATAGGAAGTCATGTATGATTTTGATGTTGAAAGCTAGGCGGTGTCTGGGGAAGGGATGTCTAGGGTACTTAGCTTATGTGCTAGATGCTAAGAAAGAGAAGAAAGAAGTAAGTGAGGTACCGATAGTCAGTAACTACCCGGAAGTGTTTCCGAATGACTTAACGAGTCTGCCTCCAGATCGTCAAGTAGAGTTCAGAATAGATCTGATGCCAGGAGCAACACCGATTACGCGTGCACCCTATCGTCTGGCACCGACAGATATGAAAGAGATGATGACGCAACTACAAGAGTTATTAGACAAGGGTTTTATTCGACCGAGCTCGTCGCCTTGGGGAGCACCGGTACTGTTTGTGAAGAAGAAGGACGGATCTATGCGAATGTGCATAGATTATCATGAACTCAACAAAGTAACAGTGAAGAACAAGTATCCGCTTCCGAGAATTGATGACCTTTTTGATCAGTTGCAAGGTGCGAGCTACTTTTCAAAGATAGACTTGAGATCGTTATATCATCAGTTAAAGGTAAGAGAGGAAGACGTGTCCAAGACAGCTTTTCGTACGAGGTACGGGCACTAGGAGTTTTTAGTCATGCCCTTTGGTCTGACTAAAGCCCCAACAGTTTTCATATATTTGATGAACAGGGTGTGTAGCTCGATGTTTGACAAGTGCGTGATCGTCTTCATTGACGATATTCTAATCTACTCACGTACCCGTGAGGATTATGAGAAACATCTTTGTACAACATTAGAATTGCTTAAACACGAGAAGCTGTATGCTAAGTCTTCGAAGTGCGAATTTTGGTTGAGGGAGGTCCAATTTCTGGGTCACGTTGTGTCAGCGGATGGCATCAAGGTGGACCCCGCTAAGATTGAAGCTATTAAGAATTGGGAGCCACCAAGGTCGCCATCGGAAGTGAGAAGTTTTCTTGGGTTAGCGAGCTATTATCGGAAGTTCATAAAGGACTTCTCTCGTATAGTCACACCATTGACCGCTTTGACAAGGAAGAACGTCAAGTTCTTGTGGACCGAAGCGCAAGAATCCGCATTCGAAAAGCTGAAAGAGAGTTTGTGCAGCGCTCCAATTTTGTCGTTACCAGATGGATCATAAGGTTTCGTAATCTACAACGATGCTTCTAAGATCGGGCTAGGGTGTGTTTTAATGCAAAACGGAAAGGTGATTGCCTACGCTTCTCGACAGTTGAAAGAGCACAAGAAGAACTACCCTACGCACGACATGGAGCTAGCGGCAGTGGTGTTCGCTTTGAAAATATGGCGACACTACCTTTACGGAGTGAAGTGTCAGATTTTCATCGACCACAAGAGTCTGAAGAACCTGTTTGATCAGAAGGAATTGAACATGAGACAATGGAGATGGATGGAACTACTGAGCAATTACGACTGTGAAATCCTTTACCATCCGGGTAAAGCGAATGTTGTAGCTGACGCGTTGAGTCGGAAGGAACGAAGAGAGTCGACCATGGTGGTGGCTTTCAGAATCGAGGCAACTTCGAACCTTCTAGATGAAGTTAAAAAGTTTCAAGAAGAGGCGTTGCTAGAGGAGAATGTGAAGAGCGAGCGGGTCGTTGGAGTTACATCATTTTTCTGCGTCAACAGTGGTGGGTTGAAGTGTGTGAAAGACCGGGTGTGGGTTCCTAAGTTAGGGAACTTGAGAGTGAGCATCTTGGAAGAAGCGCATAAGTCACGGTATTCTGTGCACCCGGGAACGAAGAAGATGTATCGGGACTTAAGACAGTTCTATTGGTGGCCGAGAATGAAGAAGGATATCGCTCACTTTGTGGAGCGATGTGTGACGTGTTTGAAGGTTAAGGCAGAACATCAACGACCGTATGGAAAACTTCAGTCTACAGTGATACCAGTGTGGAAATGGGACAACATCACCATGGATTTCGTCACGAAGTTACCGAGGACTCCGAAGGGTAACGATGCGATTTGGGTGATCGTGGATATTCTCATCAAGTCCGCGCATTTCTTACCTATTAAGGAGTCGGATTCGTTGGAGAAATTAGCCCGATTGTACATAAATGAGATAGTATCCAGCCACGGAGTGCCACGATCCATCGTGTTTGACCGTGACAGTCGGTTCACGTCAACATTTTGGAGAAGCCTACAACGAGAGTTAGGTTCGCAATTGAAGTTAAGCATAGCTTATCATCCTCAAACGGATGGTCAAAGCAAAAGGACTATTCAGGCTTTGGAGGATATGCTACGAGCGTGTGTAATCGATTTCAAGGTGTCGTAGGAAGTGCATTTACCGTTGATAGAGTTCTCGTATAATAACAGTTATCATGCGTGTATCCAAGAAGCACCATTCAAAGCATTGTACGGACGGAAGTGTCGTACACCGTTATGTTGGAACGAGGTGGGAGAGAGACAGTTGGAAGGGCCCGGAAATAGTGCAACCGACAGCGGACAAAATAGAATTAATCCGTGAGAAGATGAGAATCGCGCAAGATCGACAAAGAAAGTACGCGACCAAACGAAGGAAGCCCATTGAGTTTCAAGTGGGTGACAAGGTGATGCTGAAAGTGTCACCTTAGAAGGGAGTAGTGCGTTTCGGGAAGAAAGGGAAGTTGAGGCCAAGATACGTGGGGCCTTTTGTTATCATTGAACGAGTTGGCGCGGTAGCTTACAAGCTAGAGTTGCCAGAAGAACTGAGAAGGATTCATCCGACATTTCTAGTGTCAAATTTGAAGAAATGTTTGGCCGAGACCGATGTGGCCATTCCGTTAGAAGACGTCAGCATTGACGAGAAATTGATGTATGAAGAGGAACCAATAGAAATCGTAGACAGTAAAGTACGAAAAACGAGGAACAAAGAAGTCCGTTTAGTGAAGGTTCAGTGGAGGTACCATAAAGGGCGAGAAGCAACTTGGGAAGTGGAAGCGTACATGAGGTCCAGTTACCCTCATCATTTCGAGAATGGAATTCCGGGGACATAATTCTTTTGAGGGGGAGTATTGTAATAACCAAGACTTATTTGGGAAAGACTAAAGTTTTGGGGGAAATGTGGTAAAGTTGTAAGCGCAAGGGCTGAGATGTAAATTTCTAAGAAGGTATAAAAGAATCTAATTGGGGCACAAAACCCTAGAGAAGTAATTAATTGGCATTGTTGGCGGCTAGAGAGAAGGAGAGGGCAGAGAGAGAAATTCTTACTCAAGTGCAAAAATTGAAGAAGAAGATCACCAATCATCAATTGGAATAAGAAGTGGGTTTGGAGTCCGATTCCACAAGAGATTCTATCAGGTAATCCCTAAACCAAATCCAGATTTAAATGTTATGATGAATTGTTGGGTTAATTGAGAGTTCTTGCTTAGCATATTTAAAATGATGCACTAACGAAGGATTAAACACCTATAAATCGTGTTTGTACAACTAAGAGTTGGAAGGAATGAACTTATAATGTTTTGTTGCTATTTGCCACTTTTAATGTTTTGATTAAGGGGCTTTTACCAAGGTTTTGGTTCCCGAAATCGTCCCAGTCGCCGTACCCGGTAAGTCGCCCTGTGACGAAGGTTACCGGGACAGAACCCGGATAGTACCCGGTAGTTTCCGGAAGTGTGATCCGGTAAGTAGTAGTGTCCGGAAGATTGCCCGGTATGTTTGTGGGATTCCGGAAGTAGATCCGGTAAGTCGGTAAAGTTCTGATAAGTTGTATAGTTCCGGTAAGATGTATAGTTCCGGTAAGTTGTGTAGTTCCGGTAAGTTGTATAGTTCCGGTAAGTAGGTAAGTACCGGAAAGTGGAGTGTCCGGTAAGTGGCTGGTATCCGGTAAGGTCGTTTTGACCGGTAAGTCAAATCCGAATATGCGTCCGGAAGACTGGGTTAGGATCTGAGTAGTTGCATTTCATTCATTTCTCAGGTAAATCGATTGGAAGTCAGGAACATAGTAGAAAAGGAAAGTAACCGTACAAGGTGAGTTTTCTAACTAAAATACGTGACTTTTAACATGTTTTTATGAAGTAAGTGCATGATGAGAAATGCCATGTTTTATTCCTATGTTTTTAACTGCATGAAAGATTATTTAAAGCTTTATATGAGATGTATGCATACATTCTGTTAGATGTAAATTGGCTAAGTCGGGGGGAGGTTCCGCCAGTACTCACGTCGGGGGGAGGTTCTGTTTATGCCATGGGAAGTATGACCCAGTAAGGCAGCGTGAGACTGACTCGTTGTCACTCTCGAGTGACTTCAGGGTGCCATTTACGGGAGCGGAGTTTATCCGTGAAAGATTTTAACTGTACAACTATGTGAAAGTTTTATGTTGAAAGCATTAAACTGTTTTAAATTATTTGAGAACTGTTAGGAGGGACTCACTAGACCTCATGGTCTAACCCTCGCATTTTCCAAACTAAACCTTTTCAGGTAAGCAGATAGTGAAAGGCTCTTGCAGGTGATCAGGGCAGATAGTGAATAAATGCAGTAGAGACAGAGACGCTATTATTTCTGGCATTAGTATTTTTCTCAGTTGTGTATAGGTTGATTCCGGCAACCTAATTTTGAGACTTATGTAAGAAATTTTGGGACCCATTTTCGGGATGTTATGATTTATATGAAATGCATGCTTTATTTTAGACTGGTGATAATGCCGTTGTACGACATTATTTTGATCCCGAAATCGGTCTGTTTGTTGTAAGTTTCCATGTAACATAGTAGAATTTAGTGGTTTTGATGAGAAAGTACAGTTTCTTATGAATGGCTGATGAAGGAAGAGTTTTTGGATCAATGGGAGCAAGTTGGCAACGTTCCTGAGAGAAAAAGAGAAAGTCAGATTTTAGGACCAAACAATGCCCTGCGCGCCTGTATGCGCGTCTCCACACGCGCCTCCATACGCGCAGCCTTCTGCCAACACACGCTCTAGTCTTCTGCGCATCTCTATGCGCGGTTCCACACGCGCCTCCATACGCGCCAAGCCTCTGAGCGTTTTTATTCTATTTATCGGATAGGGTTGAGGAAATTAATCATCAGTTACGCTTGGAGACTCTTTCTGGGCGATTTTGGGAGCTAAGAGGCAATTTTTGAAGGCAAGTAGAAGGCTAGAAACATCAAGTAACGAGAATCACAAGGCGAATCGAGTACGTTCATCGGCGGCTTAAGCTTTTCAGGGAGTCTTTAGTTTTCATTTCTTGTAGAACAAACATGTTTACTTTCATTTTAATCTTGTCATTTCTGAGTTTTGAAACCCCCAATATGAACTAATCCGTTCATGTTGGGGGTTGGTTTGAATCATGGTTGGATAATCGTTTTGCTTTACAGTAGGTATGATTGATTTAATATAGATGGATGATATGTGTGGAATTGTTCTTAATGCTTGTAATAGTCCGATCAACTATTATTTGATTTTATGAATCTTTAATCTTTGAGAAAAGTTTTGAGGTTTGATTAATTCTTCATATCTTTGTTGAACTTGAGATAGTAATATGATGATTCATCCTTTGTGGCTTTTAATCATTAATTGTTTAAATACTTTTGTTAAGACCGAAAGATGATACAATGTGTTGAATGATATTGCTATAGCTTGATAGAGTTTAGTAATGGAATGTGATTACGCTTGTTATCCTGAACTTATGTCAATCGTATCAAATCTGTTGGCTAAGTGATTGTTTACCTGAGGAATCCAACCCTCCAACTCTCTCTCTTATCTGAATTAGTTAAAGTTTTAATTCGTGTTCCGATAATTAACAAACCAAATCAATTTATATTTGTCTAGTTAATAATCTATACAGTCATTGTGGTACTTGACACCTGGTTCCTTTGGTTCGATACTCGTACTTTCTGAGTACTATTACTTGATTCGACCCGTACACTTGTGGTAGATTTAGGGGGGTGTAAACCCGCCTATCAAGTTTTTGGCGCCGTTGCCGGGGAACCTGTTTTGTGTGAATATCACTACCAGTTGTAGAAATTATTACATTAGACACCATGTCTTTAATTAATTTCAATTTGCTTTGAAAGTTCATTTATATTTGGGTTTGAGGTTTTATCTTCTCCGTTTCAGGTTACCTCTTGGTTTATGCCAAGAAGGAGACTATTTCGGGAGTTAGTACCGATTGACCCGGAGATAGAACGGACTGCCAGAGACCTGAGACGACAAGCACGAAATAGAATGGTTGACATCAACATCCACATTCAAGATGATTGGGAAGAAGGGATGCCCAACAACAATGGTCAACCACCTCCAAATGCAAATGCGAATCATGGTCTCAACAACAACGTCAACCATAACGTCAACAATAATGTCAACCACGGTGTTGGCAACAACAACAATGTTAATCATGGAGTCAATAACAATGTCAACAATGGTGTGAACAATGGGATCAATCATAATGTCAATCATCCACCGCCGCCACCACAAAGGGTACCCATGAGAAATTTCGCCAATCCAAACATGGGAGCTACACAACGAGGACCATATGCACCTCCGATAGCTGCTAACAATTTTGAAATCAAACTTGGTACCATCCAATTGGTACAATCGAATATGTTTGGAGGTGCAACAACTGAAGACCCCCATGCACACTTGCGCGCATTCGAAAAAATATGCAATACTTTCAAGGTGTATGGGGCTGATCAAGATTCGATCAAGATACCGTTGTTTCCGTTTTCATTGAGGGATCGAGCCACTACTTGGGAAGAGAATATACCACCGGGGTCAATTCGAACATGGAACGATATGGTTACAGCTTTTCTCAACAAGTTCTTTCCACCGGGGCGAACGGCTCAACTGCTATCCGACATCACGCATATCTCGCAATGGGATCAAGAATCTTTGTACGAGGCATGGGAAATATACAAAGCGTGTCCACATCATGGGTTACAAGAGTGGATGATTATCCAAATATTCTATGTCGGATTACACCCTCAATTTAAGAATGACCTCACAGCTGCTGCAGGTGGAGCCTTAATGAACAAGTCCTATGAGGAAGCGGTCGAATTAATAGAGAATTTAGTAGAACATAGCTATTCCACTCCAAGATCCTCCGTTCGAAAAGTTGCAAGTGTGCAAGAGACAGAAGAGTTGAAGGCTATAAAGGAACAATTGAATGCGTTGACTAATCAAATGAGAGGAGCAGCTTTTCTCAACAAGTTCAATTTATTCAGAACCGGAATAATCGGCCGAGGAATGACCCATTCTCTAACACCTATAATGAGGGATGGAAGCGACATCCTAATTTTTCTTAAAGTCAACCTCAACAAGGCCCGGGCAAGGAAACGGTGGGACAACAGCAACAGCAGCAACAACAGTATGGTAACAATTCGAACTCTTCAAATTCTTTTCAGTCTAACAATGGTATCGTCCCCCAGGTTACAATAAGAGGAAACATGATGAGGGACAATGTTCAGAAAAGAAGCCGGGTTTGGAAGAAATGATGATGAAATTCATGTCAAAGATGGAATATGCAGTTGAAGGATTAGCTGGTACGGTGAACACAGTGAAATCAACCACGGATCAAAATACCGCTTCAATCCGAATGCTAGAAAGACAAGTGGGGCAGATTTCTGAGGCCTTACAAAACCGACCTCCCGGACAATTTCCTAGTCAACCCAAAAAGAAGGGTAGAAAATAATGTAAAGCCATCAGTCTGAGGAGTGGTAAACAACCCACTATAGACCCCACGAGAGGTCCTTCGCCAAAAGGAGACAACACCAAGGTGAGTGAGGATGAACCGAAAGAAAAAGTGGAAATGGAGAAGACGAAAAGTGAAAGAAGAAAGGAGAATGCGACTGCTCCCAAGAAAGCGTCTACTAAGCCCGTCACACCATCGGTACCATATCCCAGTAGGCTAAAATCCTACAAGGATGATGCAAACTTTGATAAATTTCTTGAGGTGTTTAAAACACTGCATATTAACATTCCTTTTGCAGATGCCTTAGCACAGATGCCATCCTATGTGAAATTCCTGAAGGATATTCTCTCTAACAAGAGAAAGATCGGGGAGCATGCCACGGTTGCACTCACTGAAGAGTGTAGTGCTATCATTCAGCACAAGCTTCCCCCAAAGCTCAAGGATCCAGGGAGTTTTACTATCCCTGTTCAAATAGGCAATTCTGAATTTAGTAAGACTTTGTGTGATCTTGGAGCAAGTATTAATTTAATGTCGTTGTCTATTTTCAGGAAACTCGGGCTTGGAGAGGTGCAACCGACCAAAGTGACACTGCATCTTGCTGACAGATCCATCAAGTACCCTTATGGTGTAATTGAAGATGTGTTGGTCAAGGTGGACAAGTTTTATCTCCCAGTTGACTTCATGATCCTCGACATGGATGAGGATAAAGATATACCATTGATTATGGGTCGACCATTCTTAGCCACGGGAGGAGCGTTGATTGATGAGAAAGGAGGGAAACTCACGTTACGAGTGGGAGAAGAAGAAGCCGTGTTCAATGTCTTTCGAGCAGCAAAGCAGAAAATGCAATAGAGTGAATGCTACCGGGTAGATGTCTTGGTATCTCCGATTAGAGAATCATGTGGGGTGTAGTTGGGTCAAGATCAATTGGAAAGTGTGATCATGGGTACGATAGATGGTTCGTAAATTGAAAGTGTGATGCAACTGAATGCATTGCCAAGTCATAGAGGCCAAAGAAGACCGACTATTGAAGATTTGGGTGAGCCAATACCCAAATCTCAACCATCATCTCACACTCCTCCTAAGCTCGAGCTGAAACAGTTACCATCCCATCTTGAATATGCCTTTTTGGGGGAAAAGGAGACACTACCGGTCATTATTTCATCTAAGTTGAAAATCGAAGACAAAGAGAAGTTGCTGAGAGTCCTACGTGAGCATCAAACAGCAATTGGTTGGACAATAGCCGATTTAAAAGGCTTAAGTCCAACTTTCTGCACACATCGTATAAATCTTGAAGAAGAACACCGACCGGTGGTCCAACCTCAGCGCCGACTCAATCCCAACATGAAGGAGGTGGTCAGAAAAGAGATCCTTAAACTATTGGATGCTGGAATCATTTATCCAGTACCTGATAGCCCATGGGTCAGTCCAGTTCAAGTGGTTCCAAAGAAAGGAGGTGTCACAGTCGTTCGAAATAACAACAATGAACTCATCCCCTCTCAGACAGTCATGGGGTAGAGAGTTTGCATTGATTATAGAAGGTTGAACGACGCCACCCGGAAAGACCATTTCCCATTGCCATTAATTGATCAAATGATAGAGAGATTAGCGGGACACGAGTATTACTGCTTTTTAGACGGGTATTCGGGATACAATCAAATACCGATTGCTCCTGAAGATCAAGACAAGACCACGTTTACATGTCCCTATGGAACATTTGCTTATAGGAGGATGCCGTTTGGGTTATGTAACGCTCCCGCAACGTTTCAGATATGTATGATGGCGATCTTTTCGGATATGGTAGAGCGCAAGTCAATGCGGCAAATCGGTTCGATCGAAAGGAAGCCGCTAATAGAGAGAGAGAGAGGTCGTATGCGCGTTCCAGCGGGAGTGGATGACATGGATGCCGATGATGCTGATGATGTCGACTACAATCCGGCGACTGATATGGAGGGACTGGAGCTTGGATCTGACATACCGGGGCTAGCGCAGCAGATATACCATTTGCAGATTCAGATGAATCGGAGGTTTGACGCACTAGAAGGAAGGAGGTACGTGATGGATGATGGGAACTCGCATGCACCGAGCACTTCAAATCAAGATGAAGCGGGCCCATCAAATCCAAGGAGAAGAAGGAATCAATAGGGGGCGCCAACCAGTCGGTCAGGAGGCGTTTACGTGGTAGGGTAATCTTTTTATAGTTTTGATGATTTGGTATTGAACAATTTATTTATCTTCTTTTATGCTTTTAGTTGGATGACTGTACCGTATCGCTATTTCGTGATTATTTCGTGTATGCTATTTGGTTCCATTGGGGACAATGTTTGTGTCTGGTTTGGGGTGGTTTGTCGAGTATATCATTTGTTGATCTCAGTGGATTGAACAATCACCTTGTTTTTAGTGATGAGTGGGAGACTTTTTAGCATTATTTAGTATGAGTTTTCGAAGACACTAATTTTAGGGTGAGGATTTAGAAGGGATAATATAGCACGAGGTTGGATATAGGTAACTTCACATATTAGAGACATTTGTGGAGACCACCCGTGAGTCTGTTGAGCCATACATTTGCTAACTTCGATTCTGAGAGACTACACACTACTTGATACACTTCTCATTTAGTCTTTTGGTCGTTGTTATAGCCTGATCTTACTATAACTTGCATCTGTTATCAAAGATATCCATAGGAATAGGAGTGAAGTTTTTGCCTATCTGTGTGAAACAACCATGTGCAAGCTTTTTGGTTGCTGCCATTTCCACTGCTGTTCATAACTCAAAGTACCCAAAGGAAACCCGTTGTAGCACCCCCAGTTAAAAAAAAAGAGAAAAACCACAAATCCAGCAACTCAGTCATAATGGAGTCTGCCAAAAAAAAACTGAGGGGTCAGTTCAGGGAGTTTAAAGGAAGAGTTGAGAATTATGAGCGAAAGAAAATGGGAGAGTCACCCAATTATAATCAAACATCCTTATGAGGATTGTAAATCATTTAACCTCCATCCGAAAGCAGCAACCAGGGCCCATTCAAGATCTAAGTACAGCATGGTGAGTTTCTAAAAGAGTGGCGAAGCAACATTTCTATGTCCTAGTCTTGATAGTGGATTCCTTCTGAGATCATTTTGTATACAACTGTGCGTCTTGTTTAAATTTTTTTATGCATGCTTTGTGAATTCTTGTACCCAACTTCTGAAAGCATGACAACATGTGTGAAACCTAGGGCTCGAGTGAAGAGATAAAACCGTGAGGTAGGGTCAAGGCGAAATCTCCTCTAAGTGTGTGTTTAATCTAGGTACACTCAAGTGTGGTGTGGTCCCTGATAACTCCCTTTCCCAAAGTTATGCTGTTTAGAATCCCATATCTAGGTCTGCTGGGGGGTGTCCATCTCACAGGTAACTCGTGGTGGTTGTTGAGTTGACTAGAGATCTCTAATGATATTCTCGACAACACGAAGTTGCGATTGTTTGGTTGGTAGTTGAATGCTTATCTGTGTCGCTATCTTGCTTGGGGACAAGCAACGCTCGGTTTGGGGTTGTTGATAATGCCGTTGTACGACATTATTTTGATCCCGAAATCGGTCTGTTTGTTGTAAGTTTCCAAGTAAATTAGTAGAATTTAATGGTTTTGATGAGAAAGTACAGTTTTTATGAATGACTGATGAAGGAAGAGTTTTTGGATCAATCGGAGCAAGTTGGCAACGTTCCTGAGAGAAAAAGAGAAAGTCAGATTATAGGACCAAACAGAGCCCTGCGCGCCTGTATGCGCGTCTCCACAAGCGCCTCTATACGCACAGCCTTCTGCCAACAAACGCTCCAGTCCTCTGCGCGTCTCTATGCGCGGTTCCACACACGCCTCCATACGCGCCAAGCCCCTGAGCGTTTTTATTCTATTTTTCGGCTAGGGTTGAGGAAATTAATCATCAGTTACGCTTGGAGACTCTTTCTGAGCGATTTTGGGAGCTAAGAGGCGATTTTTGAAGGCAAGTAGAAGGCTAGAAACATCAAGTAACGAGAATCACAAGGCGAATCGAGTACGTTCATCGGCGGCTTAAGCTTTTCAGGGAGTCTTTAGTTTTCATTTCTTGTAGAACAAACATGTTTACTTTCATTTTAATCTTGTCATTTCTGAGTTTTGAAACCCCCAATATGAACTAATCCGTTCATGTTGGGGGGTTGGTTTGAATCATGGTTGGATAATCGTTTAGCTTTACAGTAGGTATGATTGATTTAATATAGATGGATGACATGTGTGGAATTGTTCTTAATGCTTGTAATAGTCCGATCAACTATTATTTGATTTTATGAATCTTTAATCTTTGAGAAAAGTTTTGAGGTTTGATTAATTCTTCATGTCTTGGTTGAACTTGAGATAGTAATATGATGATTCATCCTTTGTGGCTTTTAATCATTAATTGTTTAAATACTTTTGTTAAGATCGAAAGATGATACAATGTGTTGAATGATATTGCTATAGCTTGATAGAGTTTAGTAATGGAATGTGATTATGCCTGTTATCCTGAAGTTATGTCAATCGTATCAAATCTGTTGGCTAAGTGATTGTTTACCTGAGGAGTCCAACCCTCTAACTCTCTCTCTTATCTAAATTAATTAAAGTTTTAATTTGTGTTCCGATAATTAACAAACCAAATCAATTTGCATTAGTCTAGTTAATAATCTATACAATCATTGTGGTACTTGACACCTAGTTCCTTTGGTTCGATACTCGTACTTTCTGAGTACTATTAATTGATTCGACCCGTACACTTGCAGTAGATTTAGGGGGGTGTAAACCCGCCGGGTTGTTACAGGATTTATGGAGGAGAGACGAAGGAAATCAAGAGATTACCTTACTTAGAGGAGAAATCGCCCTAAAATGGAGAGGAAGAGTGTGAAACCTGATTTGGTAAAGTGAGAGAGAGAAGAGTGGGATTTGGGGAGAAAAAGGAGAGAAATTCGTCAAACACCATGCGGACGTCCAGCTGGCTCTATGCGGACGTCCGCCCCCAAAAATCCCAAACTCGGCCAAAACCCTATGTTGCTTCCGCGGACGACCTGCGGATTTCCGCATCACACGGACGTCCGACTGACACCATGCGGACGTCTTCCAACTCCATTTTCTCAATTCTTTCCATTTCCAAGTCCAATTCCAAATCGATCACTATGCAATTAACTTTCAAAATAACAATCTAAACTCAAAATTAAAATATACAAATGGTGAGATAGATGTCAAGCTTACTGAAGAAAAATGGGGTGTCACAATCCTCCCCAACTTGGACAAGATTTCATCCTCGAATTCTTAGGCTATGCAAACAAACGAGGATATCGGAGCTTCATGTCCTCTTCCACTTCCCAAGTAACATTGGCACCCCGATGGTGCTTCCATTGCACCTTGACCATAACCACTTCCTTGTGACGAAGTCTCTTAGTTGCTCTCTCCAAAATTGCTTCGGGCTCCTCGACACAACGATTGTCATCTACCCGGATCTCCGACAGCGGTATAACACTTTCCTCTTCCGCCAAGCACTTTCGTAGGTAACATACATGGAAGATCGGATGGATTCCGTCCATTTCCGGTGGTAAGTCCAATTTGTAGGCTTACGAACCCACACGTTATAGAATGGTGAATGGCCCAAGGAAACGGGGACTCAACTTTCCACGCTTTCCGAAATGAATCAATCATTTCCAAGGGGATACTTTCAACATCACCCGTTCTCCCACTTGGAACTCTACCGGTCTCCTTTTCTTGTCGGCGTAGCTGTTTTGTCGATCTTGGTCCGCTTTCAAACGTTCTCTAATGATCTTGACTTTATCGGCCATTTATTGAAAAATTTATGGTCTGGCAAATTGCTTTTCCCCCGTCTCTAGCCAACATGCGGGAGTCCTACACTTTCTCCCATACAAGGCCTCAAATGGTGCCGCCTTCAAGCTCGAGTGATAACTATTGTTGAAAGCAAACTCTACTAACGGTAGAAGAGTATCCCAGTTGCCCCCAAAGTCGATTACACACGCCGTTAACATATCCTCCAAGGTTTGAATAGTCCTTTCACTTGTCCATCCATCTGTGGGTGATATGTCGTGCTCAAGTTTACCCTCGTACCAAGTTCCTCTTGCAAAGTTTGCCAAAATCTTGACATAAACCGACTATCCCGATCTGAGACTATGGATACGGGCACACCGTACCTCGAGACCACTTCATCAATATAGAGCTTTGCCAATTTGTCCATCGGCAAAGTTTCCCATCGCTAGAAAATGTGCACTTTTCGTAAACCGATCCACTATCACCGAAATAGTGTAGTGATCTTTCAAAGTCTTCGGCAACTTGGTCACAAAATCCATGGTGATTTTTTCCCACTTCCACTCAGGAATTTCCAAAGGTCGCAAACTGCCATAAGGTAATTAGTGGTGAGCTTTCACTTGCGAGAAAGTCACACAACGCTCTACGTAGTGTGCCACGTCCAATTTCATGACTAGCCACCAATAATGTAACTTCAAATCTCGATACATTTTGGTACTTCCGAGGTGGATGGAGTACTTGGACTTATGAACCTCGTCCATGAGTAGCTCCCTATTTCCACTGATCTTGGGCACCCACACACGTCCGTTGAACAACTTAACTCCACGGCTATCCTCCGTTAAGAGTTGCTTTTGCTTCACCATTACCTTATCCTTGAGGTTTTCTTCTTTTAAGGCTTCGGATTGTGCCGCTCTAATCCGCTCCACTAAGCTTGATACTATGTCGATCCTTGAGAGATTGGCGCGTAGACTTCCACTATATTCTTTTCGACTCAAGGCATCAGCGACTACATTTGCCTTACCCGGATGGTAAAGCAATTCACAATCATAATCCTTGAGTAACTCCAACCATATCCGTTGTCTCATATTTAATTCCTTTTGATCGAACACATACTTCAAACTCTTGTGATCGGTGTACAACGTGCATTTCGTGCCGTATAGGTAATGACGCCACAACTTCAAAGCAAATACCACTGCGACCAACTCCAAATCATGCGTAGGGTAGTTCTTTTCGTTCACCTTGAGTTGTATTGAAGCGTAGGCGATCACCTTTCCTCTTTGCATCAATACGCACCCCAAACCCATCTTGGACGCGTCGCTATAGACCACGAAATCTTCCGATCCTTCGGGTAAGGATAGAATTGGTGCTTCACACAATTTCTTTTGTTGCTATGTCATCATCAAATAGGGGGAGATTTTATAATCCAAACCCTCAGTGATTTGATAATGACTCTGAGAAACACTTAGTGAAACTTGTAAGTAGACAATATGTATTAATGTATCACTGATGGAAAACATGTTTTAATTTATACTTCAGCGTACACTGTACATCAGAGAGCCCTGAGCCTGTCCGGTCTCACTGGTGATCGCTGAATGTTCATCATGTAATTGTTTACTTATGATCCATGAAGACAAGATTCGCGTCAACCAAGTTCGAAGCTGAAATCGAAGACCAAGTGACTAAGTCTACTAGTGACCTGATGCGGACATCAACGAAGACAAGACTTGTCCATTCCACGCGAAGTTTTAAGTAGAAGACTTCAGCGAACGCTAAACTTTATCATTCGCTGATAAAGATTCATTCAGCGAACGCTGATCATCAAGCATGTTCTACAGGCAACTTTTGTCTTATCCCCTTGCACGCCTTCGTACAATTTTGTCAGAACGGACATCCCTTTTGTCCAGAATAGTACAACCAACTCTGCAACTACACTGTTCATCATGCGGCCACTAGGATGTTTGCAAAAGTCAAATCATGCAACCAACCAGAGGCTGTCACGTGTAAAGGTATACTATTTTGCATTAAATGCATGCAGTATAAATAAGAAACCCTACTTCACAAATGAAGTGATCGGCTTCTCTTCCTCGCTGAACTACTGTGTGATTAGAAAACTCTCCTTAGTTTTCTTATTTCTTTTCTCTCTATTTCTAGTGCAAGAAATATGTGTGTTCTCATAGTTTGTTTAGATTAGGTTTTTAACTTGATCTTATTCCGCAACAAACTGTAAATTGTTTGATTATATCAATAAAACAATTTAGAAAGATAAAAATCCGCGTTTGTAACCCCTCCCCCCTTCTACAAACTTGTATAATCTTTCGGGACAAACAACATACTTGAATGTCACCACATGTGATGATCCGTTTGGATTATGAAACCAAGTCACAATCGTATTAGGATTTATTGACCGCAAAGTTGCAATGTACTTAAGAAACTCAGTAAAGTTACTTTCCCAAGTTCCATAAATAGTCTTTATGGCTTTTCTTCTACCATGCCATGCTTTCTTATAAGAAACATCTACATTCAGACTATTTTTAATATCCGCTTGTATTTGTTTCACCGGATATTCAACATCATTTTGAATTGAGTGGAGGATATACGAGGCAATGGTTGCAGAGTTCAAATTTCTGTTATTATTGCCAATGCAGGATCCGAAACAATTGTGTGCATCAACCCAACGTGTAATCTTCCACACGTGATGATTTTTCTTCTTAATTGCACCAACATACCATGCACAACGTGGTGTATAGTGCACGTTATTAGAGCTTTCTCCACCATCTCCTAAAGTCTTACACTTTGCTAACCCCGAGCTACTTTTACTTTCGTACACTTTAAACTCTCTATTTTGGGCGATCGACCAAAGTGTTACCGCCTTTTTTACATGTGCCTTACTTTCAAATTGCATTCCTAACCTTGTTTTATTTTCTGATTCACTCCAAACATCTATATCAATGTTGTTTTCCAAATCGGCTATGTCATCATCTTCTACATCTCCAACATTATTCATAAAGTTCACTACCGGATTTTCACTTACATCATCAGAATCATCCTCAATATTAAACATTGACTCAGTATCACTATCCTCACTGTATTGTGAGTTGGGAAAAGAATATATAATGGAAATTGTATCAAACTAGTTGAAAACTTAATCAATACAGTCAAATACATCGCATGTATGTATGTGGGCTTTTGAATGTTGTCAGCTACATTAATGCATTAATGACTTGATTTCCATATTGTCCTCAATACTCTCTCCCCACCTAACTAATAAAAATATAAGTAGGTGTAGTTACTTGGTTTATTCCATAAAATAAGATATTCATAAATTTAATTGTTGTTCATGATTTTTACAATATATAATAAAAATTAAAAATTAAAAATTAAAAGTATTAATGAGACTCGTTTACAATATTATTGTTCATGATTTTTACAAAATTTAATGTATTAATAAATTTAATTGTTGTTTCAAAAATTGTAATATATTAAATATTGGTATTAATGAGATATATTTAATGATATAATTTGCTAAAAATAATATATAAATTTTAATTATATATTTTAAAAAAATGAATTCATATATAATATATAATAAGGGTTAAAAGTAATTTTTTTAAAAATAATAGAGACAAATAAAAAGTAAGATGTAAGTGAGAGGGTTAAATCTGTAAATATATAGGGTTTAAAATGAAAATATATAAAATCAGGAATAAAAAATAGTGGGCCCCTTAAAACACCCCTATTTCTACAAAGACTTTTAAAACACCCTTATTCTACCAAGCTTTTTTAAACACCCCTACTTTTGCAAAAAAAACTCTCATTCTCCATCTCTACACGTCAAGGTAATCTACTTTTTTGTATATGCATAACTTCTAACAGATTTCCTAAATTCTCACTGACTCCTTTTAACAAAGTCTGATCTTCTTGCTTTCGTTTTTGGTTGATTTTCCCATTGCTAGGTCTTCTCTAATGATACTTCAAGGTACACTCCAGTTACGGCTTCTAACATATTTTTCAATTTGTTTGGTCTCTTTTATACAAAGTGTTTGACAATATATTTCAATAGGATTCAAGCAGAAATTTCTTCTTTTGTGTTTGACGATGTATTCCAAACCGTTTGTATATATATACCAGGGTTGCAACAAATTTTGAATGAAATTTCAAAACGTGGAAATATGTTGCACACATTTGGTTTTTATTTTTCTTCTATTTGAATGTCCAACTACTGATAATACACTCGATATATTCATAGATTTTCAGCTCTGTTATTTGTTATTCTCAGAAGAAGAATACATTCGTATATTCACAGCTCACAGGTATGTTGAAGAATACACTCATATTTTCACACATGTCTGTTCAAGGATTCTTCATATTGTTTCTACCTTTAAACCTCAATCCTCTCTCTCAAGCGCATCACATCCAAAGTTCTAAGCCGCTGAAACCTCAATCGCAAGCTATTGTGCTTAATTCTGAATTTGAGCCTTGAGGTACCTAAATCACAAGCTGCTTTGTTTTATTTGAGCTTTTTTCTTGTGGTTTCATCGTCTTCTTTCTTCGAAAACTTGTGGGTATGCATCAGAGGGTTCTTACATCGATTGTCCTTACATTGAGGGTTCTTATTGGAATAATATGTTCGCCGGTTGCATGGTCTTTATGGCCAATTCTGTTTGGTGTTAGAAAACTTGCTGCTGGTTCTTACTTCTTGATTCATTTCGAGGAGATTTTTTGAATTTAAATTGAAATCTTTTGAATCCTACATTAAAGAGAACACCTATAAATTGTTTATTTGGATTATGTTGTTCACGTATTATCGCTCGTGATGGTGTAGCTGGATTATACAGAGGTTTTGTGCTGAATGCTTTCAAAAACCCTACCAAACAACAGGTAGACTTAGAGCATCTCCAACAGCTTCCCTATAATTTCTTCAAAATGGAGAACCAAAAATCAAAATCCCTATAAAAAAATACATTCATCTCCAACAACTTCCCCATTTTGGAGAATCCAACATTAACTAAAATATTAAAATATTCCATTCATCTATTAAAATATTGTTTCTCTTTCTACATATTTATTTTCAAAGTTTCCTATTGGTCCTCTCACTTGGTAATCATATTTTGAGTGATATCCAAATTTGGAGAAAAAAACCTTCTCTCTCTAACTTTCTTCATTTTGGGGATAGTTTTGGGGAAGCTGTTGGAGCATAATATTAGCCCAAAATCCTCATTTTCTCCATCTTCCCCATTTAAAAAAACATTTCCTTATGCTTTGTCATTTATTTAAAAAAAAACTAATTATGTAGTGTAATATCTTTTTTATGTTTTGCAACATTAAGCTGACTACTTTTGATGATATGAGCACCAATGAATCGACAAATTAGATTTATTAATTAGTTTTTTTATCGGTATCATTATTCTTTAAGTCGATTATCTAAGAATTTATCAAAAAAATTCATTGTTTTGTTGAGAGACATCAATTTTTTGCCGACATCTTTTCCCTGCCAAAATCATTTGTATGATATGTGAGGTTTCTTGATTATTTAGTCACCGTCTTGTTTGTGACTATCGTTGAAGGCTATTTTTGGCATTTTTTTCTTCATACAATGTCGATTCTACTCTCTGATCCATGAAAGAACCAAATCAAACATCGTATTTTTTGACTGAAGAAAGGTTACTTAATGAGCTTAATCAGTAATGTTTGATTTTGGTTTAAATATTAAGTAATGGCTGAAAACGAGTAAATTGGATAAGCCATTATGTATCAGTTATCCACATTAAGTCATCTTATTACATGTATTGGAGGGTATTTTTCGATTCCTCCAAAGAATCTGGATGTGTGTGTATATATACCTATATATATTGTTGCGTACGATACCAAGGTAACTGAAGTTTTGTAACAACCATGTTTTATATTTTTGGCCGATAAATAAAGTGTGTGGCAAAAGTTCAAAATTTAAAAGTCTTGTGGTTTAAATGAGAAATAGGAATAAGTTGGTGTTTATTGTGAGAAGTATAAAAAGGGTACAAACCATAGGGATTTAATCATTTTCATCGGATCAGAGTGCGGCTACTGTGTGAGTGTGCGATTTTACTGTGTGAGAGTGGGAAATCGATTGGAGCTTGCAAGAGGTGGAGTCACAGACTTTGGAGTGGAGAGTTCATCTGTTCTAGAGGTAATATTCTTCATCTATCACTTATTGTTTTGATTAATAGAATTGGGATAGCTAGGGGTAAACTGCATTAGTCATTCAGGAGGAAAAATGAAATGGCTACTGGGTGAAATTCTTATTTTTGGAGTAAATGGAAGGTTTAGTTATCGATTAGTTAATACTATTATTCTATATTTGATTAATGGCTTAATATCCAGTGTTAATTTCGATATTTGATAAGTCTCTTCTGTTGAAAATTTAAGTTATAAGTTTAACCCGATATCGGACTGGTTCCGGAACCCAAGTAGGAAGCGGAACTAATACCGGGATTTTTCCCCAAAGAGATCCGGAATGGTAAGGATCCGGAACCCAATTTATTGGATCCGGTATTAATTGATGGGCCGAAGTCCCGGAATGTAGGATGAGGATCCGAAATTATGGACAGATCCGGAACAAAAGTAGGATCCGGAATATATTTATAGATTGTGATCCGGAATGATTTCTTTGGACCAAAAACCGGAGTCAACTCAAGTGCGATCCGGAATTGAATGGGCCTAGCCCAGTCCCAGAGTTGTCTAAATCGGATCCGGTATGTGAGTGGGCCTAGCCCAGTTCCGGAGTTAGCTAAAATCCATGATCCGGAGTTATTAATATTTGGGGCTGTTGGATTATTCATAGTGGACCCGGAAATCAAATTTGGCATTAGGCTTGGTCTAAGTTGTAGATCCGGTAATTTAAAAATCCATGATCCGGAGTTTGGGCTTTAGCTAAGTTCCGGAATTTATTAGTTTGAGATCCAATATTATTAAAGGTGGACTGTAGATCCGAAATCTTTTGGGCCGAGTTAGGATGAAAACCCAGGAGAATTTGTGAGGGTGATTTTTAGTCTAACTCGAGACTTACTACTCCTATACTTTTAACGTACTAGGTGTTGCCCATAAAATCTGAAGTTTCGAGAAGGGAAATTGCTAACGCGCCAGGTGAGTTTTCTGACCCTAAAACCCTTTTTAAAGTCTGGAATTTCATGCATGTTCATATTGACAAATATTTGTATTGTTTAAAATTATGCATGAACAGTGTGATTTAATTGTGTGGATATAAATTGCTTACGTGTGGACATGCTATGGCACTTGTGTGAGATGGGGGCGTGTCCCGTAATATTAAATATATGAATTCGTTTCATATATGGGCGGTTTGTGCCCTTTTACGCTGTCACGGTGTGTGTGACCATAGCGTGTGCCATTAGCATGTCAAAGTGTGTGGATTATATACGTGTGCATTATGACAAGTTTTATATAAACATTTGTTACTGCAAAACTTTTATAAACTCTGTTATTTATGGTGTGACTTTAAAGGGAACTCACTGGACCTCATGGTCTAACCCTCGCTTTCAAAACTAAAAACCATTTCAGGTAAGCAGGTGATAGGAAGCTCAGAAAAGGGAAAGGGGAATATGTGAGCTGGAGCTTGCATCTTAAGGATTAGAAGACCTCCATCTTAGTTATTATAGATTTTTACTCTTAGCTGTATTTAGGGTTGTATTCCGCAAACCCATTATTAAATTGTTAAATTTTTGGGGTGGGCCAAGTTTTGGCAGTTTTGATTTATCTATTGAAACCATGTTTGGCTATATTTTTGGTTGGGATGGTACAAGTTTCGAAGTTTCTTTATTTATGTGCATTGAATCACAAAGTTGAACACCAACACTAATCTATTCATATATTTTATCATTATGAAGTTAAATGTTCTATTCTTCGTGTCATATAAGTTGATTGAGTTTAGTCGTTTAATTCACATCTCCATTACATGAATCTTTTTGATGACTTGATGGTCACTTGCAGGTGGAAGAGATGGTCATGTATAAGGCTCTATATGTTGAAGTTCTTTTTTTTTAATGAAGAACTGTTGTATGATGTTACATTGTTACTTTTGCTACTTAGACTAAGGGTATGTTTGGTAGTGGCTTAATGAGCTTAATAAGGCCTCCAGCTTATTCGCTCGCCATATAGAGGTGTTTGGTAGTGGCTTAATAAAAAAAACTCCATGGCTTATTCGCTAAGATGAAGGGGGGGAGCTTTATTTCGTCAGACATAATTTTTCCCAATTTACCCCTTACATAAAAAGAACACGCCCTCCCCACTAAACCCTACTCTCCACCCGCCTCCCTCCCCATCGAACGGATTGCTCTCCACCGGCCGACGCTGCTCTCTAGCGGAGCTGCTCTCCATCTGCCTACCTCCCTCCCTCGTCACCCTAAACCCTAAACCCTACCTCCCTCCCTCGTCGCCCAGAGCTGATCTCGTGAGGTATACCCATTTTTTAAATTTAATTATTCTTAGTTAATAAATATTAATTAATATTAACTGAAACTTATTAAATTAGACTTTAATTGAACATTGATATTAATTTTTAACTATTTAGAGTTATTGTTAATGATATAACTTATTTTTATTTATTTTTTAATATTAATCAATATATTTTAATTATCAATTACTATTATCTTTTTAATTATTATTTGATTTTTTTTCATATTGTATGTAACGGTTATTTAAAATAATAAGTTAATATATATTTTTTCTAAAACTTGTTTTAACAAATTCAAAATTTATAGTATATTTGTAATAATAAATTTTAAATTGTTTTAATTAACATGTTATATTATTTAATTTTTCTTTACTACATTGGCTGTATTAATTAACATATTATATTGCTTGTAATAACCCGGTTATAACTTGAAATGAATGGAGGTTTGGTGGCCAAAGTGGGATAAATAAAAAGTTTAGTGTTTTGGTGTGGGAGCTATAAATAGAAGTAAAAACCCTAAAAACCCACATATCATACTCTCATACTCTGTGTGTGGCTTGGTGCGATCAGTGTGTGTGGAAGAAATTGAAGTTTCTCAAGAAGAAGTTAAAATTGAAGGCTATGGGTGTGGATTTCAGCTCCATTTGAGGTAATCTCCTTCTCTCATCACTTGTTAATCTGATTAGAAAATTTGGGATGTTAGGGTTAAACTGTTGTTGATTTTGTTTAGAAAGAAAAGAAAAGTCGACTGGGTGTTATTCCTATTTGATATAGTGTGAAATTATTAGATGAACTAACTAAGCTATTAGGTTAGATGTATGGTTCCATAAATTTATTTCAAAATTGAATGTGGCTGGGTTTGATCGATTTTGCTGTGGTAAAAGAAATTTCTCGATGAAAACCCTGTCATCCGGAACCGGTCTATACCGGAACCTTGGCTGGGTAAAGGGGATCCGGAATCCCCAAAGGTGGATCCAGAATTAATTAATTTAGGATCCAGAATTAATTAATTTAGGATTCGGAAATATTGAATTTAGATCCGGAATGTGGGCTAACCAGAACAGTTCCAGAATTACTTGGTTTGGGCCGTGATCCGGGAAAATTAAATTATCAGATCCGGAAGTTAGTTTCTTTGGACCGAAATCCGGAATTAGTTTGAGTGGATCCAGAAATTTGCATGGAATTTGGGCCTAAGCATAAAGGACCCGGAATTAAGCCATTGGGCCGAAACCGGAATTAGTTAATGTGATCCGGTATGGATCCTTGGGCCGCAACTGAAAATTTATTTAAGTAATCCGGAATTTAATTAATTTTGGGCTAATATAGTATTGGATCCGGAATTGGTTTGTTTTGGGCTAAAATAGTGATGATCCGGTATTGGTCATGGACCATAGATCCGGTATTGGTTTTTGAATCCGGTATGTTATTTTTTTAGGATCCGGTGTTGTTTGTGGGCCGAAGTAAATGTGTTGTTTGTGGCCGAAGTAAATGAAATTCGGAAACTGGGCCTTATTAATATAGATTTCAGAAATTGATTTTGAGTCCGAGATTTAGGATCCAGTATTTATCCAGTCGAGACTTTTCAGTTAGTAAAATTTAGTAGAATCCAGGGTTTCTTACCTGGTATGTGTGTTGGGTTTAAATTGTAGGTGCGAGTAAGAATTTCTAATCAGGACTCCATGTGAGTCTTTTGAAACCTAATTTTTTTACATGTGTGGTTGATGGTTATTATCTAACTGTGTGTTTTCCAACTGTTTTTTATTACAAAGCGAAGAGTAAGTGTGTGGCATAGTTATTATCTAACTGTGTACTTTTCAACTGCTTTTTATTTCAAAGCGAAGAAAAAGTGTGTGGCAAAATGTGTGATTTAAATATGTGTGAACATGCTCTGGCTTTGGTGTGAAATGGGGGTGTGTCCCATAATAGTATATATGAATTTGTTTCATATATGGCCGGTGTGTGCCCTATTGTGCTGTCACGGTGTGTGTGACTATAGCGTGTGTGCTCTATTGCGATGTCACGATGTGTGTGACTATAGCGTGTGCCAGTAGCATGTGTCATTGTGTGCATATCATTTTAAGTGTGCTTGTTATGACTATATAAACTCTTTCATAACTATTTTATAAATTATGATGTTTTATGGTGTGACCTGGTGTGGAGGGAACTCACTAGACCTCATGGTCTAACCCTCGCTTTTCAAAACTAAAACATTTTTCAGGTAAGCAGGTAGTCGAAAGCTTGCTTAGAAGTTTGGCAAGGCGTAAGGCGGAGGTTGCGTATAGAAGGATTAGAAGACTTCCCTTTCATTTTATAGTTATGTTCTCAGCTATAGTTAGGGTTATTTCCGCAAACCCAGTTTGTAATCTTGTTAAATCCCAAATCTAGCTATGAAGTAATCAAAGATATACCGAGAGAATATGGAGTGAATATGTCATTCATATATTGAACTTGAGAGTACAAATGACAATATGCTTGAAGTGTTATGGAAATAACAAAGGGATATTCTTTATATAGTAGGGCCATGACAAGTCCATGCCTCTACTAAGAATATACAATACAAAAGATTAATACTGTCTTGATAGCTACAATAGTGCTTTAACAATCTCCCCCTTAGCTATCAAGGCAGAAAGGGTCTTCTTCTTCTCCGGAACCCAAGATACGTTTCAATTCTTCTCATTGGCACTCTGAAGTTCAATATTTCATCAATTTCTTCAATGGCTCTTGACAAAACTCTTGTAGGTCTTGAAGACATCCAAGTAATCTTTCGTTCAACATCATGTCTTTTGAGCTTTTCTACCAACTGAAGTCTTACAACCTTGAGAGTACCATCAGAATACTTTTCCAACTCATTAAACCGTATGAATATCTTATTTGCACCATTTCTGAAAACAACACCAAACTCTGGTTCTCCAATCACAGCATATAAGGGCATTCTAATCAATCCTGGCAACTATTGATTAGGCCTTATCAAATGAACTCTTGGTTGATCACTTTCCACAGCCATCTGTAAATCATGACACTGTGTAAACAAGACATGCCTTCTCAGAAACCTTTTAATTGCATTCAAAGCAAGAGTCACGTTTTCTCTTCTTATCTGAAGATCTCTGAAATGATGATACATGAATTCAAAATCTTCCATCGTTAGGTGACAAAAATCAGCTTCAATGAATCTGTAATTTCTACAATCCTGCCTTTGAACAACAAACTCTGGAAATCACATTTTATAGAATAATTTGGCAGTAACCTCCTTTATGGTCACAATCAGCTTCTTGCTCCTCACATCTCTTTTGTTCTGACAATGGCCTCTTAGAAAGAACATGTACTCGAACTTGTATTCATCTGACTGATCTTCAATTTCCAACACGGCGTAGGGATTCAATCTTCTGATTCTGTGAACAAACAGTCTTCTTTCAGAATCTTCCAAGAAAGGTATTCTCAAATACAAAGTTCTTTGACGCTGTTCAAGTTCAGATAATCTTCTGTTTCGTGAGGATGAAGGACTAGGTTGATCTGATACTGGTGGATTGGAAGGACCAGCTTCATCGTGAGTAGGAATGACAGGTGGTACAAAATGTTTAGTAGATGGAGGTTCGGTTTCTTCAGGTTTAGGTTCTTTTAGGAATGGATCATGAAAAGGTTGTGATTCGGGTTGAATGGGAATGGATTGTGGGGTTGATTGGGTTACAGTTTGGGTAGGAATGGTCTCAAGTATTGGTATAGTGGTTTGAGTTGAGGGTGGTTGATTTAGGTTGAAAGATAATTGTGTAACATCAGATTGGGTAGGTATCAAGGTACTCGAGATGCGTTCGGGTGAATGTATAGGACTTACGGTTATTTCTTCAGGAGTTTGTGACCCATATATTTCAGTCAGAATGTCTACCTCATCTTGTGTGAACCCAACACCTTGATCCTCTGGTTCATAAGTAAGCAATAAGAACGGTTCCGCTTCCTCCTTTACTTTCCAATACTGTTCATACTCACTAGCCAGATCATCAGCTTCATCATCAGAACTAATATCAACCACTTCAACAGATTCCACAAACGTTTCTACCACTTCTCTTATCTCCTCCTCATTTACCTCAGGCTTTTCAACCGTCGGTACTACATTCGGATCAACATATAATACGACATGTTTTCCGCTTTCATCACCCATGACACCAGATTCAAACATTTCAGAAATCTCAGCAAAAGTCGGATTTTTCTTTTGGCCTTGTGAACTTTTAGACTCGGCCCTTCTCTTTTTACTTATCTCCCCCTCATGATCATGATCATCGGGATCCTGGTCATGCTTTCGTTTCGAACCCTGGGCTTGAGTCTTACATGAATGTTTCATCAATTCTTTCAACTCACCAATGGACTGTTTCATATCACTCAGGGATTGTACAACTTCTGACTTGAAAGAATTAAACTCCGTGGATGTAACTATCGGTGTAGGTGTAGGTGGTGGTAGATTTGGAGTACATTGGAAGTTATGTAGTAGGGATAATAAAGTTTTACTTTGTTGATCTTCAGGGCTAATGGACATCAGCTTAGCATAAAACAGATCTCTTAACTCATCAACACTTTGATCAACTGGAGGTTGTTGAACTGGAGGAGGCTGAGTTACATGTCTTTGCGGAGGCGGAGGCAAGAAAATTTCTGGTCGTGAACGTACAACGGGCTCATCAATCACCGGCCCTTTGCCTTTCAATAAAGCTTTCACTCCTTGTAACTCCCGAATGAATGTTTCCTCAACAGCCTTTAGGGCGCCGTCGAAAGTTTCCTTTGTCACGAAGACGGGTAAAGTAACATCGGCACCACTTAGGTTCGCCGCTGACACAACAGTTGTTTCAATTGTGTGACCTACGCTCAGTGTTGGCATACTGTTAGCACTGGTAGGATTTCCACTCTGTCCTTGTAGTCCTGTGAGAGGATCTACTCTGAGTGTTCCGGATGGGTCACAAAGACTCGCATCAGATGTTCCAGTAAGTGTCCTATTCAAAGAATCAAAAATATTAGCAACAGGCACTAGACGCTCAACTTGTGCAGGAATGAAGGTCGAGGACCGGGGAGGAGGTCGCTCTGTTTCAATACCCGAAATCTCCAAGTGAGATCCGGATAGAGTATGTGCTATAGCCCCGTGAGAAGATGAGACAAGTTCTTGTTGAGAAGAAGCCGAATGGCTGGCTGAGGTGTGCAATTGCGTTACTGGGTGAGTAACGTCTTTTTCAACACCTGATCCCAACACATGAGATCTGGTGGTGGATGTGGCTGCCCTTCTGGTATAGTAGGTTTGGGTAGCTCTCACACTCTCCATATATTTTTCTTCATTTTCTCTCACATACTCACATATATTTTCAACTAATTCTCCCTCGATTCTTCTTGTACCTCCCATTCCTTCACTAACTTGAGAAGACATCAAGGGCATGTCATCCAAGTTTAATGCTTCCATATTAACATTTTCTGACAAATTCATTCGTGGAAACTCAAGAATATTAGCAACGTCACCAAACCAATTTTCCGCATTAGTAGCATCGGCACCATCATTTCCATTACCATCTCCATTACCATCAGAATCATCATCATGTTGTTCCTCCGCGTGATCAGACGCATTATCAGACTATGTACTATCATTAGAATACTCAACCAAAGGAACGTGTCCAATATGTTCAGGAACACTTCCTTCGGAATCGTCTTGTACAAGATCATCTAGTTGTGTGTCCTCAGACGATGACCCTGTATCTTCAAGTACAGATGACTGACCCCCACCGGTTCCCCTCTCGGTATTTTCCCTCGACTCTCCCCGTTCAGTAGCCCGTGCATCCTGAACCCTCACCGACTCCTCTCGCCTAGGGGTTGAGTCCGGGGTAGGTCCCTTCAGTGATGGCCGGACCATAGACTCTCTATATTCTATTATACACTCGGCGTCCTGATCCGCGTATCCGAGGAATCCTTCCGGTAAAGGCATTTCCTATTGAAAGTTCCGATTCTGCCTTTGAAGATATTGCATTGATTTTTCCGGTGCAGAAGGAAGATTCAATCTCCGTGGAATTTCTCTGTTTGACCGCATCATGCTATGAATAATAATCTGTAATAACCTCATGTAGGGGACATAAGGTTTGCCTTTGTTCTTTGGTTTATCTTCCACCTTTTGTTGTAGCTCATTCCAAAAAATAACTGCATAATCTACATGTAGATCATACACTATCGCGTGGAACAACTTTAGAATGCTCAGACTCGCATTATCACTTTCGAAGTGCTTTGAAGTTAGGCATCTATTGATTACGGAGAATATCGTGTAATACAAAGGCGGTAGATTTTCCTTTTTGAAGTCTTTGATCTGATTCAATTCACCGATGTATCCCATAGCCCTAATGCCTTCAAATACTTCAGCTTCTGATGCATAAGGATCAAAAAATGTTCTCCCGGGTCTAGATTCAGGACCGGGTAACCTCATAACAAGTCGCAGTCTGTGAAAATCCAGCTTTGTAATGAACTCATCGATTTGTAACAAGAAGATCGTCCTTCGGTTCCTCATGGTGTTTACAATAGTCTTCCAGGCTTGTTGAAGATACAACATAGGTACATTGACTGTATGAGTCAATGCATATGCCAACGGGTGACTCCGTAAGATTTCTTTGATGACCGGAGAAATGAAAATTCTGTCAAAGTCAACATGATGATTGTTGGCCTTTATCTCCACATAATCTCTTGGAAGGATGATGAAATTAATTGGATCAGCTTCAGATACGGATGGATGGACTGATCGTGTGGATGGAAGTGGAACTTCTGGTGTCGGGTCAGGGATAATTGGTATGTTTTTACCAAAACCCTGAACTCTGCTTTGATCCTCTTGATTTTCTGCCATGGGAACTGTTGTTTTGAAAAACAGTTCTAAAACGGTTATTTTGGCAAAAATCACTTTTTCAAAAAATATCTGAAAATATACTAAGTATAGAATTCGCAAGCTACATACTCAAAACAAATCGCAACCAACATAAAAACATAGAAATTCGCAATACACACAATTTTTTTTGAAGGAACTCGCAAGATGAAGGATGCGAATTCAAGACTTCTCGCAGGGAGAAGGATACGAATTCTAAGGAATCCGCAACACAAGCATGCGAATTGTGTGGAATTGGCAACTTAAAGCATGGGAATTGTGTGGAATTCGCAACTTAAAGCATGCGAATTATGTGGAATTCGCAACTTAAAGCATGCTAATTGTGTCCTTAAAACATTAAGAATCAAAACAAAGAAGAACTCGTATCAAGAAAGATGCGATATCTTGACTTTACAAACAATCGAGTTAAAGGAACTCGTAACTCAAGGGATACGAGTTCTGGTTGCTTAAGAGAGTTGCGAATTCTATTCGTAGAACATTTTAGAGTCAATTTTAAAACCCTAGAAGTTCGCTACATACAAATCAGATTCGTTCAAAAATTGATTTTAAAAAAAATGAACACAAACATAGACAATCAGACTCAAAAACTGAAAACCCAACAAGAATCGACTATCTATTCTTAATCAAAACCCTAAATGATGAACTTTTAAAAAATATTGACATACAAAAAAAATGAACAGTTACGAGTAAAAATCATCAAATTGATGGTCTTAAGCTAATCTAAACTGAAATTTAAACCGATAGAACTACTCTAAACAATAAAACGAACATAATGGGACAAAAATGAGATGAAATGGGTACCTAAAAAGAGAGATATGATGAACTGAAGTCGAACCAGAAGTTAAGAAGATGAACAATAATACTTCATGGGATTTCGCAAGACGAAAGTGACTTGAAGGTGTGGGAAAAATATATTTGAGTTTGAATTTATACCCAATTTTAAAATTGACACGTGTCACTGTGTGATTGGACCCACATGTCATTAAGAGAGACATGTTACTGTTCATCTGAAGAATTCGCAAGAACAAGAATGCGAATTCCTCCAAGTGAGAAACGGTTCTCGTAATGAAACACAAAGCCACTTCTCGCAACCAAGAGGATGTGAATACCTGCTATTCGTATCCTTAAGGATGCGAATAGTCACTTTTCGTATCCTTGAGGATGCGAATAGTGTACTTGTCGTATCCTTAAGGATGCGAAAATGACACTTTTCGTATCCTTAAGGATGCGAAAGGTTCACTTCTCACAACCAAGAGGATGCGAAAAGCATACTTTTCTTATCCTTAGAGATGCGAAAAGTAAGTGGTTTTCCTAAAAAAAATTCAACTTATTCAGAAAAATTTAACTTTTTCAGAAAAATTTAACTTTTAAACCCTCTCTCATCAGATTTAAAACATTTTAAGCCCTTATCTTGAAAAGTTTTTTTTATACTATATAGTTACAGACTTATGCCAATTTGCTCCCCCTAAACAGATGCATACTCAGTTGTCTCGTCTTCAAAGAAATCTGCACAGACAGATGAAAACTTGGTACTCATTGAACATGAGTCCAGATTGTTAGATGTATCACTTTATGAAAAATTCTAACTCCCCCTTAAAATATGAATATAATTAAACAAACAAGCACACGAACTCCCCCTCAATGTTTGAAAGAAAACTAAGAAATGCCTAAGTATTCAACATACCTAGTTTGCTAATTAGAAAGTTGAACCTTTTTTCATCTAAAGGTTTTGTAAATAAATCAGCAAACTCTAGTTTTGTTGGTAAAAAATGCATTTCTATAGTTCCCTTCTCAACATGGTCTTTAATAAAGTGGTACCTGACATCAGTGTGCTTCGTCTTGGAGTGTTGAACAGGATTTTCAGTTATTGCAATTGCGCTTTTGGAATCACAGTATATTGGGATTTTGTTGATGATATATCCGTAATCCTTAAGCTGCGTCTTCATCCAAATTACTTGTGAGCAACAGCTAGCGGCGACCACATATTCTGCTTCCGCCGTAGAGGTTGACATACAATTTTGCTTCTTTGATGACCAGCTTACAAGTTTATCTCCTAAAAACTGACAAACACCAGATGTGCTTTTCCTGTCCATCTTATTACCCGCATGATCTGCATCTGTGTAAGCAGTTAGTTCAAACCCTGAATCCTTAGGATACCAAAGACCCAAATTTCTTGTGCCTTTGAGGTATCTAAGGATTCGCTTAACGGCCGCAAGGTGAGATTCCTCGGGTTAGCTTGAAAACGTGCACAAAAAGATGTTGCAAACAAAATATCCGGTCTACTCGCCGTTAGATATAGTAATGATCCAATCATGCCACGGTATAACTTTTGATCAGCTGATTTACCGGATAAATCAGCGTCCAAACGTCTACCGGTAGCCATGGGAGTTTTCATGGTGGAAGGGAATTTAAGTCAAATTTCTTAAGCATATCATTTATATATTTTGATTGATCAATGAATATGCCTTCATTTGACTGTGTCACTTGGAGTCCAAGGAAATTTTTTAGCTCTCCCATCATACTCATTTGAAAGCGGATTTTCATCACCTCTTCAAAATCTTTACACATATCTTGATTAGTAGAACCAAATATTATGTCATCAACATATATTTGTACTAGAATTAAATCTTTACCTTTCCTTTTGAGAAAAAGAGTTGTATCTATTGTACCTTTGGTGTATCCAGAATTAAGCAGATGAATAGTCAGAGTCTCATACCATGCCCTCGGAGTTTATTTCAAA
Organism: Saussurea involucrata; assembly: GCA_033807775.1. Classification (NCBI taxonomy): domain Eukaryota; kingdom Viridiplantae; phylum Streptophyta; class Magnoliopsida; order Asterales; family Asteraceae; genus Saussurea; species Saussurea involucrata. Next base: position 46,594,723 of record CM066323.1, read on the forward strand.
CCGTAGAGTGCTTTGTCGAAAACATAGACATGGTTTGGATATTTTGGATCTACAAAACCCTCAGGTTGAGTTACATATACCTCTTCATGAAGTATTCCGTTCAGAAACGCAGATTTGACTACCATCTAAAATACCTTCATGCTTTTATGCGCGGCGTATGCAAGAAAAATTCTTATGGCTTCGATCCTTGCTACTGGTGCGTAGGTTTCATCATAATCTATTCCTTCTTGTTGATTATACCCTTTTGCAACCAGTCATGCTTTGTTTCTGACAATAATTCCTGCTTCGTCTTTCTTGTTCCTAAAGACCCATTTAGTTCCAACAATGGTCTTGTCCTTAGGACGCTTCACCAAATGCCAAACTTTGTTGCGCTTAAACTCATTTAACTCTTCTTGCATGGCGTTTATCCAATCTGGATCTTGTAAAGCTTCAGATGCTTTCTTGGGTTCTAACGTGCTTAGAAAGTTGACATATAAACATTCGTTTGTAGTCGCATATCGTGTCTTCACACCATCGTTGATGTCACCAATAATATCAGTTGGAGGATGTGCTCTTGTCCACTTATGTGTACTAGGGAGAGTTGGAATCTCTACACGAGTGTTGTTTGAATCGTTCTCATCCAAAATTGCAAGAATCTCTTCAATTAATTCAGTTGAAGATACATGTGTCGGTTTTGTTATGTTAACTTCTGGTTGTTGTATTTCAGGTGTATAAACCTCCGATGATGTGTTTACTAAAACCGAAACTTCAGGTTGAATTTCAGGTTCAGAAACTGGAACAGTTGTAGGTTCACTTGGAGTTTTGTTAGTTGCCCCAGAAGTACTAGCACCGATATCTTCAGATGGACCAGAGATATTGACACTCGTCTGTTGTGGAGATGCATTCACAGATGTGATGGGTGGGTCCATATCTGCACAGTAATCCATAAATGCAGCATGAAATAGTAAATCTAAATCAGTAATATTATTGGTATTTAAAACTGAATTAGAAAACTGTTTTGCCACGGGTTCTACTCCTTTTTTAGTAGAAGCTTCAGATTTTTGTTCGAGTTCTGAACTGTGTTGTTCAGAAGTCAAGGTCACAGTCTCATCAAACGTAACATTGATGCTCTCGATGACTAATTTTGTTCGATTATTGTAGATCCAGTATGCCTTCGAGTTCAGGGAATATCCAATAAAGATTCCCTCATCAGCCTTGACTTGGAACTTCGCAAGGTTTTTGTTGATTCCCGTATTTGATTAACAAAGATTATCTAATCTATTAGTTCAAGTAAGATGTGTTGCGGAAGCGTATTTGAAGAACTAACAGATGTGTTTATATAGAAACAACACACAATATCAAATAAACAGTGTATGAAGAACAGATGAATATCTCAAAGATTACTGTATTTGATATATATTAAGAACACCAAGAACTTCAAAGGATTGACAAGAAATATGCAGTTAATGGTGTGTGTGTTAAGCTTAAACTTAAAGATATGAGTATTTTCGTGGTGTTAAGCTTAATAGAAGAACTCAACATGAGTCTTCTATTTATACTATTTCTAAGGGACATACTTTAGACAATAAGGACTTATCTACAGTTGACAGGATCGTTTGAATAGTAGCAGGTACGATGTTCATTTAATGCGCACGTTCCATTTCTGACAGAGCCCTATCAGAGTTTGACATGTTAGTTGATGTCAGGGCACGTCTGGAAGCAAGTGGATGAACGGATCCTGGAACAATAGAAAGATATTTGTAAATCTTCTAAGTCTTTAGTATAAACCGCAGAAGCTCTGTCAAGGGTGACAGAGGTTCTGTGGCTCGGTCCTCTGTGATCAATACTTCTGTTGTTCGTTCTGTGTTCTTGGCCTTTCTTGATTGATCTTTTTGTTTACGTCGGCAGAGCTTTTGTGATACTCCGTAGAACTTCTGTGATCACTCGGCAGAGCTTCTGTTGAAGTCTGTAATACTTAGCCTATTTTTCAATACTTCTAATTTTATGAATATTGGAGCTAACAGTTTTCACGGTCTTTTAGGACAAAACACCTGCATCCAAAAACACACAACAATTTGATGTTAGTTTTGCGATTGTTGATTAATTCATATGAAGTTTTGTTAAAGCGTTTATTAATGATTGTCCTGTTCTGAGTAAAGCACGCCGTGGAAACTGCTTCGGCCCATAGACTTGGTGGAAGACCTAAATAGGCAAGCATTGTTCGAGCCGCTTCTACAAGAGTCCGATTCTTCCTTTCAACCACTCCATTTTGTTGTGGAGTAATTGGTGCAGAAAAATTGTGAGATATTCCAACGGATTCAAGAAACGTTTGAAGGGTTGCACTCTTGAACTCAGTTCCGTTGTCATTTCGTATTTTTCGAACCGGGTGTTGTAGAAGGATTTGAATCTTCTTGATGAACTTAATAATCAGCTCGGGTGCTTCTGATTTGAGTCGTAATAAATCCAGCCAAGTATATCGCGAATACTCATCAATTATCACTAATATATACTTCTTTCCTCCCATTGACTGAGTCCGCATCGGGCCACAAAGATCCATGTGGATTAATTCCAAGGCATTGTTACAGTTAGAAAAAGTTTTGGACTTGTGCGAGACGTGTTTCATCTTTCCCATTTCACTTGCCGGACCGGTAGAGACTTTGTCAATCTTCAATTCAGGAAGCCCGGAAACTACTCCATCAATTCTAAGCTTGTTGATGCTTCGAAAGTTTTGATGCGAGAGTCTTCTATGCCACAACCAACATTCATCTTGAGAGGCTTTTGATACAAGACAAACTTGATTGGAAGCAACAAGAGTCGCAAAATCTGTCATGTATAGATCGCCGCATCGTTTCGCTCTGAAAATCTCTGACCAGTTCTCATCCACAACATAGCAAAACTTCTTGTCAAATATTACCTTACAGTCCTTGTCGCAAAACTGACTAATACTGAAAAGGTTATGCACTAATTCTTCGACATACAAGATCTTTTCAATTTGCATCGAGTCATTTTTCAACGTTCCGTAGCCTCGAACATGACCTTTTGAATCATTTCCAAATCCCACCGATCCGCCAGGATGTACAGTAACATCGTGCAATAAGTGCTTGTACCCCGTCATGTGTCTAGATGCTCCCGAATCAATGACCCACACATGACGGTCCTGTAAAAGAAAATTTACCTTATCTTAGGTACCCATATCTGTATGGGTCCTTTCTTGTTAGAACAGATCAGTTTATTTATCACAGTTGATGACCCTTGAATTTTGCCTTTAAATGTAAGGTCATTTTGTGAATTTGGTTTGTTAACTTCATCTTTTGGAATCCATTTCCAAACCATATTCACTTCAACTGTTTTTGTTTCCTTCTTCTTATTCTGTTTGTTTGATCTGAAACCGAACATTTTAGCAAATTTGTTCGCTGAAGATCTTAAAGAAAACGATGAAGTATTAGACTTTTTGTTCTTAGGAGCATTGCTATTTAGCTTGAAATAGTTGTCCCAACAATGAGCACACTGTATTCTTCTTTTAGCTTGTGTCAACAATTTGGAATCATTGTAAACATTACATGAATGTATACAATTTTTATTGAAAGAACTACATTTCTCAGTATCGGTACTCCTATTCTTGTTATTTCAAACATGCTCCTTCAAATCCACGCACTTTTCGTCATCCATTTCTGAGAAAAAAGAAGAAAAACTGTCAGAACTCTTAGAATTAGAAGAATCATTTGAACATGAATCAGATTTGGTTCCGGATGATTCTCCTTTCTCATAAGCACTGTATTCTTTATCATTTGAATCAGAATTAGATTCAAATAAAGAATTAGTAAAGCATACAAATGATGATTCTTTTGGCTTAAGATTAATTTCTTTCGAAAGAACATTTTTCTTTTGCTTTGACCGAACTTGAAGATTTAGAATGATCTATTGATTCACTTTGATTTGTACACTTTTTACAAGTATTTGAATCTTTAGATTTTGATAATTCAAATAATTTGGATTCAAGATTTCGAATATCAGTCCAAAGATTAGAATTAACCTTTCTAAGTCAACAATCTTAATCAATGCAGAATCTAGATCAGGAAATTCAGAAGTGGTTTCATGAGCAAACTTCTCTTTGTTAACATCAGATTTTGTATTTGACTCCATGTTCTCACAAGATTCAGATTTAACAGATTCCGGTTCATTGACTTTATATTCAAAAAATTTATCCATAGATTCATTTGAAAATAATGAGTTAAATTCAGTTAGTTCAACCTTTTTGGTTTTATAACTAGAATTTAATTCATCATATTTAAAATTTGTCGTATTGAATCTAGGCTTTTCTTCCAAACCTTTATCCGTCTTTTCGTTATCTTTATTAGAATCCGGAGTTGAACATTCAGATTTAACAAAAATTTTGGATATAGGAGGTATTTCCTTTTTAATGGATTCCTTTAAATCTTCACCCAATTTTTCAATTGTGTAAAAATTTTCAGGCGCTTTCTTTGATAACTCTATATCAGATAAACCAAGTCCCATTTTTGGATTATAAAATCGTTTATCTTTTGGGTTACTAGTTAATAATTTTAGAGTTTGCTCAGTCTGACCTCTTTTATAATTCAACTCTTCAAGTTCTTTGATCTTTGCAAAAGCTTCCATTCTTTCTTCAGAGAGAATCTTAATTTTAAATTGACAGTCTATATTTTCATCACTTATATCTATCATTTTCTTCTTTAATTCAGAAATTTCAGATTCGAGCGTTTTTACTTTTGTTCTAATAACTTCCTTTTCATTTTCTCTATCTTCAGCAAGACATTTATAAAGAAATGCTTCATCGTGATATTTCAATTTTGAACTTTCCTCATCTTCAAATTTCTTTTGAGCTTTATCAAGTTTCTTTTGAGCTTTATTAAGTTTCTTTTGAACTTTTTCAAATTTCTCATTAAGTTCAAATATCACGAATTGCATTTCTTCATGTTCAGTTTCAGAATTATTATCAAAATAATCTGAATTATTAGAAGGATAAAGAGATGGTACCTCGGATTCCTGGTCTTCTTCATTCATTTTTGCCATCGGACTGTACTTTACTTCAGTAAAGTGCGCTTCTTCATCATCAGAAGAATCCATAAGCCAAATTTCTTCCTCAGCGTTGACTGGCTTCCCGCTTTCTTTTGCTTTTGCTAGATGTGCCTTCCGCGATAATAGTCAGAATCCTTAACCTTCTTCAGCTTACAGTCTCTAGCAAAATGACCTGGCTTTCCACAGTTAAAACAGTTTCGGTCATCTCTATCATTCTTTTCCTCTCTTTCCTTTTTCTCAACTTTCTCCTCTTTCTCCTCTTTCTCCTCTTTCTCCTCTTTCTTTTCCTCCTTATTCTCATATTTCTTCTCAAATCTCTTATATTTATTAGCTTTGTTATAGCCAGGTTTGGATTTTGAGTAAAACTTCTTTTTGCCAAACCTGTTTTGAAATCTGTTAGTTAACAAAGCCAACTTCTCAGCTATATCAGTCATTTCGTCTCCAGAACTGCCACTATCATCATCATCAGAAGGGCTAACGACTATTCAGAAATCAAAGCTTTTGTTTTCACAGCTCCACTCTTCTTATGTTCACTAAGAAGGGCTAACGACTATTCAGCCTTTTTTTCTTTTTCCTTAACAGCTTTTACTTTTTCTTCATGTTGACCAAGGATACTGAAAATATCGGTCAACTTCTCATCATCCATATCTCTTGACATTTGGAGCTGGATAGAGTATGAATCCCATTCTGGTAGTAGATTCTTGACAAACTTGTAATTTATCTCTGATTCTGACTTGTCTACTCCATTTCTTCTCAAATCATTAAGGATGATGTTGTATCTATTGTAGGTCTCTTTTAAATTTTCGCCTTCTCTTGCTTTAAACCCTTCATAAACATTGATGCTTTGATTCCTTTTGGTCTTCATAGACTTTGATGATCCCTCAAACTGCCTTTCTAGCTCATCCCAGATATCCTTAGCTGAATAACAACTATCTACTCGATTGTAGATATCGTTTGGAATTGCCATAGTCAAATAAGTCAAGGCCAGTTCATCAATTTCAATCCTATCTTTGTCAGCTTGATTAAAAAATCTGGGTTCTTTATCAATTACTCTAGGAGCAACATACTGACTTGTAGCAGTTTCAGCTTGACCACAAACTTCCATACGCGGTATGTGAGGACCTTCTTTGATTGAAACCATTAAATTTCTGTTCTGATGATTTAAGAATTGAATAATTCTTTTCTTCCATTGAGAATATTCTTCCACTAGAAGAACTGGAGGCTTGCTCTTTGAACCCATACTGAGAAATTCTCTCGACATCTTTAATCATCTAGATAGATCTTTCAGAGAAACAATCAGAAAGTATTAAAAAAAATACTTAAAAAAATCTTGGATTTTTTAAACTTCTCGCAACCAACTGCACTTCCAATACTCGCAACACTCAGTAAGGAACAGTAACTTCTCGCGATGAACTAGATACGAATTCCTGGAATTCGCAACAAGCTTGATGAACAGTAACTTTCCGCAACCTTCTATTTGCGAACTATGCACTTCTCGCAACTCACTGTATGCGAATTCTGAACTTTTTGCAATCAAAGGATGCGAATTCTGAGCTTTTCGCAAGACAAATGATACGGATTCTGAACTTGTTTAAATTTCCAACTTTCCTCAAATACACTGATGCGAATTCTGACAAGCTGAATACGAATCCCACCACTTCTTGCAAGAAATAGGATACGAATTTAAAAAACAAACAACAATTCGCAACCCATTGAATGCGAATTCTACCAAGAAAAACTTAGAACAATGCGAATTCCACAACTGGTGAGTTCTTGAGGATGATGCTTGGAAGTTCTTCAGAAAGCTTGCGAGTTCTTGAGGTTTTTCTCAGAAAAAACAAACTTTCTCATATCTAGTCTTCAAATCTTGTCTAAACTAAATGAAAATTTGCAGAATTGCTCGAAATGATTTTCGAACAACTTTCTAGTTGATTACTTTCACTAATTCATCCAAGAAAGTGCAGATTCGATCAAGAATGCCAGATTTCGAACTTTGTGAAAATACAGCAACAATTCTTCAAATTTTGAGCAATCTGGCCAAAATTTGGTTTTGAATCCTGAATTGATGATGTTCAGGATCAAAAACCGAGTACAATGGACTCAAATTTAGATCAAATTGATCAAGATTTGAAGAAATTGTAGAAATCCAGATGAACAGTGAAGAACTTTGGCTGCGAGTTCTTCCCAAAAACAGCAAAATCTTCAAAATTCCTTGCTAAATCTGATTAAATTCTCTGTTTAGCTCTGATACCAGTTGTTAAATCCAAAATCTAGCTATGAAGTAATCAAAGATATACAGAGAGAAAATGGAGTGAATATGTCATTCATATATTGAACTTGAGAGTACAAATGACAATATGCTTGAAGTGTTATGGAAATAACAAAGGGATATTCTTTATATAGTAGGGCCATGACAAATCCATGCTTCTACTAAGAATATACAGTACAAAAGATTAATACTGTCTTGATAGCTACAATAGTGCTTTAACAAATCTGAATGGTGTGAATACGTTGAGCCATTTATGGCGTTTTGAATTAAAGAGATAGCTTATTGCTTGTATGTTTGGTGTGGGTTGTTATAGTTCGTATCAGAGCCCTAGTTTAAGGGATTTAGGCGACCGGATGGGCCTAAACTTTAACTGTGGAGTATGAGGACACAGCTGAGATATAGGAAGCCTTAAGAAAGACCTTAACCACTGAGAATTTAGGACGAAGGTAGTGAGGACTCTCATGTAAGGTAAATTCAAATCACATCTGGCCAATGTCATTATGAATTTACAGGTGCATGGGTGTGCTCGATTACCGTTGTTCTGATATTGGTAGTGTATGGAGTGTGGTGGTTAGTGTGTGGAGAGTAATTGTAGTGTGTGGAAAGCGGTAGTGTGTGAAGTTTTAACCTTGTCAGGATGGCAATGGTTTAGTGTGTTGTACAGATTATTATCGGTGTGATTGATGACGCTATCTAGAAGGAGTATTGTTTGTATGTTTGGTGGGTGTCTGTGTGAGGTGGAACCTTTAGGATTCTTAAAGAAAAAAAAATTGGTTGGAGGTGAGCTTCTAATACCTGATGAGTCTTCATTCTGGGAGTCCCTGATGTCGGTGAATTGAGAATCTTGAGAGTTTCAACTCAAGGGTCGGATAGTAGAGATGTGCTTTCTTACTCTCTAGTTAGTGGAAGAGTGACAAGGGTGGTTGAGAAATGATAGATGTATGGATTGGTAACATTAGTGTTGGTTAACCTATTTGGGGTCGAAGTGAAGCCGTATATTTTTTGTTTTACAAATTAGTAGTCAGGTGGTAACTGTGAGGTTGGAGCATCCAAGTGTGTGGGGAAGTACCGGTGCCGAAGTTTGTTTCAAATGAAAGGAACCCGATGGTTTGGTTGGAAGTAGGGTGTCGGCATTGATTTGTTGTAATTGCAAACGGTTGACCTTGCTTGAGCGAATAGCCTTCAATGTAAAGTGAGTCATGCATTGCGTTTTCAAACAAGTTACATAAGTCCTTCATGTCAAAATGTGTGTGTGTGTGCGTGCCTTGTAAATTTTTGGTTTTGAAAATGAATTGGCGTGTGCAAGTGTGTGTTGGAAGGAAAAGATAAATTTATTTACGTGGTGTGTTAAATTTCGAGCTTGGAGAAATAGTGAATTACTTCACTTCTTTTATGATTGAGTTAAACTTTGTTGTAAAAATCATAACAATATTTGATCGGATGGTTTTATGGGTGAAAACGACATGAACACGTTGTGGACATATCAGCGAGCGTGAAGGTCGGTCGACTATTCAAGTGTGGGTGATTATGACGATTTTTTTAAAATCTTGCACGAAGAGAGTTTCAGCGAATGCATTTCAATTGATGGACACGGTTGCGAGATATCATGGGTGGTGTGTGAACCATCCTTGAGATCGGTGTGTGTGTGTGGTTGTTCTTTATAGAGGTGTTGTGTCATGCATATCAAACCTTGTTTTGTGGAATATTTCGAGTGTGTAAAACGATTTAAATCATGGTGTTGTCATGCATGAAGGCTAAGAACTCGCTAGGTAGTAAGAGATATCGCGCTTAAGAATGTGCAAAGTTCCGAGAGTGGAAAATGTGGCTGATGTTGAATGAAGTAGTTAGCACAACTCTGGTGGGACATGTGGATTATGTTGGTCAGCGAAGGAACGTTTTATCGTTTGGTTTATTGGGACGTGTTTTGTGTAAATTCCGAAGAGCCAGATGGGGATAGCTTTATTTCTAATATTTGTGTGATTGGCATGGAGAAGCAAGGATTCTTGCGTGTAATAATGATTGTGAGTATTTTGCCTTTGGTGTGATGTTACGGTGAGGTGGTTGTGTGGATAAATCATTGATAATTTATGCAAGGTGGACGAGCAAGTCTTGGGTGTGATAGAAGGATGTTGTAAGGATAAGTGGCGAACTAGTGTTGTTGTTATGAGATTAGCGTAAGTGGGAACCCTTGCTCGGAGATTTCTAATAAGTTATGCAATGACGACAAATATATGTGTGTTGAGTCGAATGAGTGTTTAGTGGGTGTAGTGGTATTGTCTATTACAGGGTGTTTGTCGGAAGTTGTTATGACGATACCTTTGCAACGAATGCGTGTGGACGAGAAGTTGACCTATGTTGAGGAACCTATGACGATTGCGGATAGCAAGGCTAGAAAATTTAGGACCAAAGAGAATTCTCTAGTAAAGGTCCAGTGGCCTGCTAAAAAGGTCGGGAGGCAACCTGGGGGTTGGAGACGGATATGAGGTCTCAGTACCCTCATTTGTTCAAAATGGAATTCCGAGGACGAAATTCTTTTGAGGGGAGGATATTGTAATAACCCGGTTATAACTTGAAATGAATGGAGGTTTGGTGGCCAAAGTGGGATAAATAAAAAGTTTAGTGTTTTGGTGTGGGAACTATAAATAGAAGTAAAAACCCTAAAAACCCACATATCATACTCTCCTACTCTGTGTGCAGCTTGGTGCGATCAGTGTGTGTGGAAGAAATTGAAGTTTCTCAAGAAGAAGTTAAAATTGAAGGCTATAGGTGTGGATTTCAGCTCCATTTGAGGTAATCTCCTTCTCTCATCACTTGTTAATCTGATTAGAAAATTTAGGATGTTAGGGTTGAACTGTTGTTGATTTTGTTTAGAAAGAAAAGAAAAGCCGACTGGGTGTTATTCCTATTTGATATAGTGTGAAATTATTGGATGAACTAACTAAGCTATTAGGTTAGATGTATGAATCCATAAATTTATTTCAAAATTGAATGTGGCTGGGTTTGATCAATTTTGCTGTGGTAAAAGAAAATTCTCGATGAAAACCCAGTCATTCGGAACCGGTCTATACCGGAACCTTTGTTGGGTAAAGGGGATCCGGAATCCACAAAGGTGTATCCAGAATTAATTAATTTAGGATTCGGAAATATTGAATTTGGATCCGGAATGTGGGCTAACCAAAACAGTTCCGGAATTACTTGGTTTGGGCCGTGATCCGGGAAAATTAAATTATCAGATCCGGAAGTTAATTTCTTTGGACCGAAATCCGGAATTAGTTTGAGTGGATCCGGAAATTTGCATGCAATTTTGGGCTAAGCATAAAGGACCCGGAATTAAGCCATTGGGCCGAAACCGGAATTAGTTAATGTGATCCGGTATGGATCATTGGGCCGCAACTGAAAATTTATTTAAGTAATCCGGAATTTAATTGGTTTGTTTTGGGCTAAAATAGTGATGATCCGGTATTGGTCATGGACCATAGATCCGGTATTGGTTTTTGAATCCAGTATGTTATTTTTTTAGGATCCGGTGTTGTTTGTGGGCCGAAGTAAATGTGTTGTTTGTAGGCCGAAGTAAATGAAATTCGGAAACTGGGCTTATTAATATAGATTTCAGAAATTGATTTTGAGTCCGAGATTTAGGATCCAGTATTTATCCGGTCGAGACTTTTCAGTTAGTAAAATTTAGTAGAATCCAGGGTGTCTTACCTGGTATGTGTGTTGGGTTTAAATTGTAGGTGCGAGTAGAGACGATCGGTGCGAGTAAGAATTTCTAATCAGGACTCCAGGTGAGTCTTTCTAAACCTAATTTTTTTTACATGTGTGGTTGATGGTTATTATCTAACTGTTTGTTTTCCAACTGTTTTTTTTATTACAAAGCGAAGAGTAAGTGTGTGGCATGATTATTATCTAACTGTGTGCTTTTCAACTGCTTTTTATGTCAAAGAAAAAAGTAAGTGTGTGGCAAAATGTGTGACTTAAATGTGTGTGAACATGCTCTGGCTTTGGTGTGAAATGGGGGTGTGTCCCATAATAGTATATATGAATTTGTTTCATATATGGGCGGTGTGTGCCCTATTGCGCTGTCACTGTGTGTGTGACTATAGCATGTGTGCTCTATTACGCTGTCACGGTGTGTGTGACTATAGCGTATGTCAGTAGCATGTGTCATTGTGTGCATATCATTTTAAGCGTGCTTGTTATGACTGTATAAACTCTTTCATAACTATTTTATAAATTGTGATGTTTTATGGTGTGACCTGGTGTTGAGGGAACTCACTAGACCTCATGGTCTAACCCTCGCTTTTCAAAACTAAAACCTTTTTCAGGTAAGCAGGTAGTCGAAAGCTTGCTTAGAAGTTTGGCAAGCCGTAAGGCGGAGGTTGCGAATAGAAGGATTAGAAGACTTCCCTTTCGTTTTATAGTTATGTTCTCTTCTTGAGTAGCACACAAACAGCAGCCACCAAAAACCCTAATCGTTTCTTTCTTCCTTCCTTGCTGCCACCGTGAGCCCACCACCGAACCACCCTAATCTCATTCCCGACCCCTCCTTCCTTCTTGCGATCAACACCGGACCACTCCAGCACCGTCGTGCCGCCGCTGTTCCTTGCCGGCGGGAGTGAAGTGCAGCGAGAGAGAGAAAGAAAGAGTCGGCGATCGGGATTTCGTCGGGGCTGCTCAAGTGTTGTCAGCGTAAGGTAAGCCTCTTTCTCTTCTTGTTTTCTTTCTTGCGCCGTGAAACCACCACCAACGCCGCCGCATGCGGCCATGGCTGTTGCCGGCTGTCGCCGCCGTGCACCACCATCCGGTGGCTGTGATGGCGGGTCTGCGACTGTAGGAGGTGTATGGGTGTGTGTGTGTGGCGAGAAGAGTTTGGTGGATATCCGTTTCTTTGTCTCGTCGGATTTTAGCAAAACCACCACCACCGCGGGCGGCGGCTGCCGCCTCCATGCCGCCGTTGACCGCCACTGCTTGGGGTGGCAGTGGGTGGTGTTGTGCGTTTAGTAGCCTAAAACACTAAGCCAAGTATGAATTGCAGGTCTGATTGTATTAATTCATGGCTTAATGGAAGTTTAAGCTAATGTTATCATTTTATGTGAAATTTACCAAATCTGTCCCTGTCTTGTAAAATCCGTAGTTTATTCTAGGAAGCTCGGATTGAGGTGAAACTAGTGCACAAATCTCCCAAATTGTGTCTACTGAGTTTCTTGTGTTTTACAGAAAAAACAATTCGGCTTCTAGCAAGGGTGAAATTAGCAATTTGTACAGACTGGTCCGAAACTCACAGTTTGGATAGTCGGTCTTAGAAAATTCATACAAAATAGTAGGGACCTCGTATGAACGCGTGTGATATGTCCCTGGAAACCTAAGACATAGTAATTTACAATTATGGAATAATATTTCTGGTTTGACGGGTTTAAGGGGGGCTAAACAGGTCACGAACAGACCTGCAGTTTTAGACCAAAAGATGGAAAATGCACGTTTAGACTTGTAGTTATATTTTTGGGTTGGGAGGTCACTTTAACACTTGGTAACACTTCTTTAGGTGAAAAGAAGTGAGTTGGAGTTGACGAGCTCTTATTGCGGTTCGTGGAAGTTCTACATTGCTTTTGAGGTGAGTCCACTCACTGCGTAGGATAGAGATTGTATGCGCATTGCTGTAGTTTGTATGTGATATCTGTGTTGTTTGTGTGTAGCACTAGGCCGAGTAGTGTCTAGTATAAAGTCTTGGGTGTTGTATAAATCTCGGGGAGACCGAGGAGTACATACACGGGTGTGGTATGAACTCGGGGAGACCGAGGGGTGCGTACACGAGCGTTGTATGAATTCGGGGAGACCGAATGGTACATGCATTGGTGTTCTTGCATGAGTGTGCTTGTATTATTAAATTGTTTGTGTTGGTTGTTATATCTACCTGCTGATAGGGGTGGTGTCGATATGATTGATATTGTACGCATGTGTTTGAATTCACTAAGCTTCGTGCTTACTCTTTCCCTACCAATTACTGTTTCAGGTACGAGTGGCAGCAAGGCGTGACGGTACACACTGGCGCGTTGAGAAGATCTTTGTTATTATTTTTTTGAGACTTAAGTTTAGAATTATTACATTTTCCGCTGTGTTATTTTGGGTTGGTTGTTTAACTTAACGGTTTTTGATGAAATGTTTATTTGGCTCTAAACACTTATGGTTTTATTTAATAAAATAGTATTTTTAAAAGTTCAAATTTATTGTAATTTTTGGGACGTTACAAGTTGGTATCAGAGCACAGCTTGAGCGAATCGAACACATTTCGATGTGTTTGAACTCAAGTTTGCGGCTCGGGATTTTCTTTTCTTTTTTTTAAGTTTTTGAGAAATAAAAGAAAGGAAAAGTACGTTTTGGAAACGGTGACCGGAGGCGCAGTGTGTATAGTCAGCCGATGCCAAGGGAAAAGGTAAAGTACTTAGTGTAATTTATTGCTTTCTAGAACATAGGAGTATGTATGCTAGATTGTCTGGTGCCTATTACACTGTACTGCATGTTTGTTACTTGCTAGTAGGAATTTATGCTAGTCTTGATAGGTTGTTAAGTGAACGCCTTATAAGTTGTATGCAGTATGAACCAAATAGCCTTAGAATGTTGGATTTAGTTCTATTGCGCAGCTCTTGTTTGAGTCTAACCGTTGTAGGATAGAATCTTTTAATAGAATGTCTATCTGATTTTACACTGTATGCAACTGTGCATTCACGAGGCGACCCGTCATGACTAGTGGGGATTTCGTCATAGCAAGGGTAGTGGAATGGGGTGAAATTCCTAGGGAGCTAGGAAGAGTGTTTACATATGCTGGTACCGGAATATGGGTTAAACTGTCGGCAAGGAACTACTTGGGCACTTCGGGATGGGACTCGAAACGAGTAAGGATAGGTGTGGAAGGTAGTAGTAGAGCTCCTACTATCTGAAGCACAGGATCCGTGCTCGAGTCGGGGAAAGTCACAGAGAATTCGAGGAGTTGAGCGTGAGCGTAGTTAGCAGGATTTAGTGTGTGCTAATAGCTCATTGTATTAATTACCCTGAATCAGATGCTGGTACTGGGGTTACTGCCGAGCAGATTCGTGAGATGATTGCGGCTGAGGTGAGTCATGCTATTGGGGAGGCGATCCCCGGGATTATTACCGCCATTCGTAACGAGGTAGTAGTGATGATGGAAGAGCGCATCGCGGCGATTCCACCCCCTGCTGGTGGGTAGCCCCGAGCGCGAGAGTTTCAGTATCGGGATCTCTCTGCTTGTTCTCCTCATGAGTTCAAGGGAGACTCGAACCCGATCGTCAATATGCACTGGATCTCGGACATGGAGTGCGCATTCCTTACTAGTGGTTGTCCGGAGAACCTGAAGGTTCATTTCGCGGTGAACCTATTACGAGATGGAGCGAAAGACTGGTGCGCTACTGCTTTGACGCTTAATGAGCGCACTACATTGACCTGGGAGGAGTTCATGGCACGGTTTTGTGCAGAGTATGTGCCTCCAGTGGAGATGGAGAGGATTGCTAAGGAGTACTTGGAGCTAACTCAGACTACGGAGACTGTGAAGGAGATGAACCGGAAGGTCACGCAGATGGCACTATTCTGTCCCCAGTATGCTGCTTCTGAGGACATGAAGATGACTCGGTACAAGGATATGTTACGTACCGAGATCAGGGAGTTTGTGAGTATTGCGCAGTATACTTCACTTGCTGCGATGATGGAGGTTGTTCGGAGACGGGAACTTGAGCTGGAGATGCAGGCCAAGAAGAGGAAGGCGGTGCAGACCGTGACACCAATTTCGGCTGTTCTAAAGAAGACAAAGTTCTCAGACTCGCGCTCGAGTCAAAGGAGCGGTGGGTTCAAGCCCAGAGATAATGGCGGGAAGAGAGATGACAAGTGTTTCAAGTACGGGCAGGTAGGACACTTTGGCCGTGATTGTAGAGTACCTCTGATGGTCTGCTTTAACTGCAGACAGACAGGCCATGTAAAGGCCAACTGCCCGAATCCGAGGGTTACTGATGGGGGTGGGGCACAGTGAGTTCCTGCGGCTGCCCCCTTGCGTATTACGGATGGTAGTGCGGGTCAGTCTAGACCCGAGGCGGCCTGAGGTAGAGTTAATCAGCTAAAAGTGGAGGAGGCGCATGCTACCCCTAAAGTGGTGACAGGTATATTTCATCACTTGTTTCTTTCGATTATTGATTATTGTATGTAATTGTATTTTGCTTAAACTGTATGATCAGGTACGTTCTTAGTTAACTCGGTGCCTGCTGTGGTGATGTTTGATAGCGGGGCTACTCATTAGTTCGTGTCTCACACTTTTAGTGAGTGTTTGGGCCGAGTTGTAGGACGATTAGGTTGTCCACTTGTGGTTGAGGTTGCTGATGACAGGACCTTGACGGTTACTGACGTGTATCGGGGATGCACTTTGGAAATCTCTGGTGTGAGATTTCCTATTGATTTGATTCCAATTGCCATGCGTGAGTTGTGCGTGATTGTGGGCATGGACTGGATGGATGCTTTCGATGCTGAGATTGTTTGCCGTCGCAAACAAGTACGAGTTCGAACCCCAAGCGGGGGAGAACTGCTAGTTCAGGGCGACTAGCCCAGGCGGACCTCAGCAATATGTTCGGCTGTGAGGGCTCGGAGGTACTTGCAGCACAGTGGCCAGAGGTATTTAGCGTATGTGATAGACACGCACGTCGTCGAAGAGAATAAGATTGTGGAGGATGTGCCAGTTGTTCGGGAGTTTGCTGACGTATTCCCCGACGATTTACCGGGGATACCTCCCGAACGACAAGTAGAGTTCTGCATTGACTTGATTCCGGGAGCTGCACCGGTGGCCAAGGCACCTTATCGCCTGGATCCACCGGAAATGAAGGAGTTGTACACTCAATTGCAGGAACTTCTCGAGAAGGAGTTCATCAAGCCGAGTTGTTCACCGTGGGGAGCTCCGATTCTGTTTGTGAAAAAGGACGAGTCCCAACGGATGTGTATAGATTACCGCGAGTTGAATAAGCTTACGGTGAAGAATCGTTATCCTCTGCCAAGGATCGATGGCTTGTTCGACCAGCTTCGGGGAGCCTCGTGGTTCTCTAAAATTGATTTGAGATCGGGGTATCATCAGATGCGGGTGAGGAGTGAGGATACGGAGAAGACGGCATTTCATACACGTTATGGCCATTATGAGTTTGTGGTGATGCCTTTCGGGCTCACCAATGCATCAACAGCGTTCATGGACCTCATGAACAGGGTGTGTAGCCCGATGTTGGATCCGTCGGTGATTGTGTTCATCGACGATATCCTCGTGTATTCGAAGTCGAAGGAAGAGCACGAGACGCATTTGCGGGAAGTTTTGGAGGTTCTGAGAAGGGAGAAGCTTTATGCTAAGTTCTCCAAGTGCGAGTTCTGGTTACGAGAGGTGCAATTCCTAGGACATGTCGTGAACCAGAAGGGCATTATGGTCGATCCGGCCAAGATTTCAGCAGTAATGCGGTGGGAGGTACCGAAGACTGCCACTGAGGTACGGAGTTTTCTTGGGTTAGCAGGGTACTACCGGAGATTCATTCAGGATTTCTCCAAGATTGCACTACCTATGACCCGATTGACGAAGAAATCTGCGGCTTTTAGTTGGGGTGAGGAGCAGCAAAGGGCTTTTGAGGAGCTGTGCAGACGTTTATGCGAGGCTCCGGTGTTGACTTTGTCCGAGGGTATGGAGGATCTGGTAGTGTATTGTGACGCTTCTCACCAGGGTTTGGGCGCCGTGCTCATGCAGCGCGGTAAGGTCATAGCTTACGCTTCGAGGCAGTTGAAGCCTCATGAGGCGAACTACCCGACTCACGACCTAGAGTTGGGAGCAGTGGTGTTTGCCCTCAAGATTTGGAGGCATTACTTGTATGGCGTCAAGTGTACGATATACACTGACCATAAAAGCCTCAAATACTTGATGGACCAGCAAAACCTCAATATGCGTCAGAGGAGGTGGCTTGACGTAGTCAAGGATTATGATTGTGAGATACTTTACCACCCGGGTAGAGCAAATGTGGTTGCGGACAATTAGTCGACATCCGGTCGGTGAGCCAATTCGGGGTTTGTGTCAACGGTTAACAGTGGTTGCACCCCTCCATGAGTCGATAGGTAGCGCTCAGGAAGTGGCAGTTCTGGACGAAAATGCCAACGCGAGAGAGTTTTGGGTGAAATTCCGAATTTTGCCCGTGATAGTCGAGGATTATTGACCCGGTATGGTCGAGTATGGGTTCCCTTCACCGGCGGGAACAGGCAGATATTGTTGGACGAGGCGCACAAGTCCAAGTTTTCGATTCATCCTGGAGCCACAAAGATGTACCGCGACCTGCGGGAGAATTATTGGTGGCTGGGCATGAAGCGGGATGTCGCCAAGTGTGTAGAGGTATGCTTGACTTGTCGGAAAGTCAAGGTTGAGTATCAGCGGCCACATGGGAAGTTGCAGCCTTTAGAGATTCTGGTATGGAAATTGGAGCAGATCACGATGGATCTCATTACGAAACTCCCAAAGACTCCACGTGGGAATGATGCTATTTGGGTGATTGTCGATCGTCTGACCAAGAGTGCTCACATTTTTGCCATCAGGGAGAGCTCCTCGGTGGAGAAGCTCGCGGAGATTTTTGTGCGAGAAATTGTAGCCAGGCACGGGGTGCCAGTTTCGATTATCTCTGACAGGGACACCCGTTTTACCTCCCGGTTTTGGGAGAAGTTTCAGGTGGAGATGGGTACGCGGTTACATTTTAGCACGACTTTTCATCCACAGACCGACGGGCAGAGTGAGCGGACTATTCAGACACTCGAGGATATGCTTCGGGCATGTGCCATTGATTTTGGAGGCAGTTGGGATCAGTACCTTCCGTTGGCGGAGTTTTCCTACAACAACAACTTTCATTCTAGTATTGGCATGCCGCTGTACGAGATGTTGTATGGTAGGAAGTGCAGGAAGCCCATTTGCTGGGGCGAGGTTGGTCAACGGGTATTGGGGAGCACCGATATTGTGCTGAAGACGACGGAGATGATACAGATGGTGCGGGACCGTCTGGTTACTGCACAGAGTCGGCAGAAGAGTTACGCCGACAAGAGACGATCAGATTTGGAATTTCAAGTGGGGGATTATGTTTTGCTGAAGGTTTCGCCCTGGAAAGGGGTGATTCGGTTTCGTAAACGGGGGAAGTTAGGACCCCGTTACATTGGACCTTACAAGTTCATTGCTCGAGTGGGAAGGGTAGCTTATCGCTTGGAATTACCGGACGAGCTGAGTTTGATCCACAACACCTTCCACGTGTCTCAGCTGCGGAAGTGTGTGGCGGATGAGTCCGCGGTGGTTCCTCTCGAGGATATTCAGATCGACGAGCGGCTTAATTACGTAGAAAAGCCGATCGCCGTTATTGACAGGAGGACGGGGACCTCGCGTAACAAGGTAATTGGCTTAGTGAAAGTCCAGTGGCAACACCGAAAGGGTTCTGAGTGGACTTGGGAACCCGAAGCTGAGATACGGGAGAACTATCCGGAGATGTTTGAGGACGTGGACTTCGAGGACGAAGTATAAATCAAGCGGGGGAGAGTTGTAAAGCCCGTGACCCAGTATGATTTTATTTATTTAATTATTTTAGGTTTTCTTTAAATGAATGTTTATTAGCGGGATTGACGGGAAAGACCAAAAGTGAATTAGTTTTGTGTTAGTTGGTTCATTTGTTAAATTTTAACTTTTATGGGTGGAAATGGAAGTACTATAAAAACCTAGGGACTAAAAGTGTTTTTTTGGCAAGTGGTTTGCATGGGGTCGGCCCATAAAGGAACTGACCCATCCCCTTCTCGTTTCTTCTTGAGTAGCACACAAACAACATCCACCAAAAACCCTAATCGTTTCTTTCTTCCTTCCTTGTTGCCACCGTGAGACCACCACCGAACCACCCTAATCTCATTCCCGGCCCCTCCTTCCTTCTTGCGATCAACACCGGACCACTCCAGCACCGACGTGCCGCCGCTGTGCCTTGCCGGCGAGAGTGAAGTGCAGCGAGAGAGAGAAAGAAAGAGTCGGCGATCGGGATTTCGTCGGGGCTGCTGAAGTGTTGTCGGCGTAAGGTAAGCCTCTTTCTCTTCTTGTTTTCTTTCTTGCGCCGTGAAACTACCACCAACGCCGCCGCATGCGGCAATGGCTGCTGCCTGCTGTCGCCGCCGTGCACCACCAGCCGGTGGCTGTGATGGCGGGTCTGCGACTGTAGGAGGTGTATGGGTGTGTGTGTGGCGAGAAGAGTTTGGGGGATATCCGTTTCTTTGTCTCGCCGGATTTTAGCAAAACCACCACCACCGCCGGCGGCAGCTTTCGCCTCCACGCCGCCGCTGACCGCCACTGCTTGGGGTGGCAGTGGGTGGTGTTGTGCATTTAGTAGCCTAAAACACTAAGCCAAGTATGAATTCTAGGTCTGATTGTATTAAGTCATGGCTTAATGGAAGTTTAAGCTAATGTTATCATTTTATGTGAAATTTACCAAATCTGTCCCTGTCTTGTAAAATCCGTAGTTTATTCTAGAAGCTCGGATTGAGGTGAAACCAGTGCACAAATCTCCCAAATTGTGTCTACTGAGTTTCTTGTGTTTTACAGAAAAATCAATTCGGCTTCTAGCTAGGGTCAAATTAGCAATTTGTACAGACTGGTCCGAAACTCACAGTTTGGATAGTCGGTCTTAGAAAATTCATACAAAATAGTAGGGACCTCGTATGAACGCGTGTGATATGTCCCTGGAAACCTAAGACATAGAAATATATAATTATGGAATAATATTTCTTGTTTGATGGGTTTAAGGGGGGCTAAACAGGTCACGAACAGACCTGCAGTTTTAGACCAAAAGCTGGAAAATGCACGTTTAGACTTGTAGTTATATTTTCGGGTTGAGAGGTCACTTTAACACTTGGTAACACTTCTTTAGGTGAAAAGAAGTGAGTTGGAGTTGACGAGCTCTTATTGTGGTTCGTGGAAGTTCTACATTGCTTTTGAGGTGAGTCCACTCACTGCGTAGGATAGAGATTGTATGCGCATTGCTGTAGTTTGTATGTGATATCTGTGTTGTTTGTGTGTAGCACTAGGCCGAGTAGTGTCTAGTATAAAGTATTGGGTGTCGTATAAATCTCGGGGAGACCGAGGACTCGGGGAGACCGAGGAGTACTTACACGGGTGTGGTATGAACTCGGGGAGACCGAGGGGTGCGTAGACGAGCGTTGTATGAATTCGGGGAGACCGAATGGTACATTCATTGGTGTTCTTGCATGAGTGTGCTTGTATTATTAAATTGCTTGTGTTGGTTGTTATATCTACCTGCTGATAGGGGTGGTGTCGATATGATTGATATTGTACGCATGTGTTTGAATTCACTAAGCTTCGTGCTTACTCTTTCCCTACCAATTACTGTTTCAGGTACGAGTGGCAGCAAGGCGTGACGGTACACACTGGCGTGTTGAGAAGATCTTTGTTATTATTTTTTTGAGACTTAAGTTTAGAATTATTACATTTTCCGCTCTGTTATTTTGGGTTGGTTGTTTAACTTAACGGTTTTTTATGAAACGTTTATTTGGCTCTAAACACTTATGGTTTTATTTAATAAAATAGTATTTTTAAAAGTTCAAATTTATTCAAATTTTTGGGACGTTACAATCATTTGGTCTGAGATCACAATTGGTATCAGAGCACAGTACATCATTTTGATCAGATTAGTTTTTAGAAGTTTTTGCAAAAGCTTGAGTGTTCTTCATTTTTTCATCCATTTGATCGATTTTAGCCATTTGAGTGCTTCAAATGGATTAGAATTGGTCTAGGAGTGTTTGTTAGCAATCCCTGAGTGTTTTTATTCCGCAATTTCACCAGGATTAGACTCAGATTGTGCAAATTCTCTATTTTCGGACTTTTGGTTAAAACTCACTGTTTGGGATTTAAATTCACTGTTCTGTTGGTTTTTGGACGAAATTTGTAGTATTAAAGTTGTCCAGAAACTCATTGCGAATCTGCGTACCAAATTTCAGCCAAATTGGATCAAATTTGAGGATTAGACTTAAGATCGATTGCATCTTCATAACTATCGCAACCTTGAGTGTTCTTGGTTGTTCTTCATTATTGCAACTTCTGAAAGTGAACAGTATTACATCGCAACCAACAGTTGCGACAAGTCTACATTATCGCAACTTTCCAAAGTGAACAGTAATATATCGCAACTGCCGTTTGCGATAATACCTTTTTATCGCAACTCATTTTCGTGTGAACAGTATTTTATCGCGACTCTCTATTGCGATAAAATCTATCCTGGAGTTCATCGCAACTTCTTTGTTGCGACAAAACTTTCTTTTGCGACAAAATTGCTTACGACAAACTCTGTACTTGCGATAATCTTGGGTTGAGACAAAGTGTTGGTTGAGATAATTTTTTTTTCTTGCGATAAGACTTGAGTTGAGATAAACTCTCAGTTGCGACAAGTATTGGGTCGAGACAAACAGTGACTTGCGACAAACAGTGTGAACAACAATTCTCTAATCAGATCAAAAGGGTACTTATCAATCATTAACAAGTAATCTAATATGACTGTAAGAGATATATTGACCATAGGATCGAAAGACAAACCACCGGTCCTATTTCCAAAGGATTTTAAAATATGGAAAGATAGATTTCATAACTATGTGGAACGACAAGAAAACGGTGCTCGCATTTATGATTCCTTAATGAATGGGGTACAACCAGATGTTTTTCAAACAAATCCAGATGGGACAATTACAAAAATTGATCCCAAAGATTACTCAGGTGATGAACTAATAAGACACAAAGCAGATAAAGCGGCTAGGTCACTGGTTATGCAAGCATTAAGTAATGACTTATACCAAAAGGTTGATGGTTTGAGTGAAACTGGGAAAGGGATGTTCGATGAGTTGATCAAGCTGTATCAGGGTTCAGAGGTGGAAACTCAAATGAGAATCTCAAACGTCATTAACAAATATGAGAACTTTAAACAGAAAGAGGGTGAGACGTTAGACAATACATATGACCGTTTCACCACCATTCTGAATGAACTCAACAGATACAAGATAAAGAAAACCATCATCGAGAATAATGTGAAATTCTTGAGCGTGCTTCAGTCTGAATGGAAAAAGTATGCTCATAGAATAAAACAACATTCTATGTTGGATTCTCTACAACTGCAGGAGATGTTTGAAACTCTAAAACATGATGAGGATGATGCTGAGATTAAGCGGGAAAAGTTGATGAAAAAGGAGAAGAAAGGTAAAAAGGAGAAGAAGACAGAAGTGCCCGAGAAGAAAGAAGAGGATGAGATTGAGAGTGAACCGATAGCATTGATGTCCAGTAAGTCAAGAAAGTATGCTAACAAAGGTAAGAGTATTGAGACATTGGATTATGGGATAGACAGTGATGATTTAGATGACGCAGAAAGCTTGAAGCAGGCAATGATACTTCTAACTAAGGCATTCCAGAAGAGATTTGTGAAAACTCCTGGATCAAACAATCAACGTTACTCATCCGGTCCTAGAAACTTTGAGCACAAGAATCGGATTGAGTCAAAGAAACAGTTTGATGATCATAAGGAAGATGGTAAGAGGTTGGAGGCCAATAAGTTTGTTGAGAGAAAGGATGAAGAGCAAAAGTGCTATAATTGTGGGAAGTCCGGCTATTTGGCCAAAGAATGCTGGAAACCGAAAGTAAGGGATTCCGACTACTACAAGTAGAAGATGTTGTTGGCAAAGTAAAAGGAGTCAGGAATTGCACTGCTGGTGGAAGAAGAGTACTGGTTGGACCAAACTGATGATGAAGGAGAAGAGGAGACGGCTGCTTTGGCAAAGATGTGCTTGATGAGCAAGGAAGGTGAGGATTCAGAGACTGATGTGGCGCCTGAGACAGACGAGGTAGATTTCTGCACTATTAATCACTTTGCTAATCAGTTTAAAGTCTTCCAACTAAAACAAGATGACTTAAATGATAAACTCAAAAATGTGCATAAGATAATAGAATCTCAAAGACAGCTAATCATTGAACACAAAAAGTTAAGTGATGCGTTGAAAAAGGAACGAGTTGAGATCGAGCAATCTTGAACTTACTTTCGGAACAGAATGGATGAAATGGCTGAAAAGGTAAGAATTTCTGAAAATACGAAGAATGAGCTTGAACAACTGCTGCAATCTTATAAAGATATTAACAACGAATTGACTGAAAAGGCAAGTAATCTGGAAGCAAAGCTATACAAACTTGGTCAATCTGAACAAACCATTTTCCTAAACACACCAAAGAATTTCAGATATTACAATTCAAAATGGGGATTGGGATACGACAATCCTCATTACTTGGAAAATGCTTTGAAAAAGGCACCATGTCTTTACAAGTTTCAATGGCTTCACCTTCCGTCCTTGGAACCTAAATACAAAATCAACTGGCTTAATCAGGAAGAACATGGGGTTGAGGAAGAGATTAAGAGAAAGACGACCGTGACAATGCAACTTCCTTTTTGTTATGATTCTGATGATAGGAAGGCACTGGTTTGGAATTGGAAACAAACCATGTCTAACGACTATTTCCAAAGCTATGCTGTTGAGAAACCAAAGGATACTGAAGCAAAACCCGTTTTTAAAGAAAAAATATATTATCCTCCTTTGGTACTAGAACAGAAGCTTGTCCATCTTGAGTTAAATATCAAGAGCAAAATTGAAGAAGTTAGAAATGACGATCAACTTGCTTTTGATATAGAAAAGGAAGTTATGCCCACGGTCATTTCAAATGGTTTAAAATATATGAAAGCTAAACATAAAGAAGTATCTGAAAAGAAAATTCCCAATGAAAAACATTCTTCAGAGTCAGACGTTTCTTCATGTAAAGCATTTATGGGAAATACTGTCTTTTGGAGCGCGATGGTTGATGACCAAGATGATTCTGAATCTTGGGATTTGGAAAATCAACTAGTTAGTGATTCTCCTGAGATATATTTTCCTACAGAAGAAGATAAAGTTTTTCGAAAACAACAAAATGAATTTCTTTATCCAAAGTCCTATGGTATCTTCCATACATCTCTATCATGTGATGGTCAGTCTGACTGTAATCTTGAGAATTTTGGGATCTCTTGTGATGGGAAGGGTAAGAAATCACAACAAAAAGATGTTCAATTTGACTTTGATGCTAAACTTCCGGATCATTCTGACTTTTTGATCAAAGAAGAGGAACCCAAGAAGAATTTATTCAAAGGGGAATCTTCTAAATCTGTTGAGAAAAAGAAAAAGAAAAAGAATAAACGCATGTCTAAATCTTACCGAGCTCAAAATTCCTACGCTTACAATTCTTATTTTGATGGCATTTCAGATCGTTATATAAATAACAACTCGCGCCTAGAGTGGAGAATAAAGGAGTCTACACAGGATGTGGCCCAGAGAAAATCATCTAATGTCGCTTTTCATTCCAAGAAAAACACTTTTGTTTCTACTGTTAGTAATCATGCTGTTTGCAACAAACAAAAACTTGTTATTCCTTACAAGATTTCTTCTATGCAACAACTGATTAAATTAGCACATGATCAAATATGTTGTTCTTCATGTGGTGTAGATGATTTTATCTGCAAGTCTGATTATTCTTCATGGTTTGGTTATAATTTCTATGGTTCTAATCGTTTTTACACAAATAGATATTATAACAACAACCCTTCAAAGAAACAAGTTAACCCAAAACCAGTTAATTCTCCTAACCCGAAAGGACCCATTTGGAAATGGGTACCTAAAACTGTTTAAATTCCATTTTCCAGCCCAGTCATGTGTGGTATTTGGATTCCGGTTGCTCAAGACACATGACTGGTAGAAAGTAGCTGCTGAGCAAC
Organism: Saussurea involucrata; assembly: GCA_033807775.1. NCBI lineage: Eukaryota > Viridiplantae > Streptophyta > Magnoliopsida > Asterales > Asteraceae > Saussurea > Saussurea involucrata. Next base: position 46,619,893 of record CM066323.1, read on the forward strand.
TTTGTGGAAAAGTATGGAAGGAGAGTTAAATTTGGGAATGATCAGTACTCTCCAATTATGGGTTATGGAGATATAGTGAAAGACAACGTCAGAATCACCAAAGTTAATTATGTCGAGGGCTTAGGACACAATTTGTTTAGCATAGGTCAATTTTGTGATAAAGATCTAGAAGTCCATTTCAAGAAGACCCGTTGTGCAGTTCTAACCGATGGAGGAGATGAGCTTCTAGTTGGTTCGAGGAAGTCCAATCTTTACCCAATTGACCTATCAAAGCTCAAGCCTAAGAACGACGTATGTCTAATGTCTAAAGCGTCTTTAGAGAAAAGTTGGTTGTGGCATAGACGACTATCTCATCTCAAATTCCGTTACATACAAAAAGTGACGTTGGGTGAATTAGTCATAGGTCTACCAGTTCTGAAATTTGAGAAAGACAATTTTTGTACCACTTGTGAGAAGGGGAAGATGAAGTGTGCTCCTCACCCACCAAAACCTGAGCCAAGCACACATAAAGTTTTGGAAATCCTTCATATGGATTTTTGTGGTCCGATGAAGACTCAAACCATAAGTGCCAAACGATACGTGTTAGTCGTCGTCGATGATTATTCGAGATATACATGGGTCAAGTTTCTACGCTCAAAAGTTGAAACACCTGACTTAATCATCTCATTAATCAAACAGCTTTAAGTGAATCTCCAACAAACAGTTCAGACCATCAGATCAGATAACAGGACAGAGTTCCAAAACAAGACTCTTGATGACTTCTTTAAGTCATTAGGAATATCTCATCAATATTCTGCGTCCAGAACACCTCAGCAGAACGGAGTCGTTGAAAGACGAAATCGTACACTCGTTGAAGCCGCCATAATGATGCTGTCTTATGCTGATCTACCTCTGTTTCTGTGGGCTGAAGCTGTATCGACGACATGCTATACACAAAACCGATCAATTATCCATCGACGGTTTGGCAAAACTCCATATGAATTGATTAACAATAGAAAACATGTAATACACTACTTTCGTGTCTTTGGATGCAGGTGTATTGTGCTGAACGATAAGGACAACTTGAACAAGTTCATCTCGAAGGGAAGTGAGGGTGTTTTAATCGGTTACTCGGTCACATAAAAAGCATACAGAGTCTATTTCAAGTCTTCCAGAATTGTGATTGAAAGTATAAATGTCAAATTCGACGAATCTGAAGAGATGGCTTCTGTGCAAAACAGTACAGAACCCGCAATATCCGAAGTACTGGCATCTGGACAAATTCATCAAACGATGACTAGGACGTCAAACAAGGTTCAAGCTTCCACTTCTAACTCTAATCCTAACGATCTTGATTTTTTGTTTGAACATTTTTATGATGATTACTTTGGTAATGATAAATCTTCTTCATCTGTAATCAACAGGAATCAAGTTGATACACCACCAGTTCAAGCTACAATGTCAGGACCTTCACCGGTGCTGACTTCTTCCAATACTGGTGCAACTACTCCTGCCACTTCTCCAAGGAACACAACCATTCCATCTACGCAAGCAAGACAACAAATATCTACGTATGGTGCTTCTTCATATGGAACAACTCCGAATGTCAATGATCAGTGTACTGAGAACGTTCCTGAAAAATCAACTGAAATAGTTCCCGAGGCAGTGCCAATTGTCACTTCTGACAACCAACCAGCCTCACGCCCGGAACCGACATTAACGATCGAGTTGAACTTTGATAAAGATCCTACCCTAGTAGACCCCAATGAAGATGCAATTTCTCTCTATCCACATTCCAAGAAGTGGACACGCAGTCACTCGATAGATCAGGTGATTGGTGAAGTATTTGAACCAGTTAAGACAAGATCTGCATCCGCAAACGAAGTTTTATATGCGCTCTTTCTAAGTCAAGTTGAGCCCTCAACAGTTCAACAAGCCTTAGAAGACCCAGATTGGTTAATTGCGATGCAAGAAGAGCTGAATCAATTTGAAGCTCTGAAGGTGTGGAGACTAGTCCCGAGACCCAAAGGTAAAACAATTATTGGTACAAAGTGGGTCCTGAAAAACAAGAAAGACGAAGATGGCATAGTTGTGCGAAACAAAGCAAGACTAGTAGCTAAAGGGTATAGGCAACAGGAGGGGATAGACTACGACGAGACGTAAGCACCGGTTGCTCGCTTAGAGGCAATTCGGATGTTCCTGTCTTTCGCCGCCTACAAGAACTTCACCGTCTATCAATGGACGTGAAGACTGCATTCTTGAATGGTGTTCCGAAGAAGGAGGTGTACGTGTCTCAACCGGAAGGCTTTGTGGACAAAGACAAACCAGATTATGTATACATACTTGACAAAGCTCTTTACGGTCTCAAACAAGCCCCTCGTGCCTGGTATGAAGTGTTATCTACCTTTCTACTAAAAACTGGATTTTAAAAAGGTAAAATCGACACAACTCTGTTCACTCTGCACGAGGAAGGTGAATTCTTTTATTACAGATTTATGTTGATAATATTATTTTTGGTTCGACTAACCCTGGACTTTGCACATGGTTTTCTGGCATTATGATGACTCAGTTCCAAATGAGTGTGATGGGAGAGATTAATTTCTTTCTCGGATTACAAGTCAAACAATTCTCTACTGGTATCTTCATCAATCAATTGAAGTACGTGTTTGACATCTTGAAGAAATTCAAAATGGAAAATTGTACGTCGATTGGTACGCCTATGGCTCTAGGATCTAAGATAGGTCCAGATCCAGACGGTATTGATGTTGATGTTAAAAATTATAGAAGAATGATTGGGTCTGTAATGTATCTAACCGCTAGTCGTCCAGATATAATGTTTTCAACTTGTCTATGTGCAAGATTTCAGGCCAAACCTAAGGAATCACACCTCGGCGCCGTCAAGCGGATCTTTCGCTACTTAAGGGGAACACCGTATCTAGGACTGTGGTATCCCAAGGGGACCGGATACGAACTCACCACATATTAAGATGTGGATCATGGAAGAAGCATGTTGGATAGAAAGAGCACCTCCGGGCATGTACAGTTTTTGAGGGACAAGCTCGTGATTTGGTCGTCTAAGAAGCAGAATTGTGTCTCAACATCAACGGCAGAGGCAGAATACGTTGTCGCGGCCAGCTGTTGTTCACAAGTCCTTTGGTTGAAGACCCAACTCATGGACTATGGGTTTAAATATGAGAAAATCCCCATTTACTGTGACAGTAAAAGCGCTATTGCAATATCTGCTAATCCTGTCCAACACACCAAAACCAAGCATATTGACATCAGGTATCATTTCATAAAAGATCACGTTGAGAAAGGAACAATTGAATTGTATTTTGTTATAACCGAGTATCAGCTTGCCTATCTCTTTACAAAAGCCTTGGATGAAAAACATTTTAATTTCCTAGTATCCAAGGTTGGCATGCTGAATATGAAACTTTAACTTCCATATATTGATCATATAATAGATGGAAATATTTGTATCTCAATCTGGATGTTGTATCTAGATTGATACACTCAAATTTTCATCATATTCTATTCTCAATATATGTTATTTAAATTTTCATATCTTAGTTGTATTTCAAATATTTATTCAACTTGTTATTTCCTTATCTTCTTTTAAATGTCTTGTCTGTGATTTGTTATGATATCGGTATCTGCACAAGGTGTGTTCATGGTTTCAGGGGAATATATTATAGATCTTATGCACAAGAATAGGGGGAGTGTGCATAACTGCCAAATCTTGTAAGTTTAAATGGCATGTGCCTGTTGCTTTGGAGATCACAAGGTAAGTATTCTGATTTGTTTTGGACACTAACTCTTAAATGATGAAAACAAATTTTCAAATCCTTGCATCATTTAAGGGGGAGTGAAAACTGTGTTTAAAACCTTGAGAGCATAATTAATTGGGAGTTGGACATCTTCCAATGTCATAAAATCTTTTTGAAAATTACTGAAAAATGTGTAAGTGTTCATTTGATCGCAACCCACTACTTGCGATAACAAAATGAACAGTGTTTCATCACAACCCTCTGTTGCGATAAAACATGAAAGAGGTTCCATCGCAACCCTTGCTTGCGATAAACTGACATGAACAGTGTTTATCGCAACTCCCTATTGCGATTAAACACTGAAGGTGTTGTCGCAACATGTTTCTTGCGATAACATCTGAGTTAATCGCAACCTCTTACTTGCGATAAACTCGACACTGTGGCGGTCAAACCCTTGGACCAATCAGATGATGCCATGTGTCAAAACTCTCAACTCTATAAATACAAGAGTTTGAAATTTTTTGTCTCATTTAAAAATATCTCAGTTTTTCTCTCAACTCTCATATTTCGAATCTGAGTTTTTCAACAAGTCTTCGAGGTCAAATCACGCTCATACATCACACACCACTTCGAGGTACATTTTCTTTGTTTTTCATTTGATTCCATCCATCGATTCATGCTTACAGTCTAATTTTAGGTTTCTTAGGTTTAAACCCAAATGGGTCTTTTCATATTCTTGCATAAATCCTGATGTTTAGTGTTAAGTTGATGCTACACTCCTATATGCCTTGCAAACACATTAGAATAGGTTTCAACTCACTTTTGTGCGAAAATAGCGTTCTGAGCCTTTAAACACTTAGGATTTTTCAGCATTCAACTTTATCGCAACTCAATATGTTCTTCGTGTTCATGTTTGTCGCAAGCCTCTATCATTCATACTTATCGCAACCTACAAGTTGCGATAACATCTTATCGCAACCTTCGTGTTGCGATAACCTTTTGTCGCAACCTATTTGTTGCGATAACTGTTCCTAGCAAGCCCTTCATTGCGATAAACTCACCTCTTGCGACAAATTGTTTGTGTTTGTTGCGATAACTTATGTACTTAGATTATTTTTCAATGAAAAAAATCCATTCTAAGCCTGTACTGATTTCACTATTCAGATGGCCCATAATGACGGACACTCATACGACGAGAACAATGTGATTCCGTCACATCGTTAATCACATCCGTCAGTGAACGCTCGAGATTTAGACGAGGAGCTTCTACCGAGACGTCTCCATCTTGCTCTCCACGACAACAACCATCACCTAGATCTTAGCGTGGCGTTCGACCACCGTATTATACTCGAGATAATCCGCGGCCATCCTCTCCGTACAACGCTCACAAAGGTAGTCACTGTGCCCTTATTTACTTGTAACAGTTCTGGTATACACTACGATTTCATCCAACTCACCGACAGGGTCCGCACATCTCTGCAAAAGTCAATCATTTCGATGTTCGACTTACACTTAAGCGACTCCGTCTAGCCTTAGACCTTCCTTATAACCCTGACTTTGAGGACATGGTATCGGACGAACAACTGTTCGCTGATATGTGTAGTTTAGGATACCAAGATCCTCGTAATGCAATGCTTACCAGCTCCTCAAAATTCCAAAGAAAACACCTACCACCAGTCTGGTACACCTATGCTCCATATTTAACCGTTGCATGACCTCCAAACACACTGGTCTTGACAAATGTAACCTTGCCATTCTCCGTACGTTTCACGCCTTTGCCTTCAACCGCCGCATAGATTATACAACCCTTCTCTGGAACGAGCTACAAGAGTTAGTCGAAGACAAAACAAGGCCGTTCAAGAACCAGAACTTCGTGCCATATCAACGTTTCTTCCAGATTATCATCCATCAAATTATGGAGGGTAATCAGGAAATCCCTAGACGCCCAAATGCCGTACAAGGCCCGACTCAATGGATGCATTTTTTGAAGATGCCCGATCACGATGACTTCGCTCACATCGTCGTAATTCCAGAACCCGTACTTGCCTATGTGGATCAGCAATCTGAGGTAGTTAGGCAGTATAGGATAACTAACGCATTAGTGGTCCAGCCAGAACCGGCGGGACCTCCCCATGGTGCAATCCCATTAGGCGGTGAGGGTATAAATGTTGAGCAGGTTCAGGAACTTGGGGTTCCTAAACGGGGAGAGGTGAGGCGTATATTAAGACAGAGAGTGGTTGGGGTGGCGAGGACTGCTGGTCAGGCATCTACAGCCGGAGCTGTAAGGATTCCAATTTTAGATGATGTGTCTATGGATTCAGAGGAAGATCCTGACTTTGACCCTGATGCTTCTTCATCCGAAGATGAAGCATCAGCCCAACCCCGACCAGTTGATGATGGTAATTGCGACTCCGATCCTGATCTTGAGCCTGATGCGAATCTTCTTCCGAGACACATTGGTCAGAGTCGACACATTGTAGAGAGTTCCGAAGCTGATTCCACCTAGAACTTCGGACTCTCCGGTGATATCGGCGACATAAGGCGGGAAGAGGGAAATGAAGTAGAAAATACTGTTGTGAGCCGAGAGAATGTGAGAAAAGAAATGGGAGAGGCTGGGATAGGATCGGCTAAAGTTTTAACTACCGATCCTTCCCAACCTATTACAAGCCGGGTAGCCACATCCACTACCAACGAGCGTTCGTCGCCGTTGCGTATTGAACAAGCCATGGTGGACCCAGCCATGCATAGCACATCCCCTCTCAGCCACTCATCGGCATCTCAATTTGCCGGTGTTTCATTTCACACAAGGGATAAAGCTCAAACGCTATCGGTGACACACTCAGTGTCTGCTGATATTGAACAAGGTAGGCTCCTTCCCCGGCCACCGCCTTTCATTCCACGCACGTTGAGTCTAGAGCCATTTGGATATACATCTTTTCCTAGGCCACACACGTCGGTATCACACCAAGTTATGGGCTTTCGTGCCCCAACCGAAACACCCCGAGTGCGGCCGCCATTTGTTGGTGCCCCACGAGGATCGGGTGGCAGTCCTGTCATAGTCAACGCCATGCCAGCTATGAACACAGGCAGTACGGTTGCTACAACCGCTACTTCAATAGGTAACCTAAGTGGTCCGGAGGTTAGTATCATGTTTCCCACTTTTCCTCATGAGCAGGTTATACGAATGTTAGGCCCGTAACCACACTATATCACTTTTCCACTACTTGCGTCTGCGTTAGGCTCTATCAACAATGCTTACAAGCAACATCGCAAGGCCATGCAACAAACGGTTGACCGACTCGCAAATGAGGTCAGTAGAGAAATAAAGGGAAAAGCTATCGCTGAATCATCATCAACTCCTCAGGATCAACCATCCAGCGCTCAATCCGAACCATAACCACCACCATCAGTTCCTTTACACCAAATCCCCACCGATCAACTCAAATCCGAGTTGTTAGCCCGATTATTAGCACAAGGAGATACAAATTCTGCTGAAGAAGTTGACCTTGTTGGATTACTCCGACAACAAACCCAACCTCAAACCCAACTGCCCACCAGCACTGACTTCCAAACCTTGAACAACACCATGAAAGAAATGACCCAATGCATGCTTTCGGGATACCAAGAATAATCCAAAATATTAGTTCTGGTAGAACAGGCGTGTGGAGTTCAAGCTCAAGCTTCCAACAAACGAAGACATGATGATCAGGAGGATCCTCATCAACATGAGGGGGGGAAGAGAGCCAGGGTTGGTGAATCAAGTGGCACAGTTACGGAAAATGTTGGCGGTTCAACAAACGAGGGGGAAACGGGAGCAGGTGGACCGGGTACTGATGTGGTCCAGGTTGTTGATGACACTGTAGTTCTAGTTGATGTCATGACTGGGGTTGAAAAGCCTCCGGTTGTTGACAATAGAACAACTGATGAAAGAATGTCGGATGCCTTGATCGTTGATTACATCTACATAGATTCTGAGGAAGAGCCTGATAAAATGACAGTACAGATCAAAGAGGAGATAGAAGACATTTTTTATATCATTGGGGCTCTTGTGATTGCTTCGGATTCCGATAATGATACTCCAGATGATATAACTCAGCCGCAAACACCGAATGATCAGGGTGTAGGTACTTCCGCTCCTCAGGCTCCAGTTGTTCAAGAGAATGCTCCGATAGTTCAAGTGAACACCGATGGCAGAATCAGAGATCCGGTACTCGAAGCTGAACTGGCACTTTATCAGGAAGTGATAGATGCTGAGCCAAGGTATGTCGCTACAGGTGAAAGAGTAAGGATCTTGATTCCTTATCAGGAGAGCATAAGGAAAGATTTGTTTGTGAAAGACGTCCAGAAGATCGACTTGGAAAAGGTATATGGCGTTGAGAATTGGCCATCACTTCAAAAGATCGAGTTCTTACATGTTATGAACAACGAAAACCGTAGTACAGATGTGGTGAGGTCAGATAAAGTCATTATGAAAGTGTTGAAGATAGAATCATGCAAGCTTCTCAACGTGTGGTACCCAAAGTTCACTATAAGAAGATCTGATGGCTCCGAACACGTCTTCTCTAAAGCAGACTTCAAGAGCCTAAAGCTTGACGACCTCATAAGTCTGTATGATATCCTGGTACGGGCTCCTGAAAAGAGGTAGAATGGTCTGCCGCATATTAGAGTGTCAAGAGGTTCATGCGGAATATCCTAAAATTTTCTTATCTTACGGATTTCCAAATGGCCTTGGAATCACACCAAGCCAGGGTAAACCTCAGAGCACCAAACCGACGAGTCTCAGATATCCAAGGTATTCCCGTATATATTGTTCTCAAGAAACCTAAACTTGGGGTTGTTTACTGTAATCAAGACTCAAATAAAATATTTATGAGAGTATGTGAAGCCAACAATTTCAGTGATGGAACCATCAAGATGATCCAAGTCAACCTTGAGAGCAAACTTCGATTGGATGCAAACGGGGAGGTAAAGCTTAAAGACAAGGAGAAGGATCTGATCAAGCAAGTCTTGGACGCTATCTTTTACAGAAGGGAGTACCGGAATGCACTGCGAAGGTTCGAGATCATTTTTGGGATTCGGAAGAAGTACGTGAACCCGGTGGATGCTTAAACTCTTTGCCTCTACATTGGTACAAAGGGGGAGATTGTTAGTGCCCTAATTATCTAGTTGTACCAAGTAGAGGGACCTAATGTGTAAATGTGAAGTTACAACCTATATAATGTATTTTTCTCTTAGATACTCATTAGGTCATCTATTAATTACACACACTAGTACACACATAGTGCACTTTCTTTCTACATTCTCATCTTTTGTGTACTTGGTGATTTGCTCTTATTGAATATATGGATGGCCATCTGATTGCATTAATGGATTGATTACTTGTTCTGGGATCACAATAAGTTATGCTTACATAGAAACATGTTGCTTTACTTACAATCACAAAGTTGTATGAATAATTTGATTTTAGAAAGAAAAAACCCTTTAGGAATTTAGTAGTAGGATGCCTAACCTTGCTATTAGTAGTTCAAATCACTAGCCCACCGAGATGTTCTTGATTCTTTTGTGCTACCCTATGATCCCAGAACAAGTAATCAATATGCTATTAATTCAAGAAGTCATCCAATATATTCAATAATAATCAACACAAGCTCACAATGATGATTGAAATACAAAATACTATGTGTGGCTAGTGTGTGTGGGATGAATGACCTAATTCCCAAAAGGGAAAGAGGCAAACTATATATACTACAGACAAGTTTGGAACAAATACATATTAGGTCCCTCTACATGGTAACATAAAATAAGCACTAACAAAATCCCCCTTTGTACCAAAGTAGAGGCAAAGAGTTTAAGCATTCATCGGGTTCACGTACTTCTTCCGAATCCCAAAAATGATATCGAACCTCCGCAGTGCATTCCGGTACTCCCTTCTGTAAAAGAGAGCGTCCAAGACTTGCTTGATCACATCCTTCTCCTTATCTTTAAGCTTCACCTCCCCATTTGCATCCAATCGAAGTTTGCTCTCAAGGTTGACTTGGATTATCTTGAAGGTTCCATCACTGAACTTGTTGGCTTCACATACTCTCATATATATTTTCTTCGAGTCTTGATTACAGTAAACAACCCCAAGTTCAGGTTTCTTGAGAATGGTATACGCGGGAATTCCTTGGATGTCTAACAGTCGCCGGTTTGGTGCTCTGATGTTGACTCTGGCTTGGTGTGCTTCCAAGGCCATTTGGAAATCCGTAAGGTAAGAAAATTTTAGGATATTCAGCATGAACCTCTTGACACTCTGATAAGCTGAAGACCATTCTATCTTCTTTCCCGGAGCCCGTGCCAGAATGTCATACAGACTAATAAGGTCGTCAAGCTTTAGGCTCTTGAAGTCTACTTCAGAGAAGACGTGTTCGGAACCATCAGATCTTCTTACATTGAACTTTGGGTACCAGACGTTGAGAAGCTTGCATGATTCTATCTTCAACACTTTCATAATGGCTTTATCTGACCTCACCACATCTGTACTCAGGTTTTCGTTGTTCATAACATGTAAGAACTCGATCTTTTGAAGTGATGGCCAATTCTCAACACCATATACCTTTTCCAAATCGATCTTCTGGACGTCTTTCACAAACAAATCTTTCCTTATGCTCTCTTGATAGGGAATCAAGATCCTTACTCTTTCACCTGTAGCCACATACCTTGGCTCAGCATCTATCACCTCCTGATAAAGTGCCAGCTCAGCTTCGAGTATTGGATCTTTGATTCTGCCATCGGCATTCACTTGAATTACTGGAGCATTCTCTTGAACTTTTGGAACCTGAGGAGCGGAAGTACCTGCACCCTGATCATTCGGTGGTTGCGGTTGCGGTTGAGTTGTATCGTATGAAGCATCATTATCGGAATCCGAAGGAATCGCTAGAGCCCCGGTGATATCAAAAATGTCTTCTATTTCCTATTTGATCTGAATTGTCATCTTATCAGGCTCTTCCTCAGAATCTATGTAGATGTAATCAACAATCATAGCATCTGCCATCCTTTCATCAGCTGTTCTATTGTCAACAACCGGAGGCTTTTCAACCCCAGTCATGACATCAGCTAGAACTGCAGTGTCATCAACCTGGACCACATCAGTACCTGATCCACCTGCTCCCGTTTCCTCCTCGTTTGCTGAAGTACCAAAATTTTTTGCAACTACACCACTAGACTCACCAACCCTGACTCTCTTCTCCCCCTCATGTTGATCAGGAGGATCCTGATCATCATGTCTTCTTTTATGTGAGGCCTGAGCTTGAATCCCACACTTCTCTTCGACAACCTTAAGCCGTTCAGTGATGGAGATGAATCCTGCCATCATGGCATTCGTCATGTCTTTCATTGAGTCGGTTAGACGCTGGAAGTCGTTGCTAGAAGGTAGTTGGGTTTGAGTTTGGGTTTGAGTTTGGGTTTGAGGTTGGGTATGTTGTCGGAGTAATCCAACAAGGTCAACTTCTTCAGCAGTGTTTGTATCTCCTTGAGCTAATAACCGGGCTAACAACTCATATTTGAGTTGATCGGTGGGGATTTGGTGTAAAGGAACTGATGGTGGTGGTTGTGGGTCGGATTGACTGCTGGATGGTGGTTCCTGAGGGGTCGACGATGATTCAGCGATAACTTTACCTTTGATTGCTCTACTTACCTCATTTGCGAGTCGATCAACCGTTTGTTGCATGGCGTTACGATGTTGCTTGTATGCATGGTCGATAGAGGCAAAAGTAGACGCCAGTAGTGGAAGAGTGATATAATGCGGATACGGGCCTAACATGCGTATAACCTGCTCATGAGGAAAAGTGGGAAACATAATACTAACCTCCGGACCACTTAGGTTACCGATTAAAGTAGCGGTTGTAGCAACCGTACAGCTTGTGTTCATAGCTAGCATGGTGTTGACTATGACAGGACTTCCTCCCAGTCCTTGTGGGGCACCAACAAATGGCGGCCGCACTCGGGGTGTTCCGGTTGGGGCACGGAAGCCCACAACTTGATGTGATACTGACGCGCGTGGCCTAGGAAAAGATGTATGTCCGAAAAGCTCTAGACTCAACGTGCTCAAAATAAAAGTCGGTGGCCGGGGCAGGAGCCTACCTTGTTCAATATCAGCAGACACCGAGTGTGTCGTCGATAGCGTTTGAGCTTTATCCCCTGTGGAAAATGAAACACCAGCAAATTGAGATGCCGATGAGTGGCTGAGAGGGGCTGTGCTATGCATGGCTGGGTCCACCATGGCTTGTTCAATACGCAACAGCGATGAACGCGTGTTGGTAGTAGATGTGGCTACCCGGCTTGTCATAGTTTGGGAAGGATCGGTAGTTAAAACTTTATCCGATCCTGTCACAGTCTCTCCCGTTTCTTTTCTCACCACCTCACGGCTCACAATCATAGTATTTTCTACTTCATCTCCCTCTTCCCGCCTTATGTCACAAATATCGGCTTCGAAACTCTCTACAATGTGTCGACTCCGACCAATGTGTCTCGGAATAAGATCCACATCGGGGTCAAGATTAGGATCGGAGTCGGAATTACCTTCATCAACTGGTCGGGGTTGGTCTGATGCTTCATCTTTAGATGAAGAAGCATCAGGGTCAAAGTCGGGATCATCCTCTGAATCCATCGACACGTCGTCGAGGATTGGAATTCTTACAGCTCTGGATGTAGATGCCTGACAAGCAGTCCTCGCCACCCCACCCACTCTCTGTCTTAACGTTCTCGTCACCTCTTCCCGTTTAGGAACCCCAAGTTTCTGAACCTACTCAACATTTATACCCTCTCCGCCTAATTGGTTTGCACATTGGGGAGGTCCCTCCGGTTCTGGGTGGAGCACTAGTGCATTTTCTATCCTATACTGCCTAACTACCTCAGACTGCTGATCGGCATAGGCAAGTACGGGTTCTGGAATTACGGCGATGTGAGCAAAGTCGTCGTGATCGGGCATCTTCAGAAAATTCATCCATTGAGTCGGGCCTTGTACAGCATTAGGGCGTCTAGGAATTTCCTGGTTGCCCTCCATTATCTGATGGATGATTATCTGGAAGAAGCGTTGATAGGGCATGAAGTTCTGGTTCTTGAACGACCTTGTTTTGTCTTCGACTAACTCTTGTAGCTCGTTCCAGAGAAGGATTGCATAATCTATGCGGCGGTTAAAGGCAAAGGCATGGAACATACGGAGAATGGCCAGGTTGCATTTATCAAGACCAGTATGTTTGGAGGTCATGCAACGGTTAAATATGGAGCATAGGGTGTACCAGACTGGTGGTAGGTGTTTTCTTTGGAATTTCGAGGAGCTGGTAAGCATGGCATTACGAGGATCTTGATAACCCAAACTCCGTATATCGGCGAACAGTTGTTTGTTCGATACCATTCCTCAAATCCAGGGCTATAAGGAAGGTCTAAGGCTAGACGGAGTCGCTTAAGTGTAAGTCGAACATCGAAATGATCGACTGTTGCAGAGAAGTGCGGACCCCGTTGGTGAGTTGGATGAAAGCGTAGTGTGTTCCAGAACTGTTGCAAGTAAATAAGGGGCACAGTGACTACCTTCGTAAGCGCTGTACGGAGAGGATGTCCGCATATGATTTCCAATATGATTCGGTGGTCGAATGCCACACTGAGATCTAAGTGATGGTTGTTGTCGTGAAGGGCAAGATGGAGACTTCTCGGTAGAAGCTCCTAGTCTAAATCTCGGGCGTTGACTGACGGATGCGACGAACGGCGTGACGGAATGACGGTATTTTTGTCAGATGAATGCCCGTCATTATGAGCCATCTGAATAGTGTCAAATTAATATAGGCTTAGAGTGAGGATTCAGTACAGGGCCTTCTTCTTTTCTTTTTTTTTTCTTTTTTTTCATTGAAAATAACCTAAGTATAGAAGTTATCGCAACTAACACAAAGGTTTGTCGCAAGTGAAGTTTTTATCGCAATGAAGGGCTTGCGAGGACAGGTTATCGCAACAAACGTGTTGCGATAAAGTGTTATCGCACCATGAGGGTTGCGATAAAAGGTTATCGCAACAAGTAGGTTGCGACAAGGATGAACTTCAGAGGGTTGCGACAAGTTTGAACACGAAGAACATAATGAGTTGCGATATTTATGAACATCGAGTAAAAAACTAAGTGTTCAGGCCCAAAATTCTAAGTTTTCGCACAAACAGTAGTTTAATCCTAATCTATGAGTGTCGCAATACACACAAAAGTAAATCCTAACCGTTATACCATCAAACAAACCCTAAACTCATCGATTTAAGCAAGAATGTGAAAAGACAAATATAAACATTGAACCTAAAACCCTAAAAACGAAAATGAAAACTAAGAGTTAACAGATGAAATGAAATGAAATTACAAGAATTCTAACCTCAATGTGAATTTGAATAGAATGTGTGCGATTGGAACTCGATAATCTTGAAAAAATCTCATAGTCGATGTATGATACTTGAGAGAAAGATGAGATATTTTTGAAATGAGACAAAATTTCAAACTCTTGTATTTATAGAGCCTTGAGACAAAATGACACGTGGCATCTGTTGATTGGTCCAAGGTTTGACCGCCACACTGTCGAGTTATCGCAAGTACAAGGTTGCGATAACCCTTGGTTTTATCGCAAGAGTCAATTTGCGACAACGACCCAGTGTTTAATCGCAACAGGCGGTTGCGATAAACATTGTTCACACCACTTTATCACAAGCAAGGGTTGCGATGAAAGGGTGTTATCGCAAGTAAGGAGTTGCGATAAGGTGTTTTTCGTGTTTAATCGCAACAGAAGGTTGCGATGAAACATTGTTCATTTTGTAATCGCAAGTAGAGGGTTGCGATAAAATGAACACTTAGACATTTTTCAGTAATTTCCAAAATGATTTCATCACATTGGAAGATGTACAACTTCCAATTGATTTAAGCACACAAGGTTTTAAACACGGTTTTCACTCCCCCTTAAATTATGCATGGATTTGAAAATTTGTTTCATCATTTAAGAGTTAGTGGCTAAAACAAATTAGAATACTTACCTTGTCTTCTCCGAAGCAACAGTCACATGTTATCTAAACTTACATGATTTGGCAGTTATGCACACTCCCCCTATTCTTGTGCATAAGATATGTACTAAACTCCCCCTCAAAACCATTAACACACCTTGTGCAGATACAAATCTCATAACAAATCACATATATGACATTTAAAGGAAGAGAAAGAAATAACAAATTGAATAAACATTTGAAATACAACTAAGATATGAAAATTTAAATAACATATATTGAGAATAGAATATGATGAAAATTTGAGTGTATCAATCTAGATACATTATCCAGATTGAGATACAAATATTTCCATCTATTATATGATCAATATATGGAAGTTAAACTTTCATATTCAGCATTCCAAGGCTTTTGTAAAGAGATCGGCAAGCTGATACTCAGTTGTAACAAAATACAATTCAACTGTTCCTTTCTCAACGTGATCTTTTATGAAATGATACCCGATGTCAATATGCTTGGTTTTGGTGTGTTGGACAGGATTAGCAGATATTGCAATCGCGCTCTTACTGTCACGGTAGATGGGGATCTTCTCATATTTAAACCCATAGTCCATGAGTTGGGTCTTCATCCAAAGGACTTGTGAACAACAGCTGGCCGCGGCAACGTATTCTGCCTCCGCCGTTGATGTTGAGACACAATTCTGCTTCTTTGAAGACCAACTCACGAGCTTGTCTCCCAAAAACTGTACATGCCAGGAGGTGCTCTTTCTATCCAACATGCTTCCTCCATGATCCGCATCTGAATATGCGGTGAGTTCGTATTCGGTCCCCTTGGGATACCACAGTCCTAAATACGGTGTTCCCTTCAAGTAGCGAAAGATCCGCTTGACGGCGCCGAGGTGTGATTCCTTAGGTTTGGCCTGAAATCTTGCACATAGACAAGTTGAAAACATTATATCTGGACAACTAGCGGTTAGATACATTAGAGACCCAATCATTCCTCTATAATTTTTAACATCAACATCAATACCGTCTGGATCTGGACCTATCTTAGATCCTGGAGCCATAGGTTTACCAATCGACGTACAGTTTTCCATTTTGAATTTCTTCAAGATGTCAAATACATACTTCGATTGATTGATGAAGATACCAGTAGAGAATTTTTTAACTTATAATCCGAGAAAGATATTAATCTCTCCCATCATACTCATTTGGAACTGAGTCATCATAATGCCAGAAAACCATGGGCAAAGTCCAGGGTTAGTCGAACCAAAAATAATATCATCAACATAAATCTGTACTAAAAGAATTTCATCTTCCTCGTGCAGCGTAAACAGAGTTGTGTCGATTTTACCTTTTTGAAAGCCATCTTTTAGTAGAAAGGTAGATAAGACTTCATTCCAGTCACGAGGGGCTTGTTTGAGACCGTATAGAGCTTTGCCAAGGATGTACATATAATCTGGTTTGTCTTTATCTACAAAGCCTTCCGGTTGAGACACGTACACCTCCTCTTTCAGAACACCATTCAAGAATGCAGTCTTCACGTCCATTTGATAGACGGTTAAGTTCTTGTAGGCGGCAAAAGACAAGAACATCTGAATTGCCTCTACGCGAGCAACCGGTGCGTACGTCTCGTCGTAGTCTATCCCCTCCTGTTGCCTATACCCTTTAGCTACTAGTCTTGCTTTGTTTCGCACAACTATGCCGTCGTCGTCTTTCTTATTTTTTAGGACCCAGTTTGTACCAATAACTGTCTTACCTTTGGGTCTCAGGACTAGTCTACACACCTTCAGAGCTTCAAATTGATTCAGCTCTTCTTGCATCGCAATTAACCAATCTGGGTCTTCTAAGGCTTGTTGAACTGTTGAGGGCTCAACTTGACTTAGAAATAGCGCATATAAAACTTCGTTTGCGGATGCAGATCTTGTCTTAACTGGTTCAGATACTTCTCCAATCACCTGATCTATCAGGTGACTGCGTGTCCACTTCTTGGAATGTGGATGGAGAGAAATAGCATCTTCATTGGGGTCTACTAGGGTAGGATCTTTATCAAAGTTCAACTCGATCGTTAATGTCGGTTCTAGGCGTGAGGCGGTTTGATTGTCAGAAGAGACAATTGGCACTGCCTCGGGAATAGATTTAGTTGATTTTTCAGGAATATTCTCAGTACTCTGATCATTGACATTCGAAGTTGTTCTAGATGAAGAAGCACCACTCGTAGATATTTGTTGTCGTGCTTGTGCTGATGCCATGGTTGTGTTCTTTGGAGAAGTTGCAGGAGTAGTTGCACTAGTATTGGATGAAGTCAGAACCGGTGAAGGTCCTGACATTGTAGCCTGAACTGGTGGTGTATCAACTTGATGCCTGTTGTTTACAAATGAAGAAGATTTATCACTACCAAAGTAATCATCATAAAAATGTTCAAACAATAAATCAAGATCGTTAGGATTAGAGTTAGAAGTGGAAGCTTGATCCTTGTTTGACGTTCTAGTCATCGTTGGACGGATTTTTCTAGATGCTAGTACCCCATATATTGCGGGTTTTGTACTGTTTTGCACAGAAGGCATCTCTTCAGATTCGTCGAACTTGACATTTATGCTTTCCATCACAGTTCTGGAAGACTTGAGATAGACTCTGTACGCTTTTGATGTGAGCGAGTATCCGATAAAGACGCCCTCAATTCCCTTAGGACTGAATTTGTTCAAGTTGTCCTTATCGTTCAGCACGATACACCTGCACCCAAAGTCACGAAAGTAGTGTATTACAGGTTTTCTATTGTTAATCAATTCGTATGGAGTTTTACCAAACCGTCGATGGATAATTGAACGGTTTTGTGTATATCATGCCGTCGATACAGCTTCAGCCCACAGAAACAGAGGTAGATCAGCATAAGACAACATCGTTCTGGCGGCTTCAACTAATGTGAGGTTTCGTCTTTCAACGACATCGTTCTGCTGAGGTGTTCTAGCCGTAGAATATTGATGAGATATTCCTAATGACTTAAAGAAATCATCAAGAGTCTTGTTTTGGAACTCTGTCCCGTTATCTGATCTGACGGTCTGAACTGTTTGTTGACGATTCACTTGAAGCTGTTTGATTAATGAGATGATCAAGTCAGGTGTTTCATCTTTTGATCGTAGAAACTTGACCCATGTATATCTCGAATAATCATCGACGACGACTAACACGTATCGTTTGGCACTTATGCTCTGAGTCTTCATCGGACCACAGAGATCCATATGAAGGATTTCCAATGCTTTCTGTGTGCTAGGCTCAGGTTTTGGCGGATGAGGAGCTCGTTTTATCTTCCCCTTCTCACAAGCAGTGCAGAAATTGTCTTTCTCAAACTTCAGAACCGGTAGACCTATAACTAAATCACCCAATGTCAACTTTTGAATGTAACGAAAGTTGAGATGAGATAGCCGTCTATGCCACAGCCAACTCTTTTCCATTGATGCTTTAGACATCGGACATACGTCATTCTTAGGTTTGAGCTTTGATAGGTCAATAGTGTAAAGATTTGACTTCCTCGAACCAA
Source organism: Saussurea involucrata (assembly GCA_033807775.1). Taxonomy (NCBI): domain Eukaryota; kingdom Viridiplantae; phylum Streptophyta; class Magnoliopsida; order Asterales; family Asteraceae; genus Saussurea; species Saussurea involucrata. The sequence continues at coordinate 46,638,177 of CM066323.1, forward strand.
CTAGAATTTCATTTCCTTCTTCAGTTAGAACTGCACACCGGGTCTTCTTGAAATGGACTTCTAGATCTTTATCCCAAAATTGACCTATGCTAAATAAATTGTGTCCTAAACCTTCGACGTAATTGACTTTAGTAATTCGAACATTGTCTTTGAAGATATCTCCATAACCCATAACTGGAGAGTACTGATCATTCCCAAATTTAACTCTCCCACCATACTTTTCCACAAAGTTGCTCAGCAGCTCCTTTCTACCAGTCATGTGTTTTGAGCAACCGGAATCCAAATACCACACATGACTGGGCTGTAAAATGGAATTTAAACAGTTTTAGGTACCCATTTCCAAATGGGTCCTTTCGGGTTAAGAGAATTAACTGGTTTTGGGTTAGCTTGTTTCTTTGAACAGTTGTTGTTATAATATCTATTTGTGTAAAAACGACTAGAACCATAGAAATTATAACCAAACCATGAAGAATAATCAGACTTGCAGATAAAATCATCTACACCACATGAAGAACAACAGATTTGATCATTTGCTAATTTAATCAGTTGTTGTAAAGAAGAAATCTTGTAAGGAATAACAAGTTTTTGTTTGTTGCAAACAGCATGATTACTAACAGTAGAAACAAAAGTTTTTCCTTGGAATGAAAAGCGACATGAGATGATTTTCTCTGGGCGACATCCTGTGTGGACTCCTTTATTCTCCACTCTAGGCGCGATTTGTTACTTATATAACGATATGAAATGCCATCAAAATAAGAATTGTAAGCGTAGGAATTTTGAGCTCGGTAAGATTTAGACTTGCATTTATTCTTTTTCTTTTTCTCAACAGATTTAGAAGATTCCCCTTTGAAGAAATTCTTCTTGGGTTCCTCTTCTTTGATCAAAAAGTCAGAATGATCCGAAAGTTTAGCATCCAAATCAAATTGAACAGCTGTTTCTTTTACTTCTTTACCTTTCCCATTAAAATGAATCTCTATTTCACATTCAGACTCACTATCCACAGAAGTTGGAAAGACACCATAAGACTTAGGAAAAAGAAATTCATTATATTCTTTTCGAAAAGATTTATCTTCTTCTGTAGGAAAATATATTTCAGGAGCAGTTTTAACAGATTGACTTTCCAAATCCCAAGATTCAGAATCGTCTTGGTCATCAACCATCACGCTCCTAAAGACAGTATTTCCCATAAATGCTTTACATGAGGAAGCATCTGAATCTGAAGAATGTTTTTCATTGGGAATTTTCTTTTCAGATACTTCTTTATGTTTACCTTTCATCTCTTTTAAACCATTTCAAATGACCGTGAACATAACTTCCTTTTCTATATCAAAAGCTAGTTGATCGTCATTTCTGACTTCTTCAATATTTCTCTTGATATTTAACTCAAGATCGACAAGCTTCTGTTCTAGAACCAAAGGAGGATAATATATTTTTCCTTCAAAAACAGGTTTTGCTTCAGTATCCTTTGGTTTCTCAACAGCATAGCTTTGGAAATAGTCACTAGACAAGGTTTGTTTCCAATTCCAAACCAGTGCCTTCCTATTATCAGAATCATAACAAAAAGGAAGTTGCATTGTCACAGTCGTCTTTCTCTTAATCTCTTCCTCGACCCCATGTTCTTCCTGATTAAGCCAGTTGATTTTGTATTTAGGTTCCAAGGACGGAAGGTGAAGCCATTGAGACTTGTAAAGACATGGTGCCTTTTTTCAAAGCATTTTCCAAGTAATGAGTATTATCGTATCCCAATCCCCATTTTGAATTGTAATATCTGAAATTCTTTGGTGTGTTTAGGAAAATGGTTTGTTCAGATTGACCAAGTTTTTATATCTTTGCTTCCAGATTACTTGCCTTTTCAGTCAATTCGTTGTTAATATCTTTATAAGATTGCAGCAGTTGTTCAAGCTCATTCTTCCTATTTTCAGAAATTCTTACCTTTTCAGCCATTTCATCCATTATGTTCCGAAAGTAAGTTCGAGATTGCTCGATCTCAACTCGTTCCTTTTTCAACGCATCACTTAACTTTTTGTGTTCAGTGATTAGCTGTCTTTGAGATTCTATTATCTTATGCGCATTTTTGAGTTTTTCATTTAAGTCATCTTGTTTTAGTTGGAAGACTTTAAACTGATTAGCAAAGTGATTAATAGTGCAGAAATCTACCTCGTCTGTCTCAGGCGCCACATCAGCCTCTGAATCCTCACTTTCCTTGCTCATCAAGCACATCTTTGCCAAAGCAGCCGTCTCCTCTTCTCCTTCATCGTCAGTTTGGTCCAACCAGTACTCTTCTTCTACCAGTAGTGCAATTCCTGACTCATTTTGCTTTGCCAACAGCATCTTCTGCTTGTAGTAGTCGGAATCCCTGACCTTCGGTTTCCAGCAGTCTTTGGCGAAATGGCCGGACTTCCCACAATTATAGAACTTTTGCTCTTCATCCTTTATCTCAACAAACTTCTTGCCCTCCAACCTCTTACCATCTTCCTTATGATCATCAAACAGTTTCTTTGACTCAATCCGATTCTTGTGCTCAAAGTTTCTAGGACCGGATGAGTAACGTTGATTGTTTGATCCAGGAGTTTTCACAAATCTCTTCTGGAAGGCCTTAGTTAGAAGTATCATTGCCTGCTTCAAGGTTTTTGCCTCATCTAAATCATCACTGTCTATCCCATAATCCTTTGTCTCAATACTCTTACCTTTGTCAACATACTTTCTTGACTTACTGGACATCAATGCTATCGGTTCACTCTCAATCTCATCCTCTCCTTTCTTCTCGGGCACTTATGTATTCTTCTCCTTTTTACCCTTCTTCTCCTTTTTCATCAACTTTTCCCGCTTAATCTCAGCATCATCCTCATCCTGTTTTAGAGTTTCAAACATCTCCTGCAGTTGTAGAGAATCCAACTTAGAATGTTGTTTCATTCTATGAGCATACTTTTTCCATTCAGGCTGAAGCACGCTCAAGAATTTCACATTATTCTCGATGATGGTTTTCTTTATCTTGTATCTGTTAAGTTCATTCAGAATGGTGGTGAAACGGTCATATGCATTGTCTAAAGTCTCACCCTCTTTCTGTTTAAAGTTCTCATATTTGTTAATGACGTTTTAGATTCTCATTTGAGTTTCCACCTCTGAACCCTGATACAGCTTGATCAACTCATCAAACATCCATTTCCCAGTTTCACTCAAACTATCAACCTTTTCGTATAAGTCATTAGTTAATGCTTGCATAACCAGTGACCTAGCCGCTTTATCTGCTTTGTGTCTTATTAGTTCATCACATGAGTAATCTTTGGGATCAATTTTTGTAACTGACCCATCTGGATTTGTTTGAAAAACATCTGGTTGTACCCCGTTCATTAAGGAATCATAAATGCGAGCACCGTTTTCTTGTCGTTCCACATAGTCAAGAAAATATATCTTTCCATATTTTGAAATCCTTTGGAAATAGGACCGGTGGTTTGTCTTTCGATCCTATGGTCAATATATCTCTTGCAGTCATATTAAAAAACTTGTTAATGATCTTAAAGTATCCTTCTGATCTGATTAGGAAATATTTGTTTCACAAACTTTTATCTCAACACACTGTTGTCTCAACTCAAAGCTTGTCTCAACAAACAACTCGTCTCACCTCACTTCTTGTCTCAACAAACAACTTGTCGCAACCAATGTCTTGTCTCGACTCACTTGATGTCGCAACAAGGTACTTATCGCAAGCAAGTTTTATCACATAAGAAAATCTTGTCTCAACTTATGGGTTGCGATAAAAGCCAAAAAGATGATCTTATCGCAACAGAGGGTTGTGATAAGATACTGTTCAACCTTAGTGGGTTGCGATATGATGGACTTATCGCAAGAGGCTGTTGCGATACAACTGATCTTATCGCAGGTATGGGTTGTGATATAACACTGTTCTTGCAAGGGGTTTGAGATAAAGATGAATAATTCAGGTTGAGATAAAGATGAAGAATCAAGTGTTCTTGAGTCTAATCTTCAAAAATGATCGGATTGAGCTGAAATTTGGTATGCAGATTCGCGAGGGTATTCTGGACAACTTTAATGCTTCCAGTTTTGCCCAAAAACCAGCAGAAATAGGTTTTTTGATGCAAAACAGTGTGCAGAAAAAGAAAGGTCCGAAAATGGGTATTTGCACAATCTGAGCCTAAGACCTTGTATTTTTTGCGAAAGGAAATCACTCAGGTAATGTCTACTAACACTCCTTGATCAATTCTGATCCATTTGAAGAACTCAAATGATCAAAATCAATCAAAAAATGGGAAAAAATGAAGAACACTCAACTTTTGCAAAAACCTTTGAATCCTAATCTGATCTGAATGATATATAAGCTCTGATACCAATTCTGATCCCAGAACAAGTAATCAATATGCTATTAATTCAAGAAGTCATCCAATATATTCAATAATAATCAACACAAGCTCACAATGATGGTTGAAATACAAAATACTATGTGTGGCTAGTATGCGTGGGATGAATGACCTAAATCCCAAAAGGGAAAGAGGCAAACTATATATACTAGAGACAAGTTTGGAACAAATACATATTAGGTTCCTCTACTTGGTACAACATAAAATAAGCACTAACATACCCTAGTCCAAATTTTTAATGTAGCCCCTTAAACTTTAGATATTTTGTTTTTTTATCTTATAGAAAAACAAAATAGGTGATATATTGTTAGTGAATAAATTTTAGTGGTTATGGATAGAATGTTAGCGTTGATCTTACTGTTCACGGACAAGCTTGGTCGAAACTGTTGGATAATTAACAAGTGAAGAGAAGAGGATGCTTTGCACTGCATGTTTATTAAATAAGAGAAAGAGCCTATAAATAGGAAGTACATAAACGCAACAGAAAGAAATATCAAGTAACAAACTCTCAACTAGCCTACCTAGAAAACAGGAAAAATTATCTGGAAGAGAATCTTCCTCTTATTTGAAAACAGACTCCTACAAAGTCGGATGACACATTCAACACTCCCCCTTCATTCGAATTTGGACAGTCCAAGTTTTTCACAAAAATCTTCATGTTTCTTTCTTATCAAGCTCTTGGTGAACACATCTGCAAGTTGTTGATCAGTCCTGCATTCTTCCAAATGTATTTCTCCTTTGCTCAATAACTCACGAATAAAATGATGCTTGATTTCTATATGTTTAGTTCTGCTGTGAAAAACTGGATTTTTAGCCAACAACAGCGCAGATTTACTATCACAGTAAAGAGTAGTTGCTTCCTTTTGTTCTTGACCCAAGTCTCCTAAGATTCGTCTTAACCAGATTGCTTGACATGCAGCAGCCGTCACAGCCACGTATTCTGCCTCTGTAGATGACAGAGCAACAGTAGCTTGCTTCTTTGAGCTCCACGAAATGATACTTGATCCTAAGAAAAAACAGCTTCCAGATGTACTTCTCCCATCAATCGCGCCTCCCCAGTCGCTATCAGTGCTTCCTTTTAACCAGAATGATGCGGATCTTTTATACCAAATTCCCAACTCACTTGTACCAGCCAAGTATTTTAGCACTCTCTTGGCAGCACCAAAGTGATGTTTGGTTGGTTGATGCATGAATCGAGAGAGAACACCAACTGTGAAGCTGATGTCAGGTCTTGAATGAGTCATATAGATGAGACGCCCAATCAGACTTCGATATTGCCCACCATCTGCACTCTTTGTTCCATCTTCAGCTCGTAGTTTCTCGTTTACGTTCATTGGAGTACCTTCCTTGTTGCACTTTAACATGTACAACTTCAAGGTATCTTCTATATACTTCTTTTGGGACAAAAATATCCCTTTACCGGTTTGTATCACTTCTAGTCCCAAGAAGTAATGCAACTCTCCCAGATCAGTCATTTCAAACCTTGACTTCATGGAGCTCTTGAACTCCAGTATAAGTTGATTTGATGAGCTGGTAAAAATCATGTCATCAACATAAAGACTTATTATTAACAAATCATGCGTACCTTGTTTCTTGACATACAAAGTCGGCTCATTCATGCTCCTTTCGAACCCCTCCTTTCGAAAAAACTCGTCAATTTTACTATACCAAGCTCTCGGGGCTTGTTTGAGTCCGTATAGAGATTTCTTTAGCCGAAGAACTTTGTTCGATTTTCTTGGATCTTCAAAACCCGGAGGTTGATCTACATACACTTCATCATGTAGATCCCCATTCAAAAAGGCCGATTTCACATCGAATTGGTGTACTTTCCACTGATTTTGTGCAGGCAAGGCTAATATAACACGAACGGTGTCAAAACGTGCTACTGGAGAGAATGTTTCTTCGTAGTCCACACCTTGTTTTTGGGCTTATCCTCTCACTACCAACCTTGCTTTATGTTTATGAATGCTTCCGTCGGGCAAGAACTTGGTTTTAAAAATCCATTTCAAACCAATGATATTCTTTCCCTCGGGAAGATCCACAAACTCCCATGTTTGGTTACGTTCGATGGACTCCAATTCGTCTTCCATTGCTTTCACCCATTCTTGCCTTTCCATCGCTTCTTCTACCGTGACTGGATCACCGGCAAACAGACTCATTTCTGATTCTTCCACTCCCTCGATGTCAAATCGTCGCCGAGGAATGCTGCCACGCTCACTTCTACGCAGCTGAATTGTATCCTTTGTGGTTGATTTATCGAGAGACGATTCTTCAGCTTGAGAACTTGGATGAGACTCCTCGTGGGTTGGACTAGAACTTGAGGGTCGAGTTGGTGTTGTTGGTGTTGGAGCTGAGTTATCCTCTTCTTCAATATCGAACTCTTCATTTTCTACAGCTATAACTTTCTGATTATCGTCATCTTCTTTCCACTTCCAGACTGCCTGTTCATCGAACACTACGTTTTTGCTAATAATTAAGCACTCCTTAATTGGATCAAAAATACGATATGCTTTAGAGTTAGAGCTATACCCCACAAATATAGATTTTTGTGACTTTTCTTCCATCTTATGTCTGTAACCTGTGCTTAAAGCATAACACACACTTCCAAATACACGAAGATGACTTACCGATGGTTTGTTACCATACCATGCCTCATATGGTGTTTGATTCCAAAAAGCCTTCGTAGGGGACAAGTTGATAAGGTAGACGGCTGTTGCTACTCCTTCTCCCCAGAATTTATCTGGAAGACATTTTGACTTTATCATTGAACGAGCCATCTCCACCACGGTTCGATTCTTTCTTTCAGCTACCCCGTTCTGCTCGGGAGTATAGGGAGCAGTAACTTCTCTTTTTATGCCTTGCTCTTCACAGAAAGTCTTGAATTCACCGGATGTGAATTCACCACCTTGATCAGTTCTCAGCACCTTCAAAACCTTTCCACTTTGTTTTTCTGTTAAAGCTTTGAATTTTTTGAAATTTTCGAAAGTTTCCGATTTTAGTCTCAGAAAATATACCCAACTCATTCGGCTAAAATCGTCCGTAAATAACAGAAAATACCTGCTGCCCGATAGAGACTCGTTCTTCATCGGACCACACAGATCTGCATGAACCAGTTCCAAAACATCATTTGCTCGTCTCGACTTTCCGACCGGAAATGCCTTCTTTGCTTGTTTTCCGAGGACACATCCTTCACAAACCCTTTTCTGATCTGTAATGGAAGGAAGGCCGCTGACCATTTCTTTGCATTTTAATAGCTGCAGACCCTGGTTGTTCAAATGACCATACCGCAAATGCCATATGTCATTATCATCTAATTTTTCATTAACCAAGGCGACCTCTTCATCGTGATAAAATTCAAGGAGAAACATTCTATTAGCAGACATGTTAGAATGTGCAAGTAACTTTCCAGATTTCTTGTTTTTTATCACGCATCGTAAGTCATCAAACACTACCTTATACCCGGATTCAAGTAGTTGGCCAACACTCATCAGATTGTGAGCGAGGCGTGGAGCATAGTCCATACATTCGATAAGTTTAGACTTATTACCTGCCTTGATCATGACCGTGCCACGCCACTCGATTTTCAATTGCTTATCATCACCCAAACGTACCTGCGATTTGATTGCTTCATCCAAGTCTTCAAACTTAGCCTTGTCTCCTGTCATGTGGCGAGAACATCCGATGTCGATGTACCAGATATCATCAATATGCGTATCTTGACCTGCATAAGCCATGAACAAGTAATCATCTTGTTCTTCTTCTTCTTCTGCATAGTTGGCTTCGACGGGTTTTGACCAACAGAACCTCTCACTATGTCCATATTTCTTGCAGTGAGAACACTGGACCAAAGTGTTACGACCTCTCCCCCTTCCTCGAAAACCGCCACGTCCACGTCCTCTTCCTCTATAGTTAGAGAACTCTCCTTCACCTTTTATCTGGAACGCTTTTTCCTCTTGTTTTTCTGCTGACCTGTTGATTCTGACTTCGTGTGCCTGCAGCGAGCCCATCAGTTCATCAAACGAGAACGCGGCGAGATCTTTTGATTCCTCAATTGCGGCTACTACATGATCGAACTTAGGTTGCAGACTTCTCAGAACTTTTGCAACTATAGTTTCATCGGTAACGTTTTCTCCATATGACCTCATTTGACTCACTAGCGAAGAGATGCGAGCCAAGTATTCTTGAACCGTTTCATTTCCTTTCATGCAGGAGGTTTCAAATTCACGACGAAAGGATTGTAACTTGACCGTAATCACCTTTGAGGAACCTTGAAACTCTGTTTTCAAGATCGACCAAGCTTGCTTAGCCGTTGTTGCTGCTGCAATCCGAGAGAAGATGGACTCATCCACTGCTTGTTGGATAAAAAATAAGGCTTTTGCATCCCTTTTTATATTCTCCTTCTGTTTTGCCTCATCATCACTTGATGTGACACCTCCATTCTCCACTAATTCCCAAAGCTCTTCAGATTTGAACAAAGTCTTCATCTTGATGCTCCAATATTCATAAGCGTCACCTTTGAAAATTGGAATCTGTGGTGATGAAACATTGATCGTTGCTGAACTTGTTGCCATATTTGAGAGAGAATCAGAAAAAGGAACCTGGCTCTGATACCAGTTTGTTGGATAATTAACAAGTGAAGAGAAGAGGATGCTTTGCACTGCATGTTTATTAAATAAGAGAAAGAGCCTATAAATAGGCAGTACATAAACGCAACAGAAAGAAATATCAAGTAACAAACTCTCAACTAGCCTACCTAGAAAACAGGAAAAATTATCTGGAAGAGAATCTTCCTCTTATTTGAAAACAGACTCCTACAAAGTCGGATGACACATTCAACACGAAACTTCAATTCTGTTTTTTTTCTTCAAGATTAAAGATTCGAAAAAGCCCTCTAAAGGGATTTTGAAGACATCGAATGATCAAGATGGCCAATTAAGGGTTTAAGTTTTATATTGGACTTATAATTATCTTGACATATCACATACAAATGCGGGTCCATAATACCACCGTTCCATTCATAACAATAATATCATCTCCAATTGCTAAATTTTCATTATGCAACAAGATAGACACATGCATCTACGATTGTGTGTTGTGGATGGTGGCACAATCGATAACATGATTGACTTTATCCATCAAGTTTTGAAGCTTCAACTAAATACAACCGTAATGAGTAAGATTAACAGTAACATTCTATCTTTAATTACTGGAAAATATTCACTTGTAATGTATTACCAGATTAGTATTTGTAGTAATGGTTTCTAGGAAAAATAACTTTTCTTTGATTCTACGTTGATGGATGAATATTTAGAAAACGAAGAAGATGCGAGTATGTTAAAGTCATGCGATGTTAACAAATTTTCTGATATTTGGCATCACTGGATATAAAAAGGAGAACGTGAAAAATTCACGACCAACAAAAGCCAGTCGGGAATTCTCCTCAATATTTTCGACTGTCGTTTTTTTGGTCGTGAATTCTCCACATATTCCTATTTGTATATGGCGTAAAACCCCCTTTACAGTTCACTTACAAACGAAGACAGAAGTAGGGGCAATTGGGTAAATTGGTGTGATTCTATTTTTCTGACTTGCACAACAATTGTTAGGGGTAATATAGTATTTTGACTTACAATAAGGAGCGTCTTTCCTTTATAGTGGGGGGAAAAGGCTGTTAGACATTCATTCTGAATTTTACTTGTTTGTTAGAGAGCTCTGCTCTGGGAGAGAGATTGCCTCTCGAAAGCCATTGAATCTGTAATTTCAGTTTCCTTCCTATTCAATACTATCCTTCAACCATTCAATCCTGTTCTGTTAGCTAGTGTATACCAAATTGGTATCGGAGCTGTTTCGTTCCCGGGGAGATGACGACTCGAAGTACAACTACGAGACTGGACGATCTGGAAGGTAGCATGGGTTCGATTGAGAAAACGTTGTTGCTAATTGCTCTGCAGATGGAGAAGATTATAAAGCAACAGGACGATGTTACGAGTAAATTAAATTCGCTACCCAACCAGGAAGGAGCTGAATCGTCTGGATCGATCGGTAAGAGAAAGGATGGTGATAGCTACGATCAAAACCGATTTCTCGCTGTGAAGGGAAGAAAATTGGAGATACCGTCATTTGATGGAACAGATCCCGATGGCTGGATTTTAAGGGCGGAAATGTATTTTTCACTAAACCGACTAACCACAGAAGAACAAATCGACGTCTCCTTTATAGGAGATGCTCTCAGGTGGTTTCAGTGGGAAAAAAATGCCCTCCAATTACAAGGTGGGAGGATCTGAAGCACTTAATCATGAGACAATTCAGGTCATTAGCGGCAGGTTCGCTCTGTGAGCAATACCTTGCGATTAAGCAAGAGGGAACACTTAACGAATATCGGCGCAAATTCGTAGAGTTGGCGGATCCATTGGACGGGATTCCAGAGGAGGTGTTCCTCAGTCAGTTCATAAACGGTTTGGAGAAATCGGTAAAAGCCGAGATGCATCTCCTGAATCCAGTATCTCTGAGTTCAGCGATGGAGTTAGCGTAAAAAATTGGAGTGCGAAATAATCTGATCGGCAGGGAGAAGAGCTCTATATCGTCCAAAAGATGGATTAATATGGCAACTGAAGTTAAGGGAAATTCGACAGCAACATCGGGTCTGGGTGGTGCGAATCCAAAATCGGGATCGGAGTACCGTCGATTGTCAGATAAGGAGGTACAACATTGCCGGTCTTTGGGGTTATGTTATCGGTGTGATGAAAAATATTCACCAGGGCATAAGTGTAAGAAAAAGGAAATGAATGTGATACTAGTCCAGGAGGAAGTGCTAGAAGATGAAAGTGACGAGGAAGACGAGAAAACACTGAATTCGGTGGATGTTTTGGATTTGGGTCAGAAAGTGGAAGTACACCTCAATTCGGTGGTGGGCCTGTCCAATCCAAAAACGATGAAGATGTCAGGAATGATAGCTGACCAGAAAATAGTTGTACTCATCGACAGTGGAGCGTCGCACAACTTCATCTCGAAAGAGGTAGTCGAAAAATTGGGTTTAGCAATCGTAAACACTAAGGAGTATACTATCACTATGGGCACTGGAAAAACGGTTCGAAGTGCGGGCGTTTGTAGGCAAGTCAAGGTGGAAATCCAGGGATTGAATTTGGTACAGGATTTCTTACCGATTCAGTTGGGAAATAGCGATATGATACTCGGGATCCAATGGCTGGAAACTCTGGGAACGACGTTTACGAATTGGAAGTTGCAAACTATGAAGTTTACGTGTGGGGGTCAAACAGTGACGTTGAAAGGGGATCCGTCTCTTGGACGTTCCATGGTATCACTTAAAACCATGGGGAAAGTAATGCAGGAAGAGGGCCATGGAATGCTGGTGGAATTGGGATCCTGTGAGAAGGAAGAAGACATGGGAAAGGTAGAACAGGGAGTTTTGGAACCGCTTTTAAAGGAGTTTGAAAAAGTTTTTAATATGCCGTGTGGGCTACCACCTTGTCGTGGTCATGAGCATTCTATTCGGTTAAAGGAAGGAACATCGCCTGTGAATGTTAGGCCGTATCGGTATCCACACTACCAAAAAGACGAAATCGAGAAGCTGGTAAAGGAGATGTTAGCGGCTGGAGTTATCAGACCGAGTTCAAGCCCGTTTTCGAGTCCGGTGTTGCTAGTTAAGAAGAAGGACGGGAGTTGGCGTTTCTGCATCGATTATCGTGCATTAAACAAAGCCACAGTAATAGATAAGTTCCCTATACTAGTGATTGATGAATTACTCGACGAGCTGCATGGAGCTATGATTTTCTCCAAGCTCGACTTAAAATCTGGGTACCATCAGATCAGAATGGTGGAGGAGGATGTCCAGAAAACTGCCTTTTGCACTCACCAGGGGCATTACGAGTTTCTCGTAATGCCCTTCGAGCTGTTGAATGCCCCAGCTACGTTCCAGGGGTTAATGAATAAAGTGTTTGGCGAGGTACTTCGAAAGTTCGTGTTAGTGTTCTTTGACGACATTTTAGTATACAGTCGCAATATGGAGGAGCATATGGATCATTTGAGGACTGTTCTCGAGATCATGTCGCAGCATCAATTATACGCTAACGGGAAAAAATGCGAATTTGGTAGAGATCGTTTGGGTTATCTCGGTCATGTGATTTCAAAAAAGGGAGTTGAGGTGGATGACTCGAAGATTCACGCCATTAGAGAATGGCCAAGGCCTATGACAGTTTCCGAGTTACGAGGATTCTTGGGATTATCAGGTTACTACCATAAATTCATAAAAGGATACGGGGTTGTGGCCGCTCCTTTAACGGAACTGTTAAAGAAAAACATCTTCACATGGACGGAGGAAGCGCAAGTGGCTTTCGTTGAATTAAAAAACTACTCTCTACAGCCCCTGTTCTGCGATTACCCAATTTTTCGAAAGATTTCGTAATTGAGACGGATGCTTCGGGTTTTGGGTTAGGGGTTGTACTTATGCAAGAAGAGCAACCTATAGCTTATTACAGTCAGGCCCTGGGGTTAAGAGCTAAACAGAAGTCAATCTATGAAAAGGAATTAATGGCGATAGTCTTTGCGGTGCGAAAATGGAGTCCCTACCTGTTGGGTAAGCACTTTATCGTGCGGAGTGATCAAAAGAGTCTAAGATTCTTGATAGAGCAACGGGTGGTTGAGCCGGAGTACCAACGTTGGATGAGTAAGTTGATGGGCTACAACTTCTCCATTGTGTATAAACCTAGGTGTGTGAATCGCGTCGCGGATGCTCTATCCAGGAAAAAGGAAAGCATAGAGTGTTCAACCCTGGGTGGTCCTAATTGGCGCCATTGGGATAATCTTAAAAAAGAAATTGACGAAGATCTGGTGTTAAAAAAAATAGTAGAGGAGTTGCAAAAGGATTCGTTGTCCCACAAAGGCTTTGAAGTACGAAACGAATTCTTATTATACAAAGGCAGGTTGGTATTACCACGCAAGTCAACCTTCATCCCTGTCTTATTTGAAGAATTTCTTAGTTCACCGATAGGGGGTCATTCCGGGGAAGATCGAACGTATCAAAGAATGGCTTCAGAGCTGTTTTGGGTGGGAATGCGAAAAGATATTGCAGAGATGGTAAAACAATGTGAGATATGTTAGAGGAATAAGCAGTTAAGTGGCTCACCAGCAGGTTTACTACAGCCCCTATCCCTCCCTACAGCTGTTTGGGAGGAAATCAATATGGATTTTATCGAAGGACTTCCTAAGTCACAAGGGATGAACTCAATTCTAGTGGTCGTTGATCGCTTTAGCAAATACGCTCACTTTTTGGGATTGAAACACCCATATGATGCTCAATCGGTGGCAGGTCTGTTCGTTCGCGAAATTGTTCGTTTACATGGAGTACCCGTTTTGATTGTTACTGATAGAGACAAAAAAATTCTGAGCAATTTCTGGAAAAAAAATCAAATTACAAGGTTCGAAACTCAAGTACAGCACAGCCTATCATCCAGAAACTGATGGCCAGACGGAGGTCGTAAATAAATGCCTGGAACAGTACTTGAGGTGTTGGGTTTCAGATCGGCCTAAACAATGGAGTAAATGGCTTGCATGGGCCGAACTATCCTATAATACCTCATACCACACTTCGATTAAGTGTTCTCCCTTTCGTGTGTTGTATGGACGTGACCCGCCCCCTTTGGTTCGTTATACATCCGCCTCTTCGAAATTACAGGCAGTGGAACAAGAATTAATGACACGGGACGAGATTTGGGATGAAGTCCGCATGCATCTTTTAAAAGCGCAGTGTCGGATGAAACAGTTAAAGGACTTACATCGCAAAGAAGTCCAGTTTGAAATTGGTGATTGGGTATTCTTGAAGTTGCGCCCATACAGACAGAAATCCTTAGTTATGGGAAATAGTCCCAAACTCCTCGCGCGATTTTATGGTCCTTACCAAATTATGGAGAAATTCGGACAAGTGGCTTACAAATTGGATTTACCTGAAGGAACGCGGATACATCCAGTATTTCATGTGTCCCAATTGAAACAGACCGTTGGGAGCTGGATTTCTTCCAAATCCATTCCTTCACAGATATTAGAAAACATGGTGATGCAAGCTGAGCCAAAAGATATTCTGGATGTTCGTGTGTTAAACAAGGATGGCATAGGAAAATTGGAAGTTCTGGTGAAATGGCAGGGATTATCAGAATTTGAGGCCTCATGGGAAAACTTGGATGCGTTACTCAATCAGCACCTTAAGGACAAGGTGCTTTCGTTGGGGGGGGGGGGGGGAGTATTGGTGTAAAACCCCCTTTACAGTTCACTTACAAACGAAGAGAGAAGTAGGGGCAATTGGGTAAATTGGTCTGATTCTATATTTTTGACTTGCGCAACAATTGTTAGGGGTAATATAGTATTTTGACTTACAATAAGGAGCGTCTTTCCTTTATAGTGGGGGAAAAGGCTGGTAGACATTCATTCTGAATTTTACTTGTTTGTTAGAGAGCTCTGCTCTGGGAGAGAGATGGCCTCTCGAAAGCCATTGAACTGTAACTTCAGTTTCCTTCCTATTCAATACTATCCTTCAACCATTCAATCATGTTCTGTTAGCTAGTGTATACCAGTATACAATGGTGGACTATATAGTGCCAAATGCCAGATAATTTGTTGGCATCACATGGCTTTAACATAAACGCAACTGCATAGTTTTTCTGAATATTTCTGAATATAGGTAGAAGGTTAGTGTTGATCTTACTCATTATGGTTGTATTCTGGTGAAGCTTCAAAAGCTTGATCGATAAAGTCAGTCAAATTATCAGTTGTGTCACCATCCACCACCGGACAATCGTAGATGTGTCATTGTTGCATAAGTGACAACCCTAAAGAAGTTGTCGTCGTCGATTTAACTGTAATGAAATTTTAGCAATTGGAGATGATACTATTGTTATGTTTTGAACGGTGGTAATATGCACACACATTTTTAATACCCATAAAAAAAATCCTTATCTGTATGTGATCTCTCAAGATAAATATAAGCCCAATATAAAACTTAATTGGTCATCTTGATCATTTGATGTTTTCAAAATCTCTTAAGAGGGTTTTTCTTTAATAAAATAAAAATCATGCAACTAATAAATTGATTAAGCTCTTCATCTTAATTCGACCTTAGGTACCAATTTGAATCTTGTAACCCTAGCATTCAAAGAAAGGACTCCTCATGTAAGATGAAATTTATATTAAAAGATCAATTATACGCATCTTTATTAAAATTCTGTGGAATGATGTTTGATTGTTGCTCTGTAGAACTTTAAACATCTTCTATCTAAAACACCTGAAGGCCGTACTATCTGTTGCGACCGTTGGGGACATTGATTTCTGGATTACAGGTCGTCGCCATGGAGAAAGTAAAAAAAAAAATTGTCACTGCTATCGAATCAGGGTTGAAGCACAGCGATTCTGCCCTACAATTTCTAGGTTCCCTTCTCTCACTCTCGTCTATCTGCCTTACTTTCACGGACGCTACTCTCGTCTATCTCCCTTCTCTACCTTAGTTTCTAGACTCTAATATTCCTTGATCTTTTGTTTTTCATGGATACTTGAAGATTGCTACGCAGTTTGGGGAGAAAAGAATACTAAGAAAACATATAAGAATGAACTTTGTGAAATAAGCAAACCAAAATTACGAAATACACATTTTGTTTCTAAATCTCACATTTAACCTTTATCCAATACATTCTTATAATTTCTCTAAAATAGATAATCAAAAGTTTAACTTTCTCGAAAGAATTACATTTCACTCCAACAGATTCTCTATTTTAGAGATTTTAACATCCATTATATTATTAAAATATTTTGTAAATTTATTATCCCAATTCACTTTTTACTTTTTTTAAAAAGAATTTATATAAAATATTAATAATTCAATCTCATTGGTAGGAATGAATAAAAGATTAATTTCTCTCTCCACATATCAAGTTCTAGAGAATTATCTTAACTTTGAGTTTTCTCTAGTTTTCTCTATTTTAAATGATCATTATAGAGAATATGTTGGAGCAAAATAGAGAACAAAAACCCTATTTTCTCTATTTTAGAGAATCTGTTGGAGATGCTCTTACTAATACATCAATTATATGACCAAACTAATGATGATGGTAACCAAATTAATGATTGCCTAGGTTGATTCATAGTCCATCAAGTGTATGAAAAAGAGGTTCGACTATAGTTGCATGACATAACAAACTAATAATTTCCGTATGGAAATTAAGATAATTTCCATACTGAAATTCTTACTGTAACTAATAATTTGCATGTTCTTTTTAAAGTGTTACTATTTTGTTGCAACTAATTAACATGTCTTGTCATATGACTTTTATTTTTATCATCAAACATCAAACCATTCTCAGTCACCAACATGCATGATCCCTAAACCAATAACTCTTAGGTGGTGTTTTTTTTTCTTTCAAAATACCTCTTATTAACTACTTAAATCTGAATGAATAAGGGATTAGCAATTTAAGACGAGTTTTTTTTTGTTTAATTAGGGGTAGAAAGCTATCGTCGTCCTCTTATTTGATAAGAGGCACACGTTCCTCTTACCGTCATCTTAACCCATCCAAAACCTTGATCCATCCCTCAATTGCTCCCCTCCCGCGCCCATTGCATCGACCTCAACCTAATTTTTTTTTATCCTCTTTCAATCGCTTAATCGAATCGATCTATCTCTCAATTGCTCAACCTGATCGATTCATCCAGGTTCCAACTTCCTATATCTGTTTTTCTTTTTTGCTAGAATATGCTGTTGGAACCACCTTAAAAGTGACCGTCACTGATCATTTATCATTCCTGATATGATAATTGACAATAACTGAAATCCCTATGTCTGGTAAATATATGATGGGCGTATTTACTATTATTGACATACTATAGGGTTTCCCATTAGGTGATTGGAACTATGGGGAATTATATGACACATAATAAACACCAAGGGTTAAAAGTGTAAGATACTCTTATTATAAATAGGGTACCCTAATCACACTTTAACCCTAATGACTCATTGCTAATAAACAATTCAGCCGTGTGCCTCCCCTAAGATCGACTCTCTCAAGATCGATCATCATCCCATCATAATACGATCACCTCGTTCTGGGAACCCGACAATCAATGGCAAATATGTTTAATGCTTTCACTGGATCCTCAGGATCATCGGGTATGTTTTCTTGTCATCTTATTATCTATCAAATACAAATCATGATTATTCCAACATGTGGTATCAGAGCCACAGGTTCAAAATTGATTCATGATTTGTATTAGTTTTTGATGGCTTTAATTCATTGGTTTCTTTCGTGTTTATGTATGCCGCCGCAAACATCAAAACTGCATTGAATTGCAATTTTATCATCTGCGATTATAATGCTATTTTTTTCCATCGTATTAAACCCTAATTATGCCATGTTAATTGATCAATGTTATTTATCCCGAATTGATCAATGTATGGAAAAAAAATTTCGGCTGAACCTTACTTTTCGCTACTGTACATTGCGAAAACCTTACTTTTCGCTACTGTACATTGCGAAAACCTTACTTTTCGCTACTGTACATTGCGAAAACCTTACTTTTCGCTACTGTACATTGCGAAAACATTACTTTTCGCTTCTGTACATTGCGAAAACCTTACTTTTCGCTTATGTACATTGCGAAAACCTTACTTTTCGCTACTGTACATAGCGAAAACCTTACTTTTCGCTTCTGTACATAGCGAAAACCTTGCACTAATATTTATGGTCTCATCATTTGTGCCCAAAAGTCAAATATGATTCTCATAATGCATTTTTTTTTCCTTTTGCATAATGAACACTGAGTATACTAATTCTGCCCAAAGGTGATTTAATATACCTGTGTGTCAAAAGGACTTTCTACATGCATAATTCACACGATGCTCTATTTTGTGCCCAAAGGTCAAAAGATAAGCATTGCGTTGCATAACCCTAACGCTCATGTTTACTTAGATATTAGTTATTTCTGCCCAAAGGTGATGTAACATCTAAGTAGAGCCTTACTTTGACTTATTGTTTTGGTGTTTACAATAGGTATACTCATCACTAGCTTCATCACTAAAATGGTCATAGTTTCATTACTCTAAGGAATATTACTGTTAGGCCTGCTTACTTTAACATTACTTTGATTCCATTACTTTAAGAAACATTACTTTGTCCGCCTTTTATAGCTAACTACGTCACTATAATAGTCTTCTATAACTTATATCCTCCTCATTTCCTAATCAGTACCTAACTTTGGCATTGAGCCACTTACTGGTGCGAACTTTGCGTCATGGAAGGATCAGTTACTTCTTACTCTGGGGATGCTAGACCTTGACCATGCTATTCGCCATGATGAACCCACTGCTATTACTGCTGCGTCCACTGCAGCTCAGAAAGCGGATTTTGAAAAGTGGGAAAGGGCAAATCGCTTGTCACTAATGATGGTCAAGAACTCCATTAACCTAAGTATCCGAGGAGCTATCCCTGACTCTGATAAAGTCAAAACTTACCTCAAATCTGTTGAGGATCACTTCAAGGGATCGTCTAAGGCTCATGCAAGTAGTTTAATGCTACAGATGCTCACTCTGAAATATGAAGGAAATAGCAGTGTCCGTGAACACATTATGAAAATGATTGATATGGCTCATAAGCTTAAGAGTCTTGAGATGGAAGTCTCTTATAATTTTCTTGTGCATTTCATAATGACCTCTTTGCCTGCTCGGTTCGACACCTTCAAAGTTAACTACAACGCTATGAAGGATAAATGGTCGATAAGTGAACTGATTGCAATGTGTGTGCAAGAGGAGGATCGCCTAAAGCTGGTACAACCTGAAGCTGTTCACCTGACAACCACTGGTAATTCTAAGAAAAGGAAGGGTAACCACAGTAATCAGACTGGAAATAAAGTCCAAAAGGATAATAATCATGGTGCCGTTGCCTCTGGCTCTAAATCCTTGTCTAACAAACCTAGCTGCAAACTCTGTCGTGCCAAAGGGCACGGACAGAAAGATTGCCCTAAGTTCAAGGAATGGCTAGCTAAGAAAGGTAACATTCTTTATGTAATATTTGATTCCTTTACTACTGATGTCCCTATTAATACATGGTGGGGTGACTCTGGTTCTATGGTCCATGTGACAAACTCAATGCAGGGATTCCTTACAATCCAGAAGCTACCAAAGGGCCAAAGAAAACTTAGAGTTGGAAGTGGTGATCTCTTAGATGTCGAAGCCATGGGAACTTTAAATTTACATATGAGTACCGGAAAGTGTATTAGACTAGTGGATACCTTATATGTACCGAGAATTACTCGGAACCTTGTATCCATATCTAGACTAGACCTTGAAGGTTATGTAATAATTCATGGTTGCGGCAAGATTGCTATTACTCATAATAATGAATTACTTGGTCGAGGTTTCTTGGATGGATTACTGTATAAATTGGAACTAGATCATAATTTCTCACAGTCTTTGTTGTCACTTAATATTGATGACGTAACTAAAACAACAAAATCACCTAAACAATTAGAGAATTCCTCCATGTTGTGGCATAAACGTCTCGGCCACATCTCACGAGATCGAATGACTCGACTCGTAAAGGATGGAATCTTACATTCTCTTGATTTTAGTGATTTTGAAACATGTATTAAATGCCTCAAAGGAAAAATGGCGAAAGGGAATAAGAAAGGAGCTACTAGAAGTTCCAACTTGTTGGAAATAATTCACACTGATATTAGTGGTCCTTATCCCGCATCAATCACAGGACATACATCATTTATTACATTCATTGACGATTATTCGCGTTATATGCACCTATATCTGATTAAAGAAAAATCTGAATCCTTACAAACTTTTATTGATTTTAAAACTTTGGTTGAAAACCAACTTGATCATAAAATAAAAGTTGTGAGATCAGATAGAGGAGGTGAGTATTATGGTAGACATACTGATATTGGTCAAGCTCCTGGTCCTTTCTATAAATTTTGCAAGGAACAAGGCATAATTAACCAATACACCATGCCTTGTTCTCCTCAACAAAATGGTGTTGCTGAAAGGAGAAACAGAACCTTAATGGACATGGTGAGAAGTATGCTTGCTAACACTAACTTACCTACTTTCCTATGGACTGAGGCATTAAAAACAGCCGTTCATATACTCAATAGGGTTCCATCAAAATCTGTCCCTAAAACTCCTTATGAAATCTGGACAGGTAGGAAACCGAGTCTAAAATATATGAAAGTATGGGGCTGTCCTGCCGAAGCAAAAGTCTATAACCCTAACTTAAAGAAACTGGATCCTAAAACCCTTACATGTTTCTTTATCGGTTATCCTGATAACTCAAAAGGTTATCGGTTTTACTGTCCTTCCCACACTACGAGCATCATTGACACGCAGCATGCCACATTTCTTGAGAACTCAAAGATCAGTGGGAGCACGACAAATCATTACTCAGATTTGCAAGAAGTACAAGAAGCGGGGGGAAACCATTCTTCCGGTATACTTATTCCTCCGATAATTCCTCTTGTACCCACCGCTGCTCCTAATATCACTGATCCTGCTCCTCCTAACCAAAATACCGAGGGAACAACATCATCGCTTCCGAACGCTGAACCTAATATCACTGATTCCACTCCTTCTGTTACTGAACCGGAAAATCAACTCAGGAGATCATCTAGGGCACGCAGGGCCACAAATTTTGATGATTTCATAACCTTTTTATCTGAAGTTGAGGACATTGGAAAGCTTACTGATCCTACCTCTTATCGAGATGCCATTAATAGTGATCAGGCCACTCAGTGGAATGAAGCCATGATTGAAGAGCTTAATTCCATGCATCATAATGATGTTTGGGACTTGGTTGAACTTCCTGAAGGATCCAAAACTATCGGTTGTAAATGGGTCTTCAAAACCAAATTAGACCCGAAAGGAAACATCGAATGCTATAAGGCCAGACTGGTTGCAAAAGGCTTTACTCAAAAGGAAGGAATTGATTATCAAGAGACCTTCTCTCTTGTCTCTCGTAAAGATTCTTTAAGGATTGTTATGGCACTTGTAGCTCATTATGATTTAGAGTTACATCAGATGGATGTCAAGACCCCATTCTTAAATGGAGACTTGCAAGAAGACGTATACATGCGACAACCTGAAGGATTCATTCCAGAAGGTAAAGAGCATATGGTCTGCAAGTTGAAGAAATCCATTTATGGGTTGAAGCAGGCATCACGACAATGGTACCTCAAGTTCCATAAAATCGTAAAAGGGCAAGGTTTTCTAAAGAATCAAGTGGATCAATGCACCTATCTCAAGATCAGTGGGAGTATCTTTATAATCCTTGTCTTGTACGTAGATGACATCCTACTAGCAAGTAACAACTTGGATATGCTGCATGAGTCGAAGCGGATGCTTTCGCAAAATTTCGACATGAAAGATCTCGGTGATGCCTCTTATGTCATTGGTATCGAAATACATCGAGATAGGCATAATGGTGTTTTGGGTCTCTCTCAAAAGGCATATATTGAGCGTATCTTAAAACGCTATAACATGCAGCACTGTACACCCAGTGTAGCTCCAGTAGTTAAAGGGGACGTGTTTGGTTCTTTCCAAGCTCCGAGTACTGAGATTGAAAAGGAAGAAATGAGGATGATACCTTATTTGTCTGTAGTAGGGAGCATTATGTATGCTCAGGTCTGTACTCGTCCGGATATCGCTTATATCGCGGGTATGCTGGGACGTTACTTATCTAATCCCGGAATAGCACACTGGAAAGCGGCTAAAAAGGTTCTACGATATCTGCAAGGGACCAAAGACTACAAATTAACTTATAGAAGAAGTGACAACTTAGAAGTAGTAGGATATTCTGATTCCGATTTTGCTAAATGCAAGGAAGATAAGAAATCTACTTCTGGGTACATATTTATGTTAGCTGGTGGACCTATCTCCTGGCGGAGTCATAAACAGAAGCTGACTACAACGTCCACCATGATGGCTGAATACGTTGTCGTTTATAATGCCTCTTGTCATGGGATGTTGTTAAGGAACCTGGTCAGTGGGCTCAAAATCGTCAACTCCATTTCTAGACCATTGAAGCTTTACTGTGATAACTCAGCAGCCGTAACTTTCTCGAACAGTAACAGTTCAACTGGCGCTGGGCTGTATCTTGATACAAAGTATCTGTTTGTGCGCGAACGGGTTGAGGAAAATGTCCTTTGTATCGAGTACATAAGTACAAAGAATATGCTAGCGGATCCGATGACCAAAGGTCTTCCTCCTAATGTCTTCGTAGGACACGTGTCGAAGATGGGGCTTACAAAAGACTTAATTTAATAGCATATTGTACTTATTGGTCATTACTATTATCTTAATAAAATTTTCCTCTATATTCAGATTTTGTTTGTCTATTAGTTACGCTTTGAGCTCATAATGGTGTATGGACATTATTATAACGAAATCTGTCTCAGTCAATTGATCATTGCTTATTCAGTTTTAAATTTGAGTCATAGTTTGACTAGTGGGGGTCCTGAGTTGATATTCTTCTCTACGGCTGTACTTATTAGCTATGATTTCAGTTTAAAACAAAATGAGTATCATCCCGGCCGGACTTATTGGTACTCATAGATAAAAGATCGCTTGGTCAAGTGGGAGAATGTTGGAACCACCTTAAAAGTGACCGTCACTGATCATTTATCATTCCTGATATGATAATTGACAATAACTGAAATCCCTATGTCTGGTAAATATATGATGGGCGTATTTACTATTATTGACATACTATATGGTTTCCCATTAGGTGATTGGAACTATGGGGAATTATATGACACATAATAAACACCAAGGGTTAAAAGTGTAAGATACTCTTATTATAAATAGGGTACCCTAATCACACTTTAACCCTAATGACTCATTGCTAATAAACAATTCAGCCGTGTGCCTCCCCTAAGATCGACTCTCTCAAGATCGATCATCATCCCATCATAATACGATCACCTCGTTCTGGGAACCCGACAATCAATGGCAAATATGTTTAATGCTTTCACTGGATCCTCAGGATCATCGGGTATGTTTTCTTGTCATCTTATTATCTATCAAATACAAATCATGATTATTCCAACATATTCTTTTCCTATGGAACAACTATATGTTGGAAGTTTTCATAGATAACTAGTTTTTTTCTTTCTTAGTTTCTTCATAGTTATTTTGTTGATATCTTGATAATACGACTATTTCAGTGATTTCCTGAAACTTATTTGACATTTCAGTGATTTTTTTTGTACTGATTATTATTAATTAAATATGTATCCTAGATCATAATCATCTGGAGTTTAGGAATGCACTGATGACATCGTTTTAATTGATATTATCGTTGTTCTGTTGTTCGGGGTTTTGGGTTTTCTCTCACTATTTTAACTTCCCTCTTTGTTGTAATAAAAATTGGTGTTGGGATGAGCCGCATACGTTTACTAGGTTCCAAACCCTTTAGAAATTTGTGTTCTCTGTACTTGGATTAGGGGCATTTTTTTGCCCCTTCTCCTCGGACATCCATCGGACCGGCCCTTTAATAGTTGTTACCCATCTTTATGTAGAATCTCTCATACCATCAATTCTTTTTGGATGTAGAATCTCTCATACCATTCTTTACATCCCATTCAACCTTAACTCAATCGTAGTGAGAACGAGTCACTTCTTCATTCTATTATTTTCCATTTTCGTAATAAAGACTGTCCAAAAATCGCAAAGTGTATGACCTTAAGGTGTTGTTGATAGAAGATGACGAAAGTTCACAGGAGCAATATTCAAACTTCATTTTACAAAATTCTTGTCATGATGCGTAGTCTCTCTCTCTCTCTCTCCCCCCTTGAATAATAATTAACTTATTAGTTCCATGCTTTATTTCTTTTTTTCCTTCAAGATTAAAGATTCAAAAGATGTATCTTAATCGATTTTGAAAGATTGAATAGTGAAGGTAGACATGTATACAAGATGGACAGATCTACGACTATGTGTTGGTGGATGTTGACACAACCAATAACATGAATGGATTTATCCATCAAGATCCGATGCTGCAACCAAATATATCTCTAATGACTAAGATCAACACTAACATTCTATCTTTTAATCACATAAAAAATGCACTTGTAATGTATTATCCGATTTACTATTTGTAGTAATGGTTTCTAGAGAGACGTTCCGTTGATCTAACCTCACGAAAGAATACAAAGAAAACGGTGCAGTTTCACACTTGTTAAAGATATTTTATGCTAACGAATTCTCCGACATTTGACACAAATAGACCGAACATTGGATACAAATAGGAGAACATGGAAAAAGAAGGATAGCGGAGAATGCTATGGTATTGAACATGTGATCCCAGAACAAGCATTCAATAACAATTAAGCTCAAGATGTCATCCCTCTATTAGTATCAAATCCCCAAGTACAATATGATGTAGAGAAGAGAAAGTGCAATACACTGTACTTGTGTGTGTGGAATGGAATGACATTATGTAAAATTACAAGGGAAAATCTATTTATAGTTTGCAAATATAAAGTTCCACTTTAGCCCCTCTACTTGGTACAAGGTGCTGAATAGAGCACTAACAATCTCCCCCTTTGTACCAACGTAGAGGCATCAGATCTAAGCGTTCACCGGGAACACATGCTTCTTCCGGGTTCCAAAGATGATCTCGAATCTTCTCAACGCGTTCTGGTACTCTCTTCTATAGGTGATAGCATCCAAGACTTGTTTTATCAGCCGCTTCTCCTTTTCCTTGAGCTTTACCTCCCTGCTTTCATCAAGTCTCAGATTGCTCTCAAGATTGACCTGTATCATCTTGAAGGTTCCATCACTGTACTTGTTTGCTTCACAGATTCCCATGAATCTTTTCTTCATCTCTTGATTGAAGTATACAACTCTGAGTTTAGGTTTCTCCAAAACAGTGTAGACAGGAATACCTTGGATGTCTTGCAGTTGCTTGTTTGGTCTTATGAGGTTTACTCTGGTCAGATGAGCTTATAAGGCCATTTGGAAATCTGAAAGATAAGAAAATTTCAGAATATTCCGCATGAACCTTTTGACACTCTGATAAGCGGCAGACCATTCAATTGGCTTATGACGAATGCTAGCAAGGTAATGGTAGAGGCTAATGAAATCATCCAGCTTCAGGCTCTTGAAGTCGGCTTTTGAAAAGACGCATTCGATATCATCAGATCTTTTAACTGTGAACTGAGGGTACCAAACGTTGAGTAGCCGGTATGACTCTATCTTTAAAACCTTCACAATTACTTTGTCAGACCTTACAACATCAGTCTTCAAGTCTTTGTTGTTCATTACATGCAGAAATTCGATTTTGTGAAGAGACAGCCAGTTCTCAATCCCGTACACCTTTTCCAAATTGATCCTCTGAACGTCCTTTACGAACAAGTCTTTTCTAGTGCTTTCTTGAAATGGAATTAGATTACTCACCCTTTCTCCAGTCGCGACATTCTGTGGTTCAGTATCAATCACATCCTGATATAATATGAGTTCTGCTTCTAGGATTGGATCTCTTATCCTTCCATCAGTATTCACTGGAACTTGTTGAGCTGAAGAGCTTGTACCTTGATCACTTTGTTGTTGCGGTTGAGAAGTATCATCATCAGAATCAGAAACAATCACTTGAGCCTCGGTGGTATCAAAGATGTCATCTATCTTTTCTTTGATCTGAACAGTTGTTGTCTACGACTCTTCTTCAGAATTAATGTAAATATAGTCGCTCAGCATGTTATCAGCCATCCTTTCCTCTGTTGTTCTATTGTCAACAACCTGAGGCTTTTCAACCCTGGTTATGACATCAGCTAGAACTGTATCATCATCAACTTGGACCACATTAGTTTCCTGTCCACTTTCCCCCTCTGCCCCCTCAGTTACTGCTGCCTGATCTGATCTACCAACGTTTTCAGCGTATGCACCACTGGATTCTCCAACTCTGGTTCTCTTCTCCCCCTCATGTTGATCAGGATCATCCTGATCATCATGTCTGCGTTTGTTGGAACCTTGAGCTTGAGTACCACAAGGTTGCTCTAACACTGTGATTCTGTTACATAGGGATTTATAACCTGCAACCATGGCTTGTGTCATCTCTTTGATAGAGGCTTGGAGGTTTTGAAAGTCAACACTAGTGGGTAATTGGTGTTGGGCTTCAGATTGTTGTCGGAGCAAACCTACCAATTCTACTTCTTTGTTGGTATTAGAGTCTCCTTGGGCGAGTAAACGAGCTAACAACTCTGATTTGAGCTGATGGGTAGGAATTGTGTGTAACGGTTGTGATGGTGGTGGTTGAGATCTGGGTGGGGAATTGGATGGTTGATTCTGTGGAGTTGACGAAGATTCTGCTACCCCTTTTCCTTTCACGGCTCTGCTAACTTCATTTGCATGTCTGTCAACAGTCTCTTGCATTGCCTTACGGTGTTGCTTGTAAGAAGTGTTGATAGCAGCTAATGAAGCTCCCAGTAGGTCCAGAGTAATGTAGTAAGGGGTCGGGCCTAGCATTGCAACAACCTGTTCAAGTGGCATGTTAGGGAAAATTGATCTAACGCCCGAACCACTTAGGTTTTCGGTTGAAGTAGCAGTTGTGACAACTGTACTGTATGTGTTCAAAGATGGCATAGTGTTAGCAATGACAGGTCTTCCACCCGATCCTCGTGAGGCACCAACGAATGACGACCTCACTCGGGGTGTTCCGGTTGAGGCACGGAATCCCACAACTTGTTGAAATCCCGGCGATCGTGTCCTAGGAAAGGTAGTTCTTCCAAAAGGCACTAGACTCGATGTGTGCGGAATAAAGTTCGGTGGCCGGGGCAAGAGCCTACCTTGTTAAATACCGGCAAACACCGAATGTGTTGCCGATAGCGTTTGTGCTTGACCCCTGTGCTGAATGAAACATCCGCTTGTTGAGAAGCCGATGAGTGGCTTAGTGGGGTTGTGCACTGCATGGCTGGGTCCACCATGGATGTTTCAATGCGCAACGGCGACAAACGCACGTTGGCAGTGGATGTGGCTACCCGGATTAGATCGGTTTGGGGAGAGTCACTAGTTAAAACTTTATGTGACCCTGTCTCAGACTCCCATTTCTTTTCTTCCCGTCTATCGGCTCACATCAATATTTTCAACTACATCACCCTCTTCCCGCCTTATTAATCCAATATCTCCGGAGAGTCCGACGTTCCAGGTGGAATCAGCATCGGAACTCCCTATTTGTTGTCGTAGACCAACATGTCTAGGTATTAACTGTGCATCGGGGTCATGATCTGAATCAGAATCGGAGTCAGGAGCATTCACAGCATCATGTCTTGGTAGGGTAGATGCTTCATCCTCAGATGAAGAAGCAGATATGACATAATCAGGATCGTCCTCTGAATCCAATGATACATCATCAGCAAATACTTGGACTCTTGCAGCTTTTGTATTTAACACCTCGATTTTTGTATAAAGGATTACGTTTGATTTATTAAATATTTTGAGTATAATTATTTGATAAGTTATGATGTATTATAAGATAAATTAATTTTAGAATTTAACCACGAATAAGTTACGTTATTTATTTTACTGAGTTAGAAGTTAAGGGGTAAACTTTAATTTTAATTTATAAGTTAAAGGGTTAAAGTTGTCATTAGAGGGAAGTTAGGGGTTTGGTTTGTTAAAATGGTGAAACCCATTTTGTTCCACCGCCTCATTCACATATGTATGGATAAAGAAGATAGTTTCTTCATTTTGGTTGGTGTGTGTGTGTTTTCACGACAAGAAAGAAGAGAGAAAAAGAGAGTGAATCAAGAAAGAAAGAAGAAGAAGAAGAAGACAAGGTTATTAGCTGGAATTGAGGGTTCAATCTGATGAGATTAAAGGTATGTTTTAATCACAATCTTGTTATGTTTATGTGTTTTTAGAGATGAATATTATTAGGGTAAAATTTGGGAAGGTCTTAGGTTGGTATATGCAAGAATCGATTTCAGTTGTGAGATTGTACTCACAAACTAAGCTAACTTCCATCTGGTACAGCTGATTGGAATTTTGGCCTGAATCTTTGATTTGTGCAGTGAAGTGGGTTTATCATTCTTCAAGGTGAGTTCATTCACTTTTTGCTTAAATCTATGTTTTCTGTCAAATTAAATGTTAAGAGGTGTGTATAAACTGGTTTGGGACTGTATGGATGTGTTTAGCATAAGCTGAATAGAACAGGCATGAAATTGGATCGAGATTTTAAACTGCAGATGAAAGTTTCTGGGTAAAATGATATTATCCGGAAACTTCTGAATGAAGGTTTCCGGACGAGACAGAGATACCTGGTAAGTATTGATTTTATAAGGTTTCCGGCTAAATTAGATACCGGATGGTATCCGGATTGAGTATGTTTCCGGATGTCATCCGGATTTGATGAGTACCCGGTAAGATGTGTATTATCCGGAAAGTTATGTATTACCCGGAAAGTTGTAGTATCCAGAAAGTTGTGATATCCGGACAGTATGAGGTGTCCAGACACTTTTGTTATCTGGCCACTTCTGAGTACTCAGTAGCTTTAAGTTTTGCTGACTTCTTGAAGGGTACGATTTAGGAATTGAAATACAATCCTAGTAGCTTAAACATACTTACAGGAGTATGGTAGTGTATTAGGTTTAAAGATTGTTTTAGTTTGATATTATTCAGGTTGAATAATTAAACAGGCAAAGTAGAGTTGCTATTTGTATTTGAAATGTGGAAATATGAATTAGATGAAGTGTAAGAGTTATTTCGTATGTTTTCGGTGGATTAAAAATAGACAATATATAATTGCTATTTATGTTTCTATTCCAAGAAGAACGTATGGTAATTGAAGGTAAGTCTTTAGGCTTGACCGATAAATAGAATCTGTAATGATTCATGGTTGATTGTTGGACATGATGATATTATTTTCTAAATGATAATCATACTCATGATATTGAGTATGATTTGGTAATTATGAGTCAAGTACAAGTATGGTAAGAATGAGAGATTTATAAATGTGATTTGCTCATACCGATTGCTATGAGGAATCTATGTGGTGTAAATGCGATTTGCTCATAATGTTTGCTATAAGGAATCTATATTAAGTGTAATGGATCCATAGGCACTGTTATGTATTATAACGAGGAATAGGCATAAAGCAATTTGTAATTCCCGTTGACCTGAAATGAGGAATAGGCATAAAGTAAATTGTAATTCCCATTTCGTAAAGGTGTTATGAAATGAGAAATAGGCATAAAGGAAATTGTAATTTCTATTTCATAGTATAGAAATCGAGGAATAGGCATAACGTAAATTGTAATTCCTGATTTCTAGGGGAAGATCAGAGGTAGACATAAAGTAACTTGTAATCTCTACTTCCTGGCCAAGAAATAGGCATAAATCAACTTGTAATTTCTTGGATAAGAACAATAGTCTAGAATCTATAAGGATTCGTAGTAGGCTCGTGATTGGTATAATATGACATACTGAATGGTAGTCATACTTATGGGATCGGGTATGATCCTGTCATGGAAGTGAGCACGTGTATGGTAAGAACGATGGATAACAAGTTTGTTTATATGTATTGGATATTTTCAAACTGTTAACGTTTTAAATTTGAAATTGGATGTTCTCACTAGGCGTAAGCCTAATCGTTTCAAATTAAATTTTCTTACCATGTACTAGCTCGGGAAAGTAAAGGGATGTGGGACGAGCGTTTTGAGATAACGAAGAAGTCAATTAATGAAAGGAGATTTTGATGGATTGCTTAGATAACTTAGTTAATCTAATTATAGTGACATGATTAGATTAATAGGTTATTTGAAGGATTCAGTGTTGTAATTATAACTCCTCATGGTTAATTCACTTCTTATATAAAAGTTTGGATGTTATTCTATCATAACTTGTTATAAATTGAGGTTTAAATTAGCCCTGATTTTAGGGTGTTACATTGTAGCTTTGGAAGTAGATGCCTCACCAGCAGTCCTCGCCACATTTCCCACTCTCTTTATTACTGTTCTCCTCACCTCTCCCTGTTCAGGAACCCCGTGTTCCTGAACCTGCTCGACATGTTGACCCTCACCGCCTAATTGGGTGGCACTGTGGGTAGGTCCCTCTAGTTCTGGCTGGACCATCAGTGCATTATGTATCCTATACTGTCTAACTACCGCAGACTGTTGGTCGGCATAAGCTAGAACAACTTCGAGTATCACGACAATGTGGACAAAGTCGATTGGGTCGGGCATCTTTAGAAAGTGCATCTACTGGCTCGGGCCTTGGACGGCATTGGGTCGTCTAGGTATCTCTTGATTTCCTTCCATAATCTGATGAATGATGATTTGAAGGAATCTCTGATAAGGCACAAAGTTACGGTTCTTTTTCGGTCTAGACTTGTCTTCAACTATCTCTATGAGCTCGTTCCACAGGATAATGGCATATTCGATTCGACGGTTGAATGCGACAGCATGGAATATCCTGAGAGTAGCTAAGTTGCACTTGTCAAGCCCAGTGTGTTTCGAGGTAATGCATCAATCTATTATGGAACATAGAGTATACCAGACTCTTGGTAGAAATTTTCGTTTGAACTTGGACGAACTGGTAAGAACTGGGTTGTTCGGGTCTTGATATCCCAAACTGCGGATGTCTGCAAATAGTTGTTCTTCGGGAACCATGTCTTCAAAGTCAGCAGAATAAGGAAGATCCAATGCGAGTCGGAGTCTTTTCAGTGTAAGTCTGACATCAAAGTGATCAACTTTGGCAGTGAAGTGTTGGCCTCTTCTGTGTACTGGGTGGAACTGCAGAGTGTTCCAGAACTGCTGCAAGTATATAACTGGTACGGTGACAAACTTTGTAAGTGCGGTGCGAAGAGGATGGCCATGAATGATCTCCAGTATAATGCGATACTCGAAGTCGACGCTGAGATCCAAATGATGGTTGTTGTCTAGTAAGGCAAGATGAAGGCTCCTTGGAAGAAGTTCCTCATCTAGGCCACAGGCATTCACCGACGGATGCGAGGATCGGTGAGATGGAATAACCGTGTTCTCGTCAGAAGAGTGACCATCATTTTGTGCCATCTGAATAATATCGAATAAGTACAGTGCCAAAAATGGATTTTTTTTAATCCTAAGTACAGGGGTTATCGCAAGACACAATAATAGATGTCGCAAGTGAGATTTTATCGCAAGACGTAGGATGTGAAAAGTTTTATCCCAACCAATGGTTTACGATAAAGTTTTATCGCAACCAATGGTTTGCGATAAAGATGAATGCATGAAGGTTGCGACAATGATGAACATGAAGAACACTTTGGGTTGCGATAACTTTGAACACGAACACTAACCTAAGTGTTCAACCCAGAAACCTAACTTTTTCGCACAATAATGAACTTTTAATCTACACTACTGAGTTTGCAAAGCACACAGAAACAAAGCCCTATCGTTTCAAACAAATAGCAGACCTAAATACATCGATTTATGGCAAGAATATGAAGAGATTCATGCGAGTTCGACTCTATATCTCCTAAAATCGACTGTAGAGTGTAAAAACATGAATGAAATCAATCGAAAAGGGTAGATAATGTACCTCGAGTGAAGTCTGAACACAAAGGAACCGATTTGAACTCGAAACACTTCGAAAATTAGCAGAATCACAGTTTGAGTTTGAGAGAGTTATGAGGGTTTGGGATGAGACAAATGATTCAAAAACCGTTCGTATTTATAGGGTTTTGAGACAAGTGACACGTGGCAGCAAATGATTGGTCCAACGTTTGACCAGCCGGCCACAGTTTAGTTTATCGCAAGAAAGAGGTTGCGATAAACCATCATGTTATCGCAAGAGGCAAGTTGCGATAACTTGCCAAAATTTTAATTGCAACAGGGTGTTGCAACAAAACACTGTTCACACCTTGTTATCGCAAGCAAGGATTGCGATAAAACATCTTACAAATTTAATCGCAACAGGGTGTTGCGATAAATCATTGTTCATTCTTTTATCGCAAGTAGTGTGTTGCGATAACTTTAACACTTAGAAATTTTTCCAAAAATATTTTTCAAGAAATTTCATAATTGATTTTATCACATTGGAAAATGTCCAACTTCCAATTGATTAAGCACTCAAAACAAGGTTTTCACTCCCCCTTAAATGATGCATTGATTTGGAAAATTGTTTTTCATCATTTAAGAGTTAGTGTAAAAACAAATCAGAATACTTACCTTGTGTTCTCCAAGTAACAGTCACATCCCATCTACACTTACAAAATATGTCAGGTATGCACACTCCCCCTATTCTTGTGCATATAATATGTACTAAATTCCCCCTAAGACCATGAACATACCTTGCGCAGATGTAGATATCATAACAAATCACAGATAAGGTATTTAAAAGAAAAGAAAAATAACAAGTTGAATAAACATTTGAAGTACAACAGAATCATGAAAGCTTAAATAACATATATTGAGAATAGAATATGATGAAAATTTGAGTGTATCAATCTAGATACAATATCTAGATTGAGATACAAATTGTTGATCCAAACCCTCAGTGATTTGATAATGACCCTCTCTTATACTTAGTGAAAATTGTAAGTAAACAATATGTATCAGAGTTTCACTATCGCTGATAAGTACTAAGATCTTCCAGTACCGCTGATAGGAACTCTCGCTCTTTAAATTAAACATTCAGCGAACACTGTTCACCATTAATGTTATGAGTCTGTTCAGTCATTATGGTGATCGCTGATAAGTTCGTTGTTTTACTTATGATCCCTGAAGACAAGTTTCACGTCAACAAAGGTTCTACGCTGAAGTCGAAGATCAAGCCCAAGAACCAGCGACAAGTCTCCTAATGAACTGATGCGGATCAGCGAAGACTCAGATTTGTCCAATCAACGTGAAGTATCAAGTACAAGACTTTAGCTATCGCTGAACTCTATCATTCGCTGATTTGAAATGATAGATCGCTGAAACATCGAATAGCTGATCATAAAGTCTTCCGTACAAAGTACTTTTGTCTTAACCACCCTTGCACGACTCCGTACGAAATATCATAAAAGAACCTCCGAAAATCTGAAATCGTACAACCACTCTGATACTACACTGTTCATCCTTACGGCTACTAAGGTTGTCAACAAAGGTCAATGACATGCAACCAACCAGCTGATGACACGTGTAAAGTGTATACTGACTTGCATTTAATGCATGCAGTATATAAAGAGATGAACCCACTTCATTTTGAAGTAACTTGCTAACTCTGGACAAGTTCAATCTCTAATCTCAAGATAGGTTATTATTAGTAATTTCCTTATCTCTCTTAGTGCAAGAAACCTTTGTGTTCCAACTTGTTTAGATTTAGGATTTATCCTTAATCTTGTTTCCGCAACAAGCTGTAAATTGTTAATGATTTATCAATAAACAATTTAGAAAAGTAAATTCTGTGTGTTTGTATTCAACCCCCCCTTCTACAAACTTGTATAACCCTTCGGGACCAACAAGTGGTATCAGAGCAGATTTGTTTAATCTCATAAACAAGATCTAATCTAAGATATTTCTCTTCCTTGCTATTATCTGAAAATGGCTTCCAACACAAACACAAATTACATGGACAATGGTTCTCTTGCAAAACCCCCTAGATTTTCCAGAGATAACTTCAACTTATGGAAAAATAGGATGACACTCTTCTTAGAAGGTGTAGACCCTACTATGCCTTACTATCTTGAAAACGGCCCATACATCCCTGTAACAATTGATCCTTCAGTTCCAGCCACTGCGAATAGACCTGCTATTCCAGAAAGGCTGATTCCTATGGAAATACACATGTGGACCGATGAAGATAAGAAGAAAGTGGCTATAGATACAAAAGCCAGATCCATACTATCCATGGCTCTTCCTGACGAAGTCTACCATTCCGTCATGAACCTGAAATCCTCAAAAGCCATGTGGGACACAATATGTGTTCAGTATGAAGGTACTGCTGAAGTCCAGGACTCAAGAAAGATCAACCTGGTAAGGCAATACGAAAGCTTCATTTCTGGTAAGAATGAAACTCTCTCTCTGAAGTTCACCAACGCTTTAATTGTTTAATTATAGATCTAAGAACTGTTGGTAAGGAATATTCTAACTTTGAAGTGCTGACAAAGTTTCTAGAATGTTTACCTGAAAGCTGGGACAATTATTCTATGTGTCTCAAGCTGTCAAAGGATCTAAAATCAATGACCCTTGCTACCTTATATGGCACGTTGCTGAATCATGAGCAATCGAGTCATCTTAAGAAGAATCTTGTAAAAGATTCTAAAAGCACCCCTGTTGCTTTAATCTCAGAGGAACCTTCTACTCAGCGACCCTCGGTCACTATCACTGAGTTAGGAAGTAACTCTGAGAGGTCATCAGATTCTGATTCTTCAGATGATGATGAATCTTTGGCTCTCCTAACTAAAAAATTCAGGAGATTCGCCAAAAAGAAAATGTTTAGAAAGAACAAACCTCTTTCTATTACTGCTAACCCAAGATCATCAGCTCCTGTTGATAAGGCTACTGCTACTTGTTTTAACTGCGAAAAGATTGGACAATTCGCTAATGAGTGCAGGTCTCAGAAAGTTTCGAGAAACTCAGCGTTTCCCAAGAAATCCTTTATTCCCAGGAATAAAGATGACAAATACTCAAAGCTGAAAGAAAAATATGCGAAGCTGAAAAGCTTTAAGAAGAAAGGCAAAGGCCTGATGGCTAACTATGATTGGGCTGCTTCTGAAGAAGAAGAATCATCATCTGACTCTGAAGATGATGAAGCAAATCTATGTCTTATGGCCAAGATTGAAGAAGAGGAAGAAAGTTCAGACATTCCCTCCACTTCAACCTCTGCTATTCAGGTATCACCTTCCTTCTTTACCAATATTGCAAATATTGATGAAGCTGATAGTCTCCGCAAAATCGATCTCTTGACTAGAAGTTTATATGAAGCCATGAATGGCAAAGCTGTGGTTCAAAACAAAAACCTTGATCTCGCTGAAAAGCTTAAAAACTGCCACCTTCAAATAGAAAAGCTTTCTAAAATTGAAGAAGATTTTAAAGATCAAGTATATTTAAATCAGCTAGTCAAAATCGAACGAGCAGAAGCTATCGCTGCATTAAAAGCTGAAAAAACTACTGTTGAAGGATGGTGTAATTCTTCAACAAAGATTACTGAGATAATAAAGTCTCAGATTCCCCTGAGTGATAAACGTGGTCTGGGTTACAAATATAAAACTTTAAAACCAACCACTGAGCGTTCGATACTTAAATTTGGAACGTTCGTATCCTCAGTCGCTGATACTTCATATTCTCAGTGCTTCTCGTCCATTACACCAATCCTTGAGGAAACTCCTACCTCCTCAAAAGGAAAGGAGAAAATGGTTTATTCAAAACCTACCTCTGTCTCTAAAGACAAAGGTAAAGGAATTGTTATTTACCAAAATCCTCAAAA
Source organism: Saussurea involucrata (assembly GCA_033807775.1). Lineage (NCBI taxonomy): Eukaryota > Viridiplantae > Streptophyta > Magnoliopsida > Asterales > Asteraceae > Saussurea > Saussurea involucrata. The sequence goes on from CM066323.1 coordinate 46,673,988, forward strand.
GGGTACTTTAGTACCAAAGCTGAATGCTTCTAAAGCCTCAGTGACCCATCCCTCTGAATCAAAGAAGCTGATCTCTGGATATATTCAGCGATCTACTCCTAGACTCAGAGTGGATGTCCTTGTTAAGAAATCTGAAGAACTGAATGTTCGTCCCATTTCTAAAGCAAATAGTTTACTTGGTGCTGGTACTTCTAATTCTAAATTAAAAGCTCAACATTCAAATGGTCCTAGAACTACTTTTAGCTATAGGAAATGTTATCACTATGGACTCACTGATCATATTGCTAGTAAGTGCCCCACAACCACCAATGATGAAAAGATAGCTAAGGTGAAGATTGCCCCCAAGGCAAAGAAGACCAACCCTGGTGCAAATCAGGTCAAGGTGAATCCTACCACTGAGGTTAAGAAATTAACCAAAGTGAAGAAAGACAAAGCTGAATCTTCAAATGCTGTGAAGACTGTTGAACCTTCCATTCCAACTACCTCCACTGACAAATGTGTATACATGGTTAAGTGGGTACCTAAGAAAAACTAATCTTCCTTTGTAATTTGTATTCAGGTTAAGAAGGGTATCTGGTATCTCGATAGCGGATGCTCTAGACATATGACTGGAAAGAAAAGCCTACTCGCTGAATACAAGGAAGAGAAAGGTCCCTCTGTGACTTTCGGTGGAAATGGAAAAGGACATACCCGAGGGTATGGTGTACTGTCAAATGGTACACCCTCCTTCAGAAGAGTCGCATATGTTGAAGGGCTGAAACATAATCTTCTAAGCATCAGTCAGCTTTGCGACATGGATAACAAAGTAATCTTTACTAAGGAATCCTGCTTTGTCGCTGACAAAAAGGAGAAGATAGCTCTCAACGGTTACCGTTTGGAAAATGTTTATGTAATAAACATGGACTCAACAACCACTGAGAACTCCTGTTTCTTCTCAAAAGCCTCATCTGATGTCAACTGGTTATGGCATAAGAGGCTATCTCATCTAAATTTCAAGACACTGAATACTCTTTCTTCAAAAGAGTTAGTCACTGGTCTACCTCAACACTCATACGCCAAAGATTCTTTATGTTTAGCGTGTGAAAAAGGGAAGCAGACCAAAGCTAGCTTTAAATCAAAGCAAGTTTCCTCAGTGTCATCTCCTCTACAACTACTCCATATGGATTTGTTTGGCCCAGTTAACAAACAATCCATTGCTGTAAAGAAATATACGCTGGTCATAGTTGATGAATTCTCTCGTTATACATGGGTTATGTTTCTCCGTTCCAAGAGTGACACCCCTGAAGAACTCATCACCTTTGTTCGGAAGATGGAAACCCTGAACAATTTGACTGTTCGCTCAATAAGGAGTGATCATGGAACTGAATTCAAAAACAGTTCTCTTGATTCCTTCTTTGAGAGTAAGGGTATTTCTCACAACTTTTCTTCAGTGAGAACACCGCAACAAAATGGAGTCCCTGAAAGAAGAAATAGAACATTTATTGAAGTTGCACGTTCAATGCTCAGCGATTCTCACCTGCCTACTCAGTTTTGGGCAAAAGCTGTCAACACTGCTTGGTTTACGCAAAACAGGTCGCTGATAATCAAAAGATTCAATAAAACAGCCTATGAACATTTTCATGGGAGAAAGCCCTCAATCAGCTTTCTTCACATCTTTGGTTGTCAGTGTTTCATACTGAACAACAGAGATGCCCTTGGAAAGTTTGATCCTAAAGCTGATGATGGAATCTTTCTTGGATACTCCTCAGTTTCCAAAGCCTTCAGAGTCTTCAATCGTAGAAGACAAACTGTAGAATAAACCATTCACGTCAGGTTTGACGAATCCCGTTCAGCGAACTCTAAACCGAACACTGATACTGAAGAACTGAATCAATGGATGTTTTCTCATCTTGGCGATTCAGAAGATATTCCCACTGCTCATCCAGTAGAAAATGATAGTCCCACTATCATTCCAAACATGCAGAATAGTGAAGCTGAAACATCATGGGTCTCAGCTGTTCCAATAAACACTATACCTGCAGTTGATCCAAATGTCTCAGACATTCCATCTACCTCTCAGCAATCAGTGAATATAATGACAACTGCAACCATTCCTCTCTTGGCTGACACTCCAGACGTCGCTGAAACTTCATCTTCAGCTCCTCCAGTTCAGATTGAGTCAGCGTCTCACGCTCCGGCTCAGCGATGGACTGTAAATCACCCAATTGATCAAATTCTTGGTGATCCAAACGCTGGTATTCATACTCGACGAAGTACAGGTAATATTTGTTTATTTGTAAATTTCATTTCACTAACTGAACCAAAGAAAGTAGATGATGCCCTCAAAGATCCAAACTGGGTCAGCGCCATGCAAGAAGAGCTGACTGAATTCGAAAGAAACAAAGTTTGGAAACTTGTTCGAAGACCAACTGATAAAACTGTGATAGGCACTAAATGGGTCTATCGAAACAAGTTGGACGAACATGGTACTGTAACCCGCAACAAAGCTCGTCTTGTTGCTCAGGGATACAGACAAGAGGAAGGCATAGATTATGACGAAACATTTGCTCCTGTAGCAAGACTTGAATCTATTCGTCTATTCTTAGCATATGCTGTACACAAAAACTTCAAAGTACATCAGATGGATGTTAAGTCAGCGTTTCTAAATGGAAAGCTGAATGAAGAAGTCTATGTGGAACAACCTCCAGGATTCTCAGATCCTAAGCATCCAGGTTATGTTTATAAGCTGGATAAGGCACTTTATGGCTTAAAGCAAGCTCCACGTGCATGGTATGACACTCTTTCCACTTATCTCCATGTTGAAAAATTTGAGCGAGGTAAGATTGACAAAACTCTATTTTTCAGGAAAGTAAAAGGTCATATCATTCTAGTTCAAATATATGTTGATGACATTATATTTGGTTCTACTAACCCTGAGCTTTGTACTCGTTTCGCTGATAGAATGAAAGAAGAGTATAAAATGAGCATGATGGGTGAACTAACATATTTCCTTGGTCTTCAGATTAAGCAAACTGAAAAAGGAACTTTTATTAATCAGGGAAAGTATGTTAAAGATATGCTGAAGAAATTCGACTTAACTGAAAGTTCAGCTATGAAAACCCCTATGGCACCACCGCTGACACTTGATAAGGACACTAAGGGTGTTCCTGTCAATGTCACGCTGTACCGTGGGATGATCGACTCACTATTGTATCTTACAGCTAGCCGACCCGATATTATGTTTGCAACATGCTTGTGTGCACGATATCAAGCTGAACCTTAAATATCTCATATGAAAGCTGTAAAGCGAATTTTTCGATATCTTAAGGGTACAGCGAATCTAGGTCTTTGGTATCCCAAAGATTCAGGATTCGATCTAACCGCCTATTCAGACAGTGATTTTGCAGGTTGCAAAATGGATAGGAAAAGCACCACAGGAGGATGTCAGCTCCTGGGTGGAAAGCTGGTGAGTTGGACAAGTAAAAAGCAAAACTCAGTGTCCACCTCCACAGCTGAAGCTGAGTATGTAGCCGCTGGAAGCTGTTGTTCTCAGGTCCTGTGGATGAGAATTCAACTACTGGACTATGATCTTCATCTCTCGAATATTCCAATCTATTGCGACAGCACAAGTGCCATCGCTATAGCCAATAATCCAGTGCTACACTCAAAGACAAAACACATCGAAATCAGGTATCACTTTATCAGAGATCATGTGATGAATGGAGATATAGAACTTCACTTTATTCCAACTGATTATCAGTTAGCTGATCTGTTCACCAAACCTCTTGATGAGACAAGGTTCAACTTTCTCATCAGCGAGCTTGGAATGCTGAACTTTGAAGAGTAAAATCTTCAGCGGTTCACATTTGATCAGCTATTCGATTATACATTCTTGTATAGTCCTCAGGATAAAATAAACTTGTATAACCCATTCTATCATTTTCTCTCTGAATAAACTTGATTCGCTGATATTCAAGGTATGTTTTTCTCTCTCTGACAAATCGCATGTAAATGCAAGATTTCATAATAAATTGCATCGCTGAATATCTCTTCCTTAACAGCGATATTTTGAAATTTCTTAAAACCTTCACTGATATTTCTATTCAGAGCTTCATGTTTTCAAAAGTATCCCTGAGTTTTTCAAAACCTCATAGACAACCTAGAATATGAAAGGACAGTTGTCACGTCATTGCAACGGATAAGCCCTGGCACGTTCTTCTTTATGACACATGTTTGCACGTTTCGTTTGCTCGCCAATCAAATGCAAACACGTGTCCGTGTCATGATGAAAATCTTTCCCCACTCAAGGATTTTCTCTATCTAAAATCTCTATATAAACAAACTCTTTGTTTATATTTTTCTTTTACGCGAACTTTATCTTCCTCCGCAAAAAAAGAATACTGTTGCATTTGTGCAAATCTTCAAGAACTGTTCATCATCTTCTTCATCAAACTTCAAGGTTAATATGCTCTTATTCTTTAAAAGAATGCAAATAACTTGTTTCTGATCTAATATTTTTTTTAACAAGATCAAACAAAAGAACTTCTTAAAAATGAAATCATTTTCTTTCATGGTTTTATGAACACAACCATTTCATGGTTGTTCTTCAAGTTTAAATGAAAAATTCTTAAACTTGTTCTTCACACATTCGTTTTTCCAGAATCCCAATCTTCAAAGAAAACTGGATAAACAAGAATAAATGGGTTTTACCTTTCGTTTTCAAAAACAAGAAAAACCCTAATCTTCATTAAGACATTTTGTCTGAATGAAATGGATAAAATTTGAACCATTTTAATGGAAATCCTTTCCACATTAAGATTATTCTTATTTATTAACATCTTTGGTTGAACTGATAATACAGAGAAATGGCCTCGTCTGACATTCCTTCTACCGCTGAGAACATCTCCACTGATTCTGAGGAAGTGGACATCCTCAGGGCTCCTCAAGTCAAAATTGCCCTTGATAAACTGGATTGGACAAAAGTGAATAACCTCTATGCGCTTCTCGAGTTTCCTCCTCGAAAGCAAGTCACACATCTAGATGATGCTGTGAATTTCCTAAAGAATTGCTGCATCTCCACAGCCCTGACCATAACACCTCCTGCCCATCAGCTGTTGCTCTCACAATTCTGGTACTCAGCGAGACACTCCCAACTTCCTTCAGCCAAAGACCCCTCCAAAACAATCGATTGCATCCTCTGCGATATCGAGTATGGCACTATGAAGATCACCCCTGCCATAATTCGCAAAGCTCTCAGCCTTCCCATCGCTACTAAGGAAAAACCTTTCGTACCCCTCCCTGACCCGAAGAAAAACTCTGACAGGGAAGCTATCATTGCATTTTTCGATGCAATGGGCTATGTATGGGAAATCGGCAGAGACAAGAAGACCGAGAAGAAGCTGACGATTATCAAGAAATCCAAAATGCCCAGCGAGATGAATTTCATCTTCGCTCATCTAATAAGCTGCATGACTGCAAAGAGTGGCTTCTCAGACCAAGCCGCTAAACCTCAGCAAGCAACGGGTTATGCTCTGCTGAAAGGTCTCAACATAGACTGGGCATCGATTATCTATGATGACCTTGTTCTAAGAGTGGACACCGTAGCTGACAGACCTCCATGGGTTCCTTACCCGCGTTTCATCAGCGCCATCTTCCAATGTGGCCTGAAGGAAACCTACCCAACTGATGGTGACCTGAAACTCTCTCAGGTCGGCCTGAAGATACTCGACTTCAAACCAGTCGAAAATGAGGTACGTCTCTCTAAACTCTTGACTATTCTTAACCCTCATACTTCTTCTACTTCTGCAGCTCCTTCAGCGGACAAACCCACCGCTGATACCCCAGCTGCTACCTCTAATCCTCTTAAAAGGAAACAATCTCACACCCAACTTGGTTCTAAAAGGATCAAGAAAACCAAGGAGCAACCCCAGCAATCTCATGCTAAAGACTCCTCAGCTCTTTCTGCAGAGCTGAAGGAACGTTCCGTGGTACGCTCTGCCACACCTGAACAACCCATCCCTTCATTCCCAACTTCAGCGTCTTTAAACGCTGAGGTTAAAAACTTGGAACCTACCCAACCTCCCTCAGTCTCTCAAAAGACTGATGAAGTGATTCTCAGCGATTCCAACGCTGAACTCAGAACCCAACCTCCATTCTCATCCTTCGCTTCTCCCTCTACTCATTTGGTCTCTCCTCCAGATCTCGCTGGAGCTGCCATCATTTCTACGGAACCCAAAGCTGACAATCCAGAAATGATGAAGACAGGACTTGCAGGACAATCCATGGGCACGTTTGAAGACGACATGGAACATTTCTCAGGCCATCGGGATTTTGATGAATTCATCAATCCTCCTGCAGGTACACAACAACCCCTAAACACTGTTACTAAACCCCAAACTTCTGAGCTTTCCTTTGTTCACAAGTTTTTATCTGTTACAGGTCCTAACTTGGGAGACATCAACGCCTCTCTGAAGTTCGTGGAGACAAAGCTGTCAGGTCTCACCACCACTCTCTCCAACAACTCTTCAGCTGTAACAAACGCTGGACAGAATCTTTCAAAGCTGACAACGGTGGTAGAGAAGAAGGCTTCCACAGATGACTTGAAGCAAGTTGATAAGACTCTCAGCAAATTTGCTATGTTGCTCGCTGACATCTTCACAGACTACACCTCTATCAAACACTCAGTTTCATCCGTGTCCAGCGAGGTCACAACGCTGAAGACATCGGTTGGACAACTAGAGGGAGATGTGTCTGCCATAAAGACTGACTTAGGCTCTGTAAAGACCGATGTTGGTTCAATAAAGACGATGATCGAGCAGCTGCTAGACAAAGAGAATACTCCAGCTCCTGCCCCTGCCCCCGTCCCTGCATCTGACAACTTCACAGCGGCGGATCGCACTGAGCTGATAAAGAACAATCCTGCTATTTCTAGCCTTGAAGACAGATTAGCAAAAATTGAAAGTTGTATAGGTATCTCTGGCCAAGAAGACAGAGAACCTACCAACGCTGCTGAATCTACCCATTCCTCCCCCAGTCATCATGAAAAAGAGGGGGAGAAGAGCGTTGAAGATCCGAGCGCTGAAGACCTTTCCCATGATGAATCTATCAGGGGAGAGAAGACAAATGCTGAAGAAACCACCGCTGGACCTCAGGGAGATGAAAAACCTGAGGGAACCGAGAATCTCGCCTCTGTATCTGAGGGGGAGCAACTTGAAGAAGACGCTGAAGAATCCGAAGCTGAAGACGATGAAGCCATCGACATCCCTGATGATGAACCATCTTCTTCTCCAAAGAATGATGATGATGATGATGAAGATGATGATGACTTCTTTATCGTCAAACTTGCTCCGAGGATCAGAGCTCTTAAGGGAATTTCGATAAATAAACCTTCAGGGGAGCGGACAAAGACAAAGCCCTCAGCATCTGGAGCTGAGAAAGGCAAAGGCAAACGCGTCGCTGAAGATGACAATCTGACGATCTTGCTTGAAAAGCCGGTTTGTCAGGTACACTAAACATCTCTTACTCCATCCCTCCTCTATCATACACTATCAGTTTCTACTACCCAAGCCTATACACTTGAACCAATTCTCTCTATCTGATTCTACCCAATTTCTTATTTGTAAGATCGCTGTGTTTCAGCTAGTCCTCTCCCCTGTTTGAGGATATCACTGAAGGCTCCACAACTGCGACTTCACCAATAAAACCAGCTCCCGCTGAAGAAATAATTCCAGTCTTAGATTTGATCTCTGAGACTGATGAACCAGAAGAACAGCTACTCTCGCGCAAGCGCAGACCTTCCTTAGCTCCTCAAAAGCTAAGTGGAGAGGAACAGAAAAGAAGAGAGGAAATAATAACGAAATTCGAGGATCAGCGAATAATTCTAAGGCGTGATCAACTGCCTTCAGTTCCTCCAAAGTTCAGAATTTCTAAAGCTGAATACAACGAACACCTCAGAGCTGAACGCCTAATCGCTGAAAGAAGGGAAGCTGAAGAAAAAGACAGAGAATACGCCATCAAGCTTACTCAACGATCAATAAAAGACCCCAAGCTGAAAAGAGCTCCCCTCGATGTTCAACGTCAGCTATGGGATGATGCTCAAAAGATCGTTAGAGAAAAGACTAAGGTCTCTGATACAACCTTGGAATGGGCGAAACAAATGCTGACCTATCGATCTCGACCATCCAAGATTGTCAAAGTAAACATCAGAGGAAGAATGTTTATTGATGTTCCTGTTGTTGAAATTGATGTCTACACAGAAGACGAAACCAAACAAACCTTCTATGCTGCTACCTTAGAGAAGTTTGGTCTCTCTGAATGGTTGGAAGTGAAATTAGCCATTCAGGGATCGCGCTCAAAGTTCAAGAGCCATGTCGAGAAAATTTTAAATACTCAGATCGACTTGGTTTCTTCTGCTGTGGATATTCCTCCTTCCACTCTTCTTCCTCCTCAACAAAGAAGAGTCCCTGCCAAAGGAAAGAAAGTCTCAGTCTCAGGTCCTCCTATACGGAATGAAACAGGTATTGGTTTCTCTCGTGCTGAAGTTCTTGGCCCTGATGCTGATCTCTCAGCGCTTGACACCTCCCTACCACCTGGAGAAACTTTCATCCCTGGCACAGTTGTAAGTGATCCTTATGGTATATTCTTTCTGGACTACGAAAGAAATCATCACTTTCAACGTATCTCTGAGCTCCATCTCGCTCCCATCGAACAACTCAGAGATCTCGTATACTGGTGTGAAGTCAGACGCGACATTAAAGCTAGACACCTGAAGCCCTTAATTTTTGAAGAAGCTCTGAACAAAAAGAATCAAGGAGTCGATGTACCTGACTGGATGATCCCCACATCAAAGACCCTTGATGAACTTCTCATCAAGGAAGAACCGTTTGACTGATAGATCGCCTCATTCTTCTATTTTATCAGTTATACTTTTGTACTTGTAATTTATTTCGCTTGTACTTGTAATCTTTCCACTTCCATTTGTAACTCTGATTCAAAGATTAAAGAAAGATTTCAGCGAATGTACTTTACTCCATCAGTACTGAAAAGATCCCAGAAAACAGTAAAAGGGACAAATATTTTATGAGTTCTTTTTATCCTTATGTTTTCAATAAATAGCAATTTTCTTTGTTGCTAAGTCATAATCAAATAGGGGGAGATTGTTGATCCAAACCCTCAGTGATTTGATAATGACCCTCTCTTATACTTAGTGAAAATTGTAAGTAAACAATATGTATCAGAGTTTCACTATCGCTGATAAGTACTAAGATCTTCCAGTACCGCTGATAGGAACTCTCGCTCTTTAAATTAAACATTCAGCGAACACTGTTCACCATTAATGTTCTGAGTCTGTTCAGTCATTATGGTGATCGCTGATAAGTTAGTTGTTTTACTTATGATCCCTGAAGACAAGTTTCACGTCAACAAAGGTTCTACGCTGAAGACGAAGATCAAGCCCAAGAACCAACGACAAGTCTCCTAATGAACTGATGCGGATCAGCGAATACTCAAATTTGTCCAATCAACGTGAAGTATCAAGTACAAGACTTTAGCTATCGCTGAACTCTATCATTCGCTGATTTGAAATGATAGATCGCTGAAACATCGAATAGCTGATCATAAAGTCTTCCGTACAATGTACTTTTGTCTTAACCACCCTTGCACGACTCCGTACGAAATATCAGAAAAGAACCTCCAAAAATCTGAAATCGTACAACAACTCTGATACTACACTGTTCATCCTTACGGCTACTAAGGTTGTCAACAAAGGTCAATGACATGCAACCAACCAGCTGATGACACGTGTAAAGTGTATACTGACTTGCATTTAATGCATGCAGTATATAAAGAGATGAACCCACTTCATTTTGAAGTAACTTGCTAACTCTGGACAAGTTCAATCTCTAATCTCAAGATAGGTTATTATTAGTAATTTCCTTATCTCTCTTAGTGCAAGAAACATTTGTGTTCCAACTTGTTTAGATTTAGAATTTATCCTTAATCTTGTTTCCGCAACAAGCTGTAAATTGTTAATGATTTATCAGTAAACAATTTAGAAAAGTAAATTTCGTGTGTTTGTATTCAACCCCCCCTTCTACAAACTTGTATAACCCTTCGGGACCAACACAAATATTTCCATCTATTATATTACCAATATAGGGAAGTTAAACTTTCATATTCAACATGCCAAGCTTGGATACTAAGAAATTGAAGCGTTTTTCATCCAAAACTTTTGTGAAAAGGTCGGCAAGTTGAAATTCCGTTGTAACAAAGTATAGTTCAATAGTTCCTTTTTCAACGTGATATTTTATGAAATGATATCTGATGTCGATATGCTTAGTCTTGGTGTGTTGGACATGATTAGCAGATATGACAATCACGCTTTTACTGTCACAGTAGATGGGAATCTTCTCATATTTGAACCCGTAGTCCATGAGTTGGGTCTTCATCCACAGTACTTGTGAATAACAGCTGGTCACGGCTACATACTCTGCCTCCGCAGTTGATGTTGACACACAGTTTTGCTTCTTAGATGACCAGCTCACGAGCTTGTCTCCCAAAAACTGTACATGCCCCGATGTGCTCTTTCTGTCCAGCATGCTTCCTCTATGATCCGCGTCTGAGTATGCGGTGAGTTCGTATCCGGTTCCCTTGGGATACACAGTCCGAGATACGGTGTTCCCTTCAAATAGCGAAAGATTCTCTTGACAGCGCCGAGGTGTGATTCCTTAGGTTTGGCCTAAAATCTTGCACACAGACAAGTTGCGAACATAATATTTGGTCGACTTGCAGTTAGATACATTAGTGACCCTATCATTCATCTATAATTCTTAAAATCAACATCATTACCATCAGGATATGGACCGATCTTAGATCCTGGAGCCATAGGCGTACCAATTGATGTACAGTTTTCCATCTTGAATTTCTTCAAGATATCAAACACGTACTTCGATTGATTGATGAAGATCCCTGTCGAGAATTGCTTGACTTGTAATCCGAGAAAGAAGTTAATCTCTCCCATCATACTCATCTGAAATCTGGTCATCATAATGTTAGAAAACCATGTACATAGTGCAGGGTTAGTCGAACCAAAAATAATGTCATCAACGTGTTTGGGTAAGATTTCACCAGTCTCAACCACGACCAAAATAGGGAGAACATTTATTACACTTTTTCATAACAAGATAAAATCATAATCCCCTGATCGAAGTTGGAATCGAAAGTTATCCACCTCACGACATTCGACCATGACGTCGTGTAGTTCACACGTCCTTCGTATGGAACCTCTCGACCACGACCGACTAACACATGATATTACTGTTACATTTTCAGTATTTATTGCAGGATTAATATCATTAATGACCAACGGTCATAACCGACTGAGGCAATTACGAGCATTGAACTCAGCGTCAGTTACAACTGTTACACGAAGCTTTTATGAAGTCAATAAAGGCATTCGAAGACTGTAAGTACAAGGATTCCATCCTCATTTGCTGATCATCTCCAACATCTCTCTGATATCTGGAATCATCTCTCTGACATCTGGATACGTCCAAACTCTCATGGATCACACAGCAAAAGCACTCGAAGCAGAAACTCTCTCTTTTTAAAGCATACGACGCACGACTTACACACACGACACATAGTTTTTACACACGATGCACCAGTTTTACATTCGATACACCTGTTTTACTTTACATTTAAAGTCTTTCTTTCATTTGTATTGTAATCATTGTACTCTCGACATCCGAAACATAAGGACATCGCCCCTGTTTGGCGACCATAGCGCAGCGACGACATCATCATTGTCGTCCGCGGGTTTTTTCCTCGTTAAGGTTTTTCTCGCGTCACCAAAATCTCTGTCTCATTTACGTTTTTCTGTCTTTGTCGTACAGTTTGTCGCAAGATTCCTATTCTTTAGTTGTTAAGCTCTACAATCAACCTTAAGTTATCCTTCTGGACGATTTTTGGCATTAACAGTTTGGCGCCCACCGTGGGCCCCATCTAGAGAAAATCTTCGATAAACGTGCGTCCTACTAACGGTTTATTGGACTTTCTTCTTTTTTCTGTTTTAGGAGAATGGCAGCCAACGGAAATCATGAGCAGCTCATTGCTCAGATGTATCAGGAGTTGGAAGCTGCTCGGACTCAAATCAACGTCCTTGCTGATCAAAGTCGAAGGGCAGCTGAGGAAATCGCGCGGCTGAGAAATCAAAATCCGAATGGATCGTTCAGACCGTAGAACGGTCCTAGACCATTTGTCCAGAATCTCAGTCCAGGATCGTTCGGTCAGAATCCAGGATCCGCTCCCTTCGTCCATAATCCAGGTCCAGGCCCAGGTCCATTCGTTCATAACCCTGGACCAGGACCGTTCGGTCAGAATCAGCAGCCAGGTCCATTCATGCAGAATCAGCAGCCAGGTCCATTCATGCAGAATCAGCAGCAGGGATCGTTCAACCCAAATCCTCAGTTCGGGCCAGTCCCTCCTCATCATATAAGGCCACCACCCATGAACAATGGGTCCCAGCCGTATTTTGTTCCTTTCAACGGGGATGCCAATGGCTCGTCGTACGGCAATGGCACCAGTCCAGGAGGTAACCCTCAAGCAGGAGTAAATCCTGATCCTAATGACCCCGTCGCTCAGCAGTTGAAAATGTTAGAAGATCAGAACGAGCGTGTCCTGTCTTTGCTCGCTAAGCTACCAGGGGCAACCGTACCTGTCGATGTCGAGCCTCGTTCAGGATTTCAGGCATCGCCTTTCATCGATAAGATCGCGACAGTCGACGTCCCAAATAAATATAATATCCCTGCTTTCACGCCTAAGTATTCAGGAATAAACGATCCGACGGAGCACATCGCGCAGTATAAGCAGCTAATGTGGACGATCTCGATCCCTCAAATGTACCAAGAAGTCTGCATGTGCAAAAGTTTCGGGGCGACCCTCACAGGCCCTGCCCTCCAGTGGTTGATCAACCTCAAACCCAAATCCATCGGGTCGTTCGCTGAGTTGGTCAACCAGTTCTCCCAGCAATTCGCCAGTAGTCGCAGGATGGAGAAGCATACCTGCGACCTGTATTATGTCGTGCAGAAGGCCAACGAATCTATTCGAAGCTACTTCAATAGGTTCAACGCATAGATGATCAGTGTCCGCAACTGTGATGTCAAGACCACGATCGAAGCATATAAACGTGGTCTAGACGACAGTTCGGGTCTATACACTGATCTAACCAAGTATCCCCCATAAAATTTCGAAGACGTCCGAAAAAGAACCCTTGCTTATATGAGGGTGGAAGACGACGCTTCCTTTCGTCGTAAGCACACCGACGACAAGAGGTCGCTTGGTGTTAAGAAGCTAGAATTCAAAATGAAGGCAGAATCCAAGTCAGAGCCTGCGCGCCAAATCTCGAACGTCCGGTTCAAGACTAAAGCGGAGTTCAAGACCGTGACCAAATTCCCTCAGTACCCTAAGATATCCTCTTACGGATTCAAAGGGACTACTAAGGACTTGGTCGAGGCCCTGAAGACCGTCCAGGCGACCATCCGGTGGCCAAAGAAGTCCGATCAAGGCGACGACAAGAAAGATAAGTCAAAGTGGTGCGACTTCTATGTCGACCATGGTCATGCGACAGTGATTGCATAGCTCTCAAAAAGGAGCTAGCATATCACGTCTCGAAGGGAAATCTCAAGGATATCATCGATGACGTCGTTACTCCAGCTAACGACGTTCGACCGCCAACCCCCGAGCATGCAAAGGTCGTCAATTGCATCACTGGTGGATCCGACGTATGCGGTCTGACGTATTCCGCAGCCAAGCGTCACGCCAGCCAGGCACCTGATGATCGGCCTATCCTATGCTCATCGAGACCCAAAGGAGATCTGGAGTTAGAAGCCATGAAAATCACGTTCGACCAAGACGACCTCGGTGACTCGTATCAAAAGCATCATGACGGGTTGATCATTCAACTCACGATTGGTAATTGTTTAACTCGGTGAGTCTTGGTCGATGGAGGCAGTTCAACAAACGTCATCTTCTTTGATACCATCAAGGCCATGGGAATCGATCGATCGGAAATCATCCGACGCTCGACAACCTTGGTCAGTTTCAATGGAGACGCGACGAGTACCTTTGGAGAGATTACCTTGCCTGTCTATGCAGGGGGGAATCAATAAGCAGACAAAGTTCAACGTCATTGATTGTCCGTCGGCCTATAACATCATCTTAGGCCGACCGTGGATCCATGAGATGAAAGCCGTTCCCACGACGTACCATCAGACCATGAAGTTCCCTACGCCGTGGGGAATCCAAGAGATCAAAAGTGAGCCGAAAGTCGTCCGTGACTGCTATAAGACCACCCTAAAGCCACAGAAATAGGCCGTCTAGCAGTTGTGGGTCGAGGAAATCATCCTGGACCATAACAAGCCTGACCAGAAAACCCTCGTAAGTTCGTCTCTCGATCCCTGCCTTAAAGACAAGCTAATATCTTTTTTGCAGGAACATGCCGATTGTCTTGCCTAGTCGCACGAAAACATGGTCGACATATACCTTAGCGTCAATTCCCAAAACTCTGTGTCGACCCGTCATTTAAACCTATTCGCTCCTGAAAGGAATAAGGTGATAAATGACGAGGGCAAATCCCCTTGAAGACAAGAAAAGTCGGAGAAGGTATTTTTTCTGAAGTCCTTTTTCTTCTTTCATACGATTTTTTATCACGACGATTACTGACTTAAGCATCGGAGGGTCGTTGGCTAGCCAACGACCAAACTCTGACATTGTTTTATCGCAGGATCGCACGACATAAGTCTATCGCATAACATTAGTACACTTTCGCAAGATCGCATGACATAAATAATCGGGTCTATTATATGACTTGATTATCTTTATCGTATGGACATGTGTTTCAGATTCGTCGCATGATTTAAATTGTGCTATCGATCCACAATCTAAGTGTGTTAACTTCGAAAGAATTTTCATGTTCTGAATGTATGCTTTGATCGCATGTACTTATGTTCGCTTATTTGATTTACAAATATCAAAGTCTTACGATTTATGTTTTATCTCAATAGGTGCCTCTGTCGCAAGTGACTACGATTATTATATAGGACTTCTATTTATTCACGTACGATCAATATTGTACTCGATGTTTGCCTATTGATTGACAATAAAGTAATGCACAAGTTCATAAGAAATGTAAACTTCATTTCATCAAATGATCAGTTACAAATGGCTCGACCACCAATGGTCGAGTGATAGGAGAAAAAATTAAAAATTTCCTAAGGCTTAGGAGGGACGTCACCTGCATCCTTGCCCGAGGCATCGCCCTGGAGACCCTCGTCTATCTCTTCCTCCTCGGCCTCCTTCTCGTCGTCTGAGTCGAGGTCCCTGTCGGTCCTGACAGTCGACAAGAATACTGCCAACTCGTCCGATGTTGAGGCAAGAGGATTCTTCCCCAGCAGGTGCTGCCGCATGATTGCCGCCCGAGCGGTCAATCGAGCCAAGGCGAAGACAGACGCCGCCTCGTCCTTGAGGGCCTTCACTTCTTTCTCCAAGCTCTCCACCTTGGACTTGCATTCCTCAGCCTCTTTTCCTTTCATCGCCAAGGATTCCTTCGTCTTGTCCAACTCCTCCCTTTGGTCAGCAATCAAAGACAGGGATTGCATCAGACGAGAGTTCACCTCGTCCTTCGCGTGACCGACGGCCTCCAGCTCATTCAGGGCATCGTCGAGTCGTACCGACATATCTTCGGCACGTGCCAGGGCAGACTTCTCCCTCTCCAACGCCGCGTCCTCTCTCTTAAGAGCAGAGGCCACTAGGCCTTCTATCTTTGTCGTTTCAGCATGCAATGCCAAGGAAGATTGGAACGTCTGGAAAACACGATAAGTGTTGTTAAAGAAAACATTCGACGAAGTTAACAAACGATAAAATAATGCAAGTCTTGAAAGAAAGACTTACCAGGAATGCTAGTCCAGCAACATGGGACCCCGCATCTTCGACAGAAACCCCATGGAAGCGCTCCCTGAAAGAGGGGAGCTGATACTTCCCCAGATGCGGAAACAATTTCGTCCCGTCCAGGACATTGTCAACCAAGAAGTCCGACGGCAACGTAAAATTGACCGTCGTGACTTCTTTCTCGCCCTCTCCCGTCTTCGTGTCCTTGCCCTTGTCAGCCGACAAAGGGGCCGACGTGGCAGTAGGGGACACCGTCGATTTCACCGGATGCGCAGGGTCGACGGGTGTTGCGTCGACCGCGTCGGAAGTCTTCTCGACGGATGCAGTCGATGCCTTCGCCTTCTCAGGCGTGACGACTCTCGACGAGCCGCCCGTCTTCAAAGACGGTTCCCTCGGAACGGACATCCTTGTCCTCTTTAGGACTCCCGACCTAGTTGTCGGAGCCTCTTTCCTCTTTAGGACTCCCGACCCAGTTGTCGAAGACTCTTTCCTCTTTAGGACCCCCAACTCAGTTGTCGAGGGCCCCATCCTCTTTTCTCTCACCTTACGAGCCAATTCGGCTTGGACCGCCCTCTTGGCCATCACAGACGACACTTTCGGCTGGGATTCTCCTATAAAACAAGAGGGGAAGAACAATTAAACAACTAAAACAAGGGAAGAAATATGTCGAAATAGGGTAGGGTACACTTACCAGTCATCTCTACCTCTGCCTCTTCTTTCGACTCCTCTTTCTTATCTTCTTCCTCAGTCTCTTCAGACTCCTCTTCCTCTTCTTCTTCTTCTGCTTCCTCTCGACTCTCTTGACGATTTTCACCCAAACACACCAGGTCGTCGTCCTCGTCCACTAAGTGTCGTGTGACGAACGATTGATCGTCAGTGCTGATCTCCAGGAACTTCTCGATCTTGGCTTTGGATTCGTCATTGGGCTTCACCTTGTCGAAGTTAATGTCTAAAGATACATAAGGGAGAAGGTTAGTCGAAATACAAATAAACAAATCTAACAAAAGTGCTCCACCAAAGATAGAAACTTACCCGCCATGTTCCAACCGGACCTGATCCAGTCACTTTCGGGGTCCAGCGTCGCTACCCGCACGAGTACGTACCTGGTCTTCCATTTGCGGTCGTTGACCGCAGTTTTTAGAACCAAGGTACGATTGCCCTTGTGCTTCGAAAACAAGTTGTAGCGACGGTAGGTATCTTCTTGACCTGGTAAGCCGTCAGCAAGTCCGTCACGTTCATTGGCGACTCCCAATTTGAGGTAGGTCGCTCGATGACCTGGATAACATGCCAAAACTAGGGCATTAGCTGCCCCGGTGATAGGTCAAACTCACACATAAATGCCTTAGCTAAAGGCGAATATGGCCAGTGGAATCCTATCTTAAAGGGATATTCGTATATTACGACATACCCCTCTGGACACATCTCCGGTCGAATTTTACCGGCCTTGCTCACAGTGATCCCCGCAGGGATTCTTGCTAAGTTCCTAAAGTCATCAAGATCATCCTCACTACGAATGGTACTTCTAGGTTCTGTCGACATTGCTAATCCTGTCAACCAAGTTTGTCTATCTGAAAAGCCCCAGATATCCCAATTTTTCCTAGGCTTCCTCACGATTGACTTACGACGCATGCAAAGAAGAAGATGTCGTACCTTATATAGGCGCTCTAAATCCTCGAAAACTCTAACTCTAATCAAGATCTTGCAGGTTTGGAAACGAATCGCTGAAGAATAGCAAGAAAATCTCTTTCTAAAACTCTCTGAAAATGTAAAACGGAAACGATCCACCATGAGTATCTAGTTATGTAAATGATCGTGTCAGGTCGAGTCCCTCGATGATCGACACGTACCTTTGTCTTTTCATATGACTACACGGATCATCGACACCTGGCAATGACAGTTGCTAAGCATGATCGTGCGTCAGCGTGACGTCACGATCTTATCCCCTTTTCGACTTCCTCTTTAGTTAGAATTGGACCGATCCAGTTCCAAGGCAACCAAAGTAACTTTCGACACGTGTTATGACCCTAGACGTCCGACTGACAAAATTTAAAATTCGAATTTGCCACTCTATTTTTAAATTTTGGGGGCAAACTGTTTGGGTAAAATTTCACCAGTCTCGACCACGACCAAAATACGGAGAACATTTATTACACTTTTTCATAATAAGATAAAATCATAATCCCCTGATCGAAGTTGGAATCGAAAGTTATCCACCTCACGACATTCGACCATGACGTCGTCTAGTTCACACGCCCGTCGTATGGAACCTCTCGACCTCGACCGACTAACACATGATATTACTGTTACATTTTCAGTATTTATTGCAGGATTAATATCATTAATGACTAACGGTCATAACCGACAGAGGCAATTACGAGCATTGAACTCACCGTCCGTTACAACTGTTACACGAAGCTTTTATGAAGTCAATAAAAGCATTCGAAGACTATAAGTACAAGGATTCCATCCTCATTTGCAGATCATCTCCAACATCTCTCTGATATCTGGAATCATCTCTCTGACATCTGGATACGTCCGAACTCTCAAGGATCACACAGCAAAAGCACTCGAAGCAGAAACTCTCTCTTTCTAAAGCATACGACGCACGACTTACACACACGACACATAGTTTTTACACATGACGCACCAGTTTTACATTCGATACACCTGTTTTACTTTACATTTACAGCCTTTCTTTCATTTGTAATGTAATCATTGTACTGTTGGTCCCGAAGGGTTATACAAGTTTGTAGAAGGGGGGGTTGAATACAAACACACATATTTTACTTTTCTAAATTGTTTATTGATAAATCATTAACAATTTACAGCTTGTTGCGGAAACAAGATTAAGGATAAATCCTAAATCTAAACAAGTTGGAACACTAAGTTTCTTGCACTAAGAAAGAGAAGAAATTACTAATAATAACCTATCTCAAGATAAGAAGGATGAACTTGTCCAGAGTTAGCAAGTTACTTCAAAATGAAGTGAGTTCATCTTCTTATATACTGCATGCATTAAATGCAAGGCAGTTTACACTTTACACGTGGCAGCAGCTCATTGGTTGCATGTCATTGACCTTTGTTGACAACCTTAGTAGCCGCATGTTTGAACATTGTAGTATCAGAGTGGTTGTACGATTTCAGACAATAAGGAGGTTCTATTCTGAAATTTCGTACGGAGTCGTGCAAGGGTGGTTAAGACAAAAGTACTTTGTACGGAGGACCTTATGATCAGCTTTTCGTTGATTCAGCGATCTATCATTCTATATCAGCGAATGATAGAGTTCAGCGATAGTTAAAGTCTTGTACTTGATACTTCACGTTGATTGGACAAATCTGAGTCTTCGCTGATCTGCATCAGTTCATTAGGAGACTTTTCGCTGGTTCTTGAGCTTGATCTTCGACTTCAGCGTTGAACCTATGTTGACGTGAAACTTGTCTTCAGAGATCATAAGTAAACAACTAACTTATCAGCGATCACCATAAGTACTGAACAGACTCAGAGTATTATGGTGAACAGTTTCGTTGAATGTTTATTCAAAAGAGTGAGAGTTCCTATCAGCGGTACTGTAAGATCTTAGTACTTATCAGCGATAGTGAAACTCTGATACATATTGTTTACTCACGATTTTCACTAAGTATATAAGAGAGGGTCATTATCAAATCACTGAGGGTTTGGATCAACATGTACTCTCGACACCCGAAACATAAGGACATCGCCCCTGTTTGGCGACCATAGTGCAGCGACGACATCATCATTGTCGTCCGCGGGTTTTTTCCTTGTTGAGGTTTTTCCCGCGTCACCAAAATCTCTGTCTCATTTACGTTTTTCTGTCTTTGTCGTACAGTTTGTCGCAAGATTTCCATTCTTTAGTTGTTAAGCTCCTCAATCAACCTTAAGTTATCCTTCTGGACGATTTTTGGCATTAACACAACGTAAATATGTACTAGAAGAATTTCACCTTCCTCATTCAAAGTAAAGAGAGTTGTGTCAATTTTTCCTTTTTCAAAGCCAGGTGCTAGTAGAAAGGTAGATAAAACTTCGTACCAGGCACGTGGGGCTTGTTTGAGACCATAGAAGGCTTTGTCAAGGATGTACATGTAGTCTGGATTATCTTTGTCCACAAAGCCTTCTTGTTGAGACACGTACACTTCCTCCTTCAGAACACCGTTCAAGAATGCAATCTTCACGTCCATTTGATAAATAGTGAAGTTCTTGTAGGCGACAAAAGATAGGAACATCCGAATTGCCTCTAAGTGAGCAACCGGTGCGTACGTCTCGTCATAATCTACCCCTTCTTGTTGCATGTACCCTTTTGCTACTAGTCGAGCTTTGTTTCTCACAAATATGCCGTCTTCATCTTTCTTATTTTTCAGGACCCACTTTGTACCAATGACTGTTTTACCCTTGGGTCTTGGAACTAATCTCCACACTTTCAGAGCATCAAATTGATTCAGCTCTTCTTGCATCGCAATTAACCAATCCGGATCCTCCAAGGCTTGTTGAATTGTTGATGGCTCAACTTGACTTAGAAAGAGCGTGTATAGAACTTCATTTGCGGTTGCAGATCTGGTCTTTACTGGTTCAGACACTTCGCCAATCACTTGATCTATTGGGTGATTACGTGTCCACTTCTTCGAGTGTGGATGGAGAGAAATAGCATCTTGATTGGGGTCTACTAAGGTAGGATCTTTATCGAAGTTCAACTCAATCGTCAATGTCGGTTCCGGATGTGAGGTTGGTTGGTTGTCAGAAGTGACAATTGGAACTGCCTTAGGAACTGTTTCAGTTGATTTTAAAGGAATGTTATCAGTATGCTGATCATTGACATTTGAAGTTGTACCTGACGAAGAAGCACCATTCGTAGATACTTGTTGGATTGCTTGCGTAGATGTCACGTTTGGAATACTTGGAGAGGATACAGTAGTTGTTGCGCCAGTATTGGATGATGTCGGTTCCGATGAAGGCCCTGACATTGTAGCCTGTACTGGAGGTGTAGCAACTTGATTCCTGTCATTATTACGTGAAGATGAGTTATTACTTCCAAAGAAATCATCATAGAAATTTTCAAACAAAATATCAAATTCATTAGGAGTAGAGTTAGATGTGGAAGCTTGATCTTTGCTTGACTTAGTCGTCATTGGACAGATTTGTCCAGACGCTAGTATGCCGGATATTGCGGGTTCTTTACTATTTTGCACAGAAGCCATTTCCTCAGTCTCATCGAATTTGACATTAATGCTTTCCATCACAGTTCTAGAGGATTTGTAATAGACTTTATACGCTTTTGAGGTTGACGAGTATCCGATGAAAACGTCCTCTTTTCCTTTAGGACTAAATTTGTTCAAATTGTCCTTGTCGTTCAGCACGATACACCTGCACCCAAAGACACGAAAGTAGTGTATTACAGGTTTTCTATGGTTGATAATTTAATATGGAGTTTTGCCAAACCGTCGATGAATAATTGAACGATTTTGTGTATAGCATGACGTTGAAACAGCTTCGGCCCACAGAAACAACGGTAAATCAACATAGGACGGCATCGTTCTAGCAGCTTCAACAAGTGTACGATTTCGTCTTTCAACAACCCCGTTTCGCTGAGGTGTTCTTGCTGCAGAGTATTGATTAGAAATTCATAATGACTTAAAGAAGTCATCAAGAGTCTTGTTACGAACTCACTGCATACTCAGACGCGGATCATGGAGGAACCATGCTTGACAGAAAGAGCACATCGGGGCATGTACAGTTTGTGGGAGACAAGCTCGTGAGCTGGTCATCTAAGAAGCAGAACTGTATGTCAACTGTTAATGCCAAAAATCGCACTAAACTGTCTTTTTCCAAAAATTGTATAAAAATACGATTTAAGGTTTGGTTTCAGAGATTATCAACTAAAGATTGAACCATAGAAATAAACAAGAAAAATAACGAAGAAAATGTAGACGAAACAAGAGATTTTGGTGACGCGGAAAACCCAAAACTAGGGAAAAAAACCGCGGTCGACTGTGTTAGAGTCGACAATGCACTATGGTAAGCTGTTTGGGCAAAATTTTACCATTCTCGACCACGACCAGAACAGGTAGGACACATATTTTGAACCATATCTTGGATTAAGATAAGGTCCCGACAAAGACCCTTGAAACCTCCGTCGCCCCTTTTAAAAGGTAGGTCGATAGTTCCTCACGACACTCGACCATAGTGTCGTACGTTTCACACGACCGTCGTATAAAACCATGCGACCTCGACCAAACTAACGCGCGATATTACTGTTACGTTTGTTCAATGTTTAATGAAGGAATTAACATCATTAATGGACAATGGCTATAACTGATAAAGGTCATAAACAACACTAAAAGCGACGTCCGTTACGGCAGTTATCGAAGAGTTTAATGAGTCAATTAAGAGCGCCCAAAGACTATAAATTCCAAGCTCAATCATCATTTCCAGGCATCGAACAACAGGCACAAGCACTCGAACTCTGAAGAACACTCAAGACAAAGAGATCACTCATAGAAGATCGCTCTCGACGCAAGACAATCACGCACGTCACATCATTTTTACACACGACGCACATTGTTTTTACATTCAAAACACTTGTTACTTTACATTTCGAAGTCTTTCTTTCATTTGTATTGTAATCTCTGTACGATCGACACCAGAAACAAAAGGACATCGCCCCTGTTTGGCGACCATAGTGCAGCGACGACTTCCATAGTCGTCCACGGGTTTTTTCCTCGTTGAGGTTTTTCCCGCGTCACCAAAATCTCTGTTTCATTTACATTTATGTCTTTGTCGCACGCTTTTGTCGAACGATTCCTTTCTTTAGTTGTTAAAGTCCACATCGACCTTAAGTTGTACTTGGTGCGATTTTTGGCATTAACAGCTTGGCGCCATCCGTAGGACCCCATCTAGAGAAAATCATCGACAAACGTGCGTCCTACTAACGGTTTCTTGGAGTTTTCTTTGTTCTCTGTTTCAGGAAAATGGCAGCCCCTGGAAATCAGCAACATGTCATCGCTCATATGTATCAAGAGCTGGAAGTTGCTCGGAATCAAATCAATGCCATGGCCGAGCAGAGTCGCAGAGCAGCTGAGGAGATCGCACGGCTGAGAAATCCCTTTGGTCCTCAGCATGGTCCTAGGCCGTTCGTTCAGAATCCAGGCCAAGGATCGTTCGGTCAAAATGGTCCTAGACCATTTGCGCATAATCCAGCTCCAGGACAAGGTCCGTTCGCTCAGAATCAGCATCCAGGTCCGTTCATGCAGAACCAGCAACCGGGACCGTTCAATCCAAATCGCCAGTTTGGGACGGATCGCAGCCATTTCATAATGGATATAAGGCCACCACCCATGCAGAATGGATCGCAGCCATTTCATAATGGATCGCAACCATTTCAGAATGGGTCGCAGCCATTTTAGAATGGATTGCAGCCATATTTTGTTCCTTTCAACGGAGACGCCAATGGATCGTCGCATGGCAATGGCACCAGTTCAGGAGTCAATCCTCAGACAGGGGCAAATCCTGACCCCAATGACCCTGTCGCCCAGCGATTGAAAATGCTAGAAGATCAGAACGAGCGTGTCCTATCTTTGCTCGCCAAGCTACCTGGGGCAGCCGTACCCGTAGACGTCGAGCCTCGATCAGGCTTTCAGGCGTCACCTTTTATCGACGAGATAGCGACCATCGAGGTCCCAAAAAAATATAATATCGCCGCTTTCACGCCCAAGTATTCATGTGTGACCGATCCAACCGAGCACGTCGCGCTGTATAAGCATCTCATGTAGACGGTCTCGATCCCATACATATACCAGGAAGTGTGCATGTGCAAGAGCTTCGGAGCGACCCTCACCAGTCCTGCCCTCCAATGGTTGATCAATCTCAAACCCAAATCCATCGAG
Organism: Saussurea involucrata; assembly: GCA_033807775.1. Lineage (NCBI taxonomy): Eukaryota > Viridiplantae > Streptophyta > Magnoliopsida > Asterales > Asteraceae > Saussurea > Saussurea involucrata. The sequence continues at coordinate 46,697,805 of CM066323.1, forward strand.
TCGTTCGCTGAGTTGGTCAATCAATTCTCTCAGCAGTTCGCCAGCAGTCGCAAGATGGAGAAGCAGACCAGTGACCTACATTATGTCGTGCAGAAGGATAATGAATCTATTCGAAGCTATTTCAACAGATTCAATGCAGAGATGATCAGTATCTGTAATTGTGACGTCAAGACGGCGATCAAAGCTTATAAGCGTGGTCTGGACGACAGTTCAGGCTTATATACTGATCTAACCAAGTATCCTCCAGAAAATTTTGAGGACGTCCGAGCTCGAACCCTAGCATATATTAGGGTAGAGGACGACGCTGCTTTTCGTTGCAAGCATACCGACGACAAGAGGTCGTTAGGTGTGAGGAAGCCAGAGTTCAAGACGAAGGCAATTTCCAAAATAGAGCCAGCGCGCCAAATCTCAAACGTCCGATTCAAGATGAAAGCAGAGGCTAAGACCGCGACCAAGTTTCCTCAGTACCCCAAGATATCCTCTTACGGATTCAAAGGGTCCACTAAGGATTTGGTCGAAGCTATGAAGACCGCCCAGTAGACTATTCGATGGCCTAAGAAGTCCGATCAGGACGACGCTAAGAAAGACAAATCTAAATGGTGCGACTTTCATGTCGACCATGGTCATGTGACAGACGATTGCATAGCTCTCAAAAAGGAGCTAGCATATCACATCCCGAAGGGCAACCTCAAAGATATCATCGATGACGTCGTTACTTCAGCTAATGACAATCGACCGCTGACCCCCGAGTATGCGAAGGTCGTCATATGCATCACTGGTGATTCCGACGTATGTGGTCTGACATACTCTGCAGCCAAACATCATGCCAGTCGAGCACCTGACGATCGACCTATCCCGCGTTCATCGAGACCCAAAGGAGATTTAGAGTTAGAAGCTATGAAGATTGTGTTCGATCAGGACGACCTTGGCGACTCATATCAGAAACATCATGACGGGTTGATCATTCAACTCACGGTTGGTAATTGCTTAAGCCGACGAGTCTTGATCGATAGGGGCAGTTCAGCAAACGTCATTTTCCTTGACACCATCAAGGCCATGGGAATCGATCGTTCAGAAGTCACCCGACGTTCGACGACTTTGGTCGGTTTCAATGGAGAAGCGACGAGCACCTATGGAGATATCATCTTGCCAGTCTACGCCGGAGGGATCAACAAGCAAACCAAGTTCAGCGTCATCGATTGTGCGTCGGCCTATAACATCATTTTAGGTCGACCATGGATCCATGAAATGAAAGTCGTTCCCTAGACGTATCATCATACCCTGAAATTCCCTACGCCGTGGGGAGTCCAAGAAATCAAAAGTGAGCCAAAAGTCGCCCGTGACTGCTATAAGACCACTCTGAAGCCGCGAAAGTAAATCGTCTAGCAGTCGCGGCATGACCATAAGGTCTCGACAGGTTCGTCCTTCATTCCTTAAAGATAAACTTATGCCTTTTCTACAGGAATAAAACGACTATCTTGCCCTGTCGCACGAAAACACAGTCGACATAAACACAGCCGCTATTTCTCGGCGTCGATCCGCCATTCATAATCTATTTTTCCCTGAAAGAAATAAGATAATAAATGACGGGGGGCAAATAGACATAGAAGGGAAAAGAGTATAGAAAGGTACGTATTCTAAATCCTTTCTCATTTTTTCTCTCATACGATCTCTTATCACGAACGATTACTGACTTAAGCATCGGAGGGTCGTTGGTTAGCCAACGACCAACTGTAATAACCAGGTAATTTATCTAAATTAAATTTGGAATTTTATAAGTCTTCATTTAGTATTTTATGGAGTTAGGAGTTAAGGGGTAAGTTTTAAGTTTTATTTGGAAGATTGGGGGTAAGTTTTGCCAATTTGTTTGAGTGTGGGGTTTGTTTGGTGAGAGTGGAGATATTATCCACCCCCACCGCCCTGTTCTCTATAGACACTAAGAGGTGTCACCTTTAGACACTTTTTAGAGAATACAAGTCCTTGTGTGTGTGTGTGTGTTTTGTTTTGGTAAGAAAAGAAATCGAGAAATCTTAAAGGAAGTAGAAGAGGATCGAATTCAAGAGGTTACTGCAGAGATTAAAGATTTAACTGAAGCTATTAAGGTAACAAATCTATTACTCAATTGTGTTTTAATTCATAGAAGTGTTCTTGAACCTACTAGTTAAAGTTCTTAGTGGGTTTTGCTAAAAATGGATGTTTTGGGAAGTTTAAGCTTAAGGTTAGGTTGTATACTTGGTCTTAATCATAACTGCATCTTTATAGCATCATGCATAGATTAAAAGTACAAATTCTGGGTTTTAGGATGAAACAGTGAACTGTGACATTCATCGAAGTCGCAATAGAGGACTGCGACATTCAACGAAGTCGCAATGGTCGATTGCGACTTGGGCTTGAAGTCGCAATGGTCGATTGCGATTTGGATTGGAATCGCAGTAGTTGATTGCGATTTGGATTGGAATCGCAGTAGTTGATTGCGATTTGGGATTGGAATCGCAGTAGTTGATTGCGATTTGGGTTTGAAATCGCAGTAGTTGATTGCGATTTGGGTTTGGAATCGCAGTAGTTGATTGCGACTTAGGATGGAGTCGCAATAGTGGGTTGCGATTTCGGGGTGAAGTCGCAGTAAGAGGTTGCGACTTTGTACTGTTCATCACGGTTGCGACTTGCACTATTCATTGCGATTTCATGTTATTTTGGGTTGCGATTTGAGTTGTGAATTTTGTAAGTTTAAGTGTTAAAAGAGATATTTGGTATTTTATCTGATTTCAGATTCTGTGAAGGATCGACATACGTGAATTATCTTGGAAGAGTTTTTGGTGATAAACACACGAGGTGAGTTTTACTTTAAAAAGTATATTTTACTGGAATGCACTATGTGATTAACATGTGTTTGATGATGTGTATGAATATGTCATACGTGAGTAATTATAATATATTGAGATATTATAATTACGTGAGTATTATATGAAAATATAATACGTGGCCGGGCTTAGGACCGGTGTGATAAATTGGCTCGCAACCAATTGTTATTGGCCATTGGTGGAGGGATAAGGTGGTATGTGAAAGGTATGTTGTGTAAATTGCATTTGGTATCATTTACGTGTGATGTATATGTATTTATATAAAAGTGTGTATTTATATAAATGAATTTTTACGATTTCCAAATGTCAGGGATTTACTCACTAGACCCTTAGGTCTAACCCTCATTTTTGTTTTTAAAATCTGTATTCCAGGTGGTGGTACCAGTAAGAGTAAATGATTAATTTACTTGGTGGATAGCTATGTGGAATGATGATCATTATGAAGTTGATGATGCTTTTGTACTTAAATTTAGGTTATTAGCTACTATCAGATCTAAATGGAATCAAGTTTGTACTGAATTTTTATTGGTTAGATCAGACTTTGGGACCGAATGTGTAATGTGAATGATTTTGTTGAAACCCTGTTATGAATTATATGATATATGTATGTTTAGTTCTGCGGGATGTTACAGATGGTATCAGAGCCCTAGTTTAAGGGATTTAGGTATTAGTATCCGTACCTAGACTTAAACTGCATGTGAAGTAGGATGTCCCGATTAAATTAGAACCTGGGGATATTAAGTATAAAAGGTAGAAGGAACATCATGTAAGGTAATTTCAAATTACACCAGGCCAGTGTAATTATGATCTTACAGGTACATGTTTGAACTGGAATATCTTATTATATGGGGTATGTGCTTATGTGTGTATATTAACCTTGTTTGAATCCACAGAATGGCGAGTGGCACCAGACAAGGGAATCAGGGAAGAGGAAGGAATTCAAGTGGAGGAAATCCGCCATTAGGAACAGGGGGAAGGGGAGGAGATCGTGGTAGAGGTAGAACTGGCAGGGGAACAGGAGGCCGAGCTGGAGGTAGAACACAACAGCATGGTACAGAGTTTGTTACACGAGATGATTTGACTACTGAAATGGGGAGATTACAGGATAGCATACAAGCCATGTTCGAACGTAATCGTCTTAATGAAACTGAAAGACCAGATCCGGAACATGAAGTGGAGATACCACTTACCTCTATTGTTCTACCAGGGGTGAAAAGGTGCGATTATAAAATGTTTCTTAGTTGTAAGCCCCCTACATACTCAGGAGATCGAGATCCGGTAAAGGCGATGAGATGGCTGAAAGAAATAGAGGCCATCTTCAAGACGTGTAAATGTGCTGAAGAAGACAAAGTGCTTTATGGAGCTGCGATGCTGAAAGGGGATGCTCTGTATTGGTGGGATGCTCATACAGAATCGAGAAGAGCGGATGTATATACTACTTTTTCATGGGAGGAATTCGTGTTAGCTTTCACAACACACTTTTGTCCACAAGCCGCTGTCAGACAGTTAGAAGAAGAATTCATGAATCTACAACAAGGAAATATGTCGGTTAGAGATTATACTGCACGATTTCTGGAGAAGTCTCGTTTTGCAGGATATTATGTTGCTACAGATAAGATGAAGATGGAGAGGTTTATTTATGGGTTGAATTCCGAGGTTCGAAGATTGGTGACTGCCACAGGGCCAAATACTTTTACAGCTGCGGTGGATGCTGCCGAGAATGTGGAAAGAGATAATAAAAGAGATACTGGTGATAAGAGCTTAGGGAAAAGAAAATGGGAAGGACCACCACAGGATTCAAGGAAACCTAGATTTCAGAGGTTTGACAACCGTCCGTCAGTTCGACCAACAGAAAGACCATGTCCTAGGTGTAATCGTTACCATCAGGGAAATTGCCAAGTAGAGTCACGGGTTTGTTTTAAATGTGGGAAAACTGGGCATGTTGTAAAGGATTGCCGAGTAACACGATTTTGCTTTTTGTGCAATTCTCCGGATCACCTCCAATCAGACTGTCCGCGAGGTAGAATACAATCAGGGGGTACATCGGGGAAACCGGCCATTACGAGACCAGTAGTTCCAAGAATAGAACCGCCGAGAACGAGGGGTCGTACGTTCCAAATGACAGCTAAAGAGGCGGAGGAAACTCCTGATGTGGTCACAGGTACATTTTTCATAAACTCCACGCGTGCTAAAGTGTTATTTGATTCCGGTGCAAACCGATCTTTTGTGTCTCCCTCCTTTGCTGCTCACATGCATTTAGAGCCTAAAATGTTAAAACATGCTTTATTAGTAGACACCGCAAATGATAACCAAGTAGCAGTTAAAGAGGTTTTTGATCATTGTATGATAAACATAGAGGGGTGTGGAGTACCGATACAACTATTTCCAATAGCTTTGATTGAATTCGACGTGGTAGTAGGAATGGATTGGCTAGCCGAGAATCAGGCTAATATAGTTTGTGATAAGAAAATAATCAATGTCGTTTTACCTGATAAGAGATCGGTAGTGATTTATGGAGATCGTAAGAATCATCAGTCCAGTCTTATATCGATGATAAAAGCCCGTAAATGTGTCAATAAGGGGTGCTCTAGTTATCTAGCTTATGTGATAGATAGTAGGCCTGAAAAGTGTAAGCTGGAAGATATTTCCATTGTTAATGAATACCCAGAAGTTTTTCCTGAAGACCTGAACAGTCTTCCTCCAGTTAGGCAAGTAGAATTTGGAATAGACCTAGTACCTGGAGCCAATCCCATCGCTCGTGCGCCGTACAGATTAGCACCACCAGAAATGAAAGAAATGATGTCACAGCTTCAAGATTTATCTGATAAGGGCTTCATCAGACCCAGCTCATCGCCATGGGGTGCACCAGTTTTATTTGTGAAGAAGAAAGACGGTTCAATGAGAATGTGTATCGATTATCGGGAGCTGAACAAGCGCACAATCAAGAACAAGTATCCACTCCCAAGAATTGATGACCTTTTTGATCAATTAGTTGGAGCTTGTTACTTCTCCAAGATTGATCTCAGATCTGGCTACCATCAGTTGAAGGTTAAGGAGGAGGATGTTTTAAAGACTTCATTTCGCACAAGATACGGCCACTACGAATTTTTGGTAATGCCTTTCGGATTGACGAACGCTCCAGCCGCTTTTATGGATCTAATGAATCGGGTATGTAAGCCTTATCTCGATAAATTTGTCATTGTGTTTATCGATGATATACTTATATATTCCCGATCCAAAGAGGATCATGCGCAACATCTTCGTTTGATTTTGGAGTTACTGAAGAAAGAAAAGTTGTACGCTAAGTTCTCTAAATGTGAATTCTGGTTGCGGGAAGTTCAGTTTTTGGGTCATGTAGTTTCAGAGAAGGGTATACAAGTTGATCCAGCAAAGGTGGAAGCAATTGAAAATTGGGAACCGCCAAAGACGGCAACCGAAGTACGAAGTTTTCTGTGTCTAGCTGGATACTATCGGAAGTTCATAAAAGACTTTTCTCGAATCGCGACGCCATTGACCAAGCTGACTCGGAAGAATCTGAAGTTTGAGTGGAAAGCAGAACAGGATGAGGCATTCAGAATATTGAAAGAGAAACTCTGCAGCGCGCCGATATTAGCATTGCCAGAAGGTTCTGATGATTTTGTGGTCTACAGTGATGCTTCTAAGTTGGGTTTGGGGTGTGTACTCATGCAACGTGGGAAGGTGATTGCCTATGCTTCGCGTCAATTAAAGGATCACGAAAGACAATATCCTACCCATGATATGGAACTAGCAGCAGTTGTTTTTGCCTTGAAGATTTGGAGACATTATCTTTATGGTTCTAAATGTCAAATTTTCACGGACCACAAGAGTCTCCAACATCTTTTCGATCAAAAGGAACTGAATATGAGACAAAGAAGATGGTTGGAATTGGTAAATGATTATGATTGCGAAATTCTATATCACCCAGGGAAAGCGAACGTGGTGGCAGATGCATTAAGTCGTCAAGAAAGAAGTGGAACAATAAAAGCTATATCATTACGAGCTGAACTTCTTCCTAATATCTTTGATGAATTGTTGAAATGCCAAATAGATGCTTATCAAGAGGAAAGTTTGAAGTCAGAACGGTTGGTTGGGATATCAACATTGCTTGGGAAAGATGACCGTGGGTTGTTGTGTATGGGAAACAGAATTTGGGTACCTCGTTTGGGTGGATTACGGGATCGTGTACTACAAGAAGCTCATCAATCTCGATTTTCTATTCATCCAGGTACAAATAAAATGTATAAAGATTTGAAACAATTCTATTGGTGGCCGGGAATGAAGAGAAGTGTTGTTAAGTATGTGGAAGATTGTACCACCTGCAAGAAAGTGAAGATTGAACATCAGAAACCGTTTGGTCAGTTGCAACGACTAGATATACCAATGTGGAAATGGGATCAGATCACTACTGATTTCATTACCAAGTTGCCAAGAACTTCAAAGGGATTCGATTCTATTTGGGTAATTGTGGATAGGTTGACGAAGTCTGCACATTTCTTGCCGATAAAAGAAACTGATTCTTTGGAACGTTTAGCTAAGTTGTACATTAATGAAATAGTAACTCGACATGGAGTTCCAATCTCGATTATTTCCGATCGAGATAGTCGCTTTACTTCTAGGTTTTGGAGAAGCTTTCAAAAAGAGATGGGAACGCAGATAAAGTTGAGCACAGCATATCATCCACAGACTGACGGGCAGAGTGAAAGAACAATCCAAACTTTAGAGGATATGCTTCGGGCTTGTATAGTGGATTTTGGGGGATCATGGGATAAACATCTACCTTTGATAGAATTCGCCTACAACAACAGTTATCATGCCAGCATTCAGGCGGCTCCGTTTGAAGTATTGTATGGTAGAAAATGCCGAACGCCTTTGTGTTGGAATGAAGTGGGGGAGAAGCAATTGGCAGGGCCAGAAATAGTACAGTTAACAGCAGATAAGATTACTCAGATTCGGGATAGATTGAAAACGGCTCAAGACAGACAGAAAAGTTATGCAGATCGACGCCGGAAACCGTTGGAATTTCAGGTTGGGGAATTTGTGATGTTAAAAGTTTCGCCTTGGAAAGGAGTCATACGTTTTGAGAAGCAAGGTAAACTCAGTCCGCGTTATATTGGTCCATTTGAAATTACAGAAAGGATCGGTGAAGGAGCTTACAGATTGGATCTTCCGTTGGAACTGAGCAGGATTCATAACGCAATCCATGTGTCGAATTTTCGGAAATGTTTAGTTGCACCAGACCAAGCAGTCTCACTACCAGATATTCACGTGGATGAAAAGTTGAACTATGTGGAGGAACCGGAAGCTATAGTTGATCATAAAGTCAAAGTGTTGAGGAATAAAGAGATCATGCAGGTAAAAGTTCAGTGGAAACATCATAGGGGTTAGGATGCGACTTGGGAATCAGAGTCGGAGATGAGAACCAAATACCCTCATCTGTTCTCTTAACTGAATTCCGGGACGGAATTCTTTTAAGGGGGAGATGTTGTAATAACCAGGTAATTTATCTAAATTAAATTTGGAATTTTATAAGTCTTCATTTAGTATTTTATGGAGTTAGGAGTTAAGGGGTAAGTTTTAAGTTTTATTTGGAAGATTGGGGGTAAGTTTTGCTAATTTGTTTGAGTGTGGGGTTTGTTTGGTGAGAGTGGAGATATTATCCACCCCCACCGCCCTGTTCTCTATAGACACCAAGAGGTGTCACCTTTAGACACTTTTTAGAGAATACAAGTCCTTGTGTGTGTGTGTGTTTTGTTTTGGTAAGAAAAGAAATCGAGAAATCTTAAAGGAAGAAGAAGAGGATCGAATTCAAGAGGTTACTGCAGAGATTAAAGATTTAACTGAAGCTATTAAGGTAACAAATCCATTACTCAATTGTGTTTTAATTCATAGAAGTGTTCTTGAACCTACTAGTTAAAGTTCTTAGTGGGTTTTGCTAAAAATGGATGTTTTGGGAAGTTTAAGCTTAAGGTTAGGTTGTATACTTGGTCTTAATCATAACTGCATCTTTATAGCATCATGCATAGCTTAAAAGTACAAATTCTGGGTTTTAGGATGAAACAGTGAACTGTGACATTCATCGAAGTCGCAATAGAGGACTGCGACATTCAACGAAGTCGCAATGGTCGATTGCGACTTGGGCTTGAAGTCGCAATGGTCGATTGCGATTTGGATTGGAATCGCAGTAGTTGATTGCGATTTGGGATTGGAATCGCAGTAGTTGATTGCGATTTGGGTTTGAAATCGCAGTAGTTGATTGCGATTTGGGTTTGGAATCGCAGTAGTTGATTGCGACTTAGGATGGAGTCGCAATAGTGGGTTGCGATTTCGGGGTGAAGTCGCAGTAAGAGGTTGCGACTTTGTACTGTTCATCACGGTTGCGACTTGCACTATTCATTGCGATTTCATGTTATTTTGGGTTGCGATTTGAGTTGTGAATTTTGTAAGTTTAAGTGTTAAAAGAGATATTTGGTATTTTATCTGATTTCAGATTCTGTGAAGGATCGACATACGTGAATTATCTTGGAAGAGTTTTTGGTGATAAACACACGAGGTGAGTTTTACTTTAAAAAGTATATTTTACTGGAATGCACTATGTGATTAACATGTGTTTGATGATGTGTATGAATATGTCATACGTGAGTAATTATAATATATTGAGATATTATAATTACGTGAGTATTATATGAAAATATAATACGTGGCCGGGCTTAGGACCGGTGTGATAAATTGGCTCGCAACCAATTGTTATTGGCCATTGGTGGAGGGATAAGGTGGTATGTGAAAGGTATGTTGTGTAAATTGCATTTGGTATCATTTACGTGTGATGTATATGTATTTATATAAAAGTGTGTATTTATATAAATGAATTTTTACGATTTCCAAATGTCAGGGATTTACTCACTAGACCCTTAGGTCTAACCCTCATTTTTGTTTTAAAAATCTGTATTCCAGGTGGTGGTACCAGTAAGAGTAAATGATTAATTTATTTGGTGGATAGCTATGTGGAATGATGATCATTATGAAGTTGATGATGCTTTTGTACTTAAATTTCGGTTATTAGCTACTATCAGATCTAAATGGAATCAAGTTTGTACTGAATTTTTATTGGTTAGATCAGACTTTGGGACCGAATGTGTAATGTGAATGATTTTGTTGAAACCCTGTTATGAATTATATGATATATGTATGTTTAGTTCTGCGGGATGTTACACCAACCTCTAACATTGTTTTTCTGCAGAATCGCACGACAATAATCATACGAGTCTATTTTCGCAAGGTCGCACGACATAGACGATCAGGTCTGTGACTTGATCATCCTTTCACAAGAACACACGATTCAAGCTCATCGCACGACTTAGTCGTACGATCGCAAAGTCTAAACGACTTTACTTACATTTTAAGTTTCATACCCTAAATGAATGATTTAATTGCATGTGTTTATGTTTATATACATGATTTAAAAGTTTTATGACTTGCGTTCTAGTTATTGTGATGCAATGATGCCTAAGTCGCATGATTCCTTGGTTATTCTTTACTTAGTGAATCTTACAATTGATGTTGTATTTATTCACAAAATCGCAAATTCGACAAGAAGTCTAAGTTTCATTCATAAACTGTCGATTACATTAAAAGGAACTCGACCACAAACGGTCGATCGGTAAAAACAAAAGTAAGGAATTTTTTAAATTTGAGGAAGGGCATCAGTCGCATCCTTGCCCGAGGCCTTGTCCTGAAGATCATCGCCTACCACTTCCTCCTCGACGTCCTTCTCATCATCCGAATCGAGGTCCCTCACAGACCCGACGCCCTTCAAATAAATGTCGAGCTCTTTCGACGCCGAAGCAAGAGGGTCCTTCCCCCGCAGATGTCGCCTCATAATAGCTAGCGGTCAGGCGAGCAATGGAAAAAATGGACTTACCCTCTGTTAATGCCAAAAATCGCACCAAAGGGACAACTTAAGGTCGATGTGGACTTTAACAACTAAAGAAAGGAATCATTCGACAAAGGCGTGCGACAAAGACAAAAATGTAAATAAGACAGAGGATTTGATGACGCAGGAAAAAACTCAACGAGGAAAAAACCTGCGGACGACTGTGGAAGTCGTCGCTGCACTATGGTCGCCAATCAGGGGCGATGTCCTTGGTGTTCCGGGTGTCGATCATACAGAGAATACAATACAAATGAAGGGAAAGATAATGTGCGTCGTGTGTGAAAACAATATGTAAACTGTTGGTCGAGATTGAAAGTCTTGCGTCGAGAGCGATCTTCTATGAATGATCTCTTTGCTTCGAATGAATATTCTTCGAGTGTTTGTGTTTCCTTCTGTTGTTCGATGCTCGGTGCTCTTGTTCTATCTTTCTTTCTGTGTCATTCGATGTGCTGAAACTGAGGATTGAACTTGGAATTTATAGTCTTCGGATGATGTTAATTGAATCATTAAGATCTTTGATGATTGTTGTAACGGTCATCGTCTTCAATGTGGGATTAGATGCTCATAACTGATTCCGTCGGTTATAGCCGTTGTCCATTAATAACTTTGACTCCTGCATTAAACACTTGAACAAACATAACAGTCGTATATCGCGTTAGTCGGCCGAGGTCACGTGATTTTACGCGACAGTCGTGCGAAGTAGGCGACGTCGAGGTCGAGTGTCGTGAGGAACTCTCGACTTACCTTTCAGGAGGGACGACGGAGGTTTTTTGGATCTTTGTCGGGACTTTATCTCAATACAATATATAGTTCATAACATGTGTCTTACCTTTTCTGGTCGTGGTCGAGACCTGAGAAATTTTGCCCAAACAGTTTGCCCCCAAAATTTGAAAGTAGGATTTCAAATTCGAATTTAAAATTTTGCTTGTCGGGTGTTCAGGGTCTTGTGTTGAAAAATACCTTGGTTGTCTCGGAACCGGATTGATCCGATTCTAACTGAACGAGAATTTGAAGATAAAAATGGGATTGTGACGTCCTACTGATGCACGGTTTTGCTTACCAGCTGTCATTTTAGAAATGTCGACGGAGCCCAGAGGTACTATTAGAAATGAAGACGATCTAGATGACTTCAGAAGCCTGTCGAAATTTCTCATGGGGATTACTGTAAGCAAGGCTGGCGGGGTTCGACCGGAGATGTGTCCCGAGGGGTATGTCACGATATACGAGTACCTGTTTAAGATGGGCTTCTACTGGCCGTATTCGCCTCTGGCCAAGGCATTTCTGTGTGAGTTTGACCTGTCTCCAGGGCAACTGATGCCCCAGTTTTGGCGAGTTATTCTAGTCATCGAGCGACTTACTTCACACTGGGAGTGGCGTACAAAGTCACGAGCGATCAATATCGTCCTTATAATTTACTTTCAAGGTTTAAAGGTAATCGTACCTTAGTTTTGAATACTGCTGTCAATGATCGCAAATGGAGGACGAGGTATGTACTTGTGCGGGTGGCGATGCTGGATATGGACAGTGATTGGATTAGATCCGTAGATACTGCACAACTGGCGATGATGTCTCATACTGCGCAACAGGAGACGATGTCTCATACTGCGCAACCGGCGACATTGTCTCATATTGCGCAACCGGCGACGATGTTCATACTGCGCAACCGGCGACGATGTTCATATTGCGCAACCGGCGACGATGTCTTCTATATCCTCGTTGACCCTTTCGTCAGCCGCCAGGGGCAAGGGTGTAAAGATGGGAGAGGATGAGGAAGAAGTCATGATGATCAACTTTACGTTGTCGACGATCCTCCTGACTGACTATGTCCTTGACGGGACGAAGTCATTTCCGTATCGGGGGAGATATCAGCTCTTATCTTTCAAGGAGCGTTTTCAAGGGACCTCTATCGAAGAGATGGGATCGCGAGAAGGTGATTGAGGAGGAGGGAGGTCTCCAAGGTGAGGCGTCAAGCAGGGACGCGACCACCGTTCCCCCTTTGGCTTAGGAAATGTCTTTGTCATTTGTTGTTTCTTTTGCTGCTCGACTGTCAGTGGTCGAGTTATTTTGAATGTAAATGACAAACTATTCAGGGAATGAAATTTAAATTTCCATCGTACTCGTGTTTTGTATATTCAGTAAATAAATAACATGTCAGTTATGAAATTTATTGAGTATAATATAATAGAAATCATGCGACTTAGGCATCTATTGCAATGCAATAGCTTAGAATGTAAGACATAACGCTTGTAAATCATGTAAACAAACATAGGAATGTGCGACCAAAGCATACATTCAGAGTAATAAATGTTTCTAAGTTTAAGAAACTTAGAATGAAAAAGTCGTGTAGACTTTGCGATCATACGACTAAGTCATGCGACGAGCTTGAATCGTGTGTCCCTGCAGAAGAATGATCAAGTCGTAGATGTGATCGTCTATGTCGGGCGACCTTGCGAATTTAAAGTCACATAGTAGACTTAGTGATTATTGTCGTGCGTTTCTGCGATAAAATAATATTAAAGGTTGGTCGTTGACTAGCCAACAACCATCTGATGCTTAAGTCAGTAATCGTTCGTGCTGAGAAATTGTATGAAGGAAGAGAGAAGAAATTAGGATACGTACCTTCTCAGATTTATTTCTTTTATTTGACGGGGTATTTGCCCCCTGTCATTTATTATCCTATTCCTTTCAGGAGGAAAATAGGTTTTAAATGACAAATCGACACAGGGATCTTGGAAAATACCATCTATGTCTGCGTCGACTGTGTTTTCGTGCGACAAGGCAAGATAGTCGGCATACTCCTGTAGAAAAGGCATGAGTTTGTCTTTAAGGATAGGAGGACTATCCTGTCGAGACCTTTTGGTCGTGTTGCGTCTGCTAGAGGATTTACTTTTGCGGCTTCAGAGTGGATTTATAGCAATCACGAGGAACTTTCGGCTCACTTTTTATCTCCTGGATTCCCCACGGCGTAGGGAACTTCAGAGTCTGATGATACGTCAAGGGAACGGCCTTCATCTCATGGATCCATGGTCAGCCTAAGATGATGTTATAGGCCGACGCACAGTCGATGACGCTGAACTTGGTCTGCTTGTTGATTCCTTCGGCGTAGACTGGCAAGACGATATCTCCAAAGGTGCTCGTCGCTTCTCCATTGAAACCGACCAAAGTTGTCGAACGACGAGTGATTTCCGAGCGATCAATTCCCATGGCCTTAATGGTGTCAAAGAAGATGACGTTCGCTGAACAGCCCCCATCGACCAAGACTCGTCGAGTTAAACAATTACCAACCGTGAGTTGAATGATCAACCAGTCACGATGTTTCTGGTACGAGTCGTCGGGGTTGTCTTGGTCGAATACGATCTTCATAGCTTCCAACTCTAGATCTCCTTTAAGCCTTGATGAACGCGGGACAGGCCGATCGTCAGGTGCTTGACTGGTGTGACATTTGGCCGCGGAGTACGTCAGACCACATACATCGAAACCACCGGTGATACAATTGACGACTTTCGCATGCTCGGGGGTTGGAGGTAGAACGCCGTTAGCTGGGGTAACGACGTCGTCGATGATATCTTTGAGATTGCCCTTCGGGACGTGATATGCCAGCTCCTTTTTGAGAGCTATGCAATCATCCGTCACATGACCATGGTCGACATGAAAGTCGCACCATTTAGATTTATCTTTCTTAGGGTCGTCCTGACCGGACTTCTTTGGCCATCGAATAGTCGCCTGGGTGGTTTTCAGAGCTTCGACCAAATCTTTAGTGGATCCTTTGAATCCATAAGAGAATATCTTGGGGTACTGAGAAAATTTGGTCGCAGTCTTAGCCTCCGCTTTCGTCTTGAATCGGACGATCGAGATCTGGCGCGCGGGCTCTATTTTGGAAATTTCTTTTGTCTTGAACTCAGGATTTTTCACATCTAACGACCTTTTGTCGTCGGTATGCTTGCGACGAAAGGCAACGTCGTCCTCTACTCTCATGTATACTATGGTTCGAGCTCGGACGTCTTCGAAATTCTCCGGAGGATACTTGGTCAGGTCAGTGTATAACCCTGAGTTGTCGTCCAGACCACGCTTATAAGCTTCAATTGCAGTCTTGACGTCACAATTGCGAATGCTGATCATCTCCGCATTGAATCGATTGAAATAACTGTGGATAGACTCGTTGGTCTTCTGCACGACGTAATACAGGTCACTGGTCTGCTTCTCCATCTTGCGACTGCTGGCGAATTGCTGGGAGAACTGGTTGACCAATTTAGCGAACGACCCCATGGACTTGGGTTTGAGATTGATCAACCAATGGAGAGTAGGACCGGTGAGAGTTGCACCGAAGCTTTTGCACATACAGACCTCCTGATACATGTGTGGGATCGAGATCGTCCACATGAACTGCTTATACTGCGCGACGTGCTCTGTTGGATCGGTAACTCCCGAATACTTGGGCGTGAAGGCGGGGACGTTGTACTTCTTCGGGACCTCGACAGTCGCGATCTCATCGATGAAGGGTGACGCCTGAAATCCTGATCGAGGTTCGACATCAACGGGCACGGCTGCCCCAGGTAGCTTGGCGAGCAAAGATAGGACGCGCTCGTTCTGATCTTCTAGCGTTTTCAATCGCTGGGCGACGGGGTCATTGGGGTCGAGATTTTCCCCTGCATGCGGATTGATTCCTGAAATGGTGCCATTGCTATGTGATGAGCCAATGGCATCTCCGTTGAAAGGAACAAAATACGGCCGCGAACCATTCTGAAACGGCTGCGACCCATTCTGAAATAGCTGCGATCCATTCTGAAATGGTTGCGACCCATTTTGCATGGGTGGTGGCCTTATGTGCTGAGGAGGAACCGTCCCGAACTGGGGATTTGGATTGAACGGTCCCGGCTGCTGGTTCTGCATGAACGGACCTGGATGCTGATTCTGAGCGAACGGACCTGATCCTGGACCTGGATTATGTGCGAATGGTTGAGGACCATTCTGACCGAACGATCCTTGGCCTGGATTCTGAACGAATGGCCTAGGACCATTTTGAGGTCCAAAGGGATTCCTTAACCGTGCGATCTCCTCAGCTGCTCTACGGCTTTGCTCCGCCATGGCGTTGATTTGATTTCGAGCGACTTCAAGCTCCTGGTACATCTGGGCAATGACATGATGCTGATCTCCAGGGGCTGCCATTTTCCTGAAACAGAGAACAAAGAAAACTCCATGAAACCGTTAGTAAGACACACGTTTGTCGAAGATTTTCTCTAGATGGGGTCCCACGGATGGCGCCAAACTGTTAATGTCCACATCGACCTTAAGTTGTACTTTTGTGCGATTTTTGGCATTAACACCCTCGTCCTTAGCAGCTTGCACCTCTTTCTCCAGACCCTCTACCCTGGACCTAGAATCCTCAGCTTCCTTTGTGATGGCAGCCAAGGATTCTTTAACCTTGTCCATCTCTTCCCTCTGGTCGGCAACCATGGACAGGGACTGCGTCAGACGATGATTGGCATCATCCTTTGCACGACCAACGACCTCTAGGTGTTTCATAGAGTCATTAAGACGCTTAGACAGAGCCTCTTCGCGCTCTGCGGCGACCTTTGCCCTATCCAATGCCGCATTTTCCCTCCCGTGCGCGGCAGACATTAGATCCTTTATCTTCATTGTCTCACCCCGCAAAGCTAAGGAAGCCTGGAACGCCTACAAAGTCATAACCCATGATTAATAAAACAACGACAACGACAACGAACGATGACAACGACAAACGAACCAAGTCTTGAAAGAAAGGCTTACCATAAATGCCAACCCGGCTACATGGGCCCCCGTCTCCTCGATTGGAAACCCCTCAAAACACTCCCTGAAAGACGGGAGCAGATATTTCCCCAGATGAGAAAATAGGTTCGTCCCGTCTAGGACACTACTGACCATAAAGTCCGACGACAATGTAAAATTAACCGCTGTGACCTTAACCCCTCCCGTCGGTTGATCCTTGCCGTTGCCGACCGACAAAGGATCCGACGTGGCTGACGGGGACTTCGTTGTTTCCGCCGGAGGCGCAGAACGGATAGGTGTCGCAACAATTGCATCGGAAGACGTCTTCCTGGGCGATGCGACCTTTGCCTTCTCAGGCGTAACGACTCTAGACGAGTCGTGAACCCCCGAAGACGATTCCCTCGGGATAGTCGTCCTCGTTTTCTTGGGAACCTCAGGACCTGCAGACAAGGTTCTTTGTCTCCTCTCTCTGGCCTTCCGGGCAAGCTCGAGCTCAGCTGCTCTTTTAGCAGAGACAGTCGGCATCTTCGGTCGAGACTCTCCTGGAAACCAGAAAAAGGAAGAAACGTTATCAAAGAAGAAAATTCGGCAGAAAGAAAAAGGAAAGTATACTTACCAGTCATCTATCCTTTTTCGACTTCCACTTCTTCCTCCTCCTCACGACTTTCCCCTCGATTCCCTCCTAAGAATACCAAATCTTCGTCGTCACACGTGTCACGATTCTGAGCACCCGACAAGCAAAATTTAAAATCCGAATTTGTCATTTTATTTTCAAATTTTGGGGGCAAACTGTTTGGGCAAAATTTTACCAGTCTCGACCACGACCAGAACAGGTAGGACACATATTTTAAACCATATCTTGGATTAAGATAAGGTCCCGACAAATACCCTTGAAACCTCCGTCGCCCCTTTTAAAAGGTAGGTCGAGAGTTCCTCACGACACTCGACCATAGTGTCGTACGTTTCACACGACCGTCATATAAAACCATGCGACCTAGACCAAACTAATGCGCAATATTACTGTTACGTTTGTTCAATGTTTAATGCAGGAGTTAACATCATTAATGGACATCGGCTATAACTGATAAAGGTCATAAACAGCACTAAAAGCGACGTCTGTTACGACAGTTATCGAAGAGTTTAATGAGTCAATTAAGAGCACCCGAAGACTATAAATTCCAAGCTCAATCATTAGTTCCAGGCATCGAATAACAGGCACGACCACTCGAACTCTGAAGAACACTCAAGACAAAGAGATCACTCATAGAAGATCGCTCTCGACGCAAGACAATCACGCACGACACATCATTTTTACACATGACGCACATTGTTTTTACATTCAAAACACTTGTTACTTTACATTTCGAAGTCTTTCTTTCATTTGTATTGTAATCTCTGTACGATCGACACCAGAAACACAAGGTCATCGCCCCTGTTTGGCGACCATAGTGCAGCGACGACTTCCACAGTCGTCCGCGGGGTTTTTCCTCATTGAGGTTTTTCCCACGTCACCAAAATCTTTGTTTCATTTACATTTCTGTCTTTGTCGCACGCTTTTGTCGAACGATTCATTTCTTTAGTTGTTAAAGTCCACATCGACCTTAAGTTGTACTTGGTGCGATTTTTGGCATTAACAGTCGCCAATAAGGGGCGATAATCCTTTTGTAACAAGTGGTATGTGTACAACGTATTACAATAAGAGATAAAATGTACTCAGACGTGTGTAAAAGTCGTGTGTCATGTGTAAAACGTGCGAAATAAGTGGTCGTCGTATGGTTCGAATTGCCGTCGTCGGGTGGTTCGACCTGCCGTCATGCGAGACTTTGCGTAAGTGAGATATGTTCCATTGCCTTGGAAGAAATGTAGAATTGAGTCTTAGTTGGAATGTATGTAGCTTCCCCCCTCAGATTGATCACCGGGGGCCTTTATATAGCTTCCGTTGGTAATAAATATGCTTTAATGGTTGTTTTTGTAACCGCTGTCCGCATTAAATGCGCTTTGATGATTGGTTTTCTAACCACTGTCGAGTCTTTAATATCATTAAGAGCTCGTCCGTTATTGACCGTTGCACCATAATTGTTTGTAGACCTGCATTAATGAACAGAAGAAACGGTTGTTGACCATTAATGGTTAGTGTAATCGTAAGACCGTCTTAAGTTCTGGATGCCGGTCTTATGAAGCATACGACCGTCGCCAAAATATAAGACCATGTATATGACTGTAAATGTCTTGTAAGACCTTATCTTAATATAAGAATGGTCTTATGAAAATGTCGTAAGACTAGGATGAAAATGTCGTAAGACCACTAGGTCGTAAGACAAAGATGATGATGTTGTAGGACTAGGTCGTAAGACCACCAGGTCGTAAGACCACCAGGTCGTAAGACCAGGTTGCAGGACTAGGATGTCAGGACGATGCTTTCGCAGGACCAGAGCAATATAAGACCGACGACAGGAGACTGTCGACGTAAGACCGACGAGTCGTAACTGGCGACACGTAACTGGCGACATAAGACTAGTGACATAAGACTAGTAACATAAGGCTAGTAACGTAAGACTAGTAACGTGTGACTGGAGATGTGTGACATGCGACGTGTAACATGCGACACATGACGTGCGATCACGAGATGTAAGGACACTATCTTGAATGACTATTGACGCAAGATGTCTTTTAATAATCAACTATCGTATGTCGGGGATATGGCAATAATGGGTATTACCCTTGTCGGTCAGGGGTATGACTGTCGTAGATATTAGGGTAATCAAGGTCCATGGGTCATGTCGAGGGAATTTTCCAAGTCGGTCGAGGGTGTGATTTTTTTCCTAAACAGTTAGCCCCCCGAGATTTGAATTTCAAAGCCATTTGAATTTCAGATCTCGTACCAAAGTAAAATGTGTTTCTACGGAGATATGTCACGTTTTCTAATTGGATCATTTAGAAGAAAATCGACTTGGTCAGCTAGAATTGTGAGACCGGTCGACAGTGTACAAATGACATATCTGTTAAGAAAAATGTTTTCTAAGTAAGTTGCGACGATCGAAAGATGACCTTTAATGCGCAAGTTACTTGTGGTATTCATCCGCTAATGTGAAGGGTGAAAAACTAACATGATCGTAAGAAGATCTTAAAACACAAGGTACTGATTGTTTGGGAAAAATTTCACAGGCCTCGACCGCGACCAGAGAAGGTAAGACGTATGTCATGAGCTATACCTTGTATTAAGATAAGGTCCCGACGAAGACCCAAAGAACCTCCGCCATCCCTCCTAAAAGGTAAGTCGAGAGTTCCTCACGACAATCGACCTCGACGTCGCCCGTTCCACACGACCGTCGCATAAAACCATGCGACCTCGACCGACTAACGCGTTAACAACTGTTATGTTTGTTCAAGTGTTTAATGCAGGAGTCAAAGTTATTAATGGACAACGGCTATAACCGACGAAATCAGTTATGAGCATCTAAACTCACATTGAAGATGACGACCGTTACAACAATCATCAAAGATCTTAATGATTCAATTAAAGTCATCCGAAGACTATAAAATCCCAGCTCAATCATCAGTTCAAAACACCTGATCAACACCAAAGTATAAGAGAACATCAAACACAGAAGCTAAACATCTGAGCTCAGAAGAACACTACAAGCGAAAGGCTCTCACTCGAAGAACTGCACTCGACGCACGACTTTCGCTCTCGACCAACAGTTTTACACATTGTTTTCACACACGACATACACTTGTTTTACATTCCATACACTTGTACTTTACATTTCGAAGTCTTTTCCTTCATTTCTATTGTAATCTCTGTACGATCGACACCAGTAACACCGAGGACATCGCCCCTGATTGGTGACCATAGTGTAGCGATGACATCCACTGTCGTCCGCAGGTTTTTTCCTCGTTGAGGTTTTCCTGCGTCATTAAATCCTTTGTCTCATTTACATTTTTATCTTTGTCGCACGTTTTTGTCGAGAGATTCTTTTCTTTAGTTGTTAAAGTCCACATCGACCTTAAATTGTCCCTTCGGTGCGATTTTTGGCATTAACAGTTTGGCGCCATCCGTGGGACCCCATCTAAAGAAAATCCTCGACAAGCGTGCGTGGTACTAACAGTTTCTTGGAGTTTTCTCTCGTTTTCTGTTACAAGAAAATGGCAGCCCCTGGAGATCAGTAGCATGTTATTGCCCAGATGTATCAGGAGCTTGAAGTCGCCCGAAATCAAATCAATGCCATGGCCGAGTAGAGTCGCAGAGCAGCTGAAGAGATCGCGCGGCTGAGAAATCCCTTTGGACCTCAGAATGGTCGTAGGCCATTCGTCCAGAATCCAAGTCCAGGGTCCTTCGGTCAAAATGGTCCTAGGCGATTCGTGCAAAATCCGGGTCCAGGATCAGGTCCGTTCGCTCAAAATCAGCATCCAGGTCCGTTCATGCAGAACCCGCAGCCGGGGCCGTTCAACCCAAATCCCCAGTTCGGGATGGTTCCTCCTCAGCACATAAGGTCACCGTCGTATCAGAATGGATCGCAGCAGTTTCATTATGGGTCGCAGCCATATTCTGTCCCCCTCGACGGGGACACCAATGGTTCATCGCATGGCAATGGCACCAGTTCAGGTGTCAATCCGCAGACGGGCGTACCTCCTGACCCCGTCGCCCAACGGCTGAAAATGTTAGAAGATCAGAACGAGCGTGTCTTATCTTTGCTCGCCAAGCTACCTGGGGCAGCCGTACCCGTCGACGTCGAGCCTCGATCAGGCTTTCAGGCATCACCTTTCATCGACGAAATCGCGACTGTCGAAGTTCCGAAGAAATATAACATCCCCGCTATCACACCTAAGTATTCAGGTGTGACTGATCCGACAGAGCATGTCGCGCAGTATAAGCAACTCATGTGGACGATCTCGATCCCACACATGTATCAGGAGGTCTGCATGTGCAAAAGCTTTGGTGCAACTCTCACCGGTCCTGCTCTCCAATGGTTGATCAATCTCAAACCCAAATCCATCGGGTCGTTCGCCGAGTTGGTCAACCAGTTCTCTCAGCAATTCTCCAGCAGTCGCAAGATGGAGAAGCAGACCAGCGATCTATATTATGTCGTGCAGAAGACTAATGAGTCTATTCGAAGTTATTTCAATAGATTCAATGCAGAGATGATTAGTATCCGCAACTGCGACATTAAGACCACGATCGAAGTCTACAAGCGTGGTATGGACGACAGCTCAGGTTTATATACCGACCTGACCAAGTATCCTCCAGAGAATTTCGAAGACTTCCGAGCCCGAACCCTAGCGTATATGAGGGTAGAGGACGACGCTGCGTTTCGTCGCAAGCATACCGACAACAAAAGGTCGCTAGGTGTGAGAAAGCCAGAGTTCAAGACAAAGGCGATTTCCAAAGCGGAACCAGCGCGCCAGATTTCGAACGTCATATTTAATACGAAAGCAGAGGCCAAGACCGCGACCAAGTTTCCTCAGTATCCCAAGATATCCTCTTATGGATTCAAAGGGTCCACTAAGGACTTGGTCGAAGCTCTAAAGACCGCCCAAGCGACTATTCGATGGCCAAAGAAATCCGATAAATACGATGCCAAGAAAGACAAATCCAAGTGGTGCGACTTCCATGTCGACCATGGTCACATGACAGACGATTATATAGCTCTCAAAAAGGAGCTAGCATATCACGTCCCGAAGGGCAATCTCAAAGGTGTCATTGACGACGTGACCTCAGCTACCGACCATCGACCGCCAACCCCCGAGCATGCAAAGGTCGTCAATTGCATCACTGGTAGTTCCGACGTATGTGGTCTGACGTACTCCACGGCCAAACGTCACGCCAGTCAAGCACCTGACGATCGGCATGTCCCGCGTTCATCAATGCCTAAAGGAGATCTGGAGTTGGAAGCTATGAATATCGTATTCGACCAAGACGACCTGGGCGACTCGTACCAGAAACATCATGACGGGTTGATCATTCAACTCACGATTAGTAATTGTTTAACTCGACGAGTCTTGATCTATGGGGGCAGTTCAGCGAACGTCATCTTCTTTGACACCATCAAGGCCATGGGAATCGATCGCTCGGAAATCACCCGACGTTCGACAACTTTGGTTAGTTTCAATGGAGAAGCGACGAGCACCTATGGAGATATCGTCTTGCCAGTCTACGCTGGAGGAATCAACAAGCAGACCAAGTTCAGCGTCATCGACTGTGCGTCGGCCTATAACATCATCTTAGGCCGACCATGGATCCATGAGATGAAGGCCGTTCCCTCGACGTATCATCAGACTCTGAAGTTCCCTACGCCGTGGGGAATCCAGGAGATAAAAAGTGAGCCGAAAGTCGCTCGTGATTGCTATAAATCCACTCTGAAGCCGCAAAAGTAAATCGTCTAGCAGACGCAACACGACCAAAAGGTCTCGACAGGTTCGTCCTCCTATCCTTAAAGACAAACTCATGCCTTTTCTACAGGCGTATGCCGACTATCTTGCCTTGTCGCACGAAAACACAGTCGACGCAGACATAGATGGTATTTTCCAAGATCCCTGTGTCGATTTGTCATTTAAATACTATTTTCCTCCTGAAAGGAATAGGATAATAAATGACAGGGGGCAAATACCCCGTCAAATAAAAGAAATAAATCTGAGAAGGTATGTATCCTAATTTCTTCTCTCTTCCTTCATACGATTTATCATCACGAACGATTACTGACTTAAGCATCGGATGGTTGTTGGCTAGTCAACGACCAACCTCTAATATTATTTTATCACAGAAAAGCACGACAATAATCAATAAGTCTACTATGTGACTTTAAATTCGCAAGGTCTCCCGACATAGACGATCACATCTACGACTCGATCATTCTTCTGTAGGGACACACGATTCAAGCTCGTCGCACGACTTAGTCGTATGATCGCAAAGTCTACACGACTTTTTCATTCTAAGTTTCTTAAACTTAGAAAATTTTATTACTCTGAATGTATGCTTTGGTCGCACATTCCTATGTTTGTTTACACGATTTACAAGCGCTATGTCTTACATTCTAAGCTATTGCGTTGCATTAGATGCCTAAGTCGCATGATTTCTATTATATTATACTCAGTAAATTTCATAATTGACATGTTATTTATTTACTGAATATACAAAACACGAGTACGACGGAAATTTAAATTTCATTCCCTGAATAGTTTGTCATTTACATTCAAAATAACTCGACCACTGACAGTCGAGCAGCAAAAGAAACAACAAATGACAAAGACATTTCCTAAGGCAAAGGGGGAACGTCGGTCGCGTCCCTGCTTGACGCCTCACCCTGGAGACCTTCCTCCTCTTCAACCTCCTTCTCGGGATCCCATCTCTTCGATAGAGGTCCCTTGAAAACGCTCCTTGAAAGATAAGAGCTGATATTTCCCCAGATACGGAAATGACTTCGTCCCGTCAAGGACATAGTCAGTCAGGAGGATCGTCGACAATGTAAAGTTGATCATCATGACTTCCTCCTCATCCTCCCCCATCTTTACACCCTTGCCCCTGGTGGCTGACGAAAGGGTCGACGAGGATATTGAAGACATCGTCGCCGGTTACGCAGTATGAGACATCGTCGCCGGTTGCGCAGTATGAGACATCGTCGCCGGTTGCGCAGTATGAGACATCGTCGCCAGTTGCGTAGTATGAGACATCATCGCCAGTTGTGCAGTATCTACGGATCTAATCCAATCACTGTCCATATCCAGCATCGCCACCCGCACAAGTACATACCTCGTCCTCCATTTGCGATCATTGACAGCAGTATTCAAAACTAAGGTACGATTACCTTTAAGCCTTGAAAGTAAATTATAATGACGATATTGATCACTCGTGACATTATACGCCACTCCCAGTGCGAAGTAAGTCGCTCGATGACTAGAATAACTCGCCAAAACTGGGGCATCAGTTGCCCTGGAGATAGGTCAAACGTACACAGAAATGCCTTGGCCAGAGGCGAATACGGCCAGTGGAAGCCCATCTTAAACAGGTACTCGTATATCGCGACATACCCCTCGGGATACATCTCCGGTCGAACCCCGCCATCCTTGCTTATAGTAATCCCCATGGGAATTTTTGATAGACTTCTGAAATCATCTAGATCGTCTTCATTTCAAATAGTACCTCTGGGCTCCGTCGACATTTCTAAAATGACAGCTGGTAAGCAAAATCGTGCGTCAGTAGGACGTCACAATCCCATTTTTATCTTCAAATTCTCGTTCAGTTAGAATCGGATCAATCCGGTTCCGGGACAACCAAGGTATTTTTAACGCAAAACCCTAAGTACCAGACGAGCAAAATTTAAAATTTGAATTTGCCATCCTACTTTTAAATTTTGGGGGCAAATTGTTTGGGCAAAATTTTACAGGTCTCGACTGCGACCAGAGAAGGTAAGACGTATGTCATGAGCTATACCTTGTATTAAGATAAGTTCCCGACGAAGACCCAAAGAACCTCTGCCATCCCTCCTAAAAGGTAAGTCGAGAGTTCCTCACGACAATCGACCTCGACGTCGCCCGTTCCACACGACCGTCGCATAAAACCATGCGACCTCGACCGACTAACGCGTTAACAATTGTTATGTTTGTTCAAGTGTTTAATGCAGGAGTCAAAGTTATTAATGGACAACGGCTATAACCGAAGAAATCAGTTATGAGCATCTAAACTCACATTGAAGACGACGACCGTTACAACAATCATCAAAGATCTTAATGATTCAATTAAAGTCATTCGAAGACTATAAAATCCCAGCTCAATCATCAGTTCAAGACACCTGATCAACACCAAAGTATCAGAGAACATCAAACACATAAGCTAAACATCCGAGCTCGAAAGAACACTACAAGCGAAAGGCTCTCACTCAAAGAAATACACTCGACGCAAGACTTTCGCTCTCGACCAACAGTTTTACACATTGTTTTCACACACGACATACACTTGTTTTACATTCCATACACTTGTACTTTACAATTCGAAGTCTTTTCCTTCATTTGTATTGTAATCTCTGTACGATCGACACCAGTAACACCCAGGACATCTCCCCTAATTGGCAACCATAGTGCAGCGACGACATCCACTGTCCGCCGCATGTTTTTTCCTCGTTGAGGTTTTTCCTGCGTCATCAAATCCTTTGTCTCATTTACATTTTTATATTTGTCGCACGCTTTTGTCGAGAGATTCCTTTCTTTAGTTGTTAAAGTCCACATCGACCTTAAGTTGTCCCTTTGGTGCGATTTTTGGCATTAACACTGATGATGATCGATCA
Source organism: Saussurea involucrata (assembly GCA_033807775.1). Taxonomy (NCBI): domain Eukaryota; kingdom Viridiplantae; phylum Streptophyta; class Magnoliopsida; order Asterales; family Asteraceae; genus Saussurea; species Saussurea involucrata. The sequence continues at coordinate 46,723,640 of CM066323.1, forward strand.
AAATGAGACGTATGGATCGGGAATCAATCGTAAGACGATTGGGCCGAAATAAAGCTTGGCGACGATCATAAGATGATCGAACCAAGATAAAATTTAAGAATCTTGTGATACAGTCATTAAAGATTTATGTATTGGCGTTCCGAGCCGATACGGTCGTTATAGACTTTTGATCTGGCGTTTAGAGCCGATATGGTCGTTAGAGACCTATGATCTGGCGTTCTGAGCCGATACGGTCGTTATAGACTTTTGATCTGGCGTTTTGAGCCGATATGGTCGTTAGAGACCTATGATCTGGCGTTCCAAGCCGATACGGTCGTTAGAGACCTATGATCTGGCGTTCCGAGCCGATATGGTCGTTATAGACTTTTGTTCTGGCGTTTAGAGCCGATATGGTCGTTAGAGACCTATTTTACGTTGTGTGAGTTTTGCTTAAGCGATAATCGGTAAAAAAATTACCTTACTCGTGATTATACGGTTAATCTTGTGACTTGCCTCTATTGGCAATCCTGGGATTAAAACGTGTGAGACGTATTTATTGGCGACTGTTAATGCCAAAAATCGCACAAAAGTACAACTTAAGGTCGATGTGGACTTTAAACATCTAAAGAAATGTATCTAAAGCCAAACAACACAATTGCGAGGAAAAAAGTAAAAGAGGCAAGAGATTTGGTGACGCGGAAAACCCCAAAACGAGGGAAAAAACCGCGGTCGACTTTGTGAGAGTCGACAGTGCACTATGGTCGCCAATCAGGGGCGACAATCCTTTGGAAACAAGTATTTTGTGTACAATAAGTTACAATTATAGAAAAAGTAAACTTAGTCGTGTGCAAAGGACGTGTGTCGTGCGTAAATCGTGCGAGAGAGTATGCTTGTCATGCGGTTTGAACTGCCGTCGTCGGGTGGTTCGAACTGCTGTCGTGTGAAACCTGCGTTAGCGATGTGTGTTCGAATGCTTCGGTGATCACTGTTGTATTGTGAAAGAAATATGGAAATGAGTGTAAGCATAGATGTTCAGATAAATGTAGACTGATCTTTTCCCTTGAAGATAGAGCAAGGCTTTATATAGGGTTCGTTGGTCATTAATGAGCTTTGAATGTTTGGTTTTGTAACCACGGTCGGGCCATTAATGTCGTTGATGATTCGTCCGTTACTGGTCATCGTGCCATAAATGCCCGTAGACCTGCATTAATGAACAAGAGAAACGGCTGTTGACCATTAGTGGTTAGTATAATCGTAAGACCATCTTAAGTTCTGGACGTCGGTCTTATGGAGCATACGACCATCGCCGAAATATAAGACCATGCATATGACTGTAAATGTCTTGTAAGACCTTATCTTAGTATAGGAATGGTCTTATGGAAATATCATAAGACCAGGATGATGTCGAAGGATTAGGTCGTAAGACCAGTAGGTCAGGACGATGTTTTCGCAGGACCAAAGCGATATAAGACCGATGACAGGAGATTGTCGACGCAAGACCGACGAGTCGTAACTGACAACATGTAACTAGCGACATAAGATTAGTGGCGTAGGACTAGTAACATAGTACTTAGTGACATAAGACTAACATCGTGAGACTAACGATGCGTGACGTGCGACACGTGCGATCATTAGATGATTATTGACCTGAGATGTCTTTTAATAACCAACTATCGTGTGTTGGGGATATGGCAATAATGGGTATTATCCTTGTCGGTCGAGAGTATGACCGTCGTAGATATCTTTGATCATGTCGAGGGAATTTCCCATGTCGGTCGAGGGTGTGATTTTTTACCCAAACAATTAGCCCCCCGAGATCTGAATTTCAAAGCCATTTGAATTTCAGATCTCGTACTAAAGTAAAATGTGTTTCTACGGAGACGTGTTACTTTTGCTAATTGGAAAACCGACTTGGTCAGCTAAAATCATGAGACTGGTCGACAGTGTACGAATGACACATCTGTTAAGCAAGTTGCGACGATCGAAAGATGACTTTTAATGCGCAAGTTACTTGTGACGATTGTAAGACGATCTTAAAGCGTAAGGAACCGATGGTGATCGTAAGACGATCTTTATCAAAATGAGACGTATGGGATGGGAGACAATCGTAAGACGATTGTGTCGAAATAAAGTTTTGGTGACTATCGTAAGATGATCGGACCAAGACAAAAAATTTAAGAATCATGCGATACAGTCGCTAGAGACCTATGTTCTGGCGTTTCGAGCCGATATGGTCGTTATCGACTTGTGATCTGGCGTTTATAGCCAATATGGTCGTTAGAGACTTATGGTCTGGCGTTCCGAGCTGACACGGTCGTTAGAGACATATAATCTGGCGTTTCGAGCCGATACGGTCGTTAGAGACATATGATCTGGCGTTCCGAGCCGATGCGATCGTTAGAGACCTATGATCTGGCGTTCCGAGCCGATACGGTCATTAGAGGCCTATGATCTGGCGTTCCGAGCCGATACAGTCGTTAGAGACCTATGTTACGTTGTGTAAGTTTTGCTTTAGCGATAATCGGTAAAACTTTTACCTTTCTATTGAACTTGAGTATTATTTTGACTCATACATGTCATGGACAGATGTAATATCGACTATAAAAATTCATTGAGTACAGAAATGAACAAGAAGTCGTGTGACTTGGGCATCCATTGTAATACAACGCTTAGAACGTAAGTCATAAGACTTTCATATTTTTGAATCGTATAAGCAAACATAAGCGCATGCGATCAAAGCATTCATTCAGAACATGAAATTTTTCTAAGTTAAAGAACTTAGATTGTGGGGTCGCAAGACCTTACGATCGTATGATTTGATCATACGATGAACTTGAATCATGTGTTCATGTAGTTATACAATCGAGTCGTCTAATAAAACTGATTGTCTATATCGTGCGATTTTACCGAAGTCGTATGATAGACTTAGTAACTTATGTCGTGCGATCCTGCGATAAAGCAATGTCAGAGGTTGGTCGTTGGATAGCCAACGACCCTCCGATGCTTAAGTCAGTAATCGTCGTGATGAATAAAAAATCGTATGAAAGAAGGAAAAGGACTTAGAAGAAATACCTTTTCAGATGCGTTGCATTCCAGCCGCGTGGGATATCTCGACCGTCGAGGGTTTGGAGCCGATAGGCACCTTTACCCCCGACTTCTGAGATATGATAAGGACCTTCCCACTTGGTGAAAAGTTTACCTGCATTAAGCTCTTGAATGCTTTGGAACACTCGTCGGAGGACGTAGTCGCCTTCTTGAAAGACTTTTGCTTTGACATTCTTATTGGAATGTCGCTCAACCGCTTGCTTTTGCGATGCCATTCTGATCCATGCTGATTCTCTAAGCTCTTCAAGGGTGTCGAGGTCATAATTTACATCAACCAAGTTATGGTCGACGGAGGTATGCCTCGAGGTTGGGAACTGGACCTCGACCGACAAAACTACTTCACAACCATAGAGAAAGGGGTTTGTCCTGTGGACGTGCGGGGCGTCGTGCGATTTGCCCACAGGATCGAAGGGAGCTCTTCGACCCTTTTTTCCCTTTGCAGCTTTCAATCTTTTCTTGATCGAGGCAATAATGGTCTTATTGCTCGACTCAGCAAGTCCATTTGCCTGGGGATACCTGATGGTGTCTCGTCACAGTGTTGGCCAAAAGTCACCTTGCCGAGAGATACGATTAGCCAAACTACGACCTCCTAAGTGATTGCCACACTCCCCGTCGTGCATGTCTTGAAGGATCTTTTGAACTTGACTCTTGCTTGTGATTATACGGTTAATCTTGCGACTTGCCTTTATTGGCAATCCTGAGATTAAAGCATGTGAGTCGCATTTAGTGGCGACTTTTGCATTTTGACATGCGTCTTACCATGACTAGTGATTGTGAGATTCAATGTACAAGTCGTCTTTATTGACGACATATGTCGTGACTAGCGATCATGAGATTTCAACATGCGAGTCGTTTTTATTGGCGACCGAGAATTTTAACCTGGGTTTGCCATGACTAGCGATCGTAAGAAAAAAGGTGAGTCGTCTCTTATCAACGACTATAAATCGTAGGACCTGTGATGTAAGTCCTAGAGACTTTTGTTTCTCACGATATAAATCGTAAGGCTTGCGTTTTAAGCCGTAGAGGCTTTCATTTCTCACGATGTAAATCGTACGATCTGTATTATATGATCTTTCGAGCCTGCAAATGAAAAATCGAGAGTGGTCGTTGGTTTGACCAATGATCCTTTGATGCTTAAATCAACATTTATATGTTAGATCATAATAATGGAACGAGGAGAATATACTTAGAGTATATATATAGAGTTATTATACCATATTTCATCCGAGTGGGATGTCACAGTTACCGTAACTTGGAGTCGATAAGCGTCTTTTTCCAAGGACTTTTGAAATCAAAATATGGTGTTTTCTATTTTGTGACGGGCGTTACTGTTAATGCCAAAAATCGCACTAAACTGTCTTTTTCCGAAAATTGTATAAAAATACGATTTAAGGTTTGGTTTCGGACCTTATCAACTAAAGATTGAACCATAGAAATAAACAATAAAAATAACGAAGAAAATGTAGACGAAACAAGAGATTTTGGTGACGCGGAAAACCCCAAAACGAGGGAAAAACCCGCGGTCGACTGTGTTAGAGTCGACAGTGCACTATGGTCGCCAATCAGGGGCGATAATCCTTTTGTAACAAGTGGTATGTGTACAACGTATTACAATAAAAGATAAAATGTACTCAGACGTGTGTAAAAGTTGTGTGTCATGTGTAAAACGTGCGAAATAAGTGGTCGTCGTATGGTTCGAATTGCCGCCGTCGGGTGGTTCGACCTGCAGTCGTACGAGACTTTGCATAAGTGAGATATGTTCCATTGCCTTGGAATAAATGTAGAATTGAGTCATAGTTGGAATGTATGTAGCTTCCCCCCTCAGATTGATCACCGGGGGCCTTTATATAGCTTCCGTTGGTAATAAATATGCTTTAATGGTTGTTTTTGTAACCGTTGTCGGCATTAAATGCGCTTTAATGATTGGTTTTGTAACCACTGTCGAGTATTTAATATCATTAAGAGCTCGTCTGTTATTGACCGTTGCACCATAATTGTTTGTAGACCTGCATTAATGAACAGAAGAAACGGTTGTTGACCATTAATGGTTAGTGTAATCGTAAGACCGTCTTAAGTTCTGGACGTCGGTCTTATGAAGCATACGACCGCCGCCGAAATATAAGACCATGTATATGACTGTAAATGTCTTGTAATACCTTATCTTAATATAAGAATGGTCTTATGAAAATGTCGTAAGACTAGGATTAAAATTGTTGATCCAAACCCTCAGTGATTTGATAATGACCCTCTCTTAAATACTTGGTGAAAATTATGAGTAAACAATATGTATCAGAGTTTCACTATCGCTGATAAGTACTAAGATCTTACAGTACCGCTGATAGGAACTCTCACTCTTTAGATTAAACATTCAGCGAAACTGTTCACCATAATATTCTGAGTCTGTTCAGTACTTATGGTGATCGCTGATAAGTTAGTTGTTTACTTATGATCTCTGAAGACAAGTTTCACGTCAACATAGGTTCTACGCTGAAGTCGAAGATCAAGCTCAAGAACCAGCGACAAGTCTCCTAATGAACTGATGCGGATCAGCGAAGACTCAGATTTGTCCAATCAACGTGAAGTATCAAGTACAAGACTTAGCTATCGCTGAACTCTATCATTCGCTGAATCAACGAAAAGCTGATCATGAGGTCCTCCGTACAAAGTACTTTTGTCTTAACCACCCTTGCACGACTCCGTACGATATGTCAGAAAAAGAACCTCCTTATTGTCTGAAATCGTACAACCACTCTGATACTACACTGTTCAAACATGCGGCTACTAAGGTTGTCAACAAAGGTCAATGACATGCAACCAATGAGCTGCTGCAACGTGTAAAGTGTAAACTGCCTTGCATTTAATGTATGCAGTATATAAGAAGATGAACAAACTTCATTTTGAAGTAACTTGCTAACTCTGGACAAGTTCATCCTTCTTATCTTGAGATAGGTTATTATTAGTAATTTCCTTCTCCTTCTTAGTGCAAGAAACATAGTGTTCCAGCTTGTTTAGATTTATCCTTAATCTTGTTTCCGCAACAAGCTGTAAATTGTTAATGATTTATCAATAAACAATTTAGAAAAGTAAAATATGTGTGTTTGTATTCAACCCAACCCCCCCCCCCCCCCTTCTACAAACTTGTATAACCCTTCGGGACCAACAAGTGGTATCAGAGCGGTTTTTTTTAATCTCATAAACAAGATCTAATCTATACTAAGATTTCTCTGCCTTGTTATTTCTAAAAATGGCTACCAACACAAACACAAACTATATAGACAATGGTTCTCTTCAAAAACCCCCTAGATTCTCCAGAGATAATTTTAATCTATGGAAAAATAGGATGACTCTCTTCTTAGAAGGTGTAGACCCTACTATGCCTTATTATCTTGAAAACGGTCCACTTATTCCTGTAAGAATTGATGCCGCTGTACATGCCGCTGAGAATAGACCTGCTATTCCAGAAAGGCTGATACCCAAAGATGTTCATACGTGGACTGACGAAGATAAGAAGAAAGTGGCTATCGACACAAAAGCCAGATCCATACTATCCATGGCTCTTCCTGACGAAGTCTACCATTCTGTCATGAACCTGAAATCCTCAAAAGCCATGTGGGACACAATATGTGTTCAGTATGAAGGTATTGCTGAAGTCCAGGACTCTCGAAAGATCAACCTGGTAAGACAGTATGAAAGTTTCATTTGTGGTAAGAATGAGACTCTCTCTGAAGTTCACCAACGTTTTAATTGCTTAATAATAGATCTAAAAACTGTTGGTAAGGAATATTCTAACTTTGAAGTGCTGACAAAGTTTTTAGAATGTTTACCTGAAAGCTGGGACAGTTATTCTATGTGTCTCAAGCTGTCAAACGATCTAAGATCAATGACTCTTGCTACCTTATATGGCACGATGCTGAATCATGAGCAATCAATCCATCTTAAGAAGAATCTTATAAAAGATTCCAAAAGCACCCCTGTTGCTTTAATCTCAGAGGAACCTTCTACTCAGCGACCCTCGGTCACTATCACTGAGTTAGAAAGTAACTCTGAAAGGTCATCAGATTCTGACTCTTCAGATGATGATGAATCTTTGGCTCTCCTAACTAAAAAGTTCAGGAGATTCGCCAAAAAGAAAATGTTTAGAAAGAACAAACCCCTTTCTATTACTGATAAGCCAAGATCATCAGCTCCTGTTGATAAGACTACTACTACTTGTTTTAACTGCAAAAAGATTGGACATTTCGCTAACGAGTGCATGTCTAAGAAAGTATCGAGAAACTCAGCGTTTCCCAAGAAATCCTTTATTCCCATTAATAAAGATGACAAATATTCTAAGTTGAAAGAAAAGTATGCAAAGCTGAAAAGCTTTAAGAAGAAAGGCAAAGGCTTGATGGCTTACGATTGGGCTGCCTCTGAAGAAGAAGAATCATCATCTGACTCTGAAGATGATGAAGCCAATCTCTGTCTTATGGCAAAGATTGAAGATGAGGAAGAAAGTTCAGACATTCCATCCACTTCAACCTCTGCTATTCAGGTATCACCTTCCTTCTTTACAAATATTGCTAATATCGATGAAGCTGATAGTCTCCGTAAAATCGATCTCTTGACTAGAAGTTTATATGAAGCCATGAATGGCAAAACGATAGTTGAAAACTAAAACCTTGATCTCGCTGAACAGCTTAAAAACTGTCACCTTCAAATAGAAAAGCTTTCTAAAATTGAAGAAGATTTTAAAGATCAAGTGCACTTAAATCAGCTAGTCAAAATCGAACGAGCAGAAGCTATCGCTGCATTGAAAGCTGAAAAAGCTACTGTTGAAGGATGGTGTAATTCTTCAACAAAGATCACTGAGATAATCAAGTCTCAGATACCCCTGAGTGATAAACGTGGTCTTGGTTACAAAGCTGATACTCAAGAACCAACCACTGATCGTTCCATGCTCTTATTCGGAACTTTCGTATCCTCAGTCGCTGACACTTCATCTTCTCAGTGTTCGTCCTCTAGACCACCTATCCCTGAGGAAATCTCTACCTATTCAAAAGGTAAAGAGAAAAAGGTTTATCCAAAACCTACCTCTGTCTGTAAAGATAAAGGTAAATGAATTGCTTTGAACCAAAATCCTCAAAGGGTACCTCTGTACCAAAGCTGAATGCTTCTAAAGCTTTAGTGATATATTCCTCTGGATCAAGGAATCAGATCTCTGGATCTACTCAGCGTGGGTCTATTCAGCGATCTACTCCTAGACTCAGAGTGGATATCCATGGTAAGAAATCTGAAGAACTAAATATTCCTCCCATTTCAAAAGCCAAAAGCTTATTTGGTGTTGGTCCTTCTAATTCTAAATCAAAAGCTCAGCATTCAAATGGTCCTAGAACTACCTTTAGTTATAGAAAATATTATCACTGTGGACTCACTGATCATATTGCTAGTAAGTGCCCCACAGCCACCATAGATGAAAAGATAGCTAAGGTGAAGGTTGCCCCCAAGGCAAAGAAGACCACTGAGGTTAAGAAATTAACCAAAGTGAAGACTGACAAAGCTGAATCTTCAAATGCTGCGAAGATTGCTGAACCTTCCATTCCAACTACTTCCACTGACAAACGTGTACACATGGTCAAGTGGATACCCAAGAAAAACTAATCTTCCTTTGTGATGCAGGTTAAGAAGGGTATCTGGTATCTCGATAGCGGATGCTCTAGACATATGACTGGAAAGAAACGCCTGCTCGCTGAATACAAGGAAGAGAAAGGTCCCTCTGTGACTTTCGGAGGAAATGGAAAAGGACATACCAGAGGGTTTGGTGTACTCTCAAATGGTACAACCACCTTCAGAAGAGTTGCATATGTTGAAGGGCTGAAGCATAATCTGTTAAGCATCAGTCAGCTTTGCGACAAGGAAAACAAGGTAATCTTTACCAAGGAATCCTGCTTTGTCACTGACAAAAAGGAGAAGATAGCTCTCAGCGGTTATCGTTTGGAAAATGTTTATGTAATAAACATGGACTCAAAAACCACTGAGAACTCCTGTTTCTTCTCAAAAGCCTCATCTGATGTCAACTGGCTATGGCATAAGAGGCTCTCTCATCTGAATTTCAAGACACTGAACACTCTTTCTTCAAAAGAGTTAGTTACTGGTCTACCTCAGCACTCATACGCCAAAGAGTCTTTATGTTCAGCGTGTGAGAAAGGGAAGCAGACCAAAGCAAGCTTTAAGTCAAAGAAAGTCTCCTCAGTGTCGTCTCCTCTACAACTAGTCCATATGGATTTGTTTGGCCCTGTTAACAAACAATCCATCGCTGGAAAGAAATATACACTGGTCATAGTTGATGAATTCTCTCGTTATACATGGGTCATGTTTCTCCGTTCTAAGAGTGACACCCCTGAAGAACTCATCACCTTTGTTCGGAAGATGGAAACCCTGAACAACTTGACCGTTCGCTCAATAAGGAGTGATCATGGAACTGAATTCAAAAATAGTTCTCTTGATTCCTTCCTTGAGAGTAAGGGTATTTCTCACAACTTTTCTTCAGTGAGAACACCGCAACAAAATGGAGTCGTTGAAAGAAGAAATAGAACAATTATTGAAGCTACACGTTCAATGCTCAGCGATTCTCACCTGCCTACTCAGTTTTGGGCTGAAGCTGTCAACACTGCTTGTTTTACGCAAAACAGGTCGCTGATAGTTAAAAGATTCAATAAAACAACCTATGAACTTTTTCATGGGAGAAAGCCCTCAATCAGCTTTCTTCACATCTTTGGATGTCAGTGTTTCATACTGAATAACAGAGATGCCCTTGGAAAGTTTGATCCCAAAGCTGATGATGGAATCTTTCTTGGATACTCCTCAGTCTCCAAAGCCTTCAGAGTATTAATCGAAGAAGACAAACTGTAGAAGAAACTATTCACATCACGTTTGACGAATCCCGTTCAGCGAACTCTAAAGCGTCCGCTGATACTGAAGAACTGAATCAATGGATGTTCTCTCATCTTGGTGATTCAGAAGACATCCCACTCCTCATACTCATACAGTGGAAGATGATGGTCCTACTATCATTCCAAATATGCAGAATAGTGAAGCTGAAACATCATGGGTCTCAGTTGTTCCTATAAACACTATACCTGCCTCTGAACCAAATGTCTCAGACATTCCATCTACCTCTCAGCAATCAGTGAATATAATGACAACTGCATCCATTCCTCTCTTGGCTGATACTCCAGACGTCGCTGAAACTTCATCTTCAGCTCCTCCAGTTCAGGTTGAGTCAGCGTCTCACGCTACGGCTCAGTGATGGACTGTAAATCACCCAATTGATCAAATTCTTGGTGATCCAAACGCTGGTATTCAGACTCGACGAAGTGCAGGTAATATTTGTTTATTTGTAAATTTTATTTCTCTAACTGAACCAAAGAAAGTAGATGATGCCCTTAAAGATCCAAACTGGGTCAGCGCCATGCAAGAAGAGCTGACTGAATTCGAAAGAAACAAAGTTTGGAAACTTGTTCAAAGACCAACTGACAAAACAGTGATAGGCACTAAATGGGTCTATCGAAACAAGTTGGACGAACATGGAACTGTAACCCGCAACAAGGCTCGTCTTGTTGCTCAGGGATACAGACAAGAGGAAGGCATAGATTATGACGAAACATTTGCTCCAGTAGCAAGACTAGAATCTATTCGTCTATTCTTAGCATATGTTGTACACAAAGACTTCAAAGTATATCTGATGGATGTTAAGTCAGCGTTTCTAAATGGAAAGCTGAATGAAGAAGTCTATGTGGAACAACCTCCAGGATTCTCGGATCCTAAGCATCCAGGTTATGTTTATAAACTGGATAAGGCACTTTATGGCTTAAAGCAAGCTCCACGTGCATGGTATGATACTCTTTCTACTTATCTCCATATTGAAAAATTTGAGCGAGGTAAAATAGGCAAGACTCTATTTTTTAGGAAAGTAAAAGGTCATATCATTCTTGTTCAAATATATGTTGATGACATTATATTTGGTTCTACTAACCCTGATCTTTGTACTCGTTTCGCTGATAGAATGAAAGATGAGTATAAGATGAGCATGATGGGTGAACTAACATATTTCCTTGGTCTACAGATAAAACGAAATGAAAAAGGAACTTTTATTAATCAAGGAAAGTATGTTAAAGATATGCTGAAGAAATTCGATTTAACTGAAAGTTCAGCTATGAAAACCCCTATGGCACCTCCGCTGACACTTGACAAGGACTTGAAAGGAATCCCTGTTAATGTCACGCTGTACCGTGGGATGATCGGCTCACTATTGTATCTTACAGCTAGCCTACCCGATATTGTGTATGCAACATGTTTGTGTGCACGATATCAAGCTGAACCTAAGATGTCTCATATGAAAGTTGTAAAGCGAATTTTTCGATATCTTAAGGGTACAACGAATCTAGGTCTTTGGTATCCCAAAGATTCAGGATTTGATCTAATCGTCTATTCAGATAGTGATTTTGCAGGTTGCAAAATGGATAGGAAAAGCACCACACGAGGATGTCAGCTCCTGGGTGGAAAGCTGGTGAGTTGGACAAGTATAAAGCAAAACTCAGTGTCCACCTCCACAGCTGAAGCTGAGTATGTAGCCGCTGGAAGATGTTGTTCTCAGGTCTTGTGGATGAGAAATCAAGTACTGGACTATGACCTTCAGCTCTCAAATATTCCAATCTATTGCGACAACACAAGTGCCATCGCTATAGCCAACAATCCAGTGCTTCACTCAAAGACAAAACACATCGAAATCAGGTATCACTTTATCAGAGAGCATGTGATGAATGGAGATATAGAACTTCACTTTATCCCAACTGATTATCAGTTAGCTGATCTGTTCAACAAACCTCTTGATGAGACAAGGTTCAACTTTCTCATCAGCGAGCTTGGAATGCTGAACTTTGAAGAGTAAAATCTTCAGCGGTTCACATTTGATCAGCGATACGATTATACAAACTTGTATAGCCCTCGGGATAAAATAAACTTGTATAACCCACTCTATCATTTTCTCTCTGAATAAACTTGATTCGCTGATATCAAGGTATGTTTTTATCTCTCTGACAATCTCATGTAAATGCAAGATTTCAAAACGTATTGCATCGCTGAATATCTCTTCCTTATCAGCGATATTTTGAAATTTCTAAAACCATCACTGATACTTCTAAATTCAGTGCTTCATGTTTTCAAAAGTGTCCCTGAGTTTTTTTTCCAAAACCTCTGAGACAACCAAGAATATGAAAGGACAAGTTGTGACGTCATTACAACCGATAAGCTCCGACGCGTTCTTTTCTGACACACGTTTGCACGTTTTGTTTACTCGCCAATCAAATGCAAACACGTGTCCGTGTCATGATGAAAATCTTTTCCCGCTCAAGATTTTCTCTTTCTCTAAACTCTATATAAACTCATTCTGGGTTTATATTTTTCTCTTACGCGAACTTCTTCTCCAAGCTAAGAAAAATCACTGTTGCATCTGTGCTCTCGAATTTTTCAAGAACTTCAAACTTGTTCAAGAACTTCATCTTCTTCAAAGAACCATGTTTATAATTCTTTTATTTTTTACCTGTTTCTACAAACTTGTTAATGATCTTCTCTTTGTTTTAAACAAGATCAAACAAAAGAACTTTCTAAAATGAAATCATCTCCTTCATGGTTTTATAAACACAACCTTTCATGGTTGTTCTTCAAGTTTAGACGCAAAATCTTAAACTTGTTCTTCATTCGTTTTTCCAGAATCCCAATCTTCAAAAGAAACTGGAAAACAAGATCTTTTATGGGTTTACATTTTGTCTTTCAAAAACAAGAAAAACCATAATCTTCATTAAGACATTTTCGTCTGAATGAAATGGACAAAATTCGAACCATCTTTTTGGAAAAATCTTTCCACATTAAGATTATTCTTATTTGTTAATCTTTGGTTGAACTGATAATACAGAATGGCATCTACTGACATTCCCAAGAACACCACCGCTGAGAACACTGCTACTGATTCTGCTGAGGAATTGGATATCATCAAGGCTCCTCAGGTCAAGTTCTCTCTTGGCAATTTGGATTGGACCAAGGTAAACAACCTCTATGCGCTTCTCGAGTTTCCTCCTCGAAAGAAAGTCACACATCTCGCTGATGCTGTGAACTTCCTAAAGAACTGTTCCATCTCCACAGCCCTGACCATAACACATCCTGCACATCATCTTTTGCTATCACAATTCTGGTACTCAGCCAGACACTCTCAGCTACCCTCAGCCAAACACCCTTCAAAATTAATTGATTGCATCCTCTGCGATATTGAATATGGCACAATGAAGATTACACCTGCCATCATTCGCAAAGCCCTCAGCCTTCCCATCGCCACCAAATAAAAACCTTTTGTTCCCCTCCCGGACCCCAAGAAAAACTCAGACAGGGAAGCCATCATTGCATTCTTCAATGCAATAGGCTATGTATGGGAAACCGGCAGAGACAAGAAGCCCGAGAAGAAGCTGACCATCATCAAGAAATCCAAAATGCCCAGCGAGATGAATTTCATCTTTGCTCATTTAATCAGCTGTATGACTGCCAAGACCGGCTCCTCTGACCAAGCCGCTCAGCCTCAGCAAGCAATGGGATACGCTTTGCTGAAAGGTCTACATATAGACTGGGCATCGATCATCTATGATCACCTGGTACTAAGAGTGGACTCCGTCGCTGACAGATCTCCATGGGTTCCCTATCCTCGTTTCATCAGCGCCGTATTCCAAAAAGGGCTGAAGGACAGCTACCCTCAAGAGGGTGACCTGAAACTCTCTCAGGTTGGCCCTGAGGTACTCGACTTCAAACCGGTGGAAAACGAGGTACGTCTTTCTACGCTCTTAACTCTTCTTAATCCTCCTACTTTTTCTACATCTGCAGCTCCTTCAGCGTACAAACCCACCACTGATACCCCAGCTACAATCTCCATTCCTTCTCTGAAAAGGAAACACTCCTCACACCAACTTGGTTCCAAAAGAACTAAGAAAACCAAGGAGCAACCCAAGCACTCTCCTTCTAAAGACTCAGCTCCTCCTGTTGGGCTGAAGGAAAGTTCAGTGGTACGCTCTGCCACACCTGAAAAAGCCACCCCTTCTATCCCAACTTCAGTGTCTCTAAACGCTGAGGTTACAAACTTGGAATCTACCCAACCTCCTTCAGTCTCTCCAAAGACTGACGAAGCGATTCTCAGTGAATCCAACGCTGAACTCCGCACCCAACCACCATTCTTATCCTTCGCTTATCCCTCTACTCATTTGGACAGTACTCCAGTTATCACTGAAGCACCTGTCATTCCTCCAGAAGCTAAAGCTGATGCTACTCAAGGAATGATGGATGTAGGACCTGCAGAGATGATCGTACGTTCAGGTTCTCTCGCTGACGATATGGAACATTTCTCAGGCCATCGAGATTTTGATGAATTCATAAATCCTCCTGCAGGTATACAACAACCCCTAAACACTGTAACTGAACCCCAAACTTCTGAGCTTTACTATGTTCACAAGTTCTTTTATGTTACAGGTCCTAATTTGGGAGACATCAACGCTTCTCTAAAAGCAATAGAGACGAAGCTGACAGGTCTCACGACTACTCTTTCCGGCAACTCTTCAGCTGTAACAAACGCTGGAGAGAATCTTACGAAGCTATCAACAGCCGTTGAAAAGAATGCCTCCAAAGCTGACGTGGAGAAGGTTGAAACCTCACTCAGCGGGTTTGCTAAAGTTCTCGCTGACATCTACACAGACTACCTCGACATAAAGAAATCAGTTGACACCATGTCCAGCGAAGTCACAATGCTGAAGACATCGGTTGGCGCACTCGAAGGTGGTATGTCTGCTGTAAAGGCTGATGTCAGTTCAATAAAGACTGATATGACTTATGTGAAGACCGATGTCAATACAATGAAGAATGACATCTCTTTTATTCAGAATTTATTGCAGCAGATCCTGACCAACACGACCGCCCCTGCCCCTGCAGCTGAGCATTTCACTCCCACGGATCGTGCTGAACTCTTGAAGATCAATCCTGGTATTTCTGGTCTAGAAACCAGATTATCAACAATTGAGGCTTATGTGGGGGTCCCTGGCCAAGAAGACAGGGAGAAAACCACAACTGCTGAGTCGACACATTCCTCCCCCACTCATCATGAAAAAGAGGGGGAGAAGAGCGCTGAAGACCTTTCCCATGATGAATCTATCAGAGGAGAGAAGACTGAAGACCTTACCCTTGGTGAAGAGGGTGAGAATACAATTGAAGAAACAACCGCTGGACCTCAGGGAGATGAACACCCTGAGGGAACCGAGAAGCTCGCCTCTGTATCTGAGGGGGAGCAACTCGAAGAAGAAGCTGAAGAATCTGAGACTGAAGCTGAAGACGAAGAAGCCATCAACTTATCTGATGATGAACCATCCTATTCTCCAAAGAATGATGATGATGAAGATGATGATGATGATGACTCTTTTATCGTTAAGCCTGCTCAGAGGAACATAGCTCTTAAAGGGATCAAGATAAATGAACCTTCAGGGGAGCGGACAAAGACAAAGCCATCAGCATCTGAAGCTGACAAAGGCAAAGGAAAAGGTGTCGTTGAAGATGATGAAAATCTGACGATCTTGCTTAAAAAGCCGGTTTGTCAGGTACACTAATTTCCTACTCCACATCCCTCCTCTATACACTTTATCAGCTCTACTCTCCACAAACCTATATATATACTATCCCACACTTTCTCTATCTCTCTTCTACCCATGTTCTTACTTGTAAGATCGCTGCGTTTCAGTTGTCCTCTCCCCTGTTTGAGGATATCGCTGAAGTTCCTACAGCTGCGACTTCACCAACAATAATCCCAGCTCCTAACGCTGAAGAAATTATCCCGGTCTTGGATTTGATCTCTGAGACCGATGAACCTGAAGTTCAGCAACTCTCTCGCCGAAACAGACCTTCCTTGGCTACTCAAAAGCTAAGTGAAGAGGATCAGAAAAAGAGAGATGAAATGATCAAGAGACTCGAAGATCAGCGAATCATTCTGAAGCGTGATCAACTTCCTTCTATTCCTCCAAAGTTCAAAATCTCAAGGAAAGAATACGAAGATCATCTCAGAGTTGAACGTCTACTCGCTGAAAGAAGGGAAGCTGAAGAAAAAGACAGAGAATTTGCTATCAAGCTCACTCAAAAATCAGTAAAAGACCCCAAGCTGAAAAGTGCCCCAATTGATGTTCAACGACAACTATGGGATGATGCCCAAAGGATAGTTGAAGAAAAGACTAAGGTCTCTGATTCGACTGTAGAATGGGCTAAAGAAATGCTGAACTATCGATCTCGACCATCCAAAATTGTCAAAGTAAACATCAGAGGAAGAGTGTTCGTTGATGTTCCTGTTGTTGAAGTTGATGTTTACAGAGAAGACGAGACCAAGCAAACCTTCTATGATGCTACTTTAGAGAAGTTTGGTTTCTCTGAATGGTTGGAAGTGAAATTAGCCATTCAGGGATCGCGCTCAAAGTTCAAAGATCATGTCGAGAAAATCTTAAATCGGCAACTCGATTTGCTTTCTTCTGCTGTGGATGTTCCTCCTTCCACTCTTCTTCCTCCTCAACAAAGAAGAGTCTCTGCAAAAGGAAAGAAAGTCTCAGACTCAGGTCCTCCTATACGGAATGAAACAGGTATTGGTTTCTCTCGTGCTGAAGTACTTGGCCCTGATGCTGATCTCTCAGCGCTTGACACCTCCCTACCACCTGGAGAAACTTTCATTCCTGGCACAGTCGTAAGTGATCCTTATGGTATATTCTTTTTAGACTACGAAGGAAATCATCACTTTCAACGTATCTCTGAGCTCCACCTAGCTCCCATCGAACAACTCAGAGATCTCATATACTGGTGTGAAGTCAGACGCGACCTTAAAGCTAGACACCTGAAGCCCTTGATTTTTGAAGAAGCTCTGAACAAAAGAATCAAGGAGTCGATGTACCTGACTGGATGATTCCCACATCAAAGACCCTTGATGAACTTCTCATTAAGGAAGAACCTTTTGACTGATAGGATCGCCTCATTCTTCTATTTTATCAGTTATTCTTTTGTACTTGTAATTTATTTCGCTTGTACTTGTAATCTTTCCACTTCCTTTTGTAATTCTGATTCGAAGTTTAAAGAAAGATTTCAGCGACCGTACTTTACTCCATCAGTACAGAAAAGATCCCAGAAAACAGTAAAAGGGACAAATATTTTATGAGTTCTTTTTATCCTTATGTTTTCATTAAATAGCAATTTTCTTTGTTGCTATGTCATAATCAAATAGGGTGAGATTGTTGATCCAAACCCTCAGTGATTTGATAATGACCCTCTCTTAAATACTTGGTGAAAATTATGAGTAAACAATATGTATCAGAGTTTCACTATCGCTGATAAGTACTAAGATCTTACAGTATCGCTGATAGGAACTCTCACTCTTTAGATTAAACATTCAGCAAAACTGTTCACCATAATATTCTGAGTATGTTCAGTACTTATGGTGATCGCTGATAAGTTAGTTGTTTACTTATGATCTCTGAAGACAAGTTTCACGTCGACATAGGTTCTACGCTGAAGTCGAAGATCAAGCTCAAGAACCAGCGACAAGTCTCCTAATGAACTGATGCGGATCAGCGAAGACTCGGATTTGTCCAATCAACGTGAAGTATCAAGTACAAGACTTAGCTATCGCTGAACTCTATCATTCACTGAATCAACGAAAAGCTGATCATGAGGTCCTCCGTACAAAGTACTTTTGTCTTAACCACCCTTGCACGACTCCGTACGATATGTCATAAAAAGAACCTCCTTATTGTCTGAAATCGTACAACCACTCTGATACTACACTGTTCAAACATGCGGCTACTAAGGTTGTCAACAAAGGTCAATGACATGCAACCAATGAGCTGCTGCCACGTGTAAAGTGTAAACTGCCTTGCATTTAATGCATGCAGTATATAAGAAGATGAACTCACTTCATTTTGAAGTAACTTGCTAACTCTGGACAAGTTCATCCTTCTTATCTTGAGATAGGTTATTATTAGTAATTTCCTTCTCCTTCTTAGTGCAAGAAACTTAGTGTTCCAACTTGTTTAGATTTAGGATTTATCCTTAATCTTGTTTCCGCAACAAGCTGTAAATTGTTAATGATTTATCAATAAACAATTTAGAAAAGTAAAATCTGTGTGTTTGTATTCAACCCCCCCCTCCTTCTACAAACTTGTATAACCCTTCGGGACAAACAAAAATGTTGTAAGACTAGGTCGTAAGACCACTAGGTCGTAAGACCAAGATGATGATGTCGTAGGACTAGGTCGTAAGACCACCAGGTCGTATGACCAGGTTGCAGGACCAGGATGTCAGGACGATACTTTTGCAGGACCAGAGCAATATAAGACCGACGACAGGAGATTGTCGACGTAAGAACGACGAGTCGTAACTGGCGACACGTAACTAGCGACATAAGACTAGTGACATAAGACTAGTAACATAAGACTAGTAACGTGTGACTGGCGATGTGTGACGTACGACGTGTAACATGCGACACGTGACGTGCGATCATGAGATGTAAAGAAACTATCTTGAATGACTATTGACGCAATATGTCTTTTAATAACCAACTATCGTATGTTGGGGATATGGAAATAATGGGTATTACCCTTGTCGGTCGGGGGTATGACCGTCATAGATATTAGGGTAATCAAGGTCCATGGGTCATGTCGAGGGAATTTTCCACGTCGGTCGAGGGTGTGATTTTTTACCCAAACATCAATAAACTGCGGAGGCAGAGTATGTAGCCGCGGCCAGCTGTTGTTCACAAGTACTGTGGATGAAGACCCAACTCCTGGACTACGGGTTCAAATATGAGAAGATTCCCATCTACTGTGACAGTAAAAGCGCGATTGCCGTATCTGCTAATCCTGTCCAACACACCAAGACTAAGCATATCGACATCAGGTATCATTTCATAAAAGATCACGTTGAAAAAGGAATTATTGAACTATACTTTGTTACAACGGAATTTCAACTTGCCGACCTTTTCACAAAAGCTTTGGATGAAAAACGCTTCAATTTCTTAGTAACCAAGCTTGGCATGTTGAACATGAAAGTTTAACTTCCCTATATTGATCATATAATAGATGGAAATATTTGTATCTCAATCTAGATATTGTATCTAGATTGATACACTCAAATTTTCATCATATTCTATTCTCAATATATGTTATTTAAGCTTTCATGATTCTGTTGTACTTCAAATGTTTATTCAACTTGTTATTTTTCTTTTCTTTTAAATACCTTATCTGTGATTTGTTATGATATATGTATCTGCACAAGGTGTGTTCATGGTCTCAGGGGAGTTTAGTACAGATTATAAGCACAAGAATAGGAGGATTGTGCATACCTGACATATCTTGTAAGTGTAGATGACATGTGACTGTTACTTGGAGAACACAAGGTAAGTATTCTGATTTGTTTTTACACTAACTCTTAAATGATGAAAAACAATTTTCCAAATCTATGTATCATTTAAGGGGGAGTGAAAACCTTATTTTAAACTTTTAGTGCTTAATCAATTAGGAGTTGGACATTTTCCAATGTGATAAAATCTTTTTGAAATTTCTTGAAAAATATTTTGGAAAAATGTCTAAGTGTTAAAGTTATCGCAACACACTACTTGCGATAACAGTATGAACAGTGTTTTATCGCATCACCATGTTGCGATTAAATTTGTAAGATGTTTTATCGCAATCTTTTCTTGCGAAAACAAGGTGTGAACAATGTTTTGTCGCAACACCCTGTTGCGGTTAAATTCTTGGCATGATATCGCAACCTGCCTCTTGCGATAACATGATGGTTTATCGCATTCTTCTTCTTGCGATAACCTGACACTGTGGCTGGTAAACGTTGGACCAATAATTTGCCGGCACGTGTCACTTGTCTCAAAACCCTATAAATACGAACGGTTTTTGAATCATTTGTCTCATCCCAAACCCTCATAACTCTCTCAAACCCAAAGTGCGATTCTACTAATTTTCGAAGTGTTTCGATTTCAAATCGGTTCCTTTGTGTTCAGACTTCACTCGAGGTACATTATCTACCCTTTTTCGATTGATTTCATTCATGTTTTTATACTCTACAGTCGATTTTAGAAGATATAGAGTCGAACTCGCATGAGTCTGTTAGAGCACTATTTGTAGCTATCAAGACAGTATTAATTCTTTGTACTGTTACTCCTTAGTAGAGGCATGGGCTTGTCATGTCCTACTATATAAAGGAGTTCCTTTGTTATTTTAAAAAACCTCTTGAGCATTTGTCATTTGTACTTTTGAGATCAATACATGGATGACAAGTTTGCTATCTAGATTCTCTCTACTTTGTTCATTACATTTTGCTAGATTTGGGATTTCACATTTGGTATCAGAGCTAAACAGGAGATTCAAGCAGATCAAAGACCAAATTGAAGAATTTTTACACTGACTTTGAAGAATTCGGATCTGTTGTTCATCACTGTTCATCTGAACACTTATTATTCAGACATAAAGTTTTTCTATATCTTGAATTCTTGGATCATTTCTTAGCATCACTGCACTCGGAATTGATCACTGAACACTTTTAATTCTTGGATCATCATCATTTACTGCACAGATTCATCTGATTTGATCGATTCTTGGATTTTTGTTCGAAAACTCTAAGTTCACTGTTTTGGATCATAAGTCGTTTAAATCGATCGAATTGCGAGTTGTGATCAACAAGAAAAGTGTGCGGATTTTGATTACGAACAAATCGATATAAGTTTCATCTCATTTAATCAAGAATTGAAAGAGTTATGGCAGAATTAGTGATTTTCGTGTTCGAAGTGAAGAATTCGGATCATTCTTGGTGAATTCGGATCATTCATACACAATTCGGATCATTCAAGAGAATTCGGAGTGTTCTTGGTCTTCACAAGTATAGATTTCAACTCGAGAAGCTTTCGAATTCATTGAATTCGAACTCTGTTGAGTTCGAATTGGGTTGATTTCGAATTACTGATCATTCGAATTGAGAAGTTGTGAATAAATCTGATTTGGGTTTAATTTTCCAAGTATAGAATTTGAACCCTGTTAAGTTCGAATTGGGTGAATTCGAACCTTGTTAAGTTCGAATTGGGTGAATTCGAACCCTGTCAAGTTCGAATTGAGTGAATTCGAACCCTGTTAAGTTCGAATTGAGTGAATTCGAACCATGTTAAGTTCGAATTGAGTGATTTCGAACTCAGTTAAGTTCGAATTGGGGGATTTCGGATTCAGTTAAGTCCGAATTGATTGATTTCGTTCCAAGCTGATTTAGAATTTTGAATTCGGATTGTTGATTTCGAACCTAAGAGCATCCGAATTCTTGGAAGTGTCAGTTGAATTCGAATTCTATACTTAGCATCTGTTGAATTCGTATTCTCTTAAGTGTATTTTCTTTACACTTACTGCTTGATCTTCTGAATGGTCGTTCTTCTAGCCAATTGTCAGAAGATGTCGAGAGATATGTTGAGCATGAATTCTAAGAACATGCCTCCAGTCTTGATTGCTGAAGAGTATTCTCAGTGGAAAAGGAGAATGATTCAATTTCTAAATCATCAGAACAGAGATCTTATGCTGTCTATTCAAAATGGTCCTTACAAAGCATACATATAGTTTGGTGGTATTGCTGCAACTGAAACAAGTCAGGAGATTCTTCCGAGAAGAATAGAAAAGGAATACAAATATTACAGTGATGCTGACAAAGCCAGAGTCGAAATTGATGAGCAAGCTTTGACATATTTGACAATGGCCATTCCAAATAATATCTACAATCGTGTAGACAGTCGAAATTCAGCAAAGGAGATTTGGGATGAGCTAGAAAGGCAGTTTGAGGGTTCATCAAAATCTATGAAGACCAAAAAGAATCAAAGCATTAATGCTTATGAAGGGTTTAAAGCTAGAGATGGAGAATCATTGAAAGAGACCTATGACCGTTACAACATCATTCTTAATGATTTGAGAAGGAATGGAGTTGACAAATCTGAATCAGAGATTAATTACAAGTTTGTCAAGAATTTACTGCCGGAATGGGATTCATACTCTATTCAGCTTCAAATGTCAAGGGATATGGATGATGAGAAGTTGACCGACATTTTCAGTATTCTGGGTCAACATGAAGAAAAGGTAAAAGTTGTCAAAGAAAAGGATAAAAAGGTCGAAGAATCTTTAGCCCTTCTGAGTGAACACAAGAAAAGTGGAGCTATGAAAACAAAGGCTTTGATCTCTGGAATAAGTAAAAAGAAGATAAGTTCTGATGATGATGATGAAAGTGATAGTTCTGGAGATGAAATGAATGAGATAGCTGAAAAGTTAGCCTTGTTAACAAACAGGTTTCAAAACAGGTACGGCAAAAAGAAGTTCAATTCAAAAATCAAACCTGATTACAACAAAGCTAACAGATACAAAAGGTTTAAGAAAAGGTATGAGAACAAGGATCAAAAGGAAGAAGAAAAAGAGGAGAAAGTTGAGAAAAAGGAAAGGGAAGAAAAGAAGAATAGAGACGACCGAAACTGTTATAACTGTGGAAAGCCAGGTCATTTTGCTAGAGATTGTTAGTTAAAGAAGGTTAAGGATTCTGAATATTATCAGCGTAAAGCACATCTCGCAAAACCCAAAGAAACCGGAAAGCCAGTAAATGTTGAAGAAGAAATATGGCTCATGGATTCTTCAGATGATGAAGAAGCTCACTTTACTCAAGTGAAGCACAGTTTAATGGCTAAACTTGATGAGGAAGATCTGGAATCCGAGGTACAATCTCTATATCCTTCTCTTTACTCTAATACTTCTCTTTATTCTGAAACTGAAAATGATAAATATGAAGAAATGCAAGTTGTGATAAATGAGCTTAATGAGAAATTTAAAAAAGCTCAAAAGAAAATTGAAAAAGTGCAAAAGCAATTTGAAGATGAGAAAAGCTCAAAGCTGAAATATCATGATGAAGCACTTCTTTATAAATGTTTAGCTGAAGATAGAGAAAAGGAGAAAGAAATCATTAGATCAAATGTTAAAACACTTGAATCTGAAATTTCTGAGTTGAAGAAGAAAATAACAGATTTAAATGATGAAAACATAGATTTTCAGTTCAAAATCAAGGTTCTTTCGGATGAAAGAAAAGAAGCAATTGAAAAGATTAAGCAGCTTGAAGATTTAAACTACAAAAGAGGTCAATCTGAGCAAACGCTGAATTTGTTAACTAGTAATCCAAAAGATAAACGATTTTATAATCCAAAAATGGGTCTAGGATTATATGATGACAAGGTTTCCAAAACAATAAAACCCATTGAAAAAAAGGAAGTTTTGAAGCAAACTCTGATAAAGGAGATTCCTCCAATTGCAAAAGCTTTTGTTAAACCAACAAATGAAAAGTTGCAACAAGTCATTATAACAGAAACACCTGTTCATCCACATGTGTCTGTTAAACCAAATAATGAAGTGTTGCAACAAGTCATAATAACAAAAACACCTCCAAAACCACATGTTTCTGTTAAGTCAAATAATGGAATTTTGCAACAAGTTCTTTTAACAGAAACATCTCGTATATCAGAAACTCCTGTTAAAGACAATGCTTCAAATTCTTCAACTCCTATTTCAAAGAAAGATGAAGATAAAACAGACAAAGGTTCAAAAGAAAAGCCTAGATACAACATAACAAACTTTAAATATTAAAAGTTCATTATTGTGCGAAAAAGTTAGGTTTCTGGGTTGAACACTTAGGTTAGTGTTCGTGTTCAAAGTTATCGCAACCCAAAGTGTTCTTCATGTTCATCATTGTCGCAACCATCATGAATTCATCTTTATCGCAAACCATTGGTTGCGCTAAAACTTTATCGCATCCTATGTCTTGCGATAAAATCTCACTTTCGACATCTCTTGTTGTGTCTTGCGATAACCCCAGTACTTAGGATTAACAAAATCCATTTTTGGCACTGTACTGATTCGATATTATTCAGATGGCACAAAATGATGGTCACTCTTCTGACGAGAACACGGTTATTCCATCTCACCGATCCTCGCATCCGTCGGTGAATGCCCGTGACCAAGATGAGGAACTTCTTCCAAGGAGCCTTCATCTTGCCTTACTAGACAACAACCATCATTTGGATCTCAGCGTCGACTTCGAGTATCGCATTATACTGGAGATCATTCGTGGTCATCCTCTTCGCACCGCACTTACAAAGTTTGTCACCGTAACAGTTATATACTTGCAGCAGTTCTGGCACACTCTGCAGTTCCACCCAGTACACAGAAGAGGCCAACACTTCACTGCCAAAGTTGACCACTTTGATGTCAGACTTACACTGAAAAGACTCTGACTCGCA
Source organism: Saussurea involucrata (assembly GCA_033807775.1). Lineage (NCBI taxonomy): Eukaryota > Viridiplantae > Streptophyta > Magnoliopsida > Asterales > Asteraceae > Saussurea > Saussurea involucrata. Next base: position 46,748,121 of record CM066323.1, read on the forward strand.
TTGGATCTTCCTTATTCTGCTGACTTTAAAGACATGGTTCCCGAAGAACAACTATTTGCTGACATCCGCAGTTTGGGATATCAAGACCCGAACAACCCAGTTGTTACCAGTTCAAGCGAAAATTCCTACCAAGAGTCTAGTACACTCTATGTTCCATAATCAACCGATGCATTACCTCGAAACACACCGGGCTTGACAAGTGCAGCTTAGCTACTCTCAGGATATTCCATGCCGTCGCATTCAACCGCCGAATCGACTATGCCATTATCCTATGGAACGAGCTCATCGAGATAGTTGAAGACAAGTCTAGACCGAAAAAGAACCGTAACTTTGTGCCTTATCATAGATTTCTTCAAATCATCATTCATCAGGTAGGTTCCGATGCGGATTCCATCTGGAACGTCGGACTCTCCGGAGATATTGGATTAATAAGGCGGGAATAGGGTGATGTAGTTGAAAATATTGATGTGAGCCGATAGACGGGAAGAAAATAAATGGGAGTCTGAGACAGGGTCACATAAAGTTTTAACTAGTGACTCTCCCCAAACCGATCTAATTCGGGTAGCCACATCCACTGCCAACGTGCGTTCGTCGCCGTTACGCATTGAAACAGCCATGGTGGACCCAGCCATGCAGTGTACAACCCCACTAAGCCACTCATCGGCTTCTCAACAAGCCAATGTTTCATTCAGCACAGGGGATCAAGCACAAACGCTATCGGCAACACATTCGGTGTTTGCTGGTATTGAACAAGGTAGGCTCCTGCCCCGGCCACCGAACTTTATTCCGAGCACATCGAGTCTAGTGCATTTTGGAAGAACTACCTTTCCTAGGACACGAGCGCCGGGATTTCAACAAGTTGTGGGCTTCCGTGCCCCAACCGGAACACCCAGAGTGAGGCCGCCATTCGTTAGTTCCTTGCGAGGAACGGGTGGAAGACCTATCATTGCTAACACTATGCCAGCTTTGAACACAAGCAGTACAACTGTTTCAACTGCTACTTCAACCGAAAACCTAAGTGGTTCGGACGTTAGATCAATTTTCCCTAACATGCCACTTGAACAGTGTTGGTCCCGGAAGGGTTATACAAGTTTGTAGAAGGGGGGTTGAATACAAACACACAGATTTCACTTTTCTAAATTGTTTATTGATATTTATCAAACAATTTACAACTTGTTGCTGAACAAGATTAAGGAATAATCTTAATCTAAACAAGTTATTAGAACACTAAGTTTCTTGCACTAGAATTAAGACAGAAAGGAGATAAGAATATTAAAGACTAATATTCTAACACTAAGTAGTAGGGAGAAGAAGATGGCCGAGCACTTCATTTTTGAAGTAGGTTTCTTCTTATATACTGCATGCATTTAATGCATTTCAATATTACTTTACACGTGGCAGCAGCTGATTTGTTGCATGGTTTGACCTTTGTAGACAACCTTAGTAGCCGCATGATGTACAGTGTAGAATCAGAGTTGGTTGTACGATTCTGGACAGAAGGGATGTCTGTTCTGATAGATCGTACGGAGACGTGCAAGGGGATAAGACAAAGGTAACTTGTAGAGGAAACTTCATGATTAGCGTTCACTGAACAGTACTTTATCAGCGAGTGACAAAGCTCAGCGATCGTTGAAGTCTTCTACTTGAAACTTCACGTTGAGTGGTGATAGGTGGGTTTACACCCCCCCTAAATCTAACCGCAAGTGTACGGTGTCGAAATCAAGTAATAATACTGAAAGTACGAGTATCGAACCAAGGGAACTAGGAACTAAGTATCACAATGACTACAATTGCTATTAACTGAACGATCGATATTTTGAGTTTTTGGTATTAAAGTAATAAATTGCCAGTAAATAAATCAAGAACAAACAATAACTAACTGGGGAAACTTTTTATGGAGAAAACAGTTGAGGGTTGGAAATCCTATGATTATCACTAATGAACACCTTACTTGGAACAATTACCAATTTTTCCTTCTAATGAATACCCAATCACTAAAATCGCCGTTGTTCTCTCTCGAGCAACAACGAGTTTTATTTTGAAACCACGAATCTCATCTCTCGATCTGAACCCATGAAGTCAAAACACATTAGGCCATCGGTACCGCCACGGGCTCGGGCTCGGGCTTGCGAGCGGGCTCGGCGGGCTCGGGCTTGCGAGCGGGCTCGGCGGGCTCGGCGCGGGTTGTGGTACGGGGGGGGGGAGCGGGCTCGGGCTCGGGTTCAGCCCCGGGTTCCAAAACCCGTTCAACCCGAATGATTTCTTTTTTTTAACTTTTTTTAAATAATTTAAAAATAAAGACCGTTGGCAACGGCTATTTTTTTGAAAAAAAAATAATTTTTTTTTCAATTTAATCACACTATATATATAATCCTAAAACCCATTTTATTTTTCACACAAAACAACTCTCTCATTCTCTCATTCTCTTCCATTCTTTATATTTTAAACAATATGGATTCGCCACAACCTGGTTCACCGACCGCATCATCATCATGCGTAGACACTGACGAGTTGTTGAATCTACAAAGGGAAGTTTTTCGACAGGCTGCACAATGGATTTATGGTAGCACCGCCTCATCATCAACAAGAGAGAGGGTCGCGAACATAGAAAGAGGTCGAGTAGCTGCAAACGAGCGGCTTATGCGGGACTACTTTGGCAACAACCCGGTTTATACACCGGATATGTTTAGGCGGCGGTTCAGGATGAGCAGGCAACTATTCGAACGAATAGTTGAAGATTTAGAAGGAGAGTATCCGTATTTTACACTTCGGTTGGACGGCAGACGCAAACAAGGTTTTTCTCCGATACAAAAGTGTACTTCCGCTATTCGGAAATTGGCGTATGGAGTAGCTGCTGACGCACTTGACGAGTACATCCGTATGGGAGAGAAAACGTCACGAGATTGTCTGTACAAACTCTGCACAGGTATTATTGAACTGTATGGTCAAAAATATTTACGCAAGCCTACTTTTATTGATATTCAGAAGTTGTACGCCGCGCATGAAGCTAAACACGGATTTCCCGGCATGCTCGGAAGCATAGACTGTACTCACTGGGCGTGGGCAAATTGTCCGGTAGCATGGCGAGGTCAATTCATGAGAGGTGATCATGAGCACCCGACAATCATGCTAGAAGCAGTGGCCTCTCAAGATCAATGGATCTGGCACGCATACTTTGGTGTTTCCGGTTCCAACAACGACATCAATGTTCTCAATCAGTCGCCCATCTTGAACGATGTATATGATGGAAAAGCACCCGACTGCCCTTTTGAGGTGAATGGAGCCACCTACGAGCACGGATATTATCTAGCGGATGGGATATATCCGGAATGGGCTACTTTCGTAAAATCATTTACGTGCCCACAGGACCCTAAACAACAAAAGTTTAAGTCCGCGCAAGAATCGGCACGTAAAGATGTTGAACGAGCTTTTGGCGTGCTTAAACAACATTGGCATATACTTCATAACCCGGCACGCGGATGGGAACCGACAAGATTGGCAAACATTATGTACGCTTGTGTCATATTACACAATATGATACTCGAAGACGAATACCATGCTATTTGTGGTGGCGATGAAAACGACCTTTTCACGGATGATATCAAAACCCAAATCAGTGAGGAACAACGCGCGGCAAATGTTCGAGAGGTCAAAAACCGGGGCACTCATAATAACCTTCGGTCGGATTTGGTCAAACATATTTGGCGTATCCAAGTTCCCAACAATGACGACGAGTAGATTTTTAAATTTATTTTGTAATTTTTATTTTTATTTTGTAATTTTTATTTTTAATGAATGATATGAATTTTTTTTATTTATCTTATTTTTATTTATTAAAAAATATATAAATATTTTTATGTTGTTAAATAATTAAATGTATAAATAAAAGAATTAAAAAAAAATGAGGTGGCAAGAGGGCTTGAGGGTAGCGCTATGGGTCTTTAGGGCTTGAGGAAAGGGTTAGGAGAAAAGCTGATGTGGCGCTGATGTGGCATTGAGGGCTTGAGGGCTTACGCTACGGATGTCCTTAGGAACAAGATTTTAACAGGACTAAGGTTTACTTGGTATATCTCTATCCAATTTCTCACCTTAGGCATGTAATTTTTAGTTCTAGTTAACAATTAACTCTCTCGAGCTTAATTGAAAAACAAACAAATCAGATGAAAGTTGATAAGACTCACAAAAGCAATAAAACTCAAATCACATTCTTCATTAAATTAGGAAACACTGATAAAAATCCCAAATCACATGTTCATACGCTCAAACCATATTCAAACCAACCCCCAACATCTAAAGATTAGTTCATGTTGGGGGTATTAACACACAAAGTAGTAGAAGTGTTCATAAATCTAAAGAAAAGTTCTTTCAAGAATTCTAGGATCATAAAACTCCCTTGATTGTCTAATAACAATGAAGATTTGCACGAAATCAGTGTTGAAATTGCTTCCCACGACGTTTCCTTGCTTCAATTCGGTGTTTCACCCTTGCCAAAATCTCTCCCAATCAGTCCTTGGTCGTCCCCTTGGAGAAAGAAGTCGATATGTGTGTGTGGATCTCAAACCCTATAATTTTAGGCTTTAAAAACGTGCAGCATCGTGAAGTGAGTTGTGAAGTGGGTTGACTTAAGTGAACCAGCTTTGAAACTAGCCCTGATTCTGCTCTCGGGTGAGTTGTGAAGTGACTTCAGATCAGCAACTAACTTCACAACTCACCTCCGCCACTGTTTTGAACACACAACTTTTACTTCAAACTTTGAAACAACTTCTCAACCAACCACTTTTCAAACTTGGATTCTTGATGATCCTCGTGATCGATCTTTTTCTCGGAAAATCTCACTTTTTCCCCACTTTCTTGGCTTTCTCATGGCACATCGTTTTTCCTGAAAAACTTGATTCAAACTATAAAAATACCACCTAATTTACTTGGAAATAAGCAATATGACTTGAAAAGTGATATGAAAATAACACCGAAAATCGGTGTTATCAACAACCCCAAACCAATCGTTGCTTGTCCCCAAGCAAATTAGCGTCAAAAAAAGAATTAAATAGCTTAAAACCAAGCTTCAACCTCACAAAGAACCGGACGGGTATACTTATCGAAAAACTCAATTGGTTGTCAAGCAATTAAAACAAAGTAGAAGGACAATGCAATCGGTTTTTAGTCTTCAACAAAACTAGTCAATTCATAAACATTGAAGATTGAACTAAGAACAGTGACACTATACCTAATTATAACCAGGTCATCACACTTTTAGGGAGGATTTCGCCTCGACCCTACCTCACGGGATACTCTCTTTACACTCGAACCCTAGGCTATCACACATGTTGTTCATGCTTTTGGAGTTTATGTACAAGAATTCACGAGATATATGCATGAACAACTAAACATGAAAGACGCACAAATGCACAAAGATGTGATCTCATAAGGAATTAAGTAGCAAGACAGGACTATTGGTAAAAGTAATAGTACACCATAATCACATTTTCCAGAATATCATCCAGGTCTTTTGTTGGGTTGTAATGGGGCTAGGGTTATGGCTATGAAATGAAGTGTACAACGGATCAAAAATCCTGAATGTGTCAATCCTCAAGCAGTTCTGAACTTTTCTGACTTTTTCTTCTTTCACTTGGCCCTTTTTGTCATCACTAGGGTCGCTTTGACCCTCTTATTCATTTTGTATCTCTTCTAATGTTTTTTTTTTGTTTTTTTTTGTGGGGCAACTTTGGCCCTCTTTTCTAACTCTTGAGGTAAAATGCCCCAATTTCTTTATCTATCTTTCTCTTTCTGACTGGCCTGCATCTTCTTTCTGTAGGATCCCAGACTCACGTTGTATCACGATAATGGTAAAGAAATAGACAGCGGAAGCATATTAAATAAAGCCATTAAAGTGAGTGATTGTGCAAACGATAAAATGAACCGTGAGAATCAAATATCGAACAGTGAATGATAACAAAATCAGATATAAAAGCTGCTCGTATATTGATAAAGAAATCACACCAAGAACACGTTCAAGTGTGTGTGAAAATCTCACAGGACAAGAATATCGTACGGAAGTAATGCTCGGGATTGCAGCAGTGTGTGCTTAAACAAATGTGGAAAACAATTCTTCCAAAAGCTTACAAATGTTTGTGCCACTACTTCACTATTTATAGCCCTGATAAAGTGTAGACAGTGTACTATCGTACCCTGGAGTGACACGTGGAAAGTGTGTTTCCATTTCTTGGGGCATACGTGGAAAGTATGGACACGTGTCTGGACACTTGATATTTTCTACGAGACTTAGGCTGACAGAGGTCTTCTCTTCACCAGAGCTCTGTTGCAAGAGATCTGTTGGTCTTCTGTTAAATACTTGTTCTTCTGTTGGAAGTCTTCGACAGAGCTCTGTTGAGCTCTGTTGGATCCGTCAGAGCTCTGTTGAGCTCTGTTGGTTTTCTTGATGAACTTCTTCCAAGTCTTCTGTCGGATCTCTGTTGGTCTTCTGACTTGAGCTATTTTCAATACTTTTACATAGCAAATACGTGGGGCTAACAATCTCCCCCTAAGTATTGAAAATAAAAAATTTACAATTGACAGAGATTTAAACAAAAGAACAGAGAACGTTTACCTCTGTCGAAAGCCTTGTACTAATCTTTGAGTATTACAAAAAGGTTAAAAGACCAGTACATTTAAGCAAAACTATCTCCCCTTAAGATTCTGTCAAATCTTTTGATGAGTTCTCGGAAGTTGAGCAGAAGGTAGATCTGAGTGATGAAGCTTCTCTGTTGCTCTTCCGGACATTTATCTCTTGGGAGATCTTGGATGATATCTCTGAGGTATTCCAGCGACTCTGTTGAGTACTTGTGTGTTTCAGAAGCTCTGAGGGCCTTCTTTATTTTCTTCTGTCGGCAGATGAACACTGGAGGATCTCCAACTACTGTTCCAGTTTTGAGGTGTTCATAGCCTTCAAGGCTCTCATTCGGTGGTGCAGTCGCTAGTCTCTCTACTTCGAACTCTATGCCTAGCTGAAAGTCTATCTGAATCCTTAGATTTATGTGCTCTTGTATAGCGAAGCGTACCTCAGGAAGTGCGGTTCTTGCCTCTTTATATCTGTCACTGAAGTTGTAACAGTAGGCGTGGAGTTGAATTAGATCGTACGGGTTCAGAAGTACGAGATCATTTTCATTGAAGGTCTCAACTCTTTCATCGTTAGATTCAACAATGAACTCATGATACGTCATCGTTGTTCTGTTGTGCCGAAAGATTATGTGCTTGATGTCTACGATTCTGCGGATTCCAAAGTCGAAGTTGATGTTTCTGTTCAGACCAGACTTGGTTTCGATGAATTTTCGTCTGACATCGGAGATCGTATTGATCCTGCACGGGCTATAGTATGGGTTGATTGGCACGGCACTGACAGGTATTGTATCATGATCGCCATAAAGATAGGCAAATATCTCTTCTAGCGGTGGTTTGCCAGAATGTTGATTCGAGGATTCGGGGTTCTGTTCGGTTTGCATGGGGTTTGGGTCTTCATGGGTTTCGGTCATGAGTCTGTCGATGTGTTGAACAGACTCTTGGGGTTGGCTTTGGCTTGGTTCTTCAGCAGAGAATGGTTTTGTTCTCTCTGGTTCAGTTCTTGGTGAAGTAGGAGGGGTGTCCAAGATAATTACCTCTGGTGGTTGAGATGAGGGTTATGTTGGCTTGATAACCCTATCTTTGAAAATATATTCGAACGTCACCATGGTCATTTCTAGCAAGTCTTCTGTTGTGTTCCCTAGGTCTCCTGCTTCTGTTGTTTTAGCCTCTATAACCTCAACCTCTGTTACCTTCTCTTTTCCCTTAACAGATTCCGATGCCTCTGTTACCTGTTCTTTTTCCTTTTCTTTCTCTGTCTCCTTCTCTTTCTCTGTCTCCTTCTCTGTCTCTGTCCCCCCCTTTTGTTGATCCGAGGACTCACCAGGTTGATCATTAGATGGACCATCGAAGTCATCTCCATCATTAGAGAGAGAGGCTCATGTACCTGGTGAGGGCGGAACAACAAACCTCGTTCGTTTGGCAGAGGGTTTGCCTTCAGGTGCGCCTTCTGCTGGTCTTTTCCAGGAGATTAAACTCTTGAATTCTGTTGCAGCTTGTAGGAGGACGTCTTGAAGTTCTGTTGCAGCCGTGCGGATTTCATCAACCTGATCAACAAAGTTTACTTTATTTGTGTCAAGTGATGCTTGGACATGTTTCTCTGTCGCCTGGGCTTTCATTACAAACTTCGAAGACATAGACATCATTCGGCTTAAGACATTTTTGCTGAACTCTCCCATCTGGCCGACTGTTATAGGCAGGTCATTTGGTCTCGGGCCAGAAATGTTGATAGGAGTGGCTGACGAGGTTGTGGCTTCTGTGATGGCAGTCTTAACAGAGTTATTGATTACCTCTGTCAGGGCTCTGAGGTTGGATTCAGATAGAAGCAAGGAAGGAATAGGTAAAGTTCTGTTCATTTGCGCGGTGTGATTTTCTGTTACAAGGGTCTTCAGAGCGGATAGTTCTGTGGAGATCTTTGTTCTTTCCTCTGCTCTGACCCGTTCTTCTTCTGTTCTGATTCTTCTTTGTTCTACCAATTCTGCCGTTAACTTGGCAATTTCTTCTGTTCTTGCTTTTTTTGTCTCTGCTCTGATCTGTTCGGCCTCTGTTCTGATTCTGGCAGCTTCTGTTCTTAGAAGTTCGGTCTCAACATTTCTCTGAGTAACTTCAGCGAGAGCAGATGTCATCTTTTGTAGCTCTTCTCTGAGAGAAGCATTCTCCGATTGGATCAGCTCCTCTTTCTGTGAATTGATAAGTTTATACTCATTCAAGGAGCTGTTGATACTATCACAGAAGCCTGTAAACTCTGCTTTTGTGACAATATCAACGGGTAAATCCTTGTTTCCAACAGATGGATTCAAGTTAACCTCGAGTTCAGAGGTGCCTACGTTAAGAGTTGTCTTGAGGTTGGCTCTTGTAGGACTTCCACCCGATAATTGATGTTCCTTTTCAGGGGAAACATCTACAGATGTTCTGGTCTGTTCAGCTCTCTCATCCTCAGAATCTGAGAGATTGAAGTAGACGTGGGAGTTAACATTGTGATCTAGACAAGTTAATCCTTGTGAAACTAGGCTGTCATATTGCCTCTGAGTTAGGCAATCCCTACGGGTAAATCGAAAATTGCCCAAGGACCTAAGTTGTTCCTCCTTAGTAAGATGAGCCACAGAGGCATCATCGTGTGTAGATGTCCTATCGATGTCATGGGGCGAATTGACATCATTACCAAACAGGGATTCCCCGGCTTCGTGCATACCAGAGGCATGAAGAGGTGCCTCTGATGGTATTGGCTGGTTAGGGTTTGAGGTGTGCACCTCTATTTCAATATCCGTATGCGCTAGATCCTCATGGATAGATGATTTGCTTGCACTGGGAGTTTGGCTGGTAAAACGCACATGTGTGTTCACAGGTTGAACATCTTCTTCTAAACTCACTTCTCTCTCGGATTCTATGGATAAAGAACGCTCCGAAGTACTCTCTATCACATGTATCTCAGGGTTACCAGAGGGATGCGAACTCTCTGCCATCTCCTCTGTAACTTCCCTTTCTTCCTCATGAACAGTCTCCATAGGGGATGCTCTGTTCTGTACTTCCTCCTCCATCACTCTAGAGGAAGACCCCACATCGGGTGCTCTTCGCTCTGGTCTTTCTTCTTCTGCTATTACCTCACTCAACCTCTCTAACTCTGGTTCAGGACCTAAGTGTGATGGGGTTCTCACCACAGGTTCTTGCGGTTGAGCAACACTATTATAGTTTTGGACAGAAATGTGGTCCGGTGAGATTAGAGAAAGCATTGTACCTAGTACGCGTCTGATGAAGGGGTAATCGCCTGAGGTGGTTGGATGAAATCTGCACATCACCCAGTTCTTGAAGGTATTGCCTTGTTGGGTCAACTGCAGACGGTCAAAAGCTCTTCTGATCACCAACCTAATGAATCTTGGGAATTTGATGTTCTTCAGAAATTTGTGCTTCCCAACTTCTTCTCCTTTGGCGATAGCAGTGGTTTTGAGGTTTACGGCTGTTAGAAGATCGTTGTAGAGAATGCTTGCATAGTCGATGTTTCTTTGAATGAATAATCCGTACATAATCTGTAGGATTTCAGTTGTGGCTTGATCTTGACTCCCAGATTTTCCTGTAAGGGTTCGGTTTAGGGCTGAGAACATGAAGTTCCAAAAAGGCGGTAGGTTTTGTCTTTTGAAGGCTCCTATCCTGACAATTTCTTTGTTGTATCCTAGAAATCGTATGAAATCAAGAAGAACCGTATTGTTGGGGGGTTTCTCGTAAACTGCTATTTCAAGCTGTCGAATGGTCTTCATTCCAAGAGTTCTCCATAGGGTAGATGATCATATTCTTATGGTACCTGATCCACCATCTGTTCCAGCATCGACATTTCCAATAATTCATTTTCGTTCCTCTATAAACTGGCAGGTAGTCCACCATTGACGGGTGTATAGTTCGGGAACATTATCGTCAAAGTCGGTTAGGGCTTTGAAGATTTCAGAGTTTCTGAAGAACTCTAAAAGAATGTGGTAAACAGGTAAGTAAAGGCTAGGATTTGGGTCTAATCGGTGGTTGTTTTCTGCAAACTCGTATGGAAGAGTGATTATTTGATCAACAGGACCAATACGACTTGATTCTGCAGAATGCTGGGGTTGTGCCATTGTTGCAGGTTAGGGTTCTTGAAGGTTTGAGCAGGTAGTAAAAGATGAGCAAGGATTTGAATATCAGAAAGCGTAGGAAATGGAATGGTTTAAAGGAAATGGGTATTTATATGAAGAATGTGTGGCTGGATCACGATCATAGGTACTGTAGACACTCGAGTTTTGAATAGTGGAACGGCTGCTACAGTAAGAACGTGCGAACAGCTGACGGTTGATCTTTCAATCAGAGATTGCCACGTGGATTTGTATCTGACAACTTTCGTGCAAGTAAATCGTCGCGGTTAGAGATGTGTGGGTGACAGGTGGTTGACGCTTAAAAGAATGACCCGCGTTTCTGATGACGTGTCTCTGATGACGTGGTAGAACACAATAACAGAGCTCTGATGGAGCTTTGTTAAGTTGCCTCTGTTGAGTGATCTCCATTTTTGTCAAGTAACCCAAGATGTTGCACCTTTACCTTTAAAACATTTAAAATTATGTTCTGATGTGAAAGAAGTCAAAGAACAGACAGAACTTAGATAAGCAACAGAGCTCTGATGAGAAGCGACAGAGCCTCTGGTGAGATGTCAGAGTTCTGGCAAGTTCTTGACATTAATCAAAACGTTTTTCATCAGAACAGGTTTTCCTTCCTTCAAAAAGATTTGTCAACTAAGATCAAAAAGGCAGTCAATTTCGATTTGGAAATTTAGTTCTGACTTGCTCCCCCTTAAAACCATGCATTGTTTTTCTTTTAAGCTCCCCCTAGAAAATTGAGCTTAAATCCAAAAAAAAAATTGTACAGAAAACACTTTATTTACAAACAAAAATGTTCAGAGATGAAAAAATATGCGTGACAGAGTTCTGGTGAACGACAGAAGCTCTGTTGAACTATCCTACCCAACTGTTTGACAGAGCTCTGGTAGGAACATCAGAGGATCTGTTGAGTTTGAACAGAGTTAGGAGGACATGTTCAGCATACCCAGTTTGCTGATTAAAAAGTTAAATATCCTTTCATCAAGGGCTTTTGTAAACAAGTCAGCAAGCTGGAAGTCTGTTGAAACAAAGTACATTTCAATAGTCCATTTTTCAACATGATCCTTTATGAAGTGATACCTTATATCGATGTGCTTGGTCTTCGAGTGCTGAACTGGATTTGCAGTTATGGCAATAGCACTCTTGGAGTCACACAGAATTGGAATTTTACCATACTCCAAGCCATAATCTTTGAGTTGAGTTTTCATCCATATCACTTGAGAGCAACAACTAGCAGCAGCAACATATTCTGCTTCTGCCGTAGATGTTGAAACGCAGTTCTGTTTCTTTGATGTCCAACTCACCAACTTGTCTCCAAGTAGTTGGCAGCTACCAGAAGTACTCTTTCTGTCATTTTTGCATCCTCCATAGTCTGAATCTGTATATGCTACAAGCTCGAAACCAGAATTAAGAGGATACCAGAGACCCAAAAATTGAGTCCCTTTCAGATATTTAAAGATACGTTTGACAGCAGTTAAATGAGTTTCTGTTGGATTAGCCTGAAATCTGGCACAGAGACAGGTTGCAAACATTATATCAGGTCTGCTGGCAGTTAAGTACAGAAGTGACCCTATCATGCCTCTGTAGTGCTTGACATCTGTTGATTCACCCTTAAGATCTAAGTCAAGTTTAACTCCAGTGGCAATAGGAGTTTTCATAGGTTTTGAATCATTGAGCTTATATTTCTTCAACATGTCAGAGATGTATTTGGACTGACTTATGAAAGTCCCTCTGTCAGATTGTTTAACTTGTAAACCAAGGAAGAACGAAAGTTCTCCCATCATGCTCATTTGAAATTCACTTTTCATTAAACTCTCAAACTTGTCACAGTACTCTTGCCGTGTAGACCCAAAAATAATATCATCAACATATATTTGTACCAGAAGTATGTCATTCTTATACCTTCTAAAGAATAGAGTTTTATCGACGGTACCTTTCTCGAAGTGATTGATCAACAGAAATTTGGACAGAGTTTCATACCAGGCTCTGGGAGCTTGCTTAAGGCCGTAGAGAGCTTTGTCTAGCTTGTAGACGTGGTCTAGAAACTCCGAACATTCAAAACCAGGTGGTTGCTGGACATAAACTTCTTCTTGTAGTTTGCCATTCAGAAAGGCAGACTTGACGTCCATTTGGTAGACCTTGAAACCCTTATGAGCAGCATAGGCAAGGAAGATTCTGATGGCTTCTAGCCTAGCCATAGGAGCAAAGGTTTCGTCATAATCAATGCCTTCTTCTTGCCTGTATCCCTTTGCAACCAGACGAGCTTTGTTTCTGATGATAATCCCATCTTCATCTTTCTTGTTCCTAAACACCCACTTGGTTCGTATGGCAGCTTTGCCTTTTGGAAGTGGAACCAAAGACCAGACTTTATTTCTTTCGAATTCCAGAAGCTCTTCTTGCATAGCTTCGATCCAATTTGGGTCTTCTAAGGCTTCAGAAACTTTCTTCGGCTCAATCATGCTTAGAAAGTTTACAAAGAAAGCTTCATTGATTGTGGCCGATCTTGTCTTCACACCGTCTTCAGCAGCACCTATAATCAGATGATGAGGATGATCCTTTGTCATGGGAGCATGGACAATAGACGGGGTTTGTGCTTCTGATGGGAAAAGACGAACTTCAGCGTCAGAGCTCTGTAGGTTGGGACCAGGGCTCTGTGGCACACAACTCTAAAGAGTGGCCTCATTGCTCTGCGAGTCATTAACAGGGCTCTGTGAAGGTGAGCTTTCAAACAAGGAGTCTCTGCCAATATTTGTCAGCAGAGGTGATGATGGCTCATGTTCAGGTTCTCTCTCGTTCTGATTTGGTTCCTCATTTCTCTGTATCACTCTTGTAGACAGAGAAGTAGATGGTGAAATATTTGAGGGGCCAGTAAGAGATGTACCTGTCAGATTCTGTTCTGTTGAGTTCTGAGCTTGATCTCCTCTGTTGATGCTATCAGAGGAATCATCATCGAAGAAGTCGTTGAACATTAGATTGATATCTTCTTCCCTCGTTTTTGAAGAACTTGTCTTCTTCTGTTCTGTTTGTGTCTCCTATGTTAATTTGCGATTAGAGGATCTTGATGTACTTTCATCAAAGGACACATTTACACTTTCTTGAATAACCCTAGATCTGAGGTTGTAGACTCTGTAAGCTTTAGAGGTTAAGGAATAACCGATAAAGATTCCTTCGTCTGCTTTCTTATCAAACTTTCCCAAATGATCTCTGTCATTCAAGATATAGCACTTGCAGCCAAAAACATGAAACAATTTTACATTTGGTCTTCTATTGTTGATGAGTTCATAAGGAGTCTTCTTGAATCTTTTCACTATTACAGCTCTGTTTTGGGTAAAACATGCTGTCGAGACTGCTTCTGCCCAGAAGTTCATTGGAAGGACAGATCCAGCCAACATGGTTCTGGCGGCCTCTACCAGAGTTCTGTTCTTTCTCTCCACAACTCCATTCTGTTGTGGAGTTCTTGCTGCTGAGAAGTTTTGGGAAATGCCTTCTTCTGTTAGGTAGTCATCAAGTCTGGCATTCTTGAATTCTGTCCCATTATCACTTCTCAACTTCTGTATCTTCAGATCTAACAGAACCTGTATCCTCTTCAACAAACTTATCAGAATTTCTGGGACATCAGATTTTACTCTGATGAACTCAATCCAAGTATATCGAGAATATTCATCAATTAAAACAAGAATATACTTCTTGCCTGACAGACTTTGCACAGAGATTGGACCACAGAGATCCACATGAAGCATATGCAAAGGTCTGGGACAACTATGATCACTCTTTGTTATGTGTGAAGATCTTTTCATCTTACCCAGTTCACAAGCAGAACAGAGATGGTCTTTGTCAAACTTCAGAGAAGGAAGTCCTTTTACTAGCTTCAATTTCACGAGCTTATCAAGATTTTGAAAATTCAAGTGGGCAAACCTTTTATGCCAGAGCCAGGCATCTTCATTTTTCAAAGACACTAAACAGAGTTTCTTTGTTGTAGAGTTTTGGTTTGGCTTGAAATTCATTTTGTAAAGATTGCCTTTTCTGTCAGCTCTTAAAAGTTCTTGACCAGACTCGGAAAGTAACAAGGAACAATAATTCTTCTTGAAATTGACATCGAACCCGTGATCACAGAGTTGACTTATACTGAGAAGATTATGATTTAATCCTTCAACATAAGCAACCTCAGCAACTGAAATATTACCATTAACTAGTGTACCATAACCCTTAATCTGTCCGCCATTGTCTCCTCTGAAGGTTACTGCACTTCCCATCTTGTTTTTAAAAGAAGTTAACAGCTCCTTATTCCCCGTCATGTGCCTGGAGCATCCAGAATCCAAATACCAGATCTGCACATGAGGTTTCTGCAAGACAGATTAGTTCTTTTTAGGTACCCATTGCATAATGGGTCCTTTCTTGTTAGGCTTAGGTGGGTTGACAGGTTTTCCTTTGGGTTTTCCATACAGAGATGGTGTGCCAGAGGTTTTCCTATGTGTATTCTGAACAGTCTTTGGATTTTTCTTTTGAAACGACTTATTCAGGACACAATGGGGACCATTCATATGGTTTTGCAATTTAAGTAACAGCTGAATACATTTGCAATTGATGGAACATAATTGATGCAAGTTGTTATTCAAGGACTGTTTGAAAGACGCTTGAATCTGAACACTCTTAGGACCAGATGTCTTTCCATACAATCTGTCCCGGTTTTGTTTCTTAAAATTCTTCTTTGAAACAGACTCTGTTGACATGAAGTTATTTGGATTTGAATCTTTTGACCAGACAGAAATTCCTCTTTTATTTACGCCAGAATTTGAAATGGATCTGTTGTTTGCTATCCATTTTCCCTTCTGTTCTGGTGTGAACTTGATTGGCTTAAAAACAAACGGAACACTTGGGTTTACAAAAACACCTTTGTTTTTCTCCCTTTTCTCCACTTCTACTGCATTAGAAGCAAGAATCTTAAAGCCTTTGTTGTTAAACTCAGTTACCGGAATAAATCTTGATTGTTTCTTAAAGAAAGAAATACCCTCTTTTAGATTAATGGAACCGGTCGGTATCTGCTTTAATTTGTGTAAGATTTTCTTTTGACCACAAAAGATCTGTTCATCTACCTCGGGGTCAGAGTCACAGTCAGAGGCTAGAAAGTCTCTGGTGGCTCTGTTGGAGGTTTTAGACTCAATGGGTGTGACAGAGATGTTTGTCTTGACAGATCTGAACTTTCTCAGCTTTGGTTTTAAGGAATCTGAAACAGCATTTTCTTTAATAACATTCAACAAATCCTCTTCAAAAGATGTCTTTATAGATTCAGAGGTAGGAGAGAAGACTAGGGCTTCTGGATTTAGCTTGCTCTGTGGTATTTCAACAGAGGGCTTTGTCACAGAAGTAACAGACTTATGTCCTAAGAATGAGTTGAAGTTAAAAATCTCTTTTGTATCCAAGTTCTTGACAAAATTAGGAAGTATGATTCTAGCTCTTCCTTGATCAAGAATAAACTCTGAAGATGGTTTTAAAACCTTATGATCTAAGGGGTCATAGATGACGTTCCTAAAGTCTAGATATCTTGGTTTTGTGAAAACTTCTGAGATTTTGGTTCTTTTGAAAAGAGCATTACCAGATATCACGTCCTCTTGGATTTTCCCAATACAAAAGGCAGAGGACAGAGATGTCTTCTTCCATTCGTCATAGGGAGCAAGGTCAGAGAAACCAAGACCTTGCGTATCCATCTGTGAATTTATCTTGATATGCACATCTTGTGCATCCTGGTACTTTTTAATCTGAATTTCTTTTCTCTGTAGAGATTGATGCAGAACTTCCCTCTCTCTTTGAAAATAATCAGTTAGAGCGACTGAGTTAAGTCTCTCTGTTTCAGACTTTTTCATTTCATCAGACTTCTGTTTCAAAACGTTTTCATATTTGTAAGTTTCAGGATACACTCTTACAATCAAATATGAACAATTAAGATCGTATTAACAGCAACTGGTCATATGATCTATTAACAATCTGTGAATTACAAGATATTACAATGAATTTCTCTCTCAATAGATCTAACAATTTATGCGTAAAGAGTTATCCAAAAGGTTAGCCAAAGATTCAGTTAGCTACAGTTGCTAACTCCTATATATACTGTAGATAATAGCTAAAGCTACAGTACATATGAGAAACAGACTAATAGAACAATTACACGTGTCCTAATTAGTAACTGAATATAACAGATAATATCCCAAGATATGAATTCTGAACATACTTCTGAATAAGCGCTTCAGAACATTTGTCTTCATAGTCAGAAGTTCTGAGTCTCCTACTCAGAACTCTGAACCTTCTAGTCAGAATCCAACACTTAGAATCTTTTTGAGATTTCTCACTCAGAACTTCTGAGTCTTCTACTCAGAACTTCTGAGTCTTCTGAGTCTTCTTTAGTCTTCTTACTCAGAACTCAACACTTGTGTTTTTGACAAAACTCTAGACCTAACAATCTCCCCCTTTTTGTCAAACACACTTGTACTTTTCACCATCAAATTCTTAGAGCAGGAACAATCTTCAGAAGGAGCTCTTCTGAATGTTTTGACAACTTTTGCTCAGAATTCTGAATAATCTGAGTTAACAACTTCTGGTCAGTCTTTAATCAGCAGCAGCAACGATTTCCAAATTGATTTCTGTTATATATTTGCTTTTTCTTTGCTCCCTCTTGAAATGACAATTCTCATCTTCATTTCAGCTTTCATAAGATTTCTTTATAAGAAACAACCGATCAGTTTCCTTTTCCTCTTCTTCTTCTTAAAATAACATTTCTCTCTTTTGTTATTTCTGTACAAAAACCATATCAATCTTCAAAATCTTTAGCTTTTCTCCCCCTAAAGTTTTGGAAAGCAAAATCATCTTCAAAATCTTTAGCTTTTCTCCCCCTTGATTTTCAAAACTTTAGCGATGCTTTTTCTTCGAATGAAGTCTATGCTTTTTCTCCTCCTTAATGAATAACCTTGCTCCCCCTCAAAATAAGAATTCTGGAGCAGTTTGTTTTCTCCCCCTGAAAGTATGCATATATTTCATTAAAATTATTCATTTCAAATATAGTGCTTTAATGAAAACATTTATACAAGGAGAATAAGATTTACTGAACTACACTTAATAACTACTAACATTTGATCATTTGAAAACTTTACAAAAGAAATCCAACTTAATGAAATTTATCAGATTTTCAATCAAATGAAATCAAATGCATGTGTTTGGATTCAAATACAAGTCATCATTGCATATCGAGTTAAAAATGTTCAGTTTCAATCCCTTTATTAAATCTATTTGGTGTGCTTAGCATGCGAAATATGATTAGCTTCAAGCATATGCAATTCTAAAAACATATACGAATACTTTGCTCTACTCACACTATTTGTCCAAAATCAGGATTTTCACAAATTTACAGGTTTATTGCGACTTTGAATTTTCCCAAAGTTTCAAGAGATGTGTGCTCATTGGCATCTTTTAATTTTGTGCTCATTGACATCTTTTAATTTTGTGCTCATTGACATCTTTTAATTTTGTGCACATTGGCATCTTTTAATCAAAAAGTTTAGTAAGAATAAGATACATCGTTAAACATGACTTTCTATCTGGTTCTATAGCAGGATTTGGGTCAGCATATCCCAGACCAGTTGGTCTTAGGTGCTAGGTGACAAGCACCCCTTGGAACTTAATTTCCCAAACCATAAAGGCCACATCGATATATCTTAAACCCATTTGTACCAGTAGAACATGGTTTTCTATCTGATTCTATTGCAGGATTTGGGTCAGCCGATCCTAGACCAGTTGATCTTAGGGACTAGGTGTCGAGCACCCCTTAGGACTTACTCTCCCAAACCAGAAAGGCCACAGGTACAAACTTTCAAACTAAATGATTTTGTATATATATATTGCATCTCAATCACTTGGTTCTAAAACGTAGTACTTCCCCCATATTTTCGTTTCCATCCAACATTCTGACAAATTATGCTTTTTGAGCATTATATTCTATATAAGCCTAAATTTCATAACATTGAGCATTCAGCATAATTTCATTCATGATTTGCTAACCTTTCGATTTATTTCAGAAGTGAAAGTTGAAACAAATATAGCTCAGATAATACAAAAATACTTGTAAAAGCACCATTGACACACATTTTATTCATTGAATGAAAAATAAAAAAATCATATCATTGAATTAAATTGTTAAGATTCAAACATTCAAAGCAATAGAAATAAAACATAATACAATGTTACCTTTCACCACTTGTTCCTTGAAACAGAAAAATATGACAGTTAAGGATATCACCTGAGAAGTATGAGTTCTAAACTGATTTGTTTAGAAATCTTAGTCTCTGAAGTACGGGTCCTGAACTGAATTATTCAGAAGCCATTGTCATTTAAGTACGGGTTTTGAACTGATATGTTCAAAAACCTAAAACGTTGAATCACGGGTTTTGAACATTATCTTGAAACAATCAGATCAAATTTTGAGTCAATGCTTCCTCTGAAATCAAGATAATCCTGCAAAATCAAGAGATTTTGGTAATCATCTACGATGATTCCTCATTAGTTATCAAAAAAAAAATTCTGAGTAGTAGAGTCAGAATTCTGATTAGAAGAGTCAGAATTATGAGTAACTTGCTCAAAATTCTAAGTATCAGAGTCAGAATTCTGATTAGTTGAGTCAGAATTCTGAGTAGTAGAGTCAGAACTTCTGAGTAACAGAGTCAGAATTCTGATAAAACTATCCAGAGAAAATGCCTTAGAAAAATGTTTGGATTTTGTGATTTTTGAACATTCTGAACTTCAAATCACCATAACTTGCTCAAAAATCAGAATTTTTCAACCAAAATTTGCAGGGTTGCTTAAAATGTGATTCTGAACACATTCTCTGGAAATGTTTTCTACTAAAAACACTCACATCTATGAGTTCGATAACCTCATAGCAAACAGAACTTTTTCAAAAAAATCTTCAAGATCAACAAATTGATCTATATGAATCAGAAATCCATAATTACATTCAGATCGAGTTTTGGACTGAATTATCCAAAAGTCAATATTCTCAATTTAAGCACAGCATCGGTTTTAAGTCATGTGCCAGTATTATCATTCAACTCTACACATGAATAACCTGCAAAACAGATTAAGTTGTCTTTGGTACCCATATGAACTTGGGTCCAGGTTTGTTAGGTGCAGTGGCATATGCAGATATTCTATAAGAACCATACCAGTGCTGAATAAAATTCTTGTTCACAAAATCATTAGTCCCACAATATGAACAACAAAGTTTCTTTTGTGCAATTCTGACTAATTGATTTACAGAATAAATCACATCAGGTTTAACAAAAGATTTTCTTTGAAATGTATTGTTCTTCTTGACATTTGAATTAGGAACTTTTGATTTTGGCACTTCTTTCTTGGAAGTTGTTCCTTTAACTCTCCATTCCATTTTTATCTTTTTAAAAGAACAATTATAAGATTTATCAATAGCAGAATCATAAAACAGATTAGAAGAACGAATCTGATCTTTTGAACTATGATTTGATTTGTCAACAACTTTCGTTTCAAATTCCCTAAACTTTTTAACATACAAATCAAACCTTGACTGCAAATCAGATTTGGACTTCCTCTCTATCATGATTTTAGTTGATAAATCAGATAATTTCTTAATAAGCCTCCTTATCTCCAAATGAAAAACTTTCTTTTCCTTCTCAAACTCATCTTTTAAGCATTTTTCTTTAAAGCCATTTACCTTCTTCTTTTCAGTCTCTTTCCTTCCATCTTCTAACTCTTTCTCCAACTCATTGATTTTTACAGAAAACTCATTTAACATTCCTGTTTTCTTTTTCTCAAAGCCAATCTTTTCTTTTTGAAAAACATTTTTCTTGCATTCAAACTCTTTTCTTTCTTTTGCAAGAATTTTCTCCAAATCAGAAATTTTCAAAGATAATTCAACAGACTTTGTTTCAAAACCATTCCTCTCAGTTTGAAAGTCTCTTCTCTCTTTCTCAAATTTCACTCTTTCAAGTATAAGAACTTGTTCAAAATCATAGATCTGTTTCAAGAGTTGACAATTTTTCATTTCACATGATTTGATTCTATTTTCAGACTCTGTCAACATCTTTCTTCTAAAATTGCCTTTCTCTTTCAAATCAACATTCTCTTTTTCTAACAACTTTATGTTTTCTTGAACCTTTTCAAAATCCTTTAGAAAATCAGATTTCTCTTTTTGCAAAATCTTTATAACTTTTGCATATTCGTCTTGTTTTGCTTGAAGATTAGCAATCTTGCTTTCAAAATGAACAATCTCAGTTTTTGGTTCAGAAATTGTTTCTTTTGCTTTTACAGGACTTAATTTTTGTAAATTGTCTGAACTGGTTATAGAAATTGCAGGTCTCACAAAAATTTCAATAATCTCAGGCATGATGAAATGACAAATTCGAATATCAACTATGAATTATGATAAAAAATGAGAATCAACACAAATCTAGAACATGCAAGAATTAATCAAATCTGTCACATGCATTTCATCAAACAGTTAGAGTACATGAATTAATGAAATCTTCTTTTCAACAAAAAATTTGAATACTAATCAACATGCAGCAGATATAATCACTTTGATCCAGAAACCAATCAAGAATTTCGAAAACATACCTGTGATCTCTGTTTAATTTCGAGAATTAATCAGCATAGAGAGAAAATCTTTGGATAACTTGATTGTAAGATATCGATTCAACAGAAAGACAAATTCAAATTTCTTGAATCAATGATAGAAACGAATTCAAGAATTGTTAGGAATTCAAGAATTGTTAGCAGCAGCGGAATCAATTGTCGAATTGATCAAGAAACTTCAAGAACGCGATCAAACACACTCTTGGTCGAATTTGTTTGTTGATTGGCTCTGATACCAATTGTAAGTTTCAGGATACACTCTTACAATCAAATATGAACAATTAAGATCGTATTAACAGCAACTGGTCATATGATCTATTAACAATCTATGAATTACAAGATATTACAATGAATTTCTCTCTCAATAGATCTAACAATTTATGCGTAAAGAGTTATCCAAAAGGTTAGCCAAAGATTCAGTTAGCTACAGTTGCTAACTCCTATATATACTGTAGATAATAGCTAAAGCTACAGTACATATGAGAAACAGACTAATAGAACAATTACACGTGTCCTAATTAGTAACTGAATATAACAGATAATATCCCAAGATATGAATTCTGAACATACTTCTGAATAAGCGCTTCAGAACATTTGTCTTCATAGTCAGAAGTTCTGAGTCTCCTACTCAGAACTCTGAACCTTCTAGTCAGAATCCAACACTTAGAATCTTTTTGAGATTTCTCACTCAGAACTTCTGAGTCTTCTACTCAGAACTTCTGAGTCTTCTGAGTCTTCTTTAGTCTTCTTACTCAGAACTCAACACTTGTGTTTTTGACAAAACTCTAGACCTAACAATATTCTTTAATCTTTTCAGAAAACAAACTCTCTTTCTTCTTTTGCAAGATTTCTAGCTCAGATGTTTCTTTAAAGATATCTTCCTTTTCTTGTTCCAAGAGAGTTTTCTCTCTCTTGTAAAAGGACAGATCTTTCTGAGCTAGCTTTCTTAGCTCCTTTTCTTCAGAAAGTTTTTGTTTCAGCAGTTGAAATTCCTCATTTAGCATAGAAACATGCATTTCTAACTCTAAGTCAGATTTAGATTCAGATGAACATACCTTGGCACTGGGTCTGGTGGTCTCCAGGGCTCTTTCGTTAGATTCTGTCGTGGTTAGAGCAAATGCATGAGCTAGATCTTCTTCTTCGGTTGTTCCTTTAGTTATCTCTGGCTCTCCGGTCATCCAGTCAACAGTCTCTTCAAGTCTTTTATCATCCACAGCAACTCCACAGAAGTTGGCTTGTTCTGGTTCATCATCAGAAGATGAATCAGAAACCCAGTTCTCCATTTCAGCAACATAACTTCTTTCTCTGTAGTTATACTTGTACTTGTTCTTGTAGTAGTCCTGGTCTTTTACCAGTTTGCCTCTACAATTAACAGAGAAGTGGCTTTGGTTTGGAAAAATGTGTTTTTAAAGTTAGTAGTCGTGGCTTTGGTTTGGGGCGTCACTTTGACAATTGTTAACACGTAATTAGGTGGGAAAAAGTGAGTGAAGTTGGCCGGCTTGTGTTGCGGTTGCGGATACTTGCGTTGCTTTAAGGTGAGTTCTCTCACTGCGTAGACTAGGAGTTACATATATGTTGCGTTTGCTCTTGCGTGTTATTGTATGCTTACGTGAACTAGTCGTGATGTGATAGCTAGTGGTAAATTATATAATATGTGATTGGCGTGTGTTTGGTGTACACCTCGGGGAGACCGAGGAATTGTGTGAACTCGGGGAGACCGAGGAATTGTGTAAAAGTGTTGTGTGAACTCGGGGAGACCGAGGGCTCGGTGGGACCGAGGTATGTGATTACATGTTTAACCTTGAATTGTTTCTATACTTGTAATTGCGGTGTTGTTTGCCTACTTGCGAGTAGGGGTGATATATGTGTGATTGTTGTCTGCGTAGGTCGTAGAATTCACTAAGCTTCGTGCTTACCCCCTTCCCAATATCTTATGTTTCAGGTGCGAGTAGCAGTCGAGCATGACGGTACACACGGGCGCAAGGCGAAGGCTGTTTAAGTTTAACTTTTTAAATGGGGATTTAACTATATAACTTTTCCGCTTCTTAAATTTCATTTGACGGTGTTAATTAACGACGTTAATTTCAATTTAGTTACAAATTATTAAATTGTGGTTGTTTTATAATGAAATGCATGTTTTAAAATTTTAAATTCCTTGTAATTTTTGGGACGTTACAACTTGGTATCAGAGCACAGCTTGAGTGAATCAAACACATCTCGGTGTGTTTGGTCTCAAGTTGCGGCTATGAAATTTCAAACTCTTTTACTAAAATCTTTTTGAATGAAAGAAAAAGGAAAAACCCGTTTGGGAAACGGTGATTGAGGGCGCAGTGTGTACAGTCAGCCGACGCTAAGTGGGAAGGTACAGTATTTAGTGTATTTATCGCTTTCTAGCTCATAGGGTATGCATGCTAGACTGCTTATGTGGTTTACACTGTACTGTATGATGATTGCTTGCTAGTAGGAATCAATGCTAGTTATAGTAGGTTGTTAAGTGAAGGCCCTATAGGTTGTATGCAGTAAGAATCATATAGCCTTAGAATATTTGATTTAGTTCTATTGCGCAGCTCTTGTTTGAGTCCAACCATTTTAGGATAGAATCTTGTATTCGAATGTCTATTTGATTCACGCTGCATGCGACTGGGTATTCGCGAGGCAACTCGTTATGGCTAACAGGGATTCCGTTGTAGCAAGGGTAGTGGGATGAGATGAAATTCCTAGTGAGCTGGGAATAGCGTTTACAGATGAGTACGTATGCAAAATTGCTTTCTAGAACATAGGAGTATGTATGCTAGTTTGCTTGGTGCTTAATACACTGTATTGCATGGTTGTTACTTGCTATTAGGAACTTATGCTAACTTTGATAGGTTGTTAAGCGAATGCACTATAGGTTGTATGCGGTAGGAACTGAATAGCCTTAGAATGTTGGATTTGGTTCTATTGCGCAGCTTATGTTTGAGTCCAACCGTTGTAGGATAGAATCTTATATTCGAATGTCTATCTGGTTTCCACTGTATACGACTGTGCGTTTATGAGGCGACTCGTCAGGGTTAGTGGGGGTTTCGCCCTAGCAAGGGTAGTGGAGTATTATGATTATTCCTAGGGACCTAGGAAGAGTGTGTACATGTGTCAGTGCAGGCATGCGTGTATGGTTTTTTGTTTGGGCGAGCAACTACTTGGGTACTCGGGATGGGACTCGGAGCGGACAGTGATAGGTGTAGATGGTAGTAGTAGAGCTCCTACTACCGGAAGCACATGATCAATGTTCGAGTCGGGGAAAGTCGCGGGGAATCCAAGGAGTTGAGCGTGAGCGTTGTTAGTGTGAGTTATTATGTGCTAACAACTCGTTGTAATATCTACCCAGAATAGCCATCATAAGGAGGAACGACTATAGTAAACCTACTAGTACAGGTGTGTACTTGATTTGCTTTGATGGGATGATCGTTGGGGTAGTGACGAAGGTTATAAATTAGTAGTTGTTGGAATAAAAGGACGATTCTAGTATTGATCACTTGGAGTGACGATAAGAATGATGTTTGTTTTAAGTAGACCATTTCGGGCCAAGATGGATGATTGTGCTAGAATCATAGGCTTATAGAGCCGACCTTGAATTGAGGAAAAACCGTAAGGATTATCTGACGTAATTTCCCAACTTGCCTAAGAGGTTTAAATGTCCGGATGACGATGGTGGATCGGGGAGTTTTGGAGGGGTATGAGTCGAGACGTCGAATGCCGACTGAGTCATGCACAAAGTCTATTTTGAAAATAAATTGCATTAACTGACTCTTGTGTTTCCAATCCTTTTATGAATTGTGTTTTGGAATTTTGGAAAATGTTCAGCACACACACAAGATTTCGAACTATGGTTTTTGAAGGTACATGAAACCGTTTTATCACGGGAGTTGCAAACTTTGTTAGAATTTGTCTCATTTCGTTATTTTCCAACGGTTCTTTCGGGTAAGATGATATTCGTGTTTTGTGGTGTTTTAAATGTTGGGCAAGTGACTACGGCTTGTGACTTTAACATTGGAACTCCTCCACATATGTTAGAGTTGAGACGGAAAGTTACATTCCACGATGTCTGTATAAAACTATTTGAGTGATTTGGTTAAAATAAGTTTTGTTTTACGGCATGTTGAGTCGTGTGGGTTTAATTTCACGAGGTGCATATCTCATTTGTTTATGTGACCATTTGGGGAAATCTTGGAAATCAATTCAAAGAACCCCACCTTTTGAGATTTTATGAGATTTTAGTCGATATTTTTCAAATGATGGAAACGGATTGGTTTTTGTCTTTAAGTTTGAAACTTACACGAGACAGTTGTGTTTTAACAAAAATATCTTTGTAAACCGTTTCATCGTTTTGTATGACTAGTCGACGCGCGAAGAATTTGTTGGTAAACCCTGTGCCACGACATTTTATGTTGGAAAAAGAGGAATTTTGGGGTCAAATGTCGTGGAACTGATTTTGAAATTATGTGCACACTTCTGTCGCACCCGGTGTAAGGTCGAGCGGTTACTTTAAATACATGTCATGAGTCAATTCATACTAGAACCGTGACGGTTCATTTTCAAGGAAATTATTTATTTCGCTTTACGTTTAGTGAGTAAACTAAGCTGCAATGAAATGATCTTCAACATGATTTTTATATGTGGGACGAGCGTGTCCATTTTTGCGTAACTACCGACCTGGTAATAGTAGTTTTATTGCTTACGGTCTTTTTGAAATGAAAAATCTTGACGTTGAAAATATTTTGTAAATGATTTGGTAAACCATTTGGGAAGTGCGCTTAAGTGTTATGTGTCATTTTGAGAATTTTAAGGGTGTGAGTCCTTTTGAAAAACTCTTTTGTTTAACTCGTGTCGAGTTTGCGACTAATGTCATTTAAGAGTATTGCTTGCTTAAACTTTAGTTAAACGCGTTTTTTACCGACTTATGGGTCTAGCAAGCGTGGAGCATTTTGCTCGGTTTTGACTTTGAGATAGTCATGGGTCGATTGCACGCTTTTTAATGGCTCGATGCGGAGTTTTGTTGATGGGTTGTTTTGTTGAACAGTTTTGAACTTATTGCACGTTGAGTATTTACATGTTAGGTGAGTGAGTCATTCCGGGATAGACATGTTGTTGACAGACTGTTTGTTGATCCAAACCCTCAGTGATTTGATAATGACCCTATCTTAAATACTTAGTGAAAATTGTAAGTAAACAATATGTATCAGAGTTTCACTATCGCTGATAAGTACTAAGATCTTACAGTACTGCTGATAGGAACTCTCGCACTTTTAGATTAAACATTCAGCGAACACTGTTCACCATATCGCTGAGTCTGTTCAGTCCTTATGGTAATCGCTGATAAGTTAGTTGTTTACTTATGATCCCTGAAGACAAGATTCACGTCAACAAAGGTTCTACGCTGAAGTCAAAGATCAAGCTCAAGAACCAGCGACAAGTCTCCTAATGAACTGATGCGGATCAGCGAAGACTCAGATTTGTCCACTCAACGTGAAGTATCAAGTACAAGACTTTGGCTATCGCTGAACTTTATCATCTGCTGAATAGTAAATGATAATCGCTGAATCAACGAAAGCTGATCATGAAGTCCTCCGTACAAAGTACTTTTGTCTTAACCTCCCTTGCACGCCACCGTACGAAATGTCAGAAAAGAACCTCCGAAAATCTGAAATCGTACAACCACTCTGATACTACACTGTTCATTCATGCGGCTACTAAGGTTGTCATCAAAGGTCAATGACATGCAACCAATCCGCTAATGACACGTGTAAAGTATATACTGGATTGCATTAAATGCATGCAGTATATAAAGAGATGAACTCACTTCATTTGAAGTAACTTGCTAACTCTGGACAAGTTCAAATCTCTCAAGATAGGATTTTATTAGTAATCTCCTTATCTTTCTTAGTGCAAGAAAACCTTAGTGTTCCAACTTGTTTAGATTTAGGTTTATCCTTAATCTTGTTTCCGCAACAAGCTGTAAATTGTTAATGATTTATCAATAAACAATTTAGAAAAGTAAAATAGTGTGTTTGTATTCAACCCCCCCCCCCCCTTCTACAAACTTGTTTAAGCCTTTCGGGACCAACAAGTGGTATCAGAGCAGATTTGTTTAATCTCATAAACAAGATCTAATCTAAGATATTTTCTCTTCCTTGCTATTATCTGAAAATGGCCAACTCAAACACAAACACTCACTATATCGACAATGGTTCTCTTGCAAAACCCCCTAGATTTTCCAGAGACAACTTCAACTTATGGAAAAATAGGATGACACTCTTCTTAGAAGGTGTAGACCCTACTATACCTTACTATCTTGAAAACGGTCCACACATCCCTGTAACGATTGATCCTGCCGTTCCAGCCACTGCAACTAGAGCTGCTATTCCAGAAAGGCTGATTCCAAAGGAAATCCATCATTGGACCGATGAAGACAAGAAGAAAGTGGCTATAGATACAAAAGCCAGATCCATACTATCCATAGCCCTTCCTGACGAAGTCTACCATTCCGTCATGAACCTGAAATCCTCGAAGGCCATGTGGGACACAATATGTGTTCAGTATGAAGGAACGTCTGAAGTCCAGGATTCAAGAAAGATCAACCTGGTAAGACAATACGAAAGTTTCATCTCTGGTAAGAATGAAACTCTCTCTGAAGTACATCAACGTTTTAACTGCTTAATTATAGATCTTAAAACGGTTGGTAAGGAATATTCTAACTTTGAAGTTCTGACAAAGTTTTTAGAATGTTTACCTGAAAGCTGGGACAATTATTCCATGTGTCTCAAGCTGTCAAAAGATCTAAGATCAATGACACTCGCTACCTTATATGGCACATTGCTGAATCATGAGCAATCTAGCCATCTTAAGAAGAATCTTGTAAAAGATTCCAAAAGCACCCCTGTTGCTTTAATCTCAGAGGAACTTTCTACTCAGCGACCCGTGGTCACTATCACTGAGTTAGAAAGTAACTCTGAAAGATCATCAGATTCTGATTCTTCAGATGATGAATCCTTGGCTCTCCTAACTAAAAAGTTCAGGAGATTCGCCAAGAAGAAAATGTTTAGAAAGAACAAAACTCTTTCTATAGCTGACAAGCCTAAGTCATCAGCTTTTGTTGATAAGGCTACTGCTACTTGTTTTAACTGCGAAAAGACAGGTCATTTCGCTAACGAGTGCAGGTCAAAGAAAATCATGAGACCTTCAGCCTTTACAAAGAAATCCTTTGTTCCAAGGAATAAAGACGACAAATACTTAAAGCTGAAGGAGAAGTATGCAAAGCTGAAAAGCTTTAAGAAGAAGGGAAAAGGCCTAATGGCTGACTATGATTGGGCTGCTTCTGATGAAGAAGCCTCATCATCTGATTCTGAAGATGATGAAGCAAATCAATGTCTCATGGCCAAGATTGAAGAAGAGGAAGAAAATTCAGACATTCCCTCCACTTCAACATCTGCCATTCAGGTATCACCTTCCTTCTTTACCAATATTGTAAATATTGATGAAGCTGATAGTCTCCGTAAAATCGAACTACTGACTAGAAGCTTATACGAAGCCATGAACGGCAAAGCTGTGGTTGAAAACCAAAATCTTGATCTCGCTGAAAAGCTTAAAAATTGCCACCTTCAAATAGAAAAGCTTTCTAAATTTGAAGAAGATTTTAAAGATCAAGTCCATTTAAATCAGCTAGTCAAAATTGAACGAGCGGAAGCTATCGCTGCATTAAAAGCTGAACAAGCTACTGTTGAAGGATGGTGTAATTCTTTAACAAAGATCACTGAGATAATTAAGGCTCAGATTCCTCTGAGTGATAAACGTGGTCTGGGTTATAAATATGATACTCCAATACCAACCACTGAACGTTCAATGCTTAAATTTGGAACGTTCGTATCCTCAGTAGCTGACACTTCTTCATCTCAGTACTCCTCGTCGATTACACCAATCCCTGAGGAAACTCCTACCTCCTCAAAAGGTAAGGAGAAAATGGTTTATTCAAAACCTACCTCTGTCTCTAAAGATAAAGGTAAAGGAATTGTAATTTATCAAAATCCTCAGAAGGGTACTTTAGTACCTAAGCTGAATGCTTCCAAAGCCTTAGTGATTCATTCATCTGGTTCTAGAAATCAGACCTCTGGATCAGTTCAGCGACCTACTCCTAGACTCAGAGTAGATGTCCTTGGTAAGAAATCTGAAGAACTGAATGTTCGTCCTATTTCAAAAACCAATAGTGTACTTGGTGCTGGCACTTCTAATTCCAAATTAAAAGCTCAGCACACAAATGGTCCTAGAACTAATTTTAGTTATAGGAAATGTTATCACTGTGGACTTACCGATCATATTGCAAGTAAGTGTCCCACAGCCACCAAAGCTGATAAGATAGCTAAGGTGAAGATAGCACCAAAGAAGACCAAACCAGTTGCAAGTCAGGTCAAGGTGACTCATACCGCTGAGGTCAAGAAATTGACCAAAGTGAAGAAAGACAAAGCTGAATCTTCAAATGCTGCGAAGACTGCTGAACCCATTCCAACCACTTCCACTGACAAACGCGTATACATGGTGAAGTGGGTACCCAAGCAAAACTAATATTCCTTTGTATTGCAGGTTAAGAAGGGTATCTGGTATCTCGATAGCGGATGCTCTAGACACATGACTGGAAAGAAAATCCTGCTCGCTGAATACAAGGAAGAGAAGGGTCCCTCTGTAACTTTCGGTGGAAATGGAAAAGGACACACCCGAGGGTATGGTGTACTTCAAATGGTACAACATCCTTCAGAAGAGTCGCATATGTTGAAGGGCTGAAGCATAATCTTCTGAGCATCAGTCAGCTTTGCGACATGGATAACAAAGTGATTTTCACCAAGGAATCCTGCTTTGTCTCTGACAAAAAGGAGAAGATAGCTCTCAGCGGTTATCGTTTGGATAATGTTTACGTTATAAACATGGACTCAACAACCACTGAGAACTCATGTTTCTTCTCAAAGGCATCTTCTGATGTCAACTGGCTATGGCACAAGAGACTCTCACATCTCAACTTCAAGACACTGAATACTCTTTCATCCAAAGAGTTAGTCACTGGTCTACCTCAACATTCATACGCCAAAGAATCCTTATGTTCAGCGTGTGAAAAAGGGAAGCAGACCAAGGCAAGCTTTAAGTCCAAGCAAGTTTCCTCAGTGTCATCTCCTCTTCAACTACTCCATATGGATTTGTTTGGCCCCGTTAACAAACAATCCATCGCTGGAAAGAAATATACGCTGGTCATAGTTGATGAATTCTCTCGTTTTACATGGGTAATGTTTCTCCGTTCTAAGAGTGACACCCCTGAAGAACTCATCACCTTTGTTCGGAAGATGGAAACTCTGAACAATATGACTGTTCGCTCAATAAGGAGTGATCATGGAACTGAATTCAAAAACAGTTCTCTTGATTCCTTCCTTGAGAGCAAGGGTATTTCTCATAACTTTTCGTCAGTGAGAACACCACAACAAAACGGAGTCGCTGAAAGAAGAAATAGAACAATTATTGAAGCTGCACGTTCAATGCTCAGCGATTCTCACCTGCCTACTCAGTTTTGGGCAGAAGCTGTCAACACGGCTTGTTTTACGCAAAACAGGTCGCTGATAGTCAAAAGATTCAAAAAGACAGCCTATGAACTTTTTCATGGGAGAAAGCCTTCAATCAGCTTTCTTCACATCTTTGGTTGTCAGTGTTTCATACTGAACAACAGAGATGCCCTTGGAAAGTTTGATCCTAAGGCTGATGATGGAATCTTTCTTGGATACTCCTCAGTTTCCAAAGCCTTCAGAGTCTTCAACCGAAGAAGACAAACTGTAGAAGAAACTATTCACGTCACGTTTGACGAATCCCGTTCAGCGAACTCTAAACCGAACGCTGATACAGAAGAACTGAATCAATGGATGTTTTCTCATCTTGGTGATTCAGAAGATGTTCCCACTACTCATACTCATACAACTGAAAATGATGGTCCTACTATCATTCCCAATATGCAGAATAGTGAAGCTGAAACATCTTGGGTCTCAGCTGTTCCTATAAATACTATACCCGCAGTTGATCCAAATGTCTCAGAAATTCCATCTATCTCTCAGCAATCAGTGAATGAAGTGACAAATGCAAGCATTCCTCTCTTAGCTGATTATCCAGAAGTAGCTGAAGCCTCATCCTCAGTTTCTCCAGTTCAGACTGAGTCAGCGACGCATGCTCCGGCTCAGCGATGGACTGTAAATCACCCAATCGATCAAATTCTTGGTGATCCCAACGCTGGTATTCAGACTCGTAGAAGTGCAGGTAATATTTGTTTATTTGTTAACTTTATTTCTCTAACTGAACCAAAGAAAATAGATGATGCCCTCAGAGATCCAAACTGGGTCAGCGCTATGCAAGAAGAGCTGACTGAATTCGAAAGAAACAAAGTTTGGAAACTTGTTCGGAGACCAACTGACAAAACAGTGATAGGCACTAAGTGGGTCTATCGAAACAAGTTGGACGAACATGGTACTGTAACT
The DNA here is from genome assembly GCA_033807775.1 of Saussurea involucrata. NCBI lineage: Eukaryota > Viridiplantae > Streptophyta > Magnoliopsida > Asterales > Asteraceae > Saussurea > Saussurea involucrata. Next base: position 46,780,024 of record CM066323.1, read on the forward strand.
CGCAACAAAGCTCGTCTTGTTGCTCAGGGATACAGACAAGAGGAAGGTATAGATTATGACAAAACCTTTGCTCCTGTAGCAAGACTTGAATCTATTCGTCTTTTCTTAGCATATGCTGTACACAAAAACTTCACTGTACATCAAATGGATGTTAAGTCAGCGTTTCTAAATGGAAAGCTGAATGAAGAAGTTTATGTGGAACAACCTCCAGGATTCTCAGATCCTAAGCGTCCAGGTTATGTTTATAAGCTGGATAAGGCACTTTATGGCTTGAAGCAAGCTCCTCGTGCATGGTATGACACTCTTTCTACGTATCTCCACCTTGAAAAATTTGAGAGAGGTAAGATTGACAAAACTTTGTTTTTTAGAAAAATAAAAGGTCATATCATTTTAGTTCAAATATATGTTGATGACATTATATTTGGTTCTACTAACCCTGAGCTTTGTACTCGTTTCGCTGATAGAATGAAAGATGAGTATAAAATGAGTATGATGGGTGAACTAACATATTTCCTTGGTCTTCAGATTAAGCAAACTGAAAAAGGAACTTTTATAAATCAGGGAAAGTATGTTAAAGATATGCTGAAAAAATTCGACTTAACTGAAAGTTCAGCTATGAAAACCCCTATGGCACCACCGCTGATACTTGATAAGGACACAAAGGGTGTTCCTGTCAATGTCATGCTGTACCGTGGGATGATCGGCTCACTACTGTATCTTACAGCTAGCCGACCCGATATTATGTTTGCAACATGTCTGTGCGCACGATATCAAGCTGAACCTAAGATATCTCATATGAAAGCTGTAAAGCGAATCTTTCGATATCTTAAGGGTACAGCGAATCTAGGTCTTTGGTATCCCAAAGATTCAGGATTCGATCTAACCGCCTATTCAGACAGTGATTTTGCAGGTTGCAAAATGGATAGGAAAAGCACCACAGGAGGATGTCAGCTCCTGGGTGGAAAGCTGGTAAGTTGGACAAGTAAGAAGCAAAACTCGGTGTCCACTTCCACAGCTGAAGCTGAGTATGTAGCCGCTGGAAGCTGCTGTTCTCAAGTCTTGTGGATGAGAAATCAACTACTAGACTATGATCTTCAGCTCTCCAAAATTCCAATCTATTGCGACAGCACAAGTGCCATCGCTATAGCAAACAATCCAGTGCTACACTCAAAGACAAAACACATAGAAATCAGATATCATTTTATCAGAGATCATGTGATGAATGGTGATATAGAACTTCATTTTATCCCAACTGATTATCAGTTAGCTGATTTGTTTACCAAACCTCTTGATGAGACAAGATTCAACTTTCTCATCAGCGAGCTTGGAATGCTGAACTTTGAAGGATAAATCTTCAGCGGTTCACATTTAATCAGCGATACGTTTATACATTCTTGTATAGGCTCTGGATAAAATAAACTAGTACAATCCATTTCATCATCTTCTCTCTGAATAAATTGGGTTAAACTGATATCAAGGTATGTTTTCTCTGACAAAACGCATGAAAATGCAAGACTTCAAATTCTTTCATCGCTGAATAATATTTTGAAATTTCTTAAAACCCTCACTGATATTTCTATTCAGTGCTTCATATTTTCCAAAGAGTCCCTGAGTTTTTCTTTCAAAACCTCAGAGACAACGAAAGAATGTGAAAGGACAGTTGTGACGTCATTACAACGGATAACACCAGGCACGTTTCTTTTTCTGACACACGTTTGCACGTTTCGTTGTCTATCCAATCAAATGCAAACACGTGTCCGTGTCATGATGAAAAACTTTCCCGCTCAAGTTTTTCTCTCTCTACTCTCTTCCTATATAAACTCTCTCAAAGTTTATATATGTCTTTTATGCGAATCAATCTTTCTCCGCAAGAAAAGAACACTGTTGCATTTTGTGCTCTCGATCTTCAAGAACTGTTCATCATCTTCTTCATCAAACTCAAGGTCAATATGTTCTTATCTTTTATCAAATGCAAATAACTTGTTTTCGATCTTATCATTGTTTTACACAAGATCAAACAAAAGAACTCAAAAATAAAATCATTTTCTTTCATGGTTTTATAAACACAACCATTTCATGGTTGTTCTTCAAGTTTTAAATCTAAAATCTTAAACTTGTTCTTCTTTCGTATCCATTTTTTTTTTAAAACTGGTATACAAGGCTTATAGGTGTTATATTCGTTTTCTTTAAAAACAAGAAAAACCCTAATCTTCATTAAGACTTTTTTGTCTGAATGAAATGGACAAAATTCGAAAAATCTTAATGGAAATTCTCTTTCCACATTAAGATATTTCTTATTTGTTAACATCTTTGGTTGAACTGATAATACAGTGAAATGGCAACTTCAAAGCTGAATGTTACCGCTGAGTCCATCTCCAGTGATTCTGAGGAACTGGAAATCACCAAAGCTCCTCAGGTTAAGTTTGAGCTGGATCAACTAGACTGGACAAAGGCAAACAACCTTTCAGCGCTTCTCGAGTTTCCTCCTCGGAAGCAGGTATCCCATCTAGACGACGCTGTGATTTTTTTGAAGAATAGCCCCATATACACAGCACTGACAATTACACCTCCTGCCAGTCAGCGTCTATTATCCCAATTCTGGTACTCTGCCAGACACACCAACCTACCCTCAGCCAAAGATCCATCTAAAACCATCGACTGCATACTCAGCGATACTGAGTATGGCACCATCAAGATAACCCCCGCAATAATCCGCAAAGCTCTGAAATTCCCTAACGCTACCTCAGAAAATCCTTTCATTCCATTTCCTGACCACAAGAAGCACGCTGACAGGGAAGAAATCATTGCTTTCCTTGATGCGATGGGTTACATCTGGGAGACTGGAAGAGACAAGCTACCTGAGAAGAAGCTGACGCTGATAAAGAAATCCAAGATGCCCAGCGAGATGAACTTCATCTTCGCTCACCTGATCAGCTGCATGACAGCGAAATCCGGTTCTTCTGATCAAGCCGCTCAACCTCAGCAGGCCATGGGTTACGCACTGCTGAAAGGTCTCAACATTGACTGGGCCTCCATCATCTATGAAGACCTCATTCAACGTGTTGATTCTGCCGCTGACCGACCAGCATGGGTTCCTTACCCGCGATTCATCAGCGCCATCTTTCAATATGGCCTGAAGGACAGCTATCCTGAAGAGGGTGATCTGAAACTCTCTCAGATTGGCCCTAAAGTTCTCGACTTCAAGCCTGTCGCCAATGAGGTACGTCTCTCTACTCTTCTCACTCTTCTTAATTCTCCGCTTTCTGTGGCTCCTTCAGCGACAATACCTATCGCTGATACCCCGGCCACAAAATCCTTTCCTTCTAAGAAAAGGAAACAATCTCTTACCCCTCTTGATTCCAAAAGGATCAAGAAAACCAAGGAGCAACCCCAGTAGTTGCATGCTGAAGACTCCTCAGCTCATTCTGAAGAGCTGAAGGAAAGTTCCGTGGTACGCTCTGCCACACCAATTCAAGCCATCCCTTCTAAACCTACTTCAGCGTCCCTAAACGCTGAGGTTAGAACTTTGGAATCTACCCAACCTTCGTCAGTCTCTCAAAAGACTGATGAAGTACTTCTCAGCGAATCCAACGCTGAACTTGAACCCCAACCCCAATTCTTATCCTTCGCTCCTCCCTCTACTTCTTTGGACACTCCTCCAGTCAAAACTGGAGATGCCATCATTCAAGAAGCCGTTGAAGCTTCTCAGCGAATGACGAAGAAAGGACCTGCAGAGATCTCCATTCCTCACGGAACTTTTGAGGGAGATATGGAACACTATGGAGGGACTCGAAACTTTGATGAGTTCGTCAACGCTCCTGCAGGTACAGATCCCACCTTAAACACTGTAACTAAACCTGAAACTTCTGAGCTTTCCTTTGTTCACAAGTACTTATATGTTACAGGTCCTTTTTTGGGAGACATCAACCAGTCTCTGAAGTCTATGGAGATGAAACTTACGGATCTCACCACCGGTCTATCAAATAACTCTACAGCTGTAACAAACGCTGGAGAGAATCTGACGAAGCTGACTACTGTGGTGGAAAAGAAGGCCTCCTCTGATGACATCAAAGACCTTGATAAAACTCTCGCCGACTTTGCCAAAGTGCTCTCCGATATCTACACTGACTACACCAACCTCAAATCATCAGTTTCCACCATTTCCAGCGAAGTTACAACGCTGAAGAAATCGGTTGGTACACTCGAAGGTGATATGTCAGTGGTCAAGACCGACTTGGGCTCAGTGAAGACCGACCTTGGTTCTGTCAAGACAATGATCGAGACGCTGGTGAACAAGGCAAATAATCCAGCTCCTGCTCCGGCCCCTGCACCTGTTTTGGACTCGTTCACCGCAGAGGATCGCCAAGAGCTGAAGAAAATCACGCCTGCTATTTCTGGCCTAGAAGACAGAATAGCTAAGCTTGAAGGTTGTGTGAAAATCTCTGGCCCAGAAGACAGAGACAACACCAATGCTGAATCTACCCATTCCTCCCCCGCCCATCATGAGAAAGAGGGGGAGAAGAGCGCTGAACAGGAGAAGAGCGCTGAAGACCTTTCCCATGATGAATCTATCAGGGGAGAGGGTAATGAAGATCGGATTACTGGACCTCAGGGAGATGAAAACCCTGAGGGAACCGAGAACCTCGCCTCTATATCTGAGGGGGAGCAACTCGATGAAGATGCTGAGGAATCTGAAGCAGAAGAAGACGAAGACTTCGACATCCCTGAAGCTGAACCATCCTCCTCTCCAAGGAACGATGATGATGATGATGAAGATGACGATGATTTCTTTGTTGTCAAACCTGCTCCTCGAACCAAAGCTCTTAAAGGTATTTCAATAAAAGAACCTTCAGGGGAGAAGACAAAGACAAAGCACTCAGCCTCTGGCGCTGAGAAAAGCAAAGACAAAGGCATCGCTGAAGATGATAATCTGGCGATCCTACTTGCAAAGCCGATTTGTCAGCTAGTCCTCTCCCCTGTTTGAGGATATCGCTGAAAGATCTGTTGCGACTTCACCAATAATTCCAGCTACCGCTGAAGACATAATCCCAGTCTTAGATTTAATCTCTGAGACTGATGAACCAGAAGAACAACCTCTCTCGCACAGAAACAGACTTTCCTCAGTTGCTCAAAGGCTGAGTGAAGAAGATCAAAAGAGGAGAGAAGAAATGATAAAGCGATTCGAGGATCAGCGAATCATCCTAAGGCGCGATCAACTACCTTCAGTTCCTCCTAAGTTCAGAATTTCAAAAGCTGAATACCAAGATCATCTCAGAGCTGAACGCCTCATCGCTGAAAGGAAGGAAGCTGAAGAAAAAGACAGAGAATACGCCATCAAGCTCACTCAAGAATCTGTCAAAGACCCCAAGCTGAAGCGTATTCCCATTCAAATCCAACGAAAGCTTTGGGAACAAGCCCAGAAGATCGTGGAAAAGAAAGCTGAAGTTTCTCAGACCACCCTGATCTGGTGTAAAGAGAAAATCCACTTCAGATATCGTCCAGCGAAGATCAACAAGGTATTCATCTCTGGAAGAACCTCCATCGGAGTACCTATTGTTGACATCAAACTGTTCAGAGAAGATGACTCATCTGAAACCTTTCGTGCTGACACTGTAAAAAGGTATGGTCTCTCTGAATGGCTGGAGATGAGGTTAGCTATCCAACCGTCAAAATCTAAGTACAAGGATCATTTCGAAAAGCTGATAAACAGACAGATCGATTTGATATCCTCTTGTGTGGATATTCCTCCTGTTCCTGATCTAAAGCCGAAAATAAAAAAGGACTCTCCAAGGAAGAAACGTCAAGATTCAAACTCAGGTCCTGTCATACGAAATGAAACTGGAATTGGTTTCTCTCGCGCTGAAGTACTTGGTCCTGATCCTGATCTATCTGCCCTTGATGTCTCTTTGCCACCATGTGAACTTTTCGTCCCTGGTAAAGTCATCAGTAATCCTTATGGAATATTCTTTCTTGACTACGACGGACGTAAATGCTTTCAACGGATCGCTGAGCTTCCAATCACTCCAATCGAACAGCTCAAAGATCTCATCTACTGGTGCGACTTCAGAAAAGACATTCAGGCACGACACCTAAAACCCTTGATTTTTGAAGCTGCTCTGAAGCTAAAGAATAAAGGAGAAAAGGTTCCTGACTGGATGATTCCAACTGAAAAGACAACCCTTGATGAACTTCTCATTAAGGAAGAACCCTTTGAAGGCTGACAACAATCACCATTTTCTCTATTGTATCAGTCATCCTTCAGTACTTGTAATTTATTTCGCTTGTACTTGTAATCTTTCTTATTCATATTGTAACCTGATTCAAAGATTTAAAGAAAGATTTCAGCGAATGTACTTTACTCCATCAGTACTGAAAAGATCCCAGAAAACAGTAAAAGGGACAAATATTTTATGAGTTCTTTTTATCCTTATGTTTTCATTAAATAGCAATTTTCTCTGTTGCTATGTCATAATCAAATAGGGGGAGATTGTTGATCCAAACCCTCAGTGATTTGATAATGACCCTATCTTAAATACTTAGTGAAAATTGTAAGTAAACAATATGTATCAGAGTTTCACTATCGCTGATAAGTACTAAGATCTTACAGTACTGCTGATAGGAACTCTCGCACTTTTAGATTAAACATTCGGCGAACACTGTTCACCATATCGCTGAGTCTGTTCAGTCCTTATGGTAATCGCTGATAAGTTAGTTGTTTACTTATGATCCCTGAAGACAAGATTCACGTCAACAAAGGTTCTACGCTGAAGTCAAAGATCAAGCTCAAGAACCAGCGACAAGTCTCCTAATGAACTGATGCGGATCAGCGAAGACTCAGATTTGTCCACTCAACGTGAAGTATCAAGTACAAGACTTTGGCTATCGCTGAACTTTATCATCTGCTGAATAGTAAATGATAATCGCTGAATCAACGAAAGCTGATCATGAAGTCCTCCGTACAAAGTACTTTTGTCTTAACCTCCCTTGCACGCCACCGTACGAAATGTCAGAAAAGAACCTCCGAAAATCTGAAATCGTACAACCACTCTGATACTACACTGTTCATTCATGCGGCTACTAAGGTTGTCATCAAAGGTCAATGACATGCAACCAATCCGCTAATGACACGTGTAAAGTATATACTTGATTGCATTAAATGCATGCAGTATATAAAGAGATGAACTCACTTCATTTGAAGTAACTTGCTAACTCTGGACAAGTTCAAATCTCTCAAGATAGGATTTTATTAGTAATCTCCTTATCTTTCTTAGTGCAAGAAAACCTTAGTGTTCCAACTTGTTTAAATTTAGGTTTATCCTTAATCTTGTTTCCGCAACAAGCTGTAAATTGTTAATGATTTATCAATAAACAATTTAGAAAAGTAAAATAGTGTGTTTGTATTCAACCCCCCCCCCCTTCTACAAACTTGTTTAAGCCTTTCGGGACCAACACTGTTCGCATTAAATCCTTGGTCAGGTTGGTCAGACGTTGGTAACGGTTGGTTGGGTATCTCGGGGTGGGACCCCGGTATTCATGTGTTATGACTTTAACTTTCCAGTAGGCACTAAGAGGATACAGTCTTGGGCACTTACCTGAGAGGTAGTTCCGATGTGCCGGGACTTGAGACGTACCTGGGAGGTAGGCGTTAAGGTGTATCTTGTTACGGTGTAACTAGGTTTCCTACGGCGGGTAATGGTAGTAGTAACCCTGAGATGCCTACTTGGGATGAATGGTTGTAGTGGAATGACCTTCGTGGGTGATTATAAATTTACTGGTTCGATGATGCGTGTAAGGTAAGTTTTGGAAGTCTATTAGAACTCGTAGGAGTTAATCGACGGTTAATGGTAGGAATGATCGGATCCGAGTATCCAGTTGGGTATACTGGTGGGCAACTTTAGAATGGTTAGAGCTTGAGATTTGACTCGGGATGTATGGAATATCTAAGGTTGGGAGACAACCGAAGTCGCTTGGCTAGGAATGATTCCAATTGTTGGGGTGTTCTGCCGATCATAATCTCAGTGTCCTAGAAGGAGTACGTTAGTAAGAAATGTATTCGAGAAGTTTTAGAAGGGATTTCAAGTGGACTTAGGAACCTGAGGTTGAGATGAGGGAGAACTATCCGGAGCTATTCGTAGGCAGAGACTTCGAGGACGAAGTCTAATCCAAGTGGGGGAGAGTTGTAAAGCCCGTGTTCCGGTACATAAATATTCTCCCTTTAAATCTTTATAGTTGCTTAAATAATAAAATTTATCATTGTTTTCCTTTCGGGTTTATAGTTTTAGTTATCGAGAGTTAGCACCGTTGACCATAAGTGTTAAATTTATAGTAGGGGGTTTAGAGAACGTTTGTGAATTGTTGAGGGACCCATTTTGTTAAAGGGCCAAAACTTGGCATGGGGTCGGCCCATGCATTCCAAACCGAGCCCCCATGATTTTGTTTTGGGTGTTTGGGTTTCGTGAGTAGCAAACGAGAAAGGAATAGGAAAAATAAAGAAACCCTAAGTCACCCCTCCCCTCCCCTTGTAGTTTCGGCCGTGAGTGCAAGAGAGAGAGAGAGTTCGCCGGAGAGAGAGCTCGCCGGAAAGAGAGAGACGCCGGAAAGAGGAGGGTAACGCCGTCGTTTTGCTGCCGGAAAAAAGGAGGAAGAAGGGTTCGTCGAGGTAAGTGTATTTCCCTTCTCGTTGTTGTCGTTTGCCAATTTTCTGCCGTGAACCGCCACCACCACCACCGCAGCCACGGCTGCCGGCGGTGGGGCCGCCGCTGCACGCCGCCATTGTGGCGACAGAGGGGTGGGTGCAGGGTGCGTGTGTGTGCAGGGGTGAAGTTGCGGAGGATTCGGGAATGGGTGACGTTGGGAGGTCTCGCCGGAGGGTGTTACCGTAACCCTCGTCGCCGCCGCCAACCACCACCGCCGCCGGAGGCGGCAGGGGGTGGTGCACGGCTGTTGTCCAGCTTTGTATGACCTTTTTCCAGTAAGTAATTAGGCTTTCCGGGTCTGTTTGGGTTAAGACTTGACTTAATAGAATTATAATCAATAGTTATCATTTCATGTGAATTGTATTGTTTCTGCCACTGTTTTGTGAAAGCCATAACTTTCTCGAGAAATGTCGGATTGGGATGAATCCAGTGCCAAAAGTTCCCATTCTGAGTCTAGTAAGTTTCTTATGTTTTGTGGAAAAACCAGTTCGGACCATATCTAGTGTCAAACCGCAGTTTTGTACCGAAAGGTACTGTTTTTCGCTGTGCAGCAGGTTGGTTTTATAAAATCCATAATAAATTGTAGAAAAATCGTTAGAGCGCGTGCGATATGTTCCTGGAACCCTAAGACATGGGACTTTGTGATTATGGAAAAATATTTCTGGTTTAATCAGTTTATAAGGGGTTAAACAGGTTCCGAACAGACCTGTGTGTTGAGAGTAAAAACTGGAAAAATGTGTTTTTAAAGTTAGTAGTCGTGGCTTTGGTTTGGGGCGTCACTTTGACAATTGTTAACACGTAATTAGGTGGGGAAAAGTGAGTGAAGTTGGCCGGCTTGTGTTACGGTTGCGGATACTTGCGTTGCTTTAAGGTGAGTTCTCTCACTGCGTAGACTAGGAGTTACATATATGTTGCGTTTGCTCTTGCGTGTTATTGTATGCTTACGTGAACTAGTCGTGATGTGATAGCTAGTGGTAAATTATATAATATGTGATTGGTGTGTGTTTGGTGTACACCTCGGGGAGACCGAGGAATTGTGTGAACTCGGGGAGACCGAGGAATTGTGTGAACTCGGGGAGACCGAGGGCTCAGGGAGACCGAGGAATTGTGTAAAAGTGTTGTGTGAACTCGGGGAGACCGAGGGCTCAGTGGGACCGAGGTATGTGATTACATGTTTAGCCTTGAATTGTTTCTATACTTGTAATTGCGGTGTTGTTTGCCTACTTGCGAGTAGGGGTGATATATGTGTGATTGCTGCCTGCGTAGGTGGTAGAATTCACTAAGCTTCGTGCTTACCCCCTTCCCAATATCTTATGTTTCAGGTGCGAGTAGCAGTCGAGCATGACGGTACACACGGGCGCAAGGCGAAGGTTGTTTAAGTTTAACTTTTTAAATGGGGATTTAACTATATAACTTTTCCGCTGCTTAAATTTCATTTGATGGTGTTAATTAACGACGTTAATTTCAATTGAGTTACGAATTATTAAATTGTGGTTGTTTTATAATGAAATGCATGTTTTAAAATTTTAAATTCCTTGTAATTTTTGGGACGTTACAAGGGATCTTGTTCATAGAAGTAGAGGGATAAGTCACTGAAGCTTTAGAAGCATTCAGCTTTGGTACAAAGGTACCCTTCTGAGGTTTTTGATTGAAAACTTTTTCTTTACCTTTATCTTTAGTGATTAAGGTAGGTTTTTCCTCAGGGATGGGAGATTTTGAAGAGAAACACTAAGATGAGGAAATGTCAGGGATAGAGGACACAAACATTCCAAAATTAAGCATGGAATGATCAGTGGTTGGTTCTTCAGCGTCATCTTTGTAACCAAGACCACGTGTGTCACTCAGAGGAATCTGAGACTTAATTATCTTAGTGATCGTTGTTGAGGATTTACACCATCCTTCAACAGTAGCTTTTTCAGCTTTCAATGCAGCGATAGCTTCTTCGCGCTCGATTTTTACTAGTTGATTTATATGAACCTGATCTTTTAAATCTTCTTCAATTTTAGAAAGCTTTTCTATTTGAAGGTGACAGTTTTTAAGCTGTTCAGCGAGATCAAGGTTTTGATTTTCAACAACAGTTTTGCCATTCATGGCATCATATAAACTCATAGTCAGGAGATCGATCTTTCAAAGACTATCAGCTTCATCAATATCTGAAATATGTGTAAAGAAAGAAGGTGATACCTTGGTAGCAGATAGGGGTGAGCAGCGGAACTGGGTACCCGCCTTTGGAACCGGAACCGCTCCGGAACTGTCGGTTCCGGAACCGGAACCGATGTGACTGGTTCCGGTTCCGGTTCCTAAAATAACGGAACCGATGTGACTGGGTCCGGTTCCGATTATCATTTTTTTAGAACCGCTACCCGCTGGGTACCCGCCGGGACCGGTTCCGGGACCGGGTACCCGGAACCGCTGGGTACCCAGAACCGGAACCGCTGGGTACCCGGTACATTTTAATAGAAAATATCTAATATTTAATATTTATTACATATTTAATCTATGTGAAAAAATATCTAAATTAGATTAATAATTAAAATTTTAAAATTATCTAAATAAAGATTACTAGTTTAAGAAAAAATTGTTAAAGAACATTCATAAAAGGTTGACAAATTGTATATATAGTGTTAGGCCTTAAAAAAATTGTTTACTCTTAGCGATGTGGGAGCTGGCAGCACCATCTTTCAGTTTTTGATGAAAGACCTTGTCCCACATCGAAAATTTTGAGAAAATCATGCCTCATCTTTCAGTCATCTCTTCCCTTTCAATTGCATCACTAATTCACTACATTTCTTGGGTTTAGCCTTTGGCTTGAGCCCTTTCCCTTGAGCCCTTTGGCTTGAGGCTTTGTAAAAATATTAATGGATTAACTACATTGCTTGGGTTTAGCCTTTGGCTTGAGCCCTTTCCCTTGAGCCCTTTGGCTTGAGGCTTTGTAAAAATATTAATGGAGCACCCTATTAGAGTGGTTGCACCATTTGTTTTTTTAAATATAAATGTGTTCGATTAAAGTTTGTTTAAGTTCGTTTGTGTTCGTTTAGGTTCGTTTGTTTGTGTTTGTTTAACATTTTAACAAACAAACATAAACGACTATATTTTTTAAACTAACGTACACGAACACCAAAAATGCTTATGGAAGAAGTTGTTGGACATTTAAAATGTTAAAAATTAAAAAAACAATTAGTAGGCGGGTACCCGAAACCGGAACCGGTTCCCAGCGGTTCCGGGACCGGTTCCAAAATTATGAGAACCGACGGGAGCGGTTCCGGTTCCGGTTCCTTCTTTCTAGGAACCGCCGGTTTCGGTTCCATGAAAATAGGCCAGGTACCCGGTATTGCTCACCCCTAGTAGCAGAGGCTGAAGTAGAGGGAATGTCATAAATTTCTTCCTCATCTTCGATTTTGGCCATGAGACAGAGATTGGCCTCATCATCATCTTCAGAGTCAGATGATTCTTCTTCATCAGAGGCAGCCCAATCAAAGTCAGCCATCAGGCCTTTGCCTTTCTTCTTGAAGCTTTTCAGCTTTGCATATTTTTCTTTCAGCTTTTGATACTTGTCATCTCTAGCCTTGGGGTTAGAGGATTTCTTGGAGAAAGCTGAGGGTTTATAGACTTTCTTTGACCTGCATTCACTAGCAAAGTGTCCTACTTTTTCACAGTTAAAGCAGGTAGCAGTAGCCTTATCAACAGGGGTTGATGATCTAGGCTTGTCAGTGAGTGCGATGGGCTTGTTCTTTCTGAAATTTTTATTTTTGGCGAATCTTCTGAACGTATTAGATAGGAGAGCCATAGATTCATCAAGATCTGAAGAGTCAGCATCTGATGAGCATTCAGAGTTAGTTTCCAACTCAGTGATAGTGACAGTAGATCGTTGAGTGGCAGGTGACTCTGAGATTAAAGCAACAGGTGTGCTTTTAGAATCTTTTACAAGATTCTTCTTAAGATGACACGACTGCTCATGATTGAGCATAGTGCCATATAAGGTAGAAAGAGTCATAGATTTTAAATCCTTTGATAGCTTGAGACACATTGAATAACTATCCCAGCTTTCAGGTAAACATTCTAAGAACTTTGTCAGAACTTCAAAGTTACAATATTCCTTACCAACGGTTTTCATATCTATAATTAAACAGTTAAACTGCTGATGTACTTCAGAGAGAGATTCATTCTTACCACAAATGAAGCTTTCGTACTGTCTTACCAGGTTGATCTTTCTTGAGTCCTGGACTTCAGACGTACCTTCATATTGAACACAGATTGTGTCCCACATGGCTTTGGAGGTTTTCAGGTTCATGACGGAATGGTAGACTTCGTCAGGAAGAGCCATAGAAAGAATGGATCTGGCTTTGGTGTCGATAGCCACTTTCTTCTTATCTTCTTCAGACCAATTGTGAGGTTCCTTAGGTACAACTCGTTCAGGAATGGTAGCTCTAGTAGCAGTGCCTGGAACTTCAGGGTCAATTCTAACAGGAATATATGGGCCATTTTCGAGATAGTAAGGCATAGTAGGGTCTACACCTTCTAAGAAGAGTATCATCCTATTTTTCCACAGACTAAAGTTATCTCTGGAAAATCTAGGGGGTTTTGCAAGAGAACCATTGTCAATATAGTTTGTGTTTGTGTTGGTAGCCATAATGAAAAGTAGCAAGGAAGAGAAATGATTAGTATAAGCAAGATCTTGTTTATGAGTTTAAACAATCTGCTCTGATACCACTTGTTGGTCCCGGAGGGGTTATACAAGTTTGTAGAAGGGGGGTTGAATACAAACACACAGATTTTACTTTTCTAAATTGTTTATTGATATTTATCAAACAGTTTACAACTTGTTGCGGAACAAGATTAAGGAATAATCCTAATCTAAACAAGTTATGAGAACACTAAGTTTCTTGCACTGGAATTAAGACAGAAAGGAGATAAGAATATTAAAGACTAATATTCTAACACTAAGTAGTAGAGAGAAGAAGATGGCCGAGCACTTCATTTCTGAAGTAGGTTTCTTCTTATATACTGCATGCATTTAATGCATTGTATTACTTTACATGTGGCAGCATCTGACTTGTTGCATGGTTTGACCTGTGTAGACAACCTTAGTAGCCGCATGATGTACAGTGTAGAATCAGAGTTTGTTGTACGATTCTGGACAGAAGGGATGTCCGTTCTGACATATCGTACGGAGACGTGCAAGGGGATAAGACAAAAGTAACTTGTAGAGGAAACTTCATGATCAGCGTTCACTGAACAGTACTTTATCAGCAAGTGACAAAGCTCAGCGATCGTTGAAGTATTCTACTTGAAACTTCACGTTGAGTGGACAGGTCTTGGCTTCGCTGATATCCGCATCAGTTCATTAGTAGACTTGTCGCTGGTTCTTTGGCTTGATCTTCGACTTCAGCGTAGAACATTTGTTGACGTGAAACTTATCTTCAGGGATCATAAGTAAACAACTAAACTATCAGCGATCATCAACAAGACTGAACAGGCTCAGAGCTATATTGATGAACAGTATCGCTGAGTGTCTATTTTAAAAAACATGAGTTTCCTATCAGCGATACTGTAGAGACATAGTACTTATCAGCGATAGTGAAACTCTAATACATAGTCTACTTACAATTTTCACTAAGTGTTTCTCAAAGAGTCATTATCAAATCACTGAGGGTTTGGATCAACAAAAAGGTTGTTGCTATGTCAGGCCCGCCCCCGCACTACATTACTTTGGACCTACTGGGCGCTTCATTAGCTGCTATCAACACTTTTTACAAGCAACATCGTAAGGCAATGCAAGAGACTGTTGACAGAGTTGCAAATGAAGTTAGCATAGCTGTGAAAGGAAAAGGGATAGCAGAATCTTCGTCAACTCCATAGAATCAACCATCCAATTCCCCACCCAGATCTCAACCACCACCATCACAACCATTACACACAATTCTTACCCATCAGCTAGGGGTGAGCATCGAGTGGTTCGGGTCGGTTCGGGCCGAAAAAGGGCCAACCCGATCGGGTTTCGGGTGGGAGATTCAGGCCCCGAAACCCGCCCATAGTGTACTTCGGGTTTCGGGTTGCGGGTCTATTCGGGTTCGGGTTGGTCGGGTTGGGCTAGATCCCAAGCCCAGATTTCAGTCCTGTTTTCAGCCCATTTCAGTCCTGTTTTCACCTTTTTTCAGCCTTGTTTTCAGCCTTTTTTCAGCCCAATTTCAAACAACATAAGTACATATTAAGTATTAACTAAATAACTTAAAATTAAATAGACAAGTATTTTAGAAGTTAAAAATTAAATAAAGTTATAAAAGTTAAACTACATAAGTACATATTAACTAAACTACTACACTTGTGACTTGTGACTTGTCTACTAACCAAAATACCAAATGTCCAAATCAAGTTTAAAGTTCAATTGTTCAAACATAAAAGAAAAACACAATAACACAACCACACTAGAAAACTAATAACATCAAAGTTCATTAGTACACTTTGCTTTTATTTGGTTACTCTTTTCGTCTAAAATTCTTTCAAAGTGATCCCATACATCCGACCTTGGACCCATATCTTTTCTCTTTTTAGTCTCGGCGGTGGTGGGGCACTACTATCCGCTTGAGATTGAGACATTTCAATTTAAAACTACATTTAACAACATTTAAGTATTTAACAACATTAGTAAACTACATTTAACAACAAGTCAACACTAAAGTAAAGTTAAACTATTAACCATTAACCATTTAAAACTAAAGTAAAGTTAGTAAACTACATTGAAGTATTGAACATTAAATTAAACTAGTGTTAAACTATTAAATGGTCAATAACTATTTAAATTTTAACAGTTAACACTTTAATTACACATTTAATAGTAAAATAGAGAATTAGAGACATAGAGTTAGAATTGGTAGGTTTGCTCCGACAACAATCTGAAGCCCAACACCATTTACCCACCAGCACAGACTTCCAAACTCTAAACAACTCCATCATGGAAATGACCCAAGCCATGCTTACCGGATACAAATCTCTGTCTGACAGAATCACTGTAATAGAACAGGCATGTGGTGTTCAGGCTCAAGGCTCCAAAAGACGTAGACATGATGATCAGGATGACCCTGATCAACATGAGGGGGGAGAAGAGAGCCAGAGTTGGAGAATCTAGTGCTGCAAACACTGAAAACATTGGGGGATCAGATCAGGCAATAACAGAGGGGGCAAGTGGACAGGAAATAGATGTGGTCCAGGTTAATGATGATACAGTTCTAGCCGATGTCATAACTAGGGTTGAAAAGCCTTCGGTTGTTGACAATGGAACAGAAGAGGAAAGGATGGCTGATGATATGCTGAACGATTACATCTGCATTGATTTTGAGGAAGAGCCAGGGACAACAACCATTCAGATCAAAGAAGAGATAGATGACATCTTTGATACCACTGGGGCTCAAGTGATTGTTTCTGATTCTGATGATGATACTTCTCAACCGCAACAACAAAGTGATCAAGGTACAAGCTCTTCAGCTCAACAAGTTCCAGTAAATACCGATGGAAGGATAAAAGATCCAATCCTAGAAGCCGAACTCAGATTATATCAGGAGGTAATTGATGTTGAACCACGGTTTGTCGCGACCGGAGAAAGGGTGAGAAATCTAATTCCATTTCAAGAAAGCATTAGAATAGACTTGTTCGTAAAGGACGTTCAGAGGATCAATTTGGAAAAGGTGTACTGGATTGACAACTGGCCGTCTCTTCACAAAATCGAATTTCTGCATGTAATCAACAACAAAGACTTGAAGACTGATGTTGTAAGGTCTAACAAAGAAATTCTGAAGGTTTTGAAGATAGAGTCATACCAGCTACTCAACGTTTGGTACCCTCAGTTCACAGTTAAAATATCTGATGACACCGAATGCGTCTTTTCAGAAGCCGACTTCAAGAGCCTGAAGTTGGATGATTTCATTAGCCTCTACCATTCCCTTGCTAGCATTCGTGATAAGCCAATTGAATGGTTCTCCGCTTATCAGAGTGTCAAAAGGTTCATGCGGAATATTCTGAAATTTTCTTACCTTACAGATTCCAAATGGCCTTAGAAGCTCATCAGACCAGAGTAAATCTCAGAAGACCAAACAAGCAACTGCAAGACATCCAAGGTATTCCTGTCTACACTGTTATGGAGAAACCTGAACTCGGAGTTGTATACTTTAATCAAGAGATGAAGAAAAGATTCCTGAGAATTTGTGAAGCAAACAAGTACAGTGATGGAACCTTCAAGATGATACAGATCAATCTTGAGAGCAAGCTGAGACTTGATGAAAGCGGGGAGGTAAAGCTCAAGGAAAAGGAGAAGCGGCTGATAAAACAAGTCTTGGATGCTATCACCTATAGAAGAGAGTAGCGGAACGCGTTGAGAAGATTCGAGATCATCTTTGGAATCCGGAAGAAGCATGTATTCCCGGTGAACGCTTAGATCTGATGCCTCTACGTTGGTATAAAGGGGGAGATTGTTAGTGCTCTATTCAGCACCTTGTACCAAGTAGAGGGGCTAAAGTGGAACTTTATATTTGCAAACTATAAATAGATTTTACCTTGTAATTTTACATTATGTCATTCCATTCCACACACACAAGTACAGTGTACTGCACTTTCTCTTCTCTACATCATATATACTAATAGAGGGATGACATCTTGAGCTTAATTGTTATTGAATGCTTGTTCTGGGATCACAAATATTGTTAGGACACAAAATGTCCTAATTATATGATAGTTTTGTAAAGGGTTATAATTGTTATATGGGCTTGGGTTATTACATTATGGGCTTGGGCTTAATTGTGTAACAAGGGAGTATATAAGGATTAGTGTGTGTAATTAGGGTTAAGGTAATCATTCACAATGTAGACATCCAAGGTGTAGTGTGTGTAATCTAGAGAGAGATCCATTCGCTCTCTAGGGTAGTCTCTTAATATCAATAATACACCACTTTGATCTTATATTTCATCTTGTTACAATCTCTATCAATTACGTGAATTGTTGCTTGTTATAATGGGACTAACAAGTGGTATCAGAGCCAAATCGAAGAAATCTTTCATCGATACGATCTTTCTGCAACGATTCACGATTTACAGCCCATTCCTTGATGAAACAGTAAGTTTTTGATGCCTTTTGTGTGTATAATTGCGTTTAGATAAGTGCTTAATGTAAAGGATTGATTTAATAGTGTTTCTGAACATCATACGATCATCAGTCCATCATATTTCTATCGATTTGGACATTTTGAGCTTTCTGTTCGATCTGAGTTTACATGTTCAATATTATCGCACCAAGCTATGTTCATAGTTATCGCACCAGACAAAGTTCATCTTCCTCGCAAGTAGAAGAATCGCAGAAATTTTATCGCGCCTTTGGGGTGCAACAAAAATCATCGAGGAGTTTTATCGCAAATGTGGCTTGCGATAAACTTGAGTGAACGGTAATTTTATCGCGTATCTAGGGTGCGATAAAACAGTGTGAACAGTAAGTTATCGCAACCCTCTGTTGCGATAAACGGCTTATTTGGTTATCGCAAGGCAAAGTTGCGACAATAATACACCACTTTGATCTTATATCTCATCTTGTTACAATCTCTATCAATTACGTGAATTGTTGCTTCTTATAATGGGACTAACAGAACAATATGCAAAAAGGTATATCGAAACTCAGGAATATAAATGCATGGCAGCTTGACGGAAAGAAATATATGTGCATAGGAGACGGTGCAAGACACACCTCATGTGGACAATCACGCTACATAATGAGAGGTTTATAGTGGCGTTACAAATACTACATGCAACTGGGGTAGGAAGTATGATAGATCTACTCGTAAAATATCTCAAACTGTAATTTACTTTATAGAACTAGTTTGTTAAATTAATATTGTTCATAATTGTTGATGACTGAAATTTTTTTAAAAGATATTTTGAGTGAAATGAACGTATCAGGCATAGGTTACGAAGCACCTAAAGGAATTAATTTCCATTTTTTAATATGTTGTTTTTTGTAGTTTCAAAATATACGTGTTTGGTTTTTTATATGAATATGTTTTTATCTTTTAGAGATACAAAGAGGTGAGTAATAAAAGTAAACGGATAGATGATTAAGGTACCTCATTTGTTGCAGTCGACGAAAATCAAGATTAAACACAAAGACGTCCTTATAAAGAACATTGACATGACTCCTAACAACTATAATGATTGAACTACAAGGTTCCATGTAGTTCAATCATGATAGTTGTTACGAGTCATGGTAATGTTATTAATAAACGTGTCGTTGTGTTTGAGCTTGATTTTCGCTGACTTCAACACGTGAGGTACTTTCATCATTTATCCGTCTCCTTTTATTATTGTGTTCTTTGTATTTCAACAAGATGGAAACATTTTCATGTAATAAATCAAACACATATTTAGAAACTACAAAGAACAACATATTAAAAAAGAAGAGGAAATTAGTACCCTTAGGTGTCTCCTAACCCGATTGGCTTTAACCACAAGGGTGGCGGCGTGTTGGCAAGGGCTTGGGGGATGTGGTGGAATATCCCATCTACCTCGGGTTCGAGTACAGACGTCAGCATTCTGTGGCCAGGCTTAGTCTCAGACGGCCGCTTTGTTTGTTTGTTTCCAAATTGCCAAGGATGTAGTCTAGGCAAAGCCTAGATGAACCTTATCCAAAAAAAAAAACCCGATTGGCTTTTATGCCTAATATGTTCATTTCCCTTAATATATCTTTTGAAAAAACTTTTGTCATTCACAACTATGAACAATATTAATATAACAAGCTAGTTCAATAAAGTAAATTATAGTTTGATATACTTTAAGAGTAGATGTATCGTAAATTCTACCCCAATTACATGTAATATTTGTAACGCCACTACAAACCTCTCATGTAGCGCGACTGACCACATGAGTTGTGTTTTGCCATCATCTCCTATGTGTTAGAACTTAGATACACGAATTGAAATTCGTAACACACAATTAAGAATCAAATGGAAAAAATCGACTTTATTTATATGTATGTATCCGAAATTTACATACAAACAGAAATACATAATCAAAAGTTCAAGAAAGATGACTAACTCGACTTTCTTGATCACGAAGTTGAAGAAGATCGTTATTTGGATTGAGGCCTGCAAAGCAGTGTTCCAAGGCCCAAGGCCCATCTTTGACTTTAAATATGTCTTTGGCACAACTTACTAGTTAGCCAATTTATCAAGAGGTAGGGTACTCTTAATATAAAGCTATCTAGATTTTCTCTCTTGGTCTATGTGGGACAACCAAATCCCAACAATACCCCACATTTTCTATTCAAACTCTAATAATACCCCACATTTGAATAGAAAATAAGATATTCTCAAAGTATTTATTGTTCTTATTCAGGAAATAAACATGAAATGCATCAGAAAAGGTGTCTAGGTGACTTGAACCGTTCATAGTGAGTATTCATCGGACCTACTTTGTGGGTAGTGACGGTGAGTCTTGAACTAGCCACGTTTTGTAGTAAGTCTAGTCAATGAATATCACACAAATCATGTTTATGCATAGTTGACTCTTACCGTTGTGTTCATTTCGGTCGTGAACAATCCTTCTTCATGAGAATTTTAGAAGACGTAGCCATATCCGTCTTCAAAGATGCGACCCCACATCAATCTCATATAGGTAATACTGATCAAGAACATTCCATAGTGTTCCACCAATAAGCTATCAGTATTATTAAGAATAAGAATTCAACCCTTAAATCATCAACGGAAAATACACATAAATAAACATCATAGGAATAGGCGTACCTGTGTAATCGGTCTTGAGTTTTCCTCAACTAGTTGTCCTATTGAACCTAGACCATGGGATCTCCAATGTTTCTAGGTTAGGTTTCCGCCGAGTAGAACTCATTGAATTGGCTTTAAGCCCATTCCCCTCGATGTATAAGAGACTTGTTCTCTATTAAGGCCTTTTGTCAAAGGATTTGCCATATTTTCCTTTGACTTTACATAATCGATGGAAATTATTCCATTCTTTAGCAAGTCTCGTATTGTTTTGTGGCGACGCCTGATATGTCTCGATTTGCCGTTATAAATTTGATTCTTTGCTCTTGTAAGAGCAACCATACTATCACAATGTATGCACACGGCGGTAACAGGCTTAGGCCACAAGGGAATACCCTCTAGGAAGCTTTTAAGCCATTCTGCCTCTTCGGCAGCTTTATCTAGGGCTACGAATTCGGATGCCATGGTGGACCGTGTATTCACGGTTTGCTTTGAAGATTTCCAAGATATGGCTGCACCACCAAGTGTAAACACATAACCACTTGTGGACTTACTTTCAGAATGATTGGAAATCCAATTTGCATCACAATATCCTTCTAGTACGGGAGGATATTTGGTATAGTATAACCCATAGTTCATTGTGTATTTGAGATATCGAAGCACTCTTATAAGTGCATACCAATGATCCTTACTTAGGTTATGTGAGTATCGACTAAGTCTACTCACGGTATATGCTAGATCCGGTCTCGTACAATTCATAATGTACATCAAACTCCCAAGCACTTGAGTGTATTCCAATTGAGATACACTATCTCCTTGATTCTTCTTGAGTTGGCTAGAAGGATCAAAAGGAGTGACTACCGGTCTATCATCATAGTGACCAAATTTCCTAAGTACTTTCTCAACATAGTGAGATTGAGTTAGAATGTAACCGTTAGGATCTCTTTGGATCTTTATCCCAAGAATTACATCGGCTACTCCAAGATCCTTCATGTCAAACGAGGAGTGCAACATCTTCTTGGTTTGATTGATTACATCCAAATTGGTCCCCATGATTAGCATATCATCTACATATAGACATATTATGACACATGCGTTCTTGCATTGTTTCACATATACACATTTGTCACACTCATTAATTTGGAAACCGTTTGATAGAAGAGTGTTATCAAACTTCTCATGCCATTGCTTTGGGGCTTGTTTAAGTCCATATAAAGACTTAACAAGTTTGCATACTTTGTTCTCTTGGCCTCTTACAACAAAACCTTCCGGTTGTTGCATATATATTTCTTCATCTAATTCACCATTTAAGAAAGCCGTTTTCACATTCATTTGATGTATGTGTAGGTTGTGAATTGCTGCTATAGCCATCAATGTCCCAATGGACGTGATTCGTGTTACCGGTGAATAGGTGTCAAAGAAATCTTGACCTTCCTTTTGGCGGTAACCTTTGGCAACTAATCGAGCTTTATATTTCTCTATAGTACCATCAGGTCTTAGTTTCCGCTTGAATATCCATTTGTGACCAATTACCTTGTGACCCGGTGGTAAATCTACCAATCTCCATGTGTTATTTTGAACAATGGAGTCTATCTCGCCTTGAATAGCCTTTTTCCAATAAGGTGCCTCCGATGAATCCATGGCGGCTTTATAGGATTGACGTTCTTCATCGACAACAAATGTCATGAAGTCGGGTCCAAAGTCTTTAGCAATCTTTCCCCTTTTACTTCTTCTAGGCTCCAAGTTTTCTTCTTGAGCCTTTGATGTACCTTCTTCATTTGGTTTCTCAACACTATCGGTGTTCTTTACTTCACATACTCTCTTCCTTGGATTAGAGATTTATTTCCCTTTATCCTTGTAAGGAAATATGTGTTCAAAGAATTCAGCCTCAATTGATTCCATAATTGTGTTGTTGTGGATATCTTCATTGTTTGACTTATAGACCAGAAATCTATAAGCAGCACTATTACTTGCCGGACCAAGATATACACAATCAATGGTCTTCGGTCCAAGTTTTGTCCTTTTGGGTAAAGGTACTTGAACCTTTGCAAGGCAACCCCACACTTTCATCCTTTTGTAGGAAGGAAGTTTTCCTTTCCATAGTTCATAAGGTGATTTATCGCTCTTTTTATGAGGAATTCTATTAAGTATCATATTAGCAGTTAAGCATGCTTCACCCCACAAACTATGTGGTGCTCCCGAAGTAATCAACATTGAATTGATCATGTTTTTCAATGTTCTATTTTTCCTTTCGGATACTCCATTTTGTTGTGGAGTATAGGGAGCCGTAGTTTGGTGAACTATGCCATGATGAGAACAAAATTCTACAAAGTCCTTAGACTCATACTCTCCTCCTCTATCGGATCTCAGAATTTTTATTCTTTTATCAAGTTGGTTTTCAACTTCAGCCTTGTATGTCTTAAACATATTCAAAGCTTCATCTTTGGTATGTATTAGGTATACATAACAATATTTACTGCAATCATCAATAAATGATACATAATAGTTCTTTCCTCCACGTGTGGGTGTGGCTTTATAATCACATAAATCGTTGTGGATTAGTCCAAGTACTTGATTAGACTTTTCAACAGATTTGTGTGGATGGCTTGAATATTTAGATTCAACACATACCTCACATTTTGTCTTGTTATCCATGGAACACTTGGGTAATAACCCAAGTTTTGTCATCCTTTGTAAGGATCGGAAGTTTACATGTCCTAGACGAGAATGCCATAAGGAAGAAGAGTCAAGCATGTACATAGAAGCAGAGCTAGGGCCTGCGAATTTATTGCTATTTACAATATTTACAGTATTTACATCATCATTGTTCATCACACTAAGTTTAAAAAGCCCCTCATTTAGGTAGCCCTTACCAACATACATTCCACCCTTAGTAATCACAAATTTATCCGATTCAAACACCATCTTGAATCCTTTGTTACTAAGTGTGGGTCCAGAAATCAAGTTCTTTGTAATAGCCGGTACATGCAAGACATTGGTGAGCACAAGTTCCTTCCCCGATGTAAGCTTGAGATTCACCTTTCCCTTCCCTTCAACTTTCGCGGTTGTGGCATTACCCATATACATGGGTTCTTCATCATCAACTTTTTGGTAAGTGGCAAACATGTTTTTGGAATTGCATATATGTTTGGTGGCATCGGTATCAACCCACCAATCGGTCACGTTTGTAACCATAAAAGCCTCAATTACTCCAACGAATTGGTTTGGAGCATTGACCACGTTGGCTTGATGGGGGTTTCCACCGGCACCTCCTCCTCCGGCGCCTCCTCCTCTGGGACCACCATGGTTTATCCTATGGCGGCAATCCTTCACTCGATGCCCCGGCTTGCCGCATACCCAACAACTCATCACGGGCTTCTTGAAAGGCCTTCGTTGTACGGATAGTGGGTTTGAAGCATTGAGATTTTGCTTGAAACCCATCGCCTTTCCCTTTCCTTTTTGGAACTTTGACTTTGATGAGTTTCCGGTAACCATGTTTGCATTTGGTTCCAACGAGATTGCATCCGCCTTCTCGTTCATCCGGTTGTCCTCCTCCACCCGCAATTTGAGTATCAATTTCTCAAAACTCATATCCTCGACAAATGTTTAAGATAGAGTTTAAAATTTTTCCAGGGTGGAGGTAACTTATCAATTATTGAACCAATAACAAAGTTAGAGTTGATGCCCATACCTTCGACTTCCAATTCATGGACCAAGATTTGCATTTCTTCTACTTGTTTCACGACCGGTTTAGAATCCGTCATTTTAAAGTTCAGGAATTTGCCCACGATGAATCGTTTGGAACAAGCGACTTCCGTCTTGTACTTTGATTCCAACGATTCCCAATTTTCTCTTGTCGTGGTGAAGGATGAATATATGTCATAAAGACCATCATCCAAACCATTAAGAATAAAATTCCGACAATTATATTCGTTGGCGTTCCAAATATCCAAGGATCGTTGGAACATAGCCAATTCAATTTGGGATGGGGCGTTTTCTCCCTCTCCAACCGGCGGTGTCGGTGCTTCCCCGGTAAGCACGTTCGACACTTTCAAAGTTGTCAAGTAGAAGAGCATCTTTTGTTGCCATCTTCTAAAATCGGAACCCTTAAATTTTTCGGGTTTCTCCACATTCGATTTCAACAAGGAATAGTTTTCCATCGTCAACGAAATTTTTGTCTAAGATTGTTAGAACTTAGATACACGAATTGAAATTCGTAACACACAATTAAGAATCAAATGGGAAAAATCGACTTTATTTATATGTATATGTATCCGAAATTTACATACAAACAGAAATACATAATCAAAAGTTCAAGAAAGATGACTAACTCGACTTTCTTGATCACAAAGTTGAAGAAGATCGTTATTTGTGTTTTTTTGTGTGTTGATTTCTGCCGAAAAACGAGTCACAAATGGGTATATATAGGTTTTAGAAACAACAGACTTGCAAACTGCCAAAACTGACGAAATCAGAGACACGCGCAGTTTACTGCGCGACTTGTAAGCCGCGGGAAAAATCGCGTAGCGGTCTGTTTGTCGAAACCATCTAGAGGGATGCGCAGCTTACTAGTTACTAGTTAGCCAATTCATCAAGAGGTAGGGTACTCTTAATATAAAGCTATCTAGATTTTCTCTCTTGGTCTATGTGGGACAACCAAATCCCAACACTATGCACATATAGTTCTTTCTGTCAACCTGATATGCATTTCTATTCTTGAGCTTCGATATATCTTCCGGCATATTTCTTAATACCATGGCATTCTCCACTGGCCTTTTTTTCCACGTTCTTCTATTTGTATCCAATTGTGCCAAATGCCGTATAATCTGTTAGCATCACATGGCTTTAACTTAAGCGAAATTGTCCCGTTTTCTTTGTATTCCATCGTGCCCGTCAGATCAACGCAATGTCTTCCTCTCAAAACAATCACTTTAAATCGTAAATTGAATAATACATTACAAGTGAATATTTGTGATTAAAGATGAAATGTCAATGTTGATTTTATTCATCATGAATATATTTGGTTGTAGCTTCAGAGCTTGATGGCTAATGCCAATCATGTTACCAGCTCTATTAATATCCACCGACACATAGTCTCGTAGATCTACCATCTTGTTGCATAAATGACAATCCTAATGTAACTGTAGAAAAACAAAATGAAGCTTTAGAAATTGGAGATGATATTTTATTGTTATGTTTAATGATCGTAATAGCTTAGTAAGTGTTTTACAAAGATATTGATAAACCCAATATAAAATTATCAACTAAAATTTCCATGTTGTGTATGTATGCATATATATATATATATATATATATATCTATGTAATAGTTTTTTTTGAATCTTAAGCTTGAAGAAAACTGATAAACCATGAAAACTTAAACCCTTGATCATTTTGATTATTCGATCTTTCAGAATCTCTTAGGAGACATTTTTTGAATCTTTAGTGTTGAAGGAAAAAAGAAATTAAGCATGCAACTAATAAATTATTTGTATTCAAGAAGAGAGAGACCATGCACCATGACAAAAATTCTTTAAAAGAAAGTTTGAATGTTGCTCCCGTTAACTTACGTCATCTTCTATCAACAACACCTTAAGGCCATACACTGTGTGACGGTTGAGATCTTCATTACAAAAGTAGAAAACAATAGAACAAAGTAGTGATTCACTGTCACTACGATCGAGTTAGGGTTGAATGTGATGTGAGGAATGGTAATAAAGATTCTATATCCAAAAACAAATGGTGATTCAGAGAATACAAGGTGGGAATATGTCTATATCTTTACTACATTAATATGTATTTAAGGCAAACTCTTAAAAACAAGTCATGAAGCATGGGTACTATTTCATGCACATATTTTAATTTTTTCTTAATTACAAGCTATAAAGCACATTTTACAAGTTGTTGATGCCATATTTATCTTGACCGACCAACCCAACCCCCTTCTCCCCCCAGTATTTTACAAGTTGTTTCTCTCTCCATTTTTTTCTCGATTCGATTTCTAGGTAATTCATAATCTTCTCTGCTTGATTTTGGTTTCCATGTTTGCTTCTTTTTGTGTGCTTCATCCTGATAACTTTGATAGATGAAGAAGAAATGCAAGAAGAGATTTAGGGTTTCAATAGCAAAACAATATACTTGCAAGATAAAAAGAGATGATGAAGTAAACCCTAAACTAACCTAAACTATATAACATAAACTATACAAGGCCCATAACAACTAAACTATACAAAGGCCCATAACTAACTAAAGCCCAAGCCTATAATATCTAACATCCCCCCTCAAACTCATGATGCGGGATCAAGAAGCATCGAGAGTTTGCTAACAAGGAAGCGGAAGCGAGAGATCGGGTGAGACTTCGTAAAGAAGTCTGCAAGTTGTAGAGTTGAGCTGACAAACGGTAAGGAAAGAGAGCCACGTTTGAGATGTTGGCGTGTGAAGTGGCAATCAACCTCTATATGCTTGGTACGTTCATGAAAAACCGAGTTGTGAGCAATCTGAATGGCACTACGATTGTCACAATACATAGGAGTGGGATGATGAAGAAAAACACCCATATCAGCAAGCAACCAACGCAACCAAATGATCTCCTTGGAAGTAGATGCCATAGCACGATATTCAGCTTCTGTGGAAGAAAGAGAAACCACAGATTGTTTCTTACTTTTCCACGAGATAAGCGAGTCTCCCAAGAAGACACAGAAACCTGTAACAGATCGTCTGTCGGTAGGATTGCGTGCATAAGAAGCATCAGAGTATGCCCGTAGTTCCAGAGAAGATGTGGAAGATAGCAAGAGACTTCTGAACATGGTACCTCGAAGATAACGTAGAATACGCACAACAGCTGTCCAATGAGTACAAGTCGGAGCTGCAACAAACTGGCTGACAATGTGAACTGCATATGCAATATCTGGTCGAGTAATAGTGAGATAAACCAGACTGCCAACTATAGTACGGTACAAGGTAGGGTCTTTGAGAGGAGAACCATCTGTTGGTGAATACTCGACATTTAATTCAGAAGGAGAGTCCACAACAAGAGTATCAGTGAGGCGAGCTCGATCAATAATTTCAGCAGCATATTTAGATTGAGAAAGCAGATAACCTCTGGGAGAAGAAGCAACCTCAATACCTAAGAAATATCGAAGAGGACCCAAATCTTTCATCTCAAACTGTGCAGCTAATTCAGACTTTAAGGTATGAATTCCTTGAAGATCATCACCGGTGATAATCATATCATCAACGTATAACGAAAGCAATATACGACCTGCAGAAGTATGTTTGACAAAGAGAGCAGAATCATGTTCACTAGTAGAGAATCCAAGAGACAAGATAACATCAGAGAACTTTTCAAACCAAGCTCGTGGGGCCTGTTTAAGCCCATATAGAGCTTTTCTAAGCTTGAAAACTTCACACGTTTTATGAAGAACACCGGGAGGAGGAGCCATGTATACTTCCTCATTCAAGTCACCATTCAAAAAGGCATTCCTAACATCCATTTGTAAAATATTCCACTTGCGAACAGCAGCAACGGCAATAAGAGTGCGAATTGTAGTCATTTTGGCTACCGGGGCAAATGTCTCCTCAAAGTCCAAACCATATTCCTGAGTAAAGCCCTTAGCTACAAGCCTAGCTTTGTAACGTTCAACAGATCTATCAGATTTTGTCTTGATTTTATATACCCATCGGGAACCAATGGCACGCTTACCTTCCGGAAGTGGAACCAAATCCCAAGTATGGGTCTTTTGCAAAGCCTCAAGTTCCTCACTCATTGCATGCTGCCAAAGAGGGTTAGTAACTGCTTCTTTATAAGATGAAGGTTCAAAAAGGGAGTGTATAGAAGCTAAGAACGAAGAAAAAGAGGGAGAATAGGTAGAGTAAGCAAATTCTGGTAGACGAGTAGACTTACGAGGACGTTGAGATTGTCGAGGTGGATCCACATTCTCATGTGCATCTTGGTTGACAGTAGGAGGAGGGGCAGCAGTGTCAGGCATTGAAGTACCAGTAGCATGTTCGTCCGTTGGAAGAGTATCTGAAGTCTGAGTAGAGTTTACTTGCTCAACGAACGGATCAAGATTAATGACATCTGACTTTGTCAAGTTGTGTTCATTTTTGGGAATGGAGTAGAAAGGAATATGCTCAAGAAACACAACATGTCGGGATACAAATAATTTTTGAGAGGTAGGGTCAAAGCAACGATAACCTTTTTGTCCTTCACCATAACCAAGAAAGACACAGACAGCAGATTTAGAAGATAATTTGTCACGTTCTACATGTGGACGAAGTACAAAGCAAGTGCAACCAAAGACACGTAGAGAGGAATACTCAGGGCAACGACCATAAAGTTTCTGAAAGGGAGATATACCTGAGGTGAGTGAGGATGGAATTTTGTTGATCAGAGAGACAGCAGTAAGAACGGCTTCACCCCAGAATTGGTTAGGAACCGAAGAAGACAACAAGAGAGAGCGAGCAGTTTCAAGGATATGTCTATGTTTTCTTTCAGCAACACCATTCTGCTCGGGAGTTTCAGTACAAGATGTCTGGTAACTAGTTCCATCTAAAGCAAGTAAGTCACAAAATTTATTGGAAGTATATTCTCCTC
The DNA here is from genome assembly GCA_033807775.1 of Saussurea involucrata. Taxonomy (NCBI): domain Eukaryota; kingdom Viridiplantae; phylum Streptophyta; class Magnoliopsida; order Asterales; family Asteraceae; genus Saussurea; species Saussurea involucrata. The sequence continues at coordinate 46,809,064 of CM066323.1, forward strand.
CCAAATCACACCGAAAACATTTAATCATAGAATTATGTTGGGTTTTAACATATGCTCGAAAACGACAGTAAACATCAAAGAATTATGAGCGATGTTTCATGAGAAAAATCCAACAAAAACGAGTGCAATCATCAATGAAAGAAACATAATATCGAGACCCTCCTTTTGTAGGAACAGGAGATGGTCCCCACACATCAGAATGGATCAAATCAAAAGGTGCAACAGACATAGATTTGCTTAATTTAAAAGGTAAAGCTGAAAATTTAGCAAGTTTACAACCACTGCAATTAGAAATGTCATGAGTTTGCAAGTTTCCCAAATTTCCAGAGGATGCCAAGTATTTTAAACGAGAAGCAGAAACATGTCCAAGGCGTGAATGCCACAAATAAAAATTAGATGACTTAGACGACAAACGAAAAGAAGATAGATCTGCGGTATGAGCAGCTGCTACTGGTAACCGCAACTCATCCAACACATATAAGCCCCCACGCCTACGGCCGGTCCCAGTCAGCTTCTGAGTACGTGGATCCTGCATACAACAAGAGTCAAGAGAAAAGAATACTTTATAACCAGAATCAAATAATTGACCAACAGACACAAGATTCAATGAGAGTTTTGGAATGTGATAAACATTAGAAAGAGAGAATTTCGAACTCACAATAGGACCAATGCCTGCTAATGGCATAGGAGTACCATCAGCAGTCGTGACAGGCAAGGATGGCATAGGTTTTATAGAAGCAAATAATTTAGCATTAGGAGACATGTGAAAAGAAGCACCAGAATCTAAAATCCATGTAGTTGGATTCATACCTGATTCGTTATCAATCGACTGACCTATGTGAGAGGAGACGGACATGGCATGAGTCTTAACATCAAGAAGCTTCTGGAGTTGTTCAGTTATAGATGCAAGAGTAGGAACGGCGGCAGCAGTGCTAACTTGAGGAGAGAAGCGATGTGATTGGCGCGGATGACCGGACTGCATAGGAGAATTTCGACCCATAAGCTCTGGACATTGAGACTTCCAATGGCCCTTTTTCTTACAAAAGCTGCATTCATCAAATCCGACTCTCGGACGACTCTTATTCTGATTTTGAGCAGGATGCCTATAAGGAACAGCCATAACAGAAGGGCTTGGAATTGGAAGAATACCCTTTCCTGTTTGTGTCTTTAAACGAGTTTCATCAGCCAACAATTCACTTACTACTGAATCAACTGAGGGAAGTGGGGTGCGATGAAGGATGTTACTACGGAGTCCTTCAAAGTCGTTTCTTAGTGCCATGAGAAACTGCACTAATCTTTGTTCTTCCCTGCGGGCAATATAGGGTCCAAATGCACGCAATTCAGCGGATTCAGTAAGAGCTAACTGATCCCATAAATCTGTCATTGTTGAGTAAAAATCCTGAATACTCATCTCTCTCTGTTCAAGTGCTCGGATATCAGCTTCTAACTGATACTGTTTTGCAAAATTAGACTGTGTATACAGTCTCTCAAGATGGTCCCATACTTCTTTGCCTGTTTCATATTTTGCCAACTGAACACCAATAGAAGGTTCAACAGAATTGTTTATCCAGGTGATAATTTTCGAATTCTCAACTTCCCAAAGTTCAAGTTCTTTTGCTACTGTTGGTTTCACAATGGTGCCAGAAACATAACCCCACATTTTCTTTCCCTTCAGAAAGTTTTTCAAGACATAACTCCAATAGGAGTAATTTTTCCCATCTAAACGAATACTAATGGCTTGGAGAGAATCGTTTCCAGCCATTGCAAACGAGAAATAGCTAGCAAATATCGAAAGAAAAACAGAGATTATAAAGATACCGTATACCGACGATTCTCGAGCAGAAGAAATCCGAACCTCTAGAAAACCAGAAGAAAACCGAACCAGAAGAAAAGCAGCGTATCTCGAACCAGCAGAAACCCAGAAGACGAACGTCGAGCGATTTTCGAACCAGAAAAGAACGCCAAAAATTATTTTTTGATTTTCGAACCAGAAATAGTTGGATCCGCGCACAGGAGTGCTTGAGATTAACAGTACTTGAGAGAAGAAACAAGATTAACCAAGCTCTGATACCATGATAACTTTGATAGATGAAGAAGAAATGCAAGAAGAGATTTAGGGTTTCAATAGCAAAACAATATACTTGCAAGATACAAAAAGAGATGATGAAGTAAACCCTAAACTAACCTAAACTATATAACATAAACTATACAAGGCCCATAACAACTAAACTATACAAAGGCCCATAACTAACTAAAGCCCAAGCCTATAATATCTAACACATCCTATATTTGTTCAAATGAAGGGTTTGTGATTTGATTCATGTTCATCTTGATTTGATTTTGATCTCCATATTTATTTTTCTTTCTTTTGAGAAAGTTGATTTGGAGGGAATGCAGTAACAAAAACCACCATGGTAGAAGTAAAGGGTTCATATAATTCTGTTTTCTGTTATTGTAGCTACTGTTTTTTATCAAAAAAAATCTTGTTGAAGTACAGGGTTTGTTGCCAAAATGCCAAAGAGGGAGATTTGTGTTTGTGCCATTAAACATATACTAATGAGTTGCTTTCTTATGGTTATCAACTGCCCCTTTATTTGAATGGAGTCTTGAAGATTTCAACCCAAAAGGTAATATTATCTTGAAGATTTCTACCCAAAAGGTAATGTTCATCTGAAAGTTATATTGGAATGTGGGTTAATGTTATCTTGAAGGTTATAGCTTCTATAAACTATCTTTTTCTCTATTGATTCAGCTAATTTTGTGGGCTTGTTAGTCCAAATACTTGGGTTTTTATTTACCAAACAGAATTTCTTGAGCCCAGGCCAGTGTTTATGGATTATTCTTTGTTAGAATTAATTAATATTTGAAAGTATGTTCCATCACTTGGAGGCTTAGGGGACGTTTGGTTCATGGATTTTGAAGAAATTGGAATGGATAATTTTTTTGACCAAATTCCAAATCCTATGTTTGGTTCACATAATAAAAATGACGGAATCCTTTGAATTCTGCAAATTAAGGAATTCATCCTTCCTTGCTTAAGTGAAAGAATTTAATTCCATCATGTTCCATTACAATTTCTACCAACCAGGATGTGTGGTCAAACTCCATTCCAATTCATTCAAAATCAAATTTTCTTTGATGGATTCCAAATTCTATATTTTGCGAACCAAACACCCTCTTAGTTGGACGGAAAGCTTCTGAATATTACACATCGATTAACTAGTCGGAGCAGACAGTTGGATGTTAACTATTTAAGAAAACACGAGAACAACCGTCAATGTACAAAATCATACATGATTCACGTACAAAATCATATATGATTCACACGACTTTGCCCCGCGACTTAAGTCGTGGCCAAAGTAGTATGCATCCATTTTTGCCGTTAATGTAAAATCACATGTGATTTTGCACATGATTTGTTGTTCGCGTGTTTTCTTAAATAGTAAGCGTTCTCGTTTGAACTTTATAGGGTTTTGGGACCTCGTAAACCTAAGCGGCTCATCCCAACACCGATTTTTATTAAGGGAAAAAAAGGAAGTTACAGTAGGGAGACAAACCATAACCCCAAACAACAAAATAATGATAAGATCATTTAAAACGATGGCCTCGTGCATTCGTAAAGCAAAATCTTCAATTACTTAACCGAAATTTGCTAAAAACGTTTTTTCGATACTAATAATCTTCAATCAACCAAAACCTCGTATGGTAGTGATCTAGGATGCACATTTAATTAACAATAATCAACAACAACAAATCTAACAAATAAAAAAAATCACTTACATGTCAAATAAGTTTAACGAAATCACTGAGATAGTGTCATATTTTAGAGGTCACAGATTTATTGTCACGAGCACTTCTAAAAAAGGATCAAGATATCGTGGAAGCAATTTCATTGGTAAGAGGAACCAAACAATTATTGCAAACGTTTAGAGAAACCGGGTTTGATCCACTTTTGAAGAAAATGTATTCTTTTTGTGAAACAAATGGTATTGAATCGTTGGACATGGTAGAATGTTATAAAAAGAACGGAAGACAAAGGACCAACATCACCAAACGTCATTATTACGAGTTTGATATTTTCAACACTGTTGTGGACATGCAACTTCAAGAGTTTGGGGATCGATTTAGAAAGGTAAGCATCGATTTACTTAAATATATAGCAGCTTTTAGTCCATGTGATTCATTTTCTCATTTCAACATACCGGATTTATTGGAGTTGAGTAAGTTGTATCCTTGTGATTTTGATCGTATAGAAAGGATCGCTCTTGAGAAAGAACTTAACATGTACTATGTGACTGTGCGTCAAGATTAAAGATTTGCCGATTTGAGTGGTATTGCCGAGCTTGCTAGATTGATGGTGGATACAAAAAACATAAAACTTATCCTCTAGTATATCGGTTATTGAAGCTAGCTTTGGCTTTGCCCGTCACTACCGCAACAGTAGAAAGATGTTTTTCTGCCATGAAGACTGATTTTCGTAACAAAATTGGTGATGAGTTTTTGAATGCTTCATTAATCTGTACTATAGAAAAAGAAGCACTTCTCAATGTTACGAGTGATGATGTAACCGACCAATTCCAAAAGATGAAGACCCATATAACACAATTGTAAATATACCTTTTTATCATTTTTAATGAATTTGTAACTTTTGGTTAGCTATAATTTTATTTTATATTGGGCCCCCTACTATAATTCTTTCTGGATCCGTCTACTTTGACTTTAATTCCAAAGTCAAAGACTCCAAATGTAGCATATGTCAAGTAAGTTCATATTCCATTGGATGAAACCTTTTTTTTATAAAAAAATATGTTGAATTCCATTCTATTACTTTTTAAAAGAGCTTTTAAAAATAGAAAGAGAATCTAACATATATTGAACTGAAAATGTCAAAATATGATCGATATAAGATTCCAACACTTAATGTTATTTATCAAGACCAAAATGGATTTTAAATTTAGAGGAGGAATGTAAAGGCGATGAAGACCTTGGAAGACTCGAATGCGGGCATTACCACACTTAGATTGCATAAAACAATGGCTTCTTCAAAAAAACGCATGCCCGATTTGCAAAACCGTGGCAAAACCCGACAAGTGATTAACCACCGCATGCCACTCTTTTGGTCTGAAGACCGAGGTGATGAAGATGGGACAGAAGAGAAGCTGATGGTCACGAAGATAAAGGCTTTGAAGTCCGAAAATCAGAAACTGAAGGAGGAGTTGTATGCTGCCAATGTCGCAGCATCAGTTTCAGCATCCACCCCTCGTCTGTAGTGACAACCTACTCTTTTGGAGTAGGACAGGTTCTATCATATTCTTTTAGCTCCACTTTAACATTTATTTTTATTCTTGAGTTTGGGATACAGTCTTTTCGCATTTATAGGTTTCTTTTATGCAAGAATTGATTATATGTGTTCACATCATGCATGTATAGCCTGAGTAATTCCTCAAAGTATGACATCACTTTTATTACATGTGGTTCCTGCTAGAACTAGCATTGCATTTCTTAGGACACATTTTGCACACACATGTTCAATCATTATGTGTTGATATAGGCCTTTGTTTCTTTTCTCCCTATTAGCCATTTGCACCCAATTTATTTATACCTTGTTTTAGTACCAATGAGGACATTGTCAAATTTAAAGTTTGGAGGTGGGGGGGTACCTTCATGGCTAATACGGTCAAATCACATGCACAAGTTGTTGAACCCCATCACATGAAAAATCACGAGCACTACAAATGTCCCATAGGGGCAAAGTGCAAGATATCAATAAAAAGAGCACAAAAAGTGCCAAAAATTGAAAAAAATACCATTGTTGATCATTATATGCATGCACTTAATGCTATCAAGAACTTGCAAAAATAATTTTCAGATTGAGTCATTTTCTTTTTAAGTCATTTTCTTGCTTGGGGACAAGCAAACTTTTAAGTTTGGAGGTGTGATACGCGTTGTTTTATCAATGTGAAAACACCTATTTTCACCTTTATTTTAGTTTATTTTCATCTTTTTTATCCCAACTTTGAGTCTTTTCTTATCTTATTTGCCATTTATTATGTTATCAGAGCTAAAGTTAGGCCACTTATCAACATTCTCGAGATTCACAATCGGCCATGGATCCCCGTATCCGGCTCACCTGAGAAACCACCGCAAGATACCCAAATGACCCTAGCGTCTACTTGACCTCTAGATGAGCCTCACCACAAAAGTCACAAGTCTCCGTATCCGGCTCACCATGGGCACCATCGCAAAACTTAGCTTCGTATACGGCTCATATGAGCACCACCATAAGCTTCCAAATAAAACGGGGCTTAGTGATACGTGTTGTTTTATCAATGTGAAAACACCTATTTTCACCTTTATGTTAGTTTATTTACATCTTTTATATCCCAACTTTGAGTCTTTTCTTATCTTATTTGCCATTTATTATGTTATTGGAGCTAAAGTTATGATTTACCTGTGTTTACAACGAATAGTAGGCTAATGTAGACTTGTTGGGATTGGTTTTGCTCTCTGCACGAATGCTGCAACATTCAAAATTGTGATATCAGCACACTTGGCTCAATCAATCAAGGAAGGGAGTAACTATAAGACAAAAGATGAAGTCTTCTAGAAGTTTTGAAGAAAATCTCCTGAAAATATCAGACTTAGTTATTAAGACATCTTTTACTTTTGTAATGGTTATTACCCTTTGGAAGATATTTTTGTACTTTTGTTACCCATTGGGTAAAGACTTTGTTTTATGCTTCTTTTTATTACCATTTTGCCACTCCTTGTAGTATAAAAGGAGGGGTTGGGGTAAGACTTAGGGATCATCTATTATCACTTATGAACTCTTAGTTTAGCTAGTTTTCATCTCTTCAAGAACTAAAACTCTTGTAGTTTAGTTCTTGATTTCTTTTAACGTTTTCGGTTTAATATATACGCAACTTTAGTTACTTTTATTTATTTATAGTCATTTAAATTCCGTCATTTACTCTTATGCACTTATTTTATGTTATTTATTTTATGTTGTACTTTAATTTCATTATGAGTAGCTAATCTTTAGTAGTTTGGGTGTGAGATTAAAAATGTGAGATTTTAAACCAAAGGAAAGTAGCCATGTTTTACAAAAACAACATTTTATTGTTTTCATTCAAGTTTATCAAGCCAATATACTTTTTGACGAATTGATCACTCGAAGAGTGTGAAAGTGCTGTGGACTTAGAGATAAGTCACTCGAATGCACGTCAAGTTGGATGATATAGAAAGTAGACTTGAGAGAGTTGCTAAGAACGAGAGTTGTTACCTATATTTCTCCATTCTCGATAAGTTGGTCGCTAGTCAAAGTGTTAAAGTGTAGTAGATTCAGAGATGAACTACTTGGAACACACCAACTTGAATGATATGGGAATCGACCCGAGAGGGTGATTTTAACAAAGAGATTTGTTACTCCATATGTTGTAAGAAAACCATTGTTGCTACCTCGTTAACTGTGGGACTGTTATAAGAGATTATGCATAACTCAGAAGACGAATGTTGATACAAAGGTTAAAATCCGAGAGGACGTTCTTAAAACAAATGGTAAAATTCGTTGTTGTAAAACAATGTTGTAGCATTGCCACAACATTGGCTACTGGAATTTTCGTTTAAGTCAACCAAACTCTTACACCCATTCTTCTTTATTTATATTCTGTTAAGTTCAGTGTTAATCTCAAGATAACTCAAATCAAAACAATCATCTTCAAAATCGCCATCTGAAGTCATCTCTTTCTATAACTTTTTTAACTACTTTTACTCCAATCTCTGTGGGACGATATCTGGTATCTTACCATTATATTACTTGAAAGACGATATTAGATCTCATTGTATACTTGCTTTGAGGTTTAATTATCAAACATCTGTAGATGTAGTCAAGGCACTATCACTTAGGGACCACTCACTAGACTCAAACATGGACATCAAAACTCCACGTCGAATAAACATGCTTCATATGAATGAACTAGCGCATCCAAAACATGTAATTTCCATCAGAAAGAATGCAATCAACTGCATTGTACGTCCAAAGCTCCTCGTCAAGCTAATAAAACTGGGTAAATACCCCAAGACTCATTTGAGCACAACCGAGCCATAGGCTCCACAAATCCATTGACCATTCGTTAAAAGTCATAAAATGGAAATAAACGTATTAAACTCACATTTATGCAAACACATGCTCCAAAGGCATGAATAACTCAAAACACAATTTTAGAATGGGACAAACCATTTTCCAAAGGAACTCACACCATTTACACTTTCAAAACCTCCCATAACATAATTTATGCACATTTCCAAAACACGCGCTAAAAGTGCATTTTTACCAAATAACCTCCATTTATAAGATAAAACGTTAAACACATACATTTATGATTTATTTATCAAAGTACCCAAAAGTTTCAAATATGGGTGTTTCACAAGATTCATAAAATATATCATTTCGAATAACAAAACTCATCAAGGATTCCAACATTTGATAATAACCATGTAGACATGTAAATACTTTAAAATGGGCATTTTTGGCATGTAAAACGTTTTCACAAATCAACTTGAACTCACATTGCTAGGTTATGTTAAACCTAATTTTCATCCAACTTGCGCAATCTTGTTGCTACCTATATAAATCATGTGTAATCACCAAATCAATGAAGGGACTCTAAACAAAATATTTAAACGACCCTATGACCCGTCCAACTCATCAAGAATCACCCCAACGAATTTAAAACCAATTCATACGAATGATTGAAGATTGATTACTTAATCTCGTCATAAAATAGAGTTGTTCTATTAAACTCGATTTTTGACCTACTTACAGTCTGACTCAGCTCTTCCTCAAAAAATAAAGTTGTAGAGAAAATCTCTACGGTTCCAGGGACGTATGACGCGCCTCAAATCGATCTACGAGTGATTTCTTATGATTTTTACAAGATCCAGACAGCAACCAAAAATATCACAACATCCCCAAAACGTGGATATTTCTTTTCAAAAGAAAAAAATGTGTTTTTAACCTCATATCCACTCAAAATAGATATATTACAATCTATGTAGCTCCAACATAAGATCGGCTTATTTAAACCTTCCGAAATGGTTCTAAAACACAAATAAACATCTAATCGTTAAAAAAATTCATTCAAAATAGATATATTACAATCTATGTAGCACCAACATAAGATCAGCTTATTTAAACCTTCTGAAATGGTTCTAAAACACAAATAAACATCTAATCGTTAAAAAAATTCATTAATCTTAATCAAAAACTCAAAACCACTCTTCCAACATGAAAATGCTCAAGTTCATGGATATTGAACAAAACTTCTATAAATTATAAAGGTAAAACGATTTTAATCTTCAAAATGAACTAGATTCTAACCCAAAAATGGTTTTCCACCATAAAATCCATCATTTTCTCAACCATGAACCTTTACATCAAAAAAAATCCGAAAACATAGAAACCCTTAAAAAAGAAACTCTTAAAAATGGAGAAATTAGAGCTACAAGAATAGAAGAATCATATACGTCAAGTTGGAGAATCAACCATCTAATTTTCTTCTTTAACTTATCCATCAATTTCCTCTCATTTGAGAGCTTTTTTCTCCAAGAAAAGCTCTCTCTCTCTCTCTCTCTCTAACGATGTAAACTCACACCTGGTGGTAAACCGGAGTAAAAGAGAAGCACCCACCTTTCTTTTTTACCTTTTTGGCACCAATTTACCTCTTTGGTCCTCCAAGAAACATTAGATAAACCCTGTCACCCCTACACTACTATTAAATTGCTAAATTTAAGTTCCCTTTTTTTTGGGATATTACAACTACCTAGGATTTTTCGGGTGTTACAACTTATCCATTGGATTATCTGCATTCTCCTATTTTCTTTCTCAATAAGCTTAGCCACATATAATAACCTTTTAGTTTATGTTATTTTTCGCATTTCAACTTCAGGCTATAAGTAATTAACTATACTTATAAATGAGATTTTGTCTAATTTGTTTGTTAAGTTGATGTTTAGGTTGGGATTGAGGTTTATCTTAAGGGGGTGTTTGGGATTGCTTATTTTTTTTGACTTATTTGCTTATTGCTTTTTCTCACCACAAATAAGTTATTTTTAGTGTATGGATTGAAAAAAAAATGCTTATGACTTTTCCCCACCACAAATAAGTTGTTTTTGATAAGTTAATTCATTTTAACTTATTTGAAAGTGCTTATAACTTATTTGTTCAAATTACATTTTTGCCCACAACTCCTTTTTATCATGACATAAGTTGATAAGCACTTTTAAAAATAAGCATAAGTTGTTTTAAATAAGCAATCCCAAACACCCCCTAAGAGTATTATAAATACTATGGAGATTGTAGCAAAAGGAAAGGTTAGGAGCTTAGATCCAGATGAGTTGATTGGGGACGGAGAGATTGGGTCAAATTGGTGTGAAATATGTATTAGTTGCTATTAAAAAGAGGGAACGTTTGATGACCATATGATCTGTTCACTACAATTGAAGATGCCATCGAAGAAACTATTGCATGGCCTTTCCTTTTCATTTTGGTACGTTTTCAAACTTCTAATGCTCTATAAAAGTATAATATATAAAAATATATATATAACTTTATGTATTTTTGAAGTATAGTGGTGCCCAAGGATAAAACATGATGATAAAGGATTATCGTGAATGACGTTTGATGAAGATTTCTAGTATTTGAATACTTTGTTTTGTTGTCATAAACATAAAATATATATGTATTGGGATATACTGAATAGTACTCAAACTCTTATAAATCATATATGTTTTTAGAAAAATATTGATAAATATACTATTGGTACATAATACGTTTTATAGGTCTCTATAAATATACTATTGGTACATATCTTGGTTCTAATATAAGTATTTTTGAGACATTGAATTGCATCTTATAAAGCCATTTCTTAGGACACTCATATGTGTTTCTAACTATAATAATATGAAAAGTGTCCTATTTTATACTCTATTAGGACGTTTTTTAGTGTTACCTAGTATATTTTATTAGGACCCTTAAATTTGTTTTGTAATCATAAAATTTGTTACGACACATTTTGGTACTAATACAAGTCTTTTGGCGATATTAATTTTGTTCTATAAAACCACTTCCCAAAACTCCTATGAAAAACACTTTATTATAGTCTGAAACTTCCCATTCATACCTTCTCCTTTGCCCTTACTAGAGCCTCCTACTAAGCGCCTACATGAAAATAGTTTAGTTTTGGAAAAGCGAGGGTTAGACCATGAGGTCTAGTGAGTTCCCTCAGTTGCAGGTCCACGCCACGAATAACACAATTTATAAAGCGAGATATAAGGAATTATGCACATCACACCTTTATTTCATAATATGCACACAAACGGCATGCATTGATAGCCCACGCTATGGTCACACACACCCGTGACAGCGTGTTAGGACACACACCCGCCCTTGATAAATTATATGAAACAAATTCATATATATATATATATATATATATATATATATATACACACACATTCTTTATGGGACACACCCCCCATATACACACCAAAGCCATCGCATGCCCACACTCAACTAATCACACTTTTAAATCACACTATCATGCCTGTTCAACAGGGTTAAGTAAAATATGCAGTTTAAACAAATATTTGCATATATAAACACATTTGATAAAGATCTTTGGTTAGGGGGACTCACCTAGCGTCCGCGCTACTTTTCCTCTTAAAGAATAAGCACAACACTCGAATTTCACACCTACAATATCCACACCACACCGAGAGTGATAAGTCTCTCAACGTTTAACCTTAAACGATTATTCGTTCCTTTAAAAATCTACAGAGGATACCTAGAAGTCCCCGGACAACTCATCCGGACATCTATTTGGGCCAGTTGTCCGAATCTCCACTTTCCGGAAGATACCGGATTCCCAGTATCCGGATCCGAGTTACCGGATAATTCCGGTTTCCGGATCGTACAGTTTCCGGATCCATCCGGATACCAACTTCTTCCGGATACAGCCCGGTTTCCGAAAACCACAGCCACTTTTCGGATGCTAACCAATCCGGACATCAGTCCCGGTTACACACTTCCCGGGTAGCGACTTCCGGACACGCACCATTTCCCGAAAATCCATTAGATCCAGGCTCCTAGTGTCCGGGTACGGCGATTCCCAGATATCGCGAAGATTGAAACCCCAAAACATCAATCCCCTACGAAACTGATAAATTTTATATTAATAAAATCGATGGGTTATCACCTTATCCTTCCTTATCAATAAATATAGCACTTAAATCATGCAAGAGTCACCTTTCTTTGGGTGGAAATCGATTTCATAAGGTTATGAGAATAGAACTCAGCACAGTAGCTTTTCAAGCGATTAACTCATAGGTTTTAGGGATTAGGATGAGATTGCCTTCTTGGAGAATGCAGATTACACACCAATATCCTTGATTTCAATCTTGTATCGAAAGCCTCCAATCCTTTGGACACACCCCAATCGTACCCTTAGCCGCACACAGTGATAGAGGTGAAATCAGGGTTATTAGGGCTTTAATCTTATTTATAGTTCTCACATAAGACACCACACTTCCCTTTTTCTTACCTCCACCACTAAACTTTTATTTATCACATTTTGGCCACTAAACTTCATTTTTATTTCATACTCCCTAAACTGGGTTATTACAATATCCTCCCCTCAAAAGAATTATGTCCCCGGAATTCAATCGTCAAACAAGTACGGTTATTCGGACCTCATGTCCGCTTCCACTTCCCAAGTTGCCTCTTGGTCTCTAAGACAAAGGTCAACTTCTTGTCGCTTGCATTCCTTGTATAGTTATCGTCACCCCAACCTCCAACAATTACTCTCTATAATAGAGGCGCGAAACACATTATGAACTCTCCAAAGTCTCATCGAGCACAACCAGATCATACGCTAACCCTTCAACTCTTTCCATAATTTTGACGGATCCAAAGAAGAACGTGTACCAATTCCACTTTTCACTCGAACACACCACCCCAAATCTATGAGGACGTCTTCCGCATCAACTGCCCCCTTCCCAAACTCAAGGCTCAGGTGTATTATACTTTTAAGCTCAAACAACTTAGCTCCATTCAACTGTCCAAACCATTCTGATTGAAATCATAGCCGAACCCGATCCTTTGGCACTGCCCCTCAATTAACCACCAGTTTCTTACGACGGATATTTCTTATGACATACTTGCAATCCTCTCCGATCGATTATACCATTTGTAATGTAACATCCCAGGCCAACCGTACCAGATATTGTCCGCTTTGTCCACACACCTGGACTCACGGTTTTAAAACGCGTCTAATCGAGCTTTCTCGTACAACTCCACTTCCTTAAAAGAAGGAACTTTGTCGAATCCCTACCACAATTACGTGAATCCTTTACAAAATATATAGCCATCCAACTTGCCAACTTAGCACGACGTCACTTGAATATCCCAATAAACTCAGTCAAGAGTTCCTTCATCGGATAACATGCAAATTCTAGATTACTTTCCCAATACGACTTACGTCTCACGCAATTAGTACTTTCTTTCTCAAATCACATCGACTACGAATCATCGATGTTAACCAAATATTCATACACTCCCACCACGCCAACACCCCACACTTATACATAGCGAATAGTAGGAAACCTCCACAATCCATTATCTGAAGTGTCCGCCAATCCATACTGAACCAAACCTGAAGATACATTCAAATTCTCGCTCCATCCGACAACCGTCCAACCATATATGAAATAAATTCAAGTTTCATTCGCTCAACAAGAATGAGTGACTAAGTTCACGCATAACTACTCCCATAGACTTAACACTGAACAACAAACTCACTTGGAATCTTTCCCACGACAATACCACGCCTAAACCAATGGTCCTCCATTCCGAGCAGCACATCCCACTACTTTCCCCCATTTTCTTCTCGAAAACATAAATCGTTCCTCCAAAGAACGGCTCACTAGTAGGTGCACACTTTTGACCAACCACATGAGTTAGCTCTCCACGACCCTTGAACCATAATATACACACGAGTCCTCTTTCTCATATTCTCACTAGGAGTTCATGTACCCGACGATGACCATTTGTAAACGTTGCTTCACATATTCGGTGTCACTTGCCAAACTTCCTACTTCCAGTTTACTCACATATTTCATCATACCACCTATACCACCTCCAGTTAGTATGGAACATTGTCCACTCCATATTCCGACCATTCCAAATGCGATGCTAGCACATACATTATTATGCCTAACCAAACGGTTTCATCACCAATCTCACTCGAAAAATTTAACCAAGTCATTTTGAAATGATCACCCAATGCTCAAAGCTACTACTCACTCCTCGTCCCCCAAACAGGTTAACCTACTCAAGAGAATTTCTTTTTGCACACAAGGATTAAGTCACAATTTCAGTTATTTCATATCTACCACATCACATTGTAGACTAACCAATCCATCATTTTCTTCAGTCTCTCGACGATCCTAAAATAAACCCACTCAACGACTCATGCAACCAAAAAGCACATGGTTCCTCTTTTCGGTAACCACCAACTACCGCTCCACCCCTTCTTGCTCTGAAAGTAGCCAGGTCATAACGCCAGCTTACAAACCATGCATCCCAACAACATGTTTAACACTTTGTATAACTCTCCGAAAGGACTTCCATCTGTACTTATCCTCCTTCAACAACCCATTACCATACCACTACCTCGTACGTCTACCTTAGCAAAATATGTCACTAACTCATCTACATAATCTCCACCATAACATCACACCGCCGATAGGGCTCTCACGGTCCTTGGTACACATAATCAATCTTGCCTTCATACCCGCCAGCATACATATAACCAAGTCTAACTCACGCCTTCATCTTCCCCCAAATCTAGATGAACCACAACTCACGACTTACCAATTTGCTCACTATACATTCCTTATTGGTTCATTGTGATTTCCAAGAAAACATTCCAACAACAAGGCACATTCCCTTACAGATCGATATAATCAATGCACCCACTTTGGTCATGCCAAATACTTCACCCTTTTACAAACTGCGAAAACCTCGTAGGGAAAACACTCATCCAATTAGCAATCATCCACTATCATAACGCCCTCACAAGGTGGTCCAACATCACGCAAGCATACACCTTTTTGAACAACCTCCCACGTCTACCCGCACCAGGGTGATTTTTCCAAATCTCAAACTCTTGACAAAGCCTTCATCCCCCGACATTTTAAACAGTTGCTGACTTCAATCATCAAAAGACGACCCGGTAATGCTTCGATAATCTTCCCGTTAACAAGGATTCCTACGGGGCATACTCCTCCCAACGTATCATAATTAGGTTTATACCCTGTCGCCCTCACCCGAGGAAAAATTCAAGACTTACTTGGTGCGAAGTCAAAATTACAAGACCATCCCCAAAACTCAGGTTCAACGCCGGTTGTATTGCATCGGTGCATAACAACGTTACATTAAACAAGTTTCTATTAGCAATACTTTACGACTTCAAGTCTTTCACCCCGGACATAACCGTCCACCGATAACCACATCTCGAGTTACCGAACAAGAGTTCAAGTTACCATCATACAAACAATACCAAAGTCCATTTCTGACATATTCACTATTCACCACTCTTCCTTAATAAGAATACCAAGGTTACAATTCTTTCGTCATCGGCTTGACTGGCACATCTACCCTCTCGAAACCCTTCCTTATCTTTAAATGCAATAATCTCCACGACCTAGTGAGTTCATAGCCTTCATGCATGACGACACAATAATTTAAATCATTTCACACATTTGAAAATTCAAAAGTACAACACCTGAAAACGACTTGAGTACACATGACTCAACACTCTCACTTCTTCAAAGCCAAGCGTAACGATCTTGAAGATCGTTCACACGCAACAATACGGTAAAACACAACCTTGACCAACCAAACGATGTCGTTACCACAAGAATATATTGAATTAAATATTTCCTATAAGACTAGAAAAGTTCTGAAAAAAATCGTTTACACGAAGCACATCAGTCGGCTCCCACACTTATTTATATGATAACACGTGTCAATGCTCATTTTGGTTATAAAAGCTTTACAGTTAAACATTTTCATGATTTTCGCAACGAAGTTCATCTCAACATGAAAAGGATGATATAATTCGCAATCACTAAGTTCAAAATCTTTATCATGTAACGAAAATAGGTTTGTCTTTTTTCTTTAAACACACGCTTGCACGCATCGACTTATTTCCAAAACAAGAAATTCGTTATGTACGCATCTACTTTTAATCATAAAAGATCTCATGTAAAACCTTTAAAAAATACAATGCATGAAACTAAACTTGCATTTGAAGGTTATTCACTCAAACAAGGTCGATCGTAGTACTCACACATCTCACCAATGACACTCTACCTTTGACCAACGACCGCTTTCCCGTCCTTGCAACAACTTGTTGTACAGGTGTTTCACAACCTATCTGATTTGACCACCCCACACAGTTCTCGTCTTGAGCAATGATTTACAAATAATACGGTTTCACTTTTGACTTTTAAGGTCGATGAACAACCAGTTACCTTCCGTTCTACTCGTACACATACTTCGATCCAACACGGATATCTTTCCTTTATCATCCTTGCTACCACACCGCCTACTACAAGTCAAGGGTTCAATCCCTTCAACCTGTCTTGATTCGAAGCTTTCAAGGTCCCAATACGGTTCTCTCTTCTTATCCCAACCGATTGACACATCAAACACAAGCATGGAGACTCACTAGAAACTAGGAGCATACCCTTAATCCGTCATTCATCCATTTTGAACCCAAGAAGTTCTACCTTTGGTCGGTTCATTACCGCCCTGAACAATACTCCTTCCAGAGAGTGTCATCAGTTACACCATAAGCGACCTCACACATTGCATCAAAACCTTTGATATCGTCGCAAGGCTAGAATTCACTTCACTCCACCACCCCTCCATCGATTGTCTCATCAATAATAACCTTACAGACATGATGAGAACTAAACTAACCGCATAACCAACATTGTATTGACAACCTCGCAAAATAAGGCAATTTGAGCACATACATGTACCTGTAATATCACAATTACATTGGCCAGGTGTAATGTAAATTTACCTTACATGACAGTCCTTATTACCTCATCTTTAGTGCACTTAGAGTGATCTCCCTAAAGGCATCCTACATCTCAGTTGTGTCGCTCTCTACTCCATAGTTTAAGTTTAGGCCCACCTGGTCACCTAAATCCCTTAAACTATGGCTCTGATACCAACTGTAACAACCCAACTCAACAAATAAAGCATAAACAACAACAATCAAATAACTCGCCGGAACGGCCTCAAAATACCATCTCAATACAACGAGTACATCACAAGGTTTGCGGAAACAACCTATTAGACAGCTGAGATCACTAAAGAACTATGCTTGGCATGCTAAATAAAGTGACATCCTTCTATTCTGAAACTTCCCGCTAACACCTTCTTCTTTGCCCTTACTAGAGCCTCCTACTAAGCGCCTACCTGAAAATGGTTTAGTTTTGGAAAAGCGAGGGTTAGACCATGAGGTCTAGTGAGTTCCCTCAGTTACAGGTCCACGCCACAAATAACACAATTTATAAAGCAAGATATAAGGAATTATGAACATCACACCTTTATTTCAGAATATGCACACAAACGGCATGCATTGATGGCCCACGCTATGGTCACACACACCTGTGACAGCGTGTTAGGACACACACCCGCCCTTGATAAATTATATGAAACAAATTCATATATATATTCTTTATGGGACACGCCCCCCATATACACACCAAAGTCATCGCATGCCCACACTCAAGTAATCACACTATCATGCATATTCAACAGCGTTAAGTAAAATATGCAGTTTAAACAAATATTTGCATATATAAACACATTTGATAAAGATCTTTGGTTAGGGGGACTCACCTGGCGTCCGCGCTACTTTTCCTCTTAAAGAATAAGCACCACACTCGAATTTCACACCTACAATTTCCACACCACACCGAGAGTGATAAGTCTCTCAACGTTTAACCTTAAACGATTCTCCGTTCCTTTAAAAATCTACAGAGGATACCTAAAAGTCCTCGGACAACTCATCGGGACAGCTATCCGGGCCAGTTGTCCGAATCTCCACTTTCCGAAAGATACCGGATTCCCCAGTATCCGGATTCGAGTTACCGGATAATTTCGGTTTCCGGATCATACAGTTTCCGGATCCATCCGGATACCAACCTCTTCCGGACACAGCCCCGGTTTCCGGAAACCACAGCCACTTTTCGGATGCTAACCAATCCGGACATCAGTTCCGGTTACCCACTTCCAGGGTAGCGACTTCCGGACATGCACCACTTCCTGGAAATCCATTAGATCCGGGCTCCTAGTGTCCGGGTACGGCGATTCCCAGATATCGCGAAGATTGAAACCCCAAAACATCAATCCCCTTCGAAACTGATAAATTTTATTTTAATAAAATCGATGGGTTATCACCTTATCCTTCCTTATCAATAAATATAGCATTTAAATCATGCAAGAGTCACCTTTCTTTGGGTGGAAATCAATTTCATATGGTTATGAGAATAGAACTCGGCACAATAGCTTTTCAAGCGATTAACTCATGGGTTTTAGGGATTAGGTTGAGATTACCTTCTTGGAGAATGCAGATTACACACCAATACCCTTGATTTCAATCTTGTATCGAAAGCCTCTAATCCTTTGCACACACACCAATCGCACGCTTAGCCGCACACAGTGATAGAGGTGAAATCGGGGTTATTAGGGATTTACTCTTATTTATAGTTCTCACATAAGACCAAGGTTCTAAATTGCGTGAGGCGTGGCGTGGCGGCAAGGCCAAGCCTCAAGCCTTAGGAGCCACGGCGAGGCCATGACATTTATCAAGGCGTAACTTATGGCGGCAAATCTCTATATCATATATAAAAATCTTATGTTTTGTACTATTAATCGACGAGTTAATGATACAAACAACTTAAATTAGGTTATATATAAAAAACTAGCAAATAAAACGTTAAAAACGTAAAGAAAAACCAAATATCGCGTTACAAAAGACCACTCATTAGGCATGGCGTGCCACAGGCATAACGTGGCGTGAGACACAAGCCTTGAGCCACGGCGTGCCATGGCGGCTGTCGCGGCGAGCCTTTTAGAACAGTGCATAAGACACCACACTTCCCTTTTTCTTACCTCCACCACTAAACTTTTATTTATCACATTTTGGCCACTAAACTTCATTTTTATTTCATACTCCCTAAACTGGGTTATTACAAGCTAACAACTCACTTCGTAACAAGAATATGTGGAACTTTATATGCTAACACATATAAGAACTTATAAAAAGGAATATCGAAAATTCGAGTGGTTGAAGCTAAAGCAACTACTTTTGAAGTAACAAAAGAAAGGCAACAACTATAGTGGGAGAGTTATAGTCGGAAAAGAATTCCTCACTTATTTCTCTCATGCAAAGTTGTATATGAGACTTTCATCTTCACACGGCTCCTAAGTCATAAAAGAAAGAAGAACTCTTCTGCTTTCTATTTTGATTACCTTCCTCACGTATGAATAAGACCGAATGCATTCGATTTCTAAAAAGGATTATTAATCTTTAACTTTTCGAGAAATCCTTCATCAGTGGTTGTAAATGACTGGTTTTTCAATCTCTTCGATTTTGCCTCCATAAGAGCAAGTCAAAAAATAAAACCATCTGATTTGATTCGTTCTTAATACCTATTGAATGATCATCATAGTTTAATTAATTCAATTCACACATTTTCTCTTCAATTTATTCCTATCCTACAACCATTTGTTTCTAGCGGCTGATGGTATTTTCGAACCTTCATTGCTCACATGAATCAAAAAACTTCCAATAAGGGGTTTCAATGGAATTTATTTAAATAAAAGGGTACTTTCTGAAAACTAACTAAACATCATGGGACTTTTTGTAACTTTGTTCGTCGATAAATCTTTTTCTCGTATGGATAAAGAAAATTCTGGAAACACGTCGTGGGGGTAATCTCGTCAATTCCTATGTTCGCCTCCTATAAATAGCGATCACCACCGTAAAATTTCAGAAAAATATTCATAGCACACAGAGTTTCTGGTTTTCTTTTCTGCAGTAATCAATCATGTTGGTTTATCAGGATCTCTTAACTGGTAACGCTTATGATCCTTACTTTTGCTGCTTATAAATTCTATTTATTGCATGAATTTGCTAAAAGAAGTTTATATTTTTGTTTGTTTTGCGTTTTTAGTACGCAATTCTTGTTATGATCTGCATGTGTTGTTCGGCGTTTGTGATTTGTAGTTTGGTGCTCATGATTTTGTTGTTTTTCTTCGTCATTTACATTAGATTTCGTATTCCTACAACTACAAGCCTACAATTATGTACTATTTCGAGGTTGATTAGGGATTTGATCGGTCCAATTTTCCTTTTTAGTTGTTACTTGTTAGACCATCCGCAGACCAAACTGTGACATCAGTTTGCAATAACATTTCTACATATATCAAACTCCTTGCCAATATTATAATATAATGTAATAAACTAATAAAACAAAATTATATAATAAAACAAAATTATATAATAAACCAATATTATAAAAAAATAATAATATTAATTTATTAAATTTAGTAGGTCCCACATTTTGCTATCCGGATGGCAAGCCATGTCATCTTGGTCTCTAGCAAGATGGATGTGGATGCTCTTAGACTATATATGGAGGTTGATCCTGATGATGTGCTTTAGGTATTAATTTTTCTATAATGTTAAGAATTTGTTATCAACTTTATGGTTAAGGCAGTGTGTATTATGTATATGATGGGTTTGGTTTTATAAGTATATTGGATTTCTTTGCTTGAACCCAGTCAAAGCATAAACATAGATGATAGAACCACTTGTTTAGATATAAAGAAATAGTATCAAATTGAACCATTATTGGTTCAGGTCTTCAATCGAATGAAAGTGTTCGTAATTCAGTCATCTATGATCTATATTATATTCTAGTCAGGATTGATTGGTTAATAGTTTACTGCTTGTATTAGAACTTTTGAAAATATATTATTTTTGTTGTGTTCTTTAATTGATTGCTACTAAACTTGTTCACTAGTGCTAGAATGCATTATGTGTAAAAATAGTAAAATCTACTCGAGAACCTTAGCTTCATGTTTGGAACCCATGTTTGTTGGTGAATCTGAGAACTTGTTTACAAGTTAACTGTAAATCCCTCAAAAGTTATTTCAATTGAATGGGTGTGTTTGGATTTTAATTAGTAATGATAATAGTCTATCATTGATTTAGGTTGCCTTTGGCACAACTAGGGGGCTGTTTACCAAATTTTTCATTAAGTCCTGTATGGATAAATGTGTCTGTCCGGTTAAATTTTTCTGTCTGGAT
This sequence comes from Saussurea involucrata, assembly GCA_033807775.1. Taxonomy (NCBI): domain Eukaryota; kingdom Viridiplantae; phylum Streptophyta; class Magnoliopsida; order Asterales; family Asteraceae; genus Saussurea; species Saussurea involucrata. The sequence goes on from CM066323.1 coordinate 46,830,519, forward strand.
AAATTGTTGCTGTTGTTTACTTTTTTATCTGAATCAACAGTTTGAATAGCAGAAATGACCGATTTAACCCTGAGTATGAATTATAAGCTGTTTTATATATTCTGTTTATTTTTTAAGCCAAATTATATATCTGAAACACAAAATTATTTTATCATCAAAATATAAATTCATAAATTCATTGATATAATCCAAAAATCAAAACATAAATTCATAAAGTTCTTAAAAATCCAAGTTCAAACACAAAGTAGCCAAGATGAAACACAAACACTTCAAAATTAAACATTGTTAACCAAAGTATTTGCAATTCCATCACGCAAAGTAGCCATATATTGAGTGCTATTAGCACCCCATTGAGATATATCCAGTTCTTCTCCACTTCCTTCGACTTCTTCTTCGTTGTTAAATACGCTGTCCTCGTTGCACTTCATAAACAATTGGTCTTGAAAGTTGGGTATCCTGCAAAATCCTGATATTGCTAAACCATAGACAAATTGAAGTTGACAAAGATGATCCCACTGCGTGTCTTTTATGAAGTAAATAGAAGCAGCTTACTTGTATGGTTTGAGAACTGCACCGACATAATCGGATCGACATCGTAACCCAGAAGTTGGAGTGGAAACACAGCTGATTTATTCCCAACATAACCCTGTTATGAAAGATAGAATAAGAAAATTTTAAGTGAATAAACCGATGACATAAATTTGTCCAAATTGGAAACCACAATGATGGGGCCTTGCTGCTATGTATTTACTTTTATCACAAGTACCAAAAATGTATGAAAGTGTATGATCAAAAGAGGATTGAGAATAGAAGGATGGGTATGCTTCATGAAAAAAAAAGTGTGTTCATTATTCAATTCTCTTTTAAGGGAAAGAGCTTGAGGGGGCGATTTTAGTCCATATAAATTGAGTTTATTTTTACATGAAACATCCTAGATAACAAAAAAATTGGTGTAGTTAATGATGATCACATAATGGTTTCCTAAGCAATAATGGTAGTCCACAAAAGATTAGGATTATAAACATTCAAATGGTCATCCAGAAAGTTGGTGTAAACAAGTTGAATACTTAACATGGCTAGCCTAGTTGATAGTGTATTTAGAAGAGAAAAAACCACTGTAATATCAAAGTCCAACAAGTTTCACAATAATGCTTCTGTAGTCATACAACAGTGGTAATCCATCCCCAATTCCCAATAAGCCAAACAAATTTACTGTCAAATGATGGAAGGGGGACGAAAAGTTAGAACGAACCTGAACAGTATGAGACTGAATACTTAGAACCCGACCCGTTTTTGACGGTAAGGCTAACGATAAAATTGGAGGTGCCATTGTTCGCAAATCCTTCTTCAAGCTCTTCTGTCTTCAATCGCAATCCATTTACACACAAAAAAACTAATCAATTATACACACAATCAGTAGCAATAATCGACAAAGCATAAATCAATAACAATAATCGACATATAAATTCTCCTTGTGTAGAACAATCATAGAACAATAGCTCACAAAAAAATGGAACAATAATCAGCAGCAACAAAAAATGGAACAATAATCAGCAGCAACAAAAAATCAACAGCTCCAAGAAAGGGAAAAAAACGAAGAAGAAAGGGCAGAAAACATACCTTCGTCGGAGAAGAGAGCGTCGTCGCCGGAGAAGATGGCCGTCGTCGCCGGAGAAGAGGGCTGCCGTCGCTGGTGGAGAAGAGAGGCGATAGAGAGAAGAGAGGTAGGCCATAGAGAGAAGAGAGGCGATAGATAGAAGAGAGCCAGTAGGTTTACGTTCTTTTCTTCTGAGGGTAAAATGGTCCACTTTTCATCTTAATGGGGACAACACCCATAAATCTACTGTGCGAATAAGCCGGCTGCTGTGTCATTAAGTCACAAGTAAACACCCAATTTTGTCTGCGCGAATAAGCCAGTTTTCCCATTAAGACCAATAAGTCACAAGTAAACACACCCTAGCTCATAATCTAGTTGTTGGCTTATAAGTTAGCTTATCGAAACACTATCCTGCATAGCGTTCACAAAAAGCTAGCTTATGATGTGTCAAACGGGACTTTTTGGTTAAGCTCAGTGCCATAAGCTAGCTTAGTAGCTTATAGAGTGCCAAACATGTCCTCAGGCAGATACTCCCCTCCTCCGTGAAAATTCCTACAGTTCTCATTTTGGGATGTCCCATGAAAATTTGTAACATGTTATAGTTAAAGCTACCTATCTGAATATTTGGCATGCTCTTGGATGGAAAAAGTAGTTAGGTTTGAAGAAGTTCATTTTCTCTGTCATATCAAGTGTGATCTTTACTCAATTCTTATGTTGTTATACTTGATCCACTTGTGAAATCTCAGGTGATGAGCTTCTTTCTGACTCCTTCCCCTACAAGGAAATTGAGAACGGAATGCTATGGGAAGTAGAAGGAAAGGTAAAAACAATGACTTTGTCCTTTGAATTTAAATCCACCAATCGTATGTGTATGTGTGTGTGTATACATATATATATTAAAAGTATATAATATTTATATACGGCAAATACTGACACACACCCCTCACATTTGGTGAGGTTTGAACCCAGTGACTCCTTGGAGACTGGACTCTATTAGTACCCTTTGGTCAATCGTATATTTTTTTGACATTATATAAATTGTTTTTGTTCTATCATGCATTAGTGGGTAGTCCAAGGTGCAGTTAGTGTAGATATTGGTGCTAACCCTTCAGCTGAAGGCGGTGAGGATGATGAAGGTGTAGATGACCAAGCTGTCAAGGTAGTTGATATAGTTGATACTTTCAGACTTCAGGTACGTTTCCAAACCAATGCTATTGATTATTCATGCTTCTTAATTAATCTTATCATATATTTTATGAATAAAATTGTTTCTTTACTATCTTATATATAGGAGCAACCGCCATTTGATAAGAAGCAATTTGTTGCATACATCAAGAAGTACATCAAATTGTTGACACCCAAGTTGGAACCTGAAAAGCAAGAGAATTTCAAGAAAAATATCGAGGGAGCCACCAAATTCCTACTGTCCAAACTTAGTGACCTTCAATTGTAAGTGGTTTTTCAATCATATTATCTCATTCAACAAGCTAGTTGTGACTTTCGTAGTTAAGATTTCCAACATCCATGGATGTACATAAAGTTTCATCACCATGTGCTGTATACACAAAATCAAGTGGCCGTTTGAGACCACATAAAACATGTAGAGTAATTTGGCTGGACTAATGTTCTGACCCCAAAAGTCAAAACCGAGTCTTCTATTCATGTAGCATAGAAGGAATGAGGGTGTTGCTGAATAATCCAGCATAACATTCATTATTCTAGTGCTTTTTTGTAACCATGGGTGTCCAGCCAGTTTGCACACACCTTAACCAAGCCCATCACAAAAATCCTCAGTGGCCTGGAGGATACTTGAACTGACAACCTTTGGGGATGCGCACAAGTAGGGGTGGGTAAAAGTGACCCAACCCGAACACAACCCAATTAGCAGGTTGGGTTGAGATTTTCAACCCATTTAAGTAAATGGGTCAACCCGCCTAGCCCATTTATTTAAATGAGTTGGGTTGGGTTGAAATTTCCGACCCGTTTTCAACCCAATGAAAATATTATATAATTTTATTTTATTTTTAAGTAAATATCATTATTTAATTATAATATCTATTTAAAATATTATACAATTTTATCCTATTTAAATATGAAGTGAAACCCTTATCTTGTGGTTGTGTTATTCAAACTTTGAACAATTTATTTGTATTTTTCATAAAATTAAATAGTCTAGCATTTATTGGCGGTTGAGCTGGCTCTCAAGGTTTATCCTCATGGTTTTCCATGGATGCCATTTGATTAGTGGATGTTGGTTTGTGCAGTTTTGTAGGGGAGAGCATGCATGATGATGGCACAATGGTGTTTGCATACTACAAGGAAGGAGCAACCGATCCAACTTTTCTGTATTTGGCATACGGGCTTAAAGAGGTCAAATGTTGAACCTAAATCCGTACGTCGATCTCCCAACCGTGTTTCCAAAATTTTAAGTTGAGGTTCAAGTGTGTGATATGATCAAGTGGCATAAACATGATTATGCATTTAATTATCTACTCATTTGTTGTTTATCAAACTTGATTGTTATGTAGGATAACAACAAAACCCTTGTGGTGCTATGCTATCTTTCTCAAGTATTTATTGCTTTTGGATATTGTTTGGTTCAGTTTTGTTATATTTTGGTTGAATCAAGATTCTAGTGTCAGAAATATGACATTTAAAAGTTTTTATCTCAAACTATTTGTTGAAAACTGCACAAAGCATTAGAACGTCAACTCATTCCGGTTGTTGCTCATCAAGAACAACCGAGGTGGTCAGACTTCCCATTGATTTTCTTGTTTCTTCTTTAGTATATGATAGTGATCTTGTATCACTACAACCAGGGGCGGATGTAGTAGAGATTTAGAGATCACTACAACCAGGGGCGGATGTAGTGTAGAATTAGAGGGGGATACGCCCCCATTAAATGAAAAAATAAAGGGAAATTTGTTAGGTAAAAACATAATTTTTTTAACTTTTTACCTTAGTTTTTCTTGTAATTTCCGTGTAGGACTCCATCAGCCAAACAAAGTGCGTCGAAACCAACCAAAAAGCCAAAGCATTCTCGAGATCAACTAAAAAACCAAAAAAGTCCCTTCGAATTGACAAAAAAACTTAAAAATCTTGTGAAATCGACTAAAAAAAGTCTAAAATGCTTGAAACAATAGATTTAAGCTAAATATACAACGGACAATTTTACGAGCATCTAATCTATCTTAAAAGGTACCCTTACTAGGAAAAAAAATATTTGAATCCGTAGTCGACTACATCTCATTGAGAATGAAAAACTACCTCCTGATGGCATGGGCCAACCATGATAGGCGAGATGGAAAAACAGACAACGAGTGAAAGGGAGTGATATCAATGTTACCTAGGGTTATAATGTCTTGAAGGTTTGGAAAAAATAAAACTGATTCAGGGTTCTTTTTACTTGCAACCTTCCCAATGGTTAAGAATACTAGTATAACTAATTTCTAAAAGTTCAATGATTTAGCAATAGTTCAGTTCTCAATTATGACCAAAACCAAACAGAAGCGTCTAACGAATGTTGAAATAATCAATACGGAAGCAACAGCTGCAGGATCTGATGCATGAACATGACACAAAGCGAAATGAAAGATATAGAAAGACGTCAAATCTTATACAAAATCACAACCTAAGCATAGTAATTCAAGCTTGATTTCTTCTTAGCCTGAACTTGGATGATCCCTTCATTAAAGTCTTCATGGTTTACCTGCAAACAAACAACTCAAACTCAACAAAAAAGAAAAAGAAAAACAATATATATACATATATATATATATATCAAGAAATGGATACCTCTGTTGCATCACGTCGAAGAGCAAGCATTCCTGCTTCCACACAAACGGCTTTCAATTGTGCCCCATTAAAATCATCCGTAGACCGAGCCAGCTCTTCAAAGTTGACATCTGGGTGAACATTCATCTTCCTCGAGTGGATCTACAATATTGACAAAGATCGCATTCAATCAGGCATGCTAAACAACCTTAATGCATATAAAATCAAAAACATCTTAATGTTAAAGAATACCTGCAAGATCCGAGCCCTTGCTTCTTCAGTAGGATGTGGAAACTCAATCTTACGATCCAACCGCCCAGAACGCATAAGTGCAGGGTCTAAAATATCAGCCCTATTTGTTGCTGCTATCACCTGCATCAAAAAAGCAACTACATGTAAGCACCAAAAAATGCAAGTAACTAAGGGGCTGTTTGGCAGTTGCTAAATGGTTTGGTGCAGGATGATCAAGTGATCAGAATGATTAAGAGGCTCTTATGATATAGTGCAAAATGAAATATGGTTATTTGGTAATTGTTTATGATGAAATTAGGGCGCTGAATGATTAAGGGAGGGCCAAGAAGCAGAATCATTTAGAGGGTTTTAGAACCATTAAGAAGGCAGACTTTTTTTGCCACACAAGATTCGCCTTTTAGCGATTCAGAGGTTGCCTCTTAATGGAACAATTAAGAAGTAAACAAACAGCCCCTAAAACAGCACTTGCCGACACAATGAAATAAATGAAAGTACTTTTATCCGATCATCGCTGCTGAAACCATCCAACTGATTAAGTAGTTCCAACATAGTTCTCTGCACTTCTCTATCCCCGCTAACTTCACTGCATTCACATGAGAAAACATAATTCTTTAAATAAATATTTGAGATTGGTGAGGGAAATTTTATTTATTTTTTGATAAATGATTGGTGGGGCACATATTGCGAAGAGAAGAGAGGTATACATACCTATCAAACCGTTTTGTACCAATAGCATCAATCTCATCAATGAAAATGATGCAAGGAGATTTTTCTTTGGCCAGTTGAAATGCATCACGAACAAGTTTTGCACCATCACCAATAAACATCTAGCCACAATAAAGATACGTCAGCGGTAAATACGAAATTCAAAATAATTGTTTGGTATATATTAAGGGATAGTAGACATAGATACCTGAACAAGCTGGGGTCCTGCTAGCTTCAAAAAAGTGGCATTTGTTTGGGCAGCACATGCACGTGCCATCAATGTCTTTCCAGTCCCAGGAGGCCCATACAAAAGCACTCCTTTTGGTGGACGGATCCCTAATTTTTGGAACCGCTCTTTATGCGTCATTGGCAAAACTATAGCCTCAACTAGTTCTTGTATCTGTCACATAAAATAACCATCCAAAAGGGGTATCATATACCATATAACATCAGTGAATGCTTGCAGTTATTGTATCAAAATTAAGAATTAAAAGTTTGCCTGCTTTTCAAGGCCTCCGATGTCGTTGTAATCTTCAGTTGGTTTTTCATCAACCTCCATGGCCTTGACTCGGGAATCGTACTCAGATGGCAATGTGTCCAATATCAAGTAACTATCCTTATTCACACCCACCAAATCCCCGGGCTTCAGCTTATCTGGGTCCACTAGCCCAACAACAGGCAAGAAAATAGTCTGCACAGAATACACAAATGTGAAAATAGAACATCTGGCTATAAGCCTATAACTGCAACAGATTACAATATTTCCTAAATGGTTCACTTATATAGATAGATCAATAAAAAGATAATTACATTACATAAATAGCACGCATGATATATATAGGGCTAGTTTCATTTGCAAACCAACTTAATTTTGCAAAACCGTGCAAACCGTCAATTTCATTGGTTAAAATAATGAAATTGTTTCACGAAATTGTTTAATTTGATTAAATTGTTTCATATAATTCTTTTCTTGATTAAATTGTTTTATATATTTGTGTCTATTATGTAAAAATGAAAAAGTTTCATTTGACCGAGAAAATATATGAAACAATTTCATCAAGAAAGGAATTATCAATTATATGAAACAATTACATCAAATTAAACAACTTCGTGAACCAATTTCATTAACTTAACCAATGAAATCGATGGTTTGCACGGTTTGCAAAATTAAGGCGGTTTGCATTTGATCGCTCCCCTCAGTCCCCTGTATGTGTGTGTGTATATATATAGGGTTGAGTTCCGGTGAGAAGTGCCAAATTTGGTGAGAAGCGTGAGAAGTGGTTATCAACCGTTGGAAGAGAAATGGACGAACATTAGGATGAGATGCACCGAGATAAGATGCACCTAGATGCACCGGATCAATTCCCTTTTAAGCCGCAATTCATAGGAGGGTATTTGATTAAAAGTGAGGTTTAAAAGTATTTCTCACGCTTCTCACCAAAAATAGCACTTCTCACATGTTCCCATGCTATATGGAAATAGATGCATGATATATTGTGGTTTACCTGGCGAGTAGATGTTTTTAGCACAACACATTTACCCTTCCTTTGCGAGTCAAGATCGATATTTGCACCATCTTCCTCAGCTTCATCCTCTGGGTTCATTTCCAAAATCTGAAGCACCCAACAAGACATTATTAGTGGCACATTAAAGCACTTGTAACTTTATGATTCTCTACAAGATCTAGGAAACATCCTTGCATTTTTCTGAGTTTAGACGAGCATTTCAACACAATCAATAGTTGAAAAGAAAGAACTAATGCATTTTACAATAAAGTTTGTGACAATGCCGGGTTATCTTTACAACCAATATGAAGGTTTATATTACATATTAAGCTACTACTTATGGTGCAATTTCAATTAAAAATGTATCGGAATGAGAATGGAAGTCAATATTGAGGGGGTAAAGGGTACCCTAAAAGGATAGTTTCAAGTATCTAAGCTCCATGGCTGAGGTCGATGATGACACAACACATCGCATAAAGACAAAGGGGGCTGAACTGCAAAGTCGCTATTGTTCACAATAGTTATTTCTAAAATGTTTCACACATACTATTTAAGTAATCGCATAAGCATTTTCCCCTGTTACCATTAACAACACTAAAAAACAAAGTGGTTTAGTTTTTCAAAAGACTGCAAGTATTTCCAAAAATATTTATCAAAAAGTACTTGAAACAAGATTTAAACTAAAACTTGAACAGCAGGGTCTAAATTAACATCAAATTCAGCACACTAATCAGAGTTCTTATCTCAAAATCATCGTAAGTTCTCACTATCTTATCAGTTGAGAGATTTCTTGAATCATCAAGGATACAGAAAATTTTGACCTAATATAAAATTGAAATAGGTCTGAACTAATTAAATTTAGGGTTTTGCAACTACATGACTTCCCTTGAGTACTCATCAAATCAGCAAACCTACTTGTTCAATAGAACCAAAGCAAAAGCGTCAATAACATAAACAACGACACATCGGCAGTACCTCAACGATATTTCCGACCAAGTAAGGAAGCTGTTTGTTAAGTTTGATCTTCTCCTGGTTTTCCTTAATTTTTTCCTTAAACGAATCCAATTCAAGATTGGTTCTCTGCAATTCTTCCTGTTGATTATATCAAAACAAACATTTCAAGTTATAGAAAATGTTAAATAGTTGAATGAAATAACGAGAAAGAGATCGATGTAGAAGAACCTTGAGGATTCGAATCTCGTTATCAAGAAGGCGAGACGCCCTCTGAATGTCTTCGGTGGACATGGCTGCCAGTTGATCGTCTTCAAAGCTCGTGTCTTCTGCCATCGGCGTCGCCATCGTTACCAGAGAGAGAGAGAGAGAGAGAGATAGAGAGAGGGGGGATGGGTTTTGTAAAAAGCTTCCTTCTTGGAGAGAAAGAAAGGTAGATATAGTCGGACCCTGAAAATTGATCGGGTCGGATGAAACGTATTTTGGGGTGCTTGGGATTGATTATATTTTTAAGTTATACTTATTTCTAAAAGTGTTTATTTGCTTACGTGCGGAGAAAAATGAGTTTTTAAAAAAGTGTTTGAATTAGTTTATTATGGTGCGAAAACATGATAAGCAAATAAGGAGTTTTTTAGTGTTTGGCAAATTTTTGCTTATTTATGTAAAATGACCAAAAAAAGTAACGTCAATAATTTTTTAAAAAAAATATTACCTTAAATAACATTAATAATTTAAAAATAAAAATAATAACTTATAAACATTCATAATTGAGGGTAAAAAGGTAATTTGGATAGACAAGGAAATAAGCATAAGCAAATAAGTAGGTTAGGAATGACTTCTCAAAAATAACTTATTTGTGGTGAGTAGAAGTCATAAGCAGTTTTTAATTTTTCCTATCCAAACACTCCAAACAGTTTATCTGTGGTGAGGGAAAGCTATAAGCAAATAAGTCAAAAATATAAGCAATCCCAAACACCCCCTTTCTCCCCCTTTCGTTTTGTATTCGAGTAAAATACGGATTTGGTCCCTAAGGTATGTAAAAAATTAGGGATTTGTTTCTTAACTTCATTTGTTACATAAGAAACCTCTAGGTACGCAGTTTGTTATGGATTTGGTCCCTCGAGTAAACGTGTGTGTGTAGTTTCTTCATTAAGTATAAAGGCAAATTAGTATTTTAACATTTATTAATTATTGTACCATTTTCTCAAACAATAAGGCAATTTAGTCTTTTTAAACTCAAACTCATATTATAAGCGTTGAAAACCAGACATTGGCATGTTCTTCGGCGTGTTTTCCTTCGTCACCGGTTCCATCCCTCCAGCGTGTTTCCCATCAGCACCGATTCCCCCATCGACATGCTTCTTCCCTCTATCTCTATCTCTATCACTCAAAGATCTGGTTTGGTTCCATCGTTATGCTTCCTTTCTCTACTATCTCTCACATCTGGTACGGCTTCTTCTCTCGATCTGCTTATTCTCTATATCTCTCTTTCTCTCTCTCTCTCTCTCTCTCTCTCTCTCTCTCTCTCGATCTGCTTATTCTCTCCCTCTCTTTATCTCTCTCTCTCTCTATCTCTCTCTTGAGCTGCTTATTCTCTCTCACTCTCTCTTTCTCTCTCTCACTTTACTCTCTTTCTCTTTCTCTTTCTCTCTCTCTCTCTCTCTCTCTCTCTCTCTCTCTCTCTCGATCTGCTTATTCTCTATCTCTCTCTCTTTATCTCTCTCTCTCTCTCTCTCTCTCTCTCTCGCGATCTACTTATTCTCTCTCTCTCTCGTTCTGCTTATTCTCTCTCTCTCTCTCCCGATCTGCTTATTCTCTCTCTCTCCCAAACATGGTGTGTTTCCATCTCTCTCTCACACACACATATCTGCTTCTACAATTTAGGTTTTTTTGCCCAAAATCTTGAGTTTTGATATTCGATTTTGGGTTTTTTACCCAAAATCGTGTTTTCTGCCGTTTTTGTTTTTGTGGTGGATTTCTATGATTTTTTATTTTTAAATTTGTGTTTGATTTAGGTTTACTAATCTGGGTTTGATTTAGGTTTTTAGTCTTTTATCATGCGTTTGATTTAGGTTTACTAATCTGGGTTTGATTTAGGTTTACTAATATGGGTTTGATTTAAGTTTTTAGTCTTTTATTATGGGTTTGATTTATGTATTTAAATCTGGGTTTGATTTTGGTGTTCTCCAACGGAATGAATGTTCAAGAAAAAAAAAGAATATATGTTGATCCAAACCCTTCAGTGATTTGATAATGACCCTTAGAATCACTTAGTGAAAATTGTAAGTAAACAATATGTATCAGTATTTCACCATCTAAGAAAATATACTAAGTATGTTTAGTATCGTTGATGGGAAATCGCTCTCTTTAATTTATGCTTCATCGATACATGTACATCAGTGAGCCTTGAGCCTGTTCAGTCTCACTGATGATCGTTGAAAGTTTATCATGTAATTGTTATGATCTCTGAAGACAAGATTCGTGACAACTAAGTTCAAAGCTGAAATTGAAGACCAAGCTGACGAACGAGTGACTAAGTGTACTAGTGACCTGATGCGGATATCAACGAAGACAATACTTGTCCATTTTACGCGAAGTTTCAAGTAGAAGACTTCAGCGAGAGCTAAACTTTATCATTCGCTGATAAAGATCAATTCAGCGACCGCTGATCATGAAGCCCGTTCTACAAGTTACTTTTGTCTTATCTCCTTGCACGCCTTTGTACGATTTGTCAGAAGGACATCCCTTTGTCCAGGATCGTACAAACCACTCTGCCAACTACACTGTTCATCATGCGGCCAAAAGGGATGTTTGCTAAAGTCAAATCCATGCAACCAACCAGACGATGCCACGTGTAAAGTTGTACTGACTTGCATTTAATGCATGCAGTATAAATAGGAAACCTTACTTCATTTGTGAAGTGCTCTTCCTCGTTGAACTACTTAGTGCAAAGAAAATTCTTCTTTAGGTTTTCTTATTTTCTCTCATTCTTTTCTAGTGCAAGAAATCTGTGTGATTCTCATAGTTTGTTTAGATTAGGTTTTATACTTGATCTTATTCCGCAACAAACAACCCTTCGGGACCAACAAGTGGTATCAGAGCAGATTATTTAATCCTATAAACAAGATCTTGCTTATACTCTCTTCCTTGCTATTTCTTCAATATGGCAAATAACACAAACACTAATTACATCGATAATGGCTCTCTTGCCAAACCACCTCGATTTAGCAAAGATAACTTTAATCTTTGGAAAAATCGAATGATGCTTTTCTTGGAAGGTGTAGATCCCACTATACCTTACTACGTTGAAAATGGACTTTATGTTCCACAAGTGGTTCATGGTGATGTTCCAGCCACTACGACTACTCTTGTTGTTCCTGAACGAACAATCATCAGGGAAGTCTCTCAGTGGACTGAAGAAGACAAGAAGAAAGTGGCCATCGACACCAAGGCCAGATCCATCATCTCCATGGCTCTTCCTGATGAAGTCTACCATTCCATCACGAATCTAAAGAGCTCAAAGGCCATGTGGGACACTATATGTGTTCAATATGAAGGTATTGCTGAAGTCCAGGATTCTAGAAGAATAAACCTGGTAAGGCAGTATGAAAGTTTCATCTGTGGTAAGAATGAAACTCTTTTTGAAGTACATCAATGTTTTAACTGTTTAATTATAGACTTAAAAACTGTTGGTAAGACCCACTCTAGTTCTGAGATCCTGACAAAGTTCTTAGAATGTCTACCTGAAAGTTGGGACAACTATACCATGTGTCTTAAACTATCAAATGATCTAAAATATATGACCCTCTCTACCTTATTTGGCACTATGCTCAATCATGAGCAGTCGTGTCAACTTAGGAAGAATCTTGTCAAAGATTCCAAAAGCACACCTGTTGCTTTACTCTCCTCAGAGTTAACGCACATTCAGCGATCAACTGTCACGATCACTGAAATGGAATCTAACTCTGATGATTCATCAGAAGCTGATCCTTTAGAGCTTGATGAATCTCTGGAACTCCTGACAAATTCTTTCAGGAGATTCGCTAGAAAGAGTAACTTTAGAAGAACTAAACCTCTTTCCCTCACTGACAAGCCTAAATCTACTCATGTTGATAAGGCTACTGCTACCTGCTTTAACTGTGAAAAAGTAGGACACTTTGCAAGTGAATGCAGGTCAAAGAAAGCATTCAAACCTTCTTCTTCATCCACTAAGAAACCCTTTACTCCTAGGAGTAAATATGACAAGTATCAAAGGCTCAAAGAAAAGTACGAAAAACTGAAGAGCTATAAGAAGAAAGGCAAAGGTCTGATCGTTGAAGATCATGATTGGGCTAAGTCTGATGAAGAATCAGATTCAGATGAAGAAGATGAGGCCAACCTTTGTCTTATGGCCAATATCAAAGACGAAGAGGAAGAACAATCTGAAATTCCCTCTACTTATACCTCTACCTCTCAGGTATCTCTCTCTCCTACTCCTTCTCCTGCTCTCACTGAAGCTGATAGACTTCGTGCTATCGATATTCTGACTATTGATTTATATGATGCCATGAATGGCAAGACCAAAGCTGAACAAATTAATATAGACTTAACTGAACAACTTAAAAACTGTCATTTAAAAATTCAAGAGCTTTCAAACATAGAAAATAATTTAAAAGATCAGGTCAATGTGAATCAAGTCGTCAGTATCGAGCGAGAACAAGCTATCGTTGAACTGAAAGCAGAAAAAGATACCATTGAAGGATGGTATAAATCTTCAGCAAAGATCACTGAGATAATCGGTGCTCAGATCCCTGCTAAAGACAAAAGTGGTCTTGGTTACAAAGCTGACGCTGAAGAACCAACCACTGACCGTTCCATGCTTAAATTTGGAATGTTCGTGTCTTCTATCCCTGACACCTCATTACCTCAGTGCTCTTCTTCTTCTAAAACTCCCATCCCTGAGGATAAACCTACCTTAAGTTCTAAACTTAAAGGTAAAGAAAAAATCTTTGTTCAAAAACCTCAGAAGGGTACCAAAGTACCAAAGCTGAATATTTCTACACCTTCAGCTAATCATCCCTCTTCTTCAAAAACTAAGATCCCTGAACATGTTCAGCGATCTACTCCTAAACTCAGAGTGGATGTCATTGGCAAGAAATCTGAAGAACCAAAGGTTCCTCCGATATCTGATGCCAAAGGTATTCTTGGTACAGGCCTGCCCATTTGAAACTGTCAAATAAATTTGCCTATAGTCCTAAAGCTACTTTTAGCTATAGGAAATGTTATCACTGTGGACTTACCGATCACATTGCTAGCAAATGCCCTACAACCACCAAAGCTGAGAAATTAGCTAAGGTGAAGATCAATGCCCCTAAGGCAAAGAAGAAAATCCCTGGTGGAAATCAAGCCAAGGTGAAAACTACCACTGAGGTTAAGAAATTAACCAAAGTGAAGAACGTCACTGACGCTGAATCTTCAAATGCTGCGAAGACCGCTGATCCTTCCACATCCTCTACCACTGACAAGTGTGGACCCATCGTAGTGTGTGTACCTATTCCAAACTAATCTTCCTTTGTTTGCAGGTCTTGAAGGGCATCTGGTATCTCGATAGTGGATGTTCTCGACACATGACTGGTAGAAGAAACCTGCTCACTGATTACAAGTAAGAGAAAGGTCCCTCAGTGACCTTTGGTGGAAATGGTAAAGGATATACCCCAGGGTTTGGTGTACTTTCTAATGGTACTACCACCTTCAGAAGAGTCGCATACGTTGAAGGACTAAAGCACAATCGTCTTAGCATCAGTCAACTATGTGACAAGGACTTCAAGGTCTGCTTCACTAAGGAAGCATGTTTCGTCACTGACAAGAAAGAGAAAGTTGCTCTCAGTGGATATCGTTTAGAAATTTTTATGTAATAAACATGGACTCAACAACCACTGAAAACTCTTGTTTTCTCTCCAAAGCCTCTACTGATGTCAACTGGCTATGGCATAAGAGGCGCTCTCATCTCAATTTCAAGACACTGAACACTCTTTCTTCAAAAGAGTTGGTCACTGGTCTCCCACAACACTCATACGCTAAGGAATCTCTTTGTTTAGCGTGTGAGAAAGGGAAACAAACAAAAGCAAGTTTCAAGACCAAGCAAGTATCTTCAGTGACATCTTCTCTTCAACTTCTCCATATGGATTTGTTTGTGTTGATCCAAACCCTCAGTGATTTGATAATGACCCTATCTTAAATACTTAGTGAAAATTATAAGTAAACAATATGTATCAGAGTTTCACTATCGCTGATAAGTACTAAGATCTTACAGTACTGCTGATAGGAACTCTCGCACTTTTAGATTAAACATTCAGCGAACACTGTTCACCATATCGCTGAGTCTGTTCAGTCCTTATGGTGATCGCTGATAAGTTAGTTGTTTACTTATGATCCCTGAAGACAAGTTTCACGTCAACATAGGTTCTACGCTGAAGTCGAAGATCAAGCTCAAGAACCAGCGACAAGTCTCCTAATGAACTGATGCGGATCAGCGAAGACTCAGATTTGTCCACTCAACGTGAAGTATCAAGTACAAGACTTCAGCTATCGCTGAACTTTATCATCTGCTGAATAGTAAATGATAATCGCTGAATCAACGAAAGCTGATCATGAAGTCCTCCGTACAAAGTACTTTTGTCTTAACCTCCCTTGCACGCCACCGTACGAAATGTCAGAAAAGAACCTCCGAAAATCTGAAATCGTACAACCACTCTGATACTACACTGTTCATTCATGCGGCTACTAAGGTTGTCAACAAAGGTCAATGACATGCAACCAATCCGCTGATGACACGTGTAAAGTATATACAGAATTGCATTAAATGCATGCAGTATATAAAGAGATGAACTCACTTCATTTGAAGTAACTTGCTAACTCTGGACAAGTTCAAATCTCTCAAGATAGGATTTTATTAGTAATCTCCTTATCTTTCTTAGTGCAAGAAAACCTTAGTGTTCCAACTTGTTTAGATTTAGGTTTATCCTTAATCTTGTTTCCGCAACAAGCTGTAAATTGTTAATGATTTATCAATAAACAATTTAGAAAAGTAAAATAGTGTGTTTGTATTCAACCCCCCCCCCCCCCCCCTTCTACAAACTTGTTTAAGCCTTTCGGGACCAACAAGTGGTATCAGAGCAGATTTGTTTAATCTCATAAACAAGATCTAATCTAAGATATTTCTCTTCCTTGCTATTATCTGAAAATGGCCAACTCAAACACAAACACTCACTATATCGACAATGGTTCTCTTGCAAAACCCCCTAGATTTTCCAGAGACAACTTCAACTTATGGAAAAATAGGATGACACTCTTCTTAGAAGGTGTAGACCCTACTATACCTTACTATCTTGAAAACGGTCCACACATCCCTGTAACGATTGATCCTGCCGTTCCAGCCACTGCAACTAGAGCTGCTATTCCAGAAAGGCTGATTCCAAAGGAAATCCATCATTGGACCGATGAAGACAAGAAGAAAGTGGCTATAGATACAAAAGCCAGATCCATACTATCCATGGCCCTTCCTGACGAAGTCTACCATTCCGTCATGAACCTGAAATCTTCAAAGGCCATGTGGGACACAATATGTGTTCAGTATGAAGGAACGTCTGAAGTCCAGGATTCAAGAAAGATCAACCTGGTAAGACAATACGAAAGTTTCATCTCTGGTAAGAATGAAACTCTCTCTGAAGTACATCAACGTTTTAATTGCTTAATTATAGATCTTAAAACGGTTGGTAAGGAATATTCTAACTTTGAAGTTCTGACAAAGTTTTTAGAATGTTTACCTGAAAGCTGGGACAATTATTCCATGTGTCTCAAGCTGTCAAAAGATCTAAGATCAATGACACTTGCTACCTTATATGGCACATTGCTGAATCATGAGCAATCTAGCCATCTTAAGAAGAATCTTGTAAAAGATTCCAAAAGCACCCCTGTTGCTTTAATCTCAGAGGAACCTTCTACTCAGCGACCCGTGGTCACTATCACTGAGTTAGAAAGTAACTCTGAAAGATCATCAGATTCGGATTCTTCAGATGATGAATTCTTGGCTCTCCTAACTAAAAAGTTCAGGAGATTCGCCAAGAAGAAAATGTTTAGAAAGAACAAAACTCTTTCTATAGCTGACAAGCCTAAGTCATCAGCTTTTGTTGATAAGGCTACTGCTACTTGTTTTAACTGCGAAAAGACAGGTCATTTCGCTAACGAGTGCAGGTCAAAGAAAATCATGAGACCTTCAGCCTTTACAAAGAAATCCTTTGTTCCAAGGAATAAAGACGACAAATACTTAAAGCTGAAGGAGAAGTATGCAAAGCTGAAAAGCTTTAAGAAGAAGGGAAAAGGCCTAATGGCTGACTATGATTGGGCTGCTTCTGATGAAGAAGCCTCATCATCTGATTCTGAAGATGATGAAGCAAATCAATGTCTCATGGCCAAGATTGAAGAAGAGGAAGAAAGTTCAGACATTCCCTCCACTTCAACATCTGCCATTCAGGTATCACCTTCCTTCTTTACCAATATTGTAAATATTGATGAAGCTGATAGTCTCCGTAAAATCGAACTACTGACTAGAAGCTTATACGAAGCCATGAACGGCAAAGCTGTGGTTGAAAACCAAAATCTTGATCTCGCAGAAAAGCTTAAAAATTGCCACCTTCAAATAGAAAAGCTTTCTAAATTTGAAGAAGATTTTAAAGATCAAGTCCATTTAAATCAGCTAGTCAAAATTGAACGAGCGGAAGCTATCGCTGCATTAAAAGCTGAACAAGCTACTGTTGAAGGATGGTGTAATTCTTCAACAAAGATCACTGAGATAATTAAGGCTCAGATTCCTCTGAGTGATAAACGTGGTCTGGGTTATAAATATGATACTCCAATACCAACCACTGAACGTTCAATGCTTAAATTTGGAACGTTCGTATCCTCAGTAGCTGACACTTCTTCATCTCAGTACTCCTCGTCGATTACACCAATCCCTGAGGAAACTCCTACCTCCTCAAAAGGTAAGGAGAAAATGGTTTATTCAAAACCTACCTCTGTCTCTAAAGATAAAGGTAAAGGAATTGTAATTTATCAAAATCCTCAGAAGGGTACTTTAGTACCTAAGCTGAATGCTTCCAAAGCCTTAGTGATTCATTCATCTGGTTCTAGAAATCAGACCTCTGGATCAGTTCAGCGACCTACTCCTAGACTCAGAGTAGATGTCCTTGGTAAGAAATCTGAAGAACTGAATGTTCGTCCTATTTCAAAAACCAATAGTGTACTTGGTGCTGGCACTTCTAATTCCAAATTAAAAGCTCAGCACACAAGTGGTCCTAGAACTAATTTTAGTTATAGGAAATGTTATCACTGTGGACTTACCGATCATATTGCAAGTAAGTGTCCCACAGCCACCAAAGCTGATAAGATAGCTAAGGTGAAGATAGCACCAAAGAAGACCAAACCAGTTGCAAGTCAGGTCAAGGTGACTCCTACCGCTGAGGTCAAGAAATTGACCAAAGTGAAGAAAGACAAAGCTGAATCTTCAAATGCTGCGAAGACTGCTGAACCCATTCCAACCACTTCCACTGACAAACGCGTATACATGGTGAAGTGGGTACCCAAGCAAAACTAATCTTCCTTTGTATTGCAGGTTAAGAAGGGTATCTGGTATCTCGATAGCGGATGCTCTAGACACATGACTGGAAAGAAAAGCCTGCTCGCTGAATACAAGGAAGAGAAGGGTCCCTCTGTGACTTTCGGTGGAAATGGAAAAGGACACACCCGAGGGTATGGTGTACTTTCAAATGGTACAACATCCTTCAGAAGAGTCGCATATGTTGAAGGGCTAAAGCATAATCTTCTGAGCATCAGTCAGCTTTGCGACATGGATAACAAAGTGATTTTCACCAAGGAATCCTGCTTTGTCTCTGACAAAAAGGAGAAGATAGCTCTCAGCGGTTATCGTTTGGAAAATGTTTACGTTATAAACATGGACTCAACAACCACTGAGAACTCCTGTTTCTTCTCAAAGGCATCTTCTGATGTCAACTGGCTATGGCACAAGAGGCTTTCACATCTCAACTTCAAGACACTGAATACTCTTTCTTCCAAAGAGTTAGTCACTGGTCTACCTCAACATTCATACGCCAAAGAATCCTTATGTTCAGCGTGTGAAAAAGGGAAGCAGACCAAGGCAAGCTTTAAGTCCAAGCAAGTTTCCTCAGTGTCATCTCCTCTTCAACTACTCCATATGGATTTGTTTGGCCCCGTTAACAAACAATCCATCGCTGGAAAGAAATATACGCTGGTCATAGTTGATGAATTCTCTCGTTATACATGGGTAATGTTTCTCCGTTCTAAGAGTGACACCCCTGAAGAACTCATCACCTTTGTTCGGAAGATGGAAACTCTGAACAATATGACTGTTCGCTCAATAAGGAGTGATCATGGAACTGAATTCAAAAACAGTTCTCTTGATTCCTTCCTTGAGAGCAAGGGTATTTCTCACAACTTTTCGTCAGTGAGAACACCACAACAAAACGGAGTCGCTGAAAGAAGAAATAGAACAATTATTGAAGCTGCACGTTCAATGCTCAGCGATTCTCACCTGCCTACTCAGTTTTGGGCAGAAGCTGTCAACACGGCTTGTTTTACGCAAAACAGGTCGCTGATAGTCAAAAGATTCAAAAAGACAGCCTATGAACTTTTTCATGGGAGAAAGCCTTCAATCAGCTTTCTTCACATCTTTGGTTGTCAGTGTTTCATACTGAACAACAGAGATGCCCTTGGAAAGTTTGATCCTAAGGCTGATGATGGAATCTTTCTTGGATACTCCTCAGTTTCCAAAGCCTTCAGAGTCTTCAACCGAAGAAGACAAACTGTAGAAGAAACTATTCACGTCACGTTTGACGAATCCCGTTCAGCGAACTCTAAACCGAACGCTGATACAGAAGAACTGAATCAATGGATGTTTTCTCATCTTGGTGATTCAGAAGATGTTCCCACTACTCATACTCATACAACTGAAAATGATGGTCCTACTATCATTCCCAATATGCAGAATAGTGAAGCTGAAACATCTTGGGTCTCAGCTGTTCCTATAAATACTATACCCGCAGTTGATCCAAATGTCTCAGAAATTCCATCTATTTCTCAGCAATCAGTGAATGAAGTGACAAATGCAAGCATTCCTCTCTTAGCTGATTATCCAGAAGTAGCTGAAGCCTCATCTTCAGTTTCTCCAGTTCAGACTGAGTCAGCGACGCATGCTCCGGCTCAGCGATGGACTGTAAATCACCCAATCGATCAAATTCTTGGTGATCCCAACGCTGGTATTCAGACTCGTAGAAGTGCAGGTAATATTTGTTTATTTGTTAACTTTATTTCTCTAACTGAACCAAAGAAAATAGATGATGCCCTCAGAGATCCAAACTGGGTCAGCGCTATGCAAGAAGAGCTGACCGAATTCGAAAGAAACAAAGTTTGGAAACTTGTTCGGAGACCAACTGACAAAACAGTGATAGGCACTAAGTGGGTCTATCGAAACAAATTGGACGAACATGGTACTGTAACTCGCAACAAAGCTCGTCTTGTTGCTCAGGGATACAGACAAGAGGAAGGTATAGATTATGACGAAACCTTTGCTCCTGTAGCAAGACTTGAATCTATTCGTCTTTTCTTAGCATATGCTGTACACAAAAACTTCACTGTACATCAAATGGATGTTAAGTCAGCGTTTCTAAATGGAAAGCTGAATGAAGAAGTTTATGTGGAACAACCTCCAGGATTCTCAGATCCTAAGCGTCCAGGTTATGTTTATAAGCTGGATAAGGCACTTTATGGCTTGAAGCAAGCTCCTCGTGCATGGTATGACACTCTTTCTACGTATCTCCACCTTGAAAAATTTGAGAGAGGTAAGATTGACAAAACTTTGTTTTTTAGAAAAATAAAAGGTCATATCATTTTAGTTCAAATATATGTTGATGACATTATATTTGGTTCTACTAACCCTGAGCTTTGTACTCGTTTCGCTGATAGAATGAAAGATGAGTATAAAATGAGTATGATGGGTGAACTAACATATTTCCTTGGTCTTTAGATTAAGCAAA
Source organism: Saussurea involucrata (assembly GCA_033807775.1). NCBI lineage: Eukaryota > Viridiplantae > Streptophyta > Magnoliopsida > Asterales > Asteraceae > Saussurea > Saussurea involucrata. The sequence goes on from CM066323.1 coordinate 46,851,410, forward strand.
CTGAAAAAGGAACTTTTATAAATCAGGGAAAGTATGTTAAAGATATGCTGAAAAAATTCGACTTAACTGAAAGTTCAGCTATGAAAACCCCTATGGCACCACCGCTGATACTTGATAAGGACACAAAGGGTGTTCCTGTCAATGTCACGCTGTACCGTGGGATGATCGGCTCACTAGTGTATCTTACAGCTAGCCGACCCGATATTATGTTTGCAACATGTCTGTGCGCACGATATCAAGCTGAACCTAAGATATCTCATATGAAAGCTGTAAAGCGAATCTTTCGATATCTTAAGGGTACAGCGAATCTAGGTCTTTGGTATCCCAAAGATTCAGGATTCGATCTAACCGCCTATTCAGACAGTGATTTTGCAGGTTGCAAAATGGATAGGAAAAGCACCACAGGAGGATGTCAGCTCCTGGGTGGAAAGCTGGTAAGTTGGACAAGTAAGAAGCAAAACTCGGTGTCCACTTCCACAGCTGAAGCTGAGTATGTAGCCGCTGGAAGCTGCTGTTCTCAAGTCTTGTGGATGAGAAATCAACTACTAGACTATGATCTTCAGCTCTCCAAAATTCCAATCTATTGCGACAGCACAAGTGCCATCGCTATAGCAAACAATCCAGTGCTACACTCAAAGACAAAACACATAGAAATCAGATATCATTTTATCAGAGATCATGTGATGAATGGTGATATAGAACTTCATTTTATCCCAACTGATTATCAGTTAGCTGATTTGTTTACCAAACCTCTTGATGAGACAAGATTCAACTTTCTCATCAGCGAGCTTGGAATGCTGAACTTTGAAGGATAAATCTTCAGCGGTTCACATTTAATCAGCGATACGTTTATACATTCTTGTATAGGCTCTGGATAAAATAAACTTGTACAATCCATTTCATCATCTTCTCTCTGAATAATTTGGGTTCAACTGATATCAAGGTATGTTTTCTCTGACAAAACGCATGAAAATGCAAGATTTCAAATTCTTTCATCGCTGAATAATATTTTGAAATTTCTTAAAACCCTCACTGATATTTCTATTCAGTGCTTCATATTTTCCAAAGAGTCCCTGAGTTTTTCTTTCAAAACCTCAGAGACAACGAAAGAATGTGAAAGGACAGTTGTGACGTCATTGCAACGGATAACACCAGGCACGTTTCTTTTTCTGACACACGTTTGCACGTTTCGTTGTCTATCCAATCAAATGCAAACACGTGTCCGTGTCATGATGAAAAACTTTCCCGCTCAAGTTTTTCTCTCTCTACTCTCTTCCTATATAAACTCTCTCAAAGTTTATATTTGTCTTATATGCGAGTCAATCTTTCTCCGCAAGAAAAGAACACTGTTGCATTTTGTGCTCTCGATCTTCAAGAACTGTTCATCATCTTCTTCATCAAACTCAAGGTCAATATGTTCTTATCTTTTATCAAATGCAAATAACTTGTTTTCGATCTTATCATTGTTTTACACAAGATCAAACAAAAGAACTCAAAAATAAAATCATTTTCTTTCATGGTTTTATAAACACAACCATTTCATAGTTGTTCTTCAAGTTTTAAATCTAAAATCTTAAACTTGTTCTTCTTTCGTATCCATTTTAAAAAAAAACTGGAATACAAGGCTTATAGGTGTTATATTCGTTTTTTTTAAAAACAAGAAAAACCCTAATCTTCATTAAGACTTTTTTGTCTGAATGAAATGGACAAAATTCGAAAAATCTTAATGGAAATTCTCTTTCCACATTAAGATATTTCTTATTTGTTAACATCTTTGGTTGAACTGATAATACAGTGAAATGGCAACTTCAAAGCTGAATGTTACCGCTGAGTCCATCTCCACTGATTCTGAGGAACTGGAAATCACCAAAGCTCCTCAGGTTAAGTTTGAGCTGGATCAACTAGACTGGACAAAGGCAAACAACCTTTCAGCGCTTCTCGAGTTTCCTCCTCGGAAGCAGGTATCCCATCTAGACGACGCTGTGAATTTTTTGAAGAATAGCCCCATATACACAGCACTGACAATCACACCTCCTGCCAGTCAGCGTCTATTATCCCAATTCTGGTACTCTGCCAGACACACCAACCTACCCTCAGCCAAAGATCCTTCTAAAACCATCGACTGCATACTCAGCGATACTGAGTATGGCACCATCAAGATAACCCCCGCAATAATCCGCAAAGCTCTGAAATTCCCTAACGCTACCTCAGAAAATCCTTTCATTCCATTTCCTGACCACAAGAAGCACGCTGACAGGGAAGAAATCATTGCTTTCCTTGATGCGATGGGTTACATCTGGGAGACTGGAAGAGACAAGCTACCTGAGAAGAAGCTGACGCTGATAAAGAAATCCAAGATGCCCAGCGAGATGAACTTCATCTTCGCTCACCTGATCAGCTGCATGACAGCGAAATCCGGATCTTCTGATCAAGCCGCTCAACCTCAGCAGGCCATGGGTTACGCACTGCTGAAAGGTCTCAACATTGACTGGGCCTCCATCATCTATGAAGACTTCATTCAACGTGTTGATTCTGCTGCTGACCGACCAGCATGGGTTCCTTACCCGCGATTCATCAGCGCCATCTTTCAATATGGCCTGAAGGACAGCTATCCTGAAGAGGGTGATCTGAAACTCTCTCAGATTGGCCCTAAAGTTCTCGACTTCAAGCCTGTCGCCAACGAGGTACGTCTCTCTACTCTTCTCACTCTTCTTAATTCTCCGCTTTCTGTGGCTCCTTCAGCGACAATACCCATCGCTGATAACCCGGCCACAAAATCCATTCCTTCTAAGAAAAGGAAACAATCTCTTACCCCTCTTGATTCCAAAAGGATCAAGAAAACCAAGGAGCAACCCCAGCAATTGCATGCTGAAGACTCCTCAGCTCATTCTGAAGAGCTGAAGGAAAGTTCCGTGGTACGCTCTGCCACACCAATTCAAGCCATCCCTTCTAAACCTACTTCAGCGTCCCTAAACGCTGAGGTTAGAACTTTGGAATCTACCCAACCTTCGTCAGTCTCTCAAAAGACTGATGAAGTACTTCTCAGCGAATCCAACGCTGAACTTGAAACCCAACCCCAATTCTTATCCTTCGCTCCTCCCTCTACTTCTTTGGACACTCCTCCAGTCAAAACTGGAGATGCCATCATTCAAGAAGCCGTTGAAGCTTCTCAGCGAATGACGAAGAAAGGACCTGCAGAGATCTCCATCCCTCACGGAACTTTTGAGGGAGATATGGAACACTATGGAGGGACTCGAAACTTTGATGAGTTCGTCAACGCTCCTGCAGGTACAGATCCCACCTTAAACACTGTAACTAAACCTGAAACTTCTGAGCTTTCCTTTGTTCACAAGTACTTATATGTTACAGGTCCTTTTTTGGGAGACATCAACCAGTCTCTGAAGTCTATGGAGATGAAACTTACGGATCTCACCACCGGTCTATCAAATAACTCTACAGCTGTAACAAACGCTGGAGAGAATCTGACGAAGCTGACTACTGTGGTGGAAAAGAAGGCCTCCTCTGATGACATCAAAGACCTTGATAAAACTCTCGCCGACTTTGCCAAAGTGCTCTCTGACATCTACACTGACTACACCAACCTCAAATCATCAGTTTCCACCATTTCCAGCGAGGTTACAACGCTGAAGAAATCGGTTGGTACACTCGAAGGTGATATGTCAGTGGTCAATACCGACTTGGGCTCAGTGAAGACCGACCTTGGTTCTGTCAAGACAATGATCGAGACGCTGGTGAACAAGGCAAATAATCCAGCTCCTGCTTCGGCCCCTGCACCTGTTTTGGACTCATTCACCGCAGAGGATCGCCAAGAGCTGAAGAAAATCACGCCTGCTATTTCTGGCCTAGAAGACAGAATAGCTAAGCTTGAAGGTTGTGTGAAAGTCTCTGGCCCAGAAGACAGAGACAACACCAATGCTGAATCTACCCATTCCTCCCCCGCCCATCATGAGAAAGAGGGGGAGAAGAGCGCTGAACAGGAGAAGAGCGCTGAAGATCAAAATAAGAGCGCTGAAGACCTTTCCCATGATGAATCTATCAGGGGAGAGGGTAATGAAGATCGGATTACTGGACCTCAGGGAGATGAAAACCCTGAGGGAACCGAGAACCTCGCCTCTGTATCTGAGGGGGAGCAATTCGAAGAAGATGCTGAGGAATCCGAAGCAGAAGAAGACGAAGACTTCGACATCCCTGAAGCTGAACCATCCTCCTCTCCAAGGAACGATGATGATGATGATGAAGATGACGATGATTTCTTTGTTGTCAAACCTGCTCCTCGAACCAAAGCTCTTAAAGGTATTTCAATAAAAGAACCTTCAGGGGAGAAGACAAAGACAAAGCACTCAGCCTCTGGCGCTGAGAAAAGCAAAGACAAAGGCATCGCTGAAGATGATAATCTGGCGATCCTACTTGCAAAGCCGATTTGTCAGGTACACTAAACTTATTTTTCCTTCCCTGATCATCTCTGAAAAATCAGTTATCCATTCCACAAACACCATACACATCCACATTTTTTTCTATCTTTTCTACCCAAGTTCTTCTACCCAGTTCTTATTTGTAAGATCGCTGCGTTTCAGCTAGTCCTCTCCCCTGTTTGAGGATATCGCTGAAAGATCTTCTATTGCGACTTCACCAATAATTCCAGCTACCGCTGAAGACATAATCCCAGTCTTAGATTTAATCTCTGAGACTGATGAACCAGAAGAACAACCTCTCTCGCACAGAAACAGACCTTCCTCAGTTCCTCAAAGGCTGAGTGAAGAAGATCAAAAGAGGAGAGAAGAAATGATAAAGCGATTCGAGGATCAACGAATCATCCTAAGGCGCGATCAACTACCTTCAGTTCCTCCTAAGTTCAGAATTTCAAAAGCTGAATACCAGGATCATCTCAGAGCTGAACGCCTCATCGCTGAAAGGAAGGAAGTTGAAGATAAAGACAGAGAATACGCCATCAAGCTCACTCAAGAATCTGTCAAAGACCCCAAGCTGAAGCGTATTCCCATTCAAATCCAACGAAAGCTTTGGGAACAAGCCCAGAAGATCGTGGAAAAGAAAGCTGAAGTTTCTCAGACCACCCTGATCTGGTGTAAAGAGAAAATCCACTTCAGATATCGTCCAGCGAAGATCAACAAGGTATTCATCTCTGGAAGAACCTCCATCGGAGTACCTATTGTTGACATCAAACTGTTCAGAGAAGATGACTCATCTGAAACCTTTCGTGCTGACACTGTAAAAAGGTATGGTCTCTCTGAATGGCTGGAGATGAGGTTAGCTATCCAACCATCAAAATCTAAGTACAAGGATCATTTCGAAAAGCTGATAAACAGACAGATCGATTTGATATCTTCTTGTGTGGATATTCCTCCTGTTCCTGATCTAAAGCCGAAAAGAAAAAAGGACTCTCCAAGGAAGAAACGTCAAGATTCAAACTCAGGTCCTGTCATACGAAATGAAACTGGAATTGGTTTCTCTCGCGCTGAAGTACTTGGTCCTGATCCTGATCTATCTGCCCTTGATGTCTCTTTGCCACCATGTGAACTTTTCGTCCCTGGTAAAGTCATCAGTAATCCTTATGGAATATTCTTTCTTGACTACGACGGACGTAAATGCTTTCAACGGATCGCTGAGCTTCCAATCACTCCAATCGAACAGCTCAAAGATCTCATCTACTAGTGCGACTTCAGAAAAGACATTCAGGCACGACACCTAAAACCCTTGATTTTTGAAGCTGCTCTGAAGCTAAAGAATAAAGGAGAAAAGGTTCCTGACTGGATGATTCCAACTGAAAAGACAAACCTTGATGAACTTCTCATTAAGGAAGAACCCTTTGAAGGCTGACAACAATCACCATTTTTCTCTATTGTATCAGTCATCCTTCAGTACTTGTAATTTATTTCGCTTGTACTTGTAATCTTTCTTATTCATATTGTAACCTGATTCAAAGATTTAAAGAAAGATTTCAGCGAATGTACTTTACTCCATCAGTACTGAAAAGATCCCAGAAAACAGTAAAAGGGACAAATATTTTATGAGTTCTTTTTATCCTTATGTTTTCATTAAATAGCAATTTTCTCTGTTGCTATGTCATAATCAAATAGGGGGAGATTGTTGATCCAAACCCTCAGTGATTTGATAATGACCCTATCTTAAATACTTAGTGAAAATTGTAAGTAAACAATATGTATCAGAGTTTCACTATCGCTGATAAGTACTAAGATCTTACAGTACTGCTGATAGGAACTCTCGCACTTTTAGATTAAACATTCAGCGAACACTGTTCACCATATCGCTGAGTCTGTTCAGTCCTTATGGTGATCGCTGATAAGTTAGTTGTTTACTTATGATCCCTGAAGACAAGTTTCACGTCAACATAGGTTCTACGCTGAAGTCGAAGATCAAGCTCAAGAACCAGCGACAAGTCTCCTAATGAACTGATGCGGATCAGCGAAGACTCAGATTTGTCCACTCAACGTGAAGTATCAAGTACAAGACTTCAGCTATCGCTGAACTTTATCATCTGCTGAATAGTAAATGATAATCGTTGAATCAACGAAAGCTGATCATGAAGTCCTCCGTACAAAGTACTTTTGTCTTAACCTCCCTTGCACGCCACCGTACGAAATGTCAGAAAAGAACCTCCGAAAATCTGAAATCGTACAACCACTCTGATACTACACTGTTCATTCATGCGGCTACTAAGGTTGTCAACAAAGGTCAATGACATGCAACCAATCCGCTGATGACACGTGTAAAGTATATACAGAATTGCATTAAATGCATGCAGTATATAAAGAGATGAACTCACTTCATTTGAAGTAACTTGCTAACTCTGGACAAGTTCAAATCTCTCAAGATAGGATTTTATTAGTAATCTCCTTATCTTTCTTAGTGCAAGAAAACCTTAGTGTTCCAACTTGTTTAGATTTAGGTTTATCCTTAATCTTGTTTCCGCAACAAGCTGTAAATTGTTAATGATTTATCAATAAACAATTTAGAAAAGTAAAATAGTGTGTTTGTATTCAACCCCCCCCCCCCTTCTACAAACTTGTTTAAGCCTTTCGGGACCAACAGTTTGGCCCTATTAACATTCAATCCATCGCTGGAAAGAAATACACATTGGTTATTGTGGACGAATTCTCTCGCTACACCTGGGTGATGTTTCTCCGTGCTAAGAGTGACACCTCAGAAGAACTTATATCTTTTGTCAGGAAAATGGAACTGAACAACCTTACTGTTCGCTCAATAAGGAGTGATCATGAGACTAAATTCAAAAACAGTTCCCTTGATAACTTCTTTGAGAGTAAGGGTATCTCTCATAACATTTCCTCAATGAGAACACCACAACAAAATGGAGTCACTGAAAGAAGGAACACAACGATCATCGAAGCTGCTTATTCAATGCTCAGCGATTCTCATCTCCCGACTCAATTCTGGGGGCAGAAGCTGTCAACACTGCGTGTTTTATGTTGAATAGATCATTGATCGTCAAGAGATACAACAAAATTGCCTATGAACTCTTCCATGGAAGAAAGCCATCTATCAGCTTTCTTCACATCTTTGGTTGTCAATGCTCCATCTTAAACAACAGAGATGCTCTTCGAAAGTTTGATCCCAAAGCTGACGATGGAATATTTCTTGGATATTCTTCTATATCCAAAGCCTTAAGAGTCTTCAACAAGCGAAGACAAACTGTAGAAGAAACTATTCATGTCACCTTTGACGAATCCCCTTCAGCGAACTCCAAACCAACTGCTGATAACGAAGAACTAAATCAGTAGATGTTTTCACATTTTAGGGATTCAGAAGCTATTATGTAACACCCTAAAACTGGGTAAAATTAAAACCTGTGGAATTTATGGAAATCATATAGCTAACATAGACAAATCACCCAATAAATGGGGAAATAAAGTATGGTGTTTACGATACAATGAAACGAGCAAATCACGGTCCAACAACCTAATAATCTAAACCAACAAGTCTTAGATTATATTCGGGTGTTGTCTAATTGCTACCAAAAATCGACATTTAAATTCTATCATGTACGCCTCTATGTACTCCCAAAAATTCCACCATCCATCATGACTCTTCACTCAAGCCTGAGGAGCCCAACCACTTGAAAGTCCTACCAACACATCCAAGAGAAGAAGTGTTAGTCTAACACGATGAGAGTAAGAACCTAACAATAAATAATAATAAGATTTAATTAAGGTACAATAGAAAGCATAATGACCCCAAGGTGGAAGTTATCTAATATTCAATGCCTCAAGTGTTGATGGAAAATCCGCAAGCCAAAAGCCATTGCATGAGACAAGGAATCCACATATTCGTTAGTAGCATTAATCACAAATCAACAATCATAAATTGGAAAGAAGCGCAACCCCGAAGAGTCTATAACTTGTGAGCCCCCAAATTCAACCACTCTAGGTCTATACATTGGGTAGCTCCAAATCCACAAACAAGCACTTTGGAATTACATCTTACTGCTCATGAGACAATGCCCGACCATATAGGCCCACATCTTACTTGTCATGAATCCCGATGCCTATTCTGTGCTACGACTCTATTGCCTATGGATCCATTACACTCAATATACTACATCATGACTCTCACAAATTTCAATCAACAATAATATCATAGCATTAAGCTTAATAGCAAGCATGTAGCATACTCCTTTATTTTGAAGTATCAACATGACACTCCCACATTTGGCCGACAAACACCATAATTTCCCAAGTCAAGATTTAGACCCCATTTTATCTCAAAGCCCCTTTTTCAAGCATATTATATCGAAATCCCAAATGTTCCAAAACCCTAGATTTTGACCTAAAATGGTCAAAATCGTTTTATTACATAAAATGATCAATAGAAGTGGATAATCATAAGTACACCAAGAATTGCTAAGAACTTTAGCTTTTCAAACCATTTTGCCCAACAAAACCCTACAATTTATTAAACCTATTTTTATGTCAAAGTAGAAATCATACAATGTGAGATGTAGGAGAGATTAATGGGTTAGAATCTACTATATAAACAAGTATGTGAGTGAGGGTTGAAGATAACTCACCTTAGAGGGTTTTATAGAAAACCCAAACCCTAGAATGTGGAAAAGGAGATTCCTAGTAACTTGGAGAGACTTGGATTTAGCTCAAAAGCTTAAGATCACCTAACAATAACCATTAATGATCATAAGCTAGGTAGTTGGGAGAATTTATGGAGGAAAGAGGTTGGAATAGGAAACCCTACCTTTCTCTTAGGATAAAAACGTGACTTGAACCCTTCAAAACACAACAAATGAGCTAAAACCCGGTTGGCCTCAAATTTATACCCAAACAGCCCGCTCGTGATAGTGACAGTCGACTATGGCATAGTCGCGAGGCATACTCGCCCTCGATCTCCCAACTCTCGGTACAAACGGAGCGATAATACCACCGCGATAGTGACCATGTCACAATCGCGTGGCATGGTCGCGAGATACCCTTCCACTCGCGGTACACTTTGGGCGATAGTGCCCTGGAGAGAGTGACCATGTCACAATCGTCGGGCATTCTCGCGGTCCAGGTACCGAGCCCCAAACTTGGCCAACTTTCTCCAAACGATCTTGCCGCGTTGCTACAACTCTTTTCATGCAACATAAAACCTTACAAATTTCATTCTCAAGTAGTTTAGTCTTACGAGCAAAGCTAGAATATTCGGGGTGTTACAATCCTCCCCAACTTGGAAAAGATTTTGTCCTCGAAATCTAAAGCTATACAAACAACTGAGGATATCGGCGTTTCATGTCCTCCTCCGCTTCCCAAGTCATGTTGGCACCTCGATGGTGCTTCCATTGCACCTTGACCATAACCACTTCCTTGTGTCTAAGTTTTTTAGTCGTCCTTTCCAAAATAGCTTCGAGTTCTTCGATACAACGGTTGTCGTCTACATGGATTTCCGACAAAGGTATCACATTTTCTTCTTCTGCTAAGAACCTCCGTAGATAACATACATGAAAAGTTGGACGAATCCCGTCCATTTCCGGGGGTAAGTCCAATTTGTAGGCTTGCGAACCCACACGCTCTAATATGGTGAATGGCCCAAGAAAACGGAGACTCAACTTCCCTCGTTTTCCAAAACGGATCAATCCTTTCCAAGGCGATACTTTCAACATTACTCGCTCTCCCACTTGGAATTCTATCGGTCTTCTTTTCTTGTCGGCGTAACTCTTTTGGCGGTCTTGGGTTGCTTTCAACCGTTCTCTAATGATCTTGACTTTATCGGCCATTTCTTGAACGATTTTCGGTCCGCCAAATTGCTTCTCCCCCGTCTCAAGCCAACACGCGGGAGTCCTACACTTTCTCTCATATAATGCCTCAAATGGTGCTGCCTTCAAGCTGGAGTGATAACTATTATTGTAAGCAAACTCCACCAAAGGTAGATGAGTATCCCAATTGCCCCCGAAATCTATTACACATGAACTTAACATGTCCTCCAAAGTTTGAATAGTCCTTTCACTCTGTCCATCAGTTTGTGGGTGATAGGTCGTGCTCAACTTAACCCTCGTTCCAAGTTCTTGTTGTAAGGCTTGCCAAAACCTCGATGTGAATCGACTATCCCGATCGGAGACTATGGATACGGGCACACCATGCCTCGAGACCACTTCATCGATATACAACTTTGCTAACTTGTCCATCGGTAAGGTTTCCCGCATCGCTAGGAAATGTGCGCTTTTCGTCAACCGGTCCACTATCACCCAAATGGTGTCGTGGCCTTTCAAAGTCTTCGGCAACTTGGTCACGAAGTCCATCGTGATTTTCTCCCACTTCCATTCGGGAATTTCCAAAGGTCGTAAACTACCATAGGGTAGTTGATGTTGAGCCTTAACTTGTGAGCAAGTCACACACCGCTCCACATAGTGCGCCACGTCCAATTTCATGACTGGCCACCAATAATGTAGCTTCAAATCCCGATACATCTTGGTACTTCCGGGATGAATGGAATACTTGGACTTATGAACCTCGTCCATGAGTAGCTCTCGGTTCCCACCAATCTTAGGTACCCACACGCGCCCGTTCAATAGCTTAACTCCGCGACTATCCACCATTAGAAGTTGTTTTTGCTTCACCATCACCTCTTCCTTAAGGTTTTCTTCCAACAAGGCTTCGGATTGCGCTGCTCTAATCCGTTCCACTAAACTGGACACGATGTCAATCCTAGAGAGGTTGGTGCGTAGTCTTCCGCTATACTCCTTTCGACTCAAAGCATCGGCGACCACATTTGCCTTACCCGGATGGTAAAGCAATTCACAATCGTAGTCCTTGAGTAACTCCAACCATCTCTTTTGCCTCATGTTCAACTCCTTTTGATCGAATACATACTTCAAGCTCTTGTGGTCCGTATACAACGTACACTTCATGCCGTAAAGGTAGTGACGCCACAACTTCAATGCAAATACTACCGCGGCCAACTCCAAATCATGCATGGGGTAGTTCTTTTCGTGCACCTTGAGTTGCCTCGAAGCGTAAGCAATCACCTTTCCCCTTTGCATTAACACACATCCCAAACCCATCTTGGATGCATCACTATATACCACAAAATCTTCCGACCTTTCAGGTAAGGATAATATTGGTGCTTCGCATAACTTCTTTTGTAGAGTGCGGAATGCCTTTTCTTGTGCTTCGGTCCACACAAAATTCACGTTCTTCCTGGTTAACGCCGTCAAGGAAGAAGCAATCTTGGAGAAGTCTTGGATGAATCTTCGGTAGTAACCCGCCAAATCCAAGAAGCTTCGAATCTCCCTCGGACTCTTGGGAGGTTTCCAATTCATCTTTGTCTCGATTTTGGAAGGGTCCACCTTCACTCCGTCCCGGGTCACCACATGACTCAAGAATTGGACCTCACTCAACCAAAAATCCCACTTGGAATACTTTGCGTACAACTTCTCTTTCCTTAAGACCTCCAACACCTCTTGTAGATTCAATTCGTGGTCCACTTCGTCCTTAGAGTATACTAAGATGTCGTCTATGAAAACGATTACTGACTTGTCAAGGAAGGGTCGACATACCCGATTCATCAAATCCATGAACACCGTCGGTGCATTCGTCAACCCAAACGACATCACTAGGAAATCGTAGTGACCATACCGTGTTCGAAATGCCGTCTTTGGAATATCGCCTTCGCTAACCTTTACTTGCTGATAACCTGAACGTAAGTCTGTTGGTCCCGAATGGCTATACAAGTTTGTAGAAGGGGGGGGGGGGGGTTGAATACAAACACACGTTTTTACTTTTCTAAATTGTTTATTGATAAATCATTAACAATTTACAGCTTGTTGCGGAACAAGATTAAGGATAAACCTAAATCTACACAAGTTGGAACACTAAGTTTCTTACACTAAGAAAGAGAAGGAAATTACTAATAATAACCTATCTCAAGATAAGAAGATGACTTGACCAGGGTTAGCAAGTGCTTCAAGAATGAAGTTGGAGTCCTTCTTATATACTGCATGCATTTAATGCATGGCAGTTTATACTTTACACGTGGCAGCAACTCATTGGTTGTAGGATCTGACTTGAGTAGACAACCTTAGTAGCTGCATGGTGAACAATGTAGCATCAGAGTAATTGTACGATTTCAGACAATAAGGAGGTTCTTTTCTGACATATCGTACGGAGTCGTGCAAGGGTGGTTAAGACAAAAGTACTTTGTACGGAGGACTTCATGACCAGCTTACGTTGATTCAGCGCTTTATCATTCTATATCAGTGAATGACAAAGTTCAGCAATAGCTGAAGTCTTGTACTTGATACTTCATGTTGAGTGGACAAATCTGAGTCTTCGCTGATCCGCATCAGTTCATTAGGAGACTTGTCGCTGGTTCTTGAGCTTGATCTTCGACTTCAGCGTAGAACCTATGTTGACGTGAAACTTGTCTTCAGGGATCATAAGTAAACAACTAACTTATCAGCGATCACCATAAGGACTGAACAGGCTCAGAGCATTATGGTGAACAGTGTTCGCTAAATGTTTAATCTAAAGAACGAGAGTTCCTATCAGCGGTACTGTAAAGTCTTAGTACTTATCAGCGATAGTGAAACTCTGATATATATTGTTTACTTACAATTTTCACTAAGTAGAATGGAGAGGGTCATTATCAAATCACTGAGGGTTTGGATCAACAATCTCCCCTTATTTGATTATGACATAGCAACAGAGAAAATTGTTATTTAATGAAAACATAAGGATAAAAAGAACTCATAAAATATTTGTCCCTTTTACTGTTTTCTGGGATCTTTTCTGTACTGATGGAGTAAAGTACTTTCGCTGAAATCTTTCTTTAAACTTCGTATCAGATTACAAAGGGAAGTAGAAAAATTATAAGTACAAGCGAAATAAATTACAAGTACAAAAGAATAACTGATAAAATAGAAGAATAAGGCGATCCTATCAGCTTATAGAGGTTCTTCCTTAATGAGAAGTTCATCAAGGGTCTGGGTTGTAGGGATCATCCAGTCAGGGACTTGTTCTCCCTGATTTCTTCTTTCTTGGGCTTCCTTGAAGATCAGCGGCTTCATGAAGTGTCCGAGAAGGTCTTGTCTGAACTCACACCAGTATATGAGATCTCTGAGCTGTTCGATTGGAGTGATGGGTAGCTCAGAGATACGTTGAAAACGTTGCCGTACACCATAGTCAATAAAGAATATCCTATAGGGTTTGCTTATGACTTTTCCAGGGATGAAAGTCTCACCAGGAGGAAGAGATGTGTCAAGTGCGGAAAGGTCAGGTTCTGGACCAAGAACTTCAGCACGAGAAAAACCAATACCAGTTTCATTTCGTATGGGAGGACCTGAATCTGATTCTTGTAGCTTTTTTTTTGCAGAGGCCCTTTTTCTTTTCAGTTTAAGAGCAGGAGGAGGAGGAATATCCACAACAGATGAGACCAAGTCGATCTGTCGATTTATAAGTTTCTCAACATGATCATTGTACTTTGAACGTGATTGCTGAATGGCTATCCTCATCTCCAACCATTCAGAGAGACCATACCTTGTGACGGCTTCAGCACCAAAGGTTTCAGTTTGGCCATTCTCTCTGAACAATTGGATATCAACAATAGGTACTCCGATAGTTGTTCTTCCAGAGATGTGTACCTTGTTGTTCCTCGATGGACGATATCTGAAGTGTACCTTCTCTTTACACCATTTGAGGGTGGATTGAGATACTTCAGTTTTCTTCTCGACAATCTTTCGAGCATCTACCCAAAGCTGACGTTGGACTTGAATGGGAATTCGTTTCAGCTTGGGGTCTTCAACTGATTCTTGGACGAGATGGATGGCGAGTTCTCTGTCTTTTTCTTCAGCTTCCCTTCTTTCAGCGATTAACCTTTCAGCTCTGAGGTGATCCTGGTATTCCTTTTGTGAAAGTCTGAACTTTGGAGGAATAGAAGGAAGTTGATCATGCTTCAGGATGATTCGCTGAGCCTCAAGCTTCTTTATCATTTCTTCTCTTCTTCTCTGATCCTCTTCACTCAGCTTTTGAGGAGCCAAGGAAGGTCTGTTTTTGTGAGAGAGCATCTGTTCTTCAGGTTCATCAGTCTCGGTGATTAAATCCAAGACTGGGATTATTTCTTCAGCTTTAGCAGTAGCTGGTTGTACTTCATAATCCTCAAGCAGGGGAGAGGACTAGCTGAAACACAGCGATCTTACGAATAAGAACTTGGGTAGAACAGAGAAAAGAAATGGGTTTAAGTGTATAGGCTTTTTGTGGAGAGTAGAGCTGATAATGTGTATAGATAGAGGAGGGATGTGGTGTAAGGAAGTAAGATGTAGTGTACCTAACGAACTGGCTTTTGAAGCAAGATCATCAGATTATCTTCGTCTTCAGCGACACCTTTTCCTTTGCCCTTGTCAGCTTCAGACGCTGAATGCTTTATCCGCTCCCCTGAAGGTTCGTTTATAGAAATCCCTTTAAGAGCTGTAGACTTCTGAACAGGCTTGACGATAAAGGAGTCATCATCATCATCATCGTCATCATCATCATTCTTTGGAGAAGAAGATGGTTCATCATCAGAGATGTCGACGGCTTCATCATCTTCAGATTCTTCAGCAGCTTCTTCGAGTTTCTCCCCCTCAGATACAGAGGTAAGCTTCTCGGTTCCCTTAGGGTTTTCATCTCCCTGAGGTCCAACAGTTGTTTCTTCATTTGTCTTCTCCCCCTCTTCAGTAAGGGGAAGGTCTTCAGTCTTCTCCCCCTCGATAGATTCATGGGGAAGGTCTTCAGAGTTCTTCTCCCCCCCTTCCTCATGATGAGTGGGGGAGGAATGCGACGACTCAGGAGATGGTGTTGGTTCTGTTAGCTTTATTAGCCCCTAATTTATATAAATGTTTTATAAAGAATAGTGTCAAGGACTTATTTGTATTTGTTGAGTGTCAAGGGCTAAAATTTTAAATAACCAATTGTTGTATTGGTTATAAAGTCATGTTTTAGAGTAATTTTAGGTTAAGCCTCTATTTTCAATATTCATACATATGCAGAAAGCAAGAGAGCTTCAAAGGGAGAATGTTCATCAATCTTATCAAGTAAACTCTTCTCTTTATCAATCAATACAAAGATTATTGCTATTATTATTGTTACTTGTTATATCTGGGTTCCAACAATTGGTATCAGAGCCAAACAGATTCGAATTTGTGCTTCAATCCATTGTTTTTTATCAATTTTCGGAGTTTTATTTTGCTGCACTCTGTTTTGCTTTGGAAAACCACTTTCTGTTGGTTTTTGGACAAAACACCAAGCATTAAATTTTCTTAGAATAGTGTCAGGAACCTGTGTACCAAATTTCAGCTCAATCCGATCATTTTTGAAAAATTTGACTCAAGAACATTTGAATCTTCATCCTTAACTTTTATTTGCTGCACACGTTTTTGCTACGAAAACCCATTTTCTGTCGGTTTTTTGACAAAACTCAAAGAATTAAAGTTGCCCAGAATATTCTCGTGCACCTACCTACCAAATTTCAGCTCAATCCGATAAGATTTGAAAATTTGACTCAAGTGCACAAATTCTACTTCTCATAAAGTATCTGTTAACGATCAATTTTTTCAAGTAACAATATGTCAAGACTAAAATTTAGTGCTGATGCTGATTTTCATTATTATTCTAAACTCAGTACTAATTTTCGCAAAATTATTCCTAAT
This sequence comes from Saussurea involucrata, assembly GCA_033807775.1. NCBI lineage: Eukaryota > Viridiplantae > Streptophyta > Magnoliopsida > Asterales > Asteraceae > Saussurea > Saussurea involucrata. The sequence goes on from CM066323.1 coordinate 46,867,593, forward strand.
CTTGAGAAAGAGTTGGAAGAAAGGAACAAGAGCATTCTTATTGATTCTGATAAAATTACCAAGCTAGAAGAGGCAGGTAAACTCTTAACCAATGAAAATCTTGAACTGAAAAGGAAACTTTTTGAGTCTGAAAAGTTTTGTGAAAAGGAGAAAGAGAAGTTTGAGGAAGTTAAGACTGTTTTTGAAGAAGAGAAGAAACGACTTGAACTTAAATGTTTCAGTTTTTCTAAACTGATTTCTGACTTCGAAAAACTTGTGATTTATGAAAGAGAGAAGATTGAAGAGGAGAAAACTATTTTTGAAACAAAATCTATGGAGCTTTCTTGCAAAATCTCAGAATTACAGAAAACTCTTGAAAAAGAGAGGAACGAGTCTGATTTTGAAAGAAAAGAATCTGAACAGTTGAAGGTTCAAAGATTTCAAGAATTTAGTCAAAAAGAGGATTTTGAAAGAGAAAAATTGTATCTTAAATCTGAAGTGAAGAGACTGACAACAAGGTTCAGTGACTTATCTGCTGAGATTAGGAAAGAGCGGAAGTTGAAATCTGATTTACTATCACCGTTTGATATGTGCAACAAAGAACGGAATGCTTTGGTTTTCAATATAAATTCTGAAAGTTCTGTTAAAACAAAAGAGTTCATTAAGCCAAACAAGTTTTCAACAAATCAGATTTTTACTTCTCATTCTTTCTATGATCGTAGGATAGATCGATCAGTTAATCAAGGTTTTAAAAGAGTGAAAATGGTTTGGATTGTCAAAGACTCTTCACTTGTTCAAAATGCTCAAAAGCCATTTGTTTCCGTTGTGCATGACAAGATCAACAAAGCGTTTCATGCAAATCCTAACAAAATAGGACCCATTTGGAAATGGGTACCAAAAATTGTTTGATCTGTCTTGCAGGTACATGGACTCCTTAATACATCTGTTAAGGACTCAGGCTTCAAAGTTCAATATGGACTCTTAAACACTCAGTTTAAGACTCATCCGTCAAAGGCAATTGATTTCGGTGCACAACAATCAAGTAAAATGACAGCATGCTGGCAGATTTGCGATGCTGTAGTAAATTGATCATATCTTACTTATTAAGACTCCGATTGATGAGATTCAAAAGGCCCTGGATTCCTAAGACACAGATGAACAATTGTCGTGTTTTGAGAATTCATAGATTCGAAATTTATAAGGGTCATATGCATCGTTGAAGTAGACAACAGTGTGCTGATGGAAAGCTGATGGACAGATCTGCGCGACTGTGGTAAATCAACCATATCTTTGTCGTACGAGCTCGAAAAGAGGTGATTCAAGATGATCTAAATATATAACAAACAAATAAAAAATGTTTGTCTTTTGAGTTCTTGCAAAATCCAGAGGTAAAATGGTCTAAATCAGTGTCAAAGTAAGTGTAACAATTCTGTTAAGCTTCTGCCGAGCGGCGACCAAGCCTCTGCCGCACGCGACCAAGCCTCTGCCGCATGCGACCAAGCCTCTGCCGCACACGACCAAACCTCTGCCGCACGCGACCAAACCTCTGCCGAGCAGCGACAACCTCTGTCGAGCCGCGACCAAACCTCTGCAGAGCCTTTGTCAAGCGTTTGTCAAGCCACGATCATTTTTTTGTCGACCACTCAGACCAACTTCTGGCGACAACTCATACTTTGGCTCAGATTTTTGCGACCACCCTCTGTGGTACTGTTCACCACAGAGCCTCTATGAAATCCGACAGAGCCTCTGTGGACTGAACCTCTGCGACCGAACCTCAGAGCCCATAGCGCAACGTCTTAGTTCTTGCTGTCACCTTTGCGCACCTGTCGTATTTTCAACAGAACTCCCTCCTCGAAGCTCCAAATTTTATGAGTCTAGAAGCGTTGGATTCCTAAGACACAGATGAACAATTCTCGTGTTTTGATATTGGTCTGAATCAGTGTTCTTCTTGGTCAAAACCTCTGCTAAAGTCAGTATACATCTGCTGGACAGAAAGTTGTGTTTCACAAAAATCATCATCAGAGCTCTGTCGGCACTACGAGCAACCTCTGCCGCACAACCTCTGCCAACCAACCTCTGTGGTACTGTTCACCACAGAGCCTCTGTGAAATCCGACAGAGCCTCTGTGGACTGAACCTCTGCAACTCAACCTCAGAGCCCGATTTTTGTTTACTTGCTGTCAGCTTTGCGCTGTTTCAGAAACATGCGCATAACTTTTGACTCGGTGCTCCAAATTACTCGATTCCAGTTGCATTGGAAAGATAATTCACAGACGCACGACTTTGATGCTTTGCGTTTTCTCAAATTATGTGTGCTGATATGCCGAAAACAGCTTCAAAGTCTGCTGTAAGGTGCTGGACCGAAAGCATTGCATTTAATTCATGCTCCTTCCGCTTTCAAGAACGGTGTTCTCATTGCTTCAACGTAATTCAGTGTAGGACCAGTACTTCAGATATGTTCAAATCAGAGTTTTTGGCCGGTAATTTCTAAACTCTGATCCCCCGCACCTTGTATTTTTTTAAGTGGAATTATTTGTGTTGTTGGATATTCCTAACAAATGTGGAATCATCAAAGATGATTACCAACACTTTCTGATTCTTATAGGATATCTGATTTCAAATTGAGCTTAAATGAAATTTACTGCTCAATTTGAGGGGGAGAAAACAAATCAGATCTGACCATGTTCGTGTAAAGGTAAAATTTCTAAACCTTTAAACTCATCATTTTTAGAGAAAGGCCATCTTTAGAATGATAAAACCTCTTTCAAATGGTCAAACCACTTCTACATGCTAAAATGCTTTATCTGCTATAGAAATTTGGATTCTAAATGCTTTTCTGAGACTACAAGTAGTCAGTGTGTGGAACAATCCAACCTCTAGGACAACAATTTCATGGGATAAATGTGTGAGCTTTATAGAACTTCTATGGATCACTTAAACCTGTGTTTCCTACCCAAGAATAAAACCTTGAGTGGTTGAGAGGTGAAGGGTCTACATCAAAGAGTGGGGGAGATAACTCATCCTAGTTTTTCTCATCGTGCTTAAGAGGTCAAATTTAAAAAGAGAGTTTGGTTAGATGTGAGCTACATGATAAAAAAAAGAGGGTGTGAGAACAGAGTCAAAAGAAATATACAACTCTGCACTATCTTTTTCTGAGCCGGGCAAGCCACATTACTGATTTATCACGACTCTTTGGTGATTATCATTGAAACAGGCAATTAGCCCATGCCAACTCTTGAATTAACCCCACCAGCTACTCACTTCCTTCTCCACAAGGAACTGTTTCACTTTTCCACGGGGAAGCAACACATATGTTATCTGATCTTTCTTTGGAAGGTTAGATATTGAAAAGAAGGAAAGTTGCCCCACCTTCACACTTCACTCATGCACATTGAGTCTGTGGAAACCTGTTATGTCCAAACAGTTTACACACTTTTGAGCTTAATAGATAATATTCTATTTTCTTCCACACAATATCACGAATCTTTGTGATTCCACATGCTTATCTATGTGATATTGCCAAGAACAATTTGAGAAGTTTATTTTTTAATTTACTTCAATGATATCTGGAAGTCCTGTCAGAGCTTCATCATTGCCAACTCTGAGCATAGGCCACACAATTTTTTTAATTGTTGTGATAATAGTTGCTATTGTGCTTCTATGTTAGATGATTTCCCCTGGTTACTTATTCTTTAATGCAGATTCTCATGAGCCGAATATGCTTGCTACTCAACCATCTTATCAGTTTATCTACCAACGACTATTACTCAAACTGGTTATACAAGCTTCCGCACTTTAAATCGTTCTCTGATTGTTTGAGTTTAATCTATGGGAGATAACTGGGATCTGAAAAGCAAAGCAACATTCAAAGGGGAGTATGCAACGATCAAGGGGGAGTTAAAGAAGAAATTGAAGCAACTGACATTGTGGAAGATCAGGAAAAGAAGACTCTCACAAGACTTGAAGATTGACACTCCAACGCCTCTAAAGAAAGCAAGGGGGAGACTACAAGATGATGCTTTCTTTATAAAACATTAGGGGGAGATTGTTAGCTTTATTAGCCCCTAATTTATATAAATGTTTTATAAAGAATAGTGTCAAGGACTTATTTGTATTTGTTGAGTGTCAAGGGCTAAAATTTTAAATAACCAATTGTTGTATTGGTTATAAAGTCATGTTTTAGAGTAATTTTAGGTTAAGCCTCTATTTTCAATATTCATACATATGCAGAAAGCAAGAGAGCTTCAAAGGGAGAATGTTCATCAATCTTATCAAGTAAACTCTTCTCTTTATCAATCAATACAAAGATTATTGCTATTATTATTGTTACTTGTTATATCTGGGTTCCAACAGGTTCCCTGTCTTCTTGGCCAGGGATCCAAATATAGTTTTCAATCGCTGCTACTCTGTCTTCTAGGCCAGTAATAGCAGGACTGATCTTTAAAAGTTCAGCACGATCCGCCGTAGTAAAATGTGAAGGTGCAGGGGCAGGGGCGGTCATGTGATTCAGGATCTGCTGTACCATCGTCTTCACTGAACTTAGGTCAGTCTTTACTGAACTCACGTCAGTCTTTACAGCAGACACCTCTATCTGAAGATTTCCAAAACGATGTCTTCAGCGTAATGACCTCGCTGGACATGGTTTGAACTGTTGTTTTGAGAGAGGTGTAGTCGGTGTAGATGTCAGCAAGAACTTTGGCAAAATCACCGAGAGTACCATCAACCTTCTCCAAATCAGCTTTGGAGGCTTTCTATTCAACCACTTTTGTCAGCTTGTTGAGATTCTCTCCAGCGTTTGTTACATCTGAAGAGTTGTCTGAGAGAGTAGTGGTGAGACCTGTCAGCTTTGTATCCAGGTTCTTCAGAGAGGCGTTGATGTCTCCCAAATTAGGACATGTAACAGATAAGTACTTATGAACAAAGGAAAGCTCAGAAGTTTGGGGTTTAGTTACAGTGTATATGGGTTGGTGTATACCTGCAGGAGGGCTGGTGAAGTCGTCAAAACTTCTGTGTCCTGAAAAAAGTTCCATGTCGTCAGCTAGAGTGCGTGTACGCATGGACATTCCTGCAGGTCCTGCATCCATCATTCCTTGAAAAGTATCAGATTTAGCTTCGGGAAAAATGACGGGTGCTCCAGTGATCGTGGTGAAAACTGGATTAGAGTCTAATGGAGTAGAGAGAGAAGCGAAGGTTGAGAAGGTTTGATGTGGAGCTGATTCAGTGTTGGATCCACTGAGAATCACTTCTTCAGTCCTATGAGAGACTGAAGGAGGTTGGGTCGATTCCAAGTTTATAACTTCAGCGTTTAGAGACGCTGAAGCTGGGATAGAAGGGGTGGCTTGTTCAGCTGTGGCAGAGCGTACCACTGAACTTTCCATCAGCTCTTCAAGATGAGCTGAGGAGTCTTCAGCATGAGATTGCTGGGGTTGCTCCTTGGTTTTCTTAGTCCTTTTGGAACCAAGTTGGGAAGATGAGTGTTTCCTTTTTCTAGAAGGAGTGGAGGTTGCAGCTGGGGTATCAACGGTGGGTTTTTCCACTGAATGAGCTGCAGAAGTAGAAGAAGGAGGATTGAGAAGAGTTAAGAGAGTAGAGAGACGTACCTCGTTTGGCATTGGCTTGAAGTCGAGTACCTTAGGGCCAACCTGAGAGAGTTCCAGGTCTCATACTTTTGGGTAGTTGTCCCCAAGTCCTTTGAGGAAGACGGCGCTGATGAATCTAGGATATGGAACCTATGATGGTCGGTCAGCAGCAGAGTCTACTCTGAGCACTAGATCATCGTAGATTATCGAGGCCCAGTTAACATGAAGACCTTTCAGCAATGTATAGCCCATTGCTTGCTGAGGTTGAGCGGCTTGATCAGAGGAGACGGTCTTTGCAGTCATGCAGCTTATCAAGTGTGCGAAGATGAAGTTCATCTCGTTGGGCATTTTGGATTTCTTGATGAGGGTCAGCTTCTTCTCAGGCTTCTTGTCCCTCCCTGTTTCCCATACATAACCCATTGCATCAAAGAATGCAGTGATGGCTTCCCTATCAGCATGTTTCTTGTGGTCAGGGAGAGAAACAAAGGGTTTTTCTTTTGTGGCGATGGGAAGGCTCAATGCCTTTCGAATAATGGCAGAGGTGATTTTTATGGTGCCAAAATCAGTGTCACAGAGGATGCAATAGATTTTCTTCGTGGGGTCTTTGGTCGATGTGAGCTGAGTGTATCTGGCAGAATACCAGAACCGAGATAGTAGTAACTGATGAGCAGGGGGTGTTATGGTCAAGGCTGTAGAGAGGCAACATGTTTTGAGGAAATTCACAGCATCATTCAGATGTGTGACTTGCTTTCGAGGAGGAAACTCGAAAAGCGCATAGAGATTGTTTGTTTTTGTCCAATCGAGTTCCTCAAGCGTGAACTTGACCTGAGGAGCCTTGATGATTTCCAGTTCCTCAGCAGCAGCATTGTTCTCAGCAGTAGGAATATCAGTAGATGCCATTGCTGTATTATCAGTTCAACCAAAGATATAACAAACAAGAATAATCTTAATGTGGAAAGATTTTCCAATAAGATGGTTCGAATTTTGTCCATTTCATTCAGACAAAAATGTCTTAATGAAGATTTGGGTTTTCTTGTTTTTGAAAAAGAAATGCAAACCCAATGAAAAGTCTTGTTTTCCAGTTTCCTTTGAGGATTAGGATTCTGGAAAAACGTATGAAGAACAAGTTTAAGATATTTGCTATTAAACTTGACGAACAACCATGAAAGGTTGTGTTCATAAAACCATGAAAGAAATGATTTCATTTTTGAAAAAGTTCTTTTGGTTGATCTTGTAAAAACAATGAGAAGATCATTAACAAGTTTTAAGAAACAGGTAAATAAAAGAAATATTAACCTGGTTCGTTGAAGAAGAAGAAGATGAACAGTTCTTGAAAACTTAAGAGCAAAAATGCAACAGTAGTTTTCTTGAGGAAGAAGTTGTTCGCGTAAAGGAAAAATATAAACCCAAAATGTGTTTATATAGTGAGATTAGAGAGAGAGAAAAACTCGAGCGGGAAAGTTTTTCATCATGACACGGACACGTGTTTGCATTTGATTGGAAGGTAAACGAAACGTGCAATCGTGTGTCAGAAAAAGAACGTGCCAGGGCTTATCCGTTGCGATGACGTCACAGATGTCCTTTCATATTTTAGGATGTCTCTGAGGTTTTGAAAGCTCATGGACACTTTTGAAAACATGAAGCACTGAATAGAAATATCAGTGTTGGTTTTAGAAATTTCAAAGTATCGCTGATTAAGGAAGAGATATTCAGCGATGCAATTTGTCTTGAAATCTTGCATTCACATGCGATTGTCAGCGAGAGAAAAACATACCTTGATATCAGCGAATCAAGTTTATTCAGAGAGAATGATAGAATGGGTTATACAAGTTGATTTTATCCTGTCGCTGATCAAATGTAAACCGCTGAAGATTTTACTCTTCAAAGTTCAGCATTCCAAGCTCGCTGATGAGAAAGTTGAATCTTGTCTCATCAAGAGGTTTGGTGAACAGATCAGCTAACTGATAGTCAGTTGGGATAAAATGAAGTTCTATATCACCATTCATCACATGATCTCTGATAAAATGATACCTGATTTCGATGTGTTTTGTCTTTGAGTGTAGCACTGGATTGTTGGCTATAGCGATGGCACTTGTGCTGTCGCAATAGATTGGAATATTTGAGAGCTGAAGGTCTTAGTCTAGTAGTTGATTTCTCATCCACAAAACCTGAGAACAATAGCTTCCAGCTGCTACATACTCAGCTTCAGCTGTGGAGGTAGACACTGAGTTTTGCTTTTTACTTGTCCAACTCACCAGCTTTCCACCCAGGAGCTGACAGCCTCCTGTGGTGCTTTTCCTATCCAATTTGCAACATGCAAAATCACTATCTGAATAGGCTATTAGATCAAACCCTGAATCTTTGGGATACCAAAGACCTAGGTTCGCAGTACCCTTAAGGTATCGAAAAATTCGCTGTACAGCGATCATATGAGATTCCTTAGGTTCAGCTTGATATCGTGCACACAAACAGGTTGCGTACATAATATCGAGTCGGCTAGCTGTAAGATACAAGAGAGAGTCGATCATCCCACGGTACAGCGTGACATTAACAGGTATTCCATTTGAATCCTTGTCTAGTGTCAGCGGTGGTGCCATAGGGGTTTTCATAGCTGAACTCTAAGTTAAATCGAATCTCTTCAGCATATCTTTAACATACTTTCCCTGATTAATGAAAGTTCCTTTTTCATTTTGCTTTATCTGAAGACCAAGGAAATATGTTAGCTCACCCATCATGCTCATTTTATACTCTTCTTTCATTCTATCAGCGAAACGAGTACAAAGGTCAGGGTTAGTAGAACCAAATATAATGTCATCAACATATATCTGAACAAGAATAATATGACCTTTTACTTTCCTGAAGACTAGAGTCTTATCGATTTTACCACGCTCAAATTTTTCAATATGGAGATAAGTAGAGAGAGTGTCATACCATGCACGAGGAGCTTGCTTTAAGCAATAAAGTGCCTTATCCAGTTTATAAACATAACTTGGACGCTTAGGATCTGAGAATCCTGGAGGTTGTTCAACATAGACTTCTTCATTCAGCTTTCCATTTAGAAATGCTGACTTAACATCCATCTGATATACTTTGAAGTCTTTGTGTACAGCGTATGCTAAGAATAGACGAATAGATTCTAGTCTTGCTACAGGAGCAAATGTTTCGTCATAATCTATGCCTTCCTCTTGTCTGTATCCCTAAGCAACAAGTCGAGCCTTGTTGCGGGTTACAGTTCCATGTTCGTCCAACTTGTTTCGATAGACCCATTTAGTGCCTATCACTGTCTTGTCAATTGGTCTTCGAACAAGTTTCCAAACTTTGTTTCTTTCGAATTCAGTCAGCTCTTCTTGCATGGCGCTGACCCAGTTTGGATCTTTGAGGGCATCATCTACTTTCTTTGGTTCAATCAGAGAAATAAAGTTAACAAATAAACAAATATTACCTGCACTTCGTCGAGTCTGAACACCAGCGTTTGGATTACCAAGAATTTGATCAATTGGGTGATTTACAGTCCATCCCTGAGCAGGAGCATAAGTCGCTGACTCAAATTGAACTGGAGGAGCTGAAGATGAAGCTTCAGCAACTTCTGGAATATCAGCCAAGAGAGGAGTAGGTGCAGAGGTCATCTCATTCACTGATTGCTGAGAAGTAGATGGAATGTGTGAGACATTTGCTTCAAAAACAGGTATAGTGTTTAAAGGAACTGCTGAGACCCATGATGTTTCAGCTTCACTATTCTGCATGTTTGGGATGATAGTAGGACTATCATCTTCAACTGTATGAGTATGAGGAGTGGGAATATCTTCTGAATCTCCAAGATGTGAAAACATCCATTGATTCAGTTCTTCAGTATCAGCAGACGGTTTAGAGTTTGCTGAACGGGATTCGTCAAAAGTGACGTGAATAGTTTCTTCAACAATTTGTCTTCTTCGATTGAAGACTCTGAAGGCTTTGGAAATTGAAGAATATCCAAGAAAGATTCCATCATCAGCCTTAGGATCAAACTTTCCAAGGGCATCTCTGTTATTCAGTATGAAACACTGACATCCAAAGATGTGAAGAAAGCTAATTGAAGGCTTTCTCCCATGAAAAAGTTCATAGGTTGTCTTAATGAATCTTTTGACTATCAGTGACCTGTTTTGCGTAAAACAAGCAGTGTTGACAGCTTCTGCCCAAAACTGAGTAGGCAGGTGAGAATCGCTGAGCATTGAACGTGCAGCTACAATAATAGTTCTATTTCTTCTTTCAGCGACTCCGTTTTGTTGCGGTGTTCTCACTGAAGAAAAGTTGTTAGAAATACCCTTACTCTCAAAGAAGGAATCAAGAGAACTGTTTTTGAATTCAGTCCCATGATCACTCCTTATTGAGCGAACGGTCAAGTTGTTCAGGGTTTCCATCTTCCGAACAAAGGTGATGAGTTCTTCAGGGGTGTCACTCTTAGAACGGAGAAACATAACCCATGTATAGCGAGAGAATTCATCAACTATGACCAGCGTATATTTCTTTGCAGCGATGGATTGTTTGTTAATAGGGCCAAACAAATCCATATGGAGAAGTTGTAGAGGAGATGACACTGAGGAGACTTGCTTTGATTTAAAGCTTGCTTTGGTCTGCTTGCCTTTCTCACACGCTGAACATAAGGACTCTTTGGCATATGAGTGCTGAGGTAGACCAGTGACTAACTCTTTTGAAGAAAGAGTGTTCAGTGTCTTGAAGTTTAGATGAGAGAGCCTCTTATGCCATAGCCAGTTGACATCAGATGAGGCTTTTGAGAAGAAGCAGGAGTTCTCAGTGGTTGTTGAGTCCATGTTTATTACATAAACATTTTCCAAACGATAACCACTGAGAGCTATCTTCTCCTTTTTGTCAGCGACAAAGCAGGATTCCTTAGTAAAGATTACTTTGTTATCCATGTCGCAAAGCTGACTGATGCTTAGAAGATTATGCTTCAGCCCTTCAACATATGCGACTCTTCTGAAGGTTGTTGTACCATTAGATACTACACCAAACCCTCGGGTATGTCCTTCTCCATTTCCACCGAAAGTTACAGAGGGACCCTTCTCTTCCTTGTATTCAGAGAGCAGGCTTTTCTTTCCAGTCATGTGTCTAGAGCATCCGCTATCGAGATACCAGATACCCTTCTTAACCTGCATTACAAAGGAAGATTAGTTTTTCTTGGGTACCCACTTAACCATGTGTACACGTTTGTCAGTGGAAGTAGTTGGAATGGAAGGTTCAGCAGTCTTCGCAGCATTTGAAGATTCAGCTTTGTCAGTCTTCACTTTGGTTAATTTCTTAACCTCGGTGGTCTTCTTTGCCTTGGGGACAATGATCTTCACCTTAGCTATCTTTTCAGCTTGGGTGGCTGTGGGGAATTTACTAGCAATATGATTTGTAAGTCCACAGTGATAACATTTCCTATAACCAAAAGTAGTTCTAGGACCATTTGCATGCTGAGCTTTAGATTTTGAATTAGAAGGACCAGCACCAAATAAGCTATTGGTTTTTGAAATGGGAGGAACATTTAGTTCTTCGGATTTCTTACCAATGATTTCCACTTTGATTCTAGGAGTAGATCGCTGAATAGATCCACGCTGAATAAATCCAGAGATCTTATTCTTTGAATCAGAGGGATAAGTCACTGAAGCTTTAGAAGCGTTCAGCTTTGGTATAAAGATACCCTTCTGAGGATTTTGGTTAAAAGCAATTCCTTTACCTTTATCTTTAAAGACAGAGGTAGGTTTTGGATAAACCATTTTCTCTTTACCGTTTGAAGAGGTAGAAATTTCCTCAGGGATGGGCGGTTTAGAAGAGGAACACTGAGAGGATGAAGTATCAGCGACTGAGGATACGAAAGTTCCAAATAAGAGCATGGAACGATCAGTGGTTGGTTCTAGAGTATCAGCTTTGTAACCAAGACCACGTTTATCACTCAGGGGAATCTGAGACTTAATTATCTCAGTGATCTTTGTTGAGGAATTATACCATCCATCAACAGTAGCTTTTTCCGCTTTTAATGCAGCGATAGCTTCTTCGCGCTCGATTTTGACTAGTTGATTTAGGTGAACTTGATCTTTAAAATCTTCTTCAATTTTAGAAAGATTTTCTATTTGAAGGTGACAGTTTTTAAGCTGTTCAGCGAGATCAAGGTTTTGATTTTCAACTACAGTTTTGCCATTCATGGCTTCATATAAACTTCTAGTCAAGAGATCGATTTTACGAAGACTATCAGCTTCATCAATATTTGCAATATTGGTAAAGAAAGAAGGTGATACCTGAGTAGCAAAGGTTGAAGTAGAGGGAATGTCAGAATTGTCTTCCTCATCTTCAAGTTTGGCCATGAGACATAGATTGGCTTCATCATCTTCAGAGTCAGATGATGATTCTTCTTCATCAGAGGCAGCCCAATCATAGTCAGCCATCAGACCTTTGCCTTTCTTCTTAAAGCTTTTCAGCTTCGCATACCTTTCTTTCAGCTTGGCGTATTTGTCATCTCTAGACCTGAGGTTAGAGGATTTCTTGGGAAACGCTGAGTTTCTCGAAACTTTCTTTGACCTGCACTCGTTAGCGAAATGTCCTATCTTTTCACAGTTAAAACAAGTAGCAGTAGCCTTATCAACAGGAGCTGATGATCTTGGCTTGTCAGTAATGGAAAGAGGTTTATTCTTTCTAAACATTTTCTTTTTGGCGAATCTCCTGAACTTTTTAGTGAGGAGAGCCAAAGATTCATCAAGATCTGAAGAGTCAGAATCTGATGACCTTTCAGAGTTACTCTCCAACTCAGTGATAGTGACCGAGGGTCGCTGAGTGGAAGGTTCCTCTGAGATTAAAGCAACAGGGGTGCTTTTGGAATCTTTTACAAGATTCTTCTTAAGATGACTCGATTGCTCATGATTCAGCATCGTGCCATATAAGGTAGAAAGATTCATCGATTTGAGATCTTTTGACATCTTGAGACACATAGAATAACTGTCCCAGCTTTCAGGTAAACATTCTAAAAACTTTGTCAGCACTTCAAAGGTAGAATATTCCTTACCAACAGTTTTTAGATCTATTATTAAGCAGTTAAAACGTTGGTGTACTTCAGAGAGAGATTCATTCTTACCACAAATGAAGCTTTCATACTGTCTTACCAGGTTGATCTTTCGAGAGTCCTGGACTTCAGAAGTACCTTCATACTGAACACAGATTGTCTCCCACATAGCTTTTGAGGTTTTCAGGTTCATGACGGAATGGTAGACTTCGTCAGGAAGAGCCATGGAGAGTATGGATCTGGCTTTGGTGTCGATAGCCACTTTCTTCTTATCTTCATCAGTCCACATATGAACTTGGTTAGGAATCAGCCTTTCTGGAATAACAGGTCTATTCTCAGCGGCTGGAACTGCAGCATCAATTCTTACAGGAATATATGGGCCGTTTTCAAGATAATAAGGCATAGTAGGGTCTACACCTTCTAAGAAGAGAATCATCCAATTTTTCCATAGATTAAAATTATCTCTGGAGAATCTAGGGGGTTTTGCAAGAGAACCGTTGTCAATATAGTTTGTGTTTGTGTTGGTAGCCATTTTAAGAAATAGCTAGGAAGAGAGATCTTAGTATAGATCAGATCTTGTTTATGAGATTAAACAAATCTGCTCTGATACCACTTGTTGGTCCCGAATGGCTATATAAGTTTGTAGAAGGGGGGGGGGGGGGGTGAATACAAACACACGTTTTTATTTTTCTAAATTGTTTATTGATAAATCATTAACAGATTACAGCTTGTTGCGGAACAAGATTAAGGATAAACCTAAATCTAAACAAGTTGTAACACTAAGTTTCTTGCACTAAGAAAGAGAAGGAAATTACTAATAATAACCTATCTCAAGATAAGAAGATGACTTGACCAGGGTTAGCAAGTGCTTCAAGAATGAAGTTGGAGTCCTTCTTATATACTGCATGCATTTAATGCATGGCAGTTTATACTTTACACGTGGCAGCAGCTCATTGGTTATAGGATCTGACTTGAGTAGACAACCTTAGTAGCCGCATGGTGAACAGTGTAGCATCAGAGTAGTTGTACGATTTCAGACAATAAGGAGGTTCTTTTCTGACATATCGTACGAAGTCGTGCAAGGGTGGTTAAGACAACAGTACTTTGTACGGAGGACTTCATGATCAGCTTACGTTGATTCAACGCTTTATCATTCTATATCAGTGAATGACAAAGTTCAGCGATAGCTGAAGTCTTGTACTTGATACTTCACGTTGAGTGGACAAATCTGAGTCTTCGCTGATCCGCATCAGTTCATTAGGAGACTTGTCGCTGGTTCTTGAGCTTGATCTTCGACTTCAGCGTAGAACCTATGTTGACGTGAAACTTGTCTTCAGGGATCATAAGTAAACAACTAACTTATCAGCGATCACCATAAGGACTGAACAGGCTCAGAGCATTATGGTGAACAGTATTCGCTGAATGTTTAATCTAAAGAACGAGAGTTCCTATCAGCGGTACTGTAAAGTCTTAGTACTTATCAGCGATAGTGAAACTCTAATACATATTGTTTAGTTACAATTTTCACTAAGTAGAATGGAGAGGGTCATTATCAAATCACTGAGGGTTTGGATCAACAAAGTCGATCATTGAGAAGCACCCCGCTCCTTGAAGTTGGTCAAACAAGTCGTCGATTCTAGGGAGTGGGTACTTGTTCTTCACAGTTACCTTGTTCAACTCTCAGTAGTCGATGCACATCCTCATAGTGCCATCTTTCTTCTTCACGAATAAGACCGGTGCTCCCCAAGGAGATGAGCTCGGCCTCACAAACCCCTTCTCCAAAAGCTCTTGGAGTTGCGCCATCATTTATTGCATCTCAGATGGAGCCAAACGGTAGGGAGCTCTAGCTATCGGATCCTCTCTCGGTACCAAGTCTATTCTGAACTCCACTTGACGATCCGGTGGTAAGCCCGACAAGTCTTCCGAAAACACGTCGGGAAACTCGCGTACCACCTTCACGCCCTTGAGCTTTTCTTTTCCAATTTAGCTTCGATTACGCATGCCAAAAAGGACGCACACCCCTTGACTAAACATATGCGTGCCTTCAACATGGAGATGATTGCTACGTCTCCCTTCCTTCGCTCCCCATAAATGACTGTTGGACAACTTCCATCCGAAGAAGGTATGCGAATTAACTTCTTCACGCACAAGATTTCGGCTTAATTCACTGCTAGCCATTCCATTCCAACTACTACATCAAATCCCCCTATTACCATTGGCATCAAGTCGATCGAAAACTTCTTTCCTTCGATTTCCAACACACAACCCCGCAAAACATCCCGCACCACCACTTGTCCACCATCGGCTATTTCTACTACTATGGCTTCTTCTAGACAACTAGTGAGCATAGATAACTTTTGGCAAAAGGAGGTCGACACAAACGAAAAACATGCACCCGAATCAAATAACACACGCGTAGGTACGAAGTTTAGAAGAAACATACTCAACACCACGTCTGTCGAAGCCTTCGCCTCCTCGGTTGTCATCTGGAAAGCTCTTCCCGTTGCTCTCGGAGGTTCCACCTTCTGTCCTCCGCTTCCTCCCACTTTCAACTTCAGACTGTCCCTTCTAATGTGTCCTGGCTCCTTTCACTCGAAACACATCGGTCACCTGACGGTACAAGCATTGATTGAATGTCCGGTCTTGCCACACTTATAAAACTTCCTCGGAACGAAGTTGCATGGGCCGAAGTGTTTGCTCCGACACTTGGAGCACCCTAGCCTCCCTCTATGGGTCGGCTCCTCGATAATTATTGTCGAACGTTCTCAGTTTATTGAAGGGTACGAACTTCCCTTCCCACTTCCTCTTCTCCGACACTCTAACAATCTCCTCCTTGCCCCGACCATAGGCATCTTCCACGAGTTGCGCTTCCTCTACCGCCTCCCGAAGGGTAGAGGCTTTGGACACTTGGACCATAGTCATCATGTCCGATGGAAGGCCCTTGATGTAGGCCTTAATCTTTTCCTTCTCTGTCGGGACTAGGTGTCCCACCAACCCCAACTTGTCCATGAATAGACGGTTGTACTCTTTTACTGTCAAACTTCCCTTTTTCAAGTTCCGAAACTCCTCCTCGATCTGGTCCATTGCTCTCTCGATGCAATACTCTTCCAATACATTTTTCTTGAAAGTTGCCCAACTCAGTTTGGCCAACACCGCGGCCTCTAGAGATGCGGAGTAGACATTCCACCACGTGAGGGATGCCCCTCTTAGCATTTGGGAACCAAAACACTCACTAGTCCGAAATGCCTGCTCCATTTCTCGGATCCAGTTCATACAAATGATCGGATCATCCACGCCTTTAAACTCGTGGGGCCTGCAGCTCAAAAAGGTCTTGAACGAGCAAACCTTCCCTGCTTGCCCAATTTCCATTGTCCCCAAACCATCAGTAGGGATTTCATTTCCAGTGCCCCTAGATCCGGCCACTATGATGTTCTCAGCAACCATCTCGTGCTTATGGTTGTTCGTATCCCTGTCTTCCATGAGTTTCAAAAACTGCTCTTGCTGTTGAGCCATGGCCTTGTTCATGGCCTTCATCATTCTGTCCATCATTCGTGTCTCAGCTGTTACCTCTTCCATAACGGGGTCAGACGTTTCCATGTCATGATGAGGGATATGCTCAGTTCCCCCTCCCAAAACGGTGTTAATCAGCGGAGGCACCGTTGTCGTTGTCACCCTTGGTTGATCAGCTGTAGATGTCGTGGCATCATGGCCATCCACTCTACTGCGAGTATTAACCATTGAAGTCTGCCACACATTCGAGAATAAGGTGAGAAATAGGCTATAAGAATTTAAACATGAAGAAACGTACTAATACATGCATCAATCATCATAACAATAGCAATCTAATCATACTCATGTAATGATATATTCATAATAGCAGTAGCTAATTGAAATTATGAACATACTTCACATAAGAATTCTCGTTACCAAGGTCACAACTTTTAACTTATGTACTTCCGTCGACTCTAAGACCACCCTATCTTAGGAGTTCTACCCAAGCTCACCAATCCGTACTTAATCTTTCCAGCTTAAGTCTAGGCATCATAACGACATACCTAGTTCACTTAAACTACTGCTCTGAAACCAACTTGTAACACCCTAAAACTGGTAAAATTAAAACCTGCGGAATTTACGGAAATCATATAGCTAACATAGACAAATCACCCAATAAATGG
This sequence comes from Saussurea involucrata, assembly GCA_033807775.1. Taxonomy (NCBI): domain Eukaryota; kingdom Viridiplantae; phylum Streptophyta; class Magnoliopsida; order Asterales; family Asteraceae; genus Saussurea; species Saussurea involucrata. The sequence goes on from CM066323.1 coordinate 46,884,358, forward strand.
GGAAATAAGGTATGGCGTTTACGATACAATGAAACGAGCAAATCATGGTCCAACAACCTAATAATCTAAACCAACAAGTCTTAGATTATATTCGGGTGTTGTCTAATTGCTACCAAAAATTGACATTTAAATTCTATCATGTACGCCTCTATGTACTCCCAAAAATGCCACCATCCATCATGACTCTTCACTCAAGCCCGAAGAGCCCCACCACTTGAAAGTCCTACCAACACATCCAAGAGAAGAAGTGTTAGTCTAACACGATGAGAGTAAGAACCTAACAATAAATAATAATAAGATTTAATTGAGGTACAATAGAAAGCATAATGAACCCCAAGGTGGAAGTTATCTAATATTCAATGCCTAGTGTTGATGGAAAATACGCTAGCCAAAAGCCATTGCATGAGACAAGGAAGCCACATATTCGTTAGTAGCATTAATCACAAATCAACAATCATAAATTGGAAACAAGCGCAACCCCAAAGAGTCTATAACTTGTGAGCCCCCAATTTCAACCACTCTAGGTCTATACATTGGGTAGCTCCAAATCCACAAACAAGCACTTTGGAATTACATCTTACTGCTCATGAGACGATGCCCGGCCATATAGGCCCACATCTTACTTATCATGAATCCCGATGCCTATTCCGTGCTACGACTCTAGTGCCTATGGATCCATTACACTCAATATACTACATCATGACTCACAAATTCCAATCAACAATAATATCATAGCATTAAGCTTAATAGCAAGCATGTAGCATACTCCTTTATTTTGAAGTATCAACATGACACTCCCACATTTGGCCGACAAACACCATAATTTCGCAAGTCAAGATTTAGACCCCATTTTATCTCAAAGCCCCTTTTTCAAGCATATTATATCGAAATCCCCAAATGTTCCAAAACCCTAGATTTTGACCTAAAATGGTCAAAATCGGTTTATTACATAAAATGATCAATAGAAGTGGATAATCATAAGTACACCAAGAATTGCTAAGAACTTTAGCTTTCCAAACCATTTTGCCCAACAAAACCCTATAATTTATTAAACCCATTTTTAGGTCAAAGTAGAAATCATACAATGTGAGATGTAGGACATTAATGGGTTACAATCTACTATATAAACAAGTATGTGAGTTAGGGTTGAAGATAACTCACCTTAGAGGGTTTTATAGAAAACCCAAACCCTAGAAGGTGGAAAAGGAGATTCCTAGTAACTTGGAGAGACTTGGATTTAGCTCAAAATCTTAAGATCATCTAACAATAACCATTAATGATCATAAGCTAGGTAGTTGGGAGAATTTATGGAGGAAAGAGGTTGGAATAGGAAACCCTACCTTTCTCTTGGGATAAAAACGTGACTTGAACCCTTCAAAACACAACAAATGTGCTAAAACCCGGCTGGCCTCGAGTTTATACCCAAACAACCCGCTCGCGATAGTGACAGGCATAGTCACGAGGCATACTCGCCCTCGATCTCCCAACTCTCGGTACAAACGGAGCGATAATGCCACCGCAATAGTGACCATGTCACAATCGCGTGGCATAGTCGCAAGATACCTTTCCACTCGCGGTACACTTTGGGCGATAGTGCCCTGGCGAGAGTGACCATGTCACAATCGCCGGGCATTCTCGCGGTCCAGGTACCGAGCCCCAAACTTGGCCAACTTTCTCCAAACGATCTTGCCGCGATGCTACAACTCTTTTCATGCAACATAAAACCTTACAAATTTCATTCTCAAGTAGTTTAGTCTTACGAGTAAAGCTAGAATATTCGGGGTGTTACATATTCCTAACCCTGGCCCTTAGGTCAACAACCCTACCGCTGATGATGATTCTGTCATCATTCCCAACATGCAGTCAAGTGAAACTGAATCATCCTCTTGGGTTTCATCTATTCCCATTAACACTATGCCTGCCTCTGAACCTTCAACCTCTAATAATCCATCGACTTCTTAGCAATCAGCAAACGAACCTCTATCTGGACTTCAGCTTATTCTACCTGAACTACCTGAAATCGCTGAAGCTTCTTCTTCAGCTTCTCCAGAAGTTCCATCTGAGTCAGCGACTCATGCTCCTGCTCAACGATGGACTATGAATAATCCTATTGATCAAATCCTTGGTGATCCAAACGTAGGTGTTCAGACTCGACGAAGTTCAGGTAACATCTGCTTATATGTTAATTTTATTTCGCTGATTGAACCAAAGAAAGTTGATGATGCTCTCAGAGATCCGAACTGGGTCAGCGCTATGCAAGAAGAGCTGACTGAATTCGAAAGAAACAAAGTTTGGAATCTTGTTCCCAGACCATCTAACAAGTCAGTGATAGACACTAAGTGGGTCTATCGAAACAAGTTGGATGAATATGGAACTGTAACCCGCAACAAGGCTCGTCTAGTTGCTCAGTGATACAGACAAGAGGAAGGTATAGACTACGACGAAACGTTTGCCCCAGTGGCAAGACTCGAAGCTATTCGTCTATTTCTAGCATACGCAGTTCACAGGACTTCAAAGTTTATCAAATGGATGTCAAGTCGGCATTCCTAAATGGAAGGCTGAATGAAGAAGTCTATGTCGAACAACCTCCAGGATTCGTTGATCCTAAGCATCCAGGTTATGTTTATAAACTGGATAAGGCACATTATGGTCTAAAACAAGCACCTCGTGCATGGTATGACACTCTATCCTCTTTTCTCCTTATTGAAAATTTGAGCGTGGTAAAATTAATAACACTCTATTTTTCAAAAATGTGAAAGGTCATATCATTCTTGTACAAATATATGTCGATGATATTATATTTGGTTCTACTAACCCATCTCTATGTACTCGTTTTGCTGAAAGAATGAAATCTGAATATAAAATGCGTATGATGGGAGAGTTGACCTACTTCCTTGGACTCCAAATCAAGCAAAATGATAAGGGTACGTTCATACACCAAGGTAAGTATGTTAAAGATATGCTGAAAAAATTTGATTTAACTCAAAGCTCATCTATGAAAACCCCTATGGCACCTCCTCTGACACTTAACAAAGATCCTTCAGGGAAGCCTGTTAATGTCACTGCCTACAGAGGGATGATCGGCTCTCTTCTTTATCTAACCGCGAGCCGTCCTGATATTATGTATGCTACTTGTTTATGTGCACGATATCAATCTGAACCCAAAGAATCACATCTGGTCGTTGTAAAGAGAATCTTCAGATATCTGAAGGGTACCCCCAACCTAGGTCTTTGGTATCCCAAAGACTCAGGGTCCGATCTAACTGCCTATTCAGATAGTGACTTTGCAGGTTGCAAGCTGGATAGAAAAAACACCACAGGAGGCTGTCAACTCCTGGGTGGAAAGCTAGTAAGTTGGACAAGCAAGAAACAAAGTTCAGTGTCCACTTCTACCGTTAAAGCTGAGTATGTAGCTGCGGGAAGCTGTTGTGCTCAGGTCTTATGGAAGAGAAATCATCTTTTAGACTACGACCTTCATCTCTCCAAATTCCAATCTATTGCGACAACACTAGTGCCATCGTTGTAGCCAACAATCCAGTGCTACACTCAAAGACCAAACACATCGAGATCAGGTATGACTTTATGATGAATGGTGATATAGAACTTCACTTTATCCCTACTAACTTTCAGTTAGCCGATCTTTTTACCAAACCTCTTGATGAGACAAGATTCAACTTTCTCATCAGCGAGCTTGGCATGTTGAACCTTGAAGAATAAATCTTCAATGGTCACGCATTTAGTCAGTGATAAAGGAAAGTCTATCTCCTTATTTATCATCTAATTTCTGAACAAAATGATTCGCTGATATCAAGGTATGTTTTTCTATTCCTTTCGCTGAAGCTTACTTCAGTATGTTGTTTTTCAAAACTAAATTGATCACTGAATCTTTTCTTCAACGATTTTTTTGAAAGAACAAAACTCATCACTGATCTTTCTTAAATCAGTGACTCTTCATTTTACAAATTATCTCTGATTTTTTTAAACCTATCAAGAAAGAGTTTTTCAAATGAAAAGACATTTCTGACTGTGACGTCATCAAAACGGATAACCCATGGCATGAATTTTTGTCTGACACGTTCGTCCATTTGAATTCTTGCCCAATAAGCTTCGTGGGACGTGTCTCGTGTCATGATGAGTACCTTTTCCCGCTCATCACTTTCTCTCTCTACTCTCACTATATAAACACTTCTTAATTATATTCTTACCTTTTACGCTCTCAAAATCTCTAAAAGCAGAAAGAATTTCCCTAAGCAATTTGTTCTTGGATTTGTGATAAAACCTGATACTCGAATCTTCAATCGATCTTTAATCAGGTTCTTACTTTTAAATCCATTTCTCTTCTTAAAATCTTTTCCAAAACTTGTTTTTGATCACATTTCTTGTTCTAAAATGATCAAAACAACCATTCTTCACATAAGATCATCTTCTTCATGATCTTATGAACCAAAACTTGAAATATAATTTTTCCTTTAAGTTTAAAATAAAAATCTTAAAAGTAAATATTCACACGTTTTTCCATAATCCCTTCTTTAAAAGGAAACTGGAAAACATTGTTTTTCACTAGTTTTAAACTCTTCTAAAACTAAAAAACCTATCTTTTACTTTTTCTTTTCTTAAAAAGAAACTGTAAAACCCTAAAAATCTCAAAAAACCCTTATTTTGGACAAAATTTTCATTTTAAGAAGTTCCTTCATTATTCTTCTACATTTTTTTCTTTCTACTCAGAAATTGCATCCTCAGACATTGCTGCTACCAACACCACTGCATCTGCAGTCATGACAAGGGCTGAAAACATGAAATGTGAGTTGAACCAGATCATCTTTGCCACGAACAACTCTTTCTCTCTGCTCGAATTCCCAAAGAAAAAGCCCAGCCCACATCTCACTAACGCTGTAAATTTCATCAAAACATGCCCCTTAGCCACTGCTATGACCATCACCCCCTGCACACCGCAACCTTTTGCAACAATTCTGGTACACTGCCCATCGTACCACTGCCACCTCCACAAAGACTGGCAAAGAATACTCAGTAATCGGGTTTCAAACCGAACTGGGTCGAGGAGCCATTTCCCCTGCTGCCATTCAATCGGCACTGAACCTCCCTGGAAGTACCAAGGCAAACCCCTTTGTCCCTCTCATTGGCCCAAACACTACTGAAGGTGAACAAGAACTGATTGCCTTCCTTGATCTCATGCACTACTCATGGGACAAGACCCGAAACATGGATGACGACAAGAAACTCACCAAAGTCCTCAAGAATAAAATGCCGGCTGAAATCAACTTCATATTCGCCCACGTCATCAGCTGCATGACGACTAAAACGGGCTCTACTGATCAAGCTCCCAAGACTCAGGTAGCTATGGCCTACTCACTGCTGAAAGGGCTGATCGTGGACTATGCTCGAATAATGCTTGAAGACCTAATGGACCGGGTCGAGAAGCCTGAGAGATCTTCAACCGTTCCCTACCCCCGTTTCATCAGCGCTATTCTCCAAATGCTTCTAGGGAACAACTACCCAAAGAAGGGAGATTACAAACTCTCTCAGGTTGGCCTAAAGTTCTCAATTTCAAGCCGCTACAGGATGAGGTAAGTCTTTCTTCTCTTCTCGCTCTCTTACGTTCTTACTTCTGCAGCTACCTCTTCAGCGGCGAAACCCACCGCTGCAACCACCACCTCCTCAAAGAAGAGGAAACAATCTACTATCCCCCTTGGCATCCATAAGTCCAAGAAGACCCTCATGGAGAAACCTCAGCCTTCCCAGGCTAAAGAATCAGTGTTAGCCTCTTCATAGGCCACACTTGATAATTTCGTGGTCAACTCCTCCACACCTGCAACAGCCATCCCATCAACCACTTCAGAGACTCCATTCTATGAAGCTTTCATGGAAACTACCTCAACATCTTCAGCGCCTCTACGTACTAAAGAGGTCTCCATCGGCGTCTCTAATGCTAAACCTGATGCCCCACTCTTCTCAGTCGTTGCTTCTTTTTCTGCTCCTTTGGTCATCACCACCCATCCAACGGTTCCATCTTTCTCCCTAATGGATACAAGCGCTGCCATGCTTCAGAATTTGATGCAGCGTAACTCTACCGGACCTTTAGGATCGTCTACAACTATCCCTGTTTGTTCCTTCGAGGACGACTTGGAGTATTTTGTAGGAACTCACGACTTCAGTGACTTCTCCAACCCCAATCCTACAGGTATCCAAACACATTCCTCACACCTATCTGAAAACCCAACTTTTGAGTTTTCCTTTGCTCACAAGTTACTTTCTTTTTCAGGTCCTAATTTGGGCACGATCAACACGTCCCTCAAGGGCATCACTGAAAAAGTGGAGTCACTCTCCAACAACCTCTCTTCCAACACCTCAGCAATCACTGATGCTGGGGAAACGTTGAAGAACGTCTCCGCCTCCCTCGCAGACAAGGCCACAACTACTGACATCTCCAGTATGCAAGGGGGAGTAAAAGACCTAGAGCTGGCTGTCAACAACTACACCTCAGCGCTCTAGGGTCTCCAATCAGTGGTCACCACAATCTTCGACGACTACAAGACCCTCTCTACCCAATTCACCAATCTCAGTGGTGAAGTTGGGTCCCTGAAATCAACCGTCTCAAGCCTCCAAGGTGAGGTGAGAAGCATTTCCACAAAGGTCAGTGAATCCAACTCGCTGCTCACTAAGATCCTGAAAAGGATGGAAGCCTCAACGGTCCCTATCTCCCATTTCTCTCATCATGATAGAAAACCTCTCGGGATAACAGCGGATTTTGTCATTCTGGCTACATCTCGCATTCCTGACCTGGAAACCAGGTTAGAGACTGTTGAGGTGTTAACTGCCTCAACTTCAGGGTACCCTGGCCAAGAAGACAGGGTCCCTGAGGAAACAACTGCAGTTGCAGTTGTTGTTGTTACCTCCCCCCATTCAGGTGAAGAGGGGGAGAAGAACGTTGAAGACTTCCCCCTGAATGTTGAGGAGGGAGGAAGAAATCAAAGAATCTGACCCTCAGGAAGTTGATCATCCTGAGGGAACCGCTGAAAGTCCCTCTCCTTCTGAGGGGGAGCAACGTGAAGACCCTCCTCATTCTCCAGCCGAAAAAGACATAGAACTCATCACTGATGATGAGGAAGAAGAAGAAGAGGAGGAAGAGCTGAATATCGATGATGAAGAACCTTCATCTCGTCCTTTTCCAAAGGATGATGATGAGGATGATGACGATGAGCCTGCTTATTGGTTCCAGCCTGAAGTCATCAAGACCCCTGCTCTGAAGGGTGTCTCCATCAATGAACCAGGGGAGGGGACCGCTGCAAAGTCTCCTGCCAAGAAGACTCAGCAAGGCAAAAATAAGGGCCTTGCCGCTGACAAATTGGCTATCCTCTTGAAGAAACCAACTTGTCAGGTATGCTACTATTTCTTCCCATACACTGCCTCTCTCCTCTACCCCTTCTCAATTTCTACCATTCTCCTCCTGAAACCTCTATACACTTAGCCATCTTTTTCTCTATCTTTTTAACCCTCAAAAGATCTAACTCAATTGACAATTTTTTTCAGCTAGTCCTCTCCCCTGCTTGAGAATACCGCTGAAGCTCCACCCGCTCATCAAATAATCCCAGCTATCAATGTTGAAGAACAAATAATCCCAGTCTCGATCCTGAATGAGACTGACGAACAAGTTGCTGAAGAACAAAAACTGCTTTCCCATCCTAGAAGACCTTCTCTGCCTCGTCAGCGGTCAGATGAAGATAAACATCAAAGGAAAGCAGCTATGATCCAGAAGTTGGAAATTCAGCGACTCATTCCTGCCCACCTCAGCTGTCTGACTCCTAGGGAAATAACTGAAAGTCTCAAGTCAGAGAAGATCCTCGCTGAACAACAGATGACTGAGCTCAACGATAAAACCTTTGCTCTTGAACTTGCTCAACGTTCAGTAAAGGATCCTCAGCTGAAGAAATTTCCCCTCAAAGTCCAGCAAGAGTTGCTGAAATAGGCCGGGAAGAAGAAACAACAGAAGGTTCAAGTTAGCGACACCACCTTGGCCTGGTGTAAAAAGAAAGTCCACTTCAGGAGTTTGTCAGCAAGAATAAAACATGTAAACCTGCAGGGGAAGACTGTCAAAGGTGCTGCTATAATCGAAGTCCAGATGATCAGGGAAAATGGCGTGGCGAGAACCTGCTATCTTTCAGCACTGGAAAATCTTGGACTTAACGAATGGTTGGAAATCCGGGTTGCAATTCAGCGATCTCGATCAAGCTACAAGCCTTGTGTCGAAAGTGCTATTAACAAGCTAATCGACCAAGTCTCCTCAATGGTTGATTTGCCTCCTCCTCCTCCAGCCATCTAACAAAGACGAAACGCTCCAAAGAAGAAGACTCCATCATCTTCAGGCCCTGTTATACGGAACGAGACTGGTGTTGACTTCTCTTGTGAAGCTATACTCGGTCCAAATGTTGATCTCCCAGGCCTCGACGTCTCCCTACCACCTGTTGAAGAATTCGTAGCTGGAAAAGTAGTCAGCGAACCTTATGGCATCTTCTTTCTTGAATACACTGGTCGCAAGTGCTTCCAACGCTAGTCAGAGTTACCCATCGCTCCTATAAAACAACTCAGAGACCTATTACACTGGTGTGACTGCTCCCTCCTTGGAACATTCATGTAGCCCCAAATCTACTGCAAAGCAAAACTAAGACGGGACCAGGGAATACAAGTCCCTGATTAGATGATTCAAGAGACTGACACTCTTGATGAACTTCTCATTAAGAAAGAACCTGAATAGCTGATAGGATCTCTTGTATTGTTCTATCTTATCAGCTTGTAAACTTTTGTACTTGTAATTATTTTTCACTGTACTTGTAATTTTTCAACTTCCCTTGTAATCTTGTATTTACGAAGTAATGAAACATTTTAGTGAAGTACTTTACTCCATCGGTACTAGAAAAGATCCCTGAAAACCGTAAATGGGACACATATTTTATGAGTCCTTTTTATCATTATGTTTTTAACTTAGCAATTTTCCTTTATTGCTTTGTCATCATCAAATAGGTGGAGATTGTTGATCCAAATCCTTCAGTGATTTGATAATGACCCTTAGATTACCTAGTGAAAATTGTAAGTAAACAATATGTATCAGTGTTTCACCATCTAGGAAAATATACTAAGTCTGTTTAGTATCGCTGATGGGAAATCGCTCTCTTTAATTTATGCTTCAGCGATACATGTACATCAGTGAGCCCTGAGCCTGTTCAGTCTCACTGACGATTGCTGAATGTTTATCATGTAATTGTTTGCTTATGATCCCTGAAGACAAGATTCACGACAACTAAGTTCAAAGCTGAAATCGAAGACCAAGCTGACGAACGAGTGACTAAGTCTACTAGTGACCTGATGCGGATATCAGCGAAGACAATACTTGTCCATTTTACGTGAAGTTTTAAGTAGAATACTTCAGCGAGAGTTGAACTTTATCATTCGCTGATAAAGATCAATTCAGCGACCGCTGATCATGAAGCCTGTTCTACAAGTTACTTTTGTCTTATCTCCTTGCACGCCTTTGTACGATTTGTCAGAAGGACATCCCTTTGTCCAGGATCGTACAAACCACTCTGCCAACTACACTGTTCATCATGCGGCCAAAAGGGATGTTTGCTAAAGTCAAATCCATGCAACCAACCAGACGTTGCCACGTGTAAATTTGTACTGACTTGCATTTAATGCATGCAGTATAAATAGGAAACCCTACTTCATTTGTGAAGTGCTCTTCCTCGCTGAACTACTTAGTGCAAAGAAAATCCTTCTTTAGGTTTTCTTATTTTCTCTCATTCTTTTCTAGTGCAAGAAATCTGTGTGATTCTCATAGTTTGTTTAGATTAGGTTTTATACTTGATCTTATTCCGCAACAAACTATAAATTGTTTGATATATATCAATAAACAATTTAGAACGATAAAAATTGTGTGTTTGTATTCAAACCCCCCCTTTCTGCAAACTTGTATAACCCTTCGGGACCAACAATACGATTGACTAAAAATTGTAAAATAAAGGAAATAAGGTAAAAGGACCAATTTACCCTTGTATTTAACGTACATGGTGGACGACCGTTTGCCCGAGGACCAAATCCATAAGAATTTTCATACCTTGAGGTTTCTTATGTAATAAATGAAGTAAAGGGACCAAATCCATAATTTTTGGCATACCTTAAAGACCAAATCTGTAATTTTGACATACCTTATGGACTAAATCCGTAATTTACTCTTTCATATTTTGAAAAATTATGCCCTTATATAAACTCTATTTCACACAACGGTTCAGATGAAAAGAATTAGTGTAAATATAAGGACATAATTCTTTTATCCAAAAACAAAATGAAAGGATTTGAATTCCTTACTAACTAACCCCCAAGGCCCCAATACGTGGAATTGGAATTGCATACAAAAATCAAATAATGAACTAATGGGATGAATGGAATTGACCATTCTAATTGTTTCAGATTCCAACGAACTAAATGTCACCTAAAAACAATATTTAATATAACTTGTTATATAGTTAAAGATAACAAATAATTACATCATACACTAATATTTACTATATTATAAAGTATTTGTGAAAATCCAAAATAATTTGAAATTGTAATGGATGGTCTAAGATTATCCATGAGACCTATCATTACATAAACCAATGTAAACATTAGAGACAACGTCGCTTGTTCGGGTTGTCTTGTCAAAAGATGAAAAGTGCCTAAAAAGAGCTTAGAAACCTCTAAAGGATTGATTTAAGGGCCAATCATTAAACATGTTTTTAATAAAACATTATGTCATAGGTTTGATTTTGCTAGATGTTTTCAACTTAGTTTGAAGACCAGAATGATAGGTGTAACATGCGAATTTTATGGGTACAACATTTTGGGATTGATGCTCCTTTTACGAGTATTTGGAGGTCTTTAGTGAGTGAAAGGCATTATGCCATGAAAACATTTGGTGTGGGAAAGTTTTGGTTGAAAAAAGTGTGTTTCAGGAGCAAACAAGAAGTTTGGCCACTTGTCTTACCACTTCAAGCCGCCGGCCAAGTGGTGAAAATTTTGTTCTGAAATTTTGAGTTTTTGTACACGTACGACTAGCCCCCTGACTTAGGCTACTGGAAGCCACTGAAACATCTTTCAAGGCCGGAGTTTCTAGGTTTTTGCCCATACTTCATCCCCTGCATTCCCTATCCCTTAGGGGCGATTTGGGGAGATTCGGAGGTCGTTGTTGGGAGTTGTTTTGGAGCAAAGTGGGAAGGGTTATCATGGAGATTGAAGATCTTTGATGTGTGGTTTCAAAATCTTGAGAGGTAAGCATATTTGGGTGTTTTGAGCTCCATTTTGAGGATTCCTCTTGGATCTAACCTGTGGCGGGTATTTGTTACATTTCTAGATTTTGGTTATTGCCTAGAGAAGATTTGTATAGATTTGTGCTCATAGATTCAAGTCTTCACGTGGTTTGCGGTTATATTCAATTAGAGTTGATCCACGAAAGAGATCCCTTCTCATAGTAACTATTATTCGTATCGAAAACGAACTTATGGAACAATTTACTTTAATTTATATTTTAAGAATAGAATATAAATTTAATTTTGAGAAAAAAAATTGGGTTATTAACCCAAATAACCATGTTGACCGAATGTTTTTAGAAAATAGTCACCAAATTTTTTTTCTTCGAAAAAGTCCCTTGACCAGCAAATCTAACACTGTAACCTTAGTTTTGCTTGCGGTGTTACAATTTTTGTGACCATCCCATGACCTGATATAAAAAATAAGAAAACCGCAAGCCATAAAGTAGAACTGCAAGCCTTTCGGTTTTGGATTAAAAGTAAATATTTAATGTAAAAATCTTGTAGAAAAAGAAAGCCACGTGTCGAAATCTTGGAGAATTGCAAGTCCTACTTATTAATACATGTCAAAAGTATAGAAAACCGCAAACCAATAGTATCAAAACCGCAACTTGCGTTTTTACTTTACACGTGTCAAAATCTCAAGGCACAACAAACATTACATTTCCACATGTCATCATCTCCATAAACTTGAGAGAAGGATTAAGAGAAATGGGAAAGTAATTTTTTTTACCTTTCTACCAAAAAACGTCAAAAAAAATTAATGTCGGAAAGTGGGAAGGGGGAAGTAATTATGTAAAAGTGGGAAAGTGAATTTCAAATTAAATGACACACCAAAATTCAAATCAATTTAAATCAAAACAACAAGTTGCAACTTCCATATCACAAGACTTGCGGTTTTTGGAGATGATGACACATGGAAAAGTAAGACTTGTTGTATCTTGAGATTTCGACACGTGTAAAGTAAGACCACAAGATGCGGTTTTGGTACTATTGGCTTGCAGTTTTCTATACTTTTGACACGTACTAATAAGTAAGACTTGTAGTTCTCTAAGATTTCGACATGTAATTTTCTTTTTCTGCAAGATTTCTACGTTAACTTTTTATTTTTAATCCATAACCGTAAGGTTTGCCGCTCTACTTTATGACTTGTTTTTTTTGTCAGATCATGAGATGGTTAGAAAAATTCTGACACTGCAAGTAAAAATAGACTTAAGGTGTCAGATTTGTTGTTCAACAGACTTTTTTGAAAAGAAAAAAAAATCTATGGTCATATTTTAAAAACATTTAGTGGGCATGGTTATTTAGGTTAGAGTAATTTACAAATTTGGTCCCTGTGGTTTCATGAAAATTTAGATTGGATTCTCAAATAAATTAATTACATATATCATCATTATGGTTTCAAGTTTGTTACGGATTGGGTCTCTCACTCTAACGCCGTTAACCTATGATCTGTTAAATTGGGGGTAATATGGTCTTTTTTATTAATTTTAAAAAAATTAATTAACACATTTATATATATATATATATATATATATATATATATATATAGTTGGGTTCATACGAGGACACTAACTATTTAAGAAAACAAGAAAACAGCCGCTATGTACAAAATCATATATGATTACGCAACTTTTCCCGCCACTTTAAGTCGCGGCCAACGTCGCGCGTGTCCAGTTTTTGCAGTTAATGTAATATCACATGTGATTTTGCACATGATTTGTTGTTTTCTTGTTTTTTAAATAGTTAGCGTTCTCGTTTGAACCTTCCTCTCTCTCTCTCTCTCTCTATATATATATATATATATACATCAATATAATGTATAGACATATTTAAAAAAACTACACCCCCACCACACACACGGAACCGTCAGCCATCCTCCATTCGTTCCAGCCACTCACTACTGCCGCAAAAGAAAAAAACCAATGTCGATTGAAGGTTATTATATGCCCACGACATGTGTCACACATGAATGCTACCGATGAGTATGTAAACCTAAAGGGTCACACACAAAAGAATACGTTTGCTTCCATTAGAAAGAACCCCGTTAAAGTCATGTTTTGACAGTTAAATAGTTATTCTTGAAAAAATAATCATATAATATGTGTAAATTGTAATTATGATAATTACAGGGTTTTATCCGTAAATATGAATAATTATTATTTGTTTAGATAAAGATAATTATTCAAATTAAGATTATTATTCGAATTCAAATTATTTGAATTCAAATAATTACAGATAAACATAAATCCTATTTACTGTCAATATAAATAGGATGTCAGGTCAGTTGTTTTCAGTTGACTGATTCGATTTTCTGGATCTAAGTTAAACACTTACACATATTAAAATTAGGGTTCCTTTGGGCTAACACTCGGTGGAATTCGCGTGTTCGTGTGTGGATACCGTTAGAGGAAACCTTCCATTGGTTTCTAAGTGTTCCGATCATTCAACCACATCAGCTTTGAAAAGGTACATCCCTAAACACCCTATGGCGTGTTTAGTAATTCGTTTTATTAGTCATTGGATCCGATTGGATTTTGATACCGAAAAGTTTTCTTATTTGTAACCAAACCTTTATTTTCTGTTGCGTTTTACGAGGTTACAATTTACATCGATTTCCAACATCGATTTTCTCCCTCTCCCTCGTTTCTACTTCCTCTCCACCATTATTGACCATCTACATTTCCGTTGAAAATCCACCACCATCTCCGACATCATATTGTTTCGATTTACCATATCATTTTCAGTTTTTCTATTCGTTTCTGTAAATCGTTTTTTATTTTCTTCCCATAGTTGCTCATCAATCGAGGGTGAATGTAAGATTTCAATTTCATTTGAGTTTCTAAAATGCATGTGTAGATTGAGTTTCTAGAATCATGATTATCTCTGCCTTCGTCTCAAACATTCCCATCTCCACGGAAGCAATAACAAAGGTGACCTTCATCATCACCCCATCAAAGCCAACCACCTAAACTGAAGCTCACCCCCGAGGACCAATCATGAACCTGATATAAACCAGTCTTCTCCATCTCCAAAGTTACGAACAACATACCTATTGTGGATAGCAATAACTTGTTGTTGTGTTTCCTTCACTTCAAGCAGAGGCGCGGGGAGGAGGGTGGTGAAGTGGGGGAAGTGAGATGAAGGGAGGAGGGTGAATGTTGTGGGAGTAAGAATGAACGGCTATCGTAGAAGGGAGACAATGAGGAAGACGGTTCAACGGAGTTGGTAGATGGAGTTGTGTAACAACCGTTAACCTCATATGTCGTATATTTGGTAAGTTGGGGTCAAAAGTAAAAAGAGGAGAATTAGGGGACTTGGTTGCACTTTCTGATAAGTATATAAGGGAAGATATCCCTATTTTCCCTATCATTTTGTAGAGAAAAATGGAGAAGATTAGGGGTTTTTTTGCAGGAAGCTGTGTGAGAGGATTTCTTGGAGAAAGTATCATCATCAAGGTAATCTATTTTGATTTGGGTTGAGTTTGGGGCTTCTAAATAGCCTGTGTTCTTATATTTTGGGAGTTTTGGATTTGGCATCAAAATAGATGTTATGGTATTAAAACTTGGTACAAAATGGTTATTATAAGTTGATGTATGAATCTTCTTAAGTATTGGAAATGGTTAGGGTGAAAACCCTCTTTTTGTAATTGAAAAAGGAAGTAATCGGTTTTGCTGTTCGTCTATCCGGAAATCGCCCTCACCAGATTCATGTTACCCGGATACTAGGTAAAATCCGGCAAGAAATGTCTGGATATTTTATGATATCTGATAGTAGCATCCGTAATCTGGTAAGTTATGTTGTCCGGATTTTTAAGGGAATCCGGATGGGTTGTCCGGATATTAGAGGAAATCCGGGACAAAGGTCGATCCGGATAAGAAGCAGAATCCAGTAGTTATAGATCCGGAAATTTGTAGGAATCTAATTAGAGGTCATCCGAATTATTTAGGTAATCCGGTAGTGGGTCGTCCGGATTCCGGGGAGAACCCAAATCAAAGGGTCCGGATTAGTGGGAATCTGGGTAATGTTTTGTGTCCGAATTCTGGATACTTTCGGATGAGATCTCATTATCTGGTTGGTCACTCGTAGGTTTCAGCTTGTTCGAAAGTGAGGTTGGTGTTAAGCGAGTTCCTAGCATACATGTGAGTTCCCTTAAACCCCTTTTATGTGAAAAGAGATGGTAAACATTTTTACTGTTGTTGATGGTACGATATGTGAGCATGATTTTATTTATAAACTTGTTGGGTCACCAAAGATTTGAAATTGACCCACCGATTTTGACCTCAAAATCTTACTTAGAATATTTTATTTTGGTTTTTTATGATGACTTAGACAAGACGACAAAAGTTCGGTGAAGTCGAAGATCAACCGAAATCAAGCTTGAAGATGTTCTCATTGTGGAAGTGAAAGACACTCTTCTCAACAAAAACCTAAGTCATAGTCCACCGAAATTCTTTATGAAAATCGGTGGACACTCCAACCGATCCTCCCTCAGATTCGGTCAACATAACCACCGATAAGAGCTACACATCGGTGGTCACTTGAACTATCTCATACTCAAGTTCGGTCTTGCATCTCACCAATATGTCAGTCCAAATCGGTGAGATCTATCTTTGGAAGCCAACATAAGAAGATCATTTATTATGGGACAATATTCATTGTCAGGAAGAAGTGACTATTTGTCGTTTTATCCAATCTCAGATATTGTCTCAATCAAGCATGGGTTCCTTCCTGGTACTGAGCAAAAAGGTGGAAAAGGACATATCAACTTTTCAGAGTCAACCCCTACACTTAAATCTCCAGATGACAAGTGTCCTAAGCATTTAATGCTTCATGCACTATATAAAGATGAAGGAGCTCCCCATGCAAGGTTACGCGTTCCAAAAGGATTTCTCAGTGCAAGATTACTCTCCCTCCCTTGTGAACTTCATACCTTTCAAACTTAGTGCTTTAAAAGTTGTTTTGTTTTCTTTGTTTACTTTGTGAAAATTGTTAGAATAGTTTAACTGTTCTATTCCGCAACAATCTGTAGTTTTCTGTGTGTAATTCTTGTTGAAGTTTTTCAATAAAAGAATTAAATTAAGTGAATTTTTGTGTATTGTATTCACCCCCCCTCCCCCTTCTATAATATCTGTTTAAGCCATCTGGGACTAACAAGTGGTATCAGAGCAGAAAGTTTAATCTCAATAAACTTGATCTGCGATGGCTGTCTCTTCTTCAAACAATGAAGTTCCCTTTCAAAACAACATCCTGAAAATGGCTCTATTGCCAAACCTCCAAAGTTTAATCCCAACAACTTCTCTTTCTGGAAGAGCCGAATGATGCTATTCATGGAAGGAGTGGATACCTGATATCCAACCATTCTCAGTGAGGGACCCATTGTCTCTAGAGTCTGGGCTCGCTATGAAACGCAGAGGCCTGGAAAAGAAACAGCAGATAAGGATGATTCTGATGACTCTTCGGATGAAGAAAAATCCGCTACTACTGGTCGTTACATTCTCAAAACCCCCAAGAAATACACTGATGAGGAAAACGTCTAGTTTCTCTTGACTCTAAGGTTAGAGCAATCATTTCTCTTTCTCTTCCTGATGATGTCTATCATTCTTTGGTCAACTTTGCCACATCTAAAGAAATGTTGACCACTCTATGTGTTATGTACGAATGTACATAGGAAGTTAAGAAAAGCAAAAAGAGTGCTCTCATAAGGAAATATGAACTCTTTACTTATGAAAAAGGAGAATCTTTCTCTAGTTACTAACCATTTCAATAGTCTCCTTAATGATTTAAAGTTGTTGGGCAGAGTATATGATAATGAGGAAGTCCAGTGCAAATTTATGGACTGTCTTCCTGATTTCTGGGAAAACATCTGTACTTGCATCAAGACAACCAAGGATCTTAAATACATGCCCCTCATTGTCCTCTATGGAACTCTTTTTAATTATGAACAAACTAAAATGCAAAGGAAGTCCATCATTAAAGACATAAAGGGCTCTTCTATAGCCATTGTAAGTGATACTTCCAAGAAAGCCCAGTGTGTTCCCCGTATCACCTATCCTTTATCAGATTATGATAACGACAGTAAAAACGAGTCCACTCACCAAATAGAGGCATATCTCAGTGATGCCGATGACGAAGGTAAGGAAACTTCTGTTGAACAGATAACTGATGAAATGGCCATGGTGGCAGGGTTCAAAAACAAACCTCATTTTTCTGGCAAACCGTGATCCTTTAGAAAACCCTCATCTTTCACAAAAAGCTCCTCGACTGAAAAGTCAAATGAGGAATGCTTCAATTATGGTAAGAAAGGTCACTTTGCTTCTAAATGCAGAAGCAAACGTATTGAAAGGACTAGGACCACTTCCTCTGACAGATTTTCGTCTAGATATGAGAAATCTAAGAACAACACCTCAAAGCCAACCTTTTCTAGAAAAGGTGCTCAATCTTTCTCTCGGGAACATCAGGAACGTGCTGAAAAGTACAAAGCCAAATATAAGAGAGAGAAGGAAAGGAATGAGGGACTCCTTAGGAAAGGAAAGGGACTTTTGGCTGAAACCCACGACTGGGCTGATGAGCCTACTTCTGAGAGTGACAAGGACTCTCCCAACATGTGTTTTATGGCAAAGATCGATGACGTGGAGAATTTTGACAAGGCAGTCACTTCAACTTGGCAACTCGGTGTTCAACATCTTACTCTCTGGTTCATGAGCACCATCAAATCTGGTATTTGGATAGTGGGTGCTCACGTCATATGACTGGAAATAAATCTCATCTTATAAACTATGTGTCTGGAAAAGGTCCGTCTGTAACTTTTGGGGACAACTCTAGAGGGTACACAAAAGGCTATGGAACTCTCACCAATGGATCTGTCACCTTCAACAAAGTAGCACTTGTTGAAGGCCTCATGCACAATCTTCTAAGCATTAGTCAGCTGTGTGATCTGGGTTACAAAGTCAAATTTTTAGCTTTGTATCTGCACAATTGTTGATAAGGACATGAAGGTGGTTCTTTCTGGAAGAAGGAGAGAAAATGTCTATGTCATAGACATGGGACAAAGTCATGGTGCTTCAAGTGTTTGCTTTGTGTCGGATGACACAACCAAAAGGAACTGGCTGTGGCATAAACGTTTGTCTCACCTCAACTTCAAAACTCTTCACATCATCTCCAACAAGGATCTGGTGACTGGCATGCCGAAGTTGAACTTCGTGAAAGAAAAGCTGCGTGATGCATGTGAAAAAGGGAAACTCACCAAAACCTCCTTCAAAACAAAGCAATGCTCCTCCATCACTCTTCCTCTTCAAATGCTGCACATGGATCTATGTGGACCAGTCAGCACTCCTAGCCTAGGTGGGAAAATTTACATTCTTGTCATTGTTGATGAATTTACAAGGTATACTTGGGTCTCTTTTCTCAGGTACAAATGTGATGCCACTGAAGAAATCATCAACTTTATCAAAAGGAATGAAGTTCTGAATGGCCAACTTGTACGGTCGATAAGAAGTGACAACGACACTGAATTAAAAAATAGTGCCTTGGAAGACTTCTTCAATGACAAAGGAATTCTCAAAATTTATCGACCGTCAGAACTCCTCAACAGAATGAGGTAGTTGAAAGAAAGAATCGGACTCTGTGTGAAGCTGCTAGATATATGCTGAGTGAATCAAATCTTCCCACCTATTTTTGGGCTGAAGTTGTTAATACTGCTTGCTTTACCCAAAACAGATCGGTGATATCCAACAGACATGGGAAAACCCCTTATGAAGTTTTCCATGGCAGAAAACCACGTATAGGATTTCTTCATGTCTTTGGTTGTGTGTATTTCATTCTGAATGATCGTGACAATCTTGGGAAATTTGATCCTAAGGCTGATGAAGGCATTTTTGTTGGATACTCTCTATCCTCAAAAGCATACCGTGTGTGCAATCTTAAAATAAAATGCATTGATGAATCCATTCATGTCAAATTTGATGACCTCAGATCATCATCTATTTCAAATGATGATGATGAGTTACATAGATGGATCTCATCATGTATTGGTGATGCCCTTGTAGCAAATCCCACCGATTCCTCTTCCATCCCTTCCACCCACTCTAATCCTCCTAACTCTAATCAACAAGTTGGGTCACCTTCCACCTTACCAAATCTCTCTTCCACCGAAATTGCCCCAAACACTTCCCATCCTACCGATTTTCCAGATCCCACTCCAATCATCCAAGAGCCTCCTTTTCTTCCGTCACAAAATTTTCCACCTCCCTTACCTCCTGCTACCAAATGGACCAAAGATCACCCCATTGACCAAATTATCGGTGATCAACAAGCTGGGGTCCAAACTAGAAGAGGCATTGGAAATATTTGTCTCTATGTGAATTTTCTATTTCTCATTGAGCCAAAAAAAATTGAGGAAGCATTAGCCGATCCATGCTGGATCACTGCCATGCAAGAAGAACTTTCTCAATTCGAAAGAAACAAGGTCTGGAGATTGGTTCCCAAACCTCAAAAAAAAAATTATTGGAACCAAGTGGGTCTTCAGGAACAAAATTGATGAAGATGGTACAGTCATCAGAAACAAGGCCAGACTTGTTGCTCAAGGATACAGACAGGAAGAAGGAATTAATTATGATGAAACATTTGCTCCTGTTGCTAGACTTGAATCCATAAGGATCTTTCTGGCTCATGCTGCTTACCAAAACTTCAGAGTCTTCCAGATAGATGTTAAAAGTGAATTCCTTAATGGTGAACTTGCTGAGGAAGTCTATGTGAAACAGCCACCTGGATTTGAAGACCCCACACATCCTGACTATGTGTACCGACTGGACAAGGCTCTCTATGGTCTCAAGCAGGCTCCCCGTGCCTGGTATGACACTCTTGCTGACTTTCTCTTGAAGAATGGGTATTCCAGAGGTAAAATTGACAACACCTTGTTCATCAAGCAAACCTCAGGTGATATTATACTTGTTTAAATCTATGTGGATGACATCATCTTCGGTGCCACTGATGAATCACTTTGTGATGAGTTTGCTTCTCTCATGATGAGTCAATATGAGATGAGCATGATGGGAGAGCTCACATTTTTCTTAGGCCTTCAGGTCAAACAAACTTCAGAAGGGATTTTTATTAATCAAAGCAAATATATTCGTGACCTTCTGAAGAAATTCAGTTTTGAAAATTGCTCTCCTATGAATACTCCTATGGCACCACCGTTGAAAATTCATGTTGATCCAGATGGTAAATCTGTTGATGTAACGAATTATCGAGGTATGATTGGGTCCCTTCTTTATCTTACTGCTAGTAGACCCGATATTATGTTTGCTACTTGTTTGTGTGCCCGTTATTAGGCCAATCCAAAAGAATCTCATTTGGCTGCTGTAAAACGGATTTTTCGGTATCTGAAAGGTACCTTGCATCTGGGTCTTTGGTATCCCAAAGACTCAGGTTTTGAACTAATTGGGTATTCATTCTGACTATGCAGGTTCCAAAGTTGATAGAAATAGCACCACAGGCAGTTGCCAACTTCTTGGTGGCAAATTGGTCAGTTGGTCCAGCAAGAAACAAAACTCAGTTTCAACCTCCACTGCTAAAGTTGAATATGTTGCTGCTGGGAGTTGTTGTGCTCAAATCTTATGGATGAAAAATAAACTGAGGGACTATAATCAATTCTACTCCCAAGTTCCAATTCTATGTGATAACTCTAGTGCAATAGCTATTGCAAACAACCCTGTTCTACACTCAAGATCAAAACACATAGACATCATATATCACTTCATCAGGGACCACATCTCCAAAGGTGACATTGAGCTACATTTCATTCCTATTGACTTGTTCACCAAACCCTTAGATGAATCCAAGTTCAACTTTCATATAGGAGAACCTGGGATGTTGTATTTAGATAGTTAAAAAAAATTATGTTCAATCGGTGACCATCGGAGAGATGTGTTCCCACCGAAAATTCATATCGGTGAAACTTGCTCACCGATAGTCGATCCTCTTCCACCGACGTTATAAGACTCGAACATCGGTGACCCTAAAGCCTATCGAAACCCCACGTTGGTGAAACTTGCTCACCGATAGTCGATCCTCTTCCACCGATACCTCTTACAAACCCTTGTTCACCGAAACCCTTAATTATATCTCACTGACACTTCTCTACACATCGATGTTCTCTTCCTCACCGATTTCCGTCTAATTGGTGAGATCACTCCCACCAACACTATTCTTCGTGCTCACCGATATCCCTAGTACTCACACATACCGAAGCCTACCATCGGCAAGTGCCCCATCGGTGAAAACCTAACCTACCTCATCGGTGGGTACACCATCGGTGAGATCATTTCACTAACACCATCACCGATGCCTTTCCTATCCTTATCTTGCACACTACTCAATGCTGAGATCACCCTAAAGTCTATAAGTCAGTATACCTTGACCCTTCCCATTCCATGAAATCCTACTTTCGGCCACACGTTTTCATCCACAATCATTACCCCATTTAAACCAATTTAATATTTAGTTTTATTCAAGAAACCTTTCCATTCCCTTGATAACCATTGCCGCCCAATTTTAAATCCCTCAACTTCCCTTCCTATATAAACCCTCCTTCTTCTTCATTCTACCTTTTCGCAAACCTGCAACTTCTCGATCTCTCTCAAAAACACAAACCTGCAACTATCCTTCATTACTCATCCATGGCATCATCCACTTCATCCCAAGTCTCAAAGAAACCCAAAATCGTCAAGGAGATCCCCACCTACTTTGAAGACCTCAAGTTCAATCCTTGCAACCATGTTGCAAGATTTGAAGCCGATCCCGCTCATCCTGAGTTCACCACTGTTACTAAATTCTTGACCCGTTTGTTGGTCCTGGAGGGTTATACAAGTTTGTAGAGGGGGGGGGGGGGGTGTTGAATACAAACACACATATTTTACTTTTCTAAATTGTTTATTGATATGTATCAAACAATTTACAACTTGTTGCGGAACAAGATTAGGGAGTAAACCTAATCTAAACAGGTTAAGAGAATCACTAAGATTTCTTGCACAAGAAATAAGATAGAAAGGAGATAAGAATATTAAAGACTAATATTCTAACACACAGAAATAGTAAGAAGAAGATGGCCGAGCACTTCATTTCTGAAGTAGGGTTTCTTCTTATATACTGCATGCATTTAATGCATATCAGTACAACTTTACACGTGGCAGCAACTGATTGGTTGCATGGTTTGACCTTTGTAGACAACCTAGTAGCCGCATGATGAACAGTGTAGAATCAGAGTTGGTTGTACGATTCTGGACAAAGGGGATGTCCATTCTGACATTTCGTACGGAGACGTGCAAGGGGATAAGACAAAAGTAACTTGTAGAGGAAACTTCATGATCAACGTTCTCTGAATAGTTCTTTATCAGCGAGTGATAAAGTTCAGCGTTCGCTGAAGTCTTCTACTTGAAACTTCACGTTGAGTGGACAAATCTTGGCTTCACTGATATCCGCATCAGTTCATTAGTAGACTTGTCGCTGGTTCTTTGGCTTGATCTTCGACTTCAGAGTAGAACATAGTTGACGTGAAACTTGTCTTCAAGGATCATAAGTAAACAACTAAGATTGTCAGCGATCATCAACAAGACTGAACATGCTCAGGGCTTGCTGATGAACAGTGTCGCTGAATATGTAATTTAAAGAACATGAGTTTCCTATCAGCGGTACTGTAGAGACATAGTACTTATCAGCGATAGTGAAACTCTAATTCATATTGTCTACTTACAATTTTCACTAAGTGTTTCTCAGAGAGTCATTATCAAATCATTGAGGGTTTGGATCAACAATCTCCCCCTATTTGATTATGACATAGCAACAAAAGAAAATTGCTAACTATGAAAACGTAAGGATAAAAAGAACTCATAAAATATTTGTCCCTTTTACTGTTTTCTGGGATCTTTTAAGTACTGATGGAGTAAAGTACATTCGCTGAAATTTTTCTTTAAACTTCGTATAAGTTCACGAGGGAAGTTGAAAAATTACATGTACAACAAATAAAATTTACAAGTACAAAAGATATAAGCTGATAGAGATAGAAGAATTACAAGAAATTCTATCAGCTATACAGGTTCATCCTTAATGAGAAGTTCATCGAGGGAGTTTGTGGTAGGGATCATCCAATCAGGGACTTGTTCTCCAAGTTCCCGTCTATGCTTTGCTTCTTTGAAGATCAGGGGCTTCATGAAGTGTCCGAGAAGATCATCCCTAAATCCGCACCAATAGATGAGATCCCTGAGCTGTTCGATAGGAGTGATGGGTAGCTTAGAGATGCGTTGAAAGCGTTCTCGTCCATCGTAGTCTCTAAAGAAGATACCGTAAGGATCACTCAAAACTTTTCCAGGAACAAAGCGTTCACCAGGAGGAAGGGAGGTGTCGAGAGCTGAGAGATCAGGTTCAGGACCAAGTACTTCTTCGCGTGAAAAGTCGATTCTGGTTTTGTTTCTGATAGGAGGACCTGAGTCTGAAGGTATTATCGTTTTCTTTGCAGAGGCCCTTCTTCGTTGAACTGGAGCAGGAGGAGGAGGAATATCCACAACAGATGAAACCAAGTCGATTTGAGTGTTCAGAATCTTCTCGACATGATTTATGAAGGCTGAGCGTGATCGCTGAATGGCTATTCGCATTTCTAACCACTCAGAGAAACTGTACTTGTTGGTCCCGAAGGGCTATACAAGTTTGTAGAAGGGGGGGGGGGGGTTGAATACAAACACACATATTTTACTTTTCTAAATTGTTTATTGATAAATCATTAACAATTTACAGCTTGTTGCGGAACAAGATTAAGGATAAACCTAAATCTAAACAAGTTGGAACACTAAGTTTTCTTGCACTAAGAAAGAGAAGGAAATTACTAATAATAACTTATCTCAAGATAAGAAAGATGACTTGTCCAGAGTTAGCAAGTGCTTCAAAAATGAAGCTGGGGTCCTTCTTATATACTGCATGCATTTAATGCATGGCAGTTTACACTTTACACGTGGCAGCCGCTGATTGGTTGCATGTCATTGACCTTTGTAGACAACCTTAGTAGCCGCATGTTTGAACAGTGTAGTATCAGAGTGGTTGTACGATTTCAGACAATAAGGAGGTTCTTTTCTGACATATCGTACGGAGTCGTGCAAGGGTGGTTAAGACAAAAGTACGTTGTACGGAGGACTTCATGATCAGCTGATTCAACGCTTTACCATTGTTTATCAGCGAATGATAAAGTTCAGCGATAGCTGAAGTCCTGTACTTGATACTTCACGTTGAGTGGACAAATCTGAGTCTTCGATGATCCGCATCAGTTCATTAGGAGACTTGTCGCTGGTTCTTGAGCTTGATCTTTGACTTCAGCGTAGAACCTATGTTGACGTGAAACTTGTCTTCAGGGATCATAAGTAAACAACTAACTTATCAGCGATCACCATAAGGACTGAACAGACTCAAAGTATTTTGGTGAACAGTGTTCGCTGAATGTTTAATCTAAAGAGCGAGAGTTCCTATCAGCGGTACTGTAAGATCTTAGTACTTATCGGCGATAGTGAAACTCTGATACATATTGTTTACTTACAATTTTCGCTAAGTCTATAAGAGAGGGTCATTATCAAATCACTGAGGGTTTGGATCAACAATCTCCCCCTATTTGATTATGACATAGCAACAGAGAAAATTGCTATATAATGAAAACATAAGGATAAAAAGAACTCATAAAATATTTGTCCCTTTTACTGTTTTCTGGGATCTTTTCTGTACTGATGGAGTAAAGTACTTTCGCTGAAATCTTTCTTTAAGGTAACAAAAAATTCGCTTTACAGCTGTCATATGAGATTCCTTAGGTTCAGCTTGATATCGTGCACACAAACAGGTTACGTACATAATATCGGGTCGACTAGCTGTAAGATACAAGAGAGAGTCGATCATCCCACGGTACAACGTGACATTAACAGGTATTCCTTTTAAATCCTTGTCTAGTGTCAGCGGTGGTGCCATAGGGGTTTTCATAGCTGAACTATGAGTTAAATCGAATTTCTTTAGCATATCTTTATCATACTTTCCCTGATTAATGAAAGTTCCTTTTTCATTTTGCTTTATCTGAAGACCAAGGAAATATGTTAGCTCACCCATCATGCTCATTTTATACTCATCTTTCATTCTATCAGCGAAACGACTATAAAGATCAGGGTTAGTAGAACCAAATATAATGTCATCAACATATATCTGAACAAGAATGAGTCTTATCGATTTTACCACGCTCAAATTGTTCAATATGGAGATAAGTAGATAGAGTGTCATACCATGCACGTGGAGCTTGCTTTAAGCCATAAAGTGCCTTATCCAATTTATAAACATAAACTGGACGCTTAGGATCTGAGAATCCTGGAGGTTGTTCCACATAGACTTCTTCATTCAGCTTTCCATTTAGAAACGCTGACTTAACATCCATCTGATATACTTTGAAGTCTTTGTGTACAACGTATGCTAAGAATAGACGAATAGATTATAGTCTTGCTACTGGAGCAAATGTTTCGTCGTAATCTATGCCTTCCTCTTGTCTGTATCCCTGAGCAACAAGACGAGCCTTGTTGCGGGTTACAGTTCCATGTTCGTCCAACTTGTTTCGATAGACCCATTTAGTGCCTATCACTGTCTTGTCAGTTGGTCTTCGAACAAGTTTCCAAACTTTGTTTCTTTCGAATTCAGTCAGTTCTTCTTGCATGGCGCTGACCCAGTTTGGATCTTTGAGGGCATCATCTATCTTCTTTGGTTCAATCGGAGAAATAAAGTTAACAAATAAACAAATATTACCTGCACTTCGTCGAGTCTGAACACCAGCGTTTGGATCACCAAGAATTTGATCAATTGGGTGATTTATAGTCCATCGCTGAGCCGGAGCGTGAGACGCTGATTCAACCTGAACTGGAGGAGCTGAAGATGAGGCTTCAGCAACTTTTGGAATATCAGCTAAGAGAGGAGTGGGTGCAGATGTCATTTCATTCACTGATTGATGAGAAATAGATGGATTGTCTGAGACATTTGGTTCAGAAGCAGGTATAGTGTTTAAAGGAACAGCTGAGACCCATGATGTTTCAGCTTCACTATTCTGCATGTTTGGAATGATAGTAGGACTATCATCTTCAACTGTATGAGTATGAGCAGTGGGAATATCTTCTGAATCACCAAGATGAGAAAACATCCATTGATTCAGTTCTTCAGTATCAGCGGACGGTTTAGAGTTCGTTGAACGGGATTCGTCAAACGTGACGTGAATAGTTTCTTCTACAGTTTGTCTTCTACGATTGAAGACTCTGAAGGCTTTGGAGATTGAAGAATATCCAAGAAAGATTCCATCATCAGCCTTAGGATCAAACTTTCCAAGGGCATCTCTGTTATTCAGTATGAAACACTGACATCCAAAGATGTGAAGAAAGCTGATTGAAGGCTTTCTCCCATGAAAAAGTTCATAGGCTGTCTTATTGAATCTTTTGACTATCAGCGACCTGTTTTGCGTAAAACAACCAGTGTTGACAGCTTCTGCCCAAAACTGAGTAGGCAGGTGAGAATCGATGAGCATTGAACGTGAAACTTCAATAATTGTTCTATTTCTTCTTTCAGCGACTCCATTTTGTTGTGGTGTTCTCACTGAAGAAAAGTTGTGAGAAATACCCTTACTTTCAAAGAAGGAATCAAGAGAACTGTTTTTGAATTCAGTCCCATGATCACTCCTTATTGAGCGAACGGTCAAGTTGTTCAGGGTTTCCATCTTCCGAACAAAGGTGATGAGTTCTTCAGGGGTGTCACACTTGGAACGGAGAAACATAACCCATGTATAACGAGAGAATTCATCAACTATGACCAGTGTATATTTCTTTCCAGCAATGGATTGTTTGTTAACAGGGCCAAACAAATCCATATGGAGAAGTTGTAGAGGAAATGACACTGAGGAGACTTGCTTTGACTTAAAGCTTGCTTTGGTCTGCTTCCCTTTCTCACACGCTGAACATAAAGACTCTTTGGCGTATGAGTGCTGAGGTAGACCATGACTAACTCTTTTGAAGAAAGAGTGTTCAGTGTCTTGAAATTCAGATGAGAGAGCCTCTTATGCCATAGCCAGTTGACATCAGATGAGGCTTTTGAGAAGAAACAGGAGTTCTCAGTGGTTGTTGAGTCCATGTTTATTACATAAACATTTTCCAAACGATAACCGCTGAGAGCTATCTTCTCCTTTTTGTCAGTGACAAAGCAGGATTCCTTAGTAAAGATTACTTTGTTATCCTTGTCGCAAAGCTGACTGATGCTTAGAAGATTATGCTTCAGCCCTTCAACATATGCGAATCTTCTGAAGGTGGTTGTACCATTTGAGAGTACACCAAACCCTCGGGTATGTCCTTTTCCATTTCCACCGAAAGTCACAGAGGGACCCTTCTCTTCCTAGTATTCAGCGAGCAGGCTTTTCTTTCCAGTCATGTGTCTAGAGCATCCGCTATCGAGATACCAGATACCCTTCTTAACCTGCATTACAAAAGGAAGATTAGTTTTTCTTGGGTACCCACTTAACCATGTGTACACGTTTGTCAGTGTAAGTAGTTGGAACAGAAGATTCAGCAATCTTCGCAGCATTTGAAGATTCAGCCTTGTCAGTCTTCACTTTGGTTAATTTCTTAACCTCAGTGGTCTTCTTTGCCTTGGAGGCAATGATCTTCACCTTAGCTATCTTTTCAGCTTTGGTGGTTGTGGGGCACTTACTAGCAATATGATCAGTAAGTCCACAGTGATAACATTTCCTATAACTAAAAGTAGTTCTAGGACCATTTGAATGCTGAGCTTTTGATTTTGAATTAAAAGGACCAACACCAAATAAGCTATTGGCTTTTGAAATGGGAGGAACATTTAGTTCTTCGGATTTCTTACCAAAGACATCCACTCTGAGTCTAGGAGTAGATCGCTGAATAGACCCACGCTGAGTAGATCCAGAGATCTGATTCCTTGATCCAGAGGGATGAATCACTAAAGCTTTAGAAGCATTCAGCTTTGGTACAGAGGTACCCTTCTGAGGATTTTGGTTAAAAGCAAATCCTTTACCCTTATCTTTAAAGACAGAGGTAGGTTTTGGATAAACCATTTTCTCTTTACCTTTTGAAGAGGTAGAAATTTCCTCAGGGATAGGCGGTCTAGAAGAGGAACACTGAGAGGATGAAGTATCAGCGACTGAGGATACGAAAGTTCCAAATAAGAGCATGGAACGATCAGTGGTTGGTTCTAGAATATTAGCTTTGTAACCAAGACCACGTTTATCACTCAGGGGAATCTGAGACTTAATTATCTCAGTGATCTTTGTTGAGGAATTATACCATCCATCAACAATAGCTTTTTCAGCTCTTAATGCAGCGATAGCTTCTTCGTGCTCGATTTTGACTAGCTGATTTAAGTGCACTTGATCTTTAAAATCTTCTTCAATTTTAGAAAGATTTTCTATTTGAAGGTGACAGTTTTTAAGCTGTTCAGTGAGATCAAGGTTTTGATTTTCAACTACAGTTTTGCCATTCATGGCTTCATATAAACTTCTAGTCAAGAGATCGATTTTACGAAGACTATCAGCTTCATCAATATTTGCAATATTTGTAAAGAAGGAAGGTGATACCTGAGTAGCAGAGGTTGAAGTGGAGGGAATGTCTGAACTTTCTTCCTCATCTTCATTCTTGGCCATAAGACAGATATTGGCTTCATCATCTTCGGAGTCAGATGATGATTCTTCTTCATCAGAGGCAGCCCAATCATAGTTAGCCATCAGGCCTTTGCCTTTCTTCTTAAAGATTTTCAGCTTTGCATACTTTTCTTTCAGCTTGGCGTATTTGTCATCTTTATTCCTGGGAATAAAGGATTTCTTGGGAAATGCTGAGTTTCTCGAAACTTTCTTAGACCTGCACTCGTTAGCGAAATGTGCTATCTTTTCGCAGTTAAAACAAGTAGCAGTAGCCTTATCAACAGGAGCTGATGATCTTGGCTTGTCAGTAATGGAAAGAGGTTTATTCTTTCTGAACATTTTCTTTTTGGCGAATCTCCTGAACTTTTTAGTGAGAAAAGCCAAAGATTCATCATCATCTGAAGAGTCAGAGTCTGATGACCTTTCAGAGTTACTTTCCAACTCAGTGATAGTGACTGAGGGTCGCTGAGTGGAAGGTTCCTCTGAGATTAAAGCAACATGGGTGCTTTTGGAATCTTTTACAAGATTATTCTTAAGATGACTCGATTGCTCATGATTCAGCATCGTGCCATATAAGGTAGA
Source organism: Saussurea involucrata (assembly GCA_033807775.1). Classification (NCBI taxonomy): domain Eukaryota; kingdom Viridiplantae; phylum Streptophyta; class Magnoliopsida; order Asterales; family Asteraceae; genus Saussurea; species Saussurea involucrata. The sequence goes on from CM066323.1 coordinate 46,914,007, forward strand.
AATGGTCATTGATTTTAGATCCTTTGACAGCTTGAGACACATAGAATAACTGTCCCAGCTTTCAGGTAAACATTCTAAAAACTTTGTCAGCACTTCAAAGTTAGAATATTCCTCACCAACAGTTTTCAGATCTATTATTAAACAGTTAAAACGTTGGTGAACTTCAGAGAGAGTTTCATTCTTACCACAAATGAAACTTTCGTATTGTCTTACCAGGTTTATCTTTCGAGAGTCCTGGACTTCAGAAGTACCTTCATACTGAACACAGATTGTGTCCCACATAGCTTTTGAGGTTTTTAGGTTCATGACGGAATGGTAGACTTCCTCAGGAAGAGCCATGGATAGTATGGATCTGGCTTTGGTGTCGATATCCACTTTCTTCTTATCTTCATCAGTCCACATATGAACTTCCTTAGGAATCATCCTTTCTGGAATAGCAGGTCTATTCTCAGCGGCTGGAACTGCAGCATCGATTCTTACAGGAATATATGGGCCGTTTTCAAGATAATAAGGCATAGTAGGGTCTACACCTTCTAATAAGAGAATCATCCTATTTTTCCATAGATTAAAATTATCTCTGGAGAATCTAGGGGGTTTTGCAAGAGAACCATTGTCAATATAGTTTGTGTTTGTGTTGGTAGCCATTTTCAAAAATAGCAAGGAAGAGAAATCTTAGTATAGATCAGATATTGTTTATGAGTTTAAACCAATCTGCTCTGATACCACTTGTTGGTCCCGAAGGGCTATACAAGTTTGTAGAAGGGGGGGATTGAATACAAACACACATATTTTACTTTTCTAAATTGTTTATTGATAAATCATTAACAACTTACAGCTTGTTGCGGAACAAGATTAAGGATAAACCTAAATCTAAACAAGTTGGAACACTAAGTTTTCTTTCACTAAGAAAGAGAAGGAAATTACTAATAATAACCTATATCAAGATAAGAAAGATGACTTGTCCAGAGTTAGCAAGTGCTTCAAAAATGAAGCTGGGGTCCTTCTTATATACTGCATGCATTTAATGCATGGCAGTTTACACTTTACACGTGGCAGCAGCTGATTGGTTGCATGTCATTGACCTTTGTAGACAACCTTAGTAGCCGCATGTTTGAACAGTGTAGTATCAGAGTGGTTGTACGATTTCAGACAATAAGGAGGTTCTTTTCTGACATATCGTACGGAGTCGTGCAAGGGTGGTTAAGACAAAAGTACGTTGTACGGAGGACTTCATGATCAGCTTTTCATTGATTCAGCGCTTTACCATTGTTTATCAGCGAATGATAAAGTTCAGCGATAGCTGAAGTCCTGTACTTGATACTTCACGTTGAGTGGACAAATCTGAGTCTTCGCTGATCCGCATTAGTTTATTAGGAGACTTGTCGCTAGTTCTTGAGCTTGATCTTTGACTTCAGCGTAGAACCTATGTTGACGTGAAACTTTTCTTCAGGGATCATAAGTAAACAACTAACTTATCAGCAATCACCTTAAGGACTGAACAGACTCAGAGCATTATGGTGAACAGTGTTCGCTGAATGTTTAATCTAAAGAGCGAGAGTTCCTATCAGCGGTACTGTAAGATCTTAGTACTTATCAACGATAGTGAAACTCTGATACATATTGTTTACTTACAATTTTCACTAAGTATATAAGAGAGGGTCATTATCAAATCACTGAGGGTTTGGATCAACAGTACTTCTTGATCGTAGAAACATATATAGTCTCCTTAGTACCATTTTCTCTGAATATGTCAGCTTCAACAACAGGAACCTTTATGGACGTTCTTCCCCTGATGTTCACTTTGTTGATTTTGGAGACATGGAATTGAAAGTTAATTCGTTCTTTGCACCATTCCAGAGTAGAGTCAGAAACCTTGGTTTTCTTCTCGATGATCTTTTTGGCGTCTTTCCACAGTTGACGTTGAACATCAATGGGAGTCTTTTTTAGATCAGGATCTTTCACCAAACGTTGAGCTCGCTCGGTAGCATAAGCTTTATCTCTTTCTTCAGCTCTTCTTCGTTCGGCTAGTTGTTTTTCAGCTTTGTGATGTTCATCGATTTCCTTTCTTGTGATTTTGTATCGAGGAGGATGATTCGCTGATCTTCAAGCTGTTTGATCATTGCATCTCTCTTTTTCTGATCTTCTTCACTTAGCGTTTGAGGAGCCAAGGAAGGTCTGTTTTTATGAAAGAGCAGTTCTTCTTCTTGTTCATCAGTCTCAGCGAGGTCTAAGACTGGGATTATTTCTTCAGCAGTAGGAGCTGGATTTATTGTTGATGGAGTTGTTGGAGGAACTTCAGCTTTATCCTCAAGCAGGGGAGAGGACTAGCTGAAACACAACGATCGTTTAAGTAAGATTATTTGGGAGAAGGAGATAGAGAAAAGAATATGGTTTAAGTGTATATAGGTTTTGTGGAGAGGAGAACTGAGGTTGAGAAGGGATAGAGGAGGGATGCAGTGTAAGGGAAGAGAGTGTATGTTACCTGACAAACTGGCTTCCTGAAGAGAATAGCCAAGTTGTCTTCGGATGAAACACCTTTGTTCTTGCCTTTGTCAGCTTCAGTCGCTGCAGGATTTTTCGTGGTCCCCTCCCCTGAAGTGTCTTTGAAGACTACCCCTTTGAGAGCAGGGGTTCTTTTGATCGGCTGGAAGGAGGTCGATATCGTCGTCATCGTCATCATCATTTTCATCTTTAGGGGATGATGATGGTTCATCATCAGCGATATCGACGTCTTCATCATCAGCAATATCGACGTCTTCATCGTCTTCTTCCTCATCAGCATAAGGTTCTATGACATCAACATCAGCTTCATCGAGTTGCTCCCCCTTAAATTCAGAGGGAGGTTTCTCGGTTCCCTCAGGGTTTTCAACTCCCTGAGGTTTATCAGCAGCATCAGAAATAATGCCCTCCCCCTCAGAATTATGGGGAAGGTCTTCTTGAGTTTTCTTCTCCCCCTCGACATTATGGGGAAGATCTTCTTGATTTTTTCCCCCTCTTCCACATAATGGATGGGAGAGAAAACAGGAATATCAGCAGCAGCAACATCAGTATGCTTTGGGTCACTATCTTCCAGGCCAGTGATCCCAACGTACGTTTCAATCTTTGCTAATCTGTCTTCCAGACCAGATATAGCAGGACTGATCTTTTGGAGATCCTCTCGATCCATCTGAGTGAAGTGTGATGGAGCACAAGTTGGAGCATTCAGACATTCGAGGATTTGCCGCAGTAGATTGGTGGCAGTGCTGACTTCGGACTTTAAAGTAGTCACCTCTCCCTGAAGGTTACCAACCACTGTCGTCAGTGATATGACTTCACTGGACAGTGTGGTGAAGTTTGTGGAGAGAGTGTGGTTGGTGGAGTTGAGATTGTTGATGGAGGTGGAGTTTTCAGCGAGAGTAGTAGCTAAATGTGAAAGACTACCTTCCACCTTCTCCAGATCAGCACGGGAGGCTTTGCCTTGCACCTCGGTGGTGAGTGTCTTGAGGGCCTCTCCAGCGTTTGTAACCACTGAAGTGTTGGCAGAGAGAGTGGTGGTGAGAGATTCCACCTTAGTTGACAAATCTTTCAGGGAGTTGTTGATGTCTCCCAAATTAGGACCTGCAACAGTTAAAAACTTATGAACAAAGGAAAGCTCAAAAGTTGGGGATTTTAAGAGAGGAGTGTGTATGTTTTTGTGTATACCTGCAGGATGGTTGACGAAGTCATAGAAGTTTTGAAAACCTGAATAATGTTCCATGTCGCCTTCCAAAGAGCCTTGACGTATAGAAGTGCCTGCAGGTCCTGTGTTTTTCTCCATCATCCTCTATAGAGCTTCAGCATTTGTATCGCTGAGGGTGATGTTTGTTGCAGAGAGTGGGGGGAAAACGGGTGGAGTGACCAAAGAAATAGTAGAAAGAATGAAGGTTGAGAAGAGGGATTGGGTAAGAGGTTCAGCGTTGGAATCACTGATAATTACTTCCCCAGTACTTGGAGGTACTGAGGGAGGGAGGTTTTGTTCCAAGTTAATAACCTCAGCGTTTAGAGACGCTGAAGTTGGTATGGAAGGGGTGGCTTCAGCAGTTGTGGCAGAGCGTACCACTGAACTTTCCAACGACTCTTGAGAAGAGAGAGCCGAGGAGTCTTCAGCTTGTGAAGGCTTGGGGGGTTGCTCCGTTGAGGTCTTCTTGGGCTTAGGGGCGCCAAGTAGGGATTTAGAGGGTTTCTTTTTCTTGGAAGGAGTGGAGGTTGCAGCATGGGTGCCAGCGGTTGGGATTACCGTGGAGGTAGCCACAAAAGTAGAAGAAGTGGGGGGTCTAAGAAGAGGTAAGAAGTAAGAGAGTAGAGAGACGTACCTCATTTTCCAGGGGCTTGAAGTCGAGAACTTTAACGCCGACCTGAGAGAGTTTCAGGTCGCCTACCTTCGGGTATTCATCCCCGAGTCCTTGTAGAAAGAGAGCGCTGACAAACCGCGGATATGGAATGGTTGTTGGTCTCTCTGTTGCGTCCATCCTGAGCAGCATATCATCGAATGTGATTTTGGCCCAATCGATGTGAAGGCCCTTCAGCAGTGAGTACCCCATCGTCTGCTGGGGTTTGGAGGCTTGATCAGTAGAACCAACCTTTGCAGTCATGCAACTGATCAAGTGAGCGAAGATGAAGTTCATCTCGCTGGGCATTTTGGACTTCTTGATGGCAGTCAGCCTCTTCTCAGGGAGTTTGTCTCTCCCTGTTTCCAATACGTACTGCATTGCATCAAAGAATGCAATGAGGGCTTCCCTATCAGCAGGGTTCTTTGTGGGATTTGGCAGAGGGACGAATTGTTTTTCTTTGGAACTACCAGGGAGGTTGAGGGCAGACCTGATAGAGCCAGGAGTAATCTTTGAGGAGCCATGTTCGGGGTCAAAGAGGATGACATCGATCTTTTTATTTGGGTCTTTTGTGGAGGTGATCACAGCTCTTCTGGCAGTATACCAGATTTGAGCGAGAAGGTGTTTGTGAGCTGGAGGATTGATAGTCAAGGCTGTTGATAGAGGACATGTTTTGAGGAAATTTACAGCGTCGTTTAAGTGTATGATCTGCTTCCTTGGAGGAAAGTCGAAAAGGGCATAGGGATTGTTTCCTGGAAAGGTAACTTTCTCGAGTTCGAATTCGACGTGAGGAGCTTTGACGAGTTCAGCCTTGTCAGAGGTAGTAGGGGACTGAGCAGTGGGAGCTTCAGTAGATGCCATTTCTGTTTACACATATAACCATGAATAGGATAAAGAATAATGTCTTAAGGTGGGAAGATTTTCCAAAATAAGATGTTTTTAGGGTTTTTCACTTTCCATTCAGAAGAAAATGTCTTAATGGAGATTAGGGTTTTTCTAGTTTTGAAAAAGAGTACAAAACATAGTGAATAATCTTGTTTTTCAGTTTCCTTTTAAAGAAGGGATTCTGGAAAAACATATGAAAAGTCAAGTTTAAGATTTTTATTATAAACTTGAAGAACAATCTGTTTCCAGATTGTGTTCATAAAATCATGAAGAGAAAATAATTTCATTTTAAGAAAGTTCTTTTGTTTGATCTTTTAGAACCAAGAATAAGATCGAAAACAAGTTTGTAAAGGTAAATAACAAGAATATTAACCTTTGATGAAGACGAAGATGAACAATTTCTGGAGAAAAAGAGTTCAAAATGCAACAGTGTTCTTGCTTGGGAGATGATGTTCGCGTAAAAGGTAAAAATATAAACTCGGATGGGTTTATATAGTGAGAGTAGAGAGAGAAAACCTATGAGCGGGAAAGTTTTTCATGATGACACGGACACGTCCCTTGAATTTGATTGGTCAAGGAAAACGAAACGGGCGAACGTGTCAGAAAAAAACGTGCCATGGTCTATCCGTTGTAATGACGTCACAAACGTCCTTTCATATTTTAGGATGTCTCTGAGGATTTGAAAAACTCAGGGATATTTTTAAAACATGAAGCACTGACTAGAAATATCAGTGTTAAGTTTTGAAATTTCAAAGTATCACAGAAAGGAAGAGATATTCAGCGATGCAATTTGTTTTGAAATCTTGCATTCATAGGCGAACGTCAGCGAGTAAGAAGAGTATCATCCTATTTTTTCACAGATTAAAGTTATCTCTGGAAAATCTAGGGGGTTTTGCAAGAGAACCATTATCAATGTAGTTTGTGTTTGTGTTGTTAGCCATTATGGAAAATAGCAAGGAAGAGAAAAGATTAGTATAAGCAAGATCTTGTTTATTAGATTAAACAATCTGCTCTGATACCACTTGTTGGTCCTGGAGGGTTATACAAGTTTGTAGAAAGGGGGGGGGGGGGGGGGTTGAATACAAACACACAGATTTTACTTTTCTAAATTGTTTATTGATATGTATCAAACAATTTACAACTTGTTGCGGAACAAGATTAGGGAGTAAACCTAATCTAAACAAGTTAAGAGAATCACTAAGATTTTTTGCACTAGAAATAAGATAGAAAGGACATAAGAATATTAAAGACTAATATTCTAACACACAGAAATAGTAAGAAGAAGATGGCCGAGCACTTCATTTCTGAAGTAGGGTTTCTTCTTATATACTGCATGCATTTAATGCATATCAGTACAACTTTACACGTGGCAGCAGCTGATTGGTTGCAAGGTTTGACCTTTGTAGACAACCTAGTAGCCGCATGATGAACAGTGTAGAATCAGAGTTGGTTGTACGATTATGGACAAAGGGGATGTCCATTCTGACATTTCGTACGGAGACGTGCAAGGGGATAAGACAAAAGTAACTTGTAGAGGAAACTTCATGATCAGCGTTCGCTGAATAGTTCTTTATCAGTGAGTGATAAAGTTCAGCGTTCGCTGAAGTCTTCTACTTGAAACTTCACGTTGAGTGGACAAATCTTGGCTTCGCTGATATCCGCATCAGTTCATTAGTAGACTTGTCGCTGGTTCTTTGGCTTGATCTTCGACTTCAGCGTAGAACATAGTTGACGTGAAACTTGTCTTCAGGGATCATAAGTAAACAATTAAGATTATCAGCGATCATCAACAAGACTGAACAGGCTCAGGGCTTGTTGATGAACAGTGTCGCTGAATATGTAATTTAAAGAACATGAGTTTCCTATCAGCGGTACTGTAGAGACATAGTACTTATCAGTGATAGTGAAACTCTAATACATATTGTCTACTTACAATTTTCACTAAGTGTTTCTCAGAGAGTCATTATCAAATCACTGAGGGTTTGGATCAACACCGTTCTCCTCTCCTACTTGCTTTTACCTGTAATCCCAAGATGAGCAAATTTCTCACTAGGAAATTTTGGCTCACTTGTGTCTATGATCCATCCAACGATTCCATCAATGCTTCGATTCTTACTAATGAAGAGAATGGTGATCATGATCTGACTTTTGGTGTGGACGGTGTTCGCGATGCTCTGAAGATCACTTCTTTTCCGGAATATGAAGACATGCATGCAGAGCATGTACATGACGATGTGGTACGTACTCTTGGCTACATCCACCAATCTTCCTCCAAATCTTCTAAAGGGTGAAATCTGGAACTTCTTCTTCACCCACATTATCTACTGTCTTTCTAAAAAGACGAGTGGCCATGATCAATCCCCTTCATACATCACCTCTCTCGCCCATGCACTTATTTTTCATAGGAAATTTGACTTGGCTCAATACTTCTTCACCGAATTGACCGAGGTGGTGAAACATCCGAAAAGATGCCATGTGGCTTACCCGAGATTCATCTCGATGATTCTTCAACACAAGATGGGTGCTGCCTTGGATGCTGATCGGAAGTCCAAGACTCCCAGATTTGTTTATGACTGGTCTGCTACCGTTGTTGGGAAAACCGCACTCGATGTGCCACCTCTCGCCACCGACTTGCCACTCCGTCAAGGTATGTCTACTTTCTCTCACTCTCCCGATCTACACTGAGGAGATGCCGAAATCCCCGGGTTTGAACACCCGGCGATTCCAGAAGATCCTCCAGCCGTAGTGGCCCCTGTCCCTTCTACCCGAGTGAGGTCGGGAGGTGCTGATAGGGTTATTTTATTAACCATATATTAGCCATGTTTTCCATCAATTTTGAGCTCAATCCCTTCTACCCGAGTGAGGTCGGGAGGTGCTGATACGTCTACTTTTAGTTAAATGCAATAAAAATAAATACTAGATACGTTTTGTATTTAATCACAAAAATACATCTCAAAAACACAAAAATAAGTAAGTTTTATATATATTTTGTAGGTACGAAAAGACGCGGTCATTTGAAGTCCAGTTATTTCGGATCTTGAAGAAATACGGATCAAAAAGCTTAAAGGAAACGACTTCAATTTTTGGGCCAATTATCAAGTATCGTTTTTGAACTCACGGATTAGTAGCTATCGTTGGGCCAAACTCTCGATTTTTGTTCGAGTCAAAGACATTGCCACCATTTGGGCCGATAGCATTATTATCTTGGGCCGGTTGTTGTAACTACTCTTGGGCCGAAGACAACCATTTTTTAGGCCGGTTTTTTGTAAATCACTTATGGGCATAAAGCATTGCAATCCATGGGTCGAATCTTATGACCCATGGAGCCCCAAGATCAAAACTTAGCCACCAAGAAAAACTCTTAGTATAAATATGTGTATTAGGCTAGTAGTTTTAGTGTGCTTGGAGTGCTTGGTGTTTGGATCCCCTTGTTACTCGGTTACCATGGTTCGACTTTGATGCACCAAGCCGAACACTCCATCCTTTGATCCGTAGTCCACGGTTTTGTAACTTAAACAACTTGTTTTGCTACTCTAACTTGAATCCATTAATTGCATCTTAAGTTTAATCAATCTTTAGTGTTAAAACTCATTTCCTAATTGTTTGCTAAAACTTATTTTCATAACTCTTAACTAATCTTTAAACTCGTTATCTTTTTAAACTCATCTTAGTTAATTTAAATTGTTTTCAAAATCACGTTTTTAATTAATCTTTCGTCAAACAACTCACAGTTCTCTTTTCTCATCGTATTCTCGGTTTTTGACAAAACTTGGTTCTCGCGTAATCTCACTTGCAATATAAGCCGGAAGTCTGAATTAATCACTTTGGATTCCCAAGTAAAATTGGTTCACGGTTTGGTAAGTGATTTCACAAAAGTTCCACCTTTCTCTCGTCTCAAACTCAAGTTTTAATTAAAGTTCTCATAATTAATTCGTTAGCAAAATACGCAAGAAACTTTTAAGATCCAATCGTTTTCAAGTATTCAAACCTTCATCCGCATAGTTTTAGAATTTGTCACTAATTCCACATTTAAAACAAGATTTTCCCATTAGCTTAATAATCTCATTTTAGTGAACTCTAGTTTAAAAATCAATGGTTAACTTTTTTGTCAACTTTGTAGTAATTAATGTTAAATGCTTTAAAACTCACCCCTTAATTGTCATAAGTAATTTCTTTTAACAACTTGGTAACTTGTGCAACAAGTCACGACGTTCCACTCAAGTAAGTTTCATTTAATTAACGTGAAAGAACAGGATCTAATCTTACAATCAATATAGAAAGCAGTAATTGAGAAGTTGTATGATCAAGCCCAATTGTATTCAATGATGAACAGAATTACAGATCTAAGAGAGAGAGAATCTCAAAGATTACAGAGAATGAATACAAAGTTATACTGGAAAAATCAATCAGTTAGCAACATAGAGCTAACTACTATTTATACTGCAACGGACATCTTAAAGCTACAGTACAAAGAAGAAAGACTAATAAGAACATAACACGTGTCCTAATTAGTTTATAAAATACTAAGTAAAGTATCTCGTCATAAGTTCTGAACAGGTAGTTCAGAACTTCTGAACATTCTTCTGATAAAGCTTCTCAGATCTTCAGACTCCTTAACTCAGACATCTGACTTCTCTTTCCACTGATCAATACTTCTGAGCTTTCACAGTCAGACCTCTGACTTCTCTACTCAGAACATCTGAGTCTTCTTATCAGATCTTCAACACTTGGTTTATTGACAAAACTTCAGATCTAACAATCTCCCCCTTTTGTCAAATAAACTTAAACTTTGCATCATCCAGTTCTTTCAGAGCAGGAACAATCTTCTGAAGTAGCACATTTTTCAGATTAAGCCTTTTATCAATTTTGTCAATGGTTTCTTGAATAATCTCAACTTGCTGATTGATTGCTTCTTGAGTCATGTCTGTTTCCTTCACTTTCAGCATCTTTTTCTCCAAATTATGCTTTATGATTCTTAAAGTTCCAGAACAGTATTTTGCGGTTTCCTTTGCTCTGAAGAAAATCTTTCCACTTTTGTTTTTCAAAAATACTCCCAAATCTGGATATTTGTGAACACTTCCAGTCTTTAACTTCTTTTTCTGTTCATGATCTGTGTTGGGATTTGCCAGATAAACACATGACTTTTGTAGGTACAAAGCTATTTGAAAATCTGTATAGCAGTGCCACCTTAAGATGTAGAACATGGCCTCAATTACCACACTTCTGGCCTTCCTTTCATTTCTGTCTTTGCTCGACTCTTTGAAGCATAGAAAGCTGTGTAATCTGTAGAAGTCAACTACTGATAGTTTCTCAAAATCTGCATCAGTAAAGTAATAAACCTTGCCATCTTCTCTCAGAACTTCAAACGATAAGTACTCCATCTTTCTGAATTTCTTAACCCTCAATTCTCTGATTCCAGTGATTAAAAAATCTGAGTAAACAACTTGCTTTGTTTTGCCAAGACATCTTAATTTTTCAGCCAACCAGATCTGAGTCTCCTTAGGTCTATCATAATACACATCCAAGAATTGTACCTCTTTTGGTTTGAAGAACTCAGGTAAATCAAATTCAAGAAAGTATCCATTTAGATCAATGGATATTTCATCTTCTTTTGGTTCAGACTGTTCAGCTTGATCAAAACTAGTTATCTGCACATTCTGAGATATTGTGTTCTGCATTTCTTCAACTTCATCTGACAAAATTCCATTCACTTCATACTCAGCAGGAAACACAAAATCATTATGTAGAATCTTTTTGAGATTCACCTCAGATAGCAACCATTCACTACTACTTCTGATTTTTCTTCTAAGATCCAACCTCCTCTTCACACAGTTTATACATCTCTTCTTCAAACTCTCTTTTTCAGCTTCCATACTTACTTCCATTTTAATCAACAACCAATTCAGAGTTGCATCACTATACTTTACCAACTCTTTTATTCTGAACAATTCAAGCCTTTCGTGAACTATATATGTGAACCCTTCTGTCTCCATTCCTTCATTCACAAATCCCTTCACATGCAAATCAACTTCTGTTTTCTTTGTGGGAGAACTCAGATTACACTTTTCTTTTCTTTCTTCAATAGCCAATTGGAAGTCATACAAGTATATATTTCTGACATAAATACCCAGAAGTCTTCTGCATTCAATTTCTATCAAGGCTTCTTCAGTGCTAGCAAAGAACTTGACTAGAAAGATCTGATCATCAAGAGTCAATCTGTGAAAATCAAAGGTAGACATGGAAACCTTTGTATTTCTTTCTTTCAGTACTTCCATTCTAACAAACATTAAACCATTGAATTCATCTTGTTGAAACATCAGAACTTTCTCAATTCTTTTCTGAATATGCAGTTTTGAGTCAGGAACTTTGAACCTATTTGAAGCTTCTGAGTAGACCATCTGAGCTCTGTCATCCATAAAACCATCAATGTTACTTTCCAAAGGCTCATACTCTCCTTCTGTGTAGTAGAGATTATCATATATTTCTTCAGGAAAAATATCATCATGAAATTGTCTGGCTAATGGCACATCACTTAACTCTAGAATGAAATCACATACAGGTTCTTCTAGTCTTTGCAATTTAATCTTTGGGATCTCAATTGGTTTTCTGAATACATACTCAGAAGGCATAAAGAAGTCTTTCACTTTCACATACTCTTCTTCTGTATTTAACTCATCACAAAAGTTAAATCTAAAATCATCTTCAAAATCCTGAGTATAATTCACAGTTCTGTCTTCTTCTCCCATTAGATCAATAGGTCTTATCATTTTTATTCCTTGCTGAACTTTTTGAACATTCAAAGCTCTGACTAAACTATTATGCATCCTTCTGATCAACTCTTCACTTAACCTCCTTTCTTTTAATTCAGAATCCGTCATAATTTCTTTGTTATACACCACAATATCTGTACACATGTTGACCACTTCACTTTCAACTGTCTTTTCTGATCTCAATGCAGATTCCTCAATAGCTTCAGTTTCATCTGAGTTTCTTTCCATTTCTATGTCTAAGTTCAATTCCTCTGTTTTATCTGACTCACCACCATCTGTACTTTCCAACTCCATTTCCTCTGTATCTGAGCTATCAATCTGAACTATTTGAGTTATTGCCTTTAAATTTTCCTGTATCTGATCTTCTGAACTTTTTGTACTAGCTAATTGCATATCTGCCATCTCAAAATCTTCTATGCCAATATCATCATCAGAACTTAACCTTTGTCTTTTCTCCCCCTTTTGATGATCATGAGGATCATTATCATCAAACTTTCTTTTCAAGTTCTGATTAAAAGCAACTTCAGGTTCAGCTTCTGCAATAGGAACAGGATCAAGAGGCTTTGAAGTAGAAGCCAAAGATACACTCAGTGCTTTCAGTATAGATTCCTGCATACCTTGCATCTGTTTTAACATATCTTTTTGAAAACCAGACATTATATCCACGATCTCCTTTTTGTGAGAATCCAAGGATTTCTTTACATCATCTACTTTGGTTTCAACAGAAATCAACTTTTTCTCCAACACAACTTTCAACTCTGACATCTCATCATTCAAATCCTCCACCCTCTTCTCCAAATTTTCTACTTTTTCCCCCATCTCCTTGTTTTGTTTCTGAATCTTTTCAAATTCAGAAGTTTCTAACAGTGAACCTGAACCAACAGATGGTCCAGTTTTCATGTGCCCAGAGGGCTCATGGCCTGTAGATAACACACAGTCATCTTGTACAACAGATGCACGTTTGAATGAGGCTTTTGTAATGTTCACCTCACCAGGACTTCCATCCAATCCTCGACACCCAACATTAGGTATGTCTATGAATGTTGTTTCAGGAATACGAAATTCCTGATTTGTGCAAGTGTCAAAAGGAATTTCAGGCTCAATATGAATAGGACTGTGATATTCAGACTCAATGTGTTGAAAAATAAATTGGGATTTATCACCTCCCTCCAAATGAGTTTGGGATGGTTCCCCGGATTTGTGTGAAACAGTAGCATGTTGAAATGCTTCTGAGTGGATATGGATGGGTTGTTCAAGATCCACCACTAGGTCCATGGTGTTTGTTTCAATATTGGACACCAAGAGATGTGAACCAATAGCATTTGTGGTTACCTGGTCAAGATTAGCTGGTTCAGAGGCATCTCTTTCTGTTTGAACCTCTGTTGACAATCTCTCATCCTCATCACTCTCATTCTGTTTTTCCTCACCAAATCTAACCAAGCTCTCAGAATTTTCCCCCTCAAGTCTCTCAGAATGTTCACCCATCTGAACATCCTCCCCCTCTCTAATTCGACTAGACCCCTCACCTCTCTTCTCAGGTTGGTCCTCTTGGGTAGGGATTTGAGGTAATTCAATTCCCATAGAGGTGCAATAAGCTTTTAAAATCTCACTCTCCCTTGGAATATAGCTCCTAAGTGATTTGGGCAATAGTTTATGATTGGGATAGTTTTCAAGTCTTGTTACTGAGGTCATCTTACCCAAATAAAATGTAGGACCATGCTCTTCATTTGTTCTTCTTGAGATTGTTCTGTTTTCCTACATGGCATACCAAATAACAATTTGCCAGTACCTTATGTAAGGAATGTATGTCAGTGGAGCATCCTTTGTTTTCTTCTGAATTGCTTTCTGATTCTTCTCAAATGTATTCTTCATATCTTCCCAAAGTATTAAAGTATAGTCATAATGCCTATTCTTCACTAAACCCTGAAATATCTGAAGAATTTGTTTAGAACCTTGATCTGCAGAACTATTCTTTCCTGACACACATTTATTTACCACATGAAAGAAGCAGGCCCAAATAGGTGGTAATTTGTTTCTTCTGAACAAACTGAGAGTCCTCAATCCTTCATTGTATCCCAACTTCATAAACTCTGCTATTAATTCCTCTGTTAAGGGTGAATCCTCAAAATCTGTTCTTCTTTGTACATCATCTTTCTCTGGTTGATTCAGCATTTCTCTTAGTGCAGAGATAGATAAGACAAATGTCACTCCTCCAATTTCAGACACAAACTTATTATCTTCTAACCTAAGATGTTTCCACCATTGTTGTATGTACTGAACAGGCACATTTTTACTTCTTGTAAACCATTTTCTGTACGGATGGTGTTTGAATAACTCCATGATAATTCTGTGTTCAGGCTTAAAACGACTTTCCTCAAACAATATAATACAGTTATTTTCAGATAATTTCAACCATTCACTCTCAGGAACAACTCTTTCCACTAAAATAGATCTATTTGACATAATAGAACCTACAGCACTCTGTTCATGTTCAATATCAACGTTTACCTCATCCGCATTTCCTTCAGATTCATCCATTTGTTCATCTTCTTCATCATTTCTTATTGCCCCTTCCTCTGCAACTCTATTTTGTACTTCATCATTTTCCGAATCGGATGAATCCATTATCGATTTTGTAGAATGTAGAGAAATTGGACCACTTCTTCGTATTTCAGACATGATTTAAGAAGAAAACATATTCAAAGAACTCTGGATTTGATTCGTATCTCACGTTTCGCTCTGGAATTTGAAAGAAATTTGAAATAGGGATTTTAAGACCTATTTAAAATCCGCGAAGTTGAAAGGTTTAACGGAAAAGCGAAATCAATGTTATAACGGAGTCAACACATGTGAAATACCACAAAGGATTTAAATGAAATGCGTGGCATTGTCAAACAAATATGAAGCTGACACGTGTTAGTGGATAGAATTTTGACTCAAGTCAAAGATCTGAATAACACGCACAGATGTTCTGATTCCATGACTCAGAAGAATTTTGCCTTGTAACCAAAATGTCATTTAAAATCAACTTCTGACCAATATAAAACATTTTGATTATTCAGAAGAGGTTTGAACAGATAGAAGCACTTTTTATCATCAAAATTCTGTTCATATTATGATGATTTAAAAAAGGATCATTTAAAATCTTATATCTGAATATGAAAAGTTTTTAATTCAGATATAGTTTGAATAACAAAAAAATTTATCATTAAAAGCTTGTTCTTAGAATGATCAGCGATAAGAAATGAAAATAAATCTTTTAAGCATCACAAAATGATTTCCAAAAGAATTTTGATGCTCCCCCTTGACTTGAGCATGCATTTGACTATTAATGATACATAAAGATGAGATATAAAGATAATAGAAGAAGCATAATCCATACAGTTGAAGTTATTTGTATTTCTCAAAAATAAATTTTTGAAAGTTAGATTGCTGAAGTATTGACTCAGAATCTCTGACTTTAAGACTCAGAGGTTCTGATCTCAAGACTCAGACGTTCTGAACTCAAGACTCAGAAGTTCTGAACTCAAGACTCAGAAGTTCTGAACTCAAGACTCAGATGTTCTGATCCTTAAGACTCAGAGTTCTGAGTACACTACTCAGACAATTTTACTTAGAAAAATTTAGCATTTTTAAGAAAAAAATATTTTCAATTAGGCAGATTAAGCATTCCTATTTTACATATGAGAAAAGAAAACCTTTTGTGATCAAGAGGCTTTGTGAACAAGTCAGCCAATTGATACTTTGTATGCACAAAGTGCATCTCTATAGTTCCTTTTTCCACATAGTCCTTTATAAAATGATACCTCACATCTATATGTTTAGTTTTTGAATGTTGAACAGGGTTCTGAGTAATGGCAATTGCACTTTCTGAGTCACAATAGATGGGAATCTTGTTAAGCTGATATCCATAGTCCATGAGTTGTGTTCTCATCCACAATGTTTGAGAGCATGAAGCAGCAGCAGCAACATACTCTGCTTCAGCAGTTGAAGTGGATACACAATTCTGCTTCTTTGATGCCCAACTCACTATTTTATCTCCCAAAAAGTGACAAGCACCAGATGTACTCTTTCTGTCCAACCTACTTCCTGCATGATCAGCATCAGTGAAAGCAGTCAATTTGAAGTCAGTTTCTTTTGGATACCATAAACCTAGATCAGGTGTTCCTTTGAGATATCTTAAAATCCTTTTGACAGCCAACATATGTGATTCTTTCGGGTTAGATTGAAATCTAGCACAGAAACAGGTAGAAAACATGATATCTGGTCTACTTGCAGTCAAATAAAGTAATGATCCAATCATGCCTCTATAAAGTTTGATATCTGCTGAAACACCTTTGAGATCAGCATCTAACTTTATGTTAGTTGCCATAGGTGTTCTCATAGAAGCACAATCAGACATTTTGAACTTTTTCAGAATATCTCTGACATATTTTCCTTGATTTATAAAAATACCTTTTGGTAATTGTTTGACTTGAAGACCAAGGAAAAAATTCAGTTCACCCATCATGCTCATTTCAAATTCAGATGACATGATTTTTGAAAAATTATCACATAATTCTGGACTGGTAGAACCAAATATTATGTCATCAACATAAATCTGAATCAGAATCAAATCATCACCCTGTTTCTTTAAAAACAAAGTTGTGTCAATCTTACCTTTCTTGAATCCTGAACCTAACAAGTGTTTAGTAAGAGTGTCATACCAGGCTCGTGGTGCTTGTTTTAGACCATATAAAGCTTTGTCTAAAATATAAACATGATCAGGGAATTCTGGATCAACAAAACCTTCAGGTTGATGGACATACACCTCTTCATTAAGTTTGCCATTTAGAAAGGCTGATTTGACATCCATTTGATACACTTTGAAGTTTTTATGTGCAGCATAGGCTAAAAATATTCTGATTGCCTCTATTCTTGCCACTGGTGCAAATGTCTCATCATAATCAATTCCCTCTTGTTGACAGTATCCCTTAGCAACCAATCTTGCCTTGTTTCTGATGACAACACCTGATTCATCCTTTTTGTTTCTGAACACCCATTTAGTTCCAATAATAGATTTACCTTCAGGCTTTGGGATGAGTCTCCAAACTTTATTTCTTTCAAATTGAAGCAATTCCTCTTGCATTGCTGAAATCCAGTCTGGATCCTCTAAGGCTTCATTAGCTTTCTTTGGTTCAATTACACTCAAGAAACCAGCAAACATTGCTTCATTTGCTGTAGCTGATCTGGTTTTTACTCCTGCTGAAGGATCACCTATTACTTGATGAATAGGATGATTTTTAGTCCATTTATTTGCACTAGGAAGTACATCAATCTCTGAATAATTGTTGTTTGCATCATTCTCATCAATGATTGCTTGTAATTCTGAACTGTCCCCTTGTTCTGATGTATGAATAGGAGTCATATCCAAGTTTGGGTTTTGATTAATGAAGTCAGAATTCTGAGTGACTTGTTCAGAGTTCTGAGTACAAGAATCAGAATTCTGATTAGAAGGTTCAGAATTTTCACCACTTGTATTTATTAGATTTGGACATTCCTCTGATGGACCTTTGTCAGAAATTACAGTTGATTGAACTATTTCTGGAGTCTTATTTTTCATCTCTTTGACCATCTTTGGGTTTTCATATTCTGCATAAGAATCAGAAATTAGTTCACTAAAAGCATCCTTAAACAGTAAATCGAGTTCTGAACAAATAGGATTAGAATCTGTATCAGAAGTCATTTTTGTCTTGTTCAGCATGAGTTCTGAACTGTCTTGTTCAGAAGTTCGCATTCTGGCTTCATCAAAAGTTACATTTATTCTCTCCATCATCCTCTTGGTTCTTTTATTGTAGATTCTGAATGCTTTGGAAGTTAAAGAATAACCCACAAAATATCCTTCATCTGCCTTTTTATCAAATTTGGCAAGATTTTCTCTGTCTCTAAGAACATAGCACCTGCAACCAAAAACATGAAAGAATTTGATTAATGGTTTTCTTTTATTTATCAGTTCATAAGCAGTCTTATTTAATCTCTTATTGATTAAAGTTCTATTTTGTGTAAAACACGCAGTTGCAATTGCTTCAGCCCATAGGAAAGTAGGAAGATTTGCATAAGCCAGCATTGTTCTCGCAGCTTCAACTAGAGTTCTATTCTTCCTTTCAACAACACCATTTTGTTGAGGAGTTCTGACAGCAGAAAAATTGTGAGAAATCCCAGAACTTTCTAAAAAATTCTGAAGAGTCTCATTTCTGAACTCTGTTCCATTATCACTTCTGATTTTCTGAACTGGAAGTTGTAAGAGAACTTGAATCCTTTTGATAAAATTTATCAATGTAGTAGCAGCTTCTGACTTAGCTCTTAGGAACTCAACCCATGTGTATCTGGAGAATTCATCAACAATCACAAGCATATATTTCTTTCCTCCCATAGATTGAACTGAAATTGGACCACAAAGTTCAGTATGAATCATTTCTAATGGTGCTTTGCAAGATGAGTCCATTTTTAATTTGTGAGAACTCTTTTTCATCTTGCCCATTTCACAAGCTGAGCATAATGATTCTTTTTCAAATTTAAGCTTTGGTAAGCCTTTAACCAGATGTTTTGCAACAAGATTATTAAGATCTTTGAAATTCAGATGAGAACATCTTCTGTGCCAAAGCCATCATTCATTTGCAGTTGATTTTGATAAAAGACAAACTGTATTTAATGTTTTCAATTTTGAAAAATTAACTACAAATAAGTCCATATGTCTTTTGGCCCAGAAGACTTTAACATCATTTTCAGTTAAAATCATGCAACCTGTTATTTGAAACTTAATTTGACAAAGACTGTCTAAAAACTGACTTATGCTGAAAAGATTATGCTGTAATCCTTCAACATAGAAAACCTTTTGGATAGTCAGATCCCCTTTAGTTAAATCCCCATAACCTTTGACTTGTCCTTTGCTGTTATTTCCAAAGTTTACTGCTCCTCCAGCCTTTTCTGTGAAGTTTGATAGAAAAGACTTCTGACCTGTCATGTGTCTTGAAGCTCCTGAATCTAAAAACCACACATGACAGCCCTGCAAAAGGATCAGTTAGGTTTAGGTACCCATTTTGGAATGGGTCCATCTTTGTTAGCTTTGTCATTGGATTTAACATTAGTATCTTTTACTCTCCACTCAAAATCTTTCTTCAAACACCACTTTCCTTGAACTTTTATGAAGTCAGAACATTTTCTGCTTACAAGCTTGTTCAAATTCTTTTTGAGAGTTGTAACTTTTGGTTTTGCTATATTTTCAACTTTCTTTTCTTTTATCTTTTCTTTCTTCTGAGTCTGGGGAACAGAAAATTTCTTCTTTTCTGTATTTTGAGGAACAGAAACTTTCTGAATATCTTTTCTTATGTATGAAACCGAAGTTATTTTGACTTGACATTTATGAGAATATTGGAATGAATCATTTTTACATCTAACACAAACAAGATTTTTCTTTGCAAGTGACAATAAATCTGAAACATAGATCATTTCATTTTTATTGATATTGTTCAGAGTACAATTGCCCTTATTACAAGAATTTCTAGCTTTGAGTTCAGAAGTAGATTTCATTCTAAGCTTCTCAAGATCCCTTTTCAGATCATTCAACTTTGCAAGATCATCTTTCCTTTTGCTTTCTTCTTTTTCTGAAAAATTCAAGTTCTTTTTGTTAGAAGAATTAGATGATTCACCTTTTTCATATGTACTTGATTCATTAAAGAATTTATCATTTTCTCTTGAAGCATTAATTTTAAAAAGATCATACTCAGTCTTCAGTTTTTCAAGCTCTGTTATTTTCTGAATAAAAATATTCTTTTCTTTCAAAGCTTCTTCAAGTTTAGTATCCACCTCACAGAAATCATTTTCAAGTTCATCATAAGCTTTCCTTAAGTCCTCAAGTTCTTGACTCACAAGATTAAATCTCTTTTCAAGTTGCAAAAATTCATCTGATTTTGTTTCAGAAGATCCAGTTGAATCAGACTTCTGACTACTTGAGTCAGAGTTCTGATTTACAGACTCAGATGTCTGATCTTTAGGCTCAGAGTTCTGACTACAAAGTTCAGAATCCTGACTAGAAGTTTCAGACTTCTGATTGACTGTTTCAGAATTTTTTCTTGTGTCAAATATGCTCTCAATGTCATGATATGAAAAACTTGGTTGTTTATTTTTGTAGCTGACATTTAAAGAATCATACTTGAATTTAGTATCATTGTATCTTGGCTTCTCATCTGTTGGTTTAGAAACTTCTTTCTTAACCTTTTCTTCTGAATCAACTGACTTTTCTGTTTTAGACTCAGAAATTTTCTCATCTGACTTTTTAGAGTTTGGTCTTTGCAAATTGTCATAACTTGTTATAGAACTAGCAGGTCTTATGAAAACTTCAACAATTTCTGGGATTTTTGGCTTAGAAATTTGAAGTTTTTCATACAAGTTGATTGGAGCTCTTTTTAAAGTGACATTTTCTTCCAATCCCAATCCCTTCTTTGGGTTGTAAAATCTTGTATCTTTAACATTGCTTAACAAAAGATTTAGTGTTTGCTGAGTCTGACCCCTTTTCAAATTCAGATCTTCTAATTCTTTAATTTTGGTGTATAAATTCTTTCTTTCTTCAAATAACATATCAAATTTTATTTGTAAATCACCTTTTTCATCTTTTATTTTTGAAAGCTCAACTTTTAGTTCAGAAAGCCTTTTCATCAATTCAGAATTTTCATCTTTAACTTTTTGTTTCTCAGCCTCAGATTCTTCATATTGTTCTTTTATTACTTCCTTTTCAATTCTGAATTTGTTAACCAAATTTCTTTCTCCTTTTATCTGTTTTCTTAGATTAGCAAATTCAGTTTTCATTTCACCAATCTGTGTCATTAACTCTAATTCAAGTGAAGAATGTACCTCAGCAGATGACTCAGAATCAACATCTTCAAAATCAGAATCATCCTCATTCCTCATTTTTGCCATATAGCTCTGCATCTGTGGAAAGTTGATATGATCATCTTCATCAGAAGTATAGTACAACCAATTCTCTTGTTCAGCCAATAAAGCAATTTTATCATCTCTCTTCTTTGCAAGCTGAGCCTTCTTGGTGTAGTACTCATAGTCTTTCACAATTTTAACTTTGCAATCCTTAGCATAGTGGCCAGATTTTCCACACTTGAAACACAGATTCTTTTCTTTTCTTTCATCCTTCTCTTCATTGTTTTCTTCACTTCTCTCTACTCTCTTTTCAAACTTATTTTCTTCTCTGTCTTCTTTCTTCTTATAATCTGAACTCCCAACTCTCTTATAATTTCCTTGAAATCTACCCTTCCCATACCTTTTATTGAAAGTATTTGTCAACAAAGCTAGTTTCTCGGCCATTATCTTGATATCTTCATCATCTTCTGATCCTTCTTCCTTGTCAGATTCTTCCAGATTTGGTATCTCTGATAGATATGCAGTCTTTTTGGGTGCTTTGATTGCTTTGGACTTTGATAAGAACGCTAACTGATCAGCAACATTTTTCTTCTCTTCCACAACTAACTTGACAGAGTCTTCATGTTGATTAAGAACACAGAATAGATCATTTAAGTCTTCTTCACACATATCCTTGTTCATTTGCAGACTTATGGCAAATGATGACCATTCTGAATTTAGACTGTTCAGAAATTTGTAATTTATTTCTGACTTCGTTTTCTTCAGTCCATTTCTTCTCAAGTCATTTAGAATAGTGCAAAATTTACTATATGTCTGTGTCAAACTTTCTGACTCTTTTGCTTTGAACCTTTCATAAGCATTTATGCTTTGATTTAACTTTGCCTGAATAGATCTCACAGTTCCTAACATTTGCCTTTCCAATTCGTCCCACATTTCTTTAGCTGATGATCCACTGTCAATCCTGTTAAGAACCTCATTTGGGACAGCCAAAGTCATCAAAGTAATTGCTCTTTTGTCAATAGCATGCCTATTCTTCTGTTCAGCTGTGTATTGGGAATAACTCTTTTTCACCCTGGTCGCTGGAATTTCTGGAGTTGTCTCTGTAGCAGGGGTTGCAGCAACATCGATGTACACTTCAATTGGACCTTCTCGAATAGAGACCATTAGATTTTCATCAATATTGTCTAGGAATTGGATCATACGAATTTTCCATTGCTGATACTCTTCTGGTATAAGAACCGGCGGTTTGGTTTCAGATCCCATGGCTAGATATTCTTTAGAAGACATGATTGTAAGAAAATTCAACAGAAAGACAAATTCGAGTTTCTTGATCGAAATGTAACAGGAAATTCAAGAATTGCCAAGAATTCAAGAACTAGCCCTAGCAGCGGAATCGAATTTTGAATGAATCAAGAAATCTTCAAGAAATTGATCAATTGATCTTCGCGATAACAATCTTGAACGAATTTGTTTGTTGATTGGCTCTGATACCAATTGAAAGAACAGGATCTAATCTTACAATCAATATAGAAAGCAGTAATTGAGAAGTTGTATGATCAAGCCCAATTGTATTCAATGATGAACAGAATTACAGATCTAAGAGAGAGAGAATCTCAAAGATTACAGAGAATGAATACAAAGTTATACTGGAAAAATCAATCAGTTAGCAACATAGAGCTAACTACTATTTATACTGCAACGGACATCTTAAAGCTACAGTACAAAGAAGAAAGACTAATAAGAACATAACACGTGTCCTAATTAGTTTATAAAATACTAAGTAAAGTATCTCGTCATAAGTTCTGAACAGGTAGTTCAGAACTTCTGAACATTCTTCTGATAAAGCTTCTCAGATCTTCAGACTCCTTAACTCAGACATCTGACTTCTCTTTCCACTGATCAATACTTCTGAGCTTTCACAGTCAGACCTCTGACTTCTCTACTCAGAACATCTGAGTCTTCTTATCAGATCTTCAACACTTGGTTTATTGACAACACTTCAGATCTAACATAACGCATTGTCCATTTCCATTAGTTGTTTTAAAACTAGTAAATCTTTTATAATTGGAATCTGAACGATGATGGGCTAATCGCCTTAGTTCGGGGTATAAAGAGAAATTGGGACCAAGACTGATAAAAGGATAAAAAGGTGTATGGTATGGTATGATTGTCTGACGTTATTTAAATCAAGGTTATGTTTTGTGGTGGATCACAATTGACCAACTGACAACTGGTACTTTGTATCATAAAATATTCGACACTTGAGATAACTGAGGAATATTGTCTCGTCTTTTTATCTAATTATTTATCTAATCCCAATGAACCTTTATACCATGTGCTTTCCTCTTATAACTGTTAATTTTCATTAGTTGTTAATCATAAACTCCCAACAAAATATTACCTTCGCATTCGCCATCTGAAACCTGCTTTTACAAATTGGACTTTAAAGAGAAACTTTTCCACGCTTCCCTGTGGGATCGATATTCGGTACTTAGTACCATTATTAATTGTTACAAGACGATAATAGACTGAGATGTATACTTGCGTCATGGTTTATTTCTGACTGATATTGCTGGTAATACTCTTGTTTTTACAGGGTAGTGTCAAACTAACAACAAGTTTTTGGCGCCGCTGACCGGAAAGCAATCCAGAAGTTTTTCTTTTTATAAGTAAAATTTTTAAAAGCAAGTTTTTCTAACACAATTTTGAGAAAAGAAAAAAATATTTTATTTTAATTTTAGTGTATGCCAAGGTTGCCTCACGGTGAAATTTTCCAACTTGATCCCGACATTGAAAGAACTTTTAGACAACGAAGAAGAATTCAAAAAGCTAATCGAGTCTTAAATTCTTTAAAGATGTCTGAAAGCGATTCTTCGTCAGATTACGAGAAGTTCCCCCTGTAGGTCCTAACGGGCAGCCTAATAATGAAGAAAACCCAGAAAACCCGCCATTATTAAATAATCTTGACGATGAGAAACAAAATACTTTTCGGTTAGCTAATTCAAAGGATGGTGGCATTATGTCTTATGTTGTTCATGTTTTAACTCAGTTACATTCAGGAATTCTTAAACCAACACTGCAAACCCGCCACTTTGAATTAAAACCAATAATGTTCCATATGCTTCAAACTAACGGCATGTTTGGCATATGAAGATCCTCATTCTCATTTAAGGTTTTTCATGGAAATTACAAACTCTTTTAAACTTCCAGGTGTAGAAGACGATGCACTAGAATTAAAACTTTTTCCATACTCTTTAAGAGATAGTACACGGTCTTGGTACAACTCAATGAAGCCAGATTCTATAGTTACCTGGGCCCAAATGGCGGAGAAATTTCTTAAAAAATATTTCCCACCCACGAGGAATGCTAAGTCAAGAAATGAGATTTGCACTTTTAAACAAATGGACGATGAGGCTATTCCTGATGCATGGGATAGATACAAGGAGCTTTTGAGAAAATACCCTCACCATGGCATTCCGTACTGCATTCAGTTAGAGACGTTTTACAGTGGTTTAAATATTACTTCAAAACAAATGCTCGACAAATGGAGCTTTCACATCTTGTACCTATAATGAGGGATATGATATTCTTGAAAGAATCTCTAACAAAAATGGTCAGTGGACTGATCCACGTGCATTACCACCTAGAAAAACAACAGGAGGAACGCAAGATCCTGATGCTTATGCATTGATATCTACACAACTGAATGACATGGCATCTTTGATTAGAAACCTTAATGTTGTGTCAGTCAACCCTATTATGCCTCCTGCTACTGTTCAGTCTATCCAATGCACATACTGTGGTGATGGTCAAAACTTCGAACATTGTCCAGGAAATCCTGAGCGTATCAATTATATTGGTAATAATAATAATCATAATAACAATAACAATAACAAAGGAGGACCATTTTCTCAGACTTACAACCCTGAGTGGAGGAACCATCGTAATTTTTCATGGCATAGTCCTGCATTAAATCCACCACCACCTAAATTGCAAGGTCAAACCCATCAATTTTATCACAGACCTTAAAACAACCAACACACAAATTCTCAAAATAATCAACATGCTTTTCAACAAAAGTCAAACCACCATGCTAAATCATCTACTTCCTTGGAAGCAATGATGAAGGGATTTATATCCCAAACTCAAGCATCAATTAAAAATCTGGAGACCCAAGTAGGTCAAATGGCTTTAGAGATAAGAAAACGTCCTTCCGGTTCTCTACCTAGTGATACAGAGATACCCCCGAGAATTGGAAAAGAGCATGTTAAAGCTGTAACTTTGAGGAGTGGTAGGGATTTACTAGAAAACATACAAAAAGATTTAATAAAGCCAACCAAAGCAGAGCCAGAAAAGAAAAACACAGTTTTAGACTCTGCTAAGTCCAGTGGAATTATTGGGCCAGAAAACACTGTTGGGCCAATAAAACCATTGCCATTCCAACAATCCCAATGTTAATTCTTGAAGACCCTAAGAAGGATCAAACAACCACATACAAGCATGTTGTGTATGTGTCACAAGCTGGTGACAGTCCCAAAGTTCCCGGTGAAATTAAGATAGACAAAACTGTAACACCCTCAAAATTTGGAAAGAGCAACTAACAAGTATCTCGATAAAAATCAAAAGAGGATAGAATCCTTTCTACAAAACTATCCTTGGAAATATCTCAAAGTTTAAACATCACAATTTCCACAATTAATAACTTAAGACGGACGTTACTTAACACCACACAAGTTGCTAATCCCAAAAAGTGCGGAAGACTTCTCTAAGCAAAATCGCTTCTCGTGCACTCTATTAGCACTCATCACTTCACAGTGTAGCTAAAGCTATTCCCAACCTGAGCCTGTTGCACATGCCGACAAATAAAAAGGGTTAGGCTAACGCCTAGTGAGTTCAAGAGTTTTATCATGACCACATAAATTCATAAATCGAGAGAGATGTAGTTTAAGTCATGAGTTCAAATGAATTTACTTTAGATGCAAATCGCACATTTTCCAACTCACACAAATCCCGTGCTGAAAACTTTAATATAACATGATTTCCAAAATGGACTCATCCCCAAAACCAACGTGAAAGGTGAAATAGCATTTGATTCTCAAAACGATTGAATTCATAAATAAATCGCCATTATTCCAAACATTCCAAACATGGATGAAGCATAACCCATAACTCACATAATGTGGAAAGCAATTCATATAAACATAACATGTCACCGAAAAACATGGATAGAAATAAATACCCAAAGCAACACCTTTCGGTGACGGGGAGGCCTGTTTACATTTCACGTGACAGAACACAAAAGTGGGTCACCTACTATGCAACAAAACAAACACGTGGATTACTCTCGTAAACTGAGCTCAATCACTCCAGATCTATTGCCCGCGAGACTTGGGAGCCCCCAATTTCAACCACTCCAGGTCTATACATTGGGTCACTCCAAATCCACAAAACAAGCACATTTGGGATTACATCTTACTACCCATGAGACCACACCCGGCCATATCGGCCCACTCCTTACTTATCATGGAACTTGATGCCTATCCCATGACAAGCATATATGGAATTACACCTTACTGCCCATGAGATGACACCCGACCATATAGGCCCACGCCTTACTTATCATGGAACCCGATGCCTATTCCGTGCTACAATGAGAGAAACTAGCGTCTCAACATTGAACGTAAAACTCAAGAGCCTATGGATCCATAGCTAATAAGGTCTAATACATTACACGACCCCAAACGAGTAAACAAGTTGTTAGAGCATTATTGTATTCAAGATTTATTGTAAAGTCTTGTAATGATCAAACATTGTAAAGTCAAAGTAAAAGTCAAAATAGTCAAAGTCAAAGTTGTTTAGTTAGAAAGTCAATGTAATTAGAAATACTTTTGTTGTAATTCATACGTATAAATAGGTTTAGTTTGCTTAGTTGTTAAGCAAGTCTTAAGTAAGTCATTAGGTTAATGATCATAATTGTAATATCAAGAGAGTGTTTTAGAGAGAGAATCTAGAGAGAGAAAGTTTTACATTCATATGTAATATCTAGATTCTTGAAGATCAATGGATGAATTCTTGTTTACCTAATAGATCTGGTGTTAACAAGTGGTATCAGAGCTTTGGGAGATCAAATTATGTGCAAAAATTCGTCCAAATTCATGAAGATTTGAAGATTTTTGAAGAAAATCTCCATTTTTGAAGAACTTGAAGAACACAAATGGGTTATGCAATTTTTGATTGTTTTGTGTTTGATTTTGATTGCAAAGTGTTTCTCCATCATTCTAAATTTGTTTTGCATCATCAATTTCACAAAAACACTTCAAGAATTGATCAATTTGAAGATTTTTTGAAAATTTTGTGTTCTTGAAAAATGTTGTCTGTGAAATTTTTGAAGATGTGATTTTGCAAAATATTGATGTTTTGATTCGTTTTTGTGCAAAATCCTTCCTAAAGTTTTAGACATGTTTCAATCATAAATTTCAAGTTTTAATCTCTAAATCTCAATTTTGAAATTTTTGATTTGAATGTGTTCTTAAGTGTTCTTGAGATATTCATGAGAAAAAATGAACAAATCTGAGTTTTTGATTCATTTTTGTCGTTGAGTGTTAATAAAAATGTGTTTTTGAATTTGTTTGATCTTAAAATTCAGATTTAATATTGGTTTGTTGAGTTTGTGATTTTGCAGGAAAGTAACAGATTGTTACTCAGTGAAGAAAAGCAAGGAACTCGCAAGCTGTGTGTGTATGTTTGTGATATGTGTGTGTGTGTGTGTGTGTGTGTTTGAGGTGTGTGAGTGTGTGTTTACGTGATGTTTATGTGCTGCATGTGTGTTTAAATTTTGAGCTATGTGTGTGTACGTTTTAGCTATGTGTGTGTGTTTAATTGTATGTTTACGTATTATGTGTGAGTTGTATGTGTTTTCTAACAATTCGCAAGCATCAAAGGAAGAACTCACATCCTACCTGTTGCGAGTTCCTCCAAACTCGTATCATATTTCATTCACAGAACTCGTATCCTCCTACTGAAGAACTCGCAAGCAACCATTTCAAAGAACTCGTATCAGGCGTGATACGAGAAGTGCAAGAATTCAAATCCTTCTTTCATTAAACTGTTCGCATCCTTCTTGTTACGAATTCCTCAAGAATTCGCATCCTTCTTGTTACGAATTCCTCAAGAATTCGCATCCTTCCTGTTGCGAATTCCTTCAAACTCGTATTCGCCGGAAAACCGTTCTCGCCGAAAAATTCGTGGGTCACCAGATTTTTGTTGCATGATCGAGAATTTTTTTATAACATTCGATTGTATTTCGATTAAGGAACTCAACGCAACAAGAATCATTTAATTTGGTTGAGTATTGAGTGAGAAAATCAAACTGAAAGTTCACAGATCGTGTTTTTTTTGGAAGATGATGAACAGTGGTTGTACTTTCAGAGTCTGTCAAGTTTGGTCCTTGTAGTTAAGTTTTATGTTTTTACATTTTCAGTCCCTAGACTTGTTAGTTTTTAGAATTTTACATTTTTAGTCTTTGTTTTTCATTTCATTTTGTTTTAGTCAATTTTTTTGTCGATTTTATTAATTTTTACCTGTAATTACTCATAACTGATAAATTTTTCTTGTATTTTGCAGGTTTGACGATTAAAGTCCAACATATCCTTGTAAACTTTTCAGAATTAATTTTTGAAAGACAAATTTCTAATTTGTTTTTCAGATTTTATTTTTGAAAATTTTTCTGACTTTAATTGTGTTTTTCTATATTTTACGAGTGTGCACATAATTCTAACTTCTAAGAGAAGTTTCTTTTGACGATCACTCTATTAGGTATATTTTTGTTAATATTTTTGATATTTTTCATCTAATGTTTTTTTGTGTTTCTTTTCAGAATTCTTATAAAGATGTCGCTCATAGAGGAGTTAAGTGGGAGAAAATGGTATCAGATAGAGAAAGAGAGAAAATGGACTCTTCGTGAAGCTAAAGATGAGATCGAGCGTCTTGAATGTTTGTCCAATAAATACATGTATTGGTTTAATCAACTTGCGGATGAAAAAACAAAGCTCAAGTCTGAGAACGCTAAATTGGAAGAAAAAGTTTTTTCTCTTGAGAAAATTAAGACACTTGAGATCTCAACTCATCAAGATGATATGAAAGAGCTTAAAGGGAATATAAAGGCATTGGAAGAAGAAAATGCTGTCCTGAAGAGACAAAATTCCGACATTTCTTCTTCAAATGAAAAATCTATTTTAAAAGAACAAAATGCTATACTTACTAAAAGAATTACTGATCTTGAAGTTTATATTGCAGGTCTTGAAACAAAGAAAGACAACTCAAGACTGCACGAACAAAACGAGAAACTTCAAGAGAAAGTAACAACTCTTCAAAGCGAAAATGCTGATATAAAGAGTAGGGAAAACAAGAGTGAGACGGGGAACTCATATCTACGAGATCAAATAAAAATAGTTCAAGAGAAAAGAACAACGTTGGAAGGTGAAAACGTTGAATTGAAGAAAAAGCTTTCTGAACGTGAAAGAGAGTCACCTTCTTCAAAGAAAGTTCTTAAAGAAAAGAACGCAATTGAACAGAAATACATAAAACTTTTGAAACAAATCTCCGATTTTGAGAAAGTTTTATTTTTAGAAAAAGAAAAGCACGAAAAAGAAAGAGCTGATTTTGACACTGAACGAAAATCTTTTGAGATTAAAAGTTCTGAACTTTCCGTGAAAATCTCTGATTTAGAAAATCTTTTGGAAAAGGAAAGAAAAGATTTTGCGGAAAATAAAATTTTCTTTGAAAAGGAAAATAAAACCCTTAAAAAGAAAAATATGGAAACTTTCAAAGAGATAACTGATAAAAGAAAATTCTTGGAAAAAGATTTTGAATCGGAACGCAAATATTTTGAAGATGTGATTCTTAATCTTACCAAAAGATTATCTGGTTTATCAGCAGACATTATGAAGGATCAATTGATCAAATCTGATCTCCAAAAGAAATTTGATCTAATTTTTAAAGAGAAAAATGTTTTGATAAACAAAGTTAAAGAACTTGAAGACATCATTTTTAAAATTGATGTTTCAAAGCAGGTCAGTTTTGACACTATCTTTCAGACTCCATTTGTTAATTCAAATGATTCTGAATGCTCTTTTAAAACTGCGTCAAGTTCAAGTTTTAAAAACATTCCATCTAAACAATTTAATAGATCAACTGATTTCTCAAAAGATCAGATTCGTTCAACAAATCTCTTCTATAATCCTTTGTTTGATAAATCAGATAACAAACCAAAAGTGCCTCAGGTTAATACTTCCAATTCTAGAGAAGTTCTAGTCTTCAAGAAGGTGAAGATGGAATGGAGAGTTAAAGGCACAACAATTCCAAAGAAAGATGTACCAAAATCATCTGCATCCACATCAAATGCCAAGAAGAACAATACTTCGAAAGGTAAATTTTCTGCTAAACCTAATCCTATTCGTTCCGCAAATCATCTGATTAGGTTGGCACATAAGAAAATCTGTTGTTCTTACTGTGGGTCAAATGATTTTGTGCATAAAGATTATGCTTCTTATTGGTACGGTACTTACAATATTTCTTCTAAGAAATCTACACCTAACACACTAGGACCCAAGTATCGTTGGGTACCAAAATATGCTTAATCTGTTTTATAGGTACATCATGTGTTGTGCTGAATGTTACATATATACCACACACATGACTGAAAACAGAAGAGAAGCGGTGAATTTTTTGAAGAATATATGTACCATTAAGGGGGAGCAACGAACATGGCTTCTGAATAATTCAGTTCAGAACCCGTACTTCAACGATTATGACTTCTGATCATATCAGATCAGGACTCGTTCTTCAACGACTATGACTTCTGAATTTACTTCAATCCTGGTAATTCAGAACTCGTTTTCATGATTAAGGATATTTTAATCCAAGTCTTGTTCTTTGTGCAGATTTTGTACACATAAAGATCTTTTGCACAAGTTAAGGGGGAGCTTAACTGTTTTTAAAATCATTATATCATGATTTGAGGGGGAGCTTAAATATTTCTGACTGTACGTATCTTCTGATCTTAATCTCAGATTGTTTGAAAAAAGAACGACTTTCAAGCATGAAAAACATTTTTTCTTAAATGTTCAAACCACTTCTCTAATTCAAACAAATTTTATAATTTTAGAAGTGTGATTTTAAATGTTTTTCATATATATACATATATAAATCTCGGATTATTACAACATCATTTCTGACCGTGTGTTTCCAAAGATTAATACTTGTGTATTATCTTTTCTATATACTTTCAAGTATTCATACACACCGGTTCAGCTTCGTATTGACTTTGTTATTACCATGTCTCAAAACGAAACAATTTTTTCGATGGTAATACTCCCGTTTGTATCTCAATGTTGTTGAGCATCATACATTCTTTCAGCGTATTACTTAAACATTTCATTCAAAGATTGTTTATATGTGTTCATATAAACAAAATATTCAATTCTTTGATACCCTATCCTTTATGATCATCATTCATAATATTTGATCCGATTGATACATTGTCAGATTCTCAAACAAGTCTTTCGAATTCATTTCATTCATTCATTATCCTTGTTTTGAGAAATTCTTCATCGTTCAAATGCTCAAATATTGAGGAGCATACATTCTGATGGCAATGTTAATCAAATGCCGATATTCATATTTGTTCAAGCTAAACTGTTGAACAACATATCATTTTAGGACAATTTCATGGGATCAGTGTGTGAGCATAAGAACTTCTATGGATTCACGTTAACCAGTGTTTCCTACCCAAGAAGTTATCCTTGAGTGATTGAGGGGTGAGGGGTCTACATCAAAGAGTGGGGGAGATAACTCATCCGGTTGAGTATCTCATTGTACTGAGGTAAAATGTAAATGAGAGTTTGGGTAGAAGTGAGAGAATTAAAAACAGAAAGAGGGTGTGAGAACAGAGTTAAAAGAATAAGAGAACTCTGCACCATCCATTTTCTGAGCCGGGAAGCCACATTACTGATTGGTTCACATTCTTTGGTGACCATCATTGAAATAGGCAGTCAGCCCATGCCAACTCTTGCATTTAACCCCACCAGCTACTCATTTCTTTCTTAACAAAGAAACGTTTCATTTTTCTTGGGGACACAGCGTATAATTTATCTAATCTTCATTCGGAAGGTTTGGATATTGAAAAAAAAAGGAAGTTTGCCCCACCTTCGCTCTTCATTCATGCACATTGAGTCCGTGGAAAATTGTTGCTGTCTCAACAGTTTACACACTTTGAGCCTATATTATTCAAGCATATGTTGCTTTATTCTTTCTACACATGCACATTCACACAAGGAATATGTTTTCTTGTCATAACGTTCATAGAAATTCCTTTGTGGTTTTTCGATGATTGAATGGAAGCCCTGGGGGAGTGAACATCAAAAAGCTCCTTTACAAAGTACACCCGTTGTACTAAGTGGCTCCGTGCTACTTACAGGCATTTTAACTGATTCATCCGTTGTTTCAGGGTTACCACTCTCTATTTATCTGAATTTGAAAAGATTTGGATAAATATTTTTGGAATTGATGGTTCATATCAAAAGGAGGAGAATGTTAGTGGTGAACAAAGACAGTGCTGAAGTTGAATAGGGTTTTGATGATCATGATGCTCACAATCATCAAAAAGGGGGAGAAATAGTATATTGAAGAACAGGGGGAGAACTAATACCCTGAAGAAAAAGGGAGATTTATGTCAATGACAGATTAAGAGGGAGAAATGATAAATTAAAGTTAAGAAGACATTCCGAGGTGATTCGAGAAAGTTCGTTGTTCGAAGACAATTCAAGGTCAAAGAGATGAAGATACAAAGTTCAAGAAATCATTCAAAGTTTGAGTTCAAAGCTTCAAAGTTCAAAGCCTCAAAGTTTTCAAAGCTTCAAAGTTCAAAGCTACAAAGTTCAAAGATGCAAAGATCTGAAATTCACGTTCAAGACTTGAAGACAATTTGTAGAAGATTGTATTGAAGAAGATTGACTTTACATTGTGAAAGACAAAGATTTTTTATGTTTGACTGAAGACTGTTCAAAGTTGAGAGTATGAAGACTGTCAAAGCATCAAAGTTCAACGTGAACTTATGAAGATTCAATTGTTTGAAGATTGCCAAAGCTTCAAAGTTTAAAGCGGTCAAAGTTAAAGTTTTGAAGATCAAGTACTGAAGACTGTTGCTATATTTTTAAATCTTGAATCCAAAGGAGGAGAATGTTAGAGCATTACTGTATTCAAGATTTATTGTAAAGTCTTGTAATGGTCAAAAATTGTAAAGTCAAAGTAAAAGTCAAAATAGTCAAAGTCAAAGTTGTTTAGTTAGAAAGTCAATGTAATTAGAAATACTTGTGTTGTAATTCATAGGTATAAATAGGTTTAGTTTGCTTAGTTGTTAAGCAAGTCTTAAGTAAGTCATTAGGTTAATGATCATAA
Organism: Saussurea involucrata; assembly: GCA_033807775.1. Classification (NCBI taxonomy): domain Eukaryota; kingdom Viridiplantae; phylum Streptophyta; class Magnoliopsida; order Asterales; family Asteraceae; genus Saussurea; species Saussurea involucrata. The sequence goes on from CM066323.1 coordinate 46,947,374, forward strand.
TTGTAATATCAAGAGAGTGTTTTAGAGAGAGAATCTAGAGAGAGAAAGTTTCACATTCATATGTAATATCTAGATTCTTGAAGATCAATGGATGAATTCTTGTTTACCTAATAGATCTGGTGTTTACACAAGTGCATTCAAAACATGCAATTCCCAATAACGTAAATCATGATCAAAACTCGACTTTGAGCTATCAAAACTGGACAATTGTCCCCAAGACTTAACAAAATCCAATACCGTGCCATAAGCTCAACTGGCTCAAAAGATAATTCATGAAAAGTCATATAATGAGTTTAAACGTAGCAACACACACTTTTACCAATAAATAATTCAAATCCATGAAAACCCGAAATGAACATTGGGTTAGGACAACCCTCTTTTCCAAGGAACTCACACCGTTACATTTTCAAATCATCCCATAACGTACTATATGCATATTTCCAAACTATACTAAAATGCATTTTCACGTCAAGTAAACTCCATGTATAAGACAACTCCTCAAAACATTTTATTTTATGATTTATCTATCAAGTTTCCCAAAAATCCCAAATATGGGTATTTTACAATATTTCCCAAGTTAAATACTTCAAGAGTCAAAATTCACCAAGTGACCCAACCAATGATAATTTTAATGTAAAACACATAAATACTTGGAAAATAACATTTTTGGCATGTACAAAGTTTTCACAAAGCAACTTGAACTCACCTTGCTAGATTTAGGCTAAATCTAGATTTTTCCCAAACGTAAGCTCCCTTGAAGAAGCTTGAACCTTCAAGCCAAATCTTCCAAAAACCTAGATCCATGAGTTTACAACCATAAATATTCACATCCCGCCATAAAGAGTCATTCCCCCAAACAATTTACTTTAAGATCTCAACTTATACAAAACCCTAATTTCCATAGATGAAGAAAAGAGAAGGTTACCTTACCACAACTTGAATCCATCATCAAAACATCTCTGAGGTTACCAAAATAAGGTTTAGAAGATGAAGATGAACTCACAAATGGGTATTTAATGAAAACCCCAAATAGCTAAACAATGGTGGAAATGATGAAGAAGATAAACATCTTGAAGTCTTGGAACCATAAAAGCTTGATTCCTCAAACCCACTTGAGTGTTCTTGAAGAAAATGGAGATGGAAGAGAGAAGATGGGGATTTAGGGTTTTGGGGAAGGGAAAATCGAGTGAGGAGAGGGAAGACTAAATCTAATTTGGTTTATAAAGAATAAGGAAGGGAAGAGAGAAAGTTGGGAGATAAAAAGCATAAAATTTCGTCAGACCACACGCGAACGTCCGAATGGAGACATGCGCGGACGTCTGGCACTACCCAACTGGAAACCCCCACAAAGTCGTTGTTGCTTCCGCGGACGATATGCGGACTTTCGCGCATCGTGGACGTCCGACCTTGCCCATGCGGACGTCCGCAACTCAAAAATCCTAATCCCAAATTTCGGGGTGTTACAATAACCTCACCACCAGTTTCAGCACCAACTATTCAAAAGACTACACCTCCTACTACAATTCCTCTCTATATTCCTTATCCCCAAAGGATGAGGAATGAGAGAGATGAACTGCAATTTAAAAAGTTTTTAGATGATTTTAAACATCTGCATATCAACATACCTTTGGTAGAAGCCATTGAACAAATGCCAAGTTATGCAAAGTTTTTAAAAGATATTTTAAGTAAAAAGAAAAAATTGAATGAGTATGAGACTGTAGCTCTAACTGAAGGTTGTAGTGCTATATTATCTAATAGGATCCCTCCAAAGATGAAAGATCCTGGAAGTTTAACCATTCCATGTTCCATAGGAGGTAAAGAAGTAGGACAAGCTTTATGCGACTTAGGTGCCAGTGTGAACCTTATGCCCTTATCTGTTTTCAATACCCTAGGCATAGGTGAAGCTAGACCCACAACTGTATCTCTCTTATTAGCTGACAAGTCCATAGCTTGGCCAAAAGGAAAAATTGAGGATGTCCTAGTCCAGGTTGATAAGTTTATTTTCCCTCCAGACTTTATTATCTTAGACTTTGAAGCTGACACAGACATTCCCATCATTTTAGGAAGACTTTTTCTAGCCACTAGAAGAACTCTGATAGATGTCCAAAAGGGTGAACTCACCATGAGAGTTCAAGACCAACAAGTGACTTTTAATGTGTTGGATTCCCTTAAGTATCTTGAAGAGAGAGAGGAATGTTCTACCTTATGTTTGATTGAATCTTGGTGTCTAGACCAAAATTTTGGGGAGGGGATGGAAATGGAAGAAGCTGATAGTGAAGAAGATAAAGCAGAGTTTGAGGACTTAGAAGACATACAGGTCACCTCTAATGTTGAAGTTTTAGAAAATTTTCCTTAGAATGTGCTCCAGTCATAGAATTAAAGCAACTTCCCTCACATTTGAAATATGCTTTTTTAGGAGATCCAGGGAAATTACCAGTCATTATTTCATCATCTTTAGACCAAGAGGAAAAATTGGTGAATATGTTGAAGCAACACACCAAAGCCATAGGATGGACCATAGCTGATTTGAAGGGCATAAGCCCTACTATTTGTCAACATAAAATCATTTTATAAAACAAAGATTTCACCTCAGTTGAGCCTCAAAGAAGACTCAACCCTATGATGAAAGAGGTTGTTAAAAAGGAAATTTTAAAATGGTTGGATGCTGGCATAATTTATCCTATCGCCGGTAGTACTTGTGTCAGTCCTGTGCAATGTGTACCCAAAAAGGGTGGAGTTACTGTGGTAACAAATGAGAAGAATGAATTTATACCTACTAGAGAAGTGTCAGGGTGGAGAATCTGTATGGACTATAGGAAACTTAACCAGGCTACCCAGAAAGACCATTTTCCATTACCTTTCATTGACCAGATGTTAGACAGACTAGCAGGTAAGGAGTTTTATTGTTTCTTAGACGGTTACTCCGGTTACAATAAAATTGCCATTGCACCTAAAGATTAGGAGAAAACAACTTTCACCTGCCCTTATGGCACTTTTGCCTTTATAAGAATGCCTTTTGGACTTTGTAATGCTGTAAAGCCCGTATCTCGGTATGTAATTTCTTTTATTTTTTTTAAGTTTTATTTAACGTGGTTTCCGTTAACGGGGTTAGACGTTTTGGACTTAATTGTTAAATATGTCAAAATTTTGGTTGATTACGAGGAGAAATTAAGTGAGGGACCAAAATTGTTCAAAGGCCAATACTTTGCATGGATCGGCCCATGCAAAGTCCAAAAAACTGAAATCCATAATTCATTTTTGGGGTGTTGGTTTCGTGAAGTAGCAAACCCAAAACCGTAATCCATATTGCATTTGAGGTGTTTGTGTGCTATGTGGTGACTTAGGAAACAAGGAAGGGAGTGAGAGAAGGAAAAGAAACCTACGGCTCCCTCCTCCCTCACGTACCTCTCGATCCAAACCCTACCCCCTCTTTTTTTTGACTCACGGCTGCAACCCCTCCCCCTCCCCTTGTTGTCGTCGGCCGGAGAAAGAAAGAAAGAAAGCCGAGAGAAAGAGAGAGTGAGCCGAGAGTAGAGAGAGATAGAGAGTTCGCCGGAGAAGAGAAAGTTCGCCGGAGAAGAGAGAGTGACGCCGGAGAAGAGAGACAAACGCCGTCGTTTGCTGCCGGAAGCGGGGAGAAGGAAGAGTCGCACCGAGGTAGGTTCGTTTTCTTCTTGTCGTTGTCAATTGCCATTTTTCTGCCGTGAACCGCCGCCACCACCGCCGCAGCCACAGCTGCCGGCGGTGGGGCCGCCGCTGCACGACGCCGGGGTGGCGGCAGAGGGGTGGTTGCAGGTGTGTGCAGGCGCGGGTGTGTGCGGGGTGAGGTTGCGGGTGTGTCGTTTCGGTGGATGTTGGGAGGTTCCGCCGGAGGGTGTTACCATAACCACCGTCGCCGCCGCCAACCACCACCACCGCCGGAGGCGGCAGTGGGTAGTGCACGGTTGTTGTCCAGTGTAGTATAGCCCTTTCCAGTAAGCTTGTAGGCTGTTCGGGTCTGTTTGGGTTAAGCTATGTCTTAATGGGTTTATAAACAACATTTGTCATTTCATGTGAAATTCACAGTTTCTGCCACTGTTTTGTGAAAGCCATAACGTTTTCTAGGACCATCGTATTGGGGTAAAATCAGTGCCAAAATCTCCCATTCCGAGTCTAGTAAGTTTCATATGTTTTACGGAAAAACCAGTTCGGACCATAGCTAGTGTGAAATTGTTGTTTTGTACTGAAAGGTCCTGTTTTTCACTGTGCTGCAAGTCGGTTTTGTAAAATCCATAGTAAATTGTAGAAAAATCGTTAGAGCGCGTGCGATATGTCCCTGGAACCCTAAGACATAGGACTTTGTGATTATGGAAAAATATTTCTGGATTTATCAGTTTATAAGGGGTTAAACAGGTCCCGAACAGACCTGTGTTTTTAGAGTAAAAGCTAGAAAATGTATTCTATATTTTAGTAGTCGTGGTTTTGGGTTGGGGCGTCACTTTGACATTTGTTAACACTTATTTAGGTGGAAAAAGGTGAGCTGGTGTTGGCCGGTTCGTGTTGCTGTTGAGGACATAAGCTTTGCTTTTGAGGTGAGTTCTCTCACTATATAGGATGGGAATTATATTTGTATTACTATAGCTCGAGTATGATAGTTATGATTGTTTGTTGATATTATTGTGTTATGGGTATATATAATTGTGTATATATATTGAACTGTGATTGATGTACTTCTTGATGGTTGTTCCAAGAAGTATATGTGTTTGTATAATGAGTTGTGATTATATCTTCTTGATGGTCGTTCCAAGAAGTATAAGGCTTATTATTAATGGTGATATATTTTCTTGATGGTTGTTCCAAGAAGTATATGTGTTTGTATAATGAGTTGCGATTATATCTTCTTGATGGTCGTTCCAAGAAGTATAAGGCTTATTATTAATGGTGATATATTTTCTTGATGGTTGTTCCAAGAAGTATATGTGTTTGTATAATGAGTTGCGATTATATCTTCTTGATGGTCGTTCCAAGAAGTATAAGGCTTATTATTAATCGTGATATATTTTCTTGATGGATGTTCCAAAAATATATGTGCTGGTATATTTGGTATATATAAATTTGGGTGCAAGACGTGATTGCATGGTATGAGTTGGTTGCGATAACTAGCTGTTTAAGGGTGATGCTGATATAATTGCGATCCTATTTATGGTTTGAATTCACTAAGCTTCGTGCTTACCCCTTCCCAATATCTTATGATTTCAGGTGCGAGTAGCAGTTGGGCATGACGGTACACACGGGCGCAAGGCGAAGACTGTTTAAGTTAAATTTTTATTAAATGGGGATTTAATTATATAACTTTTCCGCTGCTTAACTTTGTTTGACGGTTTTAAATCAACGACGTTTATTTTTATTGTAATGGGATTTGTTAACTTGTGGTTTGATTATAGTGAAATGCATTGTTTTTGAAAATTTAAATTCCTTGTAATTTTTGGGACGTTACAACTTGGTATCAGAGCACAACTTGAGTGAATCAAACACATCTCGGTGTGTTTGGTCTCAAGTTGCGGCTATGAAATCTCAAATTCTTTTACTAAAATCTTTTTGAATAAAAGAAAAAGGAAAACCCGTTTGGGAAACGGTGATTGAGGGCGCAGTGTGTACAGTCAGCCGACGCTAAGTGGGAAGGTACAGTACTTAGTGTATTTATCGCTTTCTAGATCATAGGGTATGCATGCTAGATTGCCTATGTTGTTTACACTGTACTGTATGATGATTGCTTGCTAGTAGGAATGAATGCTAGTTATAGTAGGTTGTTAAGTGAAGGCCCTATAAGTGGTATGCAGTAAGAATCATATAGCCTTAGAATATTTGATTTAGTTCTATTGCGCAACTCTTGTTTGAGTCCAACCGTTCTAGGATAGAATCTTGTATTCGAATGTCTATTTGATTCACGCTGCATGCGACTGGGTATTCGCGAGGCAACTCGTTATGGCTAATAGGGATTCCGTGGTAGCAAGGGTAGTGGGATGAGATGAAATTTCTAGTGAGCCGGGAAGAGTGTTTATATATGATTATGTATGCTAGATTGCTTGGTGCTTATTACACTGTACTGTATGGTGGTTACTTGCTAATAGGAACTTATGCTAGCTATGATAGGTTGTCAAGCGAATGCACTATAGGCTGTATGCGGTAGGAACCGAATAGCCTTAGAATGTTGGATTTAGTTCTATTGCACAGCTCTTGTTTGAGTCCAACCGTTGTAGGATAGAATCTTATATTCGAATGTCTATCTGGTTTCCACTGTATACGACTGTGCGTTTACGAGGCGACTCGTCAGGGTTAGTGGGGGTTCCGCCTTAGCAAGGGTAGTGGGGTATTATGTTTATTCCTAGGGAGCTAGGAAGAGTGTGTACATGCATCAGTATAGGCATACGTGTATGGTTTTTGTTTGGGCGAGCAACTACTTGGGTACTCGGGATGGGACTCGGAGCGGGAAATGATAGGTGTAGATGGTAGTAGTAGAGCTCCTACTACCGGAAGCACAGGATCAATGTCCGAGTCGGGGAAAGTCGCGGGGAATCCAAGGAGTCGAGCGTGAGCATGGTAGGGTGAGTTATTATGTGCTAATAACTCGTTGTAATTTCTTTTTTCCTAGAATGGTCAACACTAGAAGAAACAACGCGACTGAACCGTGGGCTGAGGCCGGGATCACAGAGGAGCAGATTAGAGAGATGATTTCTACCGAGGTAGCATATGCGATCGGGGAGGCGATCCCCGAAATTATCACCGCCATCCGAGATGAGGTGGTGGTTCTGATGGAGGAACGAATTGCAGCAATTCCACTGCCTGCGGGGGGACAGCCCCGTACCCGAGAGTTCCAGTATCGGGATCTCTCCGCCTGTTCTCCGCCTGAGTTCAAGGGAGACCCGAATCCGATCATCAGCATGCGGTGGATATCTGACATGGAGTGTGCTTTTCTGACCAGTGGTTGCCCGGACAATCTGAAGGTTCATTTTGCCGTGAACTTGCTTCGTGGCGGAGCGAAGGATTGGTGTGCTACAGCGTTGACGCTTGTCGAGCGCACTACTTTGACATGGGAGGAGTTCGTCTTTCGTTTTCGCGCAGAATATGTACCTCCGGTAGAGATGGAGCGGATTGCTAAGGAGTTCCTGGAGCTCACGCAAACTACAGAAACGGTGAAGGAAATGAATCGGAAGTTCACCGAGATGACATTGTTTTGCCCCCAGTATGCCGCCTCGGAGGAAATGAAGATGTATCGATACAAGGACATGTTGCGTACTGAGATTAGGGAATTCGTGAGCACGGCGCAGTATGCTTCATTATCTGCGATGATGGACGCGGCCCGGAGGAGGGAACTTGAGTTGGAGACCCAAGCGAAGAAGAGGAAGGCGGCACAGGCGGTGACGCCGATCTCTGCGGTGCCACAGAAGTCGAAGTTCACTGATTCGCGCGCGGGTTCGAGGAGTGGCGGGTTAAAGCCCAGGGATACCGGAATAAGGAGATCTGAAGGGTGTTTTAAGTGTGGACAGTCCGGTCACTTTAGCCGGGATTGTAAAGTGCCGTTAATGGTCTGCTTTAACTGCAAGCAGACGGGTCACGTGAGGGCCAACTGTCCTAGTGCGAGGGTAGCAGATGGGAGTGGGGAACAGGGGCGCCTGTGAATGCCCCATTGCGTATTACTGATGGTCGAACGGGTCAGCCGGGGACGGGAGCGGCTTGAGGTAGAGTTCACCAGCTGACGGTAGAGGAAGCACAGGCTACGCCTAAGGTAGTGACAGGTATGTTTCGCCACTAGTTTACTATTATTGATTATTGTATGTAGTTGCTTTTTGCTTAAGCTGTGAGATTAAGTGCGTTCTTAGTTAACTCGGTGTCTGCTGTAGTGATGTTTGATAGCGGGGCTACCCATTGTCTCGTGCCTCACACTTGTAGTGAGCGTTTGAGCCGTAGTATAGGACGGCTAGGCTGTCCACTTGTGGTTGAGGTTGCTGATGTAATAGTTGTTTTAAGTAGACCGTTTCGGGTCAAGATTGATGATTGAGCTAGAATTTTAGGCTTTTGAGCCGACCTTGTTTTAAGGAAAAGCCGTAAGTTAATTTGACGTGAATTCCAACTTGCCCTTAGAGGTTTAAATGTACGGATGACGATAGTGGACCGGAGAGACTTGGAGTTGTACGAGCCGAGACGTAGAATACCGACTAAGTCATGCACAAAGTTTGAGTTTGAAAATAGAATTGCATTATCTAATTCTTGTGTTTCCAATTCTTATATGGATTGTTGATAGCAGAAAATCGTATGGTCACAATGTACCCACAGAGGGGTGCAAGTATACACCACAACTATGATCGCTATAAGTAATAAAAATGGCAAGTATTTACCAAGTATCGATCCCACGAGGACTGAACTACTGAGAATCAGAGAATGTCACGAACTTCTTTTCACAAGTCTCGGTTTGAAAAGATTGTTGGTTTGTTGGAAAATAATTAAACTCTTGAATAATTAAAAATGGGTATGGATGTGAATTCCCTTGAGATTTTCGTAGTAACAAGATGGTTAGTTGCTTTGTAGGACGAAATATTTATAAAAAGCCCGATCTCTCGAAATGAATGCGATTTATAGACCGGTCCTACAAAGTTTCCATAAAGTTTCCATTGTTACCAACTCTCGATTTTGCCGAATTAAATAAGTTTGACTCTAAACGTCAAGTTCTACCAATATGGAGATTTACACCCAAATCTCTTTGTGATATAAATCTCGACCGGCGTTTGAACCTTAATAATTCATACAAAACCCGCCTCTCGACGTGGTTATCAAAGACTCTCTCAAATCTTTGTGCATCACTTAAGCCGTATGTCAAATCCGCCCCTCTCGAGGTCTAAGATCTAATATTAACACATCAAAGTGATCGGCTTATCTGCGTTGAGTTTAAGTCCCGACTCAAGTGACCAATCTCGAGAGTTAGTAACAAATGGTCACACCCAAGTGTTGCCTACTAGTCTCAAGTTTGTTCACATCCACACCCGAGGGGTGCTTAGCTCATAATTAAATTAAACGACATAATAATATAAAAGAAATGCATAATAATTACTTGCATAAAATTAAAGATGCGATGGAATTTAAAGTACAATGCAAGAAATTAACTAGAACTTAATTAAAAGCTAGATAACTATTAACTAGAAAGCAATAAATTGTTAACTAATAAAGCAAGTAAAAGCTAGAGAATTAAATTAACTACTACAAAGCTCTTGAAGTAAGCAAGAAGAAATTAACTATGTCAAAGCAATAAAGAAAGCTGGAAATTCGTTGGATGATGTCTTCAATGAGCAGCCAAACCCTTCCTTAAATAGCCTCCAAGCATCCTTAAATCCAATGGATAAAAGATTATTATCCAAAGGTCAATAGCAATACCACCACTTCAGCCCCTGGTTTTGCTGAGCTCTGTTGTCCAGGAATGCCAGCCCATAGTTGTCCTTTATTACCCAGTTAAAAGCTTTGTCCACTGGGTAAAAGTATTATCCGCCCTGCCCACAGTGAGCACACGCTGCCCACAGTGGGCACATTCTGTCCATTGTCCGAGAGTAAAGAAAAATCCCAAGAAAATTAAACTTTTGAAACAGATCATCCTTTTTCCACATTTTAGACCAAACGAAGGGGAAAGAAGCAAAGTGGGTATAAAAATGATATAATATCCTAGAAAAAGAGTAATAATAAACTCTCAAAAATGAGAGTTATCACACCCCCAAACTTAAGGTTTTGCTTGTCCTCAAGTAAAAGAAATGAAAGAAAAAGAATTTTTACGGAGGGAGAGAAGACGACTTACAAACATGCTTGAATGATTTCTCGGAGTGTGTACTTCTTCCCTTCTTGACTACTTGTCGGAACTTTGATCAGTAGGACTTTTCGGGTTAGTGTTTGTGGCTAAAAAAAAATAATAATCCCCCCCCAAACTTGAACTAGACTACAAAAGGAATTTGGATATATCTTTGTTGCTCTTCCTTTGAGTTCTATTTCAGTCACAAAACCCAAGCTTTTTGATTTTTTCATTTTTCACGCTTTTTGGGTTGTGCTTTTCCTTCCAATTTTTCGAAGGTTGCCTTCCAATTTTTCGAAGACTATTATTTATTTATTTGTTTTTTTTTCTAATTTTTTTTGGATCATCAAAAGTGATGATCAATCTATTTTGGATCATCAAAAGTGATGATCAATTTATTTCCCCATCCCCAAACTTAAAGATGGACAATGTCCACATTGTTGTATGGAATGGCTTGGTTGTGGGAACAAAGGGAAAAGTGTTTTTAGGCCAAGCAAGAGGGCCTACGTCCTCTCAAAATTACCTACGCGTAGTCAAGTAAAGTCGAAGTACCTGAAAAATGATAAGAATCACAATAAAATTCAAGCAACACAAACATCATCGATTTAAACACACCCCGCGAGTGAGACACAAAAAGCGGGAATGCAATGTTACGAGCGTTTAGACAGACCCAAAAGAGATAATACGCAATAATGTTTAAAAAGGATGATGTTTTTCAAAAGCGATTTTCGATCGGAATTTTACTGCCCGCTGCGGGGTTCTGCGGGTTTAGGTGCGGCTGGAAATCCGGGCGGATAGTCATCGTCTTTTGCTGGAGGACCCGACGCAGATCCAGAGGTGGAGCCTTCCTCCAAACGTGTGACACGAGTCTCCAAAGCAGCTAACAACTCCAACACTTTCTTGGCGGTTTGGTTGGCCTCTTCCTGCTGCAATACAAGTGCTCCCAACCACTCAGTTGTGCCATAACCTGCATATGTTGAACCTGAAGTGGCGGACCGCGGCTGTGATGAAGATGGCAGATCTGTGGGTGGCGTGGGTGGTGGAACGTCCTGGTCACGATGTTCCTGCAAAATAGCGTGAGTGCGAAACGCACTTTTTCGGCGCGTTATGGTGTGGCTGTTCAAATGTTTCTTGCTGTATGTGATCACATCATTTGGCTGGACAGGCACCCGATTATCGGCACACAGCTTGGTGATTAAAGCTGGAAAAATAAGCCGGCTTTGGACCCGAGAAGCGGCCCGAGCAATTGCATCGTGGGCAATCTGTCCGAGATCAACCGGGCATTCTTTGAGAACACAAAATAACAACACACATCGATCATAATCCACCGTACCGTCATGAGCCGTAGGCATAAGATTATGGCGCAGAAACTGGAACCAAAGGACTGCTTCTTCTGTGAGATGGTTGGCCCGAATCATGGAACGATTGTTTTCACGGGACCAACCATAATTAGGACGTACCAGGGCAGCTCGCTTGAACCTCGACGTCTTGAACAGGAGGCAGCGGCTGCGATCGACGAGCATGTCAGCTGATCATTGGTTTCTTTCCTTTTGGATCGGCTTGTTTTTCGGACTCGGGCTCGCTATTGGAACTTTCGGAAATCTTGGTCTTTTTTGGCGGGGGTACGTCTGCTTCCGAAGAAGAAGAAGAACTAGAATCGCCCGGCTGCATCCCCACTGATTTTTTCTGTTCGGATGACCCTGCTTGACTCCGAGTTACAACCCTTTTAGCTGTTGTCGCTGGAGGTCTCGTGCTCGCAGTGGGCACAATCTGCTCACAGTGGGCAGACGAGGGATTTTTAGGACTACCCACTGGAGGGTTTTCTTTTTCCACAGGTTCCTCAAATGGATCCGGGGGAGTGTTTTGTGATTGGGTTACCCCTTCGAAATCGAACCAAAGGTCTGCATCTAAGTCTTCATCACCCACATCCCCACTTTTGTTTAAATCGAAAGGTTTAGCCTTAGAATACGAGGGTTGGTTGCTAGGGTTAATGGGGATGGTAGCCATGGTGGGTGGGAGTGAGATGAAAATGGGTTTTAGCGGGTGAGTGTGGCGTGGAGGAGTATTTGGGGTGCGCAAAAAGTGAGGGTTTTGGAAGTCACCGAATGGGTTTCTGGGGTCTAGCCGTAGGTGGATAGGGGGTATGGTCGGGGCTACACAAGTGTATAATGGTTGGGTAAATGGGATGCGGATGGTTGATGGGATGACCGGAAAAGGGTATTCCGACGGGTTTTGGGGTGGGTTTTGGGTTGTTTCACGGATCCGAGTCAACACCTCGTGAGTTTCAACGAAGGAGTGCACATACCTTGGGGATGCAGGGGTCGTGGGCTCGTCGGTTGTCTGAACGTCGTCGGTCGGAGCGCCGGAGGTTGCACCGATGGTGGTTTGCACCGCCATAGTCGATGATGACGAGCTAAGTGCTTGAGTCTCGGCCACCACAGAAGCATTCATCGGCGACGCAGCTTCGGAGTGTGTGACGGCAGCGGCGGAGATGGCGAGGAGGAACTCAGCGGCGGTGTGCACGATGGTCGGCGGCGGTGGCGCGACGGAGGGATTGCCTCGTCGGCCGTCCCGGTATGTGAGCTGGAACTTTCTTTCTAGCCATTGTTGGAGGAGGAGTTTGAAAAAAGAAACTTTTGGGGTTCTTGCTGGGTTTTGTGGTTTTGAGGAAGGCGACTTCAAAAAGGAAAGAAGTGAATGTGTTCTAATTTATTCAACGCCTCCTATCCACACGATTTAAAACAAAATTAATGAACAACCCACATGGACTTGGCTTGACCCTTGATTAGAGATTTTTCATGATTGTAAAGTCCTTGGTCTGCCATTTACAGCTGGTTTTGAGGTGATGCAAGCCAAACCAAGTACAACCAAATCCTTAAAAAAAATTCTATAGGTCCAAAAGGGGAGTACTTGTTGTACCATGTGAAGTGCAAATTACTGCATGCACACCCATCTTTTGTTTTCTTAAAAACCAGCCCCAACTTAACCAGAAAATTACATTTCTCCCCCTCCAAACTTATCTGTTCGAGATTAGAAGGACTGTGGGCACTGCTTGTCCACAGCGGGCAGACCTGCACTTTTGATTCAGAAAAATAAAATAACACAACAGCTAAGAAACAATATTTACACTATGTACAAGGTGGTTCTCGTCACAGATTATTCGTTGTTACCCGTGGGTATGGGCACTTCATTTGGAATAAAGTGCTTGACCCGGTGACCGTTAACCCTGAAAATGCTTCCGTCTTGTGGGTTAATTAAATCGATTGTTCCAAACTTACCGACATCCGCAATGGTAAATGGCCCCGACCAACGCGATTTTAACTTTCCGGGAAACAACTTCAACCGAGAGTTAAAAAGGAGTACTTGTTGATTTTTCTCAAAATTTCTTTTGTTAATACGCCGATCATGCCATACTTTTGTCTTTTCTTTATAAAGTTTGGCATTCTCGTAGGCATGATGGCGTATTTCCTCTAACTCGTTTAGTTGGAGTTTTCTCTTCTTTCCGGCCACTTCTTCATTGAGGTTTAATTCTTTCACGACCCAAAATGCTTTGTACTCAAGTTCCAAGGGTAAATGACATGCTTTGCCGAAAACCAGTTTATATGGTGACAATCCTAGTGGCGTTTTAAAAGCTGTTCTATAAGCCCAAAGCGCGTAATCCAACTTAAGGGACCAATCCTTTCTATCGGGTTTTACCACTTTTTCCAAAATCGATTTTATTTCCCGATTTGAAAGTTCGGCAAGCCCGTTTGTTTGCGGGTGGTATGCCGTTGATACCTTATGATGGATGTTGTATTTGCTCAAAACTGTGCTTAACATCTTGTTGACAAAATGAGTTCCCTCGTCACTAATTAAAGCGCGAGGTGTTCCAAAACGAACAAAGATGTTTTTATGCAAAAAGTTAATCACAGTTTTATCATCATTTCTTGGACACGCAATGGCTTCTATCCATTTTGAAACATAATCTACCGCCACCAAAATATACTGATTATTAAAGGACATAGGAAATGGTCCCATAAAGTCGATGCCCCAAACATCAAAAAGTTCGACTTCCAAAATATTATTTAAGGGCATCTCGTTTCGTTGGGACAAATTCCCGGTCCTTTGGCATTCGTCACAACTCTTTACGAACTCAAATGAATCTTTAAAAATTGACGGCCAAAAGAAACCACATTGAAGAATTTTTGCGGCCGTTCGTTGACCACCAAAATGGCCCCCGTAAGGTGAAGCGTGACAATCCCGCAAAATACTTTTTATTTCAAAATCCGGAACGCATTTCCTCAAAATTTGGTCCGATCCTAATTTATACAAAAAAGGATCATCCCAAAAATATTGTTTACAATCATGAAGAAACTTTTTAAACTTTTGCGCGTTCATGTGGTATGGCCTAATTCCACTTGCAAGATAATTTGCAATATCAACATACCATGGCAATTCCTTTTCAACATGTTGTATGGCTAAAATACGCTCATCCGGAAAAACTTCTTTGATTTCATGTTTCCCCCCACTTGACACGTTCATTTCGATTCTTGAAAGATGATCGGCAACTTGATTATTAACTCCCTTTCTATCAACTATCTCTATATCAAATTCTTGTAAAAGAAGAACCCAACGGATAAGCCTTGGCTTAGCGTCGGTTTTGTTAAAAAGATACTTGATAGCGGAGTGGTCCGTATGAACAACGACTTTTGTGCCGATCAAATAAGAACGAAAACGGTCAAAAGCAAATACTACGGCAAGTAACTCTTTCTCAGTTGTTGTATAATTTATTTGAGCTTCGATAAGAGTTTTACTTGCGTAGTAAATGGGGTGAAAAATATTTTCTTTCTTTTGCCCCAAAACGGCACCTACCGCCCAATCACTGGCATCGCACATTACCTCGAAAGGTTTTGTCCAATCTGGTGCTATTACAATAGGTGCTGAGACAAGAGCTTCTTTGATTGTTGAAAAAGCCTTTTTGCATTCGGAAGTAAAATCAAAAGTTTGGTCAACATGCAGTAAATTACACAATGGCTTCGCAATTTTTGAAAAATCTTTTATAAATCGCCGGTAAAATCCCGCATGTCCCAAAAAACTTCTAATGCCTTTAACTGAAGTGGGTTCGGGTAATTGCATTATCACTTCTAATTTAGCTTTATCAACTTCCAGTCCCTTTTTAGAAACCATGTGACCCAACACAATTCCCTCTTGAACCATAAAATGACATTTTTCCCAATTCAAGATTAAATCGTGCGTTTCACATCTTTCTAAACTTTTCCTCAAATTATCAAGACAATTATCAAAAGACGTCCCAATTACCGAAAAATCATCCATGAAAACTTCCATGGTATCCTCAATCATGTCCGAGAAAATAGACATCATGCATCGTTGGAAAGTCGCGGGAGCATTGCACAACCCAAACGGCATTCGCCGAAAAGCAAAGGTTCCGAACGGACACGTAAAAGTTGTTTTTTCTTGATCCTCGGGAGCTATGTGAATTTGATTATAGCCCGAGTATCCATCCAAAAAGCAATAAAATTCTTTTCCGGCCAATCGATCTAGCATTTGGTCTATAAAAGGCAAAGGAAAATGGTCTTTTTTCGTGGCTAGGTTCAATTGCCTATAATCCATGCATATTCTCCACCCGGTGACGGTCCTAGTAGGGATGAGTTCATTTTTCTCATTTTTTATAACCGTGGTTCCTCCCTTTTTAGGAACGCATTGCACCGGGCTAACCCAACCACTACTCGAAATGGGGTAAATAATACCCGCATCGAGCCATTTCAAAATCTCTTTCTTAACGACCTCTTTCATGATGGGATTTAGTCGTCTTTGTGGTTGCACTTTGCCAATACTATTCTCTTCCAAAATAATCTTATGTTGGCAAATAGATGGACTAATCCCCTTAATATCCGCTAGGGTCCAACCTATGGCTTTCTTGTGACTTTTCAACAATTCTAACAATTTTTCCTCTTGGCCATCACTTAACTTGGAAGAAATAATTACGGGTAATTTATTTTCTTTCATGAGATAAGCGTACTTAAGGTGACTAGGGAGAGGTTTTAAATCCAAGTCCGGAGCCTTAAGAATTGATGGCATTTGTGGAGGTCGATCGTTAAACTCTAAATGTTCAAAAACATCTATAACCTCCATCAAATCTTCTTCCGAAACCTCATCTTCAAAGCCTATAATTGGTTCTTCATGAAAGTCTCCTAAAAGGCTAGGCTCAAAATCATCACCTAACGTGTCGATGGCGGAACAATCTTCTAAATCACCGGTGAATTTTAGTGACTTAAAGACGTTGAAGGTTATTTGTTGGTCATTTACTCGCATGGTTAGCTCACCTTTTTGGACATCAATTAAAGTTCGGCCGGTCGCAAGAAAAGGTCTTCCTAGGATAATGGGAATTTCTTATCTGCCTCAAAGTCCAAAACTAGAAAATCGGCCGGAAAAATGAATTTATCAACTTTGACCAAAATATCTTCAATTTTCCCTTTCGGATAAGCAATGGATCTATCCGCGAGTTGCAAAGTGACAGTAGTGGGTCTTACTTCACCAATTCCTAACTTGTTAAAAATTGACAAGGGCATGAGATTTATGCTTGCACCCAAGTCACATAGTGCATTTCCGACCTCTTGACCGCCAATGGAACATGGGATGGTAAAACTTCCCGGGTCCTTGAGTTTCGGAGGGATTTTACAAGTAAGAATTGCACTATATTCCTTGGTTAAAGCAACCGTCTCATATTCTCCTAGTCTCCTCTTTTTGTTGAGAATGTCTTTTAAAAACTTAACATAGTTCGGCATTTTCTCGAGAGCTTCTACCAAAGGAATGTTAATATGGAGTTGTTTGAAAACGTCTAAAAACTTTTTAAACTGAACATCCATCTTTTTATCTTTAAATCTTTCAGGAAAAGGCAACTCACGTAGATCCAAGCTTGTTTGATTTTTGCTGGGTGTGGGCATAGGCTGCCCGGCATTTTTGACAGCACCGGACGGATCTGCTGGTTTTGACACAAAAACAGGGTCTTGTGGTTTTTCAATAGTAGAGAACAGTCCAGGAAAATTTTCTCTATCGAAGAGATGTGATTCTTTTTGCACATTAGGTGTGATAGAAGATTTATCGTTTTTACGCGGGTCCTCTATGTCACCTATTTCCTTTATGCTTATGGCCTTGACATGTTCATTGCGCGGTCCTTTTGGGTTCTCGGTGTCACTAGGCAAAGTCCCTTGTGGTCTATTTTTGAGCTCGGTCGCAAATTGACCAAGTTGGGTCTCAAACCCTCTCAAGGTTGCATTGGTTTGGTTTATAAAACCTTTAAGCAACGATTCGAGTGAACCGTTACCTTCCGATGCATTTTGTTGCCTAGGTGCATTCGATTGTGAAGATTGACCATGTTGGTAATTGGACTGTTGGTTTTGGTAAAATCCCGGGGGATTTTGTGGTCGATTTTGTGGTTGACTTGCCCCGGGGGGTTGAAGTCCTTGATTTCCCGACCAAGAGAAGTTCGGGTGATTCCGCCAATTCGGGTTATAAGTTTGAGAAAATGGGCTATTTCTAGCATTTCCCAAATAATTTACCGAGACGGGATTTCCCGGACAATTCTCATAATTATGATTTTCCCCACAAAATGCACACGACTCATTAATAGCTTGAGCTTGGTTTTTCTCTCCATTGATGTTTAAATTATTTTTCACCAAGTTAGTCAAAGCTACAATTTGTGCATTTAAAGAAGTGATGGCATCAATTTCATGAACTCCCGATGCATTTGGCGTGGTGATGGCACGAGCGTTTTGCCAATCGGTGTTATTGTTGGCAACTTTTTCTAAAATCTCAAATGCCTCGTTGTAAGTTTTTGAAACAAAAGCACCACCCGCCGTAGCATCGAGAATAATTTTAGCAGCATTAGAAAGACCATTATAAAATGTTTCTAATTGGATGCAATAAGGAATTCCATGATGAGGACATTTTCGAATTAAATCTTTAAATCTTTCCCATGCATCCGAGACTGCCTCGTCATTCTCTTGTCGAAAGTTCATGATATCGTGCCTAAGCTTTACATTTCTAGTTGGAGGAAAATATTTTTTTAAAAACTTTTCGGCTAAACTCGACCAAGTTTCGATGGATTCCGGTGGTTGAGAATTTAGCCATGCTTTAGCTCTATCCCTTAACGTGTAAGTGAAGAGTGTCAAACGTAAGGCTTCCGGTGTTACTCCGGGAATGCGAAAATGATCCGTCATTTCTATAAATGATTTTAAATGAGAGTGCGGATCCTCCGAAGGTAATCCTCCAAATTGACCCATTGCTTGGATCATTTGAAACATTACGGGTTCGGGTTTAAAAGCTTGTGCATTCATGTTGGGCCTAATAATACCCGACTTTAATTGCTCAAATTCGGGTGTTGCGTAGTCCCTTATTTTCCTATCTTTACTATCGGCAATACCTACCGTCGTTTCAACCGGTGGAGGTGGCGGCGGAGCTGCCATGTTTCGGTTTAAAGGTGGTGGGTTTTGCCGATTACCTCTTATTCGTCTAGCAATAGTTCTTTCGATTTCGTTATCAAGAGGTAAAAGTTCTCCGCGTTGCAACCGTGGCATACAACACGAAGACGGTGTTTTGAAACAAGTGACACAGGCTCAAGTGATTATTCAATATCTCAGGATCTATGATCGCGCCAGTCCCCGGCAACGGCGCCAAAAACTTGATAGCAGAAAATCGTATGGTCACAATGTACCCACAGAGGGGGTGCAAGTATACACCACAACTATGATCGCTATAAGTAATAAAAATGGCAAGTATTTACCAAGTATCGATCCCACAAGGACTGAACTACTGAGAATCAGAGAATGTCACGAACTTCTTTTCACAAGTCTCGGTTTGAAAAGATTGTTGGTTTGTTGGAAAATAATTAAACTCTTGAATAATTAAAAATGGGTATGGATGTGAATTCCCTTGAGATTTTCGTAGTAACAAGATGGTTAGTTGCTTTGTAGGACGAAATATTTATAAAAAGCCTGATCTCTCGAAATGAATGCGATTTATAGACCGGTCCTACAAAGTTTCCATAAAGTTTCCATTGTTACCAACTCTCGATTTTGCCGAATTAAATAAGTTTGACTCTAAACGTCAAGTTCTACCAATATGGAGATTTACACCCAAATCTCTTTGTGATATAAATCTCGACCGGCGTTTGAACCTTAATAATTCATACAAAACCCACCTCTCGACGTGGTTATCAAAGACTCTCTCAAATCTTTGTGCATCACTTAAGCCGTATGTCAAATCCGCCCCTCTCGAGGTCTAAGATCTAATATCAACACATCAAAGTGATCGGCTTATCTGCGTTTAGTTTAAGTCCCGACTCAAGTGACCAATCTCGAGAGTTAGTAACAAATGGTCACACCCAAGTGTTGCCTACTAGTCTCAAGTTTGTTCACATCCACACCCGAGGGGTGCTTAGCTCATAATTAAATTAAACGACATAATAATATAAAAGAAATGCATAATAATTACTTGCATAAAATTAAAGATGCGATGGAATTTAAAGTACAATGCAAGAAATTAACTAGAACTTAATTAAAAGCTAGATAACTATTAACTAGAAAGCAATAAATTGTTAACTAATAAAGCAAGTAAAAGCTAGAGAATTAAATTAACTACTACAAAGCTCTTGAAGTAAGCAAGAAGAAATTAACTATGTCAAAGCAATAAAGAAAGCTGGAAATTCGTTGGATGATGTCTTCAATGAGCAGCCAAACCCTTCCTTAAATAGCCTCCAAGCATCCTTAAATCCAATGGATAAAAGATTATTATCCAAAGGTCAATAGCAATACCACCACTTCAGCCCCTGGTTTTGCTGAGCTCTGCTGTCCAGGAATGCCAGCCCATAGTTGTCCTTTATTACCCAGTTAAAAGCTTTGTCCACTGGGTAAAAGTATTATCCGCCCTGCCCACAGTGAGCACACGCTGCCCACAGTGGGCACATTCTGTCCATTGTCCGAGAGTAAAGAAAAATCCCAAGAAAATTAAACTTTTGAAACAGATCATCCTTTTTCCACATTTTAGACCAAACGAAGGGGAAAGAAGCAAAGTGGGTATAAAAATGATATAATATCCTAGAAAAAGAGTAATAATAAACTCTCAAAAATGAGAGTTATCAATTGTGTTGTGGAATTTTGGGAAAAGCGCTTTTAAGTGTTATGTGTCAGTTTGAGTATTTACATATTTGGGTGAGTGAGTCATTCTGGGATAGGCATGTTGTTGGTAGATTGTTTGCATTGGATCCTTGGTCATGTCAGTCTGTCGTTGGTAACGGTCGGTTGGGTATCTCGGGGTGGGACCCCGGTATTCTTGTGTTATGACCTTGACTTTCCAGTATGCACTAAGAGGATATAGTCTTGGGCACTTAACTGGGAGGTAGTTCCGATGTGCCGGGCCTTGAGACGTACCTGAGAGGTAGGCGTTAAGGTGTATCTTTATACAATGTAACTAGGTTTCCTAGAGTGAGCGTGGAGGTTAAGTTGACGGGGGAAGATTGGGTATTCCACACGTGTTGTTGGTGTAGACCGAATAGTGTCGGTTAAGGGAATGATGCCCTTGGTAATTAAGAGAATAAATGCGCAGTAACCTTTTTGAAGTAAGTAGTATATTTAGGCGTCGACTTTTGGGCTTAAGGCCAAACACCTTTAGTGTAATCGGAGATTTGTAGCCGATTTTAAAATAATTATGGTGATGGTAGTAGTAACCCTGAGATGCTTAATTGTGATGAATGGTTATGGTGGAATGACCTTCGTGGGTGATTATAAGTTTACTGGTTTGATGATCTGTGTGAAATAATTTTGGGAGTCTACTAGAACTCGTGGAAGTTAATCGGCAGTAATGGTAGGAATGATCGGATTTGAGTATCCTGTAGGGTATATTGGTGAGCACCTTTAGAATGGATAGAGCTTGAAAGTTGAATCGGAATGTATGGAACATCTAAGGTTGGGAGACAACCAAGGTCGTTTGACTAGGAATGAATTCAGTTGTTGGAGTGTTCTTCCGATCATAATTTCAATGTCCTTGAAGGAGTTTTGTTAGTAAGAAAAGTATTCGAGGATTTCTAGACAGGGTGAGAAATTTAGATTCTAGTTGAGGAAAGTCCAGTGGCCGCACCGGAAGGGTTCAGAGTGGACGTGGGAGCCCGTATCCCGGTATGTAATTTCTTTTATTTTTTTTTAAGTTTTATTTAACGTGGTTTCCGTTAACGGGGTTAGACGTTTTGGACTTAATTGTTAAATATGTCAAAATTTTGGTTGATTGCGAGGAGAAATTAAGTGAGGGACCAAAATTGTTCAAAGGCCAATACTTTGCATGGATCGGCCCATGCAAAGTCCAAAAAACTGAAATCCATAATTCATTTTTGGGGTGTTGGTTTCGTGAATTAGCAAACCCAAAACCGTAATCCATATTGCATTTGAGGTGTTTGTGTGCTATGTGGTGACTTAGGAAACAAGGAAGGGAGTGAGAGAAGGAAAAGAAACCTACGGCTCCCTCCTCCCTCACGTACCTCTCGATCAAAACCCTACCCCCTCTTTTTTTTGACTCACGGCTACAACCCCTCCCCCTCCCCTTGTTGTCGTCGGTCGGAGAAAGAAAGAAAGAAAGCCGAGAGAAAGAGAGAGTGAGCCGAGAGTAGAGAGAGATAGAGAGTTCGCCGGAGAAGAGAAAGTTCGTCGGAGAAGAGAGAGTGACGCCGGAGAAGAGAGAGAGACGCCGTCGTTTGCTGCCGGAAGCGGGGAGAAGGAAGAGTCGCACCGAGGTAGGTTCGTTTTCTTCTTGTCGTTGTCAATTGCCATTTTTCTGCCGTGAACCGCCGCCACCACCACCGCAGCCACAGCTGCCGGCGGTGGGGCCACCGATGTACGCCGCCGGGGTGGTGGCAGAGGGGTGGGTGCAGGTGTGTGCAGGCGCGGGTGTGTGCGGGGTGAGGTTGTGGGTGTGTCGTTTCGGTGGATGTTGGGAGGTTCCGCCGGAGGGTGTTACCGTAACCACCGTCGCCGCCGCCAACCACCACCACCACCGGAGGCGGCAGTGGGTAGTGCACGGTTGTTGTCCAGCGTAGTATATCCCTTTCCAGTAAGCTTGTAGGCTGTTCGGGTCTGCTTGGGTTAAGCTATGTCTTAATGGGTTTATAAACAACATTTGTCATTTCATGTGAAATTCACAGTTTCTGCCACTGTTTTGTGAAAGCCATAACTTTTTCTAGGAACATCGTATTGGGGTGAAATCAGTGCCACAATCTCCCATTCCGAGTCTAGTAAGTTTCATATGTTTTACGGAAAAACCAGTTCTGACCATAGCTAGTGTCAAATTGTTGTTTTGTACTGAAAGGGCCTGTTTTTCACTGTGCTGCAAGTCGGTTTTGTAAAATCCATAGTAAATTGTAGAAAAATCGTTAGAGTGCGTGCGATATGTCCCTGGAACCCTAAGACATAGGACTTTGTGATTATGGAAAAATATTTCTGGATTTATCAGTTTATAAGGGGTTAAACAGGTCCTGAACAGACCTGTGTTTTTAGAGTAAAAGCTGGAAAATGTATTCTATATTTTAGTAGTCGTGGTTTTGGGTTGGGGCGTCACTTTGACATTTGTTAACACTTATTTAGGTGGAAAAAGGTGAGCTGGTGTTGGCCGGTTCGTGTTGCTGTTGAGGACATAAGCTTTGCTTTTGAGGTGAGTTCTCTCACTATATAGGATTGGAATTATATTTGTATTACTATAGCTCGAGTGTGATAGTTATGATTGTTTGTTGATATTATTGTGTTATGGGGTATATATAATTGTGTATATATATTGAACTGTGATTGATGTACTTCTTGATGGTTGTTCCAAGAAGTATATGTGTTTGTATAATGAGTTGTGATTATATCTTCTTGATGGTCGTTCCAAGAAGTATAAGGCTTATTATTAATGGTGATATATTTTCTTGATGGTTGTTCCAAGAAGTATATGTGTTTGTATAATGAGTTGCGATTATATCTTCTTGATGGTCGTTCCAAGAAGTATAAGGCTTATTATTAATCGTGATATATTTTCTTGATGGATGTTCCAAGAAATATATGTGCTGGTATATTTGGTATATATAAATTTGGGTGCAAGACGTGATTGCATGGTATGAGTTGGTTGCGATAACTAGCTGTTTAAGGGTGATGCTGATATAATTGCAATCCTATTTATGGTTTGAATTCACTAAGCTTCGTGCTTACCCCTTCCCAATATCTTATGATTTCAGGTGCGAGTAGCAGTCGGGCATGACGGTACACACGGGCACAAGGCGAAGACTGTTTAAGTTAAATTTCTATTAAATGGGGATTTAATTATATAACTTTTCCGCTGCTTAACTTTGTTTGACGGTTTAAATCAACGACGTTTATTTTTATTGTAATGGGATTTGTTAACTTGTGGTTTGATTATAGTGAAATGCATTGTTTTTGAAAATTTAAATTCCTTGTAATTTTTGGGACGTTACAACTTGGTATCAGAGCACAACTTGAGTGAATCAAACACATCTCGGTGTGTTTGGTCTCAAGTTGCGGCTATGAAATCTCAAATTCTTTTACTAAAATCTTTTTGAATAAAAGAAAAAGGAAAACCCGTTTGGGAAACGGTGATTGAGGGCGCAGTGTGTACAGTCAGCCGACGCTAAGTGGGAAGGTACAGTACTTAGTGTATTTATCTCTTTCTAGATCATAGGGTATGCATGCTAGATTGCCTATGTTGTTTACACTGTACTGTATGATGATTGCTTGCTAGTAGGAATGAATGCTAGTTATAGTAGGTTGTTAAGTGAAGGCCCTATAGGTGGTATGTAGTAAGAATCATATAGCCTTAGAATATTTGATTTAGTTCTATTGCGCAACTCTTGTTTGAGTCCAACCGTTCTAGGATAGAGTCTTGTATTCGAATGTCTATTTGATTCACGCTGCATGCGACTGGGCATGCGACTGGGTATTAGCTGTGGTTTTTGCTTTTGAAAAATTCAGATCATATTTGATGGGTGCCAAGTTGATTGTGCATACTGATCATGCAACCATCAAATATCTTATTTCTAAAAAAGATGCAAAACCTAGGCTAATAAGGTGGGTCTTGTTACTACAAGAATTTGATTTGGAGATCATTGAAAGGAAGGGTATAAACAACCAAGTGGCTGACCACTTGTCAGGACTGGAAAAACAAGAACACAATGAACACACTAATGACATCAGTGATGTTTTTCCAGATGAAAAGATCTTAGCGGTGCAACATACTGCAACACCTTGGTTTGCAGATATTGTTAATTATTTAGCTTGTGGGATCATTCCCAAGGAACTTAATAAGCATCAAAGAAAGAAACTCATATTTGATTCCAAGAAGTTTCTTTGGGATGATCCATTTTTATTTAAGATCTGTGCAGATCAGGTGATCAGAAGATGCATCCCTAAAGAATAAGTGGCATATGTCCTATATCATTGTCATACAGGACCCTGTGGAGGACATTTTGGAGGAAGCAGAACAGCTGCAAAGGTATTACAATCAGGTTTGTACTGGCCTACTCTAAATAATGATGCCTACAACTTTGCAAAAAGTTGTAATGAGTGTCATAGAAGTGGAAATATTTCTCAGAGGAATGAAATGCCCTTAAATGGAATTTTAGAAGTAGAATTATTTGACGTTTGGGGTATTGACTCTATGGGACCATTTCCACTGTCAAACAACTGTGCCTACATCCTGGTAGTTGTTGACTATGTGTCTAAATGGGTGGAGGCTATGCCCTGTCACTCTAATGATGCTAAAACGGTTATCAAATTTCTCCAAAAACACATCTTCACTAGATTCGGCACACCCCGTGCCTTGATTAGTGATGAGGGCACCCATTTCATCAACAACCTATTAGAGGAAGTCCTGGACAAGTACAACATTCAGCACAGGGTGGCTACTGCGTGGCTACTGCTTACCACCCTCAGACCAATGTTTTAGCTGAGTTGTCCAATAGGGAATCAAAGGAATCTTAGCCAAGGTAGTCAAGCCACACAGAAAAGACTGGGCATCCAAACTGGATGATGCCTTGTGGGCCTACCGGAACGCTTACAAAACCCCTATTGGAATGTCCTAGTATAAATTAGTTTTTGGAAAAGTCTGTCACCTACCTGTAGAATTAGAACATAAAGCCTATTGGGCCATAAAGGAACTCAACATGAGTTTAGATAAGGCAGGAAAAAGAAGAACTCTGCAACTTTGTGAGTTAGAAGAACATATGAACTTTTCTTATGAGAACGCCAAACTTTATAAGGAAAATACAAAGAAATGGCATGATAAGAAAATCAGCCCAAAAGAGTTCTTTGCAGGACAACAAGTCCTACTGTTCAACTCCCGACTCAGGTTGTTTCCAGGAAAACTAAACTCTAGATGGACAGAACCGTATCAGATTGCAAAGGTTTATCCCTACGGTGTAATTGAATTAATTGACCCAGAATGTAAAGCCTGTGTCCCGGTATGGATTATTTTCACTTATTTAATTATTTATTATCTTTGTTTAAAAGGAGCTTTGATTAGCGGGTTTATCGAGAAGGATTAAATATGATATCGATGGGAAGGCGTTAATCAAAATTGCAAAGTAGTGGGAAGTTAAGGGACCAAAAGTGTTTTTTTTAATTGGAAGTTACATGGGATCGGCTTAAAAGGCCGACCCCCTCCCTCTCGTCTTTTTCTGGAGTCGCACACAACAAGCAGAGCACATCAACCCTAATCTCTTCCCTTCCTTGTCTTCATCGCCGAGACCATCTCCCCCTTCCCCTTCGCTGCCGCCGATCAACCCACATACCGCTGACGCCGCTGGTTTCTGCCGGCGGGAGAAGAGAATGGCAAGAGGAGAAACGGCGAGGGAAAGAGAGAGAAGCGAGAGAGACGACCGGGATAGAGAGAGAGGAAAACGGAGTTGGGTTTGCCGCTGGATTGACGTCGCAAGGTAAGTCCTTTTCCCTTTCGTTTTGTTTCGTCGTCGCCGGACCGCCGGGAACCCACCACCGCCGCAGCTATGGCTGCCGGCGGTGTGCGCCGCCGCCGTGCGCCACTAGTTCGGTGGCTGTGGAGGGCGGGGTTGTTCGGGTTGTGCGTGTGCGTGTGCGTGTGTGCGGCAAGGTTAGATGGTCGGGTTTTTTCGTTTGGTCTCGCCGGAATGCCATAAACCACCATCGCCGCCGCCGCCGCCGTCAGCGGCGAACACCACTGCCGGAGGTGGCAGTGGGTGGTGCGCGTTTGAGTCCAGCCCTTGTCACCTAAAACCCTGATCCATAACCAAATCGCGTAAACCCGAAGCGAAAAATAAAGTTGTCATTTTATGTGAAATATCTCATTCGGTCCTTGTTTTGCGACGGCCATAACTTTTCCGTCGTAGCTCGGATTGAGGCGAATCCGGTGCCCACGGTTCACATTCTGTGCCGGGCACACTTTTCATGTTTTAGCGGAAGTCCGGTTCGGCCTCTATCTAGGCGTATTTTGGCTGTTTATACAGCAGGTCCGGATTTGTCAGTTCGCGTTCCGTTTTAAAAGTCACAGTTTCTGCCACTGTTTTGGGAAAGCCATAACTTTTGATAGGAATGTCTTATTGGGGTGTAACCAGTGCCAAAAGTTCCCATTCTGAGTCTAGTAAGTTTCTTATGTTTTGCGGAAAAACCAGTTCGGACCATAGCTAGTGTCAAACTGTTGTTTTGTAACGAAAGGTGCTGTTTTTCGCTGTGCAGTAAACCAGTTTTGTAAAATCCATAATAAATTGTAAAAATTTCGTTAGGAGGTGTATAATATGTCCTTGGAACCCTAACTCAGAGCACTTTCTGGTTATGTAATTTAATTGAGGATTTTATGGGTTTATGGAGGTCGGAACAGGTCCCGAACAGACCTGTTTGGTTAGACCGAAAAGTCGTTTTAGTGACGATTTAAGGGTGCGTCGTGTTTTAGGGTCCGGGTCTCGTGTTAATACATTTTAACGATTGTTTAGGTGTTGGGAAGTGATCTTGGAATTGTGAAGCTTGAATTATTGTTTGTGATCTAGGCGCGCTTACGAGGTGAGTTCTCTCACTATAACTAATGTCGGTTATTTTTACATTACGATTTGTACGTGTGTGGTAGTTTTAATTGTTTGTGATGCGGGACTAAATAGTGGGGTGTCTAGTCGGACCTTTATTGTTATGACTACGCGGGTGGCGTAGGAGTTCGGTGGGGCCGAGGTTTATATACGCGGGTGGCGTAGTAACTCGGTGGGGCCGAGGTTTATATATGCGGGTGGCGTAGTAACTCGGTGGGACCGAAGGTTGTATACGCGGGTGGCGTAGGAACCCGGGGGAGCCGGGTAATGCTTGCACGGTTATCGTGTGGTCGGGTGGACCAGATTATGCCTTTGGGTGGGATGATGTAGGTATGCATGTTTATGATTTGTTCGTAGACTTGTATGCTGTTTATGTGCAATTATCTGTTTAGAGGTGGTGTGGGAATAACTGTGTTATTTATGGTGTCTGAATTCACTAAGCTTCGTGCTTACCCTTTCCCAATAAATTGTGATTTCAGGTACGAGTGGCTCCAAGGCGTGACGAGTACACACTGGCGCGTGGAAAGAGTTGATTACTTTTATGATTTTAATTTTAGACATTTATTCCGCTGTTTATTGTTCGTGAGAATATTAATTATGAGTTTGCAAACGAAACGATTGAATTATTAAATGAGTTTTTATTAATGAAATGTTACTTTAAAATTTTTAAATTCCTTGTAATTTTTGGGACGTTACAACTTGGTATCAGAGCACAGCTTGAGTGAATCAAACGCATTTCGGTGTGTTTGATCTCAAGTTTGCGGCTATAAAATTTTCTTTAAAGTCTTTGGAAAATAAAAGGAAAGAAAAATCCGTTTGAGAAACGGTGATCAAAGGCGCAGTGTGTACAGTCAGCCGGAGCCAAAGGGAAAGGTACAGTACTTAATTGCTTTCTAGGCATAGGGTATGCATGCTAGATTGCCTGTGTGGTTTGCATTGTCCTGTATGGTGCTTGCTTGCTAGTAGGAATCAATGCTAGTTATAGTAGGTTGTTAAGTGAAGGCCCTATAGGTTGTATGCAGTAAGAATCATATAGCCTTAGAATATTTGATTTAGTTCTATTGCGCAGCTCTTGTTTGAGTCCAACCGTTCTAGGATAGAATCTTGTATTCGAATGTCTATTTGATTCACGCTGCATGCGACTGGGTATTCGCGAGGCAACTCGTTATGGCTAATAGGGATTCCGTTGTAGCAAGGGTAGTGGGATGAGATGAAATTCCTAGTGAGCTGGGAAGAGTGTCTACATATGAGTAGGTATGCTAAATTGCTTTCTAGAACATAGGAGTATGTATGCTAGATTGCTTGGTGCTTAATACACTATATTGTATGGTTGTTACTTGCTATTAGGAACTTATGCTAACCTTGATAGGTTGTTAAGCGAATGCACTATAGGTGGTATGCGGTAGGAACCAAATAGCCTTAGAATGTCGGATTTAGTTCTATTGCGCAGCTCTTGTTTGAGTCCAACCGTTGTAGGATAGAATCTTATATTCGAATGTCTATCTGGTTTCCACTGTATACGACTGTGCGTTTACGAAGCGACTCGTCAGGGTTGGTGGGGGGTTCCGCCCTAGCAAGGGTAGTGGGGTATTATGTTTATTCCTAGGGAGCTAGGAAGAGCGTGTATATGCGTCGGTATGGACATACGTGTATGGTTTTTGTTTGGGCGAGCAACTACTTGGTATCTCGGGATGGGACTCGGAGCGGACAGTGATAGGTGTAGATGGTAGTAGTAGAGCTTCTACTACCGGAAGCACATGATCAATGTTCGAGTCGGGGAAAGTCGCGAGGAATCCCAGGAGTCGAGCGTGAGCGTGTTAGTGTGAGTTATTATGTGCTAATAACTCGTTGTAATATCTACCCTGAATAGCCATCACAAGAAGGAACGACTATAGTAAACCTACTAGTACAGGTGGGTACTTGTTTTGCTTGAGGTGATGATCGTTGGGGTAGTGACGAAGGTTATAAATTAGTAGTCGTTGGAATAAAAGGACGATTCTAGTATTAATCACTTGGAGTGACGATGAGGATGATGTTTGTGTCGGGCCAAGATGGATGATTGTGCTAGAATCATAGGCTTATAGAGCCGACTTTGATTTGAGGAAAAATCGTAGGGATTATTTGACGTAATTTCCCAACTTGCCTAAGAGGTTTAAATGTCCGGATGACGTTAGTGGATCGGAGAGATTTGGAGGAGTAGGAGTCGAGGCGTAGAATGCCGACTGAGTCATGCACAAAGTTTGATTTTTAAATAGATTGGATTAACAAATTCTTGTGTTTCAAATCATTTTATGGATGGTGTTTTGGAACTTGGGGAAATGTTCAGCACACACACAAGATTTTGAAATATGGCTTTGAAAGTGTATGAAATCGTTTTATCACGGGAGTTCAAACTTTGTTAGAATTTGTCTCATTTCGTTATTTTTCCAACGGTTCTTTCGGGTAAGATGATATCCGTGTTTTGTGGTATTTAAAATGTTGGGCAAGTGACTACGGCTTGTGACTTTAACATTGGAACTCCTCCACATATGTTGGAGTTGAGACGGAAAGTTACATTCCACGATGTCTGTATAAAGCTATTTAAGTGATTTGGTTAAAATAAGTTTTGTTTTACGGCATGTTGAGTCGTGTGGGTTTAATTTCACGAGGTGCATATCTTATTTGTTTATGTGACCATTTGGGGAAATCTTGAAAATCAATTTAAAGAACCCCACCTTTTGAGATTTTATGAGATTTTAGTCGATATTTTCAAATGATGGAAACGGATTGGTTTTTATCTTTAAGTTTGAAACTTACACGAGATAGTTGTGTTTTAACAAAAATATATTTGTAAACCGTTTCATCGGTTTGTATGACTAGCCGACGTGCGTAAGATTTGTTGGTGAACCCTGTACCACGACATTTTATGTTGGAAAAAGAGGAATTTTGGGGTCAAATGTCGTGGAGCTGATTTTGAAATTATGTGCACACTTTTGTCGCACCCGATGTAAGGTCGAGCGGTTACTTTAAATACAGGTCATGAGTATTTCATACTAGAACCGTGACGGTTCATTTTCGAAGAAATTATTTATTTCGCTTACGTTTTGTGAGTAAACTAAGCGGCAATGAAATGATTTTCAACATGATTTTCATACGTGGGACGAACGTATCCATTTTTGCGTAACTACCGACCTGGTAATAGTAGTTTTATTGCTTACGGTCTTTTTGAAATGAAAAATCTTGACGTTGAGAATATTTTGTAAATGATTTTGTAAACCATTTGGAAAGTGCGTTTATAAGTGTTATGTGTCATTTTGAGAATTTTAAGGGTGTGAGTCCTTTTGGAAAACCCTTTGTTTAACCCGTGTCGAGTTTGGGACTAATGTTATTTAGGAGTATTGCTTGCTTAAACTTTATTTAAACGCGTTTTTGACCAACTTATGGGTCTAGCAAGCGTGGAGCATTTTGCTCGATTTTGACTTTGAGATAGTCATGGGTCAATTGCACGGTTTTTAATGGCTCGATGTGAAGTTTTGTTGATGGATTGTTTTGTTGCACAGTTTTGCACTTATTGCACGTTGCGTATTTACATGTTGGGTGAGTGAGTCATTCTGGGATAGGCATGTTGTTGGTAGACTGTTTTGCATTGGATCCTTGGTCATGTCAGTCAGTCGTTGGTAACGGTCGGTTGGGTAGCTCAGGGTGGGACCCCGGTATTCATGTGTTATGACCTTGACTTTCCAGTAGGCACTGGGAGGATATAGTCTTGGGCACTTACCTGAGAGGTAGTTCCGATGTGCCGGGCCTTGAGACGTACCTGGGAGGTAGACGTTAATGTGTATCTTGATACGGTGTAACTAGGCTTCGTAGAGCGAGTGTGGAGGATAAGTAGACGGTGGAAGGTTGGGTATTCCACGCGTGTTGTTAGTGTAGACTGAATAGTGTCAGTTAAGGGAATGATGCCCTTTGTAATTAAGAGAATAATTGCGCAGTAACCTTTTTGAAGTAAGTAGTATATTTAGGCGTCGACTTTTGGGCTTGAGGCCAAACACCTTTAGTGTAATCGGAGATTTGTAGCCGATTTTAAAATAATTATGGTGATGGTAGTAGTACCCCTGAGATGCTTAATTGTGATGAATGGTTATGGTGGAATGACCTTCGTGGGTGATCATAAGTTTACTGGCTTGATGATCCGTGTGAAATAAATTTTGGGAGTCTATTAGAACTCGTGGAAGTTAATCGGCAGTAATGGTAGGAATGATCGGATTCGGGTATCCGGTAGGGTATATTGGTGAGCACCTTTAGAATGGTTAGAGCTTGAAAGTTGAATCGGGATGTATGGAACATCTAAGGTTGGAAGGCAACCGAAGTCGTTTGGCTAGGAATGAATGCAGTTGTTGGAGTGTTTTTCCGGTCATAATTTCAGTGTCCTTGAAGGAGTTTTGGTAGTAAGAAAAGTATTCGAGAATTTCTAGACGGGGTTAGAATTTTAGATTCTAGTTGAGGAAAGTCCAGTGGCAACACCGGAAGGGTTCAGAGTGGACGTGGGAGCCCGAAGTGGAGATGCGCGAGAACTATCTCGAGTTATTTGTCGGTCGAGACTTCGAGGACGAAGTCTAATCCAAGTGGGGGAGAGTTGTAAAGCCCGTGTCCCGGTATGGATTATTTTCACTTATTTATTTATTATCTTTGTTTAAAACGAGCTTTGATTAGCGGGTTTATCGAGAAGGATTAAATATGATATCGATGGGAAGGCGTTAATCAAAATTGCAAAGTAGTGGGAAGTTAAGGGACCAAAAGTGTTTTTTTTTAATTGGAAGTTACATGGGATCGGCTTAAAAGGCCGACCCCCCTCCCTCTCGTCTTTTTCTGGAGTCGCACACAACAAGCAGAGCACATCAACCCTAATCTCTTCCCTTCCTTGTCTTCATCGCCGAGACCATCTCCCCCTTCCCCTTCGCTGCCGCCGATCAACCCACATACCGCCGGCGCCGCTGGTTTCTGCCGGCGGGAGAAGAGAATGGCAAGAGGAGAAACGGCGAGGGAAAGAGAGAGAAGTGAGAGAGACGACCGGGAGAGAGAGAGAGAGGAAAACGGAGTTGGGTTTGCCGCTGGATTGACGTCGCAAGGTAAGTCCTTCTCCCTTTCGTTTTGTTTCGTCGTCGCCGGACCGCCGGGAACCCACCACCGCCGCAGCTATGGCTGCCGGCGGTGTGCGCCGCCGCCGTGCGCCACCAGTTCGGTGGCTGTGGATGGCGGGGTTGTTCGGGTTGTGCGTGTGCGTGTGTGCGGCAAGGTTAGATGGTCGGGTTTTTTCGTTTGGTCTCGCCGGAATGCCATAAACCACCATCGCCGCCGCCGCCAGCCGCCGCCGTCGGCGGCGACCACCACTGTCGGAGGTGGCAGTGGATGGTGCGCGTTTGAGTCCAGCCCTTGTCACCTAAAACCCTGATCCATAACCAAATCGCGTAAACCCGAAGCGAAAAATAAAGTTGTCATTTTATGTGAAATATCTCATTCGGTCCTTGTTTTGCGACGGCCATAACTTTTCCGTCGTAGCTCGGATTGAGGCGAATCCGGTGCCCACGGTTCACATTCTGTGCCGGGCACACTTTTCATGTTTTAGCGGAAGTCCGGTTCGGCCTCTAGCTAGGCGTATTTTGGCTGTTTATACAGCAGGTCCGGATTTGTCAGTTCGCGTTCCGCTTTAAAAGTCACAGTTTCTGCCACTGTTTTGGGAAAGCCATAACTTTTGATAGGAATGTCTTATTGGGGTGTAACCAGTGCCAAAGGTTCCCATTCTGAGTCTAGTAAGTTTCTTATGTTTTGCGAAAAAACCAGTTCGGACCATAGCTAGTGTCAAACTGCTGTTTTGTAACGAAAGGTGCTGTTTTTCGCTGTGCAGTTAACCAGTTTTGTAAAATCCATAATAAATTGTAGAAAATTCGTTAGGAGGTGTATAATATGTCCTTGGAACCCTAACTCAGAGAACTTTCTGGTTATGTAATTTAATTGAGGATTTTCTGGGTTTATGGAGGTCGGAACAGGTCCCGAACAGACCTGTTTGGTTAGACCGAAAAGTCGTTTTAGTGACGATTTAAGGGTGCGTCGTGTTTTAGGGTCCGGGTCTCGTGTTAATACATTTTAACGATTGTTTAGGTGTTGGGAAGTGATCTTGGAATTGTGAAGATTTAATTATTGTTTGTGAGCTAGGCGCGCTTACGAGGTGAGTTCTCTCACTATAACTAATGTCGGTTATTTTTACATTACGATTTCTACGTGTGTGGTAGTTTTAATTGTTTGTGATGCGGGACTAAATAGTGGGGTGTCTAGTCGGACCTTTATTGTTATGACTACGCGGGTGGCGTAGGAGTTCGGTGGGGCCGAGGTTTATATATGCGGGTGGCGTAGTAACTCGGTGGGACCGAAGGTTGTATACGCGGGTGGCGTAGGAACCCGGGGGAGCCGGGTAATGCTTGCACGGTTATCGTGTGGTCGGGTGGACCAGCTTATGCCTTTGGGTGGGATGGTGTAGGTATGCATGTTTATGATTTGTTCGTAGATTTGTATGCTGTTTATGTGCAATTATCTGTTTAGAGGTGGTGTGGGAATAACTGTGTTATTTATGGTGTCCGAATTCACTAAGCTTCGTGCTTACCCTTTCCCAATAAATTGTGGTTTCAGGTACGAGTGGCTCCAAGGCGTGACGAGTACACACTGGCGCGTGGAAAGAGTTGATTACTTTTATGATTTTAATTTTAGACATTTATTCCGCTGTTTATTGTTCGTGAGAATATTAATTATGAGTTTGCAAACGAAACGATTGAATTATTAAATGAGTTTTTATTAATGAAATGTTACTTTAAAATTTTAAAATTCCTTGTAATTTTTGGGACGTTACAACTTGGTATCAGAGCACAGCTTGAGTGAATCAAACGCATCTCGGTGTGTTTGATCTCAAGTTTGCGGCTATAAAATTTTCTTTAAAGTTTTTGGAAAATAAAAGGAAGGAAAAATCCGTTTGAGAAACGGTGATCAAAGGCGCAGTGTGTACAGTCAGCCGGAGCCAAAGGGAAAGGTACAGTACTTAATTGCTTTCTAGGCATAGGGTATGCATGCTAGATTGCCTGTGTGGTTTGCATTGTCCTGTATGATGCTTGCTTGCTAGTAGGAATCAATGCTAGTTATAGTAGGTTGTTAAGTGAAGGCCCTATAGGTTGTATGCAGTAAGAATCATATAGCCTTAGAATATTTGATTTAGTTCTATTGCGCAGCTCTTGTTTGAGTCCAACCGTTCTAGGATAGAATCTTGTATTCGAATGTCTATTTGATTCACGCTGCATGCGACTGGGTATTCGCGAGGCAACTCGTTATGGCTAATAGGGATTCCGTTGTAGCAAGGGTAGTGGGATGAGATGAAATTCCTAGTGAGCTGGGAAGAGTGTCTACATATGAGTAGGTATGCTAAATTGCTTTCTAGAACATAGGAGTATGTATGCTAGATTGCTTGGTGCTTAATACACTGTATTGTATGGTTGTTACTTGCTATTAGGAACGTATGCTAACCTTGATAGGTTGTTAAGCGAATGCACTATAGGTGGTATGCGGTAGGAACCAAATAGCCTTAGAATGTCGGATTTAGTTCTATTGCGCAGCTCTTGTTTGAGTCCAACCGTTGTAGGATAGAATCTTATATTCGAATGTCTATCTGGTTTCCACTGTATACGACTGTGCGTTTACGAGGCGACTCGTCAGGGTTAGTGGGGGGTTCCGCCCAAGCAAGGGTAGTGGGGTATTATGTTTATTCCTAGGGAGCTAGGAAGAGCGTGTATATGCGTCGGTATGGACATACGTGTATGGTTTTTGTTTGGGCGAGCAACTACTTGGTATCTCGGGATGGGACTCGGAGCGGACAGTGATAGGTGTAGATGGTAGTAGTAGAGCTCCTACTACCGGAAGCACAGGATCAATGTTCGAGTCGGGGAAAGTCGCGAGGAATCCAAGGAGTCGAGCGTGAGCGTGTTAGTGTGAGTTATTATGTGCTAATAACTCGTTGTAATATCTACCCTGAATAGCCATCACAAGGAGGAACGACTATAGTAAACCTACTAGTACAGGTGGGTACTTGTTTTGCTTGAGGTGATGATCGTTGGGGTAGTGACGAAGGTTATAAATTAGTAGTCGTTGGAATAAAAGGACGATTCTAGTATTAATCACTTGGAGTGACGATAAGGATGATGTTTGTGTCGGGCCAAGATGGATGATTGTGCTAGAATCATAGGCTTATAGAGCCGACTTTGATTTGAGGAAAAATCGTAGGGATTATTTGACGTAATTTCCCAACTTGCCTAAGAGGTTTAAATGTCCGGATGACGTTAGTGGATCGGAGAGATTTGGAGGAGTAGGAGTCGAGGCGTAGAATGCCGACTGAGTCATGCACAAAGTTTGATTTTTAAATAGATTGGATTAACAAATTCTTGTGTTTCAAATCATTTTATGGATGGTGTTTTGGAATTTGGGGAAATGTTCAGCACACACACAAGATTTTGAAATATGGCTTTGAAAGTGTATGAAATCGTTTTATCACGGGAGTTCAAACTTTGTTAGAATTTGTCTCATTTCGTTATTTTTCCAACGGTTCTTTCGGGTAAGATGATATCCGTGTTTTGTGGTATTTAAAATGTTGGGCAAGTGACTATGGCTTGTGACTTTAACATTGGAACTCCTCCACATATGTTGGAGTTGAGACGGAAAGTTACATTCCACGATGTCTGTATAAAGTTATTTGAGTGATTTGGTTAAAATAAGTTTTGTTTTACGGCATGTTGAGTCGTGTGGGTTTAATTTCACGAGGTGCATATCTTATTTGTTTATGTGACCATTTGGGGAAATCTTGAAAATCAATTTAAAGAACCCCACCTTTTGAGATTTTATGAGATTTTAGTCGATATTTTCAAATGATGGAAACGGATTGGTTTTTATCTTTAAGTTTGAAACTTACACGAGATAGTTGTGTTTTAACAAAAATATATTTGTAAACCGTTTCATCGGTTTGTATGACTAGCCGACGTGCGTAAGATTTGTTGGTGAACCCTGTACCACGACATTTTATGTTGGAAAAAGAGGAATTTTGGGGTCAAATGTCGTGGAGCTGATTTTGAAATTATGTGCACACTTTTGTCGCACCCGATGTAAGGTCGAGCGGTTACTTTAAATACAGGTCATGAGTCAATTCATACTAGAACCGTGACGGTTCATTTTCGAAGAAATTATTTATTTCGCTTACGTTTTGTGAGTAAACTAAGCGGCAATGAAATGATTTTCAACATGATTTTCATACGTGGGACGAGCGTATCCATTTTTGCGTGACTACCGACCTGGTAATAGTAGTTTTATTGCTTACGGTCTTTTTGAAATGAAAAATCTTGACGTTGAGAATATTTTGTAAATGATTTTGTAAACCATTTGGAAAGTGCGTTTATAAGTGTTATGTGTCATTTTGAGAATTTTAAGGGTGTGAGTCCTTTTGGAAAACCCTTTGTTTAACCCGTGTCGAGTTTGGGACTAATGTTATTTAAGAGTATTGCTTGCTTAAACTTTATTTAAACGCGTTTTTGACCAACTTATGGGTCTAGCAAGCGTGGAGCATTTTGCTCGGTTTTGACTTTGAGATAGTCATGGGTCAATTGCACGGTTTTTAATGGCTCGATGTGAAGTTTTGTTGATGGGTTGTTTTGTTGCACAGTTTTGCACTTATTGCACATTGCGTATTTACATGTTGGGTGAGTGAGTCATTCTGGGATAGGCTTGTTGTTGGTAGACTGTTTTGCATCGGATCCTTGGTCATGTCAGTAAGTCGTTGGTAACGGTCGGTTGGGTAGCTCAGGGTGGGACCCCGGTATTCATGTGTTATGACCTTGACTTTCCAGTAGGCACTGGGAGGATATAGTCTTGGGCACTTACCTGAGAGGTAGTTCCGATGTGCCGGGCCTTGAGACGTACCTGGGAGGTAGACGTTAATGTGTATCTTGATACGGTGTAACTAGGCTTCGTAGAGCGAGTGTGGAGGATAAGTAGACGGTGGAAGGTTGGGTATTCCACGCGTGTTGTTAGTGTAGACTGAATAGTGTCAGTTAAGGGAATGATGCCCTTTGTAATTAAGAGAATAATTGCGCAGTAACCTTTTTGAAGTAAGTAGTATATTTAGGCGTCGACTTTTGGGCTTGAGGCCAAACACCTTTAGTGTAATCGGAGATTTGTAGCCGAATTTAAAATAATTATGGTGATGGTAGTAGTACCCCTGAGATGCTTAATTGTGATGAATGGTTATGGTGGAATGACCTTCGTGGGTGATCATAAGTTTACTGGCTTGATGATCCGTGTGAAATAAATTTTGGGAGTCTATTAGAACTCGTGGAAGTTAATCGGCAGTAATGGTAGGAATGATCGGATTCGGGTATCCGGTAGGGTATATTGGTGAGCACCTTTAGAATGGTTAGAGCTTGAAAGTTGAATCGGGATGTATGGAACATCTAAGGTAGGAAGGCAACCGAAGTCGTTTGTCTAGGAATGAATCCAGTTGTTGGAGTGTTTTTCCGGTCATAATTTCAGTGTCCTTGAAGGAGTTTTGGTAGTAAGAAAAGTATTCGAGAATTTCTAGACGGGGTTAGAATTTTAGATTCTAGTTGAGGAAAGTCCAGTGGCAGCACCGGAAGGGTTCAGAGTGGACGTGGGAGCCCGAAGTGGAGATGCGCGAGAACTATCTCGAGTTATTTGTTGGTCGAGACTTCGAGGACGAAGTCTAATCCAAGTGGGGGAGAGTTGTAAAGCCCGTGTCCCGGTATGGATTATTTTCACTTATTTATTTATTTATTATCTTTGTTTAAAACGAGCTTTGATTAGCGGGTTTATCGAGAAGGATTAAATATGATATCGATGGGAAGGCGTTAATCAAAATTGCAAAGTAGTGGGAAGTTAAGGGACCAAAAGTGTTTTTTTTTTAATTGGAAGTTACATGGGATCGGCTTAAAAGGCCGACCCCCCTCCCTCTCGTCTTTTTCTAGAGTCGCACACAACAAGCAGAGCACATCAACCCTAATCTCTTCCCTTCCTTGTCTTCATCGCCGAGACCATCTCCCCCTTCCCCTTCGCTGCCGCCGATCAACCCACATACCGCCGGCGCCGCTGGTTTCTGCCGGCGGGAGAAGAGAATGGCAAGAGGAGAAACGGCGAGGGAAAGAGAGAGAAGCGAGAGAGATGACCGGGAGAGAGAGAGAGAGGAAAACGGAGTTGGGTTTTCCGCTGGATTGACGTCGCAAGGTAAGTCCTTCTCCCTTTCGTTTTGTTTCGTTGTCGCCGGACCGCCGGGAACCCACCACCGCCGCAGCTATGGCTGCCGGCGGTGTGCGCCGCCGCCGTGCGCCACCAGTTCGGTGGCTGTGGAGGGCGGGGTTGTTCGGGTTGTGCGTGTGCGTGTGTGCGGCAAGGTTAGATGGTCGGGGTTTTTCGTTTGGTCTCGCCGGAATGCCATAAACCACCATCGCCGCCGCCGCCAGCCGCCGCCGTCGGCGGCGACCACCACTGCCGGAGGTGGCAGTGGGTGGTGCGCGTTTGAGTCCAGCCCTTGTCACCTAAAACCCTGATCCATAACCAAATCGCGTAAACCCGAAGCGAAAAATAAAGTTGTCATTTTATGTGAAATATCTCATTCGGTCCTTGTTTTGCGACGGCCATAACTTTTCCGTCGTAGTTCGGATTGAGGCGAATCCGGTGCCCACGGTTCACATTCTGTGCCGGGCACACTTTTTATGTTTTAGCGGAAGTCCGGTTCGGCCTCTAGCTAGGCGTATTTTGGCTGTTTATACAGCAGGTCCGGATTTGTCAGTTCGCGTTCCGTTTTAAAAGTCACAGTTTCTGCCACTGTTTTGGGAAAGCCATAACTTTTGATAGGAATGTCTTATTGGGGTGTAACCAGTGCCAAAAGTTCCCATTCTGAGTCTAGTAAGTTTCTTATGTTTTGCGGAAAAACCAGTTCGGACCGTAGCTGGTGTCAAACTGCTGTTTTGTAACGAAAGGTGCTGTTTTTCGCTGTGCAGTTAACCAGTTTTGTAAAATCCATAATAAATTGTAGAAAAATCGTTAGGAGGTGTATAATATGTCCTTGGAACCCTAACTCAGAGCACTTTCTGGTTATGTAATTTAATTAAGGATTTTCTGGGTTTATGGAGGTCGGAACAGGTCCCGAACAGACCTGTTTGGTTAGACCGAAAAGTCGTTTTAGTGACGATTTAAGGGTGCGTCGTGTTTTAGGGTCCGGGTCTCGTGTTAATACATTTTAACGATTGTTTAGGTGTTGGGAAGTGATCTTGGAATTGTGAAGCTTGAATTATTGTTTGTGAGCTAGGCGCGCTTACGAGGTGAATTCTCTCACTATAACTAATGTCGGTTATTTTTACATTACGATTTGTACGTATGTGGTAGTTTTAATTGTTTGTGATGCGGGACTAAATAGTGGGGTGTCTAGTCGGACCTTTATTGTTATGACTACGCGGGTGGCGTAGGAGTTCGGTGGGGCCGAGGTTTATATACGCGGGTGGCGTAGTAACTCGGTGGGGCCGAGGTTTATATACGCGGGTGGCGTAGTAACTCGTGGGACCGAAGGTTGTATACGCGGGTGTCGTAGGTACCCGGGGGAGCCGGGTAATGCTTGCACGGTTATCGTGTGGTCGGGTGGACCAGCTTATGCCTTTGGGTGGGATGGTGTAGGTATGCATGTTTATGATTTGTTCGTAGACTTGTATGATGTTTATGTGCAATTATCTGTTTAGAGGTGGTGTGGGAATAACTGTGTTATTTATGGTGTCTGAATT
Source organism: Saussurea involucrata (assembly GCA_033807775.1). Taxonomy (NCBI): domain Eukaryota; kingdom Viridiplantae; phylum Streptophyta; class Magnoliopsida; order Asterales; family Asteraceae; genus Saussurea; species Saussurea involucrata. The sequence goes on from CM066323.1 coordinate 46,987,110, forward strand.
CACTAAGTTTCGTGCTGTTTAGACATTTATTCCGCTGTTTATTGTTCGTGAGAATATTAATTATGAGTTTGCAAACGAAACGATTGAATTATTAAATGAGTTTTTATTAATGAAATGTTACTTTAAAAATTTTAAATTCCTTGTAATTTTTGGGACGTTACACAGAAAAAGGGACAACTTTTATGGTAAACGGACAGCGAGTGAAACCATTCGTTGAGCCTTCGACTCTGATACAACAACCTGTAGAGGTTGTCCATTTTTTAGAGTAACAACAAAAATAAAATAAAATATATATACATATAATAATAATAAACAATAGAAACTACAAAAAGAAAAATAGAATATATATATATATATATATATATATATATATATATATGTATATATATATATATATATATGTATATATATATATATCCGTAGTTTAGTTGTATTAACATAAAAACAAGAAAAATATTTAATAAAGATCATAAAAACAAAATAAGTAATCTGTTTTAATAAAAGTAATAAAAAGAGAGGTTTGCAAAAAGATGTAAATTTTGGGGAAGTAATAAAATGCACAGTTTGATGTTACAAGTTGAAATAACGAGATGGATAAAAATTCTCGGCCATAGGCCAAATTTTTATCAAAAGCAACGGAAACGCACATAAGAATTAAACTAATCAGCCTCCGTTCAAACCAGATTTATAATTAATTGAGTCGGTGATATGTTTTTTTTTAATTTGGGCTTACCGGGTATGTTCTAACAAATCAGATTGGGCCCGTGGTACGTCTCTTCAAATTTGGGCTTGCTTATCAATTCTTATAATGGGCCAAGAGTACTCGGCCCAATAGCCAATATTTTTAAATATGAGTGGCCCAAATCGGTAATACAAACAATATGGAGAAAAACTGGTTTTGATTTGTAACTAAGTTTTTAATGAACCAATCTAACTAAACCTGGAATATCTAATCTAGTTACTATATCTGATGTGTACAAACTACAAGCATTTAATGCTTGTACTTGATTAAGGTTTACCATGCAGTCTTCATATGCAAAACAAACACACACCACTCTCTGCTCTCTCTTGATCGCCGAACAATCCCCCTGCCACCGTCAGTTCAGACTGTCCTTTCAGCCGCACCCAACTCGTCACCCTCACGCATCCATCTTCCTCTCTCGACCTCTCATCTCCCTATATAAAACCTAAACCCCGTTACTCCCATGGCAAACACAAGAAAAGCCCACAAAAATAAGAAAACCATCTTGGTGAATTAGCACGTAACCCAAAGCCAACCCCACTTCACACTCTCGAATACTCATCGGCGCAAACGACCGAGAACCCGCTGGAGACATCCTTCGATGGCAAACAGTGACGGAAAAACTCCGATGAGACAACCGTTTCCCTCTCCGACGAACAATCGATCAACCGACGATCGTTCAGCACTTCAAGAACTCGCGATGGCAGCCGAGAGGGTTGTTTACGAATCATCGTCTTCACACACCCACACTCCGAAGGTATACACTAACCCCTTTTTCGCTGATAATGTGGAACAAAAACCAAGAACACCGGACTTAAACACGGCGTTACCCGATGTAATGAGTTTTATGTCCGGAGGTTCGATGGGAGGCTTCGATCGTACGTATCTAGCCACAAACAAGTTCTTATTGAACTATGGACCAAAACCCATGTTCTATCGGCCGAACATTCGGCCACCACCGGGTTTTCCACATCCTCGATTTGCTCCGAGAAATATGCGACCACAGACCCCTCGACCTTCATTTCCGTATGCGGTGGTGTTGAACTCACGAGGAGACCCACTATCGGGTCGACCCTCGGCTTTTCGACCATACAACTCAGTTCGAGCATCACTAGTATCTAACCCCCGATTACCACCCATACCACCTACTGCTGTACCTGTTGACCACCGACAAACACTTACCCACCTCACTATCGAACCACCTACTGTGTCTCTTACACTCATAAAACCCACTCCCGTCACCCTTACAAACACACCTAAACTCAACCCTATTCCTACCATATACCAATACAGTCGAAGGGAAAAGAAGGAAATGGGAAATAAAATGCAACCAATAAAGAAATGAAAGGTGATTGTGGACCTTGAAGATGGTGAGTTCATTGCAACTGAAGAGGGTACTGGTCAAGATGAAGAAGCAAAGGAATCAGAGAACTCTCAAGAAGTTTGTGTGTTGGATAAGGGAAAACAAAAAGTCGGTACTCCATCAAACACTAATATTACTCGCTTTGATCTATTTTCTTGTCATGAGGCTTTGGTTAAATTTCCCACTTTAGCACGTAAAATATGTCATGCACCACGTGGATTCCATGTTAATGCACTACTTGCACACCCACATATTGGTTATTTGATCACTAAACTAGGTTGGGAATTATTTTGTGAACCACCAAGTCAATATAATATTGACTGGGTGAGGGATTTTTATAGTGAACTATCTGTTACGGATGGGGTAGAAATCCTTGTCAGATAAACCAAGGTTGATTTTTCTGCCACGGTCATAAATAACCTGTTGGTTATTGTCCCACCTAAGCATTTTGAATTGCAACGGTTGATCGCAAATTTAACCAATGAGGATCTTGATGATATTTTAGACACAATCGCACATAAAGGATCCGAGTGGGAATTCACCGGAAACTCGTGTATAGTTCGCACGCACTGTTTAAAACCGGAGGCAAATGTATGGTTTTTCTTCTTAAGACAGTTTATTTCCAACAACTCACGACACTAGCCTTTGCATGGTTAGAACTTTGATTTTGTATTGCATCCTTAAGGGACACAGATTTGATGTTGGACGTCTCATCTCCAATAATATACGTAGAGGTGTTGACCGGTGCAACGCTAGGATGTCTCATCCGACCATAATCCACGCACTCATGAAAAATGCGGATGTTACCATTCTATCCACATATACGTTTTCAATAGAAAAACTGGTTATGGAGAAACAAAATGTGGATAGATTAATGCGTAACAACATGTGCGTGCATTCGGATTCGGACAAATCTGACAGTGATGGAATTGCTTCTTTGGAAGCAAGTCTCCAGTCACTTAAGATTGAGATTAGGACAACACTTAGGGAACATCAAGTGTTGATTGCAAAACAAATCAAACAACATGAACGTGAGACTAGTGAGAGGAAAGACGAGAGTGATGTGAGGTTAAAGCGAATAGACGGAATGCTGGTAAGTTGGCTAAAGTTTGAGAAGGCCAAAGACGACGTCATGCGAGGTATATGGACCAAGGAACACCCGGAGTTGACAAAGAACCTACCGCCGTTTCCCATCCACTTGTTATGGGAACCAGTTGAGCGCACTCCTACTCATCATGAGTAGGGCATGTTCAATTTCTCATCCCTATCCCTTTAAATTTCCGCGCACTTTAATTAATTGCACTTTAATTTAATTGTCTAGATTTGGGAACTTGTGTTGTAAATTTGGAGTAATTTTTGCTTGACATTACCATGTGTTGATTTCACATTTTGAGGATTGTTGTTGACATGCTTGTTTGATAGCCACGGTAAAACGTAATTTTTTCTCACCGGCACATTTCATGTCACTAGAACTAGCTCTCGAATTTTTGCTTCCAATTTTTGTTAGAATCACCTTTGCAACAACACCAAAGCCAAAGCCAATTTTCTTGCTTGATCAATGGTTGTCCAATGAGGACATTGAACCCTTCTAAATTTTAGGGAGGGGAAATGATATGGTAACTCACGTTCATTCAAAACCATATCATTTTAAAGTGCACACCCCTTTGCAAAATGCACCGCACCCACCAAAGAATAACAAAGGAATTAACAATGCACAAAGGAGCAAAGCTTCACATTTGTTTTTTCCTTACATTAAGAAAGTGTCAAAGACACCGAAGGGACCAATGTGTCTCATTTCAACGCGACAAAAGAAAAGGCAGAAAATTGTGCCAAGTTTGAAAAAATTGAAAATTTGGTAAAACTCGCCATTTTTACCAAAACAAAAAGCCAAACACTCACCCCCGATACCGGTTGCATTGTGATTTTAATTAAGCATAAAATTTTGTGGCTAGCTTATGAATTGACATTTTTTCTTGTGATTTAGCTGAGAGATGTCATTTTACAAAGGGCTATCAGTACATGTTTTGTAAATAACGTGAACCAAATGGTGATTGATATGCATGTTGAGAGATTGAAAAAATTGCGGCAAATTTACGAAGAAAAAAGAGAGCACAAAATTACTTTTTCCTAATAAAGTTGCTTGAGGACAAGCAACAGTTCGAATTCGTGGTTGTGATAGGGTTATTTTATTAACCCTATTTTAGCCATGTTTTCCATCAATTTTGAGCTCAATCCCATGTTTATCGCTTTATTTACGTCTACTTTTAGTTAAATGCAATAAAAATAAATATTAGATACGTTTTGTATTTAATCACAAAAATACATCTCAAAAACACAAAAATAAGTAAGTTTTATATATATTTTGCAGGTACGAAAAGACGCGGTCATTTGAAGTCCAGTTATTTCGGATCTTGAAGAAATACGGATCAAAAAGCTTAAAGGAAACGACTTCAATTTTTGGGCCAATTATCATGTATCGTTTTTGAACTCACAGATTAGTAGCTATCGTTGGGCCAAACTCTCGATTTTTGTTTGGGCCAAAGACATTGCCCCCATTTGGGCCGATAGCATTATTATCTTGGGCCGGTTGTTGTAACTACTCTTGGGCGAAGACAACCATTTTTGGGCTGGTTTTTGTAAATCACTTATGGGCCGAAAGCATTGCCATCCATGGGTCGGATCTTATGACCCATGGAGCCCCAAGATCAAAACTTAGCCACCAAGAAAACTCTTAGTATAAATATGTGTATTAGGCTAGTAGTTTTAGTGTGCTTGGAGTGCTTGGTGTTTGGATCCCCTTGTTACTCGGTTACCATGGTTCGGCTTTGATGCACCAAGCCGAACACTCCACCCTTTGATCCGAAGTCCACGGTTTTGTAACTTAAACAACTTGTTTTGCTACTCTAACTTGAATCCATTAATTGCATCTTAAGTTTAATCAATCTTTAGTGTTAAAACTCATTTCCTAATTGTTTGATAAAACTTGTTTTCATAACTCTTAACTAATCTTTAAACTCATCTTAGTTAATTTAAATTGTTTTCAAAATCACGTTTTTAATTAATCTTTCATCAAACAACTCACGGTTCTCTTTTCTCATCGTATTCTCGATTTTTAACAAAACTTGGTTCTCGCGTAATCTCACTTGCAATATAAGCCGGAAGTCTGAATTAATCACTTTGGATTCCCAAGTAAAATGGGTTCACGGTTTGGTAAGTGATTTCACAAAAGTTCCACCTTTCTCTCGTCTCAAACTTAAGTTTTAATTAAAGTTCTCATAATTAATCTGTTAGCAAAATACGCAAGAAACTTTTAAGATCCAATCGTTTTCAAGTAATCAAACCTTCATTCGCATAGTTTTAGAATTTGTCACTATAATTCCACATTTAAAACAAGATTTTCCCATTAGCTTAATAATCTCATTTTAGTGAACTCTAGTTTAAAAATCAATGGTTAACTTTCTTGTCAACTTTGTAGTAATTAATGTTAAATGCTTTAAAACTCACCCCTTAATTGTCATAAGTAATTTTTTTTAACAACTTGGTAACTTGTGCAACAAGTCACGACGTTCCACTCAAGTAAGCTTCATTTAATTAACGCATTGTCCATTTCCATTATTTGTTTTAAAACTAGTAAATCTTTTATAATTGGAATCTGAACGATGATGGGCTAATCGCCTTAGTTCGGGGTATAAAGAGAAATTGGGACCAAGACTGATAAAAGGATAAAAAGGTGTTACGTATGGTATGATTGTCTGATGTTATTTAAATCAAGGTTATGTTTTGTGGTGGATCACAATTGACCAACTGACAACTGGTATGTTGTATCATAAAATATTCGACACTTGAGATAACGGAGGAATACTGTCTCGTCTTTTTATCTAATTATTTATCTAATCCCAATGAACCTTTATACCCTGTGCTTTCCTCTTATAACTGTTAATTTTCATTAGTTGTTAATCACAAACTCCCAACAAAAGATTACCATCGCATTCGCCATCTGAAACCTGCTTTTACAAATTGGACTTTAAAGAGAAACTTTTCCACGCTTCCCTGTGGGATCGATATTCGGTACTTAGTACCATTATTACTTGTTACAAGACGATAATAGACTGAGATGTATACTTGCGTCGTGGTTTATTTCTGACTGATATTGCTGATAATACTCTTGTTTTTACAGGGTAGTGTCAAACTAACAACAAGTTTTTGGCGCCGCTGCCGGGGAAGCAAGCCAGAAGTTTTTCTTTTTATAAGTAAAATTTTTAAAAGCAAGTTTTTCTAACACAATTTTGAGAAAAGAAAAATATATATTATTTTAATATACTTCACCGAAACAGCACTCCCCACCGAAAGAACAATCCCCACCGAAAGAACAATCTCCACCGAAACAGCACTCCCCACCGAAAGAACAATCTCCACCGACGCAGACCACCATCCCCACCGAAATTACTCACACCGACAACCAATCTCCGCCGAAGCACGACTCTCCCCCATCGACACACTCCCCACCGAAACGACCCTCACCCTCGCCGACGTCTCCCACTCACTCACCCCAAAGTAGTTCCTCTTCTAAGGATAGTTCTTCAGCCTCTCCATCACCTATAAGAACACTCTTTCCCGACCCCTTATCTGAACAACCATCATCATCCACCATACCAGATACAAGATCACTTCCCCATACCCCACTATCTCCTAATGCACCCCGATTCAATCTCCCAAATGGCAATCTTGGTGCTTCCTCTACTTCCAATATCTGACTGCCCATTGATCTCATTGTCGAAGTTCAGGAAAGTGCCCGCCAATGTCGGCTGGTGGGTACTCAGTTTGAGGCATTCAAACAGGCCTCCTTGTCTATGGTTGCTCAGACTAATGAAAGGGTAAGGGTGTTGGAGGATCATAATCGTCATCTGTTTGAAGCCTCTCTTCAGGCCTTGCTACGACCTCTCACCGACTCCACGACGACTGTTGGCCGAAAGCTTCTGCCGATGCTAAGGACGCCTAACTCCAAAGGCTTCGTGATCGGGACTCTCAGCAACAGTCTCTGAATTGTGATATTTTGTCATCTCTTAAGTCCCTCAACCAAAAGGTTGACCACCTCAACAACAACCTTGATTGGGACTTAGATCTTGGGGACTTCTCATTTGATAATGTTGACAGGGCTCGACTTCAGCAAATTCATCAGCAGGTGGATCGCATGTCTGATTATCTGGGTATTTCATCTCCGCCTGTTGCTGAGGGGGAGAAATCACCTAAGGCTCCTCGAATGCCTTTGGTTCGACATATTGGCAGCAACAGATCTCCGACCGACCCCGATGCTACATCCATCCGATTCTCCACAAAGCCCAAAGCCACCGAGTTTCCTGTTGAGCCATCAAAATCGGTGGCTACTCCTGATCAAATTCAAACATCGGTGCCTACCTCTCCAAAATCGGTGGCCACTCCTACCCCGTCGGCAGCTGCTCTCACCACCGAAACACTGGTGGCCATACCCTCTATAATCCAATCGGTGGAGGGAACTGGCGGATCAGTTTGGGGGGAGAAAACTGATCCAGCCGATGGCTCGAAAGACAAAGGCAAGGGTATTCTTTCTGCTAAAGATGAGGCCTTGGAAGAAAAGAAGAAGAAAGAATTAGCTAAGTATGGGGCTCGACCATCTGATGCACAATCGCTGAGACTTAAACCTACTTCCCAAGGAGTTGTCTCTGATTTGGGTCTATCTCCCTGTTGGTTCCTGTTTTGGTTAACAATGGTGATTCTATCTAATAGTTCAAACAAGATATAATGCGGAAGCGTTTTAACAAACTAAAAGATATAATAAGGTAGAAGACACACAATATCAAATATATAAAGTGGAAATAACTTAGATAATTAGCTCAATAACCCACTGTATATTGATATAAATAAAACACCAAGAACACCGAAAGTTATACAAGAAATCTGCTATAATGGTGTGTGTTTCGTGCAAAGCTTAATAGAAGAACTCAACATGAGTCTTCTATTTATACTACTTCTAAAGGGGACAAGTTCTGGACAACAAGGACTGAAGGTACAAAGACACTATTCAGGTACTGTTGCAGGTACAACGTTAATTAAATGCGCCGGCTTCTACTAAGGCTAAGACCCATTAGAGTTTGACACGTGGAGTTGTCAGGTCGTGCCTTGTACGAATGATCTTCAGGATCTTCGTACAGCAGAAATCGTGAAAAGTACGATTGTCCTTGTATAGAGCTCGTCTTTTATACCACAGAGGCTCTGTCAAGTGTGACAGAGGCTATGTGGCCTTGTCCGCATTGAAGTGTCTTCTTGCGATTCTTTACTTCGGTCTTCTCGGTTACTCGACAGAGCCTCTGTCGAAGACTTCTATGCTTTGGTCTTCTCGGTGACTCGGCAGAGCCTCTGTCGAAGACTTCTATACTTAGTCTATTTTTCAATACTTCTATAATCATGAAGATTGGAGCTAACAATCTCCCCCTAAGTAGTGAAAAATAAAAATTTGAAACATGCAAGTTTTTCTAGACTAAGAATACGACAAGAGGCATTTTACCTCTGTTGAAACTTCTCTTTCATTTAAAGTTATGCCAGAGGCACTTACATTTGATTACATTATGAAAGGAAAGATTTGCAGAGGTTGGTAGAGGATATCATACGTTGGCATCTTTGAAGTCGTTGAAACTTCTGTTGTCGAATCCTAGTTCTCTAAGCTCTTGATAGAAACTGATGCAGAGGGTTCTGAAGTTGATTACTTGGTCGATGACCTCTATCAGTCTATCTGCGAGAGCTTGATTCATGAGCTTTGTTCCTCTATGCTCCACGAGGCTTGCTCTGAACTCTGTCAAAGTATTTGTTGCATACTTCTGACAGTCCATCTCTACGAACAGTCTTGACTTCCCAGCAGGATCTTGATAGACCAACCCAACTCTTGGAGATGTAATGATCGAGTTTGGTATGGCAGAGGATGGGCAGTCATTTTCTGGTGGATGGAGATTTAGGTTTCTTACTCCAAGATCTCGTCCTAATTGGAAGTCGACAAGGCTGTATAGCAGAAGTTTCTCACGCATGGCTTTCCTTATCACCCTGTATGCCCTTCGATGTGCATCTGTTGTGAAGTTCTCTTTCGTCCATTTGAGAAGGTCGGGTAGGTCGTAGGGACTTAGATTTCTCAGATCAGCATCTGAGAATTGGGTCACGGTTTTGTCCTCCCTTTTGACCTTATAGATGTTATAGGAAACCTTAGGAGTGGTTCTGGTTTGAGAAAACTTACAGTATATGACCTTGTCGATTTTGGACTCTGAGAAGACTTGATGTTTTGGCTTGGGTGTTGTTCTTGTGAAGGTGTTCTCGAGGTCAGCATGGAAGTGGGGATCTTGAATGGTTGGTGACAGAATATCTCTGGCACCTCTGTTGTACAGATATCTGTACACCACTTCTTCCATTTGTTGTGGAGGTGCACCGGGTGGAGGCATGGGTCTGCGCAGAGCATCCATTCGCTCCTTGATTTGGGCCACTCGATCCTCTGTGACTTTTGCCTTCGGATCTAGAACAGGTATATTTGACAGAGGGGTAACACCGAAAGCCCAGTCTTCTTGTTCTGGCTTTGGTGTCACATATGCATCGAAAGAGCTCTTCATCAATTTTTCTGCTGGTTGATGCTTGGGCTTCTTCTTCTTGGGTTCCTCTGTCATTATCCCTTTGCCTTTGTCTTTTGCCTTCGGCTGAAGATCTTCTTGTAGAGATGGGATTGGCTCTTTTGGATTTGTAGGGATTGCCTCTGTTGGTTTTGGAACTTGTTCTTCTGAGGACTTGGTTGGTGAGGCTTCTGTGGTTTTGCTCAGATGTTTTCTTTTATGAGCAATGGTTTTGGTTCGGGTTTTGGGTGTGGGAGATGGGAGTTTTGTCTTTTCGGCTTCTGGTGTTGGGGATGGGAGATTTGGTTCTTCTGGTGTTTTTGGTGTTTGGGTATGGAGTTCCTCTGGTGATTTTGGTTTTGGTGATTGGGATGGTTGATCTTCTTTGGAGGATGTTAGGATTTGGAATTCTTCACGGGTTGTTGCATCTTCTCCGAATACAGAAGTTGTTTCCACAGAGGTGGGTGTTGCCTCTGTGGTCTTCTGTTGTTGATCTTGATTGGTTTCAGGTACTTGGGTTATGATTGGGGTTTCTTCAGAGAGTATTTCTATAGAGGTGGTTGTTGCCTCTGTGGTCTGTTGTTGGTTTCCTCCTTGGGTTTGAGTTTGGGGAACTTGGTTTAGGGGTTCTGCGGATACCGGTGGTTCTGGTAGACCTCTGTTTGCAGCTTCTTCCCTTTTTTTCTCCCCCTCAAGATGATCTGATGAATCGTCAGAGTCATCATCAGGGTCATCCTGACCTTTATCTTTAGTACCCTCTGCTCTACATGAAGCTTCAGGCTTTTTGGGCGGTACTGCACCTGCAGCTATCATCTTTACGCATAGATCATCGCAGAGGCCAAGAAGTGTATGGACCTCTGCCTCTGTGTTGAAGCGCATTTTGCCGACGCTTTTTCTGAAGTCTTTCACGTAATTTGCGTTGGCTGCTGTGAAGGCTGTGATGAGCTCTGTGACCTGGTTGATTACCCCTTGGCCTAGTTCTGTGAGCTGAGCTCTGGTCATGTAGTCAGAGGGTTTCATGGCCAGAGTTTCCCTTGTAGTTTGCTCCTAAACTTGCTTGAGGGCCTTCTTTAGATCTTCTGGTGTAAGGCCCGCAGAAGTTGGCGTTTGAGCTGTCTTCAGTTGTTCAAGTAGGGCTTTCACAGAGCTTTGGAAGGCTGAGGTAGTAGCTTTCTCGAAGTCAGCAGCAGCAGAGGCGGCAGAGGTTGTCGCAGCTGTTCTCATCTAGGCTAGAGCATTTTGCACCTCTGTGGACAGGTTGTCCATTTTGGTGTTCATATTGGTAATGGCCCTTGTGGTAACATCTGCAAAACAATCAAAAGAGCTTTTCAACTCTTTCAATGTGGTGTCCACAGAGGTGACAAGGGTTTGGAACTCATCCCTTGATACATGTAGACTTGGTGTAACCTCTGGGGAACACATTCGTCCCCAGAGTGAGTCCCTGTTCCTTGGACACCTTCTTTCGTCCCTGTTTTAACGTTGAGGACGGAAGGATTTCCCTCTAATCCTCGAGCAGAGGCTTTATCAGCTTCAGACTCTATAGAGGTTCTGTTAAGGACAGTGTCCTGATCCGCTCCAGAGGTGGGTACAGGAGTATCCTTAAGTTGACTCAGGGATTTGTCTAGAATCCCTTCGTCTTCGTGCACTTGAGGCCCCTCTGAAGGGCCTGTTGGGCCTAAGTGTGTGTGCGTGTCAGAGGAAACGAATTCCTCTTTAGGGATTTCTGTTGTGATCAGGGGAGATGGATCACGAACTAAGGGTAAGTCCTTTTGAGAGGACTCCCCTGGAATAGTTTCCCCGGGTAAGATTGGCACAGAGGTAGAAAGAGTTACCTCTGCCCGGTCAGTTTGGGTTGGGGACGAGTCGTGCTGCTCTTTTTCAATAACATCTTCTGCCACTAGACTGGCGATGTTAGAAGTGTGGGTCGCACTAGGAGGTGGTTGGGGATGTGTGCCTCTACTATTCCAGGCATCAGTTCTAGCTTCTGCTTCTGTGGAGCATCCAACTACTTCTTCCCCAGCTATTGTCTCAGCCTCTTTCTCTGTCCTACGGCCCGCTGCTTCTACCCTAACTTCTGTAGTGGCTTCTGCCCTAGTGATTAAGGAGTCGTACATTGGATGAGAGCCAATCAAAGCTTGTACGTGAGGGTGATAAAGACCTTCTTTTAATTGGTCGTCTTCCTCTTCATCAGTTTCCACCATATCCTCTGAGACTAAGACTGGTGGGGATTTGGTGGTAGCCTTAGCCAGATCCGTTGGGCTTGCTCGGAGCACATCAAATCCGCGTTGGGTGAAGGGGTTCTATAGAACTTCCGGAGTCTTAGACTGATTATTCTGTGGGGTTTGGTCATCATCATCCAAGTCATAGGCGATTTGGAAGTCTGGTGCTTCTGTTGACTGATTGGAGAGGGTTTCAGCAGTCCATCCAGAAGGGTCTAAAGAGTGTGCAATCCCAGGTTGTTGGAGGAAGACAGAAAAATCACCCTGATCTTCTGCATAGTTGATAGGTGAAGGGGATTGCAGAGGTTGCTCATGGATTTCTTCGAGCATATCAGCTTCCTATGCGATGGATTGCAGAGGAGTGTGGGGTTTCTTGGATTCCTTCTTGCTCCTCCTTTTCTTTTGTTTGGGAGCACCTTCCTCTGAAGACTTTTGTTTTCTCTTCCTTTTGTCTTTTGGAGGAGAGGGAGGTGCAGAAGACCCAACTTCTGTTGCAAGAGGAGGGGATTGTTGGATTTGTGCAGCACTGGTAGAAGTACCCTCTGTTGTCTTCCTCTTGTGAGCCTTCTTCTTCTTGGGGGTGGAGGCAGAGGTTTTGCTCTTAGGAGTAGAGGGGATTGTGTTTCGCATAGCATAGAAGTTTTCTTGTACATGTTCGTGCTTAGCCAAGGCCACTGCCCATTCTTCGTCAGACATTCTTTCTACAACCCTAGATCCTAAGGGAGCTCCTAGACGCGGGGGTGTCACAGGACTCGGTTCTGGAGTCCTATGATCGCGTATGTATTCTAACTTAAGGGTCTTGTCTGTAGCGTATCCCAGAAGTTTCTTTGGCAGAGGTCTGCAGATAGGGTATTCATCTTCGTGCTCTGTTGGGGTGTTTTTGTTCAGGGGATACATTCTGGCCTTTGGTCCCTCCATTGGCCATTTTTGTAGACGGAGCAGAGGCTCTCGAAGGACACCCAGAATTCGTTGATACTGTAGAGGAGGTAGAGCATCTGTCGATCGTCCCTTGTCCTTCTGGGAGGAGATTCTACGATCAATGGTGTTAACCATTTCCTGCATCATGAGGGTGGAATAGTCCAGAGGTAGATCATAATATACCCCGTACATTATGGTCATGATTTGGTGAGAAGTTTGGTCTGGACTACCCACCTTCCCTGTTAGGCACCGATTTAGGATCGAGAAGAGCGTGTTCCACAGAGGAGGTAATCGATTTCTTCTGAAATCATTTCTCTTCCTCAGGGTTGTGTTGTACCCTAACATTTCAACAAAACGGCAGAGCTCTTCGTCTGTGGGTTCCTCTGCGTACTTCTTTATACCTAGTAGTCCTCTGGTTGGTAGACTGAACTCCAGTGAGAACATAGTTCTGTTGAACTTGAGTTCAAGGTGCTCGGATTTGTCTGGTTTTGAGATGTAACCCTTGATCTATCTATCTTCGGGATCAAATCTGCTGCTTTGCCAGAATTGATTTAGGTATCTGGCAGGGATTTTATCGACGGTTTTAGATAACAGGGGGTAAAGATAGTGGTTTTCCAGAATGTGAAGAAGGATGGCATGTGCTTCCCCAAAAGCGGTTTTTGAGGGAACCAGGTAGTAGTTATTTGGTTTTAGGGGAAGAACACGTTCAAAGTGTTCATGTGCGATGAAGTTTAGAAGATGGGTGGTCGGAGCAAAATCTGCTTCATCGCCGGAGTGGTCTTGTTCTAGGTTTCTGGCGATTTCTTGGTTTTGGGAGTTCTCAGAATGAGATGGGGAGTTCACCGGAGCATTTGAGGTTGAATCCATTGGATTAATCTTGAAGAAAGAGAGTAGAAAATGGAAGTTGCAGGTTATTGCAAGGTTCACCGGAGAAGATGAAGAGAGTAAGTTCGTAAATGTTTAGAGGTAGTGGTTAGTTTGGTTTTATACTGAAGTGAATGGTAGAATCTGAAGAGGTAAATAGGTGAAAGTGAATAATATTTGGGGTCCGCAATCGAGTACATACGGCTGGGTTCAACTTTCCAGGAGAACGTGTGCCATGTACGTCCAATCAAAAGATGCCACGTCATTGATGTCAGAGCACGATTAGATGGCGTGTGCGGCCCATTAATGCTTGGCGCGTGAGCTTTTCTACTTTCAGAAGACTGTCACTCGCAGTAGATAACCCGTTCTTTTACAGAATTTCCATAAAAGGCCAAGTATCAGAAACGACAGAAGCTCTGTAGTGGAATGAGCTCTGTAGTCTGAAATCTGCCTTTTATATCTTCTGATGCTTGTATCTTTTCCGAAAACGTTTGAAAAAATCATTGGAGAGGATCGATAGACCTTTAGTACAAAATTTTCATGCACAGAGGCTTTGAGGCTCTGTTGGAGCCAGCAGAGGCTCTATGAGTGAAAATTTCTCATGACTAAAGATTCATGAAAGATTTTGATCATCCAATGTTTTAATTGTTTTAAACATTGTTTTTAGAACATATTTCGAAATTTGTGTTCTAGAAAACTGTTTTGAAAAAGATTTTGTGCGAGACATACTTTCTTTGATTGTCTGAGTTGGGCGACAGAGACTCTGTGGTGGAGTAAGATCTTTGCCCATAAGACTTTCTTCCAGTATCCTTGTGTGTGCATTTGTACGTACAAATTCTTTAAAGAAGACATTTAAGGTTGATCGACAGAGTTTCCAAATGAAATTTGCAGTTTTAGAGGATCCGGCTTACAGAGGCTCTGTTGAGCTTAGCAGAAGCTCTATGACCTTAAATTTCCCATAACGGAAGGCTCGAAAATCTTTTTGATCATTTCTTGTTTGGAATGTCTTAAACAGTGTTTCTAGGAGGTATTTTGAAATTTGTGTCCTAGAAAATTGTTTTCAAAAAGGATTTGTACGAGTTACTCACCTTTGGTTCTCCTTTGTTCGGCAAAAATACCCGACTTCTGTAGATATGGTTGATCATATCTCTTCTTTGGCTCCCCCTTGAATGATCAACCTCTGTAGATCAGTTCAAGGTTTCCTTCTGCTCCCCCTTGACCTATGCTTGGATCAAATGAGATAAGGAACATAGGTCAAGCTCATCAGAGGTTCTGTGGTGATTGTCAGAGGCTCTGAGCAATCCCACCGAAGCTCTATAGAACTTTTGATGATTAAGAACTTACATACAGAAGAGTTTAAATATATATACATATTTACAAGAAGATCAAATCTTACTTATAGAGGATTCAACACATGTTAATCATTCCCAACTTACCCACCAAGAAAATGAATCTTTTCTCATCAAGTGCCTTGGTGAATAAGTCTGTAAACTGGTATTATGTGGACACAAAGTGCATTTCTATTGTGCCATATTCAACATGATGCTTCAGAAAGTGGTAACGGATATCGATATGCTTTGTTTTTTAGTGCTGAACTGGATTGGCGGAGATGGCTATGGCACTTTTTGAATCACAGAAGATGGGTATATTGTATATGTTGTGGCCATAGTCCTTTAGCTGAGTTTTCATCCACAGAACTTGGGAGCAACAGCTAGCAGCAGCAACATATTCAGCTTCTGCTATAGATGTGGACACACAGTTCTGCTTCTTCGAAGTCCAGCTGACTAGTTTACCACCCAGGAATTGACAACTCCCAGAGGTGCTCTTTCGATCAAGCTTGCATCCTCCATAATCTGAATCTGTGTATGCCTTAAGACCAAAACCAGAGTTCTTCGGATACCAGAGCCAGAGATTTTTGGTCCCTTTAAGGTATCTGAAGATCCTCTTTACAGCAATATAGTGGGATTCCTTTGGATTAGCTTGATATCTTGCACAGAGGCATGTGGCATACATTATATCAGGCCTACTTGCGGTTAAGTATAACAGAGACCCAATCATACCTCTGTAGAGCTTGCACTCTATAGATGTGCCATTTGGATCTGAGAATAATTTATTTCCAGTGGCCATTGGGGTCTTCATTACAGAGGCATCAGAGAGACTGAATTTTGAAAGTATGTCAGAGACATATTTAGCTTGATTTATAAAAATTCCTTCGGATGATTGTTTTACTTAGAGTCCTAGGAAGAAGGTTAATTCTCCCATCATACTCATTTCAAACTCACTCTGCATGAGTTTTTCAAAATCTTTGCACTGTTGTGCATTTGTAGACCCGAAAATAATGTCATCCACATAAATCTGTACAAGCAGAATCTCATCACCTTTTCTTTTGTAAAACAAAGTAGTATCTGTTGTACCTCTGTCGTAATCATTATTGAGAAGAAAAGTTGACAGTTGTTCATACCATGCTCTTGGAGCATGTTTCAGTCCATACAGAGCTTTGTCGAGATAATAGACATATTTTGGGTACTTGGAACTTTCAAACCCTGGTGGCTGTTGGACGTATACTTCTTCTTGGATTTCACCATTCAGAAAGGCAGATTTTACATCCATCTGAAAGACTTTGAAACCTCTGTGGGATGCGAAGGCTAAGAAGATCCTTATTGCTTCGAGCCATGCGACAGGGGCAAAAGTTTCATCGTAATCAATGCCTTCTTCTTGGCGATATCCCTTGGCCACCAATCTTGCTTTGTTTCTAATGACCATCCCATCCTCGTCCTTCTTGTTTCTGAAGACCCATTTTGTCCCTATGGCTTGTTTCCCTCGTGGTAGAGGTACTAGGGTCCATACCTTGTTTCTCTCAAACTGTAGAAGCTCTTCTTGCATAGCATCTACCCAGTTTGGATCATCTAGGGCTTCAGAGATTCTTTTTGGCTCGATCACACTGATAAAGTTTGTAAAGAAACAAAAATTAGCAGTGACTGATCTTGTTTTGACCTTTTCAGAAGGGTCACCGATTATAAGGCTTGGAGGATGGCTTTTCGTCCACTGTGTTGTTCTTGGAAAATGGTCATTTGAGTCATCAAGATTAACCTCTGTGGTTGCATATTGTGGTTCTGGTGCAACCTCTGTTGTTGATGGTACTTCTGTGCTTATGTTTAGTTCTTCAGCTTATGGGAGGATTGGAATGAGAGTTGGAATTTGTTCCTCTGAGGAAGTAGAGACTGAGTCTTCGTTTTCCTCTGGTATTGATTCCTCTGTAGTCGCTGGAGTAGGTATTTCAGGAGCCTCTGTAGTTGAATCCTTAGTTGTATCATCTTCTGTTTGCTCCCCCTCAGCACGTGCATCTGTATGATTCACAGAAGTGGATGAAGTATTTAATGGACCAGTTAGAGAGATACCTGATTCAGTCTGGTTGGCAGAAGATGGTTCTCCAGAGGCACTGACAGCTCTAGCAGAGGGATTAATATCATCATGGAACATCTCTTCAAATAGAAGATTTAAGTCTTCTTCTCTTGTTTTTGAGATGCCAGAGGATTCCTTCTTTAGACCGAGTTCTGAACTGATTTGTTCAGAAGTCTTCTGAAAGGAATCGTCAAAAGACACATTGATGCTTTCTATAATGGATCGAGACCGCAGAAGATAAACTCTGTATGCCTTAGAGGTGGCAGAGTATCCAATGAACTTGCCTTCATCTGCTTTCACCTCAAACTTTCCTCTTGCTTCTCTATCATTTAAGACAAAGCACTTGCATCCAAATACATGAAAGAACTTGATGTTTGGTCGTCTTTTGTTGATCAAATGATATGGTGTCTTGATGTGCCTCTTTACAATGGTTGATCGATTTTGGGTGTAGCAAGCGGTTGATACTGCTTCTGCCCAAAAAGACATTGGTAATCCAGATGCTGTCAGCATAGTTCTTGCAGCCTCCACAAGCGTGCGGTTCTTTCGTTCAACCATGCCATTCTGTTGTGGGGTGCGTGCAGCAGAGAAGTTCTGTGATATGCCTTCTTCTGTAAGATAGGCTTCAATGACAGAGTTTTTGAATTCTGTGCCATTATCGCTTCTTAGTTTCTGAATCCTGCACTCATACAGAACTTGGATTCTTTTCATTAAATTTATCAGAATGTTTGGAACATCTGATTTCTTTCTGACAAATTCTACCCATGTAAATCTTGAATATTCATCGATCAAGACAAGTATATATTTCTTGCCACCTAGGCTTTGTGTAGCGATTGGACCGCAGAGGTCAACATGAAGCATGTACAGAGGCCTAGGGCAAGATACATCAGTTTTGCCTTTATGGGAAGCTCTTTTGAGTTTTCCCATTTCGCACGTAGAGCACAAATGATCTTTATTAAATTTAACATTTGGCAGACCTTTGACTAGATCAAGTTTAAGACCTTTGACTAGATCAAGTTTAACAAGCTTATCTAGAGTATGAAAGTTTAGGTGGCAGAACCTGTTATGCCATAACCAGGCTTCTTCGCTTTTACAAGCAACAAGGCAGAGTTTGTCTTCCTTGTTCTTGGCACAGAAGTTCATGAGGTAAAGATCGCCTCTTCGTTCGGCTCGCAGAAGTTCGACTCCTGTGTCCTCACCTTGTAGAGAGCAGAAGGTTCTTTTGAACATTACGTCGAAACCCGTATCGCAGAGTTGGCTAACACTGAGAAGATTGTGCTTAAGGCCATCCACATATGCAACTTTGCATACGGTTATGTTTTCCTTCTTGATGACTCCGTAGCCTTTTATATACCCCTTCTTGTTGTCACCAAAGGTCACAGATCCTCCATCGAGTTTATCTTTGTAGGAGGATAGTAGACCTCTGTGACCAGTCATGTGCCTCGAGCATCCGGAATCAAGATACCAGATTGGCACATACTGCTTCTGCAAGACAATCAGAGAGTTTTAGGTACCCATATCCAAATGGGTCCAGCTTTGTTAGGGGTCTTCAAGTTTGCCTTAGCATTCTTGGGTTTGGTTTTAGCTTCTTTTGAAGAACCGTTTTGTTTCTTCTTACCCTTGAATTTAGTATTCTTTTTGGGTGTGGAGAGGAAACAGTGTGGACTTGAGAAGTGTTGGTTTAATTTATGCATGAGTTCAAAACAATGACAATAATGAATGTGCGAAGAGATTTGCTTGAACTTTTCATTGAAAACATTAAATGGGGGCACAGAGGCATTACATTCTATCTTAACATTTGACTTCCTATTACAAGAAGACCTATGTAGGCTAGATTGTTGTTTGCAAAATCCTTTGTTGAGAGCAACCTTCTGTGGACCCCTTCTGTGGTGAACTTCTGCAGGTTTCACTGTCACAGAAGAAAAAGATTTGTTATTTTCAGCCCATTTACCTTTCTGTTGCCATGTTTGTTTTTCTTTAATAGGTCTTAAGGGTTTTGAAATCTTTGAACTTGTTGCATCTTGAGAGGACGTTTTCTTTTGTTGTTTGATTTTCTCAAGCTCAAGAGAGGTTTTGGCTTGTATACACATGTCCAAAAAATCTGGACAGATAGGAACTCTTGTGATTTTCTCCTTTGGAGGAACAGTTCTGTTAAGAACTCCAGAGGGTAGTTTAAAATCCTCTGTGTCACAAGATACTATCTCTGACTTAGAGTCAGTCTCAGATTCGTAAGAGGATGAATCATCCTCATATACAGAGGTTGAGTCACTTAGTTCTCTTTCGACAGAGGCTGGACTTTCAGAGCATGTGCCATACTCGCTTTCTTCTTTTCTTTCAGGGATATCTTCTAAGTCAACAGAAGTTTTCATCGAGGTTTCCTCAGAGAGATTTTGGTCATTATTGAAAGTACTGGGGCATTCATAAAAGTTGTTTTCGTCGATTTCCAATAATTCCTTTTCAGAAATATGAGATAGTTTTTCTTCTATTGAAGTAGGCAAGAACTCAGGTGCCTCTGTCGATGGTTTCTTCTTAGAATCTATAGTGTATACAAAGGCAACCTGGGATTGAGTCTCGGGTTCACTAAACTTAAAGATTCCTATCTGATCTTGTGTTTTCAGATATTTCTTAGGTTTGGAAGCTCTTTTGATAGAGGCTGATGGTGGTAGATTTGTGTTTTCAAACCACACATTTACCATCTTCAGATGTTTCCTTCTGTGAGGTTCACCAAAGACTTTTCGCCTTTTGCTTACAGAGAGTAAATTTGGAAAATCGGGTTTTCTTGTACTTCTAATATATAATAGAGACGAAAGAGACTTGTTTCTTTTGTTTCCGGTGTATGGATCTATATCACAGAAGCCAATTCCCCGTCTACCTATTTGTGTATTAATTTTCTCGTACACTTTTTGTGCATCTTGATATTTCTTAATTAACAGATCTCTTCAGAGCAAGTCTTGACAGAGGACTTCTCTTTCCTTTTGAAAATAATGTTTAAGAGCTAGGATATTCATTCTGTCGCACTCAACGTTCATAAGTTCTTTAGTTTTTGCTTTTAAGGTTGAGTTAAGTTCAGAAATCTTTTCTTTCAAAGGATTTAGGTGTTTGTTCCAGTTTGTTTCAATTTCTTCCTTTTCTTGAAAGATTTTAGCGTTTTCTTGAGTGAGAAGTCTAGCTTCTCTCTCAAAGAAGGTAAGCTTCTTCTGAACACTTTCGCAGGTCTTTTTAAGTTCTGTGTGTTCAATGTTTAGTTTAAGCAAATCAGCTTCTGCATGATTAGTGTAAGAGTCAGAAGTAGATACCTCACTATCAGAGTCGAAGCTGACCTCTGCCATGCCACAGAACAGGGCGTTCTTCTTTTCTCCTTCGTCAGAGGATGTATCTGACTGCCAGTTTTCTTGATTCACCATGAGTGACTTCTGAGCATAATATTCTGCTTTCTTTTTGTAGAAAGCAGAATCCCTTTGAGGGCGGTTTGATTTGCTCTTGCATTCATTGGCTGTAACACCCCGCTTACCACGACACAATATTGTCCGCTTTGCCCCACTGGCTCACGGCTTTGTTCTTGGCGACCTGGCAAGGACTTCGCAAGGACTTCCCAGGAGGTCACCCATCCTGGTACTACTCCCACCCAAGCACGCTTAACCACAGAGTTCCCAAGGAACCCGCATGCTTGTGGCCCCAAAACGCGTTGTGTCTGGTAAGGCCAAGGTTTACTAATATACCCAGCATCTCTCCTGTCCACGGCCGATGTGGGATATGCCTAAGGTGTTACAAATGGTATCAGAGCCACTCCTGTGCCGTTCGGGATGGTGGGGCAAACCTCATCGAGGACGATGAGTCCCTAAGGGGGGGGGGGTGTGTAACACCTTAGGCATATCCCACATCGGCCGTGGACAGGAGAGATGCTGGGTATATTAGTAAACCTTGGTCTTACCAGACACAACGCGTTTTGGGGCCACAAGCATGCGGGTTCCTTGGGAACTCTGTGGTTAAGCGTGCTTGGGTGGGAGTAGTACCAGGATGGGTGACCTCCTGGGAAGTCCTTGCGAAGTCCTTGCCAGGTCGCCAAGAACAAAGCCGTGAGCCAGTGGGGCAAAGCGGACAATATTGTGTCGTGGTAAGCGGGGTGTTACAAATGGTATCAGAGCCACTCCTGTGCCGTTCGGGATGGTGGGGCAAACCTCATCGAGGACGATGAGTCCCTAAGGGGGGGGGGGTGTAACACCTTAGGCATATCCCACATCGGCCGTGGACAGGAGAGATGCTGGGTATATTAGTAAACCTTGGCCTTACCAGACACAACGCGTTTTGGGGCCACAAGCATGCGGGTTCCTTGGGAACTCTATGGTTAAGCGTGCTTGGGTGGGAGTAGTACCAGGATGGGTGACCTCCTGGGAAGTCCTTGCGAAGTCCTTGCCAGGTCGCCAAGAACAAAGCCGTGAGCCAGTGGGGCAAAGCGGACAATATTGTGTCGTAGTAAGCGATTGTAAGATCCCACATTGGTTGGGGAGGGGAACAAAGGTTGCCTTATAAGAGGAACTTGATACCTCCCCTATCAGACGCGTTTTAAAACCGTGAGTCCAGGTGTGCGGACAAAGCGGACAATATCTGGTACGGTTGGTCTGGGATGTTACAGATGGTATCAGAGCCGGGAATCGGACTGGTGTGCCAGCGAGGACGCTGGGCTCCCAAGGGGGGTGGATTGTAAGATCCCGCATTGGTTGGGGAGGGGAACAAAGGTTGCCTTATAAGAGGAACTTGATACCTCCCCTATCAGACGCGTTTTAAAACCGTGAGTCCAGGTGTGCGGACAAAGCGGACAATATCTGGTACGGTTGGTCTGGGATGTTACAGAAGTTGTAAAGCCCGTGTCCCGATATACGTTTTAATTAATTATTTATTTATTTATTTTATTAAGCGAAATTATTTAACGGGATTAGGAGATAAGAACCAAATGGTAAATCTTAACTGTTGGGGTTTAATAGCTAAGTATTGAAACTGCAGGGACCATTTTGTAATTTTTTTTAATTGGTGCATGGGGTGGTCGGCCCATGACCACAACCGGCCCCAACCCCTTTTTCTTGTTTCCTTTCTTCTCGCCGTGACCACGACCATCCCTAGTATTTTTTTCGTTCCTTGCTTCGCACACAATTAGACACTAAGCAAACCCTAACATCATCCTCTTCTTATGTGGTGTGTTGCTGCCGTGAAACCCCCCCCCCCCCACCACCACACCAGCGCCGCTGCTGGTGTTGGCCGGAGAGAGAGAGATCAGCGCGAGAGAGAGGAGCGTCGAAGAGAGAGAGGGAGCGCGAGAAAGAGAGAGAGGAGAAGGAAGAATGCAGCGGCAGCCCCTTTCGCCGCCGCTGCTGCTGTCGCCGGAGGTCGCCACCACCGGCAGTCGTCGGAGGAGTCGAGAGAGAGAGGGTTGGTTGTGGTGGCGAGACGTCGTCGTAAGGTAAGTAACTCTCTCGTTCGTCTCGTTTCTTTTCCTTTTTCCTTTTCGTTTTTCCGGCGAGACCACCACCGCCGCACGCCGTCGCTACGGTGGCTGTGGGTGGAGGGAGGTGGCAGTGGGTGACACTCGTAGCGTAAATCCCAAACCGTTAAGCCGAACGCGAACCGTTTTATAAAATTATCAATTTACGTAAATTCTAAATGTGCTGTCCAGTTTTCGTTTGATCATAACTTTTCCGTTGTAACTCCGTTTGAGCCGAAACTGGCGCCCACGGTTCTAGTTCGGGTCGGGCACGTTTTCCGTGTTTTAGCGAAAAACTGATTCGGTCTCTAGCTGGGCGAAAAAGTGGTCGCAAGTTCGGTGTTTCGTCATTTCATGTGAAAACTTCTGGAATCTGCCTTGATCTTGCGAAAATCATAACTTTCTGCTCGTAACTCGGTTTGGGGTGAAACCGGTGTCAAATGTTCCCTTTTTGAGTCTAGAAACTTTTCTGTGTTTTGTGCAAAACCCAGTTCGGGACGTAGCATGGGTCGATTTGTCGTTTTATACTGAAAGGTGCTGAATTTCGCTGTTCCGGAAACTGTTTTTGTAAAATCCGTAGTAAATTGTAGAAAAATCGTTAGGAGGCGTATAATATGTCCTTGGAACCCTAAATCAGAGTACTTTCTGGTCATGAAATAATATTGGGAATTTTCCGGGTGTAAAGGGGTCGAAACAGGTCCCGAACAGACCTGTTTTGGGTGAACGGAATTTAGTTTTAGTGACGGTTTAAGCGTGTGTCGTGTCATAGGGTCCGGGTCTCGTATTGACACGTTTTAACATGCATTTAGATGCTGGGAAGTGACCGTAATTGTGAAGCTTGAATTGTGTTATTAAGCTGGGCGTGCATTCGAGGTGAGTTCTCTCACTGTGTAGTTAGGGGTTGTATGCATGTCATAATAGTTTGTATGCAGTAAGAGATTTATAGCCTTAGAATATTCGATTTAGTTCTATTGTGCAGCTCTTGTTTGAGTCCAACCGTTCTAGGATAGAGTCTTGTATTCGACTGTCTATTTGTTTCGCACTGCATATAATCGGGTATTCGCGAGGTCACCCGTTATAATTAGTAGGGATTCGGTAGTAGCAAGGGTAGTGGGATAAGAGGAAGTTCCTAGAGAGCTGGGAAGGGTGTTTATGTATGAGTACGTGTGCTAGATTGCTTTCTAGAACATAGGAGTATGTATGCTAAATTGCTTGGTGCTTGTTACACTGTAATGCATGTCTGCTGCTTGCTATTAGGGATTTGGCAGTAGCAAGGGTAGTGGTTTGGATGGAATTCCTAGGGAGCTAGGAAGAGTGTGTACATATGCCGGTGCGGGCATATGTGTATAGTTTCGGCGAGAAACTACTTGGACCCCTTGGGATGGAACTCGGAACGGGCGATGATAGGTGTGGATGGTAGTAGTAGAGCTCCTACTACCGGAAGCACAGGATCAATGCTCGAGTCGGGGAAGTCACGAGGAATCCAAGGAGTTGAGCGTGAGTGTTGTTAGTATGAGTTATTATGTGCTAATAACGCGTTGTATTGTCTACCCAGAATAGTCATCACAAGGAGGAACAACTATAGTAAGCCTACTAGTACAGGTGTGTACTCGAAGTGTTGAGGTGATGATCGTTGGGGGTAGTGATGAAGGTCCTAAACTAGTAGTCGTTGGAATAGAAAGACGATTATAATAGTAGTCACTTGGAGTGACGATAAGGATGATATTTGTTGTAAGCAGATCATTTCGGGCCAAGATGGAAGATTGTGCTAGAGTCATAGGCTCATAGAGCCGACTTTGATTTGAGGAAAACCCGTAAGATGATTTGATGTGATTTCCCAACTTGCCTTGAGAGGTTTAAATGTCTGGATGACAATAGTAGACCGGAGAGTTTCGGAGTAGTAGGGGTCGAGACGTTGAATGCCGAATGAGTCATGCACGAAGTTATTTTGAAAATAAGATTGCATTAACAAATTCTTGTGTTTCAAATCCTTGTATGGACGGTGTTTAGGAATTTTGGGAACTGCTCAGCACACGCACAAGATTTTGAAATATGGTTTTGAAAGTGTATGAAATCGTTTTATCACGGGAATGCAAACTTTGTTAGAATTTGTCTCATTTTCGTTATTTTTCCAACGGTTCTTTCGGGTACGATGTTATCCGTGTTTTGTGGTGGTTAAGATGTTGGGTAAGTGACTACGGATTGAGACTCTAACATTGGAACTCCTCCACATGTGTTAGAGTTGAGGCGGAAAAGTTACATTCCACGATGTCTGTATAAAGGCTATTTTGGTGATTTGTTTAAAATGAGTTGGGAATTCTAGTGTCGCTTAACTTTTTGTTCGAGAGGTTGTATTACTAAGTATTTTATTGCAAATAGTTCGGTGTGTGGATTGATCCATGCGTGACATAAGTGATGCATGGAGGAATTTTGGTAACTTTTCATAAGGAGTTGTTTAGTGCTCTTGTTAGTCAGCTAAAGGTTTTATTGACATTTTTATGAAAATGCGATTTATCGACTTAGGGGTATGCATACTGGGGTAACCTTTGTTCTCGACATTTTGATAAACGAGTCGTGCATGAAAATGTTTTAGTTCCTTTTTGTCGAAATGAAAGACCATTTGATCCAATGAGTGTTTTAATGTTGTGAATATCATGCATTCGATTGCAATGTGTTATATTTTGGAAATATAAATGCGTAGATTTTGACATTCGGTTAATTTAGAATTACCGATCATTTTTTTTTGGGAAATTAAAAACTTTTGCTTTGGAGGAAACGAGTATTTTGAGCATTTTCGATAAATACATTTTTAAACTATAATGTTTTGACGTTATATGTCCCAAGTACGAAACTTGAGGAAGTGTTACAAGCTTGCATGCCTGCCCCCAGTTTGAGATTTTATGAGGTTTTAGTCGATATTTCCAATTAATAGAAGCGGACTGGTTTCTGTCTTCAAGTTTGAAACTTACACGAGACAGTTGTGTTTTATCAAAAATATATTTGTAAACCGTGTCGTCGTTTTGTGTGACTGGCTGACGCGCGAAAAATTTGTGGCGAACCCTGTGCCACGTCATTTTATGATTAAAAAGAAGAATTTTTGAATCAAATGTCGTGAAACTTATTTTGAATTATGTGCACACCTTTGTCGCACCCTGTTTAAGGTCAAGCGGTTACTTTAAGTGCACGTCATGAGTCAATCCATACTGGAATCGAGGCGGTTCATTTTTATTTCTTACGCTTTGCTTTTGTGTGAGTAAACTGAACTGCAATGGAACGATTTTCAACATGATTTTCCTATGTGGGACGAGCGTGCCCATTTTTGCGTAACTACCGACCTGGTAATAGTAGTTTTATTATATACGATCTTTTTGAGATGAAAATCCTGATGTTGAAAATATTTTGTAAATGATTTTGTAAACCAATTGGGGAAATGTGCTTTTAAGTGTCATGTGTCATTTCGAGAAATTTTTAAGGGTGTGAGTCCTTTTGGAAAACTCTTTTGTTTAACCCGTGTTGAGTCTGGGACTAAGGTTGATTTCAGAGTATTGCTTGCTTAAACTTTGTTTAAACGCATTTTCCGACCTATGGGTCTAGCAAGCGTGGAGCATTTTGCTCGGTTTTGACTTGGAGTTAGTCATGGGCCTATTGCCCGGGTTTAATGGCTCGATGTGGAGTCTAGTTGATGAGTTGTTTTTGTCGCACCGTTTGGCATTCTTTGCACGTTGAGTGTTTACATGTTTGGGTGAGTGAGTCAATCCGGAATAGGCATGTTGTTGGTAGGCTGTTTGCTTTGGAACCTTAGACACGTTAGTCAGTCGTTGGTAATGGTCGGTTGGGTATCTCGGGGTGGGACCCCGGTATTCATGTGTTTTAACCTAGACTTTCCAGTAGGTACTAGGAGGATATAGTTGTGGGCACTTACCTGGGAGGTAGACGTCAAGGTGTATCCTCGATACGGTGTGACTTGGCTTCGTAGAGCAAGTATAGATGATACGTCGACGGTGGAAGGTAGGTATTCCACGCGCGTTAGTACTGTAGGCCGAATAGTATCGGTTAAGGGATTGATGCCCTTTGTTATTAGGAGAATAAATGCGCATCAACCATTTTGAGGAAGGGGGTATATTCAGGTGTCGACTTTTGGGCTTGAGGCCAAACACCTTTAGTATAATCGGAGAATTGTAGCCGATTTTAAGATAATCATGGTGATGGTAGTAGTAACCCCGAAATGATCACTTGTGATGGATGGTTATGGTGGAATGACCTACGTGTGTGTTAGTTGATTTGGGTGTGGGGGATATCTATTTGTGTTAGTGTCTAGGATAATACCACGCTTATGTGAGTTATTGTAATCGGTTGGACCGATGTTCGGCGGGTGGCCGATGTTTGTTATTGTAATCGGTTGGACCGATGTTCGGCGGGTGGCCGATGTTTGTTATTGTAATCGGTTGGAACGATGTTCGGCGGGTGGCCGATGTTTGTTATTGTAATCGGTTGGACCGATGTTCGGCGGGTGGCCGATGTTTGTTATTGTAATCGGTTGGACCGATGTTCGGCGGGTGGCCGATGTTTGTTATGGTAATCGGTTGGACCGATGTTCGGCGGGTGGCCGATGTTTGTTATTGTAATCGGTTGGACCGATGTTCGGCGGGAGGCCGATGTTTGTTATTGTAATCGTTTGGACCGATGTTCGGCAAGGGGTTGATGTTTTGTTAATATAAGTTATTGAAAATCTTTGGAGTCTATTAGAATTCGTAGAAGTTAATCGTCAACTAATGATAGGAGGGATCGTAATCGAGTATCCTGTAGGGTATACTGGTGAGCAGCTTTAGAATGGTTAGAGCTTGAAAGTGGATTGAGATTGGGATATCATCAAATGCGAGAGAGTTATTAGGAGCTGTTTGCGGACGTAGACTTCGGGGACGAAGTCTAATTCAAGCGGGGGAGAGTTGTAAAGCCCGTGTCCCGATATACGTTTTAATTAATTATTTATTTATTTATTTTATTAAGCGAAATTATTTAACGGGATTAGGAGATAAGAACCAAATGGTAAATCTTAACTGTTGGGGTTTAATAGCTAAGTATTGAAACTGCAGGGACCATTTTGTAATTTTTTTTAATTGGTGCATGGGGTGGTCGGCCCATGACCACAACCGGCCCCAACCCCTTTTTCTTGTTTCCTTTCTTCTCGCCGGGACCACGACCATCCCTGGTATTTTTTTCGTTCCTTGCTTCGCACACAATTAGACACTAAGCAAACCCTAACATCATCCTCTTCTTATGTGGTGTGCTGCTGCCGTGAAAGCCCCCCCCCCCCTACCACACCAGCGCCGCTGCTGGTGTTGGCCGGAGAGAGAGAGATCAGCGCGAGAGAGAGGAGCGTCGAAGAGAGAGAGGGAGCGCGAGAAAGAGAGAGAGGAGAAGGAAGAACGCAGCGGCAGCCCCTTTCGCCGGAGGTCGCCACCACCGGCTGTCGTCGGAGGAGTCGAGAGAGAGAGGGTTGGTTGTGGTGGCGAGACGTCGTCGTAAGGTAAGTAACTCTCTCGTTCGTCTCGTTTCTTTTCCTTTTTCCTTTTCGTTTTTCCGGCGAGACCACCACCGCCGCACGCCGTCGCTACGGTGGCTGTGGGTGGAGGGAGGTGGCAGTGGGTGACACTCGTAGCGTAAATCCCAAACCGTTAAGCCGAACGCGAACCGTTTTATAAAATTATCAATTTACGTAAATTCTAAATGTGCTGTCCAGTTTTCGTTTGATCATAACTTTTCCGTTGTAACTCCGTTTGAGCCGAAACTGGCGCCCACGGTTCTAGTTCGGGGTCGGGCACGTTTTCCGTGTTTTAGCGAAAAACTGATTCGGTCTCTAGCTGGGCGAAAAAGTGGTCGCAAGTTCGGTGTTTCGTCATTTCATGTGAAAACTTCTGGAATCTGCCTTGATCTTGCGAAAATCATAACTTTCTGCTCGTAACTCGGTTTGGGGTGAAACCGGTGTCAAATGTTCCCTTTTTGAGTCTAGAAACTTTTCTGTGTTTTGTGCAAAACCCAGTTCGGGACGTAGCATGGGTCGATTTGTCGTTTTATACTGAAAGGTGCTGAATTTCGCTGTTCCGGAAACTGTTTTTGTAAAATCCGTAGTAAATTGTAGAAAAATCGTTAGGAGGCGTATAATATGTCCTTGGAACCCTAAATCAGAGTACTTTCTGGTTATGAAATAATATTGGGAATTTTCTGGGTTTAAAGGGGTCGAAACAGGTCCCGAACAGACCTGTTTTGGGTGAACGGAATTTAGTTTTAGTGACGGTTTAAGCGTGTGTCATGTCATAGGGTCCGGGTCTCGTATTGACACGTTTTAACATGCATTTAGGTGCTGGGAAGTGACCGTAATTGTGAAGCTTGAATTGTGTTATTAAGCTGGGCGCGCATTCGAGGTGAGTTCTCTCACTGTATAGTTAGGGGTTGTATGCATGTCATAATAGTTTGTATGTACTACTGTCTTTGTGGTGTGAACTAGTTGTTTGTGGTGTGTAATATTTGATTGGTTTGAATGCTTAGTATAAATGTTTTATATTACAATTCGGTGAGACCGAGGAAGTGGAAAGAAACGTTGTGGGAACTCGGTGTGACGAGTGTGTTACATTACAATTCGGTGGGACCGAGGAAGTGGAAAGAAACGTTGTGGGAACTCGGTGTGACGAGTGTGTTACATTACCATTCGGTGGGACCGAGGAAGTGGAAAGGAACGTTGTGGGAACTCGGTGTGACGAGTGTGTTACATTACAATTCGGTGGGACCGAGGTGTTGGATACATAATTACTTGTAGATGTTTACTCGTTTTATGTAACTGTGATGTTGTTGCTTATGTGCGGATAGGGGTGATGTGTATATAATTCCTATCTGCGCATGTGTTGGAATTCACTAAGCTTCGTGCTTACCCTTTCCCAATAAACTGTGGTTTCAGGTCCGAGCGGCTCCAAGGCGTGACAAGTACACACTGGCGCGCGAGGAGAGCTGGTTGCTTTATGGTTTTTAATAATTAAACGTTTAATCCGCTGGGTTTTATTATGAAGATATTAATTATGAGTTTGCAAACGAAACGTTGGGATTCATTTAATGAGTTGTTATAAATGAATTGTTTATTTAAAAATTTAAATTTGCTTGTAATTTTTGGGACGTTACATTGGCGTAGTGGCCTGGCTTACCACAGTTGTAACATCCTTGGTTCTGTGGAGCGTTGCCAGCTTTGTCTTCTGACCTCTGTCGGTCACCACCTCTGTCATTCCTGTCATTCGACCTCTGTTGGTCGACACCTCTATCGTTCTTGTCATTTGACCCTTCTCTTCCACGATCATCTCTTCCATAACGTTCATTACCAGACTTTTACTGATATCCTCTGCTGAATTCTCTTGTCAAAAGAGCTAACGATTTAGCTATAGAGGCCATAGTTGCCTCCTCTTCTTCCACCACCTCATCCTCTTCACTATCAACGATCAAGATTTTCTTCTTCTTCTTCTTCTTTTCTTCCACAGCTTTCTCCTTCTTTGGCTTCTCTTTTGCTTCGGTAGCCTTACTAACTAGCGCAAAAGGTGCACTGATTTGAGCTTTTGCTTGTGCAATCTGAGGCTCTTGGGCTGCCAGTGTTCCATAGAGATCTGACAGAGTCCAGGAGTCTAAGTCCTAATTTGTTTGCAGAGACATAGACAACTGGAGCCATTCTTCATTGAGACTCTTTAGGAACATGACATTGTTCTCCTCAGAAGTTATGTGGATTCCGAACTTCTTGCATTTGTTGCTTAGAGAGTTGAACCGATCATATGTTGACTGTAGATATTCTGTCGGCAGAGCTTTGAATGTGTAGTACTCGTTGATGCATTGGGCTCTACGGTTCTTCTGAGTTTTGGCCCCACCCTCCAGTTGTTTTTCCAGTTCCTTCCACAAATTGTATGCAGATTCACATGCATCTAGGGATTGGAAAAGGTCATTGGGTATGGCCATGATCAGAAGTCTCTTAGTCTTCTGAGCAACTTCATATTTTGCCCAATCAGGATCTGACCACTTGTCCTTAGTCTTTGGTTTATCGTGAGCGGGGATTTCTGGAGTGTCATCTGTGTCAGGTACACGGGGTACTGTGATCATTGGTACGAAAGGAGGATTGTTGATATAGTAGATGAGTTCTTTGTCAGTGCCCTCGAAGAAGTGAATCATTCGTATCTTTCATTGAGGGTACTCATCTCTGAGTAGTGTGGGTGGTTTGGTTAAAGAATCAGCGGTGAAGAAGTTGTTTGTGTTTGTCATTTTGAAAGGGTTTGAGAAATCAAGAAAATAGGGTATGAACAGTAAACCTTCAGAGAATGAAGTAGATGTTTCTAATGGTTTTTATAAGCTTTAAAACCTTTGAACAATGCACTAAAATGGAGATTTAACCGAAGAAACAGATTCTGTAAGTTTACCAAAGTCGAAACAGGTCGAGAATGGCAGAAAAACAGATGTTGTTTTGAAAGATATGAAAAATAGGTTAAAAGTCCAAGTTTCTACCAAAAATCATTGTAAGTGAGAATCTATTGATATAGAAAATCAAGAACCGCTCTGATACCAATTGTTGGTTCCTGTTTTGGTTAACAATGGTGATTCTATCTAATAGTTCAAACAAGATATAATGCGGAAGCGTTTTAACGAACTAAAAGATATAATAAGGTAGAAGACACACAATATCAAATATATAAAGTGGAAATAACTTAGATAATTAGCTCAATAACCCACTGTATATTGATATAAATAAAACACCAAGAACACCGAAAGTTATACAAGAAATCTGCTCTAATGGTGTGTGTTTCGTGCAAAGCTTAATAGAAGAACTCAACATGAGTTTTCTATTTATACTACTTCTAAAGGGGACAAGTTCTGGACAACAAGGACTGAAGGTACAAAGACACTATTCAGGTACTGTTGCAGGTACAACGTTAATTAAATGCGCCGGCTTCTACTAAGGCTAAGACCCATTAGAGTTTGACACATGGAGTTGTCAGGTCGTGCCTTGTACGAATGATCTTCAGGATCTTCGTACAACAGAAATCGTGAGAAGTACGATTGTCCTTGTATAGAGCTCGTCTTTTATACCACAGAGGCTCTGTCAAGTGTGACAGAGGCTCTGTGGCCTTGTCCGTATTGAAATGTCTTCTTGCGATTCTTTACTTCGGTCTTCTCGGTTACTCGGCAGAGCCTCTGTCAAAGACTTCTATGCTTTGGTCTTCTCGGTGACTCGGCAGAGCCTCTGTCGAAGACTTCTATACTTAGTCTATTTTCAATACTTCTATAATCATGAAGATTGGAGCTAACACTCCCCAAGAAATTGAGGAGGCTCGTCTTGCTCAAAAGGCTTTGGATGATGACAAAGCCTTATCTCTTAAGGTTGCAAAAGAAGAAGTTGCCAAAGCCAAAACCTCTGATCCCATAAAACTCAAGAATCTGAGTTAGGCTCCCTTGAAGAATCGGTGAAGAGAACTGAAGAAGAAAAGAAAAGTGAAATCACTTGGTACAAGAAATGCATATCCTACCGAACCAACAGATCACCGATTTCCTGTATCAAGATTGCAACTTCCAAACTTAATCCTTCGGATGTTCGGCTCATAATTGAAAGAGAGGATGGATTACTCAGAAGCATCAAAGATTATCATCTCAAGCAATTCGGTCTCTCCGAATGGCTTGAAATTTCAAAGCTCTTGGTCAAATGTGCAAATCCAAAGAAAGAAATTTTCATCAGCTATATCAGTGGGTTGATAAACCAAATGAAGGAGATTAAGAAGAAGCACAACATTGTTCTTTCCTCTGAAGAACGTGCCCGAGTTCAGACTCTGAAAGAAGATGTCAGACTTCCCGCCACAAAGACAAAATCGGTGAAGGATAATGTCTTCAAAGAAATGGCTGCCAAAGGAAGAACTCCCTATGTTGACAATCTCGATCTTTCCATCCCAACCTTGATAACTTACCCTTCCACCACACTATGTCTCTCACCGGTTCCAGGTTTGTTCTTCAACGATGCCCTCGACCACCGACGTTTCTCAGGTTCTCACAGATCCATCTTGTCGATATATTCTTCCTAGATGGCATCTGCAATCTCATGCCTTACATTCCTGAAACACAGCCATACTACCAGGACATCGCCACCGAAATCAAACACCGTCATCATCCAATGAAGTAATAAGGGTGTTGGTCATTTCAAGTACTTGTATTTTTTCTATCTTTTGATGTATCAGTCGTTATAATGAATACAAGTTCTTTTCCTTTTTAACTTAGAATCTATTTGAATATTCATTTTATTGTTGCACATAATTTTTTTTCTCCTTGTAAATGTTGGATATAGTTAACAAATCCATAAAAGAAAAATAGACCAAAAAGAACAAAAAGAATGGTCTATGTGAAAAGAACCCAAAAAGAGTAAAACGGGTCAAAATGCATGTTATATTCAGTTACTCTTAAATCTTCTAAGTATGGAGCTCAAATTCAAATAGGGGGAGATTGTTGGGTCACCAAAGATTTGAAATTGACCCACCGATTTTAACCTCAAAATCTTACTTAGAATATTTTATTTTGGTTCTTTATGATGACTTAGACAAGACAACAAAAGTTCGGTGAAGTCGAAGATCAACCGAAATCAAGCTTGAAGATGTTCTCATTGTGGAAGTGAAAGACACTATTCTCAACAAAAACCTAAGTCATAGTCCACCGAAATTCTTTATGAAAATCGGTGGACACTCCAACCGATCCTCCCTCAGAATCGGTCAACATAACCACCGATAAGAGCTACGCATCGGTGGTCACTTGAGCTATCTCATACTCAAGTTTGGTCTTGCATCTCACCGATATGTCAGTCCAAATCGGTGAGATCTATATTTGGAAGCCAACATAAGAAGATCATTTATTATGGGACAATATCCATTGTCAGGAAAAAGTGACTATTTGTCATTTTATCCAATCTCAGATATTGTCTCAATCAAGCATGGGTATCCTTCCTGGTACTGAGCAAAAAGGTGGAAAAGGACATATCAACTTTTCAGAGTCAACCCATACACTCAAATCTCCAGATGACAAGTGTCCTAAGCATTTAATGCTTCATGCACTATATAAAGAGGAAGGAACTCCCCATGCAAGGTTACGCGTTCCAAAAGGATTTCTCAGTGCAAGATTACTCTCTCTCCCTTGTGAACTTCATAGCTTTCAAACTTAGTGCTTTAAAAGTTGTTTTGTTTTCTTTGTTTACTTTGTGAAGATTCTTAGAATAGTTTAACTGTTCTTTTCCGCAACAATCTGTAGTTTTCTGTGTGTAATTCTTGTTGAAGTTTTTCAATAAAAGAATTAAATTAAGTGCATTTTTGTGTATTGTATTCACCCCCCCCCCCCTTCTACAATACTTGTTTAAGCCATATGGGACTAACAAAACTCATCATTATTTTTCGCATGAAATAAATACTTTGGGAACGTTATACTCGCATGTTATGAACTATTTTTCTAAATATACATGCATCACTACATGATTATTAACCTTGCTTGTTATGCTTATGTGGAGTCGGGTTGCACAGTGAGATTAGTGTACCTCGAGATTTTTACAATCCCTTAGGAGTTAAATTATAAACCTCGTGGGCTTGGAATATGTTTCCTGCACATGTGGGAATGGGGGGAGTCTGCTTGGGGCCCGGAGGCGACCGGTGAGTCTGCTTGGGCCCCGATCGCGGTTAATATTGATGGTGAAATTTGGTCTATGAACAATGTGTAAATACCCTTGTATGATTTTGGATTATGTGTGGGCCTTATGGCGGTTTAATCAATGTTGTATGAGATTATCTGTATAAATTATTTTAGAGAGGGAATTCACTATACCTCATGGACCCTCGCTTTTCAAAAACTAAAATCATTTTCAGGAAAGAGGATTAGCGGTGCTTCTTCCAAAGAGAAGGAGAAGGTATAGAGACTTAGAGACGGTGGCAATCAAGTTTAGAGCAACATAGTTCTTTACCCTTAGTAGCATTTAGATAGTAGAATTCTCGGTTGTGGAAATTTGTTTCCGCTGCATTTTGTAAACTCTGATTTGGGATGTTATGTTATGTATTCGAACCCGTTTTGGGACATTTTAATTATTATGCATGTTATGGATTTTTGGTTGTTACAAGTTGGTCGACGGAGGTAGTCAATGGGAGGTCAGAGGGTCGATGGAGGAAGTTCTACTCCGTTGGTGGTGGCAGTGGTCGGAGAGAGAAGGATGAAGGGTGGTGGTGAGTGTCTGGAGATGACAGAAGACGGATGGTGTCGGAGAAAAGGGTTAGGTGTCAGTGTACCACTCGTGAGAGGAGAGATTATGGGGATGAGAATGAACCTGCAATCATGTATGTATATAATTATATACATAATCTTTCTCAAGGAATATACGTTATCTTAATATATATATATATATATATATATATAATATTAAATATATAAAGAATATATCATTCCTTATAAAAATAGCTGAAAAATGCAAAGGATTATATTGGACCCAATCCATAATAAGATTGAAACCACACTAATAATATTTGTAATTAATTCGTTTGATGGACTCGATCCATAATTTTGATATAACCATAGGGACCAAATTTGTAATTTACTCTTTGGGTTAATTTGATTTTTGAAAAAGCGGACCAAGGTGGAAAGAATATTTGAGCTTAAAAAAAGCATTTGGAAATGAATGTGAAAGTGAAAATAGGTTTATCATAAAACCTTCACAAAAAACCTACAGATACCGGCAATGGCGACCGAAGAAGAAAGTGCTGTCAAGGAGCCTCTCGATCTCATTAGGCTCAGTCTCGACGAGCGTATCTACGTCAAACTTCGTTCCGATCGTGAGCTCCGTGGCAAGCTCCATGTATGCCTTTTTCTAGTATCTTCGATTTCATTAGGTTTACTCTACTTTTAAATAACTAGGGTTTTTTCAATTCTCACAATTAATCATTCTTCTGTTGTTTTTGTTATAGAAATCTTGATTTAGAGTTGATTTTGACCCCTATTTTCTCAGTTATTGTAGTATGATCAGTTAAGGATACGTGAAAACCTAAATTACTTTGTATTGTTTCACATAATTTAATATGTATATGTATCTCTCAAAGTGATTTCTGCATCCCATGTTCACGATGTGATGCAAATGGAAACAAACTAGACAAGGCAAATTGGCCTCCGGTGATGATTTTAGTTCGTGTATATGCATATATTGAAGAAATAGAAAGTAAAAACCTAAAAACTCATATACAAAATACTGTTATTGACAAATATTTTAGCTGTTGTCTTTTATGTGCCTTTCATTTCCAAAAATTAAAGTTTAGTTTGTAAATTGTGTTTAGAATATGTCCACTTCAGTTTGATTGATTTTATTTTAACTTTGCTCTGTTAATCTACATTGTTTTTTATGTTAAAGTAGCTATTTGTTTCATGGATTTATTGGTACAAGGAGTATGTGATTGTTTTTATCTTGCTCTAATGTATACTATCGTTCACCATATTCCAATTATTGCCATACTTTGTTGAAAGAAAACCCCTCTTTCTTTAGTAATGCATTGGATTTCCCTTTGGTTGGGATCCAGAAATGATGGAGCCATATCCTAAAATGATCATAACTACATATAGAAGATAATAAGACTGAAATGGAAAGAAAAGAGAGAATATGTACGTAGAAGAAACTCTTGCAGGGGACTTAACGAAATGTGTATGTCTAGGAGTTCTCAATTGGCGAACCATAAAGGGCGAATATTATTCTCACGCATAATGCTAAGCAGGTGGACTATAAAACTCGTGGATTTATGATGAATTAAGTCATAAATAATCAATTTGGGGTTTCTAGATTTTGTTGCTTCACAGTGTTTATTCTCATTATAATCACACTCTTTGAGTATGGTACAAACACAGGCGGACATTTCTTGCTATTCTCTCAACTCCTATGGCTTTAATGGTTTGTTGTTAATTATGAGTAGTTATCTACGTTTTGACTGTTGACGTGCAACATTTAGGCTTACGATCAACATTTGAACATGATTCTTGGGGATGTTGAAGAGATTGTTACAACTGTTGAGATTGATGATGAAACATATGAAGAGATTGTCCGGGTATGTTCTATGGGTGTTTTTCGTTTGCTTTTATTAAATATATTCTTTTTCTTTATCTTTATTATTGGTAGTAACTACTAGGTTATTAGTTATGTGGGTGTTTATGGTTATTGAAAAAGTTTTTTTTTTTTTTGGATTGGATTGTGATTGCAGAGCACAAGGCGAACGGTTCCATTCCTTTTCGTGAGAGGAGATGGTGTGATTTTGGTATCTCCTCCGCTGCGAACTGCTTGAGGTTGAGGGCGGGTCCATTGTTTCCAAATGGTACCATCACACATATATATTTGTTTGGTGATGTGATAATATCTCAAGCGTAACGTAGCCCATCTCTCATCATAAACCCCCGTTTTATTACAAACAATTGAAATTGTAACGAGTCGACTGGTTTTTGTGCATTGAAAGAGAACCAACCAACTTTATTTGATTTGTGTTGTGTTGTTTTTTAACAGGCATCCTTTACCTTTTCGTATCATATGCCACTGCTACTGCTACTACTACATTAGTGTTGTTGCTTTTGGTAGTTTTCTTTAACAAAATTGTTCGCTACTCTATCCAAAAATAAAGATCCATAACGTTAGCATAAGCATATTAATTATGATTAATTTTTATCATACCCCATATGAATTATTAATATTAATTCAAAATTTAATTATTTTATTAAAAAAACCATTTGGTTCTATATAATATATTGTGTCTAAATTTTCGTTTCAAGTTAAAACCCTTTATATATGTTCATTTTTTTATTTTGTTTTTGGTTTCAAATTATTATTTAGTTTGATAAATTTATTGTAACTGAAGAAATAGAAAAAAGTCAATCAGGTTGTAGCGCAGTGGTTGATTGCCCTGGGTGATGTGGAATATCTCATCTACTCAGGGTTCGATTTCAGGCGTTCTCAACGTTGATAAGATCTTTAAGTTTCAAAATTGCCAGGGATTAGTCCAGACTATGCCTGGGATACCCTTTCCAAAACAAATAGATAAAAAGACCAAACAAAATGAGATTGGGATGTACAAAAACCCATTGTTTTTAACAAAAACTAAACAAATAAGTAACCAGTTTATGGTTTCCCTTCACCATAAACTACAAAATGAAAGATAAAAGTGATTCCAAAAACACATCAAATTACATTTAGTGATAGCATAGAATAGCATTATCTGGTTCGGTATATACAAATACAAGAAGAAAACCTTAAAACACCACAAGTTGAAAGAATATGCTAACTTCTTCTAACAAAATAAGTGAAGAAAACATCTACACAAAACAAATACAACTCCCATGATTTCAATACACAATTATATCATAAACTCATCTCCTTTTTTGCCTCGAAAAACTTGGGGACCCCACACCCACACCCACACCCACACCTTGCTTGCCTCCATAATTAAATGAACCATATCCACCTCTAGCTGCTGTAGAAGTAGAATCCAATGGAAGTGAGTCCCCAAAACACGCTGTGTTGATCCGAGTCCTGTTGAGCTCCAATTGCAGCAGCTCACTGCTACACTGTTGCGCAAGGGCCTAACAACATATAACAATCAAATTCAGTAACATCATCCTCATTTTTTGATGGTCAAACGAAACATCAATTTTAAACTCAAGATAGTGATGCAATTTCTCATCATCCTAAAATCTAATATCATTAAAAGGTTACCGATTCTTTTAAAGGCCATTATAGACGAAAAATGCTTTTTAGTGCACAAGTTTTTAACAGAAAATATATGAAGCATCAATTTTGTAGAAACGGGAACAACTTACAATGAGCTCATCTGGTGATATGGTCCCTGGTCTGTCATCTGCAACCAAATCATCACTTCCACGTGTTGCACGACGACGATGCTTTGGAATATCACTGGCTTCAGACGAGCTCTCTGTGGCTTTTTCCAATAGTACTCCTTGTAATGACTTGAGAGATTCACCCGCATCCGGAGTGAAATGCTGGTTTAATATTGTCTCAAAGTATTCAAGCTGCATAAAGTATGGATTATTATTATTATAATCCTTGCAAGTTCAGTTACCAAAATATTTGTTATAAAAATTGGCCAAGGATACCATGGTATTTCCTCCATCCTATACAAATTGCAATACTTTTCTTTTTTTCTTACGTCCCTTGAAATTTCAACATCCCCTTTTTTGGAATATTCCAAATCTGTTTTTACCTAATTGCCCATCATTGTTATATGTACAAAAGAGCTGCTACATTTTACTTAAATTGTCTGCTGGAGTGTAACATTCTCGAAACCTTAAATACTATGGATGTAGTAGTACAAATAAAATGTTTTTTATTTGGGATGTATCTCTTCAAGCTTTGCTTCCCAGTAGAAAGAACATTTTTTTTCTTATCAAATTGGTTGGGTACAATTAACATCAATTAGAAGCATAAACTCTACCTCAAGCATGAGCTGGCAGAAACCGTTTGCATCCAACATCCTTATATCTGTGTCTTTATGTTCATGAAAAAGGCTGAGTAATGTGTCAATTAGGCCTTCCACCAGAACTCTAAGTATCTTGTCAAGCAACGGTTTACAACCAGCAGAGACCTGTCATCACAGTTCAACTCCATCTTCAAACATTGATTTGCAGACATGGTAAAAATTCGCTAACTGTGACCATATGAATAATGATGGATGTCTAAACTAAGTACAATAAAATACGCTTGAAAAAGATCGTAGCAAACATACCTCTGCATGCACAGCTACAAGAGTGTGGAGTAACTCCACAGAAGCATCCCGCACACCCTGCAAAGCACGGAGACATTGATGGAAATTTAAAGATAATAAGAACACAGTCAAGGACTAAATATGATTCAAGAAATCCTCACTTTCACTGCAGGTGCTCCTCCCCATTGTACTCCAGCATCCACCAAATAGTTCACAGCAGCTGTTCTAATGTCATTTGCCTGGAACAGGAACCAAAGTTAAGCAAACATCTGCTTCAGTTTTCCAACGGCTTAAAGCTATGTAAACAGACAACTATTAACATTTTCATATTATTTTCATTTTTGATATAATTAGGTTTCAAAATTACTAAATTCATTGACCCACTAGTACCATTACTCAGAAAAGACTGGGTGAAATTGCGTACAGTCAAAACAGCTAACAACATTCGGTGAGACTGGTAACAATCAGAAACAAGAAAGACCTTTTTCTATACCTTTGCAATAGTATATTGCATAATCCCGTGAAAGGAAAAACTTGCAAGTGAACCGAATTACAGATCTTTTTCTATACCTTTGCAATCGTATATTGTGCAAGTACTTTCTCTTCAAGCCCGGAGAAAGATCTAACCAAATCTTCCATATCATTGTCCTCGTCATCTTTCCCCCTACAAGAATTCAATATATGACTCCCTTCGGTCAGCAAGTCCGCCATATCGTTGATGAAAAGTAATGGTGATGGTAACATTGTTAAGGAAACTAAACCATATTAATTTGACTTTATTTTTCAAATTCAAAAAACCACATTCACAAATGTACCTGGACTGCATCCAGATGTGTTTATATTTATCGTGCATTTCATGAGAAAGATCATCTTTGCAAAATCCAAGGTTACTCAATACCATCAACAGCTGTTGGTGTGGATGAGTAATACTTCCAGGGAGCGGATCGTATGAATTTTCTTCTAGATCAAGCGGATATCCATTTTGGAAGGATAAGCTTTCTTTATATGATCTATTCTCACCGAGCTCGCTTCCAATCTGCTCCAAATGACCTAATCATGTGCATCATAGGGATGGATTGTAGTTAACAGAATACAAGCAAATAAAAGGCAGTAAGTAATCTTGTCCATACCAGCAAAATCAAGCAAACAGTTCAAAAATGAAAGCCTAACAGATTCTTGAGTTTCTTGAAGCAGCATAAAGGCGTCTTCTGACTTTGTTGCTTCACTCCCTAACGACTGCATCATCCTGGAAAAAATAGAGCATTTTTATACCATCGTGTTAGATGAATGGTCGTAGAAAACATAAATGAGGTGAAAAACACAATAAAACCAGAAAGTGATACATACAATTCATACATAAAAGATATTTAAACTTACAAATCTATCTGATCCATTGCAGTGGCCATAACTGAACGGAATGCTAAAGGCAAGTGAGAAATTGTGTATGAAGATTTGTTTCTTTCTAGAACAGACACTGGGGTCCACGATTCGTTTTTCGCTATTTCTTCGGTTGAAGACCTCATCCATGAACTAAGCCTTTGTATGTAAATTTTTGTGATATCATACTGAAGCGTCCGCAAAGCCACAACTGTTAATCAAAAAGTGGGAAAGTCAGACTAATCCGATAATCACAAAACGCTGGAGGAACAAAAAGGTCTAGAAACCTGCAACAGATGGTGCTGCTTCTTTTGCTTCAAAAGCTTCACATGCTTTAGATATAGCTGTTATTGCATCATTCATATATGGGTGAAGAATATTCGACTCTTCAAGATCAAGAAACGTGTTGTGGACCTGAACAATTAATCCACACTTATTTAATCACATCTTCATCAGCAAGATTGCAGGAGATAATGCATCTTTCACCAAGCAGCCTTAAGTGAATGATTTCTAACAAAAACATGAGGAACATATACAACAACCTCATAATAATAGTTAAGTTGTCATAATGAGAAAAGTTTCTTTAAAATGACAAAAGAATATCTACCTTGGATTCATATGCAGATATAGTATTGTTTATCATGCCAGACACTTCGTCAAGAGAATGACTTGAATATTTGTCGTCTCCCACCTTTTCCTCCGTTTTTATCACTGAAGTAGTATTATTCAGTTCAGCAGTGACTTGGGAAGACTGTTGATGAGTTCAGGGCAAAAAAATGGATAAATGTATCAGCATAGATATAAAAATGAGAAGACCATCTCATGAAATCAGCAGACAAAAGGAAAGAAGGTTCACACTTGTCAAGGTACTGAAAAAGATGCTTCTGTGTGTGCATCAACTACCAGGTATAACATACCATATGGACCATTTTATAAGCATATTTGTGAAAATATTGTCTCATAATAATCTCCTATATTAGGTTGAAATTACCTTTGCAAATTTCCCACTTGAAACAGATAGGGCAACCTTCCAGAAGGCCGGTATGTGATGGACAAGGACAGCTGTCAATCTTCGTATGTACCTTCCTCGAAGAGCGTCAAGTTCTTCAGCACCTGAATCTCTTGGTTGTGAATCAACCGTCAACGAATTATTCATATGAGCGAAAGACATAGCAACATCACCCTGATGTAAAAAAGTTTTAAGATCATAAGGTAATGAAGCAGATAGATAATATGTCCACAAAATAAAATAAAAGAAGTGTTGCTCACAGATTCGTTTATTTCATGCTGAATTTTCCTCCACTTTTCATCCAACAGCGCTTTCTCACGTAGTTCATTTTGTAAGTTCTCTATTCTCATTTCATGATCAAATGTGCACTTTTCAAGCAAAC
This sequence comes from Saussurea involucrata, assembly GCA_033807775.1. Classification (NCBI taxonomy): domain Eukaryota; kingdom Viridiplantae; phylum Streptophyta; class Magnoliopsida; order Asterales; family Asteraceae; genus Saussurea; species Saussurea involucrata. The sequence continues at coordinate 47,029,253 of CM066323.1, forward strand.
CTCGTATCCTATGATTCTGATATATAGACAAAAAAACAAACAAGGAGAATACAGCATTTACAGCTATGAGAGGAAGTATGGTATATGTGTATGTATATGTATGTATTTATGTGTATGTATGTATATATGTGAGTGTTGTACATGTATGTATGTGTACGTATGATTACCATATGAGATTTCAAAATTAAGCTATAGCCTCTATAATCACATTGTTGGCAATCGTTCCAAACAATAGTCGAGGAAGACTAGAACCAGAGAGTTATATCAAGCTTCTCACCTGTATATTTAGATAATGACGTACAGGATCTGACTCGGGTTCCAGCTCCAATAAAAGCCTCACGACATTTTCAAGCTACAAGAAACATCATAAACAAAAGGCAATAAATGGCTACCTTCAATTAACCAAGTACTCTTGTTAAATTATATAGAAAAATGGACCACTAAACAAAAAAGAAACAATAAAATAGACCAACCACATTGCTTTCTTAAAGTAAATTTCCATCGCCTATGTTGTAGATTTTATTGGTATGAGAGAAGTTTGTGGAAATATTTATCATCTAAAATTAATGCACCAAACCGGAAAAAAAATATAACTTTGCAAGAATCCTGAAAATCAAAATCATTTTCTTTGCATCTTGACCCACAGAATAACATGTACTGGATGAGTATGTATTGACCTTACATTTGTTAGGTCTATCTGTGGATCTTCCATAGATCGGTAAAGCATGCCTTTGAACTCGTGCATCACCTTTTCAACCTCCTCAAGCACTCGTTTCAATATTCCAACCTGTAAATTGCAAAAAAAAAAATAACGACAACAATAATAATTAACGAAGACCACGCCTTGAACAGGAAATACAGTGACATATAAATGAACCTGGAAATGTAATCCATACAAATCATTCAATGGTGACATAACGCTAAAAGTTTCTAGAAGGTTCTATATGCATAGGTCATCAAAAGTAAATTGAAGTGTAAAATTAAGATGATTCACTTCCTTAACATTCAAGCATAATGCAGAAGTATGAGATATGCATCTCGTAATGTGATATCCCAATTATTTATCCTAAATTCCTACAGCATATTAACATCAAAAATCCATTTATCCCAACCTAGACAGGGCAGGATATCACATTATTAGAAAAAACTTAATTTTAGTTGACAATTAAGAAGCCATAAACTTAAACTTGCACTGTTTTTTTTTCCTTTTGGATAAATTCAATTAACAACGACTGTAGGTGATTAAAGCCTCAAATACGAACGCAATGCATTAGGCATAAGCTTAGAGACATATACACATAAAAATTAATAAAATTGTTTTTACCTTCATTCAAAATGGTTGGTTCCTAATAAATGACCATGTAAGTGAAGCTCTGAAAATAATGATGATGATGAATATATATATATATACAAGAAAGATATTCAGTTCAGTTACTGTACATGAGACGGGAGGACAATTGACTTTGCTTTCCTGTATTCTCTGACCGCCAAGTCATATTCTCCCTTATTAATGTTGCCACGAATTGCACTTGGTAAATTGAATAAAGTACGGAACCTCTGAAGCATTCCTTGAACTGACCTAATCTTCTCTGCTTGAGCCTACAGTTTTCCAAAATAACAAATTTTATCAATTAATATTGAAAATTTATACTGTTGCACAACCTCAATCCAAAATATCAAACAGTTCCAACCTGTCTTTCAAGTAGGGGTGCAAAAGCACGATTAGCAACTGATGTAACTCCTTGGATGGAACTATATAAATGAGAGGTTCCACAACCTTCCGGATCTTCTTCTATTCTTCTCAGTTTTAACTCGATATCTGTAGGATATATGATAAATCTTGCTTGCAGAATACAACATCTAACATTCGTTGAGAAAAAATCATTGGAAACTTATACCATGCCCTAGGTGATGGTAACTTACCATCAATCGTTGTTTTGCAAGAGACAAAGCAATCGAAATTTTCTTTGACCAATTGTTTTCTCTGTTGGGTCCGTCCTTTCAGATCGGTTTTCAAAGCCAAAGCACCAGCCTCCAAGTCTGCTGCAGCTGTATCTTGGTGCACCCGGCATAAGAATAATTGTGGATCAAATTTCTCGGAGAAATACATCAATTTATCTGTGCATTCATGTTAAAAATATTTGTTAGCATAAGTAGTTGATTAGATAAAATAAAGAAACATCATGTACTGGATGGAGACAACTGATGAGTACCTCGAACATCAGAATCTACTTTATCAGACTTGGATGGAGAGCTTGCTGTATATTCATTGATCAACCTCAATGTTTTGCTGTCTATGACACTGCCATAAAAATTAACCAACATTAGTATGAATGGTAATAATTAGTTGAAATTTTCAGGAACTACTTATCCCTCTGATTCTGACAACAGAAAGTAAAGGCTTATCACTATTACTAATACTTCACATGTGAATATGTGATACCAGATGTCAAGAACCATCATGCAGAAAAAGTAGACACAGAACTACCGAAAAAACAAAAACAGGGGTACAAGTGAAAGTTAGAAAAAAGAAAGGCACTATACATTAAAGAGTCAAAATCACTCGAACGCAAAATACTATTTACGTAACAATTGGATAATAATGAATATTTTTCGCACCCTAAATCTGCTTGACCAAAACAAAAGACATAGGCATGTCAATAACAGACTGTCAAAGATGAGAATTCCAATGTCAGGAAACTTACCCAAGTCCTAGAGGATCTACACAGTCCATGCCACGAGGGAAAGATTGTAATTTATTGAGCCCCTTTATTGCCACTGATGGTTTTTTCTCAAACTTTTGAGTTGTTGGAATTGGAATTGGAATTGTTCTGGTCTCCCTCATCTCACGGACCCTTCTACCAAGCTGCCACAACATGCAAACTTTAGATAATTCGATTATTGTCCAAAACCAAATTAAAAACATACTGAAAAGTAGAAAGAGTAAGCATCTATCACGAGTGATCTAATGCATAATCAATTTCCAGTTGAAGAGAAAAAAATTCTAAAATACAGAGTACATTATTGACGGGGTTCCTGAGATCATTCTGCAAATAGAACCTCAAAACGAGTCAATTGTATTGGCCCTTTTTACATTGGTTGCAGCTGTCTCTTTAACAGGAGGATAGAAAAAAATAGAACAAAATAATGAATGAATGAAACATTCATAAATCTTAAATAAAACCTATATTGCTCAAAACATTCGGTACTGCATAATTAGAAGTATTGTTGTACCATATAATATTGTAAATATCTATCTCAGGTTTGGTAGTAACACTTGTATATTTTTCATAATAAAATTCAAAAACAACATAAATTTGCAAACCGTTTTGTAACTTAAGGATACCACCTTTGATAATCAAATTAGAAATCAATTAGTTCTAGAATATCATGTAGAATAATTAATCAATTAATTGGTATCTCCAGAAGTGTTGACTACCACATTTCAAAATAGTGTTCTATTAAAAAATTTAGAGAATCATTTCACGTCAAAGGTACAAAAAATAGAGACAAAGAAAATCAAAAATAAAATGAGCATTAAACAATTTTGGTAATTAGACGAGCACAATTTTTCTTTAACTTTTGATTGTAGTTTTGAGTATCAAAAAGTTGAGATGCAATTCTAGATTTGTATGGTTAAGATAAAAGTGTGTTAGTATGATACAAATTATTCTGTAAATTATGTGTTATTATTTAAGTTTGGATGTCATGTATATGGTACAAGTTGTTTTCTAAAAATATATTCTGCCTATTAAAATTATGATGAAAAATTCAATCCAACAATTTTAGTTGTAAACTTTCAAAATAAATGGGTCCATTTAGTTAAATTAGTTGGATCATGGTTCCAATCATGATTCATGATCTATCTAATGGATTTGATCACGATCCACCTAAATGGATCATAGATTAGAGATCAATGACCCATTGCCCCAATTCCACCACTATCTGTTTTAAATTTGCCCCCTTAATTGTGATTCACTCCTTTTTATTTTCAAAGACCAATCTACTCACTTCAAACACAATCCCAAGTTCAAACCAAGTTTTAAGGTATCCAAAACACATGCTTATTGGGTGACAAGAAACAACCAACAAAATGTTTAAATTTCAAACATGAAAAATAACTAGAATACAATTCACAACAGAAAAAAAAGATATTATGGTGAAACAAATATTCATCCTAAATATACTTGATAAATGTTTTCATAAGATCCGTTTAAAATTTGCATTTCATTAATCGGATGAAAGTACCCACACACCAAGCCTCCGGGGAATACCCGTAACTAATTTCTCAATCTGAAATTAACATGTTATTTAAAAATTCGTTGAGATCAAAACGTTGGAATAATGTATTTTCCAAAAACTACCCTGTTTAAACTCCATATTTAAGATCCACTTCTCCCAAGCCTTGGAGTTGGGAAGGCTTCACGTTTTCATAGTTTTTGAGAGATTTAACTCTTCAAGTATCTTTACCAGTTTGGGGTGATAGGCTTCTTCTTGTTTTACTGGGGTGTAGATAAGTTCTGCTCTGTTTCTTTCCTGTCTCCACATAGACTGGTAGTTTTATTTTATCTTATTGTTTTTTTTTTTTTTTTTTTGGGGGGGGGGGGGGGGTATTTGCTTCAAACAGACTGGTCATTGGTCAAGGTACTTAACCGTTACTTCCCTAATGCAGTATTTCCTGGGTAGAAAATGCAATAGAAGCATTTACAATTTAGTAGTAACGAAATCACCAGATGTGCTGACACTGATTCTAACGAATAGGCAATCTGTACATCTGCAATCTGTCTTACAGCTTATTTAAAATTCATTCTGTAACTTCATTTATTTTACGCACCCAGGCCATTGTTGATGCAAGTACTCAAACAAGTAAAAGATAGTTGTTGGAAGGATATATGATTGCATAACCAATGTATAGCTCCTCCATCAACTCAATTAGGCTTTCTGATGTTGATCACATCAGTGCCATAAGCATACCAACCACTGCTATAGCTCAAGAGCCTGAAACATAGCAAGATTGCCTATAGAAGATACACCCCCCAATATGAGAAATCAAGGGTGCTATTTCCATTCCTTGAAAATATACCCTCTATAACTTGTTTTCTATATGCCATTACTAACCTAGTTCCGCCATAGTACGTTAGTAACTAACATGATGCCACCACTACTGTAATGATTGATGAGAACTTGAAATTACATGAAATATAGATAGGTGCATACCTATATAGGGGTAGTTTCATTTGCAAACCACTCTAATTTTGAAAACCATGCAAACCGTCGATTTCATTGGTTAAGTTAATGAAATTGGTTCATGAAGTTGTTTAATTTGATGAAATTGTTTCATATAGTTCTTTTCTTAATGAAAATGTTTCATATATGTCCATTTTTATGTAAAAATGAAAAAGTTTCATCTGCGAAAATACTTGAAACGGCATGAAACTACATAAAAAACAAATATATGAAACAATTTCATCATGAAAAAAAACTATACGAAACAATTTCATCAAATTAAACAACTTCATGAACCAATGTTATTAACTTCACCAATGAAATCGACGGTTTGCACTATTTGCAAAATTAAGGTGTTTGCATTTGATCCCTCCCCATATATATATATATACATACATTCTAGAGTTTACTAATCATCCATACCTCTGTTTCATCCACTCGCTTCCAAGAATCAGGCTCCTCCCCAACCCAAACTTTATCATCATCCTTCCCACCACCTCTACCCGTACCTTTGACCCGATTCCTCGACCCAACCTTCCGATCATTAACCAAATCTTCATCTCCGGAAGAAATACTAAGCATCTCCACCTCAGAATCCTCATCGTCCTCCGTGGCGTTCCGACGATGCTGCGGTTTCGTAGTAGTCATAGAATTAGGGTTTTTAGCAGACCTATGATTTGACGGCGGTTGAACAAAATTGACCACAGGTTTTGAGGATCTCGATTGAGATGGTCTTGAGTAATTAACATCTCTCTGCGATTGCTCTTTCAACGCCATCTGTAACAGCTCATCATCATCACTGTCACTCATTTTGGGAATTTAGTATCTCGATTCGAAGTTTGAACTGCTCCAAATTCAGCTGAATTGAAGTAGAAGAGTTGGGCGATCTACAGATGTCAAGAAAGCAGGAAGAAAGAAGAAGATATGGATCTCAGTTTTTTGCTCTGTTTGGATATCCAGAGGGTGAACTTTACAGGAAGGAAGGAAGGACTTCGTCTCAAGTCAGAGCCGTACATCATTTTTGATCTTCTACAATTACACCCTCGATGTTTTGACAATTGTTCATTTTTACCCCTGATGTTTACAATACAAATTACAATTGTCATGTAGCCAAAAAATCACAAATACCTTTAGGTGGTGTTTGGGATTGCTTATTTTTTTTAAACTTATTTGATTATTGCTTTTCCACAACGTTAAGTTATTTTTAATGTTTGGATTGAAAAAATAAAAAGTGTTTATGACTTTTTCACATCCCAAATAAGTTGTTTTTGATAAGTTATTCAATTCTAATTTATTTTAAACTGTTTATTTACTTATTTACTTTATTACCCTTACTATAAAACTACTTCTTATCACCACATAAGTTGATAAACACTTTTAAAAATAAACATAAGTTGTTTTAAATAAGCACTCCTAAACACCACTTTTACATATAATCATATATCCAAATTTATTGTTAAATTTTATATTTAATATAAAAAAGGCACAATCTGAAAAGTCCTATACTTTTACTTAATATAATATATACTATATTATAAAGTATTTATGAAAAACTCTTAAAAAAATCCATAAAGCCTTATGTACTGCTATTTAGTGTTGATTACTTAAATCTTTTAAAAACAGCTAACGAAGCTTTATGTACCACTGTTAATGCTAATTACTTAATTAGTCCTTATCTCTAACTCCCTACAAATTCTCAAATGATAAACCCCTAAAAAACATCAATCTTTAATCCTCATTAGTTACCTAATTAATCTCAAAACATGAATCCATCAAAAAGTGTCATACTTTGTACAAATTTATAAAAAGAAAAAGTTATAATTTTCTTAAAATTACACAAAACCGTTTTATAAAATCGACAATGATAAAAAGTAAAACAAAACATTAAAACTCGCGTTGCATTGCGCGAGTACCATTATAGTTTAAAATAAAGTATACATATTACATGCAAAATGTACGTTTATGGGGGTGTTTACTTGTGGCTTAATGAGCTTGATGGTGTAATCGGCTTATTCGCACAGCCATTTAGGACTGTTTACTTGTGGCTTATTCGCACAGATGGTGACTTAATAGTTGATAGGGTTTTGAATACACCGATAGACGTGTGCTAATTAAACCTCAACGCAAGTATACATTGAAATATAATGTCGTCTTTCAAGTAATAATATGGTAAGAACCATGTATCGTCCCACAGAGAATGGAGTAAAAGCGTAGTAAAAGTTTAATAAAAGAAATGATTTCCAATGATCAATTCGAAGAAAATATTTTTGTGTTTGGAGTTATCACAGATTATATGAAAATATTAATAGAGGATAGCAAGGGTGTAAAATGTTGGGGTGAAGTCTAAACATAAATTCCAGCAGACCAATGCTGTAGCATTGCTACAGCATTTGTCTCTTAACACTTAAGTTCACCATCTACTTTTCAGGATGCTCTCTCGGGTTTTCAACAAATCACTACTAGTCTAGCTGCCAATCAACCCATCTCTGGTGTTGTGTCAGAACTATCAATAGCAAAGTGAAGCCTTCCAAGTATACGGATAAACAAATCTCTTTGTTAAAATCACTCTCTCGAGCTGATTCCCATATCAGTTAAGTTGATGTGTTCTAAGTGGGTCATCTCTGACTCGCACTCCACACTATTACCATCAAGACAGATGATCAACTTATCGGGCAAAATCAACCAGAAAGAACACAGATGACAAATCTCTTTGTCAATAGCTCTCTCAAGCCTACTTCCTTCGTCATTCGGATTGACGTGCATATCAATGGTTCATCTCTGACACCATGGCACTTTAACACTTTCAAAGTGATCAACCGTCCTGAAGTAACTTGATATTTTATAAAACTTAACATGAAATGGTAAACATCATTATTGAGAAACGATGCCCACTTTTCATTATGTTTAAACCTCGCCCTTTAATCTCACACCCAAGCTATTTAAACTTAGCTACTCATACTAGAATGTAAATGATAAAAAATGTAAATTACAGAAATGAAATACATAAAGTAAAGACGAAAATGTAAATGACTTGAATATAAAATCAAGAATGTAAAAGATTATAAGTTATTGCAGCAATGCTGGACCAATGCTGCAGCAACTCATAAACGATATGAAGAACAAGAACAAGATGATGAACATAAACTAGAATTGCATAAAATTAAAGATAGGTTCTGCAAATCAATTGTAAGAACTGATTCACACAAAGTGTCTACTGAAAATTAATACATACCTCTCCTATTTATACTAAGAGGAGAGAAGGTAAGCATGCTAAACATAATACTAACTACACTATTCAAAAGGGTACATGCACTATTACAACCCATGCCTTAAAAGTTAAGCTTTTTAGAGTTTTTCAAAAGAAATCAAGCATTGAGTTCAGTTCTTCTAGAACATGGTGTAACACCTCGATTTTTGTATAAAGTGTTACAATTAGTTTATTGATGAATGGAGTATAATTATTTGATAGATTAATTTTAGAGTTTATCCCCTATTAAGTTTCGTTAATTATTTTAATAGAATGATAAGTTAAGGGGTAAGCTTTAATTTTAATATATAAGTTGGAGGGTTAAAACTGTCAATTGATGGATGTGAGGGGTTAGTTTGGTTAAGATGATGAAACTTGATTTCATCCCACCACCTCACTTTTATTAAAATAGGATTTGTTCACTTTCCTTTTTAGAAAAAGAGATATTTCTTTAGTCTTTGTGTGTGTCTCGTGAGGAAGAACCCAAAGAGAGAAATGAGATATTTTGGCCATTTTTGGTTCTTGTGGGTTGTCTACGGCAGCAGAGAGAGAAAGAAAACAAACTAAAAAAAAGAAGAGGAGAAGGAAATCGATTTCAGCAGCTGGTTAAGGATTCTATTGATGAAATAAGGTATGATTCTATATACAATCATGTTTATGTATATATATATATAGAGAGAGAGAAGAATCATATGGGTTTAGAATTGGGTTTTGGTGTTTTTGAAAGACATGAGAAATCTGAGTTTATGAATCTTTTCTGCTAATAGTCTTAAGCATATCTGCAAGTTTATAGATTCAGACATGGCTTAAAAGTATCATTTTTGGCTTAATTACGATTTTTGTTGGTTGAGACAAAGATAATTGTCACAACAGTTGGTTGCGATAAATTGAGCATGTCGCAACAGTTGGTTGCGATAACAGGTTTTGTCGCAACAGTTGGTTGCGATAAGTATGATTGTCGCAAGAGGTGGATTGCGACAAGTGTTGTCGCATATAGTGGGTTGCGACAAATGAAAATGCATTTCCTTTGGGTTGCGATAAGTGATGGGATTTTGGATTATTTAGGATTCTTAGTCTTTTAAGAGTCCTATTTAGTAAATTAATACCAGTACAATATGTATTTGGCTATTTCAGACTTTGTGGAGTTTGGTGGCGGAAATCTTTACAAATTTAAGAAGTGAAGTAATAGTGACGTTGTTGCTACCAGGTGAGTTCATTCTTACCTTACCTTTTAAAAATATATTTAAATTATGGTATGGTACATTTTATGATGAAATTTTTTCTGGATGAATTTAGATGAATAAGTGTTACGAAATAAGATTGTTTATCTTTGAATTAATGGTTTTGCTTAATTTCATTCACGTTATTTGAAAATGAATTATAGTAAGCAATAACCTTCATGAGTACGAATATGGGTAATGGATCCATAGGCACTAGTATTAATTGATAACCTAGAATAGACAAGATATAATTGCTATTCTCGTTTGTATTTTAAAATTGAGGAATAGACAAGGTATAAATTATTATTCTCTTTATTATGACATTATAACGTGGAATAGGCAAAATAGAATTGCTATTCATGTTGAAATAACGGAATAGGCAAATTATAATTGCTATTCTTGTTGAGGAGTGGAATAGACCGGGCTCGTAATGGTAATTCCCGTTGATTAGATAAATATGGAATAGACCGGGCACTGAATGGTAATTCCCATTTTGTTTTATGATTGGATGAGCGAGGAATAGGCGGGGCACTAATCGTAATTCCCGTTGACCTATAATGTGGATTGTTAATCCCATTTCGAGAGGTGATAACCTATAATGTGGAATAGGCATAAAGTAATTTGTAATTCCCATTTCGAGAGGTGATTATTAACGTGGATTATTCCCGTTGACCTATAACGTGGATTGTTAATCCCATTTCGAGAGGTGATAACCTATAATGTGGAATAGGCATAAAATAATTTGTAATTCCCATTTCGAGAGGTGATTATTAACGTGGATTATTCCCGTTGACCTATAATATGGATTGTTAATCCCATTTTGAGAGGTGATAACTGTTGACAGATTTATGCAACCTTAGAGATTCACTTAAAATAGAACTCAGTGCAAGTATACACCTTGAACTACTATCGTCTCTTAACAAGTAATAATGGTAAAAGTACCAGATATCGATCCATAGGGAAAACTTGTGAAAGCCTTTCAAAAAGTCCAATCTTTAAAAACTGACTTCAGATGGCGAATTCGAAAACAGATTGAGTGGTTTGTTTTGTGAGTTAACAACTTAGAAAAATCAGTGAGAGAAAAGAAGCACAGGGTGCAGGATTTTGTTAAGACAAAAACAAGTGATCCGGTTAAAAGATGAAATAAACACCTGAATAATCTTATTGTACCACAAAATGATCCAATATGATTATTATAGTATCAACAATCGGGTCAGATGGCCTCCCAAGAGTACACATAGGCTAGCGTGCTATCGATACGATATCAATTATATTAGACCTCGTGAATCCTAGCACATCACAATGTTACCATCCTACACCGTAAGAGCATAGCATTTGTCAGATGCTAAAGCTATTTGTAGCCTTCTCTTATTATCTCAGGTTTTGTTATTTATCTTAACTCTGAAAGTTAATGCATTTTCATATACAAAATTAGTTGTCAATTAATTAAGTATGATCTTTAATGAAACAGTAATCACCTGAAACAAAAAGTTAGATAACAGTGTTTATAAATAGATCTCTCAACTTTCACACTGATTCCGGTCTTAACTTTGCCTTACACCCCAAGCTAAGGCGATTAGCCCATCATTGCTCAGATTAATCTTTCGAATGGTGTAAGAAATGTAAATAACAGTACTGGAAAGTAAATTGCAGAAAAGTAAATACAGAAAAGTAAATTACTGGAAAATAAATACTGAAATGGAAATACAGAAATTAAAATACAATAATGTAAATGACAGAAAAGTAAATTGCAAGAATGTAAAATTACAAGAAATTAAATGACAATAATGTAAAGTACGAGAATGTTGTAGTAACTTGATCGCCAAGTTATAAGACTTGTCGTGCAAGTTACGTCACAAAAACGATTCTTGGCTTTGGAGACTCTTTAGTGCACAGATTATTAATTATTTGGGAACTAATTTACTGCTTTAGAAGGATAAGAATCCAAAAAGTCACCGCAAAGATTAGTTAAAACCAAATAAATTAACCGAAACCGTGAAATACTTTGGAAACGAATGTTGCTTGCCTTGGGATTTTTAAACTACCAACGATGGAATATTAACGCAAGTCACCAACAATTGATTAAGAAATCAAGTATGATGTCTTGTATTAAATTCCAAACGTAGCTAACAATTAAGAAAGATTTTTTAGAAACTGAAAGCAAGAACTTGAGAATTAAATACCAAATGCTTATATTAATCTTGCACCAAAAGATGGAGTTTCCAAAAGCTTCAAATCCTTACAAGAGAATACTTGTAACTTTGAGAGTGAACTAGTGATGATTTTAATTCTAAACACAACATCCATATATATAGCAACAAAATACTTGGAGCCTAAGTAAGAAGTTTGATGTAAGCCCTTGAAAAATTACAAAAATCCGATTTAAGCCCTTAGAAATTCGGCCCATCTACTTTCTTCACCCCAAAAGTATTTTTTAGCCCAAAAATGCAACAAAAGTCCACTTGCAGAGTTGCAGCAATCCTACAACTTTGAATTCAGCATCTTCTAAACCCTCTAGGAAGCCATAGGATTTTCACCAGTCTGTAAAAATATTTTAAAGGTCTAATTAGATTCCAACACTATAAAATATGATTATTTTATGAAGAATGATCACTATGTTGATAATGCATGAATTGGACACAAAAGAGACTCAAAAAGGGACTTTTAGCAACTAAAAGAAGATAAAAACCTAATAAAAAGACTAAAAATAGGGTTAGAAAACTAACCCTATCACAACCTCAAACTTAAACCGTTGCTTGTCCCCAAGCAACAAAAATCAAAAGAAAAGACTCGAGGTAAAAAAAATTGGACTTGCTATGCTCAAAACCATGATGTACACGAACTTATGAATTTAACTAGTTATCAAAACATGTCAAAGATGATACAAATAGCCCTTCATAAACTTACTTTTATTTCCTTGAGTTCAAAATGCACCATCACAAAAATTCCTAGGCTTATCTCATGCTAACCAGAATCATCAAGGCATTCTTATTTGACAAGGGAATGCATTTGGATTTTTCTTTCTTTTGAAATGCTTTGCCTTTTTTCTCTCACTCACCTTTCACTCAATGGTACAATTTTTCTACCATTCTTATCATATTGAGGTATTTGATGGACCTTTTGGTCTCTTTTAAGCTTTGAATGTCTTTGACACCTTTTGTGCAATTAAAAGAGCTTTGCTCTTTTTGGACTTTTCATGTGGTGTATAAGGTGTATGGTGATGTGTGCCTTTAATCAAGGCTTTGTAAATTGAGGATAGTTGTGTGTATGTATTTGCAAAGCATTGACAACCTCAAACTTGAAGATTGCCAATGTCCTCATTGGCTGAAGAGAAAGGGTGTTGGGCTTGAAAGATATGGAGTGAAAGCCTAATATAGAGATTAGCCCAATGATGATTCTACCTAGCATACTAAAAACTGTTGGTGTGCTTGTGATGGTGATTCATTACTCAAGAAAACAGTACTTGGGATTATTGTGGCTGTAAGATCACAATAGGCACGTAAATAGAACCAAGAAAATGCAAAGTTGTGTAACAGGCATAGCAGGAAGCACATAAAGCTCATAAAATCATTTTTTTTTGTTTTTTTAGCATAAAAGCAAAGATTCTAAAAATTCCTAACCTAAAAAACTAAAATCAGCTAATAACTGTGTTAACCAGATAACTGCCAAGTGGCAGAATCCAACAGTAATGACAGGGTGAGCAAAATGAATGCTCACCTCAAACTTGAACTAAAAATAGAAAACCAGCAAATAAAAATAAATAAAAAGAAAGTGGTGTGCAACCAGGTGCACATCTCAAACTTGTTCTCTGCCAAGGAGCAGAATGCAAGTTTGACAGACTCAAAGTAAAGAAAGCATGCAACAGATAACCTATAACAGAACAAAGATCAAGATGGAAGGGTATCTGGCAGGATGCATCATTTGCTAAAGGAGCAAGAAAATGCCCAGATGGCGGTTCCATGTCTAGACACAGCAAGCATGTTCAATAAGAATCATTTTGAATTTAAGCTCAAACCAAGGTGATTAAAACATTTGTACATGAATGATGCACACCTCAAACTTGTTATCTGCCAAGTGGCAGAACAAGTCCCAATGGTCTTAATGCCTATTGTGCGAATAGACTGTAGATGAACATATTTTTGCAACTGTCATTTGATCAAATAAGGGTTGCCACCTGGAACTTTTAATCGTTAAACACACTCAAAAGGAGAGGTAAATCAGCAAAGAAAAAAATAAAAAAATTTCTAGACTCAAACAGCTTAACAATCCAGAAATATCAGAATGCAACAGGTCTGAAATGGTTGGGTGCAGGCAGGCCTTACTAGATTAAGCACTACACACAGAAAGCAGCAAACAGGATCAAATTTTGTACAAGGATCCAAACAAAACGATGGGAAACCAGCAGATAATTTTTTTTTTTGAAGTTAACCAGCAAAATAAGACCTCAAACTTGAGTTAACAAAACTGCCAAATGTTAGTGTACACTCACAACAGCCCCTGTAATTGCAGAATGCAAACATGTCTTAACCGATTAAGCCTTTGATAAAAAAAATTTAAAAAAACAGCAAATTATAAATCAAAAGATCACACATGGATTCAAAAGAGTCAACATGCCTAATAATTGAGTTTGCAACCTGCCAAAGGCAGGTCAGATTCTCATGGTCCCAAAATGTCTTAACAGGTTAAGAGATGGTATCTAGACAACAACCAAGGAATCTGTGCTTAGCTAGAAAATAGTTTAAGCATGAAAATCAATCATAGGACATTTTGAACACCCATCAATCCCATTATGCATGTAAACCAACAAAGGATAAACATAAAACATGGACTCAAAACAGATCCTGAAATGGTTAAGCACTAAAAAAATCTAAATAGAAATAACAAATCATTAATATGTACACAATGGACCATAAACTTGGAATCAAGAGAGGTGAGAGCCTCAAACTTGAATCCAAGTAGACTGCCAAGTGGCAAATTGAGTCCAATCAGCCCCCAAAAGGGATTATCAGAAAAAGATGCTATCAGGCAGCAGAAAAAAAATGTACAGGGATCAAAATCATTAAACTAACATGGTAAACCAGCAAAGAAAAATAAAATAAAAGAAAAGGCAGTAGGCAGAACCTGTCCTACTCAGATTGAGTAGGAGGTGAGAGCAGCTCCAAGCATTCAATAGGAAAAGAGGGCATCTTCATCTTTTTTCCCGAATTTTGCTTCTTCCATGCTTTCCTCCTAAGCTTGTCCTTCTCTTGCTTGAATTCCAACCATTTAACTCTCTCTTTCTTAATATCTTTCACCTCAGTTTGGAGCATTTCAACCCTCTTTCTCAGCTTTTTAGTCTTAGAAACCACGCTCTTCTTAAGCTCCTTGAATTCCTCCAAAAGTGTCTCCTTTAGTTCCTCCAAAATGTTTTTTCTTGGAGGATTGTTGCCATATCGCATCAGTCTATCTAAGGCCTTTTTATCCATCATGGTTTTCTCTTTATTGAAAGAGTCAGAAGGCAAACAAGGGACCTTAGCTTGAGGCATTAAGCCATGAATGATAGAGGGATAAAGTAGCTTGCCATTGACCCTATCTACACATCCTCTAATGTTTCCACAGACCAATCTACCCACATCAAATGGCTTTTTCTCTAAGATGCAATACAAAATAAAGACTCTTTCCATGCACAAGTCAGTGTCATGGCTGGTAGGGTGCAAGGTGTGTCTAAGGAAATACCACTAGATGTTGGTTTCAGGCTTTAGAAAACAGGTTCTCAGTACTCTAGATCTGCCCTTAATGGTCTATTGAGAGCCCTTATGTGCGAGTTTTGCTAGAATGGTGGCTAATTCCTCATCTGTTACTCCTGCTTGCATTCTATCAAACTCAGAGTCTTGTGGTGGTATGATGCCTAGGTAGGTGTTTATAGCCTTAGGAGAGTATGAGACTTTGGTCTGCCTAACCATAAGGCTCACTCTGTTGCTCACAGACACTTCAGTGTAGAATTCCCTCAACCAATCCTTATTATATTCATCAGGGACCTCCCACAGCCTTTTCCAACCCATGCTATCTATGACAGATTTCAGAAACGGGTTTGCAAGGATTATCTCCTTAGGAAAACCCCTAAGAGACTGCCCATTCCTTACAGCAAAGGATGGGTATTTTTTAGAGCCAAAGTGCAGCTAAAAAGCTGTGTGCCAAGCACATGGGAAGATGTTTTCTTACTTTTTTTCTTTACTCCAGGGCTGGAGGAGTTCTGAGAATGTACCTTAGAGTTGGCTTCCTTTCTTGTGGTTCTTTTTTATGAAGAAATCTCATTCTCCTCTGCTTCTCTAGCCACTTCTTCATCCACTGTAGTCCTCTTCCTTTTCTTTGTCTTTCCCTTTTTTACAGGCTCTATTCTTCTGCCCAGGATCAGATGATCCAAGCTTTCTTGCTCTACTTCCCTGTCCAAATGTTCCTCAAGTTGTATGGAGGAATCAGCAGCATCAAGCATATGTATGGGGCTGTTAAAATGTTCAAGTGGTGGGGTAACAATTACATCAAGGGGAGATGGAGATAAAGGTGCTCCATGGGTTTCTTGGGTGACCTAAAAATCATGGATGATGAGACTGTTGGTTATTGGGGTATCAGGAGGGGGGTACGATGATCATGGGAAGATTGAGGTGTATTTTCCTCAATGTTGATAAATGGCTCATCAGGTTCATCCAGAAGTTGGAAAGGTTGGTTAGCAGGGATGGTGTAAGGTGCATTGGATGCCAAAATCAGTGGATTAGCATCCTCTGTAGTTTGGAATGGGGTTGGCTTGTTTCATTGGTGAGAGTGACTGTGGAGTGAGTGGACAACTTAACAGAGGGGTTTAGAGTGTGACCAGTGAGTGGTTTTGATGGATTCCATCCTAAAAACTCATCTATGGCAGCAAAGGCCATGTCTACAGAAGCTTTCAAGCTATTAAGTTGCGAAATAGGTGAAGAAATAGGGATGTTGGTTACCTGTTCTTGCGAAAAGGGTGGTGTATCAGTGATTGTGGTGGTTACAGTGAGTACCTCAGGTGGAGTGGTAGAAGAGGTTTGAACTGATGGCTGAATAAGTGATTGTACTTGCGTTTTGCTCTGATTTTGAGCCACAATGCTTCGTGTCAACCTCTTGGTGGGAAAAGGGAATGGTTGTGGTTCCTGTTCAGGTGGTATCTCATCAATTACAAGTGTTGGGTGAACCCTTTTTCTCGGTTTTGATTTCGTTAAAGCCATGGACGAGGGGTAGCATTCGATGATGGAGAGTGTGTGAGATTGGAAGAACAAGGATGATTCAAATCGATGGTAGAAGTGGTGTTTAAAGAAGAAGATTTCTTTGGCCACAAGATTAATCGATGGGAAGGGTACAATTCGGAAGCAAGATTGATCGATGGGGAGGGTACTATTGACATGATGCTTCCTCGGATAACCGAGAAATACCCGACGATTTCTTCTGCAATGGGTTGGCAATGGAAGAGATGGTACCATTTCTTATACCTTGTGTATGCTGATTTTGAATCGAGAGGAGTGATGTCAGTATTATCACAAGCGGTATCTTGGAAGAGAGCAGGAATTGTTAAGAATTAAAAGAATCGATTTTGGAATGTTACAAAACAAAATCAACACAATTGAGATTTGTTAGCCCAAAAGAAAAGTACCTGGGCCTAGATTTATTAATTTAAGTTAAACCAATCAAGGCCCAACTTTAATTAACTAAAAACGGCTTGGCCCAAAAATTAGTCAAAAATAAAGAAAATAAAAAACAACTCAAAATGTAAACTAAAAATTAAAATAGATATATATATATATATATATATATATATATATATATATATATATATAAAGATTTTTTATATATATTTTTATATTGTTTTGTCTCTTTATATATATATATATATTATACATATATAAATACACACACTTGTTTTCAATTATCGGGCTCGTCAACCGTGTAAGGTTGTTGTAGAACTGTGGTGGGATCAAAGAAATGTTTGACTTTGTGCCCGTTTACTTTGAAAGTGGTACCCTTATCTGGATCAATCAGATCAATCACTCCATAAGGGTACACTTTGGCAATGCAATATGGTCCAGTCCATCTTGAATTTAACTTTCCAGGAAAAAGTTTTAATCTAGAATTGAACAACAGGACTTTTTGACCCTCAGTAAACTCTTTTGGAAGAATTTTCTTGTCATGCCATTTTTTGGTGTTTTCTTTGTAAAGCTTGGCATTTTCATAGGAAAAATTCCTATGATCTTCCAATTCACATAGTTGTAAAGATCTTTTCTTTCCAGCATCATCAAGACTCATATTAAGCTCTTTGACGGCCCAATAGGCTTTATGCTCTAATTCTACAGGCAGATGACAGGCCTTTCCAAAAACCAACTTATAGGGAGACATTCCAATAGGGGTTTTGTAAGCAGTCCGGTAGGCCCATAAGGCATCATCCAATTTGGAGGCCCAATCCTTTCTATGTGGTCTGACTACTTTGGCTAAAATTCCTTTTTATCTCCCTATTTGACAATTCAGCCAAACCATTGGTTTGAGGGTGGTAAGTAGTTGCCACCTTGTGCTGAATATTGTACTTTTCAAGAATTTCTTCCAATAAGTTGTTTATGAAATGTGTGCCTTCATCACTAATTAAGGCACAGGGTGTACCAAATATAGTTAAGACATGCTTGTGCAGAAATTTAACAATAGTCTTGGCATCATTGGAATGGCAAGCCATGGCTTCCACCCATTTGGACACATAATCTACTGCTACCAGTATGTAGGAACAATTATTGGAGATAGGAAAAGGGTCCCATAAAGTCTATGCCCCAGACATCGAATAACTCTACTTCTAGAATTCCATTTAAGGGCATTTCATTTCTCTGAGAAATATTTCCACTCCTTTGACACTCATCACAACTTTTTGCAAAGTTATGAGCGTCATTGCTCAAAGTAGGCCAATACAACCCTGATTGTAAAACCTTTGCTGTTGTCCTACTTCCTCCAAAATGTCCTCCACATGGTCCAGCATGGCAATGTTGCAAGACTGATGGTACTTCTTCTTTTGGAATGCATCTTCTTATCATCTGATCTGCACAAATTTTGAACAAAAATGGGTTATCCCACAGATATTCTTAGAATAAAAAATGAGTTTTTTCCTTTGGTGTTTTGAAAACTCCTTAGGAATGATTCCACAAGCCAAATAATTTACAAGATCTGCAAACCAAGGGATTGCATAATGTTGTACAACCGGAATTCTTTCATCAGGAAAGACTTCACAGATATCACTACTATGTACAGGTTCTTCTTGTTTTTCTAGTCTAGATAAATGATCAACCACTTGATTATCCACACCCTTTCTATCAATGATTTCCAAGTCAAACTCTTGTAACAACATGACCCACCTTATTAGCCTAGGTTTTGCATCCTTTTTAGCAATAAGATACTTGATGGCAGCATGATCAGTATGAACAACTACTTTTGTGTCAATCAAGTATGATCTGAATTTTTCAAAAGCAAAAACCACAGCTAATAATTCCTTTTCAGTAGTGGTGTAATTGACTTGAGCATCATTGAGAGTTTTACTAGAATAGTAAATAGGATGGAATATTTTTCCTTTCTTTTGACCTAAAACTGCTCCAACTGCCCAGTCACTAGTATCACACATTATTTCAAAGGGTTGGGACCAATCAGGTGCTATTACTATAGGAGCAGTGACCAATGCTTCTTTCAAAGTTTCAAAAGCCTTTTTACAGTCTTCATTAAAATTAAACACTTGGTCATTCTGTAGTAATAGACAAAGAGGTTTTGAAAATTTGGAAAAGTCTTTTATGAACCTCCTGTAAAAACCTGCATGTCCCAAAAAACTCCTGATCCCTTTGACTGTGGTCGGTTCAGGTAAATTTGAAATGATTTCCAATTTGGCCTTATCAACTTCTATGCCTCTTTTGGAAATGAGATGTCCCAACACAATGCCTTCTTTTACCATAAAATGACATTTTTCCTAGTTTAAAACCAAGTCTGTTTCTTCACATCTTTTAAGACTATTTTCCAGGTTTTATAAACACAGGTCATATGATGTCCCATAAACTGAAAAGTCATCCCTGAAAATTTCCATGGATTTTTCCAACATGTCAGAAAAAATAGACATCATACATCTTTGAAAAGTGGTTGGGGCATTACAAAGTCCAAAAGACATTCTTCTAAAAGCAAAGGTTCCAAATGGACATGTGAAAGTGGTCTTTTCTTGATCATCAGGTGCTATGGTAATCTGATTGTAACATGAGTAGCCATCTAAGAAACAATAAAACTCCTTTCCTGCTAATCTGTCTAGCATCTGGTCAACAAAGGGTAATGGGAAATGGTCTTTCTGGGTAGCTTTGTTAAGCTTCCTATAGTCAATGCATATCCTCCAACCAGACACAACTCTAGTAGGTATGAGTTCATTCTTCTCATTTGGTACAACAATTACTCCACCCTTCTTTGGTACACATTGCACAGGACTAACACAAGTGCTACTTGCAATAGGATAGATTATACCTGCATCAAGCCATTTCAAAATTTCCTTTTTGACAACTTCTTTCATCACAGGATTGAGTCTTCTTTGAGGCTCAACTGAGGTGAAATTTTTATCTTCCAAAATGATTTTGTGATGGCAAATGGTAGACCTTATGCCCTTGAGGTCAGCAATGGTCCATCCTATGGCTTTTGTGTGAAGTTTAAGCATTTTGACCAATCTTTCTTTCTGTTCAGGTTCTAATGATGATGAGATAATGACCGGCAACTTCCCAGGATCTTCTAAAAAGACATATTTCATGTGTGAGGGAAGTTGTTTCAATTCTAAGTCTGGTGCAACCACTAAGGAAGGAACAAGAGTTTTCCTATCCTTTTGATCTAAGGTTTCAAAAGCAGATATTTCCTGTGGTGTCTCTAAGTCCTCAAAATCTTCCTCATCACTATCAGAGTTTCTCATCCCTAATATTTCTCCCAAACTTTTCTCTTGACACCAAGTCTCTATCATGCTCAAAGTGGAACACTCTTCTTTCTCTTCAGGGTACCTAAGGGAATTAAACACATTAAAAGTCACTTCTTGGTCTTGGAATCTCATGGTCAACTCTCCCTTTTCGACATCAATCAAGGTTCTGCCATTAGCTAAAAAAGGTCTACCTAAAAGGATGGGGACGTCTTTGTCAGCTTCAAAGTCTAGAATGATAAAATCAGCTGGGAATATAAACTTATCAACTTGGACTAGGACATCCTCAATTTTTCCTTTAGGCCAGGCTATGGACTTATCAGCTAATTGAAGAGAAACAGTGGTAGGTCTAGCTTCACCTATGCCTAAGGTATTGAAAATGGATAAAGGCATAAGGTTTACACTAACACCTAAGTCACATAGGGCTTTTCCTACTTCCTTTCCTCCTATAGAACATGGAATTGTGAAACATCCAAGGTCTTTCATTTTAGGGGGAATCTTACTGGACAACAAAGCACTACACCCTTTAGTCAGAGCTACCGTCTCATATTCACTCAACTTTTTCTTTTTGCTCAAAATGTCTTTTAGAAATTTTGCATAATTTGGCATCTACTCAATGGCTTCAACCAAAGGTATGTTTATGTGCAACTGCTTAAAAACATCAAGAAACTTTTTAAATTGTATTGCTTCCTTATCATTCCTCATCCTTTGGGGGTATGGAATGTAAGGTGTGACTGAACTAGAGGGTCAATCTTGTGAAGAGTTGGTGCAACTACTACTGGACTGTTAGAGGGTGGTACAGCAGGACTGCCACCAGATTGTGACACATCAACTACTGTACTTTCTTTGGGCTTTTGGACTTGCTTAGGTTCATTAGGGAATAACATAGGGTAAGCTGATTTGCTAGGAATGGGGGTAATATCAATGGGCTTATCACTGTCTTTGGGCCCACTAGTACTACAGGACTGGTCCACAGGTAATGTACCAGCAGAATCTGGTGTTGTCTTTTTCTTTTCTGGCTCTGCTTTGTCTGTTTGTTCTTTTCTGGGAATTTTTTCTAAAGGTCTTCCACTTCTTAATGTCACAACCTTAATCTGTTCCTTTCCATCTCGGTGTGGAATCTCAGTATCACTAGGAAGAGTTCCTACTGGTCTTTTCTTTATTTCCAAAGCCATTTGCCCCATATGAGTTTCAAGATTTTTAATTGAGGCTTGAGTTTGGGTCATAAACCCTTTCATCATTGCTTCCAAAGAAGTAGATGATTCAGCCTGTGGATTGGGCTTGTTGTTTTGGAAAGAAGATGGTCGATTTTGGAAATTAGACTGTTGGTTGTTGTGGTTCCTTTGTTGAAAGTTGGATTGTCCTTGAAAGTTGGAGTGTCCTTGTGGTCTTTGTGATGGTGGGTTGAGAGAAGGACTATGCCAAGAAAAAATAGGATGATTCCTCCACTCAGGGTTGTACGTCTGAGAGAAAGGTCCTCCTTTGTTGTTATTGTGAACATAGTTTATTTGCTCAGGATTGCTTGGACAATTTTCAAAAGAGTGTCCATCTCTACAGAAAGTACACTGTACTAGCAGAACACCGGGGATAGCTGTAGCAGCATTAGCCTGCACATGTGTGGCTAGATTTTGAATTAGAGTAGCCATATTGGCCAACTGTGATGTTAATGTTGAATAAGCATCTGAATCTGGTATCCCTATTGTTCTTTTAGTCGGTAGTGCACGTGGATCAGACCACTGTCCATTGTTGTCAGAAATCTTTTCGAGGATTTCATAACCTTAATTGTAGGTACAAGCTGTAAAAGATCCGCTTGCAGTAGCATCAAGCATTTGTTTAGCAGTGATATCTATACCACAGTAAAATATCTCTAGCTGAATGCAGTACAGAATGCCATGGTGAGGGCATTTTCTTAACAACTATTTAAACCTATCCCATGCATCAGGAACTGCTTCATTGTCCATTTGTTTAAAAGTGCAGATTTCATTTCTGGACTTAGCATTCCTCGTGGGTGGAAAATATTTTTTTAAAAACTTTTCTGCCATTTGGTTCCATGTGATTATAGAATCTGGCTGCAACGAGTTGTACCAGGATCTTGCTTTATCTCTTAGAGAGTATGGAAAAAGTTTTAGCTTTAAAGCATCATCCTGTACACCTGGCAGTTTGAAAGAATTTGTAATCTCCATGAAAGACCTGAGATGAGAATGAGGATCTTCATGCGCCAAACCAGCGTACTGGCCGTTGATTTGGAACATATGAAACATTATCGGCTTGGGTTCAAAATGATGTGTTTCGAGGGTAGGCTTAAGTATTCCTGAATGTAATTGATTTAAAACAGGAACAACATAAGCCATAATACCTCCATTTTTAGAGTTTACAAGCCTGAAAATGTTTTGTTCCTCGTCTTCAAGATTATGAATTGGCCTATTTTCAGGAATGGGTCCATTTCTAGGAATGGGTCCATTTCCAGGATTTCTATTTTCGGGATTTTCAAGATTTTCCATATTTATTTCGGGGTTTCCTTCCGGTCCAAAGTCGAAGTTATTTTCCCCTTCGTCCGAAGTGTACTCATTTTCAGACATCATTGAAGAATCAAGAGCTGAAACAGCTCTTTGTGCTTTCCTTCTTTGTCGAAAAGTTCGTTCAATCTCTGGATCAAATTGAAAAATTTCTCCGTGTGAGAGTCTGGGCATGCACTGGTTTTCAAAAAGGTGGTAGAAAAATCAGGTTTTACAAACTTTACTTTGAGATGAAATTCTTTCAGCGTGTAATCCACGGCAACGGCGCCAAAAACTTGTTGACAGATTTATGCAACCTTAAAGATTCACTTAAAATAGAACTCAGTGCAAGTATACACCTTGAACTACTATCGTCTCTTAACAAGTAATAATGGTAAAAGTACCAGATATCGATCCATAGGGAAAACTTGTGAAAGCCTTTCAAAAAGTCCAATCTTTAAAAACTGACTTCAGATGGCGAATTCGAAAACAGATTGGGTGGTTTGTTTTGTGAGTTAACAACTTAGAAAAATCAGTGAGAGAAAAGAAGCACAGGGTGCAAGGTTTTGTTAAGACAAAAACAAGTGATCCAGTTAAAAGATGAAATAAACACCTGAATAATCCTATTGTACCACAAAATGATCCAATATGATTATTACAGTATCAACAATCGGGTCAGATGGCCTCCCAAGAGTACACATAGGCTAGCGTGCTATCGATACGATATCAATTATATTAGACCTCGTGAATCCTAGCACAACACAATGTTACCATCCTACACCGTAAGAGCATAGCATTTGTCAGATGCTAAAGCTATTTGTAGCCTTCTCTTATTATCTCAGGTTTTGTTATTTATCTTAACTCTGAAAGTTAATGCATTTTCACATACAAAATTAGTTGTCAATTAATTAAGTATGATCTTCAATGAAAAAGTAATCACCTGAAACAAAAAGTTAGATAACAGTGTTTATAAATAGATATCTCAACTTTCACACCGATTCCGGTCTTAACTTTGCCCTACACCCCAAGCTAAGGCGATTAGCCCATCATTGCTCAGGTTAATCTTTCGAATGGTGTAAGAAATGTAAATAACAGTACTGGAAAGTAAATTGCAGAAAAGTAAATTACTGGAAAATAAATACTGAAATGGAAATACAGAAATTAAAATACAATAATGTAAATGACAGAAAAGTAAATTGCAAGAATGTAAAATTACAAGAAATTAAATGACAATAATGTAAAGTACGGGAATGTTGTAGTAACTTGATCGCCAAGTTATAAGACTTGTCGTGCAAGTTACGTCACAAAAACGATTCTTGGCTTTAGAGACTCTTTAGTGCACAGATTATTAATTATTTGGGAACTAATTTACGGCTTTAGAAGGATAAGAATCCAAAAAGTCACCGCAAAGATTAGTTAAAACCAAATAATATAACCGAAACCGTGAAATACTTTGGAAACGAATGTTGCTTGCCTTGGGATTTTTAAACTACCAACGATGGAAATTGAACTCAAGTCACCAACAATTGATTAAGAAATCAAGTATGATGTCTTGTATTAAATTCCAAACGTAGCTAACAATTAAAGAAAGATTTTTTAGAAACTGAAAGCAAGAACTTGAGAATTAAATACCAAATGCTTATATTAATCTTGCACCAAAAGATGGAGTTTCCAAAAGCTTCAAATCCTTACAAGAGAATACTTGTAACTTTGGAAGTAACTAGTGATGATTTTAATTCTAAACACAACTGTTGGTCCCGAAGGCCTATACAAGTTTGTAGAAGGGGGGGGGGGGGGGGGGTTGAATACAAACACACAGATTTTACTTTTCTAAATTGTTTATTGATAAATCATTAACAATTTACAGCTTGTTGCGGAGACAAGATTAAGGATAAACCTAAATCTAAACAAGTTGGAACACTAAGGTTTCTTGCACTAAGAGAGATAAGGAAATTACTAATAATAACCTATCTGAGATAAGAGATTTGAACTTGTCTAGAGTTAGCAAGTTACTTCAAATGAAGTGAGTTCATCTCTTTATATACTGCATGCATTTAATGCAAGTCAGTATATACTTTACACGTGTCATAAGCTGGTTGGTTGCATGTCATTGACCTTGGTTGACAACCTTAGTAGCCGTATGGATGAATAGTGTAGTATCAGAGTGGTTGTACGATTTCAGATTTTCGGAGGTTCTTTTCTGACATTTCGTACGGAGTCATGCAAGGGTGGTTAAGACAAAAGTACTTTGTACGGAGGACTTCATGATCAGCTTTCGTTGATTCAGTGATTATCATTTTCTATTCAGCGAATGATAAAGTTCAGCGATAGCTGAAGCCTTGTTCTTGAT
The DNA here is from genome assembly GCA_033807775.1 of Saussurea involucrata. Lineage (NCBI taxonomy): Eukaryota > Viridiplantae > Streptophyta > Magnoliopsida > Asterales > Asteraceae > Saussurea > Saussurea involucrata. The sequence continues at coordinate 47,054,742 of CM066323.1, forward strand.
ACTTCACGTTGAGTGGACAAATCTGAGTCTTCGCTGATCCGCATCAGTTCATTAGGAGACTTGTCGCTGGTTCTTGAGCTTGATCTTCGACTTCAGCGTAGAACCTTTGTTGACGTGAAACTTATCTTCAGGGATCATAAGTAAACAACTAACTTATCAACGATCATCATAATGACTGAACAGACTCAGAGCATTAATGATGAACAGTGTTCGCTGAATGTTTAATTTAAAGAGCGAGAGTTCCTATCAGCGGTACTGGAAGATCTTAGTACTTATCAGCGATAGTGAAACTCTGATACATATTGTTTACTTACAATTTTCACTAAGTATATAAGAGAGGGTCATTATCAAATCACTGAGGGTTTGGATCAACAATCTCCCCCTATTTGATTATGACATAGCAACAAAGAGAATTGTTATTTAATGAAAACATAAGGATAAAAAGAACTCATAAAATACTTGTCCCTTTTACTGTTTTCTGGGATCTTTTCAGTACTTATGGAGTAAAGTACGTTCGCTGAAATCTTTCTTTAAAATATTGAATCAGGTTACAATGAAGAACAGAAAGATTACAAGTACAAGCGAAATAATTTACAAGTACAGAAGGATAACTGATACAATAGAGAAAAAGGAGATTATATCAGTTTTCAAAGGGTTCTTCCTTAATGAGAAGTTCATCAAGGGTCTTTTCAGTGGGGATCATCCAGTCAGGAACCGTTACGCCTTGTTTTCTTTTGTTCAGCGCTTCTTCAAAGATCAAGGGTTTTAGGTGTCGTGCCTGAATGTCTTTTCTGAAGTCACACCAGTAGATGAGATCTCTGAGCTATTCGATTGGAGTGATTGGAAGCTCAGCGATCCGTTGAAAACATTTACGTCCGTCGTAGTCGAGAAAGAATATTCCATAAGGATTACTGATGACTTTACCAGGGACGAAAAGTTCACATGGTGGCAAAGAAATGTCAAGGGCAGATAGATCAGGGTCAGGACCAAGCACTTCAGCGCGAGAGAAACCAATTCCAGTTTCATTTCGTATGACAGGACCTGAGTTTGAATCTTGACGTTTCTTCTTTGGAAAGGCCCTTTTTCTTTTCAGCTTAAGATCAGGAAGAGGAGGAATGTCCACACAAGAAGATATCAAGTCAATCTGTCTGTTTATCAGCTTTTCGAAATGATCCTTGTACTTAGATTGTGACGAATGGATAGCTAACCTCATCTCCAGCCATTCAGAGAGACCATACCTTTTTACACTGTCAGCGCGAAAGGCTTCAGATTGGCCATCTTCTCTGAAAAGTTTGATGTCAACAATAGGTACTCCGATAGAGGTTCTTCCAGAGATGAATACCTTGTTGATCTTCGTTGGACGATATCTGAAGTGAATTTTCTCTTTACACCAGATCAGGGTGGTCTGAGAAACTTCAGTTTTCTTTTCCACTATCTTCTGGGCTTCTTCCCAAAGCTTTCGTTGGATTTGAATGGGAACACGTTTCAGCTTGGGGTCTTTGACAGATTCTTGAGTAAGCTTGATGGCGTATTCTCTGTCTTTTTCTTCAGCTTCCTTTCTTTCAGCGATTAGGCGTTCAACTCTGAGGTGTTCCTTGTATTCAGCTTTTGAGATTCTGAACTTTGGAGGAACTGAAGGAAGTTGATCACGTCTCAGAATGATTCGCTGATCCTCGAATCGCTTTATTATTTCCTCTCTTCTCTTTTGATCCTCTTCACTCAGCTTTTGAGGAGCTGAGGAAGGCCTGTTTCTGTGCAAGAGAGGTTGTTCTTCTGGTTCATCAGTCTCAGAGATCAAATCTAAGACTGGGATTATTTCATCAGCAATAGCTGGCTTTATTTGTGAAGTCGCAGTAGTAGAACCTTCAGCGACATCCTCAAACAGGGGAGAGGACTAGCTGAAACACAACGATCTTACAAATAAGAACATGGGTAGAAGAACTTGGGTAGAAAGAGAAAGAGAAATATGTTCAGGTGTAGGCTAGGGTAGTAGAACTTATAGAGGAGGGATGGAGTGAGATATGATTAGTGTACCTGACAAACCTGCTTTTCAAGCAAGATCGTCAGATTGTCATCTTCAGCGACGCTTTTGCCTTTGCCTTTCTCAGCTCCAGAGGCTGAGGGCTTTGTCTTTGTCCGCTCCCCTGTTGGTTCATTTATTGAAATCCCCTTAAGAGCTTTAATCCTTGGGGCAGGTTTGACGATAAAGAAGTCATCGTCATCTTCGTCATCATCATCATCATTCCTTGGAGAGGAGGATGGTTCATTATCAGGGATGTCGATGTCTTCATCATCTTCTGCTTCGGATTCTTCAGCTTCATCTTCGAGTTGCTCCCCCTCAGATACAGAGGCGAGCTTCTCGGTTCCCTCAGGGTTTTCATCTCCCTGAGGTCCAGCGATAAGATCTTCATTCTTCTCTCCCCTGATAGATTCATCATGGGAAAGGTCTTCAGCGCTCTTTTCCAGATCCTCAGCGCTCTTCTCATCGGTATGTTCAGCGCTCTTTTCCTCGGGATGTTCAACGCTCTTCTCCCCCTCTTTTTCATGATGACTGGGGGAGGAATGGGTAGACTCTTCAGCTGTGGGAGGCTCTCTGTCTTCTTGGCCAGAGATACCCACACAACTTTCAATCTTTGCTAATCTGACTTCTAGGCCAGTTATAGCAGGATTGATCTTTTCCAGCTCTTGGCGATCCGTCGCTGTGAAAGTTTCCAATGCAGGGGCAGGGGTCGGTTCAGGAGCTGGAGTATTTTCCTTGTTGAGTAGATCCTGGATCATCGTTTTCATCTCACCAACGTCGGTCTTTACAGAGCCTAAGTCAGTCTTTACAGCTGACATATCACCCTCTAAGGCTCCAACCGATGTCTTCAGCATTGTGACTTCGTCAGACATGGAGGAAACAGAGTTTTTGAGTGAGGTGTAGTCAGTGTAGATGTCAGCGAGCACTTTGGCGAAATCGCTGAGAGTCTTATCAACAATCTTGATGTCGTCTGTGGAAGCTTTCTTTTCCACCACCGTTGTCAGCTTTGTCAAATTCTCTCCAGCGTTTGTTACAGCTGAAGAGTTGTTGGAAAGAGTAGTGGTGAGATCTGTCAGCTTAGTTTCCACGGACTTCAGAGAGGCGTTGATGTCTCCCAAATTAGGACCTGTAACAGATAAGTACTTGTGAACAAAGGAAAGCTCAGAAGTTTCAGGTTTAGTTACAGTGTATAGGATTTTATTTGTACCTGCAGGAGGATTGATGAACTCGTCAAAGTTGCAAGTTCCTGAAAAATGTTCCATATCCTCTTCGAAAGTACGGTGAGGTATGGTGATCTCTACAGGTCCTTTCTTCATCATTCTTTGAGAAGCTTCAGCTGTGGGTTCTGGAATGATGGCATCTCCAGTGTTCTCTGGAGGAGTGTCCAAGTGAGTGGAGGGAGAAGCGAAGGATAAGAATGGGGTTCGGGTTCTGAGTTCAGCGTTGGAATCGCTGAGAATCACTTCATCAGTCTTTTGAGAGACTGAGGGAGGTTGGGTAGGTTCCAAGTTTCTAACCTCAGCGTTTGGAGACGCTGAAGTCTGGATTGGAGGGATGGCTTGAATGGGTGTGGCAGAGCGTACCACAGAACTTTCCTTCAGCTCTTTAGAATGAGCTGAGGAGTCTTCAGCATGGGATTGCTGGGGTTGCTCCTTGGTTTTCTTGATCCTTTTGGAACCAAGTTGGGTTGAAGAGTGTTTCCTTTTCTTAGAAGGAGAGGATTGTGTGGCCGGGGAATCAGCGATGGGTATTGTCGCTGAAGGAGCCACATAAGTCGAAGAATTAGGGTTAAGAAGAGAGAAAAGGGTAGAGAGACGTACCTCATTTTCGACAGGTTTGAAATCGAGCACCTTAGGGCCAACCTGAGAAAGTTTCAGGTCACCCTCTTGAGGATAGCTGTCCTTCAGGCCATATTGGAAGATGGCGCTGATGAAACGGGGGTAGGGAACCCATGCAGGCCTGTCAGCAGCAGAATCTACTCTTTGTACTAGGTCATCATAAATGATAGATGCCCAGTCAATATGTAGACCTTTCAGCAGTGCGTATCCCATAGCCTGCTGAGGTTGAGCGGCTTGATCAGAGGAGCCGGTCTTCGCTGTCATGCAGCTGATCAGGTGTGCGAAGATGAAATTCATCTCGCTGGGCATTTTGGACTTCTTTATCAGCGTCAGCTTCTTCTCGGGCTTCTTGTCCCTTCCAGTTTCCCAGATGTAACCCATTGCGTCGAGGAAAGAAATGATTTCTTCTCTGTCAGCATGCTTTTTATGGTCAGGGAATGGAACAAACAATTTTTCTTTGGTAGCATTGGGAAAGTTCAGGGCTTTTCGAATGATTGCGGGGGTTATCTTAATTGTGCCATACTCAGTATCGCTGAGTATGCAATCGATGGTTTTGGATGGATCTTTGGCGGATGGTAGCTGAGAGTGTCTGGCAGAGTACCAGAACTGGGATAGTAGCAGCTGACTTGCAGGAGGTGTAATGGTCAGGGCTGTTGAAATGCAGCAGTTTTTCAGGAAATTCACAGCATCATCCAGATGTGTGACTTGCTTTCGAGGAGGAAACTCGAGAAGCGCAGAGAGGTTGTTGACCTTGGTCCAATCTAGTTGATCCAGCTTGAACTTAACCTGAGGGGCTTTGATGATTTCCACTTCCTCAGAGTCAGCGGAGATGTTCTCAGCGGTAACATTGATCTTTGAAGTTGCCATTTCTCTGTATTATCAGTTCAACCAAAGATGTTAACAAATAAGAATTGTCTTGATATGGAAAGAATTTCCATTAAGATGGTTCGAATTTTGTCCATTTCATTCAGACATAAATGTCTTAATGAAGATTAGGGTTTTTCATGATTTGAAACGAAATGTAAAACCCATTGAATCTTGTTATCCAGTTTTCTATGAAGAAATTAGATTCTGGAAACGAATGAAGAACAAGTTTAAGATTTAGATTTAAAACTTGAAGAACAACCATGAAATGGTTGTGTTCATAAAACCATGAAAGAAATGATTTTATTTTTAAGAAGTTCTTTTGTTTGATCTTGTTTAAAACAATGATAAGATCAGAAACAAGTTAAGCATTTGCTAATAAATAAGAACATATTAACCTTGATATTTGATGAAGAAGATGATGAACAGTTCTTTGAAGATTTGAGAGCACAAATGCAACAGTAATTCTTTTCTTGCGGAGGAAGATTTGATCCCGTAAAAGATAAAATATAAACCAAGAGTTGTTTATATAGAGATTTTAGAGAGAGAAAACCTTGAGCGGGAAAAGGTTTTCATCATGACACGGACACGTGTTTGCATTTGATTGGAAGTTTGAACGAAACGTGCAAACGTGTGTCAGAAAGAAATCGTGCCTGGTGTTATCCGTTGCAATGACGTCACAACTGTCCTTTCATATTCTTGGTTGTCTCTGAGGTTTTAAAAAACTCAGGGACTCTTTGAAAACATGAAGCACTGAATAGAAATATCAGTGAAGGTTTTAAGAAATTTCAAAAAGTCGCTGTTAAGGAAGAGATATTCAGCGATGCAATTTATTTTGAAATCTTGCATTTACATGCGATATGTCAGAGAGAGAAAACATACCTTGATATCAGCGAATCAAGTTTATTCAGAGAGAAGATGATAAAATGGATTATATAAGTTGATTTTATTCTATCGCTGATCAATGTGAACTGCTGAAGGTTTTATCCTTCAAAGTTCAGCATTCCAAGCTCGCTGATGAGAAAGTTGAATCTTGTCTCATCAAGAGGTTTGGTAAATAGATCAGCTAACTGATAATCAGTTGGAATAAAATGAAGTTCTATATCACCATTCATCACATGATCTCTGATAAAATGATATCTGATTTCGATGTGTTTTGTCTTTGAGTGTAGCACTGGGTTGTTGGCTATAGCGATGGCACTAGTGCTGTCGCAATAGATTGGAATTTTGGAGAGCTGAAGTTCATAGTCTAGTAGCTGATTTCTCATCCACAAGACCTGAGAACAACAGCTTCCAGCGGCTACATACTCAGCTTCAGCTGTGGAAGTGGACACTGAGTTTTGCTTCTTACTTGTCCAACTTACCAGCTTTCCACCCAGGAGCTGACATCCTTCTGTGGTGCTTTTCCTATCCATTTTGCAACCTGCAAAATCACTGTCTGAATAGGCGGTTAGATCGAATCCTGAGTCTTTGGGATACCAAAGACCTAGATTCGCTGTACCCTTAAGATATCGAAAGATTCGCTTTACAGCTTTCATATGGGATATCTTAGGTTCAGCTTGACATCGTGCACACAGACATGTTGGAAACATAATATCGGGTCGGCTAGCTGTAAGATACAATAGTGAGCCGATCATCCCACGGTACAACGTAACATTGACAGGAACACCCTTTGTGTCCTTATCAAGTCCAGCGGTGGTGCCATAGGGGTTTTCATAGCTGAACTTTCAGTTAAGTCGAATTTATTCAGCATATCTTTAACATATTTTCCATGATTAATGAAAGTTCCTTTTTCAGTTTGCTTAATCTGAAGACCAAGGAAATATGTTAGTTCACCCATAATGCTCATTTTATACTCATCTTTCATTCTATCAGCGAAACGAGTACAAAGCTCAGGGTTGGTAGAACCAAATATAATGTCATCAACATATATTTGAACTAGAATGATATGACCTTTTACTTTTCTAAAAAATAGCGTTTTGTCAATCTTACCTCGCTCAAATTTTTCAATATGGAGATAAGTGGAAAGAGTGTCATACCATGCACGTGGAGCTTGCTTTAAGCCATAAAGTGCCTTGTCCAGTTTATAAACATAACCTGAATGCTTAGGATCTGAGAATCCTGGAGGTTGTTCCACATAAACTTCTTCATTCAGCTTTCCATTCAGAAACGCTGACTTAACATCCATCTGATGTACAGTGAAGTTTTTGTGTACAGCATATGCTAAGAAAAGACGAATAGATTCAAGTCTTGCTACTGGAGCAAATGTTTCGTCATAATCTATGCCTTCCTCTTGTATGTATCCCTGAGCAACAAGACGAGCTTTGTTGCGAGTTACAGTACCATGTTCGTCCAACTTGTTTCGATAGACCCATTTAGTGCCTATCACCGTTTTGTCAGTTGGTCTACGAACGAGTTTCCAAACTTTGTTTCTTTCAAATTCAGTCAGCTCTTCTTGCATAGCGCTGACCCAGTTTGGATCTCTGAGGGCATCATCTATTTTTTTTGGTTTAGTTAGTGAAATAAAATTTACAAATAAACAAATATTACCTGCACTTCTACGAGTCTGAATACCAGCGTTTGGATCACCAAGAATTTGATCGATTGGGTGATTTACAGTCCATCGCTGAGCCGGAGCATACGTCACTGACTCTGTCTGAACTGGAGAAACTGAAGATGAGGCTTCAGCTACTTCTGGATTATCAGCTAAGAGAGGAATGTTTGCATTTGTCACTTCATTCACTGATTGCTGAGAAATAGATGGAATTTCTGAGACATTTGGATCAACTGCAGGTATAGTGTTTATAGGAACAGCTGAGACCCATGATGTTTCAGCTTCACTACTCTGCATGTTTGGAATGATAGTGGGACTATCATCTTCTACTGGATGAGCATGAGGAGTGGGAATATCTTCTGAATCACCAAGATGAGAAAACATCCATTGATTCAGTTCTTCTGTATCAGCGTTCGGTTTAGAGTTCGCTGAACGGGATTCGTCAAACGTGACGTGAATAGTTTCTTCTACAGTTTGTCTTCTACGGTTGAAGACTCTGAAGGCTTTGGAGACTGAGGAGTATCCAAGAAAGATTCCATCATCAGCCTTAGGATCAAACTTTCCAAGGGCATCTCTGTTGTTCAGTATGAAACACTGACATCCAAAGATGTGAAGAAAGCTGATTGAAGGCTTTCTCCCATGAAAGAGTTCATAGGCTGTCTTTTTGAATCTTTTAACTATCAGCGACCTGTTTTGCGTAAAACAAGCAGTGTTACAGCTTCTGCCCAAAACTGAGTAGGCAGGTGAGAATCGCTGAGCATTGAACGTGCAGCTTCAATAACTGTTCTATTTCTTCTTTCAGCGACTCCATTTTGTTGCGGTGTTCTCACTGACGAAAAGTTGTGAGAAATACCCTTACTCTCAAGGAAGGAATCAAGAGAACTGTTTTTGAATTCAGTTCCATGATCACTCCTTATTGAGCGAACAGTCATATTGTTCAGAGTTTCCATCTTCCGAACAAAGGTGATGAGTTCTTCAGGGGTGTCACTCTTAGAACGGAGAAACATTACCCAAGTGAAGCGAGAGAATTCATCAACTATGACCAGCGTATATTTCTTTCCAGCGATGGATTGTTTGTTAACAGGGCCAAACAAATCCATATGGAGTAGTTGTAGAGGAGATGACACTGAGGAACCTTGCTTTGATTTAAAGCTTGCCTTGGTCTGCTTCCCTTTTTCACACGCTGAACATAAAGACTCTTTGGCGTATGAATGCTGAGGTAGACCAGTGACTAACTCTTTGGAGGAAAGAGTATTCAGTGTCTTGAAATTTAGGTGAGAGAGCCTCTTGTGCCATAGCCAGTTAACATCAGAAGATGCCTTTGAGAAGAAACAGGAGTTCTCAGTGGTTGTTGAGTCTATGTTTATTACATAAACATTTTCCAAACGATAACCGCTGAGAGCTATCTTCTCCTTTTTGTCAGAGACAAAGCAGGATTCCTTAGTAAAAATTACTTTGTTATCCATGTCGCAAAGCTGACTGATGCTTAGAGGATTATGCTTCAGCCCTTCAACATATGCGACTCTTCTGAAGGAGGTTGTACCATTTAAAAGTACACCATACCCTCGGGTATGTCCTTTTCCATTTCCACCGAAAGTCACAGAGGGACCTTTCTCTTCCTTGTATTCAGCGAGCAGGCTTTTCTTACCAGTCATGTGTCTAGAGCATCCGCTATCGAGATACCAGATACCCTTCTTAACCTGCAATACAAAGGAAGATTAGTTTTTCTTAGGTACCCACTTAACCATGTATACACGTTTGTCAGTGGAAGTAGTTGGAATGGAAGGTTCAGCAGTCTTCGCAGCATTTGAAGATTCAGCTTTGTCTTTCTTCACTTTGGTTAATTTCTTAACCTCAGTGGTAGAATTCACCTTGACCTGATTTGCACCAGGGTTGGTCTTCTTTGCCTTGGGGGCAATCTTCACCTTAGCTATCTTTTCAGCTTTGGTGGCTGTCGGGCACTTACTAGCAATATGATCAGTGAGTCCACAGTGATAACATTTCCTATAACTAAAAGTAGTTCTAGGACCACTTGTATGCTGAGCTTTTAATTTCGAATTAGAAGTGCCAGCACCAAGTAAACTATTGGCTTTAGAAATGGGACGAACATTCAGTTCTTCAGATTTCTTACCAAGGACATCCACTCTGAGTCTAGAAGTAGATCGCTGAATAGATCCACACTGAATAAATCCAGAGATCTGATTTCTAGATCCAGAGGGGTAGGTCACTGAGGCTTTAGAAGCATTCAGCTTTGGTACTAAGGTACCCTTCTGAGGATTTTGATAAATAACAATTCCTTTACCTTTGTCTTTAGAGACAGAGGTAGGTTTTGAATAAACCATTTTCTCCTTACCTTTTGAGGAGGTAAGAGTTTCCTCAGGGATTGGTGTAAAGGGCGAGGAGCACTGAGATGATGAAGTGTCAGCGACTGAGGATACGAACGTTCCAAATTTAAGCATTGAACGTTCAGTGGTTGATTTTGGAGTATCATATTTATAACCCAGACCACGTTTATCACTCAGAGGAATCTGAGCCTTAATTATCTCAGTGATCTTTGTTGAAGAATTACACCATCCTTCAACAGTAGCTTTTTCAGCCTCTAATGCAGCGATAGCTTCTGCTCGTTCGATTTTGACTAGCTGATTTAAATATACTTGATCTTTAAAATCTTCTTCAATTTTAGAAAGCTTTTCTATTTGAAGGTGGCAGTTTTTAAGCTTTTCAGCGAGATCAAGATTTTGGTTTTCAACCACAGTTTTGCCGTTCATGGCTTCGTATAAACTTCTAGTCAAGAGATCGATCTTACGGAGACTATCAGCTTCATCAATATTTGCAATATTGGTAAAGAAAGAAGGTGATACCTGAATAGCAGAGGTTGAAGTGGAGGGAATGTCTGAACTTTCTTCCTCTTCTTCAATCTTGGCCATGAGACATTGATTTGCTTCATCATCTTCAGAATCAGATGATGACGCTTCTTCATCAAAAGCAGCCCAATCATAGTCAGCCATCAGGCCTTTTCCTTTCTTCTTAAAGCTTTTCAGCTTCACATATTTGTCTTTCAGCTTTGAGTATTTGTCATCTTTATTCCTTGGAACAAAGGATTTCTTTGTAAAAGCTGAGGGTCTAGAAACTTTCTTAGACCTGCACTCGTTAGCAAAATGTCCTATCTTTTCGCAGTTAAAACAAGTAGCAGTAGCCTTATCAACAAAAACTGATGATTTAGGCTTGTCAGCTATGGAAAGAGGTTTGTTCTTTATAAACATTTTCTTCTTGGCAAATCTCCTAAACTTTTTGGTTAGGAGAGCCAAGGATTCATCATCTGAAAAATCAGAATCTGATGAACTTTCAAAGTTACTCTCTAACTTAGTGATAGTGACCGAGGGTCGCTGAGTAGAAGGTTCCTCTGAGATTAAAGCAACAGGGGTGCTTTTGGAATCTTTTACAAGATTCTTCTTAAGATGGCTAGATTGCTCATGATTCAGCAATGTACCATATAAGGTAGCAAGGGTCATTGATCTTAGATCCTTTGACAGCTTGAGACACATGGAATAATTGTCCCAACTTTCAGGTAATCATTCTAGAAACTTTGTCAGCACTTCAAAGTTAGAATATTCCTTACCAACAGTTTTCAGATCTATAATTAAACAATTAAAACATTGGTGAACTTCAGAGAGAGTTTCATTCTTACCAGAAATGAAGCTTTCGTATTGTCTTACCAGGTTGATCTTTCTTGAGTCCTGGACTTCAGACGTTCCTTCATACTGAACACATATTGTGTCCCACATGGCTTTTGATGATTTCAGATTCATGACGAAATGGTAGACTTCGTCAGGAAGAGCCATGGATAGTATGGATCTGGCTTTTGTATCTATAGCCACTTTCTTCTTATCTTCATCAGTCCATTGATGGATTTCTTTAGGTACCAGCCTTTCTGGAATAGCAGGTCTATTCTCAGTGCCTGGAACTGCAGCATCAAATCTTACAGGGATGAATGGACCATTTTCAATATAGTAAGGTATAGTAGAGTCTACACCTTCTAAGAAGAGTGTCATCCTATTTTTCCATAAGTTGAAGTTATCTCTGGAAAATCTAGGGGGTTTTGCAAGAGAACCATTGTCTATATAATTTGTGTTTGTATTGTCCATTTTCAGATAATAGCAAGGAAGAGAAATATCTTAGATTAGATCTTGTTTATGAGATTAAACAAATCTGCTCTGATACCACTTGTTGGTCCCGAAGGCCTATACAAGTTTGTAGAAGGGGGGGGGGGGGGGGTTGAATACAAACACACAGATTTTACTTTTCTAAATTGTTTATTGATAAATCATTAACAATTTACAGCTTGTTGCGGAGACAAGATTAAGGATAAACCTAAATCTAAACAAGTTGGAACACTAAGGTTTCTTGCACTAAGAGAGATAAGGAAATTACTAATAATAACCTATCTGAGATAAGAGATTTGAACTTGTCCAGAGTTAGCAAGTTACTTCAAATGAAGTGAGCTCATCTCTTTATATACTGCATGCATTTAATGCAAGTCAGTATATACTTTACACGTGTCATCAGCTGGTTGGTTGCATGTCATTGACCTTGGTTGACAACCTTAGTAGCCGTATGGATGAATAGTGTAGTATCAGAGTGGTTGTACGATTTCAGATTTTCGGAGGTTCTTTTCTGACATTTCGTACGGAGTCGTGCAAGGGTGGTTAAGACAAAAGTACTTTGTACGGAGGACTTCATGATCAGCTTTCGTTGATTCAGTGATTATCATTTTCTATTCAGCGAATGATAAAGTTCAGCGATAGCTGAAGCCTTGTACTTGATACTTCACGTTGAGTGGACAAATCTGAGTCTTCGCTGATCCGCATCAGTTCATTAGGAGACTTGTCGCTGGTTCTTGAGCTTGATCTTCGACTTCAGCGTAGAACCTTTGTTGACGTGAAACTTGTCTTCAGGGATCATAAGTAAACAACTAACTTATCAGCGATCATCATAATGACTGAACAGACTCAGAGCATTAATGATGAACAGTGTTCGCTGAATGTTTAATTTAAAGAGCGAGAGTTCCTATCAGCGGTACTGGAAGATCTTAGTACTTATCAGCGATAGTGAAACTCTGATACATATTGTTTACTTACAATTTTCACTAAGTATATAAGAGAGGGTCATTATCAAATCACTGAGGGTTTGGATCAACAATCTCCCCCTATTTGATTATGACATAGCAACAAAGAGAATTATTATTTAATGAAAACATAAGGATAAAAAGAACTCATAAAATACTTGTCCCTTTTACTGTTTTCTGGGATCTTTTCAGTACTTATGGAGTAAAGTACGTTCGCTGAAATCTTTCTTTAAAATATTGAATCAGGTTACAATGAAGAACAGAAAGATTACAAGTACAAGCGAAATAATTTACAAGTACAGAAGGATAACTGATACAATAGAGAAAAAGGAGATTATATCAGTTTTCAAAGGGTTCTTCCTTAATGAGAAGTTCATCAAGGGTCTTTTCAGTGGGGATCATCCAGTCAGGAACCGTTACGCCTTGTTTTCTTTTGTTCAGCGCTTCTTCAAAGATCAAGGGTTTTAGGTGTCGTGCCTGAATGTCTTTTCTGAAGTCACACCAGTAGATGAGATCTCTGAGCTGTTCGATTGGAGTGATTGGAAGCTCAGCGATCCGTTGAAAACATTTACGTCCGTCGTAGTCGAGAAAGAATATTCCATAAGGATTACTGATGACTTTACCAGGGACGAAAAGTTCACATGGTGGCAAAGAAATGTCAAGGGCAGATAGATCAGGGTCAGGACCAAGCACTTCAGCGCGAGAGAAACCAATTCCAGTTTCATTTCGTATGACAGGACCTGAGTTTGAATCTTGACGTTTCTTCTTTGGAAAGGCCCTTTTTCTTTTCAGCTTAAGATCAGGAAGAGGAGGAATGTCCACACAAGAAGATATCAAGTCAATCTGTCTGTTTATCAGCTTTTCGAAATGATCCTTGTACTTAGATTGTGACGAATGGATAGCTAACCTCATCTCCAGCCATTCAGAGAGACCATACCTTTTTACATATTGTTTACTTACAATTTTCACTAAGTATATAAGAGAGGGTCATTATCAAATCACTGAGGGTTTGGATCAACAACAACATCCATATATATAGCAACAAAATACTTGGAGCCTAAGTAAGAAGTTTGGAGCCAAAGTAAGAAGTTTGATGTAAGCCCTTGAAAAATTACAAAAATCCGATTTAAGCCCTTAGAAATTTGGCCCATCTACTTTCATCACCCCAAAAGTATTTTTAGCCCAAAAATGCAACAAAAGTCCACTTGCAGCAATCGTACAGCTTTGAATTCAGCATCTTCTAAACCCTCCAAGAAGCCATAAGATTTTCACCAATCTGTAAAAATATTTCAAAGGTCCAATTAGATTCCAAACACTATAAAATATGATTATTTTATGAAGAATGATCACTATGTTGATAATGCATGGATTGGACACAAAAGAGACTCAAAAAGTGACTTTTAGCAACTAAAAGAAGATAAAAACCTAATAAAAAGACTAAAAATAGGGTTAGAAAACTAACCCTATCAATAACCTATAATGTGGAATAAACATAAAGTAATTTGTAATTCCCATTTCGAGAGGTGATTATTAACGTGGATTATTCCCGTTGACCTATAATGTGGATTGTTAATCCCATTTCGAGAGGTGATAACCTATAATGTGGAATAGGCATAAAGTAATTTGTAATTCCCATTTCGAGAGGTGATTAGTAACGTGGGATAGGCATAAAGTAATTTATAATTCCCGTTGACTAGAAATGATTGAATAGGCAATGTAGAATTGCTATTCATAGTGAAATGATTGAATAAGCAATGTAGAATTGCTATTCATGTTGAAATGATTGAATAGGCAATGTAGAATTGCTATTCATATTGAAATGATTGAATAGGCAATGTAGAATTGCTATTCATAGTGAAATGATTGAATAGGCAATGTAGAATTGCTATTCATATTGAAATAGTGGAATAGGCAAAGTAGAATTGTCATTCATATTGACTGTAGTGAATAGGCAACGTATAGTTGCTATTCGTAATTGAGATGTGGAAACGTGAATTAGATAAAGTATAAGTGTTGTTTTCACTTGCTTTCGGTGGATTAGAAATAGGCAATATATATAAGTGTTATTTCTGCTTCCATTCCAAGAAAAGGTATGGCGATTGATTGTAAGTCCTTAGGCTTGATCTATAAACTAGAATCCTTGATGATTCATAGTAGGCTCTCGAATATGATGATATGACTTTCTGAATGTTAGTCATATTCATGGGATCGGGTATGTTCTCGTCATTATGATATGAGTACGAGTACAGTAAGAATGGTGACAAACCAGGTTTGTTTATATCCTTTGAATATCTGAGTTTTCAAGATGTTAATGTTTTAATTTGAATTTGGATGTTCTCACTAGGCGTAAGCCTAATCGTTCAAATTCAATTGTCTTACCAGGTACGAGTTCAGGGAAGTAATGGGATGTGGGACGAGTGCTTTTGGTATTCAACTTTTGATGATAAGCGAAAAACTTAGACGATGCGAGGAGGCTTTGGATGGATTGCTTAGATAACCCATTTAATCTAATTATAGTTGACATGATTAGATTAATAGGTTATTTAGAGAATTCGATTTGTGTATAAAGGAACCCGCATAGTTAATTCTCTTATATATAGAAAAGTTTGGATGACATTTTGATTTACCTTGTTAAATTTTAAGGTTCAAATTGGCCCAGTTTTTAGGGTGTTACACATGGCTGGATCATGGTACAAGAAGTCAGCTACAAAAGTCTGCTCAAAATCAATTCTTCATTCCACCTTCCAGACTTCAATGTTGTAGCATTGGGCAAGGGCTGCACTATATAAATAAACACAATTAGCCTTCCTAAAGCAGTAAATGACACGTAAATCACAATCTTAGCTCCATGAAACAAAGGGTGAAAATAAGTAAGAAAAATGACTCAAATGTTGGGATAAAATAAGAAAATCTAATTAAAATGATAAGAAAAAAATACAATATGCATCAAATAAATAATGTGTATCAATCGTACAGATGGATATGTTGTGTTGTCCCCATTCAGCCAACAAAAAGACATCCCTACCCCTTATACTTGAGAGATGTTTCCTTCGTCTCCATCTCCAAGTTGTATCCATCGCTCGTTGAAGAGTATAAATTTTTTTCCTTTTTTTATTCTAATAAACCCAGATGTTAGTTCCCAAATCGATTGACGTTTTTTTGTTAATGTATTCATGGATTCCCCACTGTTGATTTTCGTTTTGTTATACTTTTGGGTATTTTTTTGTCTGTGTTGATTCCCAACAAGATTTGCAGAGTGGCCACCACATCCTCCCACCCCATCCCCTCCACATCCGTCTTCACCGCCACCGTCGGGATCTCCTTCAACCCCACCTCCACTTCCACCTCCATGAAACGCACCACACCCTCCAAGCTCAAGAAACACCATGGGATCAAAATAACAACACAGAAAACACCGCCATCCTCCTCCGACACCACCGCCGAAGAATCTCAAGTTGGGAAGGAAACTTGGATTTATATTCGCCGGTTTAGCCATGGTCTTACAGATTTGTGTGGTGACCTTTTTTGGTAAAGGCGGCATCAGAAACAAAGATCTCTTGATTTTTTGTTACTGGAATTACAAATTGGAAGGATGAGATTGATTCTGCAGACTTCTTGTAAATGGGTAATTCATTTTTCTCCACAAGTTTATTAGGTTTAGAAATAATGTTATTTTATTAAATCTTAAAATTTATGTAAATTGGTATATTTTGTAAGTTGAAATACCAAAAAAAATGTTTGAGTAGCTTTTTTCATATTTAAAATATCAAATAATACTTCTTTCATATTGAGGGGTAAAACGGACATTTCTGTAATTCAGACAGTTGATTCAGAATAATAAGTAAACATCAACATATTTTTATCTAGACAGACAAATTTATCCAGAAAGACAAATTTATCCACACAGGACTTAATTTAAAATTTAGTAAACAACCCCTAAGAAAACATCCTATTAAATTCTTAAAAATTAAATTTTAATTCTTATTTTTTTAAAATTGGAGGGATATATATGCCCATTGCAATCAGTGCTAAAGAAAAATGTGAAGGATCTTTTTTGAAATAATGTCATAATATAAGAAGTGTAGATTCCATTTTTTTCGAGAATGTTGTCAATAATTTTGAATCAAAGAGGATAGATGACGACTCGATCTTCGACTTCTTAAATAGGATGGGGGTATGTATTTATGTATAACAATTATTATGTTTTCTTCTATATATAGATTGTTGTTTTCTCAACTACAACGCCTTAAACATAGTAACAACTAGTGTTATACCCGTCCGTTGGTCGGGTATACAACATGACTTTAATCTAGATTCAGTTCTTTGATTGATCACTTATTTCATCATTGTCGAATGCTATTTTTCAATGCAGGACAAGAACAATAGCAAACAAACGTCCAAATATGTCTGAACAAAATAGAAATCCAAGTATGTAACAACCAGCAAACAAAAACTAATATAAGACATAGTAAATAAAACCAAGCCACCACACAAAAAATATTTCAAAAAGGAGTCAAACATAGGTAAAAAAACAACAGACCATTTTACGTTCTGATTCTATGATGAGCATATAAAAACCAGAGAGAACCTGCATTGCCATGGGAATTCGGAACTTTAGTTGTATACTTTTTGGCGCACACTTTCCAAACCACTTAGAAAATTGAGGAAACCCACCATATAGATAGAGACACCTGATTGTAATTATTGAGCACATTCTCGAACTCTTCAATCATTGTGTAATGTTTGATACACAAGAGTAACAATAGTCACCAAAATATTATACATGAAATCAAAAAGAAAACAAAAAACTAATTAACACCTTTTATGCTGTATATCTAGAAGCATACCATATGTATTTATATTTCTTATGAGAAGATATATTCAAAGGGTTTGGGTTCAACCTAAATGCCCCTGGAAATAAAATCAGGATGCATGGATAAGTTAGAGAAAATCAAACATATGTTGAAGGGTATAAATGTCAAAAAAGACAGGCATCAATAACATAAATGTCAAAAAAGAACTCCATACTATTACTTTTAGTCATTCAAGGGCTTAAAACCATATCAACTTCAAACATGGTTTCAATTTTAACCTGATGACTCGAATTTAGACATGGTACTCACAAACCCTTTTTCACCTAAGAAAATATTGCAAGAGTAAAGTTCCACCATTTTATCACAAAATCCAAAATAATGCCTCCATCTAGAAATACCAAAAGCAATTTACATATAAAATGTAATTAGTAGCAATAGAAATATTAAAAAGACAACAGATAATATGTTCCATGGAACAGTGTGGAGCACCTGAACCAGAGCAAATATTGTATACATGTGAATCTGTTTTGGGAAATATAACTGCAACAAACCAGGCAATATCAAAATAATTATTCCTACAAACCAGTCACTCTTTCTTGTTGAGTTAGATATGAATATCAGTTAACAGAAAGGAGGAAAGCAAAAAATAAGGATAATTAAATTTTATGAAATTACTGGAGTTTGACTTAACCAAGTTTTAGACACTCACCTATTCTCCAACAAAGGATTATATAAATGCAAGGTTTGATGACATTTGCCTTTCTAATTAGACTTATTCTCCAATAAACATATCAATTAACATGGTATCTTGGACAATCAAAAGCGCGTCTTTAAAATCATGTAGGTTGTTTGATGCCTAATCTAAAGTGTTCTTATAAGGAGTGTAAAAACATATTATGAACTTAATACAGAATATTAAATATTAATCAATATGTAATAATTATAAAAGCATATTATGATAACAAATATTGAAATATATTGGCCAAACTTTTGACCTTCAAATATTGAAGTCAAGTTGATCACCTCTAAAAAAATCGGTGTTATGAAGGTGGGTTAGAGAAAATGCCTCCATTTTGGGTGCTTCAACCAACCAGTCTACCACAAAACACAAAAAAAACATAGAGGCTATCATTTGGCCGATATATTTGTTAATGCCAAAAATCGCATAAAAGTACAACTTAAGGTCGATGTGGACATTTAACAACTAAAGAAACGTATCTAAAGCCAAACAACATAATTGCGAGGAAAAAGTAAAAGAGACAAGAGATTTGGTGACGCGGAAAACCCCAAAACGAGGGAAAAAACCGCGGTCGACTTTGTGAGAGTCGACAGTGCACTATGGTCGCCAAACAGGGGCGACAATCCTTGTGTTACAGGTGATTTGTGTATAATAAGTTACAATTATAGAAAAAGTAAACTTAGTCGTGTGCAAATGACGTATGTCGTGCGTAAAACGTGCGAAATAAGCTGTTGTTGTGCGGTTTGAACTGCCGTCGTGCGGTTTGTACTGCTGTCGTGCGAAGATGCTTTTGTGGTATTCGTGCGAATGTCTTGTGAATTACTGTGTCTCTGGTGTAGAGTTGCTAAGGAAGTCGATAGAGGAAATTGGAATCCCCCCGAATTGGTTGCAACATAGGCTTTTTTATAGCTTCGGTTGGCCATTAATGGTGCCTTTTTGGCGCACTTTGTAACCGCTGCCGGGCTCTGAATACCATTGATGATTGGTTTTGTAACCACTATCGGGCCATTAATGTCATTGATGATTCGTCCGTTACTGGTCGTTGTGCCATAAATGTTTGTAGACCTGCATTAATGAACAGAAGAAACGACTGTTGACCATTAATGGTTAGTGTAATCTTAAGACCATCTTAAGTTCTGGACGTCGGTCTTATGGAGCATACGACCGTCGCCGAAATACAAGACCATGCATATGACTGTAAATGTCTTGTAAGACCTTATCTTAGTATAGGAATGGTCTTATGGAAATATCGTAAGACCAGGATGATGTCGAAGGATTAGGTCGTAAGACCAGTAGGTCCGGACGATGCTGTCGCAGGACCAGAGCGATATAAAACCGATGACAGGAGATTATGGACGCAAGACCGACGAGTCGTAACTGACAACATGTAACTAGCGACATAAGATTAGTGGTGTAGGACTAGTAACATAGTACTTAGTGACATAAGACTAACATCGTGAGACTAACGATGCGTGACGTGCGACATGTGCGATCATTAGATGATTATTGACCTGAGATGTCTTTTAATAACCAACTATCGTGTGTTGGGGATATGGCAATAATGGGTATTATCTTTGTCGGTCGAGAGTATGACCGTCGTAGATATCTTTGATCATGTCGAGGGAATTTCCCAAGTCGGTCGAGGGTGTGATTTTTTACCCAAACAGTTAGCCCCCCGAGATCTGAATTTCAAAGCCATTTGAATTTCAGATCTCGTACCAAAGTAAAATGTGTTTCTACGGAGACGTGTTACTTTTGCTAATTGGAAAACCGACTTAGTCAGCTAAAATCATGAGACCAGTCGACAGTGTACGAATGACACATCTGTTAAGCAAGTTGCGACGATCGAAAGATGACCTTTAATGCGCAAGTTACTTGTGACGATTGTAAGACGATCTTAAAACGTAAGGAACCGATGGTGATCGTAAGACGATCTTTATCAAAATGAGACATATGGGATGGGAGACAATCGTAAGACGATTGTGTTGAAATAAAGTTTTGGTGACGATCGTAAGATGATCGGACCGAGATAAAAAATTTAAGAATCTTGCGATACAGTCGCTAGAGACCTATGTTCTAGCGTTTCGAGCCGATGTGGTCGTTATCGACTTGTGATCTGGCGTTTATAGCCAATATGGTCGTTAGCGACTTATGGTCTGGTGTTCCGAGCCGACACGGTCGTTAGAGACATATGGTCTGGCGTTTCGAGCCAATACGGTCGTTAGAGACATATGATCTGACGTTCCGAGCCGATGCGATCGTTTGCGATCGTTAGAGACCTATGATCTGGCGTTCCGAGCCGATACGGTCGTTAGAGACCTATGATCTGGCGTTTCAAGCCGATACGGTCGTTAGAGACCTATGATCTGGCGTTCCGAGCCGATACGGTCGTTAGAGACCTATGTTACATTGTGTAAGTTTTGCTTTAGCGATAATCGGTAAAAATTTTACCTTTCTATTGAACTTGAGTATTATTTCGACTCATACATGTCATGGACAGGTGTAATATCGACTGTAAAAATTAATTGAGTACAAAAATGAACAAGAAGTCGTACGACTTGGGCATCCATTGTAATACAACGCTTAGAACGTAAGTCATAAGACTTTCATATTTTTGAATCATATAAGCAAACATAAGCGCATGCGATCAAAGCATTCATTCAGAACATGAAATTTTTCTAAGTTAAAGAACTTATATTGTGGGGTCGCAAGACCTTACGATCGTATGATTTGATCATACGATGAACTTGAATCATGTGTTCCTGTAGTTATACAATCGAGTCGTCTAATAAAACTGATTGTCTATATCGTGTGATTTTACCGAAGTCGTATGATAGACTTAGTAACTTATGTCGTGCGATCCTGCGATAAAGCAATGTCAGAGGTTGGTCGTTGGCTAGCCAACGACCCTCCGATGCTTAAGTCAGTAATCGTCGTGATGAATAAAAAATTGTATGAAAGAAGGAAAAGGACTTAGAAGAAATACCTTTTCAGATGCGTTGCATTCCAGCTGCGTGGGATATCTCGACCGTCGAGGGTTTGGAGCCGATAGGCACCTTTACCCCCGACTTCTGAGATACGATAAGGACCTTCCCACTTGGTGAAAAGTTTACCTGCATTAAGCTCTTGAATGCTTTGGAACACTCGTCGGAGGACGTAGTCGCCTTCTTGAAAGACTTTTGCTTTGACATTCTTATTGGAATATCGCTCAACCGCTTGCTTTTGCGATGCCATTCTGATCCATGCTGATTCTCTAAGCTCTTCAAGGGCGTCGATGTCATAATTTACATCAACCAAGTTTTGGTCGACGGAGGTATGCCTCGAGGTTGGGAACTGGACCTCGACCGGCAAAACTGCTTCACAACCATAGAGAAAGGGGGTTGTCCTGTGGACGTGCGGGGCTTCGTGCGATTTGCCCACAGGATCGAAGGGAGCTCTTCGACCCTTTTTTCCCTTTGCAGCTTTCAATCTTTTCTTGATCGAGGCAATAATGGTCTTATTGCTCGACTCAGCAAGTCCATTTGCCTGGGGATACCTGATGGCGTCTCGTCGCAGTGTTGGCCAAAAGTCACCTTGTCGAGAGATACGATTAGCCAACTACGACCTCCTGAGTGATTGCCACACTCCCCGTCGTGCATGTCTTGAAGGATCTTCTGAACTTGACTCTTACTTGTGATTATACGATTAATCTTGCGACTTGCCTTTATTGGCAATCCTGAGATTAAAGCATGCGAGTCGCATTTAGTGGCGACTTTTGCATTTTGACATGCGTCTTACCATGACTAGTGATTGTGAGATTCAATGTACAAGTCGTCTTTATTGACGACATATGTCGTGACTAGCGATCATGAGATTTCAACATGCGAGTCGCTTTTATTGGCGACCGAGAATTTTAACCTGTGTTTGCCATGATTGGCGATCGTAAGAAAAAAGGTGAGTCATCTCTTATCGAAGACTATAAATCGTAGGACCTGTCATGTAAGTCCTAGAGACTTTTGTTTCTCACGATATAAATCTTAAGGCTTGCGTTTTAAGCCGTAGAGGCTTTCGTTTCTCACGATGTAAATCGTAAGATCTGTATTTATATGATCTTTCGAGCCTGCAAATGAAAAATCGAGAGTGGTCGTTGGTGAGACCAATGATCCTTTGATGCTTAAATCAACATTTATATGTTAGATCATAATAATCGAACGAGGAGAATATACTTAGAGTATATATATAGAGTTGTTATACCATATTTCATCCGAGTGGCATGTCACAGTTACCGTAACTTGGAATCGATAAGCGTCTTTTTCCAAGGACTTTTGAAATCAAAATATGGTGTTTTCTATTTTGTGACGGGCGTTCCGAGCCCCTGAGTCCCTCGGATGATGCGATACATGTGATACATTGACTGAGCATTTTTTTTTTCCATGGCTTGAATCTGGCTTCGAGCCGTATTCAATTCCGATTGAAGTTGAATCAGGGGGTCTTGACAATTTGCCATATACCTGAAAAAACTTTACAAGATCGTTAGAGCGATATGAGTGTTGGCTTGAGATTTTCTCTAGATGGGGTCCCACGGATGGCGCTAAACTGTTAATGCCAAAAATCGCACAAAAGTACAACTTAAGGTCGATGTGGACATTTAACAACTAAAAAACGTATCTCAAGCCAAACAACATAATTGCGAGGAAAAAGTAAAAGAGACAAGAGATTTGGTGACGCGGAAAACCCCAAAACGTGGGAAAAAACCGCGGTCGACTTTGTGAGAGTCGACAATGCACTATGGTCGCAAAACAGGGGCGACAGTCCTTGTGTTACAGGTGATTTGTGTATAATAAGTTACAATTATAGAAAAAGCAAACTTAGTCGTGTGTAAATGACATATGTCGTACGTAAAACGTGCGAAATAAGCTGTTGTTGTGCGGTTTGAACTGCTGTCGTGCGGTTTGTACTGCTGTCGTGCGAAGATGCTTTTGTGGTATTCGTGTGAATGTCTTGTGAATTACTATGTCTCTGGTGTAGAGTTGCTAATGAAGTCGATGGAGGAAATTGGAATCCCCCCGAATTGGTTGCAGCATAGGCTTTTTTATAGCTTCGGTTGGCCATTAATGGTGCCTTTATGGCGCACTTTGTAACCGCTGCCGGGCTCTGAATACCATTGATGATTGGTTTTGTAACCACTGTCGGGCCATTAATGTCATTGATGATTCTTCTGTTACTGGTCGTTGTGCCATAAATGTTTGTAGACCTGTGTTTGGGCAAAAAATCACGTCGTACGACCACGACCAGAGCAGGTAAGACGCACGTTATGGTCCAAATCTTGTATTAAGATAAGGTCTCGACAAGAACCCAGAAAACATCCGTCGTCTCCCATAAAAGGTAAGCCGTACGCTCGACCATAGCATCTCCCGTCCCGTACGACCATCGCGTAAGATCATTGCACCTTCGACCAAAGCTAACGTTAGCCTTGACTGTTACGTTTGTTAAGTATTTAATGCAGGAGTCAAAGCCATTAATAGCAAGCAGCCGTAACGGACGAAGAGTATTATGGATAATCACTCCGGCGACCGTTTCCAGCCGTTGTAGTCGTTGATCAAATCATTTATGGAGCTAATCAATGGCATGAAGACTATAAATACCAAGCTAAGTCTTCACATCAAGGGACATCAGTTAACATCCAATATACATCAGCGACCATCACCAAGCAGCAGAGAAAATCATCCAAACTCATAGCAAAGAACATTCAAACTCTGGAGATAAAGTACTGAAATCCAGAACCTTACAACGAACTCAAGAACATTCTGTAACACCCCAAAATTTCAAGGAAATTTAAAATTTTTAATTGCACGCTTTATATATAAAAACTCAATAAATAATCTCAACATATTAATTGCAAGGTCATAAGTATTGTTCAAGTAATCAGAAACCAGCGGAAACAATGTTCAATAATTAAAACAAATATCAGTTAGCTCGTCCCGCGCGCCAGTGTGTACCCGTCACGCCTTAGAGCAACTCGTACCTGAAACCACAGTTTATTGGGAAAGGGTAAGCACGAAGCTTAGTGAATTCAAACACATGCGCAGGTAGGAATTATATACACATCGCCCCTACCCGCACATAAGCAACAACATCACAGATACATAAAACGAGTAAACATCTGCAGGTAATTATGTATCCAACCACCTCAGTACCATCGAGGCCTCGGTCCCACCGAATCGCAAGGTAACCAATGCCTCAGTACCATCGAGGCCTCGGTCCCGCCGAATTGTAACATAATCAACACCTCAGTACCATCGAGGCCTCGGTCCCACCGAATTGTAACATAATCAATACCTCAGTACCATCGAGGCCTCGGTCCCACCGAATTGTAACATAATCAACACCTCAGTACCATCGAGGCCTCGGTCCCACCGAAACGTAAGGTAACACATTTATACCAAGCATACAAACCAATCAAATATTACACACCACAACAACTAGTTCACACCACAAGGACAGTAGTACATGCATACAACCCCTAACTACACAGTGAGAGAACTCACCTCAAATGCACGCCTAGCTTAATTAACCCGAATCGATCTTCACAATTACGGTCACCTTCCAGCACCTAAACGCATGTTAAAACGTGTCAATACGAGACCCGGACCCTAAGACACGACACACGCTTAAACCGTCACTAAAACTAATTTTTGTTCCCACAAAACAGGTCTGTTCGGGACCTGTTTCGACCCCTTTAAATCCAGAAAATTCCCAATATTATTTCATGACCAGAAAGTCCTCTGAGTTGGGGTTCCAAGGACATATTATACGCCTCCTAACGATTTTTCTACAATTTACTATGAATTAAATACGAACGGTTACCAAAACTGCCAGTTTCGGTCCAGCCTGCATAAACAGTCCAAAACAGCCTAGCTACGGTTTAAATCAGACTTTCGGCAAAACACGAAAAACCTTCCCGACTCGAATAGGGAACTATGGCCACCAAAATCACCTCAAAACGAGTTACGAGTTAAAAGTTACGGTCCACGCAAAACAGTGGCAGATTCCAGGAAATTTTACATGAAATGAAGAACCGCAGAACTTGCGACCACTTTTTCTCCCAACTCGAGGCCGAACCAGTTTTCCGCCAAAACACAGAAAACGTGCCCGGTCCCGAGCTCGAAGCGTGGGCGCCAGTTTCGGCTCAATCGGAGTTTCGACGGAAAAGTTATGATTAAACGAAAACTGGACCGCGCACATAGAAATTACATAAAATCACGATTTTGGATTCGGGTTTAAATTCTTCGCGTTTAGATTTACCAAATAAGGTTCAACCAACTAAACGATCAATGCCTAAGCTAACCCAAGTACCACCTGCTGCCATCTCAGGCAGCGGTGGCCGGCGACGGCGAGCAGGCGGCAGCCACCCGGTGGTGGTGGCGGTTCGGTGCCTAAACCGACGAGAATAAATAACGCACGCTCTCCCCCACCCACGACTCAGCCCCGACCCACCTGTACCCTCCAGCCACTGCAGCGGTGGTGTACGGTGGCCACGCACGCTGCCGGCAGCCATGGCCGCTGTGGCGGTGGTGGTTTCGTGGTGACTCCTTGACAGCGAAAGAAAAGGAAGAAGAAGACATAGGAACGTACCGATCGGCGACGGTCCAGCAACACTCCGACTGGACTCCGGCTTCCGACTCGTTCACACCTTCCCTCCTTCTCTCGCCGGAGTTTGCTAGCGGCGGCTGCTGCTGGTTTTGTGGTGCGCGACGGCAGCGGCAAGAAAAAGAAAAGCTCCGGTGATGGTAGCGACAGTCGTGAGCAAGGAGAAGAAAAGGTAGGGTTTTGACAACTTTGCTTGGTTGCCGTGATCACAAAGGGATAGGTAAGGAGGGAGGGGTTCGGTTACTATCATGGGCCGAGCCCCATGCAATTACTTTGAGGAAAATACAAAATCGGCCCCTTGACTAACCCAAGATACTCACAACTACGAATAACCCACAACTATCAGCAATTTGGTCCTTAACGACATCAAACCCCAAACCAAAACAATCAACGGTAAGCATTTAAATTACTGAAAATTAATTAATAAACGTACCGGGACACGGGCTTTACAACTCTCCCCCGCTTGGATTAGACTTCGTCCCCGAAGTCCACGCCCGCAAACAGCTCCGGGTAATTCTCCCGCATCTCGGCTTCTGGTTCCCACGTCCATTCTGAACCCTTCCGGTGCTGCCATTGGACCTTCACCAATCCAATGACTTTGTTTCGCAGAGTCTTCGTCTTCCTCTCGACTATGGCTATTGGCTTCTCCACATAGTTGAGTCGCCCGTCAATCTGGATATCTTCAAGGGGAACTACTGCAGACTCATCCATCACACACTTCCGCAACTGAGAGACATGGAACGTGTTGTGGATCAGGCTCAGCTCCTCTGGTAGCTCCAATCGGTACGCTACTTTCACCACACGCGCGATGACCTTGTACGGTCCGATATATCGGGGACCCAACTTTCCCCGCTTGCGAAAACGGATTACCCCTTTCCAGGGTGACACTTTCAAAAGAACGTAATCCCCGACTTGGAACTCCAAGTCCGATCGTCTCTTATCGGCGTAACTCTTTTGTCGGCTCTGAGCAGTGACTAACCGATCCCGCACCATCTGGATCATTTCCGTCGTCTTTAGCACAACATCAGTGCTCCCCAGCACCCTGTGACCAACCTCGCCCCAGCAAATGGGCGTCCGACACTTCCTGCCATACAACACTTCGTACGGCGCTCTACCGATGCTAGCGTGATAGCTGTTATTATAGGAGAACTCAGCTAGTGGAAGATACTGATCCCAACTACCACCAAAGTCAATCACACATGCTCGCAGCATGTCCTCAAGTGTCTGAATAGTACGCTCACTCTGCCCGTCGGTCTGAGGATGAAATGCTGTACTGAAATGCAACCGCGTACCCATCTCATTCTGAAACTTCTCCCAAAACCGGGAGGTGAAACGAGTATCCCGATCCGAGACAATCGAGACTGGCACCCCGTGCCTAGTTACAATCTCTCGGATGAAAACCTCCGCGAGCTTATCCGCCGAGAAGCTCTCTTTAATCGCCAAGAAGTGAGCGCTCTTAGTCAGACGATCCACAATTACCCAGATGGTATCATTCCCTCGCTGAGTTTTGGGAAGCTTCGTGATGAAATCCATCGTAATCTGCTCCCACTTCCACACCAGAATCTCCAAAGGCTGCAATTTCCCGTGCGGTCGCTGGTGCTCCGCCTTGACCTTCCGACAGGTCAAACATACCTCCACACACTTGGCTACATCCCGCTTCATGCCGGGCCACCAATAGCCTTCCCGTAAGTCTTTGTACATTTTGGTAGCTCCCGGATGAATCGAAAACTTGGACTTATGCTCCTCGTCCAATAGTATCTGCCGGTTCCCACCGGTGAATGGGACCCAAACTCTACCATATCGGGTCAATAATCCTCGACTATCCCGTACTAATTTCGGAATTTCTCCCGAAACTCTCTCACGTTTTGCATTTTCCGCCAATACGGCCACCTCCTGAGCGACACCTATCGCCTCCAAAAGAGGTGCAACTACTGTCAAACGCTGACACAGACCCTTCAGCGGTCCCCCGACCGGATGTCGGCTAAGCGCGTCCGCGACTACGTTCGCTTTACCCGGGTGGTAAAGTATCTCGCAGTCGTAATCCTTGACCACATCAAGCCATCTTCACTGTCGCATATTAAGATTTTGCTGATCCATCAGGTATTTAAGGCTCTTATGATCAATGTAGATAGTACACTTGACACCATAAAGATAGTGTCTCCAAATCTTCAGAGCAAACACCACTGCTCCCAACTCCAAGTCATGAGTCGGGTAGTTCGCTTCGTGAGGCTTCAGCTGCCTCGAAGCGTAAGCTATGACCTTGCCGCGTTGCATCAGCACGGCACCCAACCCCTGATATGAAGCATCACAATAAACCACCAAATCCTCCATACCCTCGGGCAAAGTTAACACAGGAGCCTCACATAAACGTCTGCGTAGCTCCTCAAATGCCTTCTGCTGCTCTTCGCCCCAACTGAAAGCTGCGGTTTTCTTCGTCAGTCGAGTCATCGGCAAGGCAATCTTGGAGAAATCTTGGATAAATCTCCGATAGTACCCTGCTAACCCGAGAAAACTCCGCACCTCGGTAGGAGTTTTCGGCACCTCCCACCGCATTACCGCTGAGATCTTGGCCGGATCGACCATAATACCGTTCTGATTCACGACATGTCCTAAGAATTGGACCTCCCGTAACCAGAATTCACACTTGGAGAACTTAGCATAAAGCTTCTCCCGTCTCAAAACATCCAAAACTTCTCGCAAATGCACCTCGTGCTCTTCTCTCATCTTCGAATATACGAGGATATCGTCGATGAATACGATCACCGAGCGATCCAGCATCGGGCTGCATACCCTGTTCATGAGGTCCATGAACGCTGCTGGTGCGTTGGTGAGTCCGAAAGGCATCACCACGAACTCGTAATGGCCATACCGCGTACGGAAGGCCGTTTTCTCCGTATCTTCACCTCGTACCCGCATCTGATGATACCCGGATCTCAGGTCAATCTTAGAGAACCACGAGGCTCCCTGCAACTGATCAAACAAGTCGTCAATCCTTGGCAGAGGATAACGATTCTTTACCGTAAGCTTATTCAGCTCCCGGTAATCAATACACATTCGTTGAGATCCATCCTTCTTCTTCACGAACAATATCGGAGCTCCCCACGGTGAACAACTCGGCTTAATGAACTCTTTCTCGAGAAGTTCCTGCAACTGATCATACAGCTCCTTCATTTCCGGTGGAGCCAGGCGATAGGGTGCCTTGGCCACCGGAGCAGCACCCGGAATCAGATCGATTCGAAACTCCACCTGTCGTTCGGGAGGTATCCCCGGTAACTCGTCGGGAAACACATCGGCAAACTCCCTCACGACTGGCACGTCTACGGCAGTCTTCTTCGCCTCATCAAAACGCGTATCTATCACATACGCCAAGTACCCCTGACCACTATGCTGAAGGTGTCTCCGAGCCCTCGCCGCGGAACATATTGCCGTAGTCCGTCTGGGCGAGCCTCCCTGAATCAACAACTCTCCCCCGCTTGGGGTTCGAACCCGCACTTGCTTGTGGCGACAAACAATTTCTGCATCAAACGCGTCCATCCAATCCATGCCCACAATCACACAAAGCTCCCGCATAGCTATCGGAATCAAATCTATGGGAAACCTCACACCCGAGATTTCCAACGTGCATCCCCGATACACGTCCGTAACCGTCAAGGTTCGATCATCGGCAACCTCGACTACCAAAGGACATCCTAACCGTCCCACCACTCGGCCCAACCTCTCGCTAAAGGTGCGAGACACAAATGAATGAGTAGCCCCACTATCAAACATTACAACCGCAGGCACCGAGTTAACTAGAAATGTACCTAACATACAATTAACAACATATATAAAAAAAACAAGGCATGAACAGGAAGGACGAAAAGAAAGAGGGTGATAAAACATACCTGTCACCACCTTAGGCGTCGCCTGCGCCTCTTCCACCTTCAGCTGGTGGACTCTACCTCGGGCTGCCTCTGTCCCCGGCTGACCCGTACGACCGTCAGTGATGCGCAGTGGGGCATTTGCAGGAGCCCTCTGTGCACCACCCCCATCAGTTGCCCTCGCATTCGGACAATTGGCCCTCACGTGGCCCGTCTGCTTGCAGCTAAAGCAGATCATCAATGGCGACTTGCAATCCCGGCTGTGATGACCGGACTGCCCACACTTGAAACACCCGCCAGTCTTCTTCCCACCAGAATCCCTGGGTTTAAACCCACCACTCCTCGAACTTCCGCGCGAATCAGAAAACTTCGACTTCTTTTGCACCGCAGAGATTGGCGTCACAGCCTGTGCTGCCTTCCTCTTTTTGGCTTGGGTCTCTAACTCCAGCTCCCTCCTCCGGGCTGCATCCATCATTGATGACAAAGAAGCGTACGGTACCGTGCTCACGAACTCCCTGATCTCGGTACGTAACATATCTTTATACCGGGCCATCTTCATTTCCTCCGAAGCGGCATATTGAGGACAAAACAGCGCCATCTCAGTAAATTTCTTGTTCATCTCCTTAACAGTCTCCGTGGTCTGGGTTAGTTCCAAGAACTCCTTCGCTATCCTCTCCATCTCCACCGGAGGCACGTACTCGGCACGGAACCGAGTAACGAACTCTTCCCACGTAAGGGTAGTACGCTCAGCAAGAGTCAGCGCTGAGGCGCACCAATCCTTCGCCCCATCGCGAAGCAAATTCACAGCAAAGCGGACCTTCAGATTATCCGGGCAGCCGCAGGTCAAGAAGGCACACTCCATATCAGAAACCCAACGCATGCTAACAATTGGGTTCGAGTCTCCCCTGAACTCCGGGGGAGAACAGGCAGAGAGATCCCGGTACTGGAACTCTCGATTACGGGGCTGTCCCCCAGCAGGCGGCGGAATCGCTGCAATGCGCTCCTCTAGCAGAACCGTCACCTGATCTTGTATGGCGGTGATAATCTCGGGGATTGCCTCCCCGACCGCATGCGCTACCTCCGCTGCAATCATCTCTCGGATCTGCTCCTCCGTGATTCCCGCCTCAGTTCGCGGCTCAGTCACGTTGCTCCTCCTAGTGATGGCCATTCTATAAAGAAGAAACATACAACGAGTTATTAGTACCTAATAACCCACATTAACAACACTCACGCTCAGCTCCTTGGAATCCTCGCGACTTTCCCGACTCGAGCACTGATCCTGTGCTTCCGGTAGTAGGAGCTCTACTACTACCTTCCACACCTATCATCGCTCGTTCCGAGTCCCATCCCGAGGGGTCCAAGTAGCTTCTCGCCGCAACTACACACATATGCCCGCACCGGCATATATACTCACTCTTCCTAGCTCCCTAGGAATTTCCATCCCAACCACTACCCTTGCTACTAATGAATCCTCACTAATCATAAAAAGTGGCCACGCGAATACCCGATTACATGCAGTGCAAAACAAATAGACAGTCGAATACAAGATTCTATCCTAGAACGGTTGGACTCAAACAAGAGCTGCGCAATAGAACTAAATCGAATATTCTAAGGCTATAAGTCTCTTACTGCATACAACCTAGAGGGCATTCACTTAGTAACCTATCATAATTAGCATAAATTCCTAATAGCAAGCAATTCAACATACCGCATAGTGTCAACAACAGGCAATCTAGCATGCATACTCTATGATCTAGAAAGCAATAAAACACTAAGCATTGTACCTTTCCCTTCGGCTCCGGCTGACTGTACACACTGCGCCCTCGATCACCGTTCCCCGAACGGGTTTTTACTTTTTCTTTTATTTCTAAAAAGATTTAATAAAGAATTTGAAAATTTCCCAGCCGCAACTTGAGACCAAACACACCGAGGTGCGTTTGATTCACTCAAGCTGTGCTCTGATACCAAGTTGTAACACCCCAAAATTTCAAGGAAATTTAAAATTTTTAATTGCACGCTTTATATATAAAAACTCAATAAATAATCTCAACATATTAATTGCAAGGTCATAAGTATTGTTCAAGTAATCAGAAACCAGCGGAAACAATGTTCAATAATTAAAACAAATATCAGTTAGCTCGTCCCGCGCGCCAGTGTGTACCCGTCACGCCTTAGAGCCACTCGTACCTGAAACCACAGTTTATTGGGAAAGGGTAAGCACGAAGCTTAGTGAATTCAAACACATGCGCAGGTAGGAATTATATACACATCGCCCCTACCCGCACATAAGCAACAACATCACAGATACATAAAACGAGTAAACATCTGCAGGTAATTATGTATCCAACCACCTCAGTACCATCGAGGCCTCGGTCCCACCGAATCGCAAGGTAACCAACGCCTCAGTACCATCGAGGCCTCGGTCCCGCCGAATTGTAACATAATCAACACCTCAGTACCATCGAGGCCTCGGTCCCACCGAATTGTAACATAATCAACACCTCAGTACCATCGAGGCCTCGGTCCCACCGAAACGTAAGGTAACACATTTATACCAAGCATACAAACCAATCAAGTATTACACACCACAACAACTAGTTCACACCACAAGGACAGTAGTACATGCAAACTATTATGACATGCATACAACCCCTAACTACACAGTGAGAGAACTCACCTCAAATGCGCGCCTAGCTTAATCAACCCGAATCGAGCTTCACAATTACGGTCACCTTCCAGCACCTAAACGCATGTTAAAACGTGTCAATACGAGACCCGGACCCTAAGACACGACACACGCTTAAACCGTCACTAAAACTAATTTTTGTTCCCACAAAACAGGTCTGTTCGGGACCTGTTTCGACCCCTTTAAATCCAGAAAATTCCCAATATTATTTCATGACCAGAAAGTCCTCTGAGTTGGGGTTCCAAGGACATATTATACGCCTCCTAACGATTTTTCTACAATTTACTATGAATTAAATACGAACGGTTAACAAAACTGCCAGTTTCGGTCCAGCCTGCATAAACAGTCCAAAACAGCCTAGCTACGGTTTAAATCAGACTTTCGGCAAAACACGAAAAACCTTCCCGACTCGAATAGGGAACTATGGCCACCAAAATCACCTCAAAACGAGTTACGAGTAAAAAGTTACGGTCCACGCAAAACAGTGGCAGATTCCAGGAAATTTTACATGAAATGAAGAACCGCAGAACTTGCGACCACTTTTTCTCCCAACTCGAGGCCGAACCAGTTTTCCGCCAAAACACAGAAAACGTGCCCGGTCCCGAGCTCGAAGCGTGGGCGCCAGTTTCGGCTCAATCGGAGTTTCGACGGAAAAGTTATGATTAAACGAAAACTGGACCGCGCACATAGAAATTACATAAAATCACGATTTTGGATTCGGGTTTAAATTCTTCGCGTTTAGATTTACCAAATAAGGTTCAACCAACTAAACGATCAATGCCTAAGCTAACCCAAGTACCACCTGCTGCCATCTCAGGCAGCGGTGGCCGGCGGCGGCGAGCAGGCGGCAGCCACCCGGTGGTGGTGGCGGTTCGGTGCCTAAACCGACGAGAATAAATAACGCACGCTCTCCCCCACCCCCGACTCAGCCCCGACCCACCTGTACCCTCCAGCCACTGCAGCGGTGGTGTACGGTGGCCACGCACGCTGCCGGCAGCCATGGCCGCTGTGGCGGTGGTGGTTTCGTGGTGACTCCTTGACAGCGAAAGAAAAGGAAGAAGAAGACATAGGAACGTACCGATCGGCGACGGTCCAGCAACACTCCGACTGGACTCCGGCTTCCGACTCGTTCACACCTTCCCTCCTTCTCTCGCCGGAGTTTGCTAGCGGCGGCTGCTGCTGGTTTTGTGGTGCGCGACGGCAGCGGCAAGAAAAAGAAAAGCTCCGGTGATGGTAGCAACAGTCGTGAGCAAGGAGAAGAAAAGGTAGGGTTTTGATAACTTTGCTTGGTTGCCGTGATCACAAAGGGATAGGTAAGGAGGGAGGGGTTCGGTTACTATCATGGGCCGAGCCCCATGCAATTACTTTGAGGAAAATACAAAATCGGCCCCTTGACTAACCCAAGATACTCACAACTACGAATAACCCACAACTATCAGCAATTTGGTCCTTAACGACATCAAACCCCAAACCAAAACAATCAACGGTAAGCATTTAAATTACTGAAAATTAATTAATAAACGTACCGGGACACGGGCTTTACAACTCTCCCCCGCTTGGATTAGACTTCGTCCCCGAAGTCCACGCCCGCAAACAGCTCCGGGTAATTCTCCCGCATCTCGGCTTCTGGTTCCCACGTCCATTCTGAACCCTTCCGGTTCTGCCATTGGACCTTCACCAATCCAATGACTTTGTTTCGCAGAGTCTTCGTCTTCCTCTCGACTATGGCTATTGGCTTCTCCACATAGTTGAGTCGCCCGTCAATCTGGATATCTTCAAGGGGAACTACTGCAGACTCATCCATCACACACTTCCGCAACTGAGAGACATGGAACGTGTTGTGGATCAGGCTCAGCTCCTCTGGTAGCTCCAATCGGTACGCTACTTTCACCACACGCGCGATGACCTTGTACGGTCCGATATATCGGGGACCCAACTTTCCCCGCTTGCGAAAACGGATTACCCCTTTCCAGGGTGGCACTTTCAAAAGAACGTAATCCCCGACTTGGAACTCCAAGTCCGATCGTCTCTTATCGGCGTAACTCTTTTGTCGGCTCTGAGCAGTGACTAACCGATCCCGCACCATCTGGATCATTTCCGTCGTCTTTAGCACAACATCAGTGCTCCCCAGCACCCTGTGACCAACCTCGCCCCAGCAAATGGGCGTCCGACACTTCCTGCCATACAACACTTCGTACGGCGCTCTACCGATGCTAGCGTGATAGCTGTTATTATAGGAGAACTCAGCTAGTGGAAGATACTGATCCCAACTACCACCAAAGTCAATCACACATGCTCGCAGCATGTCCTCAAGTGTCTGAATAGTACGCTCACTCTGCCCGTCGGTCTGAGGATGAAATGCTGTACTGAAATGCAACCGCGTACCCATCTCATTCTGAAACTTCTCCCAAAACCGGGAGGTGAAACGAGTATCCCGATCCGAGACAATCGAGACTGGCACCCCGTGCCTAGTTACAATCTCTCGGATGAAAACCTCCGCGAGCTTATCCGCCGAGAAGCTCTCTTTAATCGCCAAGAAGTGAGCGCTCTTAGTCAGACGATCCACAATTACCCAGATGGTATCATTCCCTCGCTGAGTTTTGGGAAGCTTCGTGATGAAATCCATCGTAATCTGCTCCCACTTCCACACCAGAATCTCCAAAGGCTGCAATTTCCCGTGCGGTCGCTGGTGCTCCGCCTTGACCTTCCGACAGGTCAAACATACCTCCACACACTTGGCTACATCCCGCTTCATGTCGGGCCACCAATAGCCTTCCCGTAAGTCTCTGTACATTTTGGTAGCTCCCGGATGAATCGAAAACTTGGACTTATGCTCCTCGTCCAATAGTATCTGCCGGTTCCCACCGGTGAATGGGACCCAAACTCTACCATATCGGGTCAATAATCCTCGACTATCCCGTACTAATTTCGGAATTTCTCCCGAAACTCTCTCACGTTTTGCATTTTCCGCCAATACGGCCACCTCCTGAGCGACACCTATCGCCTCCAAAAGAGGTGCAACTACTGTCAAACGCTGACACAGACCCTTCAGCGGTCCCCCGACCGGATGTCGGCTAAGCGCGTCCGCGACTACGTTCGCTTTACCCGGGTGGTAAAGTATCTCGCAGTCGTAATCCTTGACCACATCAAGCCATCTTCACTGTCGCATATTAAGATTTTGCTGATCCATCAGGTATTTAAGGCTCTTATGATCAGTGTAGATAGTACACTTGACACCATAAAGATAGTGTCTCCAAATCTTCAGAGCAAACACCACTGCTCCCAACTCCAAGTCATGAGTCGGGTAGTTCGCTTCGTGAGGCTTCAGCTGCCTCGAAGCGTAAGCTATGACCTTGCCGCGTTGCATCAGCACGGCACCCAACCCCTGATATGAAGCATCACAATAAACCACCAAATCCTCCATACCCTCGGGCAAAGTTAACACAGGAGCCTCACATAAACGTCTGCGTAGCTCCTCAAATGCCTTCTGCTGCTCTTCGCCCCAACTGAAAGCTGCGGTTTTCTTCGTCAGTCGAGTCATCGGCAAGGCAATCTTGGAGAAATCTTGGATAAATCTCCGATAGTACCCTGCTAACCCGAGAAAACTCCGCACCTCGGTAGGAGTTTTCGGCACCTCCCACCGCATTACCGCTGAGATCTTGGCCGGATCGACCATAATACCGTTCTGATTCACGACATGTCCTAAGAATTGGACCTCCCGTAACCAGAATTCACACTTGGAGAACTTAGCATAAAGCTTCTCCCGTCTCAAAACATCCAAAACTTCTCGCAAATGCACCTCGTGCTCTTCTCTCGTCTTCGAATATACGAGGATATCGTCGATGAATACGATCACCGAGCGATCCAGTATCGGGCTGCATACCCTGTTCATGAGGTCCATGAACGCTGCTGGTGCGTTGGTGAGTCCGAAAGGCATCACCACGAACTCGTAATGGCCATACCGCGTACGGAAGGCCGTTTTCTCCGTATCTTCACCTCGTACCCGCATCTGATGATACCCGGATCTCAGGTCAATCTTAGAGAACCACGAGGCTCCCTGCAACTGATCAAACAAGTCGTCAATCCTTGGCAGAGGATAACGATTCTTTACCGTAAGCTTATTCAGCTCCCGGTAATCAATACACATTCGTTGAGATCCATCCTTCTTCTTCACGAACAATATCGGAGCTCCCCACGGTGAACAACTCGGCTTAATGAACTCTTTCTCGAGAAGTTCCTGCAACTGATCATACAGCTCCTTCATTTCCGGTGGAGCCAGGCGATAGGGTGCCTTGGCCACCGGAGCAGCACCCGGAATCAGATCGATTCGAAACTCCACCTGTCGTTCGGGAGGTATCCCCGGTAACTCGTCGGGAAACACACCGGCAAACTCCCTCACGACTGGCACGTCTACGGCAGTCTTCTTCGCCTCATCAAAACGCGTATCTATCACATACGCCAAGTACCCCTGACCACTATGCTGAAGGTGTCTCCGAGCCCTCGCCGCGGAACATATTGCCGTAGTCCGTCTGGGCGAGCCTCCCTGAATCAACAACTCTCCCCCGCTTGGGGTTCGAACCCGCACTTGCTTGTGGCGACAAACAATTTCTGCATCAAACGCGTCCATCCAATCCATGCCCACAATCACACAAAGCTCCCGCATAGCTATCGGAATCAAATCTATGGGAAACCTCACACCCGAGATTTCCAACGTGCATCCCCGATACACGTCCGTAACCGTCAAGGTTCGATCATCGGCAACCTCGACTACCAAAGGACATCCTAACCGTCCCACCACTCGGCCCAACCTCTCGCTAAAGGTGCGAGACACAAATGAATGAGTAGCCCCACTATCAAACATTACAACCGCAGGCACCGAGTTAACTAGAAATGTACCTAACATACAATTAACAACATATATAAAAAAACAAGGCATGAACAGGAAGGACGAAAAGAAAGAGGGTGATAAAACATACCTGTCACCACCTTAGGCGTCGCCTGCGCCTCTTCCACCTTCAGCTGGTGGACTCTACCTCGGGCTGCCTCTGTCCCCGGCTGACCCGTACGACCGTCAGTGATGCGCAGTGGGGCATTTGCAGGAGCCCTCTGTGCACCACCCCCATCAGTTGCCCTCGCATTCGGACAATTGGCCCTCACGTGGCCCGTCTGCTTGCAGCTAAAGCAGATCATCAATGGCGACTTGCAATCCCGGCTGTGATGACCGGACTGCCCACACTTGAAACACCCGCCAGTCTTCTTCCCACCAGAATCCCTGGGTTTAAACCCACCACTCCTCGAACTTCCGCGCGAATCAGAAAACTTCGACTTCTTTTGCACCGCAGAGATTGGCGTCACAGCCTGTGCTGCCTTCCTCTTTTTGGCTTGGGTCTCTAACTCCAGCTCCCTCCTCCGGGCTGCATCCATCATTGCTGACAAAGAAGCGTACGGTACCGTGCTCACGAACTCCCTGATCTCGGTACGTAACATATCTTTATACCGGGCCATCTTCATTTCCTCCGAAGCGGCATATTGAGGACAAAACAGCGCCATCTCATTAAATTTCTTGTTCATCTCCTTAACAGTCTCCGTGGTCTGGGTTAGTTCCAAGAACTCCTTCGCTATCCTCTCCATCTCCACCGGAGGCACGTACTCGGAACGGAACCGAGTAACGAACTCTTCCCACGTAAGGGTAGTACGCTCAGCAAGAGTCAGCGCTGAGGCGCACCAATCCTTCGCCCCATCGCGAAGCAAATTCACAGCAAAGCGGACCTTCAGATTATCCGGGCAGCCGCAGGTCAAGAAGGCACACTCCATATCAGAAACCCAACGCATGCTAACAATTGGGTTCGAGTCTCCCCTGAACTCCGGGGGAGAACAGGCAGAGAGATCCCGGTACTGGAACTCTCGATTACGGGGCTGTCCCCCAGCAGGCGGCGGAATCGCTGCAATGCGCTCCTCTAGCAGAACCGTCACCTGATCTTGTATGGCGGTGATAATCTCGGGGATTGCCTCCCCGACCGCATGCGCTACCTCCGCTGCAATCATCTCTCGGATCTGCTCCTCCGTGATTCCCGCCTCAGTTCGCGGCTCAGTCACGTTGCTCCTCCTAGTGATGGCCATTCTATAAAGAAGAAACATACAACGAGTTATTAGTACCTAATAACCCACATTAACAACACTCACGCTCAGCTCCTTGGAATCCTCGCGACTTTCCCGACTCGAGCACTGATCCTGTGCTTCCGGTAGTAGGAGCTCTACTACTACCTTCCACACCTATCATCGCTCGTTCCGAGTCCCATCCCGAGGGGTCCAAGTAGCTTCTCGCCGCAACTACACACATATGCCCGCACCGGCATATATACTCACTCTTCCTAGCTCCCTAGGAATTTCCATCCCAACCACTACCCTTGCTACTAATGAATCCTCACTAATCATAAAAAGTGGCCACGCGAATACCCGATTACATGCAGTGCAAAACAAATAGACAGTCGAATACAAGATTCTATCCTAGAACGGTTGGACTCAAACAAGAGCTGCGCAATAGAACTAAATCGAATATTCTAAGGCTATAAGTCTCTTACTGCATACAACCTAGAGGGCATTCACTTAGTAACCTATCATAATTAGCATAAATTCCTAATAGCAAGCAATTCAACATACCGCATAGTGTCAACAACAGGCAATCTAGCATGCATACTCTATGATCTAGAAAGCAATAAAACACTAAGCATTGTACCTTTCCCTTCGGCTCCGGCTGACTGTACACACTGCGCCCTCGATCACCGTTCCCCGAACGGGTTTTTACTTTTTCTTTTATTTCTAAAAAGATTTAATAAAGAATTTGAAAATTTCCCAGCCGCAACTTGAGACCAAACACACCGAGGTGCGTTTGATTCACTCAAGCTGTGCTCTGATACCAAGTTGTAACACCCCAAAATTTCAAGGAAATTTAAAATTTTTAATTGCACGCTTTATATATAAAAACTCAATAAATAATCTCAACATATTAATTGCAAGGTCATAAGTATTGTTCAAGTAATCAGAAACCAGCGGAAACAATGTTCAATAATTAAAACAAATATCAGTTAGCTCGTCCCGCGCGCCAGTGTGTACCCGTCACGCCTTAGAGCCACTCGTACCTGAAACCACAGTTTATTGGGAAAGGGTAAGCACGAAGCTTAGTGAATTCAAACACATGCGCAGGTAGGAATTATATACACATCGCCCCTACCCGCACATAAGCAACAACATCACAGATACATAAAACGAGTAAACATCTGCAGGTAATTATGTATCCAACCACCTCAGTACCATCGAGGCCTCGGTCCCACCGAATCGCAAGGTAACCAACGCCTCAGTACCATCGAGGCCTCGGTCCCGCCGAATTGTAACATAATCAACACCTCAGTACCATCGAGGCCTCGGTCCCACCGAATTGTAACATAATCAACACCTCAGTACCATCGAGGCCTCGGTCCCACCGAATTGTAACATAATCAACACCTCAGTACCATCGAGGCCTCGGTCCCACCGAAACGTAAGGTAACACATTTATACCAAGCATACAAACCAATCAAGTATTACACACCACAACAACTAGTTCACACCACAAGGACAGTAGTACATGCAAACTATTATGACATGCATACAACCCCTAACTACACAGTGAGAGAACTCACCTCAAATGCGCGCCTAGCTTAATCAACCCGAATCGAGCTTCACAATTACGGTCACCTTCCAGCACCTAAACGCATGTTAAAACGTGTCAATACGAGACCCGGACCCTAAGACACGACACACGCTTAAACCGTCACTAAAACTATTTTTTGTTCCCACAAAACAGGTCTGTTCGGGACCTGTTTCGACCCCTTTAAATCCAGAAAATTCCCAATATTATTTCATGACCAGAAAGTCCTCTGAGTTGGGGTTCCAAGGACATATTATA
This sequence comes from Saussurea involucrata, assembly GCA_033807775.1. Taxonomy (NCBI): domain Eukaryota; kingdom Viridiplantae; phylum Streptophyta; class Magnoliopsida; order Asterales; family Asteraceae; genus Saussurea; species Saussurea involucrata. The sequence continues at coordinate 47,094,816 of CM066323.1, forward strand.
CGCCTCCTAACGATTTTTCTACAATTTACTATGAATTAAATACGAACGGTTACCAAAGCTGCCAGTTTCGGTCCAGCCTGCATAAACAGTCCAAAACAGCCTAGCTACGGTTTAAATCAGACTTTCGGCAAAACACGAAAAACCTTCCCGACTCGAATAGGGAACTATGGCCACCAAAATCACCTCAAAACGAGTTACGAGTAAAAAGTTACGGTCCACGCAAAACAGTGGCAGATTCCAGGAAATTTTACATGAAATGACGAACCGCAGAACTTGCGACCACTTTTTCTCCCAACTCGAGGCCGAACCAGTTTTCCGCCAAAACACAGAAAACGTGCCCGGTCCCGAGCTCGAAGCGTGGGCGCCAGTTTCGGCTCAATCGGAGTTTCGACGGAAAAGTTATGATTAAACGAAAACTGGACCGCGCACATAGAAATTACATAAAATCACGATTTTGGATTCGGGTTTAAATTCTTCGCGTTTAGATTTACCAAATAAGGTTCAACCAACTAAACGATCAATGCCTAAGCTAACCCAAGTACCACCTGCTGCCATCTCAGGCAGCGGTGGCCGGCGGCGGCGAGCAGGCGGCAGCCACCCGGTGGTGGTGGCGGTTCGGTGCCTAAACCGACGAGAATAAATAACGCACGCTCTCCCCCACCCCCGACTCAGCCCCGACCCACATGTACCCTCCAGCCACTGCAGCGGTGGTGTACGGTGGCCACGCACGCTGCCGGCAGCCATGGCCGCTGTGGCGGTGGTGGTTTCGTGGTGACTCCTTGACAGCGAAAGAAAAGGAAGAAGAAGACATAGGAACGTACCGATCGGCGACGGTCCAGCAACACTCCGACTGGACTCCGGCTTCCGACTCGTTCACACCTTCCCTCCTTCTCTCGCCGGAGTTTGCTAGAGGCGGCTGCTGCTGGTTTTGTGGTGCGCGACGGCAGCGGCAAGAAAAAGAAAAGCTCCGGTGATGGTAGCGACAGTCGTGAGCAAGGAGAAGAAAAGGTAGGGTTTTGATAACTTTGCTTGGTTGCCGTGATCACAAAGGGATAGGTAAGGAGGGAGGGGTTCGGTTACTATCATGGGCCGAGCCCCATGCAATTACTTTGAGGAAAATACAAAATCGGCCCCTTGACTAACCCAAGATACTCACAACTACGAATAACCCACAACTATCAGCAATTTGGTCCTTAACGACATCAAACCCCAAACCAAAACAATCAACGGTAAGCATTTAAATTACTGAAAATTAATTAATAAACGTACCGGGACACGGGCTTTACAACTCTCCCCCGCTTGGATTAGACTTCGTCCCCGAAGTCCACGCCCGCAAACAGCTCCGGGTAATTCTCCCGCATCTCGGCTTCTGGTTCCCACGTCCATTCTGAACCCTTCTGGTGCTGCCATTGGACCTTCACCAATCCAATGACTTTGTTTCGCAGAGTCTTCGTCTTCCTCTCGACTATGGCTATTGGCTTCTCCACATAGTTGAGTCGCCCGTCAATCTGGATATCTTCAAGGGGAACTACTGCAGACTCATCCATCACACACTTCCGCAACTGAGAGACATGGAACGTGTTGTGGATCAGGCTCAGCTCCTCTGGTAGCTCCAATCGGTACGCTACTTTCCCCACACGCGCGATGACCTTGTACGGTCCGATATATCGGGGACCCAACTTTCCCCGCTTGCGAAAACGGATTACCCCTTTCCAGGGTGACACTTTCAAAAGAACGTAATCCCCGACTTGGAACTCCAAGTCCGATCGTCTCTTATCGGCGTAACTCTTTTGTCGGCTCTGAGCAGTGACTAACCGATCCCGCACCATCTGGATCATTTCCGTCGTCTTTAGCACAACATCAGTGCTCCCCAGCACCCTGTGACCAACCTCGCCCCAGCAAATGGGCGTCCGACACTTCCTGCCATACAACACTTCGTACGGCGCTCTACCGATGCTAGCGTGATAGCTGTTATTATAGGAGAACTCAGCTAGTGGAAGATACTGATCCCAACTACCACCAAAGTCAATCACACATGCTCGCAGCATGTCCTCAAGTGTCTGAATAGTACGCTCACTCTGCCCGTCGGTCTGAGGATGAAATGCTGTACTGAAATGCAACCGCGTACCCATCTCATTCTGAAACTTCTCCCAAAACCGGGAGGTGAAACGAGTATCCCGATCCGAGACAATCGAGACTGGCACCCCGTGCCTAGTTACAATCTCTCGGATGAAAACCTCCGCGAGCTTATCCGCCGAGAAGCTCTCTTTAATCGCCAAGAAGTGAGCGCTCTTAGTCAGACGATCCACAATTACCCAGATGGTATCATTCCCTCGCTGAGTTTTGGGAAGCTTCGTGATGAAATCCATCGTAATCTGCTCCCACTTCCACACCAGAATCTCCAAAGGCTGCAATTTCCCGTGCGGTCGCTGGTGCTCCGCCTTGACCTTCCGACAGGTCAAACATACCTCCACACACTTGGCTACATCCCGCTTCATGCCGGGCCACCAATAGCCTTCCCGTAAGTCTCTGTACATTTTGGTAGCTCCCGGATGAATCGAAAACTTGGACTTATGCTCCTCGTCCAATAGTATCTGCCGGTTCCCACCGGTGAATGGGACCCAAACTCTACCATATCGGGTCAATAATCCTCGACTATCCCGTACTAATTTCGGAATTTCTCCCGAAACTCTCTCACGTTTTGCATTTTCCGCCAATACGGCCACCTCCTGAGCGACACCTATCGCCTCCAAAAGAGGTGCAACTACTGTCAAACGCTGACACAGACCCTTCAGCGGTCCCCCGACCGGATGTCGGCTAAGCGCGTCCGCGACTACGTTCGCTTTACCCGGGTGGTAAAGTATCTCGCAGTCGTAATCCTTGACCACATCAAGCCATCTTCGCTGTCGCATATTAAGATTTTGCTGATCCATCAGGTATTTAAGGCTCTTATGATCAGTGTAGATAGTACACTTGACACCATAAAGATAGTGTCTCCAAATCTTCAGAGCAAACACCACTGCTCCCAACTCCAAGTCATGAGTCGGGTAGTTCGCTTCGTGAGGCTTCAGCTGCCTCGAAGCGTAAGCTATGACCTTGCCGCGTTGCATCAGCACGGCACCCAACCCCTGATATGAAGCATCACAATAAACCACCAAATCCTCCATACCCTCGGGCAAAGTTAACACAGGAGCCTCACATAAACGTCTGCGTAGCTCCTCAAATGCCTTCTGCTGCTCTTCGCCCCAACTGAAAGCTGCGGTTTTCTTCGTCAGTCGAGTCATCGGCAAGGCAATCTTGGAGAAATCTTGGATAAATCTCCGATAGTACCCTGCTAACCCGAGAAAACTCCGCACCTCGGTAGGAGTTTTCGGCACCTCCCACCGCATTACCGCTGAGATCTTGGCCGGATCGACCATAATACCGTTCTGATTCACGACATGTCCTAAGAATTGGACCTCCCGTAACCAGAATTCACACTTGGAGAACTTAGCATAAAGCTTCTCCCGTCTCAAAACATCCAAAACTTCTCGCAAATGCACCTCGTGCTCTTCTCTCGTCTTCGAATATACGAGGATATCGTCGATGAATACGATCACCGAGCGATCCAGCATCGGGCTGCATACCCTGTTCATGAGGTCCATGAACGTTGCTGGTGCGTTGGTGAGTCCGAAAGGCATCACCACGAACTCGTAATGGCCATACCGCGTACGGAAGGCCGTTTTCTCCGTATCTTCACCTCGTACCCGCATCTGATGATACCCGGATCTCAGGTCAATCTTAGAGAACCACGAGGCTCCCTGCAACTGATCAAACAAGTCGTCAATCCTTGGCAGAGGATAACGATTCTTTACCGTAAGCTTATTCAGCTCCCGGTAATCAATACACATTCGTTGAGATCCATCCTTCTTCTTCACGAACAATATCGGAGCTCCCCACGGTGAACAACTCGGCTTAATGAACTCTTTCTCGAGAAGTTCCTGCAACTGATCATACAGCTCCTTCATTTCCGGTGGAGCCAGGCGATAGGGTGCCTTGGCCACCGGAGCAGCACCCGGAATCAGATCGATTCGAAACTCCACCTGTCGTTCGGGAGGTATCCCCGGTAACTCGTCGGGAAACACATCGGCAAACTCCCTCACGACTGGCACGTCTACGGCAGTCTTCTTCGCCTCATCAAAACGCGTATCTATCACATACGCCAAGTACCCCTGACCACTATGCTGAAGGTGTCTCCGAGCCCTCGCCGCGGAACATATTGCCGTAGTCCGTCTGGGCGAGTCTCCCTGAATCAACAACTCTCCCCCGCTTGGGGTTCGAACCCGCACTTGCTTGTGGCGACAAACAATTTCTGCATCAAACGCGTCCATCCAATCCATGCCCACAATCACACAAAGCTCCCGCATAGCTATCGGAATCAAATCTATGGGAAACCTCACACCCGAGATTTCCAACGTGCATCCCCGATACACGTCCGTAACCGTCAAGGTTCGATCATCGGCAACCTCGACTACCAAAGGACATCCTAACCGTCCCACCACTCGGCCCAACCTCTCGCTAAAGGTGCGAGACACAAATGAATGAGTAGCCCCGCTATCAAACATTACAACCGCAGGCACCGAGTTAACTAGAAATGTACCTAACATACAATTAACAACATATATAAAAAAAACAAGGCATGAACAGGAAGGACGAAAAGAAAGAGGGTGATAAAACATACCTGTCACCACCTTAGGCGTCGCCTGCGCCTCTTCCACCTTCAGCTGGTGGACTCTACCTCGGGCTGCCTCTGTCCCCGGCTGACCGTCAGTGATGCGCAGTGGGGCATTTGCAGGAGCCCTCTGTGCACCACCCCCATCAGTTGCCCTCGCATTCGGACAATTGGCCCTCACGTGGCCCGTCTGCTTGCAGCTAAAGCAGATCATCAATGGCGACTTGCAATCCCGGCTGTGATGACCGGACTGCCCACACTTGAAACACCTGCCAGTCTTCTTCCCACCAGAATCCCTGGGTTTAAACCCACCACTCCTCGAACTTCCGCGCGAATCAGAAAACTTCGACTTCTTTTGCACCGCAGAGATTGGCGTCACAGCCTGTGCTGCCTTCCTCTTTTTGGCTTGGGTCTCTAACTCCAGCTCCCTCCTCCGGGCTGCATCCATCATTGCTGACAAAGAAGCGTACGGTACCGTGCTCACGAACTCCCTGATCTCGGTACGTAACATATCTTTATACCGGGCCATCTTCATTTCCTCCGAAGCGGCATATTGAGGACAAAACAGCGCCATCTCAGTAAATTTCTTGTTCATCTCCTTAACAGTCTCCGTGGTCTGGGTTAGTTCCAAGAACTCCTTCGCTATCCTCTCCATCTCCACCGGAGGCACGTACTCGGCACGGAACCGAGTAACGAACTCTTCCCACGTAAGGGTAGTACGCTCAGCAAGAGTCAGCGCTGAGGCGCACCAATCCTTCGCCCCATCGCGAAGCAAATTCACAGCAAAGCGGACCTTCAGATTATCCGGGCAGCCGCAGGTCAAGAAGGCACACTCCATATCAGAAACCCAACGCATGCTAACAATTGGGTTCGAGTCTCCCCTGAACTCCGGGGGAGAACAGGCAGAGAGATCCCGGTAATGGAACTCTCGATTACGGGGCTGTCCCCCAGCAGGCGGCGGAATCGCTGCAATGCGCTCCTCTAGCAGAACCGTCACCTGATCTTGTATGGCGGTGATAATCTCGGGGATTGCCTCCCCGACCGCATGCGCTACCTCCGCTGCAATCATCTCTCGGATCTGCTCCTCCGTGATTCCCGCCTCAGTTCGCGGCTCAGTCACGTTGCTCCTCCTAGTGATGGCCATTCTATAAAGAAGAAACATACAACGAGTTATTAGTACCTAATAACCCACATTAACAACACTCACGCTCAGCTCCTTGGAATCCTCGCGACTTTCCCGACTCGAGCACTGATCCTGTGCTTCCGGTAGTAGGAGCTCTACTACTACCTTCCACACCTATCATCGCTCGTTCCGAGTCCCATCCCGAGGGGTCCAAGTAGCTTCTCGCCGCAACTACACACATATGCCCGCACCGGCATATATACTCACTCTTCCTAGCTCCCTAGGAATTTCCATCCCAACTACTACCCTTGCTACTAATGAATCCTCACTAATCATAAAAAGTGGCCACGCGAATACCCGATTACATGCAGTGCAAAACAAATAGACAGTCGAATACAAGATTCTATCCTAGAACGGTTGGACTCAAACAAGAGCTGCGCAATAGAACTAAATCGAATATTCTAAGGCTATAAGTCTCTTACTGCATACAACCTAGAGGGCATTCACTTAGTAACCTATCATAATTAGCATAAATTCCTAATAGCAAGCAATTCAACATACCGCATAGTGTCAACAACAGGCAATCTAGCATGCATACTCTATGATCTAGAAAGCAATAAAACACTAAGCATTGTACCTTTCCCTTCGGCTCCGGCTGACTGTACACACTGCGCCCTCGATCACCGTTCCCCGAACGGGTTTTTACTTTTTCTTTTATTTCTAAAAAGATTTAATAAAGAATTTGAAAATTTCCCAGCCGCAACTTGAGACCAAACACACCGAGGTGCGTTTGATTCACTCAAGCTGTGCTCTGATACCAAGTTGTAACACCCCAAAATTTCAAGGAAATTTAAAATTTTTAATTGCACGCTTTATATATAAAAACTCAATAAATAATCTCAACATATTAATTGCAAGGTCATAAGTATTGTTCAAGTAATCAGAAACCAGCGGAAACAATGTTCAATAATTAAAACAAATATCAGTTAGCTCGTCCCGCGCGCCAGTGTGTACCCGTCACGCCTTAGAGCCACTCGTACCTGAAACCACAGTTTATTGGGAAAGGGTAAGCACGAAGCTTAGTGAATTCAAACACATGCGCAGGTAGGAATTATATACACATCGCCCCTACCCGCACATAAGCAACAACATCACAGATACATAAAACGAGTAAACATCTGCAGGTAATTATGTATCCAACCACCTCAGTACCATCGAGGCCTCGGTCCCACCGAATCGCAAGGTAACCAACGCCTCAGTACCATCGAGGCCTCGGTCCCGCCGAATTGTAACATAATCAACACCTCAGTACCATCGAGGCCTCGGTCCCACCGAATTGTAACATAATCAACACCTCAGTACCATCGAGGCCTCGGTCCCACCGAATTGTAACATAATCAACACCTCAGTACCATCGAGGCCTCGGTCCCACCGAAACGTAAGGTAACACATTTATACCAAGCATACAAACCAATCAAGTATTACACACCACAACAACTAGTTCACACCACAAGGACAGTAGTACATGCAAACTATTATGACATGCATACAACCCCTAACTACACAGTGAGAGAACTCACCTCAAATGCGCGCCTAGCTTAATCAACCCGAATCGAGCTTCACAATTACGGTCACCTTCCAGCACCTAAACGCATGTTAAAACGTGTCAATACGAGACCCGGACCCTAAGACACGACACACGCTTAAACCGTCACTAAAACTATTTTTTGTTCCCACAAAACAGGTCTATTCGGGACCTGTTTCGACCCCTTTAAATCCAGAAAATTCCCAATATTATTTCATGACCAGAAAGTCCTCTGAGTTGGGGTTCCAAGGACATATTATACGCCTCCTAACGATTTTTCTACAATTTACTATGAATTAAATACGAACGGTTACCAAAGCTGCCAGTTTCGGTCCAGCCTGCATAAACAGTCCAAAACAGCCTAGCTACGGTTTAAATCAGACTTTCGGCAAAACACGAAAAACCTTCCCGACTCGAATAGGGAACTATGGCCACCAAAATCACCTCAAAACGAGTTACGAGTAAAAAGTTACGGTCCACGCAAAACAGTGGCAGATTCCAGGAAATTTTACATGAAATGACGAACCGCAGAACTTGCGACCACTTTTTCTCCCAACTCGAGGCCGAACCAGTTTTCCGCCAAATCACAGAAAACGTGCCCGGTCCCGAGCTCGAAGCGTGGGCGCCAGTTTCGGCTCAATCGGAGTTTCGACGGAAAAGTTATGATTAAACGAAAACTGGACCGCGCACATAGAAATTACATAAAATCACGATTTTGGATTCGGGTTTAAATTCTTCGCGTTTAGATTTACCAAATAAGGTTCAACCAACTAAACGATCAATGCCTAAGCTAACCCAAGTACCACCTGCTGCCATCTCAGGCAGCGGTGGCCGGCGGCGGCGAGCAGGCGTCAGCCACCCGGTGGTGGTGGCGGTTCGGTGCCTAAACCGACGAGAATAAATAACGCACGCTCTCCCCCACCCCCGACTCAGCCCCGACCCACCTGTACCCTCCAGCCACTGCAGCGGTGGTGTACGGTGGCCACGCACGCTGCCGGCAGCCATGGCCGCTGTGGCGGTGGTGGTTTCGTGGTGACTCCTTGACAGCGAAAGAAAAGGAAGAAGAAGACATAGGAACGTACCGATCGGCGACGGTCCAGCAACACTCCGACTGGACTCCGGCTTCCGACTCGTTCACACCTTCCCTCCTTCTCTCGCCGGAGTTTGCTAGCGGCGGCTGCTGCTGGTTTTGTGGTGCGCGACGGCAGCGGCAAGAAAAAGAAAAGCTCCGGTGATGGTAGCGGCAGTCGTGAGCAAGGAGAAGAAAAGGTAGGGTTTTGATAACTTTGCTTGGTTGCCGTGATCACAAAGGGATAGGTAAGGAGGGAGGGGTTCGGTTACTATCATGGGCCGAGCCCCATGCAATTACTTTGAGGAAAATACAAAATCGGCCCCTTGACTAACCCAAGATACTCACAACTACGAATAACCCACAACTATCAGCAATTTGGTCCTTAACGACATCAAACCCCAAACCAAAACAATCAACGGTAAGCATTTAAATTACTGAAAATTAATTAATAAACGTACCGGGACACGGGATTTACACATTCGGAGGAAAGCTCAAGTATCGCTCTCGACGCACGGCAGCAGCTTTTGACCAACAGTTGATTACACTTTGTACTCACACACGACAAACACATGTTTTCACATTCAAACACTTGTACTTTACATTTCGAAGTATTTCCTTCATTTGTATTGTAATCATCGTACGACCGACGCCAGTACCAAGGACGTCGCCCCTGATTGGCGACCATAGTGCAGCGATGACATCCCTTGTCGTCCGCAGGTTTTTTCCTCGATTGAGGTTTTTCCTGCGTCATCAAATCTCTTGTCTCGTTTATTTTTTTCCTCGTCGCACGTCTCGTCGAAAGATCCTTTCTTTAGTTGATTAAGTCCACATCGACCTTAAGTTGTCCCTTTGGTGCGATTTTTGGCATTAACAGTTTGGCGCCATCCGTGGGACCTCATCTAGAGAAAATCCTCGACGAACGTGCACCATACTAACAGTTTCTTGGAGTTTTTTTTCTGCTCTCTATTACAGGAACAATGGCAGCCCTTGACAATCCGCAGCAAGCTGTTGCTCAGATGTATCCGGAGCTCAAAGTCGCCAGGAATCATCTCAATGCAATGGCAGAGCAGAATCGCAGAGCAGCTGAGGAGATCGCGCGGTTAAGAAATCCTCCTGGGCCTCAAAATGGTCCTAGGCCGTTCGTGCAGAACCCAATTCCAAGATCGTTCGACCAGAATGGCCCTAGACCATTTGTCACGAATCCAGGTTCATCTACGCAGAATCAACATCCAGGCCCGTTCATGCAGAATCAACAGCCAGGGCCGTTCAACCCAAATCCTCAGTTTGGGACAGTTCCTCCTCAGCATATAAGGCCACCACCCGTGAATAATGGGTCTCAGCCATTACAAGGGTCGCAGCCTTTCCAGCAGGGGTCGCAACCATTTCAGCAGCCATTTCAGAATGGACCTCAAGGTGAATTTCAGCCACTCCACGGTGGATCGCAGCCTTTTCAGCAAGGATCGCAGCCGTTTCAGAATGGACCGCAGCAATTCCACTATGGGTCGCAGCTAGGGCTGTAAACGAACCGAACGAACACGAACAAGGACTTGTTCATGTTCGTTCGTTTAACTTAACCGAACAAACAAACGAACACGAACAATAAACGAACAAATATTTTGGTGTTCGTGTTCGTTCATTTAAAAAATAGGTTTGTTCGTGTTCGTTTATGTTCGTTCGTTTAAGTGTTAAACGAACATAAATAAATGAACATAAACGAACCTAACCGAACTTAAACGATCGGATTCAAGCCGCAAGACTCAAACCACAAGGAACCGAAACAAAAATTTTTGAAATAGGTTCAAGCCAATAAGCTCAAACCATCGAATTCAAGCCGCAAGACTCAAACCACACAGAACCCAAACAAAAAATTTTGAAATAGGTTCAAGCCAATAAGGCTTAAACCATCGGATTCAAGCCACAAGACTCAAACCACAAGGAACCCATAGCCATAAGGCAAGGCTCAAGCCAATGGGCTTGAACCACCATGGTTGGCTTAAGAGTTGGTTTGCTAAAAAAATGGACGGGGTGAGCATCCTATTTATAATAGGGGATTGGCAAGATGAAGTTGTTTAACACCGATGTGGGATGGGTGAAAATCCCATTTTCATGTTGTTGACTTGTTGTTGTTTACCAGTTACCACCGGTTACTCTCTTACTATGTATCCCACATCGATTTTTAGTTAAAAAATAGGTGTATGTGTTCTATATATAAGAGTTGGAATAGCTCAAATTTCTTCCAAACTTATTCTTTCAAAATTTAATACTTACAGTTACTAAATATAAATATGATTATATATATAAAAGTTGAAATATTTAATTATTTAACGAAAATATGATTATATAATATAATAGTTGAAATATTTAATTATTAAACGAACATATATAAACGAACGTTAACGAACATAAATAAACGAACGTTAACGAACATAAATGAACGAACGTTCACGAACATAAATGAACGAACGAGACATTTGTTCATGTTCGTTCGTTTAACTAAACGAACAAAAAATATTGTTCATGTTCGTTCATTTATTAAATAAACGAACATAAACGAACTTCCCGCCGAACGGTTCACGAACGGTTCGCTGAACGTTCGGTTCGTTTACAGCCCTAGTCGCAGCCATATTTCGTCCCGTTCAACGGGGGCACCAATGATTCGTCGCATGGTAATGGCACTAGTCCAGGGACCAATCCCTCGACAGGGGCAAATCCTGATCTTAACGATCCCGTCGCCCAGCGTTTAAAGATGTTAGAAGACCAAAATGAGCGCGTCCTGTCCTTGCTCGCCAAGTTGCGTGGGGCAGCCGTGCCTGTCGACGTCGAACCTCGCTCGGGGTATCAGGCGCCGCCCTTCATCGACGAGATCACCACCGTCGAGGTCCCAAAGAAGTATAACATGCCTACCTTCACTCCCAAATATTCTGGTGTGACTGATCCGACTGAGCACGTCGCGCAGTACAAGCAGCTCATGTGGACAATCTCGATCCCATTTATGTACTAGGAAGTATGCATGTGTAAGAGTTTCGGAGCAACTCTCACTGGTCCAGCTCTCCAATGGTTAATCAATCTCAAACCCAAGTCCATCGGGTCGTTTGCTGAGTTGGTTAACCAGTTCTCCCAGCAATTCGCCAGCAGTCGTAAGATGGAGAAGCAGACCAGCGACTTATATTACATCGCGCAGAAAGCAAATGAGTCTATTCGAAGTTATTTCAATAGATTCAATGCCGAAATGATCAGCATCCGCAATTGTGACGTCAAAACCGCGATCGAAGCCTATAAGCGTGGTCTAGACGATAGTTCGGGTCTATACACCGACCTGACCAAATATCCCCCGGAGAATTTCGAAGACGCCTGAGCTCGAACCTTAGCATATATGAGGGTCGAAGATGATGCCGCCTTTCGTCGCAAGCACACTAACGAAAAGAATTCGTTAGGCGTCAGAAAGCCAGAGTTCAAGACAAAGGCTGTTTCCAGAGTAGAGCCAGCGCGCCAAATTTCAAATGTTCGTTTCAAGACGAAAGCAGAGGCCAAGACCGCGACTAAGTTCACTCAGTACCCCAAGATATCATCTTACAGATTCAAAGGATCTGCTAAGGAATTAGTCGAAGCTCTGAAATGTACCCAAGCTACCATCCGATGGCCAAAGAAGTCCGACCTGGACGATGCTAAGAAAGACAAATCAAAGTGGTGCAACTTCCACGTCGATTATGGTCATGCGACAGACGATTGTATCGCATTGAAGAAAGAATTAGCATATCATTTCCCGAAAGGAAATCTCAAGGATATCATCGACGATGTCGCTGTTCCAGCTAATAGCCATCGACCGTCGATCCCCGAGCACGCGAAAGTCGTCAATTGCATTACCGGTGGTTCAGACGTATGTGGTCTGACGTATTCCGCGGCCAAGCGTCATGCCAGTCAGGCGCCCGATGATCGGCCTATTCCTCGCTCGTTCAGACCCAAAGGAGATTTGGAGCTAGAAGCCATGAAGATTGTGTTCAACCAAGTCGACCTTGGCGACTCGTATCATAAGCATCACGACGGGTTGATCATTCAGCTCACAGTCGGTAACTGTCTAACGCGTCGAGTCTTGATCGACGGGGGCAGCTCAGCAAATGTCATTTTTCTCAACACTATCAAAGCCATGGGAATCGATCGCTCGGAAATCACCCGACGTCCGACGACTTTGGTCGGTTTCAATGGAGAAGCGACGAGCACCTTTGGAGAGATAATCTTGCCCGTCTACGCCGGAGGAGTCAACAAGCAAACCAAGTTCAGCGTCATCGACTGTGCGTCGGCCTATAACATCATCTTAGGTCGACCATGGATCCATGATATGAAAGCTGTTCCTTCGACGTATCATCAAATGTTGAAATTCCCGACGCCATGGGGAATCCAGGAGATCAAGAGTGAGCCAAAAGTCGCTCGTGAATGCTACAAGTCTACCTTGAAGCCGAGAAAATAAACTGAAGTCACAAGATCAAGCTCTTGACAGGTTCGTTCTTCTATCCCTAAATTAATATCTTTTCCACAGGGATAAATCTACTATGGTGCCTCGTCGCACGACAACATAGTCGACCGCAGGACAATATTTCTCCGTGTCATTCTGTCATTTAAAACCTATCTTTTCCTCCCAAAAAGAATTAGGTAATAAATGACAGGGGGCAAATAGAGAGAACAGTCGAAATGGTAGAGAGAACAGTCGAAATGGTACGTTCTCTAACTCTTTTTCATACGATTTTTTCTCACAAAACGACTACTGACTTAAGCATCGGAGGGCCGTTGGCCAGCCAACGACCAACCCCCGACATCGTTTTACCGCAGAACCGCACGACAGCTTATCGCAGGATCGCACGACAGTAGTCATTAAGTCTACAATATGACTTTAAATTCACAAGGTCGCACGATATAAACGACCAAATCTATGATTTGATCATCCTTTACAGGGACATACGATTCAAATTAATTACACGACTTAGTCGTACGATTGCGAGGTCTAACGATCTCATGATCTAAGCCTCTTAACTTTCATACTCCGAATGTATGCTTTAGTCGCATGTGCTTATGTTTATACACACGATTTAAAAGTCCTATGTCTTACGTACCAGTTATTGTGTTACAATGAATGCCTTAGTCGCATGATTCCCAGATTCAATTTCATAATTGATATGGTACTTGTTCACCAAATATATAAAACGCAAGTTCAAACAAAAGTTCAAAGTTTCATTTACAAAACTGTCGGTTATATTCAAAAGAACTCGACTACCGACGCTCGAGTATACAAAGATAAAATGGTTCGACCACCAACGGTCGAGACATGAAAAGACATAGCATTTCCTAAACCTAGAGAAAAGCGTCGATGGCAAGCTTTGCCCAAAAGTCTCGACCTTCGAAGCCCTGCCAATCCCGAAGAACTGATGCAAGGATCAAACGAGTATATTAGGAGTGGTCTTCCAACTCCTTACGCCTCGACATTCTGAGAATATGGCTCTAAAGGTTAATGTTAAGGTTGGAGGAAGGAATGTATCCTTCTCAACGATCGACCTCCACTCCAGCATTTCCTCTACCTTCACATATTTAATGAGAGGAAACAGAAGCATCTGCAAATTACAAAAGAAACATACTAAATGCTCAGCGAAAGAACTTCGATAACACAGGTTTTGAAAGAAAAACTTACAAAGAGCGCCAGTTCGGCTAAACACAGTCCAATCTCTTCAACAGAGATTCTTCGAAAACGCTCCTCGAAAGATAAGAACTGATATTTCCCCAGATGCGGAAGTGACTCTGCCCTGCTGAGGACATAGTCAATCAGGAGGTTTGACGACAACGCAAAGTTGTTCGTCGCCATAAACTCTCCCTCATTCTCTCCCGTCTTTACACCCTTGCCCCTGGCGGCTGAAGAAAGGGTCGACGAGGATGTAGAGAACATCGTCGCCAGTTGCGCAGTATGAAACACCGTCGCCAGTTGCGCAGTATGAAACACCGTCGCCAGTTGCGCAATATGAGACCTCGTCGCCGGTTGCGCAGTATGAGACATCGTCGCCAGTTGTGCAGTATCAACAGATCCAATCCAAGCACTGTCCGTATCCAGCATATACCTCGTCTTCCATTTGCGATCATCGACAGCAGTGTTCAAAACTAAGTGCGAGGTAAGTCGCTCGATGATCAGGATAACTCGCCAGAACTGGGGCATCGGTTGCCTCGGTGAAAGATCGAATTCACGCATGAACACTTCGACCAAAGGCGAATACGGCCAGTGGAAGCCCATCTTAAACAGGTACTCATATATCACGGCATATCCATCAGGACACATCTCCTGTCGAACCTCGCCAACCTTGCTTATGGTAATACACATGAGAATCCTCGCTAGACTTCCAAAGTCGTCAAAATCTTTTTCATTTCTAATAGCACCTCTGGGCTCCATCGACATTCAACTGGTAAGCATCATCATACGTCAGCATGACGTCACGACCGCGTTCCCCTTTCGACTTCTCGATCGGTTAGAAGCGAACCAGTCTAGTTCAAAAGCGATTGAGGTACATTTCAAAACTCTTGCCTTATTTCTTACGCGTCTGATTGACAAAATTTAAATTCGAATTTGCCATCCTTCTTTCAAATTTTAGGGGCAAACTGTTTGGGCAAAAAATCACGTCGTACGACCACGACCAGAGCAGGTAAGACGCACGTTATGGTCCAAATCTTGTATTAAGATAAGGTCTCGACAAGAACCCAGAAAACATCCGTTGTCTCCCGTAAAAGGTAAGTCGTACGCTCGACCATAACATCGCCCGTCCCGTATGACCATCGCGTAAGATCATTGCACCTTCGACCAAAGCTAACGTTAACCTTGACTGTTACGTTTGTTAAGTATTTAATGCAGGAGTCAAAGCCATTAACAGCAAGCAGCCGTAACGGACGAAGAGCATTATGGATAATCACTTCGGCGATCGTTTCCAGCCGTTGTAGCCGTTGATCAAATCATTTATGGAGCTAATCAATGGCACGAAGACTATAAATACCAAGCTAAGTCTTCATATCAAGGGACATCAGTTAACATCCAATATACATCAGCGACCATCACCAAGCAGCAGAGAAAATCATCCAAACTCATAGCAAAGAACATTCAAACTCTGGAGATAAAGTACTGAAAGCCAGAACCTTACAACGAACTCAAGAACATTCGGAGGAAAGCTCAAGTATCGCTCTCGACGCACGGCAGCAGCTTTTGACCAACAATTGATTACACTTTGTACTCACACACGACAAACACCTGTTTTCACATTTAAACACTTGTACTTTACATTTCGAAGTATTTCCTTCATTTGTATTGTAATCATCGTACGACCGACGCCAGTACCAAGGACGTCGCCCCTGATTGGCGACCATAGTGCAGAGACGACATCCCTTGTCGTCCGCAGGTTTTTTCCTCTATTGAGGTTTTTCCTGCGTCATCAAATCTCTTGTCTCGTTTATTTTTTCCCTCGTCGCACGTCTCGTCGAAAGATCCTTTCTTTAGTTGATTAAGTCCACATCGACCTTAAGTTGTCCCTTTGGTGCGATTTTTAGCATTAACAACCTGCATTATTGAACAGAAGAAACGATTGTTGGCCATTAATGGTTAGTGTAATCGTAAGACCATCTTAAGTTCAGGACGTCGGTCTTATGGAGCATACGACCGTCGCCGAAATACAAGACCATGCATATGACTGTAAATGTCTTGTAAGACCTTATCTTAGTATAGGAATGGTCTTATGGAAATATCGTAAGACCAGGATGATGTCGAAGGATTAGATCGTAGGACCAGTAGGTCAGGACGATGCTGTCGCAGGACCAGAGCGATATAAGACCGATGACAGGAGATTGTCGACGCAAGACCGACGAGTTGTAACTGACAACATGTAACTAGCGACATAAGATTAGTGGCGTAGGACTAGTAACATAGTACTTAGTGACATAAGACTAACATCGTGAGACTAACGATGCGTGACGTGCGACACGTGCGATCATTAGATGATTATTGACCTGAGATGTCTTTTAATAACCAACTATCGTGTGTTGGGGATATGGCAATAATAGGTATTATCTTTGTCGGTCGAGAGTATGACCGTCGTAGATATCTTTGATCATGTCGAGGGAATTTCTCAAGTCGGTCGAGGGTGTGATTTTCTACCCAAACAGTTAGCCCCCCGAGATCTGAATTTCAAATCCATTTGAATTTCAGATCTCGTACCAAAGTAAAATGTGTTTCTACGGAGACGTGTTACTTTTGCTAATTGGAAAACCGACTTGGTCAGCTAAAATCATGAGACTGGTTGACAGTGTACGAATGACACATCTGTTAAGCAAGTTGCGACGATCGAAAGATGACCTTTAATGCGCAAGTTACTTGTGACGATTGTAAGACGATCTTAAAACGTAAGGAACCGATGGTGATCGTAAGACTATCTTTATCAAAATGTGACGTATGGGATGGGAGACAATCGTAAGACGATTGTGTCAAAATAAAGTTTTGGTGACGATCGTAAGATGATCGGACCGAGATAAAAAATTTAAGAATCTTGCGATACAGTCGCTAGATACCTGTGTTCTGGCGTTTCGAGCCGATATGGTCGTTATCGACTTGTGATCTGGCGTTTATAGCCAATATGGTCGTTAGAGACTTATGGTCTGGCATTCCGAGCCGACACGGTCGTTAGAGACATATGATCTGGCGTTTCAAGCCGATACGGTCGTTAGAGACATATGATCTGGCGTTCCGAGCCGATGCGATCGTTAGAGACCTATGATCTGGCGTTCCGAGCCGATACGGTCGTTAGAGACCTATGATCTGGCGTTCCAAGCCGATACGGTCGTTAGAGACCTATGATCTGGCATTTCGAGCCGATACGGTCATTAGAGACCTATGATCTGGCGTTCCGAGCCGATACGGTCGTTAGAGACCTATGTTACGTTGTGTAAGTTTTGCTTTAGCGATAATCGGTAAAAATTTTACCTTTCTATTGTACTTCAGTATTATTTCGACTCATACATGTCATGGACAGATGTAATATCGACTGTAAAAATTCATTGAGTACAAAAATGAACAAGAAGTCGTGCGACTTGGGCATCCATTGTAATACAACGCTTAGAACGTAAGTCATAAGACTTTCATATTTTTGAATCGTATAAGCAAACATAAGCGCATGCGATCAAAGCATTCATTCAGAACATGAAATTTTTCTAAGTTAAAGCACTTAAATTGTGGGGTCGCAAGACCTTACGATCGTATGATTTGATCATACGATGAACTTGAATCATGTGTTCCTGTAGTTATACAATCGAGTCGTCTAATAAAACTGATTGTCTATATCGTACGATTTTACCGAAGTCGTATGATAGACTTAGTAACTTATGTCGTGCGATCCTGCGATAAAGCAATGTCAGAGGTTGGACGTTGGCTAGCCAACGACCCTCCGATGCTTAAGTCAGTAATCGTCGTAATGAATAAAAAATCGTATGAAAGAAGGAAAAGGACTTAGAAGAAATACCTTTTCAGATGCGTTGCATTCCAGCTGCGTGGGATATCTCGACCGTCGAGGGTTTGGAGCCGATAGGCACCTTTACCCCCGACTTCTGAGATACGATAAGGACCTTCCCACTTGGTGAAAAGTTTACCTGCATTAAGCTCTTGAATGCTTTGGAACACTCATCGGAGGACGTAGTCGCCTTCTTGAAAGACTTTTGCTTTGACATTCTTATTGGAATATCGCTCGACCGCTTGCTTTTGCGATGCCATTCTGATCCATGCTGATTCTCTAAGCTCTTCAAGGGCGTCGATGTCATAATTTACATCAACCAAGTTTTGGTCGACGGAGGTATGCCTCGAGGTTGGGAACTGGACCTCGACCGGCAAAACTGCTTCACAACCATAGAGAAAGGGGTTTGTCCTGTGGACGTGCGGGGCATCGTGCGATTTGCCCACATGATCGAAGGGAGCTCTTCGACCCTTTTTCCCTTTGCAGCTTTCAATCTTTTCTTGATCGAGGCAATAATGGTCTTATTGCTCGACTCAGCAAGTCCATTTGCCTGGGGATACCTGATGGCGTCTCGTCGCAGTGTTGGCCAAAAGTCACCTTGTCGAGAGATACGATTAGCCAAACTACGACCTCCTGAGTGATTGCCACACTCCCCGTCGTGCATGTCTTGAAGGATCTTCTGAACTTGACTCTTACTTGTGATTATACGGTTAATCTTGCGACTTGCCTTTATTGGCAATCCTGAGATTAAAGCATGTGAGTCGCATTTAGTGGCGACTTTTGCATTTTGACATGCGTCTTACCATGACTAGTGATTGTGAGATTCAATGTACAAGTCGTCTTTATTGACGACATATGTCGTGACTAGCGATCATGAGATTTCAACATGCGAGTCGCTTTTATTGGCGACCGAGAATTTTAACCTGTGTTTGCCATGACTGGCGATTGTAAGAAAAAAGGTGAGTCGTCTCTTATCGAAGACTATAAATCGTAGGACCTGTCATGTAAGTCCTAGAGACTTTTGTTTCTCACGATATAAATCTTAAGGCTTGCGTTTTAAGCCGTAGAGGCTTTCGTTTCTCACGATGTAAATCGTAAGATCTGTATTTATATGATCTTTCGAGCCTGCAAATGAAAAATCGAGAGTGGTCGTTGGTGAGACCAATGATCCTTTGATGCTTAAATCAACATTTATATGTTAGATCATAATAATCGAACGAGGAGAATATACTTAGAGTATATATATAGAGTTGTTATACCATATTTCATCCGAGTGGCATGTCACAGTTACCGTAACTTGGAGTCGATAAGCGTCTTTTACCAAGGACTTTTGAAATTAAAATATGGTGTTTTCTATTTTGTGACGGGCGTTCCGAGCCCCTGAGTCCCTCGGATGATGCGATACATGTGATACATTGACTGAGCATTTTTTTCCATGGCTTGAATCTGGCTTCGAGCCGTATTCAATTCCGATTGAAGTTGAATCAGGGGGTCTTGACAATTTGCCATATACCTGAAAAACTTTACTAGATTGTTAGAGCGATATGAGTGTTGGCTTGAGATTTTCTCTAGATTGGGTCCCACGGATGGCGCCAAACTGTTAATGCCAAAAATCGCACAAAAGTACAACTTAAGGTCGATGTGGACATTTAACAACTAAAGAAATGTATCTCAAGCCAAACAACATAATTGCGAGGAAAAAGTAAAAGAGACAAGAGATTTGGTGACGCGGAAAACCCCAAAACGAGGGAAAAAACCGTGGTCGACTTTGTGAGAGTCGACAGTGCACTATGGTCGCCAAACAGGGGCGACATTCCTTGTGTTACAGGTGATTTGTGTATAATAAGTTACAATTATAGAAAAAGTAAACTTAGTCGTGTGCAAATGACGTATGTCGTGCGTAAAACGTGCGAAATAAGCTGTTGTTGTGCGGTTTGAACTGCCGTCGTGCGGTTTGTACTGCTGTCGTGCGAATGTCTTGTGAATTACTGTGTCTCTGGTGTAGAGTTGCTAAGGAAGTCGATGGAGGAAATTGGAATCCCCTCGAATTGGTTGCATCATAGGCTTTTTTATAGCTTCGGTTGGCCATTAATGGTGCCTTTATGGCACACTTTGTAACCGCTGCCGGGCTCTGAATACCATTGATGATTGGTTTTGTAACCACTGTCGGGCCATTAATGTCATTGATGATTCGTCCGTTACTGGTCGTTGTGCCATAAATGTTTGTAGACCTTCATTAATGAACAGAAGAAACGACTGTTGACCATTAATGGTTAATGTAATCGTAAGACCATCTTAAGTTCTGGACGTCGGTCTTATGGAGCATACGACCGTCGCCGAAATACAAGACCATGCATATGACTGTAAATGTCTTGTAAGACCTTATCTTAGTATAGGAATGGTCTTATGGAAATATCGTAAGACCAGGATGATGTCGAAGGATTAGGTCGTAAGACCAGTAGGTCAGGACGATGCTGTCGCAGGACCAGAGCGATATAAGACCGATGACAGGAGATTGTCGACGCAAGACCGACGAGTCGTAACTGACAACATGTAACTAGCGACATAAGATTAGTGGCGTAGGACTAGTAACATAGTACTTAGTTACATAAGACTAACATCGTGAGACTAACGATGCGTGACGTGCGACACGTGCGATCATTAGATGATTATTGACCTGAGATGTCTTTTAATAACCAACTATCGTGTGTTGGGGATATGACAATAATGGGTATTATCTTTGTCGGTCGAGAGTATGACCGTCGTAGATATCTTTGATCATGTCGAGGGAATTTCCCAAGTCGGTCGAGGGTGTGATTTTTTACCCAAACAATATTTGAAGGGTAAGTTTTTTCGCCTTTGAAATATTATTATTATATTTTTTTATAATTTACCCACACACACATGTGTGTGTATCTATACTATCTTATAATACATTTAACCCCTAAACTCTTAAAAACAACTTTGAATGCATATGGTACTCTCAATTTATGCATGATTACTTAAATTTAAGAGTGAGAAGCCTCTCTCTCTCTCTCTCCATCTTTTAACCCCCTCTCCGTCTTCCCAAGAACCACCTCTTATCCCTCCAATCAGACACCTGTTCAAAAATTCATCTTCTCGAGATGACGATTCATGCTCAATCGACAACGATTCAAGCTCTCAATAAGGGTTCAACATTCACCAAATGCAAGAAACGCACCCTAAGGGTTCAACATTCACCGGTTCTAACACTTCATGTTCAAATCCATCTTCTCCATCGCTTCATTTCCCCAATACCAAAACTTCCATCTTCTCAAAGCAACGATTCAGGTACGTCTGAGTTTAGGGTTCTGTTGTTCTGTTTTGGTTTTTGATCGATTTATGCTCTGCGGCTTTCGTTGATTATAGGTTGCATTGTTGGTTGATGCAGAGAAGATATGGCAGTAGAAGAAGCCAAGAAGGTCGAGGTAGAATCCCAGTGCCCGCCGGAGCAACCCGTCGCCGCCGCCGAGAAGCAAGAGGCAAAAGCTCTCGTCCCAGTTGAAGAACCACTTGTTTCTGATGAAAAACCCACACCGATGATTCTAAAGCCCTCATCGTCGTTGAAAGTAAGTATTGGTTTTCAATTTTCAGATCAAAAATTTAGGGTAAAAAGATTGGTTGAATACTTGAATACTTGAATTGGGTTTATCAAGATTTATGCCCTCTAACTGTTTTATGAAGATCACTTTTTACGTTTTTACCTATTTTCAAGGTTAAAAGCTTTGAGCCCTAATAACCCAATAAAGTTGGCTTCAACAACTACATTGAGATGTTCTAATGTTTATTCACAGTTAGATAATGTAATTCAGTAATTTTGATTTAGCAAACCATGTGTTTGGAAAAGCTACATTTGAGAAAGTGGTTTAAAAGTTTTTTGTGGTTTATAAGTCGAAACTCTTCTGTGATTTTGATATAGCAAACCCTTAAGTTCAATTTTCTGTTGTTGTTATCTTTAACTTCATACCTCTCAACTCTCTTTTTCTGTTTGTGTTTGTGTTTGTGCTGTACTTTTTTCTTGGTAATTCAAGTTACATATACATACAATATTTGGGTATCTGTACATAGACCCAATGTAGGAATCCATGTTGATGCTTTATGCATCAGAGGCTACACTAAGGCCCTGCAATTTTGGTTGCTTAGATGTCAATCACCCTCATGTGATAAAAAATAGTTATCCTATGTATGAACCCACATATCATTTCCTGTAGAAATGAGCAAATTATACATTTAAGGTGTCTACATTACTCACAGTATAAATGGAATTTTATCTGCAATCTGTTAACTATATCAAACGACTTATCTGAGTTCCCAGTTAATATCTACATATTCCATCATATCTGCAAATATTTTAGATTTGAATAAATATTTTAGAAAGAATGAATGTTTAATATGTTGATTTTGAAATTAGAAATAAAAAATTGCTTTAGAAAAGTATGCATTATTTGTATGCCATTTGTCCTCAGATGCACATATATCGATCATTCCAAGCTACAATGTTTGGGTTGCATTGGATTTGGACCAACACCACAGTAGTTTTTGAATGATGATATTATTTATAAAAAATGCTTTGCATTTTATAAAAAATAGAATTTTACATCGTTAGCAGCAGGAACCTTCTTTCCAACCATCTTAGAATGTGGTTATTCATCCACATTGGTACCTCTGCCTCTAATGACCTGTCAAAATCAAGGCTACATAGAAGGGAAAATATCACCAAGATGTTAAACAAGCAAACACTTTTTCTTGTGGTGTTTTCTAGAACCATATCAAGTACCCTTTAGACTTAGAATTGTGTGCCTCTCCTTGATCTCTTGACTTGTTGGCAATTGCTACTTTGTTTTTCCTTGAATCACATGTGCTAATGAACTACTTTTCATCCTAATACTTTTCTTATCTTTTGTTACATTGCAGAGAGGATGAATCTGAATTATGAACACTGCACCCTTGAAGGTAAAATAAGTTACCGGTGAACTTGTATTTCCTACCCTCAAATAATCATAAATGAGTCATTTTTAGGAACCCTTAGATACGTTGATCAACGTGAGATTGACATCCAACATAAAGCTTTGGACCCCATGCCTGATCTTGTATTAATCACTTGTTTTGATGGTTCATTTTTTTTAAGCTTTTGGTATTGGTTCTACATTTCACATTTTGCTATCATTATCTAAATTTCTTTTTGGGTTACAATTGTTAGTGAAACATGTTCTAATCTAATGGGGTTAAATTTATATTTTGATTGTTGTCACTTAGGTTGACCTACACATGGTTGTCCCTGCCACTTAGCCAAGGAATACTTCCATTCTTGTTGCAGCAGTTGGCGTTGATATTGGGAGTGAACCATCAAAGAAACTTGGATGGATGGTGGATGTGGTGGTGGCCATCAAGTTAAGTTCCCTATTAGGTGTGGGTGTAGTCTCTTGATTGCTTAGGCTAAATTAATGCACGTGTAAATTTTATGTACATAGATCTTGATTTTGAATCAGATATATACCAATATGTTTGATTAAGTTTTTTTGATTTACAATAAATTTGACATCCCGCCGCATTGCGCCGGCACTTACTTTATCATTTTGGGTATTTACCTGGTACGAGCATGATTAGGATGTAGAGTCTTATCCGGTAGGTAAATTGTTGCATAAGATACCGATTTAATGGACTTTGATCTCACCCGGTAAAATAAGTCAAAGAGTTATGACTTTTACCTGCGGCAAGCACTTAGTGTCAACACCCTCTTAGTTTTTGTCATATGTGGATAGACATAGTGGCTGCAGCGGGTACCATGTCGGTTCAGGGACCGGCTTGTTCGTGTTCAGGTGCGGGTTGGTTTGCCAGCTGTGTGTGTCGTCTGTGTGGGGTAAGCTGCTGGTTGGTTAAGCCAACGACTGTGTATAGCATCAGCAGCTTTTGCATTCAGCTGCGGCGTGAGGGCCGTCAGTGGGATCTCGGCTTGGGTCGTGAGTGCGGCGGTGGTTTGTTTCTGGTAAACCGGGACTATAAAATCGGGTTTAGCTGTTCTTTCTTTGGTTTTGTTGCTGTTGTGCTTGGCTCTCTTTTTGTTTTGTTTTGCTGCTGTTTGTTTGGGACAGCTTTTTGTTTCCTGTTTTGGGTCCTTGGTTTGTGGCTGTTTGAACTTGGTGGTTGTAGCTTTTTGGTTGGTAATTAAAGTTTGCTTTTCAAAATAAAATAAACAAACAAGTTAGGATGGTCAAAGTGTTGAAATAGTTTGGTAAGCTTTTGCTATTTTTTTACCCGCCGAATTGCATCACATTAACATGCATGGGTCTAATTACATATTTGTAATATGAGTTATTCTTCTGCATTTTTAGAAGACTCGTGTATTTTGTGTAAAAGTTAATAAGTGGCTATCGCGATGAAATCACATTCATTTTCTAAATCTTGTTTTATAATTGAATTTTGTATCCCGCTGCATTGCGCGGGTACTCAACTAGTATATATATATATATATATATATATATATATATATATATATATATATATATATATATATTAATTTCTTGTCTTAATTTTGTCAAGGAGTCTTTTGTCGGTTTTATCAGAGCATTACTTTTAAGATTAATGTTGTTCACTATTCTGCTTATGTGTATTCCTAAATTTATATCGACAAAATATACATACATATATATATATATAATTATGGTTTTACCATTTTTTCTATTATGTATGTGACACAAAGATTTAATGTTATACTTATACCAACTATACGAAATCAAATCTACAGGTTCAAACTACCGAATACATCACATAGACCGCGAGTCATTTGCAGAACCTTCATTCAACGCCAAATAATCAGCACCCAATGATTTATGTATGTGCGTTAGATGATTGTCTTCTGCATGCCAAATAGATAAGAGTTAGTTATGAGATTTTTCCCTGGATGTAAGTTCAGAAAACACCATGCAATGTAGGGGCATTATGCAGTGCCGCAAAACAATAAGCAAGTGACGTAACAATCCTATTCTAGTTAGTTTAGGAAATCTACATAAGTTAAATTGACACCCAAAATACAAGGCACCTGTTTGCCAAACAAAAAATGGATATGAACTAAAAGTGAGCTTTTTTCCTATGAAAAATGCAAACAAAAAAGAGTATGTTTAAACTTAGAAGGAAGTAGTAAGTAACAAATATGAACAATTATGGGGATTTCAGAATATAATAATATGGCTCATATCCTATTATCGCCTTCAAAATTTCCCTTTTTTGGTTGATTTGATGAATTATTGACAAAGTCTCTTACATTATAAATCTATAGACTTGTGTATAAACATATAGAAATGTACACTTCTAAATGTCATAAAGCATAAAAAAGATGACCAACTAGTTAAGAAGTCCGACTTACTGCAATGAGCGTAGCAATGGTCCACCGGTTGACAAAAAAAATTCAAATTCCTGTTAACGAAAAAGGAAAAACCTTTCAGAAACATGAAAATAAAACATACTAATCTATCTCAACTTTAAGGAAGTGAATCTAATTACTTTCATAAGGAAGTGATTTCTGGATCTGTTCAAAATATTGTTTAGTAATTTGTTGATCCAAACCCTCAGTGATTTGATAATGACCCTAAGAAACACTTAGTGAAAATTGTAAGTATACAATATGTATTAGAGTTTCACTATCAAAGATATAATACTAAGTCTGTATAGTACCGCTGATAGGAAACTCATGTTCTTTAAATTCATACTTCAGCGAACACTGTACATCAGTGAGCCCTGAGCATGTTCAGTCTCATTGATGATAGCTGATAATTTATGTTGTTTACTTATGATCCCTGAAGACAAGATTCACGTCAACTATGTTCTACGCTGAAGTCGAAGATCAAGCCAAAGAACCAGCGACTAAGTCTACTAGTGACCTGATGCGGATATCAGCGAAGCCAAGACTTGTCCACTCAACGTGAAGTTTCAAGTAGAAGACTTCAGCGTACGCAGAACTTTATCATTCGCTGATAAAAGTTCATTCAACGAACGCTGATCATGAAGCCTCCTCTACAAGCAACTTTTGTCTTATCCCCTTGCACGCCTCCGTACGATTTTTGTCAGAACGGACATCCCTTTTGTCCAGAATCGTACAACCTGCTACTACACTGTTTATCATGCGGCCACTAGGTTGTCTACTGAAATCAAATCATGCAACCAACCAGAGGCTGCCACGTGTAAAGGTATACCGACTTGCATTAAATGCATGCAGTATATAAAGGAAACCCTACTTCATTTTGAAGTGCTCGGCCATTCCTCTCTCGCTGAACTTACTGTGTGAAAGAATACTCTCCTTAGTATTCTGAATTTTCTCAATCTCTATTTCTAGTGCAAGAAACTCTTAGTGTTCTCATAGTTTGTTTAGATTAGGTTTACTCCTTAATCTTGTTCCGCAACAAACTGTAATTTGTTTGATACATATCAATAAACAATTTAGAAAGATAAAAATCGTGTGTTTGTATTCAACCCCCCCCCCCCCCCTTCTACAAACTTGTATAACCCCTTTGGGACCAACATAATTGGTACCCAATCTCAGTCAAAACCTGTGTCAAAGGTGTAAACAAATAAACAATCCATCAGAAAAATCCAATAACCGAATGAACTTCATTATTAGCAAAGGAAAAACATCATTCTTAGCAACACATTTGAGTTGTTCATTGAGGAATTTGAACAAACACGTGGTAAGCAAAGCAAATAACAGAAAGATGAACTTCAAAACTGAGAACTTGCAAACATAATCGAAACCACAAAAGCTAAATCGATTCACTAACAACAAAAATCAAAACTTCGAAAAATAACATGATGAATGTAATACGTTAAAAACAAATATGAATCTGAAATCGATGTTACCAGAAAAGAAAATAGGTCGAAAAGTGATAAACCTTAGCATTATACCCGTATACTTGGTTCTTTGATTAGTTGAACTTCTTGGTGTGGTCATAAGTAAATATGAGCTTATCTTGTTCGAGATGCTTGATTTCTGAGTTTTGAAACTCCATCTATTTATAGGGGGGTTTGAAGAGAGAAACCTGCAAAAACGGAGTTGAAACTGTGAAACGTGGGTTGAGTTGGAGGTTGAAGGCAAAGAAGGCCGCATGTGTGTTAAAGGCGAAGACGTGAGAGGGAAACGAAGTTGAAACTGTGGAAATGTGGGTTGAGTTGGAGGTTGAAGGCGAATAAGAGGGAGTCACATCTGAAGGCGAAGACGTGAGAGGGGAGTGGGCCGTTTTAGATGGCTGATGAATGGACTGGGTTGGTTATACATACTAAAGCCCAAAATGAATTTGAACGGCTGTGATTAAAAGTTGGATGAATTTAAACGGCCCAGATTCGTGTAAAAACGGTTACACTCGCATGGGTCAATAATATAGGTAATGTGTGTCGGCAAAAGTATATACGTGCTTATTTGGTCTATGTCGTTACAAAGTGTTCAAAAATTAATAAAATAATCAAATAGAAGGATTACAGGTTTTACCAATTAAACCGTTGTTACAAAGATTCCATCATGAATCTGTCTTCTTAAGGTTTTATAGGATTTTACTTTTATAATGCCAAGTTCGTGTCAACTTATAAGTTTTCTCTCTAAGTAATTATGCCAATGATATGATCGAAGAAGCACTTCTAGGTTCGTGTTTATGTTGACGTCTGGAGCGGTCTCGTGGTCTTTGAAGAAATAACCACTGGTTGCTCTTTCCACTATAGAGACAGGATATTTGTGTGACTGTCAATGCATTTAGCTCCGAAGGGTGATGGAGAAACTTTGAGTCAAATAGAGGATAAGCACCGTGATTATGTATGATAACAACTCTAGCATACAGTTGTCCAAGAACTCGGTATTTCACGGAAAAAGCAAACACAATGACACAAGGTTTCCTTTTCTAAGAGACCTGGTGAATGATGGAATTGTCGATCTAAGCTATTGCAGCACTCAGTACCAAATTGCTGATGTGATAACAAAACCATTAAAGTTGGATCAGTTTGAGAAGCTTTGTGGGATGCTTGGAGTAATTGAAGCCACTAAAATAAGCTAAGTGCAGATGCATTAGCTTAAGGAAGGGAATGTTGAAATAAGTGTTATTTGTATTTTAACTAGTCTCTGTTTTTGTTTGAATAAGTCCTGGGAGAGCTATTCTTCAGGAAGGTTAGCTAGAGCTTATCTCATTTTTCTGTTTCTTTATTTTGTAATGGCTATAAATAGCTCTCTGCTTTGCTATTTTTTTTGGAAAGAAATACTTTTATAACCACCATAAGGTAATCACCACCAACATACAAAATGAAACACCACAAGTGCCAAACAGGAGACATCAGAAAACTCACAGACATGTTTGCAAGACGCAAACCACATGCAACCACACACACCTGTCACTAAGCACTTACATTAAGCTAAACCCAAATCAAAACCGCAACTAAACCCGATCGAACACAACCTGATCAAAGACGAGCAGCCTCGGAAATCACCCCACGACTTAGTCACCCGAAACAGACAGCAGGCTGCAGTAGCACGAAACAGATTAAGCAGCCCCACGGTTCACGATCCCAGCGCTCTTCCGGGTTCTGCCAACCACAAATTCCAATCCAGTTTTTGCCGCCGAACTCTCCCCGTGATCCATTCGAAACCCTTCCTTTGTAGCTCAAAAAATAGGTCTTCTAGTTTCCTTTTTTCCTTCTCGAAAACCACTTTGTTGCGGTGAGACCATATAAGGTATATAAAAGACCACACCGTCTCCTTCCACATCCTCGGTTTAGAGCCCACGTCTCCCACTTGTAAGAGTCCCTGGATAGACCCGGGACTACCAATGTCAATCTTCCACCATCTAGCCACATTACTCCATACCTTGCTCACCTCTTCGCAAAGCACCAATGTGTGATCCACCGATTCCACAACCTTCTCGCATATCGAACATAATAACGAAGTGATGTCGCATCCCATATTATCGCGAACCACTCTACACGGGATCCTACCCAAGCTTGCTCTCCAAACTAGAATGCATATCTTTTTAGGAAGATCTTTAGACCGTGTTTATGTTCCACTTGTCACTCGAGCCGCTACTTCGTCTATTAAGGCCTTCAACCCACCTAGCGTAAAGGATCCGTCCAGCCCATAGCTCCATTTTGGTTTGTCGTAAATGTTCAACTTTGGTTTCCAATCCTGCAACAAAGACATTAGACCGTCTAGTTCCCCCCTTTCTCTCCCCCTCAGCTCCCTCCTCCACTCCCACTTCCACAACCACTCCTCCCCGGCCCAAATCCCTCTCTCGGAAACTTTAACATCCTTGTTTGTTTCAAGATGCCAAAGCCGTTTAAATCTAGACCCCAATATCTTATTGAAAGTCTCAAAGTCTTTGTCACCGGTTCATCACTACCTCCTAGAAAATTGTTTGAATAACAGATGAATATAATGATGAAGAAGACAATGACTTCTCAATTTTGCTTGTTGCATTCGACTTCTATTTGCGTCAATGAATGAGTTTTTCTACAAGAACAAACAACCAGAGAGTGAATTGGCATTAAAATTCCAATCATTAGGTTAGGGATCAGTGAGAGTAGGTTGAGAGATTTTAGGGGTGCTTGAGGGATTTTAGGGAGCGTCGGTCTCTAGAGAAATGAAGACTGATAAGTACATATTAGAATCTATCATTATCTTGGATTAGTTGGTTGTGAGATAATTTAGGGTAAATGGTATGGATGAATTGAACGTGGTTCACGTATAAAGTTTAAGAAAGCTGTACCAAAGCATTACTTAGGGTCTGTTTGTTAGCAGCTTAATGAGCTTAATGGGACTGATAGTTTATTCAGACATGACTGTTTGGTAGTGGCTTAATGATATAGAAAGTGACTTATTTATTAAGCTTTTAGGAGGAAGCTTTATGCAAAAAACCAAGTTTTGTCCAAACCAGTCTCTCCCAATTAAAAAACATGGTTCTTCCATCTATGAAAACACTCTCCCAAACAAAAACCTTTCCAATCTATACAGACAGATTAATTCACACATACAACTTTATTCATACAAGACTTAATGGAAACCAACCAAACAACCCCTTACTTGTAGTCTTGAATTTATAGCAATATGCATTAAAAATTAGTACTTTATGCATTCTAGTATGTTTTTAAGAATAATACTTATATAAGAAAAACAAGAATAATACTTATATAAGAAAAACACGATAACCAACAAAATCACATATGATTTTACATTATCTAGCAAAAAAAACCACAGGAACTTGAAATCACGGCCAAAGTCGT
Organism: Saussurea involucrata; assembly: GCA_033807775.1. Taxonomy (NCBI): domain Eukaryota; kingdom Viridiplantae; phylum Streptophyta; class Magnoliopsida; order Asterales; family Asteraceae; genus Saussurea; species Saussurea involucrata. Next base: position 47,125,086 of record CM066323.1, read on the forward strand.
CCGTGTGGCTTTTTTTGCTGGATAATGTAAAATCATATGTGATTTTGTTGGTTCTTGTGTTCTTTTAAATATGTACTGTTCTTGTTTGATTCTCCTCTCTCTCTATATATATATATTCTACGATATTGTTTTTGGTTGATATTTTTATGTAGTTTTTTTAGTACATTAGGAAAATATATGGGTCATTTCATGGAATTGAACTTAGTTGTGTAATATTAATTAAATTGGATCAGCTAGAAAATTGTAACGTCTAATAAATGATTGGAGTGAAATGAATCCCCTAAATTCATTGGATTTTAACCCATAAACACCTTTCTATTCATTACCCATTGCTATGTAATGGGCCATTCCATCGTACCCAGCAAAACCATTTTAAATCATTTATTTTCTCGCCTTCTAAATTGAATTAGATTATAAGAGAGTGTTGTCTGACCAACATAAACATCCATCCATTGTCGTCCAGCGGTTAGGATATCTGGCTTTCACCCAGGAGACCCGGGTTCGATTCCCGGCAATGGAACTTTTTTTTACATTTAAAGACACATTTATTAATTTCCTAGTTATATTTTGGTCTTTTCTTTTTCCCAAAAAAAAGAAAAAAGAAAAAAGAAAATGAAAATTATACTGTAGAAACGTTATGTACAAATTCCCAAGGATAATAGCCAAACTAAGCTAACGAAGATGAACATATCTTGTTTACTCCTCTTTCCAACATTATGAACGAGATTTACAGATACCCATTTCCAGAAACAAGGATAAAAAAATAGTCCTTTTTGTTTCTCTTTTTCTGCAAACGTCGCCATTACAAATAGAAATCCAATGCGGAACAAGTGGGTGAGATATACGTACAGAGTTTGTTCGATTTGGTTGTAACTGGCGATCAATTATTACCTTATCCAAATGATGCAAGGACGGATCCAAGGGGGGCTTTGTGGTGGCACGTACCACCGTTTCGTTCATCCATCGTGGTGCAAAAAACTATAAGGTCGTGAAAAGTATCACCGTATCAATTTATTTGTTGTGACACTGTATATATTTCGAAACTACAATGAGGACACAAGTTTTCCTTGGTCGTGAAAAGTGTCACCGTATATATTTTGAAACTATAATGAGGACACACGTTTTCTTTGGTAGAGTTGGTTTGCAAGGTTTTTCTTCCACCCGCGACCCGAGTTCGAATCTCATTAGTGTCATTTTCTTAGTTTTTACCTTTTAATTTCAGATTTATTATGTTTCTAAAATTTATTGCAATAAAAGACTTGAACACATGACTTCACATATGAAAAAACAATGAACTAACCAACAAACCAATGAAAAATTTTGTGAAAAATATCCCTATATTTGTTTTCTTATAATCAAATGGTGTCCCCACTTGAAAAAATTAAAAATTAATGGGTGTGTCCCTGAAATTGTAACACCCCAAATTTCCGGGTAAAATTCCGTTCTAAATAATAGTCTTAATTCGAGTCCCTAGCAATTCTCCGACCTCTCTCCTAGTAGCAAGCATTGTATCTGTGTGTGTAAAGGTGTGTGTGTGCATGCATGTGTATGTCTTCCACGTATGCATGAAATCAATACTCTTTAATTAAAGATTTGAGGGTTTAGGATGATGTCAGACCACCACAGCAACCTTATTCAAATTCCTTCCTCCTCGTAGACTTCAGCCGACCATCTTTTTGCTCACGGTACATGCATGGCGAGAGTGCCATGGCGAGAATGCCATGGGCACTCTCGCAAGGTCACAATCGCTGGAGAGTTTTGGGCAGCAGGTTTCGACGGGCTTGCGGTACAATTCGGGCGAGAGTGACCGGGGCACTCTCGCATGGTCATAGTCGCCGGAGTGGGTTTTGTTTAAAAAGGGCAGCGTCGATCATTTCTATGGAAGCATTAAAGTTTCAGCTACCTTTCTCCTTGCTTTTTCCATTTCTTTCCTCTCGGCCGACACCAACTCATCTCACCCCTCTTTCTTATTTATTCCTCCCCCATATACTTTTAAGTTGTGATCATTGGTGGGTCCTCTAGGGTTCTAAGTTTCTAAATGTTCATGCTTTCAAGTGGGTCTTCAAAGTTTGCAAACTAAAGTTTCAAGTCAAGTCTCAAGATCTAGGGTTTTCATTTTTGGCTAATAGGGTTTCTACAACCTAAGGTAAGATGTCTTGGTATTATCATCATCCTAGATTATGGACTACATTATGACAATGCTAACCATATTTTCTTACAAACATTTAGGGTTCTTCAAGATTTGGGGTTTTCTCTTACAAACCTCATTTGGTGAGCATTTCTCCACCCCTAACTAATAAGTATTAAGTTTCTTGTTATCTAGATGAAGGATCTCTCATGGGTTTATATCTTTGTTTGAAAGACTAGGGTTTTCCTTGTCTATTTGGGTTTGGTTAATACATATTTTATACATATGTACATTCATCTTTTGTTTCAATATGACTTGTATACATACATATACATACACACACGCATATATATATATATACATCCTCATACATATGGAAGTATGTACAAATATATATATAGATATATGTGTAAACGTTATATATAAATGTGTGCCCTCATATATATGGACGTATGTACAAATATATATATAGATGTATGTGAAAACTTTACCTATCAACATGAGTATATATATATATATATATTTATATATATATATATATACATGCAAGGATGTAAATGTTTGGAATCTACATGAGGGTGAGTATCGCATGCTAAATATTTACTGTGTAGAGATGGTCGTTATGTCATAATTTGTATAAGACGATTTATACGTTTTCACTACCATGGTACGTAATTTATTGATGGCTATCTCCTTGTGCACGAGGTTTTAGACCTTTATGGACTACTTGTTCATTTTACTGTTGGCCGTATTGGATCACTAGCGAGTAGGCAATAGGGGACGTGGGGTCCTTGAGGTATAACTCGTCTAGTTCGGATATGCAATGTGGTCCCATAAGTCCTTGAGGTGTAACTCGACGGAGTAGGCACTAAAGGCATGGTACGAGATGGTTTGAGGTTGTGATGTCTTTATGGCATGGGAACTAGGACCGGGACTTGAGGTGCTATCCGATAACGTTGTGGGTGACTCCATTCCCGTGTTCTTGTCACCCCGATGGTAACGGGTCTCCCCCGTATTTTGTTGTTAAAGAAATGTTTCTCGGTTATATAAATATGTTCAGGTGGGAACGCTCAACGAGATGATTGATGGTAATTTAGATTACATGGAGCCGGTAACATCATTTTATGTCTTTTTGTCAAAATTATATAAATGTGCATTTCATGTAATTCTCACTAGACTTTTGTCTAACACTTGATGTTGCATGTTTGTGGATCACAGGTCCCACTAGCGGAGTCTAGACCTTGTTGAGTTGGCGACCATGCTAGGAGCTTGAAGGATCGGGCTTTTGGGGATTCGAAATGAGAGACTTTTTGGAGATATAATGACACCCAGATTAATCTAGCTTACCTTAAATTCTAGATTAATAGGTTGTTGTGTTTTATGTCTCACAATCCTATGTTTAATCATTGTCCAAACTATCCCGTTGCATTTAAGGGTTATAGTTGGATTAATTTTTTTTGAGGTTTAAATTTACCCATTTTCCGGAAATCCTCCTATATTTATCGTTTAAATTTTAGGGTGTTACAGAAATGAAGATCAAACTTCATCACCTTGGAAGCTAATGTTTGCATTGGTTCACCTGAAGAATGGATCAAAGAAATAAAGAGAATAAGATTACATTATGGCATAATTAATACATTTTAGGAAGTTCATCATTGTTCATTGCATTATATATGCAAATTTTAGGATATACAATATAACAATTACTTCCAAAATATATTAGAAAGAGGTGGCTATGAAATATGGAAAAATATGAGTTAAAACACAAGGTATATCCAACACATCATCACATGTGAAGATTATATAACTCACCTGCCATGGGTCAAGTATTAACAAATGAATATCTGATACTCAGCCTCTGCACCTCCTACATTTAGGTAGTTCACATCAACTACATTATCACCAAAATCATCTGCCAAAACAAAAAAACAAACTTGCATCATTCACAGATTTATCAGGAGTCTATATTTGGCAAACTAGCCGACAACCATCATACATGATATGAATAAAATCAAAGTTAAAAATCTTAATTAATTAATAATTCTTCAAAAATATAAAATAATTAACAGTTATATTAAATATTTTATTAAAACCAATATCAAAAATTATGAAACATGAGAACTATAACTTTTTATGTAACATACAAAATCATTTTTAGAATTGTTATATTTCATTTTTGACCGACTAAGAGCATCTCCAACAACTATGCTAAAATGGAAAAACTCCAACATTTATGCTATCATCTATGCTACGATAGAGAAAAAAGGAGAGAGATTGTAAAAATCTCTAAATAGATAATCCGCCAAAAAGCAAACTTTTCCTTTGCCAACTTTTCATATATCGAATATTTTAATAATATAATTAAATAAATTGAATATTTTAATAAGATAATTAATACTAGAGTTGCTAAAATAGGATAACTGTTGGAGTTGGATGCATTTTTTTTAGAGATTTTGATTTTTTTACTCTATTTAGAAAAACTTATAGCCTAATAATGATTCAAAATAATTAATAATAATTAGGGGTATAATTGGAAAAAAGTGGCAGAAAGCCCATGGAGCTTATTGAAACGCTACTTGGCATTTCAAGAAGCTAGCTTATGTCAAACACCAAAAGGCTTTTTTTTCAATAAGCTCAAAAAATAAGTTAGCTTATGGTTGCCAAACATGGCCTACGGATAGTCAAAGTCAATCATCAATAATGTAATGTTGGAACCTTCATATATGGTTCTGGTATAATCTACATATTCAGGTATGATATCTCGATAGATGATTCCTCCCGGATGAGCATCCAATACCACTAGCACCCCTGTCAAAATAACATAATCAAGAAATCAGACACAGTCGAAGGAAATAGATTAAGCCAAGTATTGTCACTCAGTTATAATGGTTAAATGAGATACCAGGTGCAGACCAACCGCTGGTGGAATTACTTGGCAAAGGAGCTAACCACAAAATGTTGCGCAGATTCATCGACTCATCATATGTCACATTAGAACCTGAAATAAATTAAAAGAATTGATCCGTAAAAAGGATAAAACACTTCAGAAATTCAAGTGTATATATACCTACCTTCTTGGCAATATCCCATGTTGTATGGGAACACTTCTTTATCATATGCTGGGTATTCTTTAGCATGGAACCTGCCAATATGTGAACCACCATGATCAAAGGCTCAATCTTATGATACTGGGGTTGGGTTCCAGTGAGAAGTTGGGGTTAACGTGAGAAGCGTGAGAAGTGGTTATCAACCGTTGGATTGGAAATGGATGCAATTCATGGGAGGGCATTTGATTAAAAGTGATCAGCGGTGCAAATTCACTTCTCATGCTTCTCACGTTAACCTCAACTTCTCACACGATCCTTCGTCATGATAGTGGGGCTTCTTCACTCTTTGAACAATTGTGGGTGCTATCAACTTACAAAATACCAACTCTTCCATCGGCAGCAATGAAAAGATGACCATGAAAAAAGTCATAACGATCTAGTGATACATGCAACCCGACTGTGGGACCACGGGCAGCGATAAGTTTGAACAAGAATTCCATGTATGAATTCAATTCCTGTAAGATGTTTATGTAACAATAGAATTGATAAAAATAACAATAATAGAATTACCAGAGTTCATGTACTTGAGGTCTCAATTAGGCTCTTAAATGGTGCAAACCTCGTTTATAAAGCGTCTTCCATAAGGAGTTCTTGTAAGTTGACATCGATTTTCGTTAGATCCTTCGACATCAGGTACCTGTGACATTGTTAAAAGAAGCTTCAATTACCAACATTCAATAAATCACATCCATAATAGAATCCAAAACGGAGTTCCTGAAAAAAAAACATATCTCTTACATCTAATAACCTTTTGCAGTGATGTGGAGAGATTTGAGTTCTAATGTGAACCTTCAGTGCTATCATATGACACTAAATACAAGCTTCTTCAAATGGTTCTAAAACTTTGTGGAAATTTGCCCAAGATATATCAGAGGCTTTGGATTCAGAAGCTTCTGAATCCGCTTACATCTTGGTTCAGAGTCTCTGATGATTCCGATCGTGGTTCCTCTTCAGGGCTCAATACTTCTAACTCAGAGCTACTGAGTCAGTTGTAATTGTCACCCTATCTTATCCTAAAATGGTTGCAATTGTCGTTCAGGTACGTGTTAACCGCCTAGCTGCCCATAACCGTCTGATCTCTCATATAAATACGTAAACGGTTGATCTGGTGAATATAAATACAAGATTTTGGGCCTCAAAACGTGTATGAATTTTCTGGATTGTCGGGGTACTAATTTCGTTTGTTTACCTCTTAATAGTTCCATTAAGAGGTAACCTCGGAATCGCTAAGAGGTGAATCTTGTTCGGCAAAAAAAAGTCTGCCTCTTAATGGTTCTAAAACCCACTAAATGATTTTGTATCTTGGGCCTCCCTAAACCATTCAACACCCTAATTTCCTTCTGAACAATTACCAAACAACCATATTTCATTTTGCACTATATCCTAAGAGCCTCTTAATCGTTCTGACCACTTAAATCATTTTGCACCAAACCATTCAGCAACTGCCAAACAACTTCATATCAGGTGTAAATATAGTATTTGGAAAGTGATTCCTATTCACTATCCTATCAATCTGCTTTACAGAAAAATTTTCAAACTTGAGAAGATTATAATGTATTCCCCCCAAAATTGATAAGATTGTAACAAATCTGAATACATAAATTAATTCATTTTAGCATAAGTAACTAAATATTATAGATAAGGGAACAGAAGACACACATAGATGATCGTGGGATCAAGGGTGCGTTGAATAGACCCTGGATCACCACCAGAATCAAAAGCAAGTCGAGCGATCTCCAATACAGGTGCCGGCGGTGACCACACGAGCTCATCCTCATCGGCATCGCTCCGAGTTTCAGAACGGCGTTTCGAATTCAGCGTCCGCCGCGGGAACCGAATTCCCAAATCTGTTAGGGATTGAGTTCGAGTAGTAGAATTAAAAGGAACGAGGAACTTGAAGCAGGATAGAAGTTCAGAAGCAACCTGAGGGTTGACTGAGGAAGCTTGTTGAGGTGTGGAAAGGAGTGAGATTATGTCTCCGGCGGAGGCGGTGGGCGGTGCGGTGGAGACTTTCTTGGAGTTGAATTTGCGAAGTGAGAGGTAATGAGAATGGGATTTGGGTGGCGTGGGAGAGTAACAGGAAGAAGAAGAAGAAGAGGCAGTGAGAGAGAATGAGAGGATGAAGGCGAATTTGAGGGGAAGTGAAGATGATGATAGTTTCCCCATGGACATGGATGCGCCTGCTATCATCTTCCTCTGTAAACACTCGTCAACAGGGAGAAGGCATACCCGAAAAGTGTTGGACCAAACAAATCTCAAAATCTCTAAAATAAATTTGCTTTAACTCCGACGATGCTATTTTAATAACTTTTATTGTTAATTATCTTATTAAAATATTAATTTATTTAATTATATTATTAAAATATTTAATATATGGAAAGTTGCAGATAAAAAAAATTTGTTTTTTTTTTTTGCAGAAAACCATCTAAACAAAGATTTCTCTAAATTTAGAGATTCTTACAATCTTTTTACTCTTTTTTTCTATTTTAACATAGAAAATAGTATAGCAGTTGAAACAATAAAAATGCTAAAATCTCATTTTATTTATTTATTTTAATATAGCTATTGGAAATGTTCTAAGAAACTGTAAAAAAAAAAGGCAGGAAATAAAAAAAACACCATAGCAATGTTCACAAGTGAAAATTCATTAAACTTTAAAGTAAGAAAAACTAAATCAATTTAATGGTTTTCTTTATTAAAAAAACTAAGGGATGAAACCATATAAGATGAGAAAACTGGTTGGGTTTTTAGACTTTAAAGTAAAGGAAAACTAAATCAATTTTGTTGTTTCCTAATCATACACCATTTAAACCTCTTACATCCAATGACATCGGTGCATGCGTTATCGGTGCCGATTCAGGGATAAAGATCAATTTGAAACTCTACTTGTCATTCAGACGGTAGACCTGGAAGATCATCGGGGAATACGTTTGGGAATTCACGTACTACCTTTATGTCTTCCACCTGTTTCTTTTCTGCCTTCACATCTAGAACATACGCTAGATAGGATGAACATCCTTTTACCAGACATTTACGCGCCTTTGCAACGGAAATTAACGGGACTTCCCCTTTTCTCTTTTCCCTAAAGATGAATACATCATCATTATCAGCCATCGGAATCCGAATTAATTTCTTTGCACAAAGAATTTCTGCCTGGTTGATTGTCAGCCAATCCATACCCACAAGTAAATCAAATCCCCCAATTTCCATCAACAACAAGTCAATCGGAAATTTCTTTTCCCCTATCCAAATCAGACAACCCTCAAGTCTTTCACGAACTAAGACTTGACCCCCGTTAGCTATCTCGACTACTAAGGAATCTTCCAAGGTAGTGACAGGCATAGCTAACTTGTGATAGAACGATTTTGATACAAACGACAGATTGGCGCCACAATCAAATAATATTCGTGCGGGAATGGAATTAACAAGAAATGTACCAGAAACGACATCTTTGGATTCCTTCGCCTCCTCAGCCGTAATATGAAATGCACGGCCCGTTGGCTTACGAGTGTTTGGTTTCCTTCCCTGATCTCCACCTTTCTTTAGCTTTGGACAATCTCTTCGGAAGTGACCGGGTTGTTAACATTCAAAACAGGCCAACCCTTGAACAGGACAACTTGCAGCTTGATGCCCAGACTTCCCATATTTGAAACATTCACTTGAAACCACTCGGCATGGGCCAAAATGTTTACTTCGGCGTTTCTGGCACCAGTTTGGTTCCCGACGAGACTCATAACGAACATTCTTTCCAAAAGATTTAGATTTCTGAGAAGACTCCGACCGGCCTTCCCATTTTCGTTTCTCTCCCTCTTGTATCTTTTCCTCATTGTCTTTGGCATAAACCTCTTCTATAACTTTGGCTTCTTCGATCGTCTCCCTCAATGTCGAAGCTTTAGAGTTTCGCACTCTCGACATCATGTCAGCCGGTAAGCCCTTCAGATAGGCTTTAATCTTTTCCTTCTCGATTGGAGCCACATGCCCCACTAAATTTAACTTCTCCATGAATAAACGTGTGTACTCCCGAACAGACGAAGTACCCTTCTTAAGAGTTTGGAACTCTTCTTCGATTCTATCTATTTCATTATCATTACAATACTCCTCCAGAATCTTTTTCTTAAACGATTCCCACGTCATGGCAGCCAAAACCGGAGCTGTTACTGTCGACGTCACAATGTTCCACCAGGTTAAGGCATTTCCACGTAACATTTGAGAACCGAACCTGACCTTCGATTCCTCGTCGCATTCACAAGCTCGAAACGCTTTGTAACACCTCGAATTTTCCATTATATTATTTTAATATGAATGGAGTTGAATTGTATTTTAGTCTAAGTTGTGGACTATTTGTAATTATAAACTCTAGGGTTGAAATTGTATTTTGACCAAAGTTTATAAGTTAATGTTGAAATTAGAAATGTGAAGGTGTGTGTGGTCATTTAGTGTAACCTTGAAGTTGAGGGTGTGTTTGGTCAATTCTAAATAGTTGAGATTACCTCAAGTGTAGGTAAGGATCATCATTTGAGAAAATATCTCAAATGTGTTCTTGTTGAGTCGGTCCAGAGGAAAAGTTCAGAGAGAAAGAAGAAAAGAGAAAGAGAAAGAGAAGAGAAATTGGAAGGGTGATCGTTTGGGGTAAGAGTTTGAATCATTTTACTGGTTTCTTAATCAGATAGTAATTATCTAGTGGAAATCATTTGTCCAGTGATTGTGAAGCATAAGAAAAGAGATTTGGATTGAACTGGGCCAAGAACTTCAAACAGGTGAGTTCATCCTTTTCATTTTTAAAATTTGACAGTGAAATTGAATCCGAATTAGTATATAAACTGTTTGAATGATGTGGTATGTCTGTATGGAAATAAAAGCGAGCAACAATCTGATTTTAGATGAGCTTATTGAGTGATTTTGACGTAAATCGATTTTACAAAACCACAGTCCCGGTATTTAAAGGATTTCCGGAACTGTGTATTGGAGTCCGAAACTGGTTGGTTCCGGAACTGACTTATGGACCCGGTATTAATCGATTCCGAAAAATTAATGGGTTCCGGTATTTTAAATGGGATCCGGTATTTGGATTGGGTTCCGGTATTCATTTTCGAGAGTGGACCGGATCCGGAATGGGTTTGGATACCGGAAGTTTGGACCGGATCCGGAATGGGCTTGAGTTCCGGTGTTGGGCTTGAGACCTGGAATGGCCTTGAGGTATTGGGATCCGGTATTTTAATTAACTTCCGGAATAGATTATGGGTCGGATCCGGTATTAATAATTCCGAAATGGGCCAGATCCGGTAATGAAAAAGGTTCCGGAATTTGGGCTTTTGGGCCCGGAAGTGGGGGAGTCCAGGAATTGGGAATTTAGGTGATCCGGAGTAGGGTCATGTTTCTTTGAAATGCAGTAAGAGATCTATTTTAGGATTCCAATTTGATTTAAGTTAATGTCTCCAATTGAGTGCTGGTTTCGAATGGTTCCATAATTGGAGTTCGGAACACTTTTCCGATTATAGTTTTTGGAAGGAAAATAGTTGGGATTAAAGACGCCTAACATATTTAATATTCTTAGAAATAAGAATAATGACGAGATATAGCGTGATATGTTATTATACATATATGTTGGTAAATGTAATGAATCCATAGGCACTGATAGTATTGTAACGCGGAATAGGCATAAAGTAATTTGTAATTCCCGTTTCATAAAGGTGTTGTGAAATAAGAAATAAGCATAAAGGAAATTGTAATTTCTATTTCATAGTGTGATGTGAAACGCGGAATAGGCATAAAGTAACTTGTAATTTCCGTTCACATGGAAATGGAGAATAGGCATAAAGTAAATTGTAATTCTCATTTCGTAAAAAATTGAGAAATAGGCATAAAGTAAATTGTAATTCCTGATTTCTATGGGAAGGCCAGAGATAGGCATAAAGTAAATTGTAATATCTACTTCCAGTCCAAGAAATAGGCATAAAGTAACTTTTTATTTCATAAACCCAAGGACTCCAAAACATAAACCCAAGAAATACACAGTCAATGTATTTTTCATCTTTAATTTTTTTGGAACACCCGTGCCTTGGTTTTTCATCTTTATCCAACAAAACCAACAACTTCATCACTGGATCTGCGATGGGTTTGTTAACAAATCCTCAGTGGCGAATTTCCAAAATTTTTTTCAAACGATGGCACTGTTTAACTATAATAAATAAATATAAAGATATTTTTTACAAAATTAATATTGATTAGAGGGTTAGTTACTTAGGGCATCTCCAACAGCATTGCTAGAATAGAAAAAAATGGGTTTTTGTTTTCAATTCTTCTCCAACAACATTGCTATCTTGTTTGCTAAAACAGAGATTCATGGAAAAATCTCTAAATACAGAGAACTCTCTATAATTCTCTAAATAGAAGAGATAAATAATTATTTTATTCAATCCACCAATAACATTGTTAATGCCAAAAATCGTCCCGAAAGATAACTTAAGGTTGATTGTGGAGCTTAACAACTAAAGAATGGGAATCGTCCGACAAACCGTACGACAAAGACAAAAAACGTAAATGAGACAAAGATTTTGGTGACGCGGGAAAAACCTCAACAAGGAAAAAAACCGCGGACGACTGTGGTGGTCGTCGCTGCACTATGGTCGCCAAACAGGGGCGATCTCCTTATGTTTCAGGTGTCGAGAGTACAGAGTTTACAATACAAATGAAAGAAAGACTTTAAATGTAAAGTAAAACAGGTGTATCGAATGTAAAAACTGGTGCGTCGTGTGTAGAAACTAAGCGTCGTGTGTGTAAGTCGTGCGTCGTGAGCGATCTTTCGAGAGAGAATTCTTTGCTTCGAGTGTTCTTGAGAGTTCAGTTATGCCAAGATCGCAGAAATGATGATTGAGGCTTTGTATTTATAGCCTTCGAACGTCTTGAATGATTCCATAAAAACTCATGATAACGGTCGTAACGGCCATTGGGTTTAATGCTCATAATTGTCCTTGTCGGTTATGTCCGTTGGTCATTAATGGTGTTGACCCAGCATTAAACAATAAAAGCGTAACATAAATGTCATTTGTTAGTCGGTCGAGGTCGTGAGGTTCCATACGACGGTCGAGTGTCGTGAGTAACTTTCAATTTCAACTTTGGTCAAAAGATAAAGTGCTTATGATTTCGTCTCATCACAGAAAAGTGTAATAAATGTTTTCCTTGTTTTGGTCGTGGTCGAGGCTGGTGAAATTTTACCCAAACAGTTTGCCCCCAAAATTTAAAAATAAAGTGGCAAATTCGAACTTTTAATTTTTGTCAGTCGGACGTCTAGGGTCGTGACACGTGTCGAAAGTCGTTAGTCAGGAAACTGAATCGGTTCGATTTGAACTATGGAAGTTGAGAAGGCGATAAGATCGTGACGTCACGCTGACGTGCGATCATGGCTAACAGCTGTAGAAGCCAGGTGTCGACAATCCGTGTGTGCATACGAAAAGGCGAAGGCACGTGTCGATCATCGGGTGATTCGACCTGACACGATCGTTTACATAAATAGAGACCTGCGATGGATCTTTTCCATTTTACGCTTTTAGAGAGAGATTTCTTCTTGATTTTCTTACTGTTCTTCGTCGAATTCTTTCCAAACCTGCAAGAAATCTTAATCGATTTTTAGAGTTTTAGAGCGACTATATAAGGTACGACTTTTATCCTTTGTATGCCTCGTAAGTCTGTTGCTAGGAAGAACTGGGAGATTTAGGGTTTTTCAGTCCTGAAAACTTGGTTAACGGGATTGACAATGTCGACCGAACCAGCGAGTTCCATTAAGGATCAGGAAGACATTGATTCCTTTAGGAAATTGACAAAAATCCCTGCGGGGATTATACTGATTAGAGCAGGTCAGACCCGACCCGATATGTGTCCAGAGGGTTTCGTTGTTATATACGAATACCCTTTTAGGATAGGTTTAGAATGGCCTTACTCGCCTTTGGCCAAAGCATTCATGCTCGAGTTCGATTTAGCACTGGGTCAATTAATGCCCCAATTCTGGCGAGTCATACAAGTGATCGAACGACTTACGAAGGATTGGACGACGCCCATGAATGTGCGTGATCTCCTCTTGGCTTATCAATTCAAGATGGACAGATGTCGCCGCTACAGTTTATTTCCCAAGCATAAGGGTGATCGCACCCTGGTCTTGAAAACTGCGGTTAACGACCGCAAGTGGAAGACTAGGTACGTATTCGTGCGTGTCGCGTCGTTTGATCCTGAGAGTGAATGGATTAGGGCCGACTGGAATATGTCGGGTGAGATTTTTAGCTTTTTATCATGTGTCGTAAGTCAATTGCGAGGAAACCTAGGAAAAACTGGGACCTCTGGGGGAGAATAAAGGGGAGAAACACGAGGAGGAGGAGGAGGAGGAAGAGGAGACAGAGGAGAAAGAGGGGGAGTCGAGAGAAGAAAAAGAAGAAGAAGAGATGACCGGTAAGTGTACCTTACTCTTTTCCTGCTCGACCTTGACCTTTTCACCTATGTCTATCGTATAACATTTCTCTCTTCTCTGTTTCCAGGAGAATCTCGGGTAAAGGTGTCGATTAACTCCAAAAGAGCAGGTCAACTTGAGCTTGCCCGTAAGGGTAAAGAGAAGAGGAAAGTGACCTCGACCACTAAGTCGGGGGTTTTAAAGAAGATGAGGATGACGATCCCTAGGGAACAGTCTTCAAATGCTGATGACTCATCTAGAGTCGTTACGCCTGAGAAGGCGAAGGTGTCGGTCGCATCACCCGTGAAGATGAAGACATCTTCTGGTGCGATCGATGCAACACCTGTCAGTTCGGCGCCTCCGGCGAAAACGGCGAAGTCTCCGTCTACCACGTCGACCGACAAGGGCAAGGGCCATGCGACGGGAGAGGCTAAGGTCACGACGGTCAACTTTACGTTGCCGTCAGACTTTATGGATGACAATGTTCTAGACGGGACAAATCTGTTTCCTCATCTGGGGAAGTATCTGCTCCCTTCTTTCAAGGAGCGTTTCGAGGGATTCCCGATCGAGGAGACGGGATCTCACGTTGTCGGACTGGCGTTTCTGGTAAGTTTTTCTTTCAAAACTTGTGTTTTTGGTTTTTTGTAACCTTTGTCGAGCGTTTACTAACATGCCCCTTTCTGTTTTACAGGCGTTCCAATCTTCCCTTGCCTTGCGCGCCAAAACGGAGAAAATAAGGGGTTTGGTGTCCTCTGCTCACGAGAGGGGGAATGCGGCATTGGACAGAGAGAAGGTCGCTTTAGAGCGTGAAGAGGCTATGTCCAAACGCCTCGATGAGGCCCTGAGTGAGTTAGAGGCCATCAGACGTGCAAAGGATGAGGCAAATCACCGTCTGAAACAATCCCTGTCCTTGATCGCCGACCAGAGGGAGGAGCTGGACAGGACGAAGGAGTCCTTGCCTATGAAGGAAATAGAAGCCGAGGAATCCAAGTCCAAGGTGGTGAGTCTGGAGAAAGAGGTGAAGGAGCTGAAGGACGAGGCTAAGTCCGTCTTCGCCTTGGCCCGATTGACCGCATGGGCGGCAATTATGCGGCAGCATCTGTCGGGGAAGAATCTTCTCGCCTCAGCGTCGGAGGAGCTTGCCTTCTACCTGAGGGGGGTTGGAGCTGAAAGAGTTCTCGGCTCGGATGACGAGAAGGAGGTCGAGGAGGAGGAGATCGAAGAGAGCTCAAAGGGCGAGGCCTCGGGCAAGGATGCGACTGACGATCATCCTCAGACTTAGAAAATTCTAGTTTTTGTTTTTACTGCTCGATCGTTGGGGGTCGAGCCATTTGGATGTAAATGACCGATCATTCAATGAATGGAACTTACATTTCTTTTGAACTTTGTACAATACACTTTGTGAATATCAACTGTGAAATACATCGTATAAAAATAAACACGAAGACATGCGACTTAAGTCATCCATTATAACGCAACGATTGGAACATAAGTCATAAGACTTTTAAACCGTGTAAGCAAACATAAGTACATGCGATCAAAGCATTCATTCAGAACATGAAATTCTTCTAAGTTAATAAACTTAGATCGTGGAGTTGTTAGACTCGATGGTCGATCAGTTCAAATCGTGCGACGAACTTAAGACGTGCGATCCTGCGAAAGTTTACTGAAGTCGTATGTCAGACTTAAGAACTTATGTCGTGCGATCCTGCGATAAAACAATGTCAGAGGTTGGTTGTTGGCTAACCAACGACCCTCCGATGCTTAAGTTAGTACTCATCGTGATAAATAAAAACCGTATAAGAAAAAGGGGCCTAGAAGAAATACATTTTCAAATGTGTTGCATTCCAGCTACATGGGACATCTTGATTGTCGAGGGTTTGGAGCCGATATGAACCTTTACCCACGACTTCTGAGACACGATAAGGACCTTCCCACTTGGTGGAAAGCTTACCTGCATTAAGCTCTCTTGAGTGCTTTGGAACACTCGTCGGAGGACATAGTCGCCTTCTTGAAAGACTTTAGCTTTGACATTCTTATTGAAATGTCGCTCGACTGCTTGCTTTTGTGACGCCATTCTGATCATTGCTGATTCTCTAAGCTCTTCAAGGGCGTCGAGGTCATAACTTAAATCAACCAGGTTATGGTCGACGGAAGTATGCCTCGAGGTTGGGAGCTGGACCTCGACCGGAAAGACTGCTTCGCAATCGTAGACTAGAGAGAAAGGGGTTTGTCCTGTGGACGTGTGTGGTGTCGTGCGATTCACCCACATGACCGAAAAGGAGTTCTTCGACCCACTTTCCCTTTGCAGCTTTTAATCTTTTTTTGATCGAAGCAATAATGGTCTTATTGCTTGACTCAGCAAGTCCATTTGCCTAGGGATACCTGGGTGTCGAGGTCGTCAACCTGATGCTACGATCTTCACAGAACTGTCGAGTCCTGTTGCTTATGAACTGGGATCCATTGTCGCAGACAATTTCGGATGGGATCCCAAATCTGCATATAATGTTAGTCTGGATAAAAGAGACAACTTCCTTGTCCCGAACTTGGGAGAAAGCAGCCGCTTCTACCCACTTAGAAAAATAATCCGTAAGTACGAGGAGAAATACCTTTTGTCCTGGAGCAGGTGGTAGCTTGCCGACAATATCCATTCTCCATCGCATGAAGGGCCATGGGATCAATGTCGAGTGTAAGGGTTCAGAAGGTTTATGGGACGTATCTGAATGTCGTTGACAAGGATCACAGTTCTGGACATACCTGACGGTGTCTTGTCGCAATGTTGGCTAAAAGTAACCTTGTCAAAAAATATGATTGGCCAGACTGCGACCTCCTAAGTGATTGCCACACTCTCCATCGTGCATTTCTTGAAGGATCTTCTGAACTTGGCTTTTGCTGGTGACACATCTTAGGTTTAAGCCTGTCGATGATCGTCGATAGAGCCTATCTCCGAACATGACATAACTGGATGCCTTGATCCTGATTTTCCGGGCTTCCATCTTGTCTTCTGGAAGTTGGCCGTGCATAAGGAAATTTCTGATGCCGCACGACCAATCATCTTCTTGGACTTCAATCTGGACGACATCGTCATTTTCGATGGACGACGTTGCTAGGTGGATCATAGGAATACTGTCGAATATTGGTTCGACTAGAGCAGATCCAAGGTTTGCTAGAGCGTCGGCTTGAGTATTCTGATCCCTTGGAATCTGTTCAATAGAAAACGATTTGAATTTTTTCGATTTTTCTTTTGCTACATTTAGGGACGCTGTCATCTTTGAATCTTTGACTGCGAATTCTCCATTCATCTGGTTGACGACCAGAAGAGAATCGCTTTTGACATGTAGCACAGCTGCCCCCGAGTCGTGGGCCATATTTATTCCCACGATCAGGGCTTCGTACTCAGCTTCGTTGTTGGTGGTTTTGAAATCGCATCGAACGGAATACACCATCTTGCCCCCCTGTGGCGACTTCAAGACGACGCCTAGTCCTGAGCCTCTAACGTTGGACGATCCGTCGACATGTAAAGTCCAGGATACGTCGTCGTGAGTCGCCACAATAGACACTTCGAGCTCTGCTTATTTTTCCAGCTCAGGACTGAAATCAGCAATAAAATCCGCCAAGGCTTGCGATTTGATCGCGGTCCTGGGCTTGAAGTCGATGTCGTAACTGCTGAGATATATGCTCCATTTCGCCAAACGACCTGTCAACACAGGTTTCCTCAAGACAGACTTAAGAGGAAAGTTAGTCACGACAGTAATAGGATGTGATTCAAAATAGTGTCGCAATTTTTTAGCAGCGGTGACTAGCGACAAAAGCAATTTTTCCATCGAGGAGTACCTGGTTTCGGCGTCCAAGAGGGATTTACTTACATAATAGATCGACAGTTGCTGCTTTTCATCTTCTCGTGTCAGGACGGCACTTACTGCATTAGGACTAACAGCCAAATACAGCTGCAAGACCTCATGATCTTGAGGCTTCGACAACAAAGGCAGTGACGTCATATATTCTTTCAGTTTTTGTAGTGCTTGCTTATGATCGTCGGTCCAGTCGAAGCCTTTATTTTTCCTGAGGACATTGTAAAATAAATGACATCTATCTGAGGATCGAGAGATAAACCTGTTCAGAGTTGCCACTCGACCAATGAGCTTTTGGATTTCTTTGAAATTTCTAGGAGATTTGATCTCGATAATAGCTTTGATCTGGTCGGGATTAGCCTCGATTCCTCGACGAGTGACCATGTAGCCCAGGAATTTCCCAGCACTGACACCAAAGGAACACTTCGTCGGGTTGAGCTTCATGCTATACTTCCGAAGGATGTCGAACGACTGCCTCAAATGCTCGACGTGGTCGACTGCCTGCTTTGACTTGACGAGCATGTCGTCGATATAAACTTCCATCGTGTCGCCAAGATGATCCTTGAACATCTTATTCACTAAACGCTGGTAGGTAGAACCTGCATTTTTTAGTCCAAAAGGCATAACCTTATAACAGTAAATACCTCGGTATGTCATGAATGTTGTTTTCTCCTGGTCTTCGATGTGCATTAGGATCTGATTATATCCAGTATAAGCATCCATGAACATCAATAGTTCATGTCCTGCTGTCGCGTCGACCATGGCATCGATATGTGGCAATGGGAAAGGATCTTTTGGACAAGCTTTGTTGAGATCTGTGAAGTCGATACAGACCCTCCACTTGCCATTTTTCTTCGCCACGACTACGACATTAGCAAGCCAGTCGGGATACTTTACTTCTCGAATTTTCCCTGTCTTGAGGAGGTTGTCGACCTCGTCATTTATCACCTTATTCCTTTCAGGAGCAAATTTTCGGCGCTTCTGCTTGATAGGCTTAAATGACGGGTCGACATTGAGCTTATGGGAAATGATGCCAGGGTCTATGCCGACCATGTCTTCGTGCGACCAGGCAAAACAATCGGCATGTTCCTGCAAGAAAGATATCAACTTGTCTTTTAGGCAGGGATCGAGGGACGACCCTGTAAGGACTTTCTGATCAGGCTTGCTCTGGTCCAGGACGACTTCCTCCAGGCGATAGTCGTCGACTGTCCCAGGAGCATCTTGTGCATTCTCAATCTCCCCATGCATCTGGGCAATGATCTGCTCTTGGTTTCCGTTACCTGCCATTTTCCTGAAAAAGAAAAGAGAGGAAACTCAAAGAAAACGTTAGTAAGACGCACATTTGTCGAAGATTTTCTCTAGATGGGGCCCCACGGTGGGCGCCAAACTGTTAATGCCAAAAATCGTCCAGAAGGATAACTTAAGGTTGATTGTGGAGCTTAACAACTAAAGAATGGGAATCGTCCGACAAACCGTACGGCAAAGACAGAAAACGTAAATGAGAAAAAGATTTTGGTGACGCGGGAAAAACCTCAACGAGGAAAAAACCCGCGGACGACTGTGGTGGTCGTCGCTGCACTATGGTCGCCAAACAGGGGCGATGTCCTTATGTTTCAGGTGTCGAGAGTACAGAGTTTACAATACAAATGAAAGAAAGACTTTAAATGTAAAGTAAAACAGGTGTATCGAATGTAAAAACTTGTGCGTCATGTGTAGAAACTAAGCGTCGTGTGTGTAAGTCGTGCGTCGTGAGCGATCTTTCGAGAGAGAATTCTTTGCTTCGAGTGTTCTTGAGAGTTCAGTTATGCCAAGATCTCAGAAATGATGATTGAGGCTTTGTATTTATAGCCTTCGAACGTCTTGAATGATTCCATAAAAACTCCTGATAACGGTCGTTACGGCCACTGGGTTTAATGCTCATAATTGTCCTTGTCGGTTATGTCCGTTGGTCATTAATGGTGTTGACCCTGCATTAAACAATAAAAGCGTAACAGAAATGTCATATGTTAGTCGGTCGAGGTCGTGAGGTTCCATACGACGGTCGAGTGTCGTGAGTAACTTTCGATTTCAACTTTGGTCAAAAGATAAAGTGCTTATGATTTCGTCTCATCACGGAAAAGTGTAATAAATGTTTTCCTTGTTTTGGTCGTGGTCGAGGCTGGTGAAATTTTACCCAAACAAACATAAATCTTTTATCATTTTATTTTAAGTTTTTCTTTAAAGTATAAATTAGAGAATATTATATTAATATAATTTGTGTTAAAATCTTTAAAATAGAAAATATGTTGGAGATGAATGTAACTCTTTTTATAGATTTTAACATTTAATTCTCTATTTTAGAAATAGAAAACCTATTGGAGATGCTCTTACTTTTCAAATGTGAGGTCTCATGTTCGATTCCTGTTATTACAATTTTTTTAGAAACATAATAAAAACTGCTGGTTGGGGGTATTTAGGGGTAAGGAAAAGGAATAATAATAAAAACTGTTGTTTGATTTGATATAATATAATACTCGTTACCCCAAACCCATTAAATTTCCATTCCTGACCAAATTGGGGGAAATGAAAATTTTATTCCCGTTCAGTAATTTTTTCTCGTGCATCCCTTTATTTTCAATGTTGAATGAAAAATACTTTTTATTTTCATGTTGGACGTTACATATTTGTATTAAAAATATTATATAAAACAATTTTTTGTTAATTATATTGGTTTAACCAAACATCATCAATGGAATGCTCATTCCTATTCCCATTCATTTTCATTTTCATTTTCATTTTCATTTTCATTCCCATTTCTTAAAATGAACCAATCGCCCCCTAAGAAAATGACTCTAAGCAAACCATACATGTGCGTTCGTGTCCGTGGCTATGTTGCTAAAGAGCAACGCACGAGCTCTTGGTTCCATCGCAAAAAACTCAAAATAGTAAGCCAACAGAAATTGACGATGAAAAACTACATATACGAACCTTAAACTGTACATATCAGAAGAGCGAGGATCCATTTGAACATAACCAAAGTTTCATAAAAATGTCACATACGATTTCAAGACAAAAAACACGCCACAGATAAAGCAAAACAACCATAATCACTGAACCACCACGGCTCCTTCCGCTCCAGTGGGAGCCACCACTGGTTCTGATTGTGGCTCAGCCGAGTTGAACACCTTAGCAATCCTTTCAGTGGGCACCAATGGTAGATACGAAGAAACTTTGTATCCTTTCTCTGCTGTTTGCTGCACAGTCTGGTTGTACTTTCCAGAACAGTAAGCGGCTGTTGGTACAACCACCTTGGCCACCTTAGGGAAGAGTGGGAGCTGGTTCAGCGAGTGCCAAGCCAAAGCAGCATATTGCTCAGCCACTGGTTCATATTTTGTGTACAGTCCTTTGGCAGTCGGCTCTAGCTTCGTGTACGCGCTTTTTGCAAGCCCAGATGCAGTTTCCATCACACCAGAGTTCTTCACCTCAGTAGACAAACTTTTGGTTGTAGTTGATACCTGCTTCATGAAAGGGGGAACCCGGCCATCGAATTTGGTAACAGACTCATCAACCTGAAATCAATCAAATCATGTCACAACAGGATGAGCAATTGAGCATCTCAAATTTGAAAAGGTAAATATTATATAATTCAAACTTCAATAGGGTCAGGTTACGGGAAAATCTCAAAAAAACGGAAAACTGAGAACGCCCTGGTAACCCTTCATCTGGATGGTATGCACTTGTGTATACAAGTAATTTGTAACATGCAGATGTGCATATGCACAAATGCATAATGCACACGTGCATAAAAACCAAAAAACATCTTAATTTACGTGTATGCACAATTGCATGCCGTCCAAATGAAGGGCTAATTCCTTAGTTTTCCAAATTTTTAGGTTTTCTCCTGAACCTCCCTCAACTTCAATAAATGTGAGAAGTGTGTGTGAGTTTTACCATACATAAATATTACATATTTAAATAAAAAAGCAGCACACCAGGCAACAAAAGAGTAGCAAAATTCAATGTTTCCATCAATATTAATGACTAAATCAATCTCATGGTTTTAAGTATCAATGAGAGTAGCATAATATAATGTAGAGGAGCTAACCTTACGATCAACAAACTTGAGGACCTCAACAGGGACACCATGGAACTTATCATATGCAGGGGCAACAACAGTCTTGAGAGCGCCCTCGATTGTCTCTACGCCTGGTTTGAGGGGGCCAGAGTTTTGCTTTGCAAAACCATAGACCCTTGATGCATAAAGAACTGTATGGAGCAATGCAACTTGTACAAATTGTAGGTACTTCAACTTCTCTTCTTCGCTATGAACCTTTAGCAACAAAAAGAAGAAACCAATATTGATTTAATTCCCAAGTCATCTAATTAGTATTGTTATCAAGAAACATGTTCCCATCACTCAAAACATAATTTATGATGGGTTATTTAGGATAATAGCTTTCTAACAGATTTTTTTTTTAAATGCATGACCTTCTGAAAGGTCTAAGAACGCTTTAGCTTAATAAAAGAATGTCTTTTCCTAATATAGGAATGCCTTTAAATCTATCATAATCTCATGCATTTAACAAAAATCTGTCAAAAGGTTATTCTCCTAAATAGCCCAATTAATTTTGTATTTGTAGTTGAACATCTACTACAATCTTATGCTTGGCTCATGTACTTGTATGCGAGTCTCTACTGTAATCTCCTAAATAACACAATGAAGAATACTTGATTGCACAGCAAATAGGTAGTTACTAGTTAGCTCTGTAGGCGAACGATAATGTGAGAAGTTGAGTTAACGTGAGAAGCGTGAGAAGTGGATCTGAACCCTTGATCACTTTTAATCTCAAGTCCACCCATGAACTGGTGCATCTTCTCTTGGTGCATCACATCCTAATATGCATCCAACGGTTGACAACCACTTCTCATGCTTCTCACGTTAACTCATCTTCTCACCAGAATTCAACCCTAGCTCTGTAATAGTCAATTAATCAATTTGTTGTCTCTCTAAATATATCTTTTCTTTCTTCATGTAAATATTTCAATGGAGATTAATACTAAGTCGCCTATTTCCCTATCCCAGCAATTTAGTGAGAATCAATCTTACTAGAGTTGCAGTTTCTAACACAAATAAGGATCTTCACCTAAATCATGAGGGTCTAAAAATTTATAACACATAATTTCATATCTGTCATCACAATTGTTCAAAGAATTCATATCCAAATGATACTGCTGATTTCCAATTTTCAACAAGCATGCGATTGGATTATATTAAATACATAACATCATCATTTCAGAAGGGAATATATTTCAAATTGGAGGCTCAATTACCATCAAAATATTTTTTGTGATTAAGAGAATACTTTCCATATTAATAAAAATTGACATGGTCCTCGCTATTTAGGTTTATCGTCGACTTTTAAAGGATCAAAACTTAAAGAATCGAAATAATCTCTCATCACTTTTTTCAATTACTGATCACAAACTGCAGTAATCAGTTCGCAACCAGAAACGAATTCTATCTTCTTAAACAAGAAACCGATCAAAACAGCATCAAAACCCCAAATTAAAACAAAATCATTTAACCTAAAACACAGAATAAAATCAATCACAATTAAACATCAGAAAAGACGGACGTTTACGTACCACCTCCTGTTCAGTAGTAACATGAACATCGTTTTCGGCCATGATCAAGATGTACGATTAAGGAAGATATCAAATCGACTGTTTGAAACTGATCGTTGTTTAAATCTGAAGGTGTGTCTAGCGATTAGTCGATGGATCGGTATTTATATAGAGTGGGTCGCAAAGGGGAGGCACAAATGGCGAAGAAACCCGAACTTCTATACAACCGTGTATATGCAGGTGTGGGTCCAGAAGTATTGACTGGAGTTTGAAATTAAAAGATGTTTTGCATTGGGTCCCTATACTTATTTGTTATGCCAATAATAATCCCTATACTTTTAAAAATGGTATCGTTGATTTCAAGAAACAACATAAACTACAAGATGATGTTTAATAAGACAATTTAGCAATCATTTGAAAACATTTCAAGGCTTCTTTGTAATTGTGAATATAGTTGTGGCTTTCATGGGCCTTCCTTGCTTTCGTGTGAAGACTTGAAGCTGACTGAAGTGTCTGGAAAGATATAGTTGATCTGGTGATTAATGGGTCGTTTGCCAAATGTTTATCGACAATAGTTAATGCTCTTAGTTATCTTATTGGGTTATATTCATAACCATGGTAAATGTTTATAATCAGCAAGCGCTTACTAGGTAAGAGTCATCACTCTCGCTTACTGGGTAAGACTCTCGGTCCTTGCATTCTCTCTTACACCGTATGATTTTCGATCCTTGTTATATTCAACCCGTAATGTATTTGAAATGGTAAAAACTTGCTCTTATCCTCATGGCTTTTGCTTATGATATTCTCCAATTATGTTTGTATAAACAGTTTTTTGAAGCTAATTCTCTAAAAACTATTCAAATTACAATGTCAAATTTAAGCTTTTGATCTCCAAAACCACTTTTTGTGAAGGAATACAAGTTTTTCTTATTGATGAAAAGAAAATGAAATATATGGATGTGAAGATGACACTTAGAAGTATAGGGATAAAATGAAAAATACAAATATGGATTACGGTGTAAACTGTAAATATTTGAAGTTTGTTTACATGGTTAAGTTTTTCTTAAAGAAAGAAGATTGAACTTTGGGGGTGTTAATAAGACACTTAGGGGTCGTTTACAAAACGCTTATCCGGGTAAGTGCTTACCAAGTCACATTAGCTTACCGGATAAATATGTCAAGGACTAAGAATCTTACCCGATAAGAGCAGAAACAAGGACCAAGAGTCGAAAGCAAGGACCGAGAGTCTTACCTGGTAAGTGAGTGCGACGGCTCTTACCACGGTTAGCGCTTACCGGCTAAATTGTTGCATACGATGCCATTTTGGTGGACTAAAATCTTACCGGGAAGTAAGTGATGGTGTTGAATTTTACCGGTAAGCACTTACCCGGGTAAGTTTTTAGGTAAACGGCCCCTTACACGGATAAAAATATAATATGTGGATATAAATTTAGGTGTAAAGTGGAAATACCGAGATTTGTTTATATGGTTTTTTTTTAGTAAATTACGTTTTTTTAATCGTTGGTTTTCGGGTCAGTTTTCACGCATCGATTAATTTTTGGGTGACTACGAATTGTCTGGAATCGTCACAGGTGAATCTCCATGACCACAAGAACTTTGACAACGCCTGAATTTAAACCCTGGGTATATGAGATTTTTAACTTCATCCTCCAAAGACGTTACTAGTGCGTCACAATCCAAGTGATTTAAATTATGTTTTTTGTTTCTATGGTTTGTTAAAAACTGTAAATTTCATTTCTATAATTTTAAACTATCGTTTTATTAACATGGTTTGTAATTTATTGTTATTTTTGTTTCTGAAATTAACTCTTTATCATTAATTTTGAGGACAAAAATAATTATAGTTGGTAATTATAAGAACACAACAATATTAAATTGTAAATTATAAAACAAAAATAATAATAAATTATAAATCGTACAAATAAAAATCACAATTTAAAAATTATAGGGATGAAGATATTAATTTTTAACAAACCAAAAAGACTAAAACCGTAATTTACTTTCTTTTAAAATTTCTTTTAGAGCATCTCCAACAACTTCTCCATAATTTTTCCAAAATGGAGAACTAAAAGTCAAAATCCCCCAAAAAAATTACATTATTCTCCAACAGATTCTCCATTTTGGAGAGAAAACAATGATTAAATTATTAAAATATTGTATTTATCTATTAAAATATTATTTCTTTCTCTAAATATTATTTTTCAAAGATTTTTATTGGTCCTCTCATTAAGTAATCATTTTTGAGGTTAACTACATATATGGAGAAAAACTCTTTCTCTCTCCTATTTTCTCTATTTTAAAGAAACTGTTGGAGCCAAAAAACAACTCAAAATCCTTATATTCTTCATTTTCTCTAAGATAGAGAAGCTGTTGGAGATTCTACAAGTGATCATCCAAAGGAACCATACAAAGGGCTGTTCTCCCCTCCCTCCCCCTCCCCCTCCCCACGCCGCCAGGGGATGGGGGAGGGGTCGTGATTTGGTCGACTTACCTTTGTAAAATAATTATTACCTATTAAAAATTAGAATAAAATACAAAAAACAAGGAAAAAGTTGCAAAAAATGTTGTTTTTACTTTTTGGTCGACATATATATATATATATATATATATATATATTTGTGTGTATATAAAAAATGTTGTTTTTACTTTTTAATAAAAAAAGAACAAAAGTTAGGTAAAAAGACATAAATGATCATTGATTTAACGGGGTTAACGGAACCGTTAATCAGATGGACCATGGCCAAGACAAATTAATATCACAAAGACCAAATCCACGATAAACATACCATAGGGATCATATTCAAAGAAAACATCAAAACATAGGGACCAAATCCACAATTCACTCTAGATTTATTTATAGATGGACTTGGTATATGATATTAGAGTACAAATCAAATACAAACCATGTATTTGTTGCACCCCTTATAAACCACAGTTTGCATTGCATATATGCACAACCGGTCTGCATATATGCATTGTCCCATATGAATGTATGTCTATATATGTATATTCTTGCACGTATGCATATGTATATGTGCATTGTGCACATATGCAGACTGGTTGTGCACATATGCAGATTGTGGTTTGTAAGATGTGCAACAAATGCAAGGTTTGTATTTTACGGAGCCTCTATGATATTATTATTTATCTCTAATATCGTGTACTAGTAAACTATAATTTGTATAGAAAAATTATACCGTGTATCATCAAATGTATTTGATACTAATTTGATTTGTATAGAATTTTTTTCATTCATATATGTAAAATGTATACTGATTTTATATCATTTTCAAGTTATACATATATATATATATGAATGAAAATTTGACATTTTGTTTTAAATCTAGAGTGACATTTTCGAGATTTTGGTAATACATGTCAATCGTGTTTAATGGTTTTTAACTGAAGAAATAAAACTTGCAAAAATTCAAATACTCGAACAAAAGACTTGAGTTATAATATTTAATGTTTAATACATTAAAAAAAGTTAATACATAAGTCTTCAAGGGCAACTAGTGTCTAAGAGCATCGCCAACAACCTCCCCAAAATTTCTCCAAAATGAAAAATCAAAAGTCAAAGTCTCAAAAAAATTACATTCACCTCCAACAGATTTAATTCTCATTTTGGAGAAAAAAACATTGATTTTATAATTAAAATATTTCATTCATCTATTAAAATATTATTTATCTCTCTACATATTTATTTTCTAAGTTTCCTATTGGTCCTCTCTTAGTAATCATTTTTGGAGATAGTTTTAGGAAAGTTGTTGGAGCAAAGTAGAGCCTAAAATCTCCACATTCTTCATTTTCTCTAAAATAGAGAAGGCGTTGAAGATGCTCTAAAGGACCGGGACAGTGAAGGAGAGAGACGAAGAGTACCAACTTGGCGATTTAGGGGTAGATGATTATTTTATAAAACAAAAGGGTAAACTTTTAATGCCCAATAAAAATAAATTTTTTTAACTTTTAGATTCAAAACAATAATTATTTTTAAAATAATTGAAACAATTATATATTAACCAAGTTTGCATTTTTAAAACCACAAGGTGGTGGCGTAGTGGTTAAGGTCGTGGGAATGTGGTGAAATATCCCAGCTGTTCAGGGTTCGAATCTAGGTGCACACAAAAATTGTGGCCACTAAGTTTAATCAAGCTTAATGTCTTGCAGTCATAATTTGCCAAGGGATTAATCTAGACAGAGCCTAGGACACCCTTTGCAAAAAAAAATGCATTTTTAATATGATACTACCAAGTACCAATGCACTATAATTGGTATCAATTTAATTATATGCATGTTGTCTGATTTGTAACATCAATTCTAATTATCTTAATCTATATAATAAAGTTTAAACATTATTTTGTTCTTATATTAAGTGGTAACTTGTTATCTTTTGACATTTAATGATGTTCATACTCATCAACAAAAGGGATAAGATAAATGAGCGATAAACATGGATCCATGTCTAGAGATAGTAACGGGTTAAGGGGTATCGGGGATCCCAATCCCAATCCCAATCCCAATCCCAATCCCCTACTCTCCATCTCTATCCCTATCAGCATCCCTATCAGGAAATAAAATTTCATCCTTATTCTCGTCAGGGAATCGGGATCTCCATCCCCGTCACGGAATTGAGGAGTTTTCCCATCTACATAATTTAAAATTTTATGTAATCTTTTAAATATTATTTATATAAATGTCAATTTCATATTTAAAGGACATATAATGTTAAAATATTGGGAATTTAATTAAAATACCCTAAGGGGCTGTTTGGTTGGACGGAATCTGGTGGAATTGGTGGAATTGGAATGGTCAATTCCGTTGACCAGATTCCATTCCGACGTTTGGTTCAATCTTTTTGAGGAAATGGAATCTTAAAAATTCCATTAAATTCCATTAAATTCCATTGGAAAGCCATTTTCAATTCCTTCACAGAACCTCGGTATTTCAAGGAATGGAATCTCAATATTTTCTTATTTCCTATAGTACCCTCACCCTAATTTCATTTTATCAGCCTCCATCCTCATTTATCGATTTCTCTTCATCGCTCTCCATCGTCGCTGTCGATCTCTCTCCATCGTTCTCCATCGTCGCAGCCATCACTCTGTCGATCTCTCTCCATCGTCGCACAAGGTAATCCCCGGTAAGCACACTCGTTTCTTCGATTTCTCCATCTGCGATTTCTGCTTTTCTATGCTGATATCGTTTGTGTTTATTATGGAGAACCCTAAATACATATAGAAGTGAATCTTGTTTGGCAACCTCCGATTTCTGCTTTTCTATGCTTTTCTATGCTGCGATTTTGAGCTCTAATTAAGAGGATATTACTTGCTTGGATTTCGATTTATCTTGCTTTTATGTTCTATGATATCGTTGGGTTTATCTTGCTTGGATTTCGATCAGCCTTGGTATTGTAAGGAATGGGTGTTTTTATGTTCTATGATATCGTTGGGTTTATCTTGCTTGGATTTCGATTTATCTTGCATTCGATTTATCTTGCTTGGTTGATGGTTTATGTTCTATTCAGCACTTTTTTGTTGTTTTTGAAATGAAAATAGTCTGGCTGTTTGTTTGGATGTTTGTTTGTTTGGCTTAATGAGCTTAATGGTATGAGGAGCTTATTCACTCCATCATATATGGTCTTTTGTCTACGGCCTAATGGTCAAGTCCTCAACTGATTTGGCTTAATTGGGACAGCCCTCCACCTTTTTATTTATTGAGCCATGTTATTTCCAACTCTACCCTCGCTATTTCTTTATGTGTGCATATACAATTTGAGTTTTTTAATTATTTTGACTCCATCATATATGGTCTTTTGTCTACGGCCTAATGGAAAACCTATCAAACAGCTCCTAACTTCACTAACATGTAAAGCATAGAGCATTACCAGAAAATCCCTTCAAAGATATTGGCTACTGTGAAAGAGGATTGTGTGAAAACCACAATAAGGATCATATGTGTCCATGCATATTGGCCAAAAACTTGTCTGTTGCTGAAATTCAATTACCACAAGCCTTCTAGTTAATCCCCTAACTTTTAAAATATATTGGGAGCATTGCATCCATGCTTTATAAATTATATCTATAACCAATCAAGAGCACTTGACATCATTATAGAACAATTGCTGAATTGCATTGATTCTGCTTATATGATACTAGTTTTTTCATGTGATGTATTTTTCATCTATTATAATTCTCATACTATTGATAGGTTTTTAAACTTTGTATTAAATTGAATATTGTATTATTTGATAATGTCTGTTGTTTCATGTATGATATATAAACAGGAAATGGCCCGAATTAGTCTCACAACACGCAAACGTAGGATTATGCGACTATTTTTGGAAGAAGCTATGAGTGCTATTGTTTGTTTTTTCATTACAGTTTGTTGTTTAGTAGCCAAAAATAGAAGGGATAAACCACGTATTCAATATTCATTGTCAAGTGTGCATCGATCTGCAATTTTGCATAGGTATGCATATGATAGTGACACCATGTGCATATCACAACTTAGGATGGATAGAAGGTGTTTCAAAAAATTATGTGATATGCTTGAAAGATTAGGAGGATTACGAGCAACTAGAAATATGGACATTGATGAACAAGTAGCCATCTTCCTTCACATGGCTGCTCATAATGTTAAGAATAGGGTTGTCACATGTCGTTTTCATCGTTCGGGGGAAACGATTAGTAGACTTTTTACTCGAGTTTGCAATGCAGTTAATAGATTGCATCCACATTTACTTAAGAAACCCGAACCTGTTCTTGAGGACTCAACTGATCGAAGATGGAAATGGTTTAAGGTACATTTAAGCAATTTTCTCGTTATATGCACATGTACATGTAAGCACTTTCCTGGTTATATGTGTAATGATTTTTTTTTGTTTTTTTGGTTTTAGAATTGTATAGGTGCTTTAGATGGAACATACATAAAGTGCCTAGTGTCACTCGAAGACAAACCTAGATACAGAACACGAAAGAACGATATTGCCACAAACGTGTTAGGGGTGTGTTCACAAGATATGCAATTTATCTACGTGTTAGCAGGATGGGAGGGGTCAGCGGCTGATAGTAGAGTCCTTCGTGATGCTCTTCTTAGGCCTCATGGATTGAAGGTTCCAAGGTCGTATTATTATTTGGTAGATGGTGGGTATACAAATGGAGAGGGTTTTCTTGCCCCTTATAGAGGTCAAATGTATCACTTAAATGAGTGGCGTGATGGACACCAACCAACTACACCAAAAGAATTTTTCAACATGAAACATTCTTCTGCAAGAAATGTTATTGAACGATGCTTTGGTATTTTGAAGGCGAGATGGGGAATTTTAAAAGATAATTCTTACTACCCTGTTGAAGTGAAAGTTAAGGCCATAATGGCATGTTGTCTTCTTCATAATTTTATAAGACAAGAAATGCCAATTGATCCGTTTGAAAACATACCTTGCCCGAATGAAACCGAAGATGTTGCACATCAAGATGAAAATAATATCACTTCCATAGATACTTCTACCGAGTGGACTGAATTTAGAAACAATTTGGCCCAAAGCATGTTTGATGAATGGCAAGCTTCTATTTGATCTTTATGTATTGTACTTGTATTTGATCTTTATGTATTGTAGTACAATTTGATCTTTATGTATTGTAGTACAATTTGATCGCTATTAATTTTATTAGTTCAATTTGATCGCTATTAATTTTATTAGTTCAATTTGATCTTTATGTATTGTACTTGTATTTGATCTTTAATATTAGGTATGGCTGATAAAACAAATGGTCGTAAGTACCGAAATTGGACGCAAGATGAGGACGCCAAACTTGTGGAGGCATTAGTGAACTTGGTCAATGTTGGAGGATATAAAGCTGATAATGGCTTTAGAAACGGGTACTTGTTGGTTCTGGAAGAAGCTTTGAAAGTCTCCCTTCCCGGTTCTAATATATTAGGTAAACCACACATCGAGTCCAGGTACAAAACCATGAAAAAAGCTTGACAAACAGTACATGATATGCTACATGGTTCAAATACAAGTGGTTTTGGGTATGATAGTGTGAAGATGTGTGTGACTGCGGACGATTCAGTTTGGGATTCTTACTTATCGGTACATATAAGCACTTTTCTGGTTATATGTAAGGAATTTATGGTTGTATGCACATGTTTTTCTAAGTACGTATTTATTTTGCAAATATAGGTACACAAAAACGCTGCCAAATGGAGAAACAAACCATTTCCACATTATGAAGACATGTGTTACATTTTCGGAAAGGATCGTGCTCATGGAAATCAAGCGAGAGACTATGATGGGTTAGATGAAACTGTTGCCATGGAAGATAGCCGGATGCCAAGTCAAGAACAACAACATGATGAAAACATGGAAAACATGGAGTATCCGCTAGAAGATAGTCAAATGCCAAGTCAAGAGTGTACATCTCAAGGTAGTAGGAAGCGCAAGAGTCGAGTTGATCCTCTTGTTGATGCAATAAAGAATGCTGCTGTCATACTTGGAGATAGACTTGAAAAAGCATCGGAAAATTTGGTGAAAGTTGAGATGGAGATACATCAAAAGAAGTCCATGGTTGGTTCTGAACTTGCCAAAATGAATCTTACTTCAATGGAAAGGTTTACGGCACTGAGGAAAATAACACGTGATCCTGAAGCTGTGTTAAGTTTTTGGGACTATGATGGAGAAGCTCGAGAAGAGTTTGTGAGGCATATGTTGCAAGAATGATCACTTGATTATTAATGGTTTTTGCATATTTTGGAACATGAACTAGACTTGCTTTTATGTTTTGGTGGCATGTAATTATTTTGGAACATGTATGTTATACTTTTGGAACATGATCACTATGATCGATTAGTGACGATGGCGTGTAAGTACTTTTGGAACAATTTCAAAATCGATGAAGTAACGTTATTTGGTTTATTTTTGTGTTTGGGTTATGTATGTTATATGTTTTACACATTCAAGTATCTAATAATAATTTTATTAAAGCATTTTTAGTTAAACAAATAAAGTATATAATGACTATTTTATTAAAATGATTTTTTTGAAAAAAACAATTAAAATCATCAAAAGGGTATTTTGGTCATTTACCAAAATTTCATTCCAATTCCAAAGCTACATTCTGTGAACCAAACAGACAGATTCTTGGAATCTGACAACATTCCATTCCAATTCTGTCAACCAAACAGCTGGTCAAACCTGACAACATTCCATTCCAATTCCTTCAAAGTCAAATTCCTTTGACAGATTCCATTCCATCCAAAAACATTCTGCGAACCAAACGCCCCCTAAGTTTGACATTAACTTACCAAAATACCCCATTTCTTGAAAATTTTACCAAAATACCCTAATTTTCCGCGAAGGGAGCCCTCGATCGCAGGCAGGGACCAATTGTGAAAATTTTTGTGCTTCATATTTACACTTTCAGTCCCTGGCCCGCGATGGTGGCCCGCGATGGTGGCCCGCGATGGGGGACTGAAAGTGTAAATATGAAGCACACAAATTTTCACAATTGGTCCCTGCCCGCGAT
Source organism: Saussurea involucrata (assembly GCA_033807775.1). NCBI lineage: Eukaryota > Viridiplantae > Streptophyta > Magnoliopsida > Asterales > Asteraceae > Saussurea > Saussurea involucrata. The sequence continues at coordinate 47,157,758 of CM066323.1, forward strand.
CGCGGGCTCCCTTCACGAAAAATTAGAGTATTTTGGTAAAATTTTCAAAAAATGGGGTATTTTGGCAAGTCAATGTCAAACTTAGGATATTTTAATTAAATTCTCTAAAATATTAGTCAACCAAATTTTAATTGTTACATTTGTATAAAAGTAGCATCAAAAAACATAGTTCAAAGTTCAAACACAAGTATATCAATTACAATATGTAATAATTAAAATTTTATACAACCACGTTGTTATATCAACAAAAGTTTGTCACGAACACCAAACTCAATAATGTAGTTCTTTTTATAAGTTTTCATCGTGGAATATTGAGTATATTTATACATTATATATACTCATTTAGTTTCTCATTTTATTATTATACTTAGTGTATATATCACAGTAGAATGTTACAATCTCGTGTAACACTCATCTAAAACATTCATTTAGCCCATTCATTATGTAGAAACTTGATTGAATACTAGATTGCATCAATGATTACTGGGTTCATGCATAGTATTTCATTAAATCAAGGTTCTAAAAGGCGTGAGGCGTCGCGTGCTGGCGAAGCCAAAACTCAAGCCTTAGGAGCCACGATGAAACCATGACGTGTTCAAGGCGTGACTTATGGCGTCAAATTTCCAATTTATATATAATATTATATATAAAAATATATGCTTTGTAGTGTTACTCATGAGCCAATAGTATTAAGCAAGTTAAATTATGTTATATATTAAAAAACTTGCAAATAAGACATTAAAAACTACATTAAAAACTCTTACTTACTGGGTAAGACTCTCGATCCTTGTATTCTCTCTTACAACGTAAGATTTTCGATCCTTGTTATATTCAACCCGTAATGTATTTGAAATGGTAAAAACATACGCTTATCCTCATGGCTTTTGCTTATGATATTCTCCAATTATGTTTGTATAAACAGTTTTTGAAGCTAATTCTCTAAAAACTATTCAAATTACAATGTCAAAATTTAGCTTTTGATCTCCAAAAACCACTTTTTGTGAAGGAATACAAGTTTTTCTTATTGATGAAAAAGAAAATGAAATATGGGGATGTGAAGATGACACTAAGAAGTATACGGATAAAATGTAAAATTCAAATATGGATTACAGTGTAAACTGTAAATATTTGAAGTTTGTTTACAATGGTTAGAGCATTCCCAACAGTTTCCCTAAAATTTCTCTAAAATGGAGAACTAAAAGTCAAAATCTCCAAAATAAATTACATTCATCTCCAACAGATTCTTCATTTTGGATAAACAAACATTGATTATAAAATTAAAATATTCAATTCATCTATTAAAGTATTATTTCTTTCTCCAAATATTTATTTTCAAAGATTTCTATTGGTGCTCTCATCTAGTAATCATTTTTGGGGTTATCTCCATATTTGAAAAAAAAATATATTCTCTCTTCTACTTTCTCTATTTTAGAGATAGTTTTGAATAAGTTGTTGGAGCAAATTTATAGATCAAAATCCCCATATTTTTTATTTTTCTTTAAAATGGGGAAATTGTTGGAGATGCTCTTAAGTTTTTCTTAAAGAAAGAAGATTGAACTTTGGGGGTGTTAATAAGACACTTACACGGATAAAAATATAATATGTGGATATAAATTTAGGTGTAAAGTGGAAATACCGAGGTTTGTTTATATGGCTTTTTTTAGTAAATTACGTTTTTTTAATCGTTGGTTTTTCGGGTCATCTTTCGCGTATCAATTAATTTTTGGACGACTACGAATGGTCTGGAGTCATCGTAGTTGAACCTCCATGGCCACAAGAACTTTGACAGCGACTGAATTTAAACTCTGGATATATGAGATTTTCCACTACATCCTGCAAAAATGTTACTAGTGTGTCACAACCCAAGTGATTTAAATTATGTTTTTTGTTTTTATGGTTTGTTAAGAATTGTAAATTTCATTTCTATAATTTTAAAACTATCGTTTTATTAACATGGATTGTAATTTATTGTTATTTTCGTTTATGAAATTAACTCTTATTTTTAACTATGAGAACAAAAATAATTATAATTGGTAATTATATGGAAAAAAATATTAAAGTGTAAATTGTAAGACCAAAATAATAATAAATATAAATCGTACGAATAAAAATTATAGGAATGAAGCTCCCCCCCCCCCTCTTTGGTCGACATATATTTGTAAATAATTATTACTATTAAAAATTAGAATAAAATACAAAAAGCAAGGAAAAAGTTTTTGTAAATAATTATTACTATTAAAAATTAGAATAAAATACAAAAAGCGAGGAAAAAGTTTGATTTTTTTTTTGAAAAGCAAACACCAACGTTTTATATTACCAATCAATACTAACATGAGTGGTGCAAGATTACAAACAAATCCAGCAGCAAGCCTTACAGCAGCAAGTCAGGTATTACAAAAAATATTTTCATAGGTTTTTTTGATGAAATTGTTTCATATCATTCATTTCTTAATAAAACTGTTTCATATATTTGATGTTTTTTGAAACGCTACTTGAAATAGTTTTTCAGTAGATTTTTGATGAATATTCCAATATTGTTCTTATTAATATTAATTATTATTTATTTACTATTATTATAAATCAATATTAATTTTTGTAATTTAATTCTTATTAATTAATAAATATTAATTAAAAATTATTAAATTAAATTTAATTAAACATTGATATTAATTTTTAATTATTTAAAATTATTGTTAATCATATAAAATTTCATCCTCATTCCCATCAGGGAACCGGGATCTCCATCCCCATCAGGGAATTGAGGAGTTTTCCCATCTACATAATTTAAATTTGAGTAAATTACTCTTTTCGTCCCTATGGTTTGTTGAAAATTTCTTTTTTCGTCACTGATCTTTATTTATTACACTTGTAGTCACTGTGGTTTGCCATTCATTTCATTTTTTGTCCCTAAGACCAACAGACATTAAAAATGTGCATTAAAGAAAGGGGCATATTGGTTATTGTACCATTTTTGTGTTCTTCTATGTTCTTATTGATATTTTTTGTCTTTCTATCTAAAGCTCTATTTTCTCTCTCATCTATCTTCTTTCTTCATAATACACACATGGTAACTCCCACGTATCTCGAGTGTGAGGATCTTACAAATACATAGACACATCTTCGATCATCTCTATCTTTGTGTAGCTTGTTTCAAACACACACTCATTGATTAGCTCCACCGATCATCTTCATCTTTGTGCAATTGCGTCTCCACCTTAGGTGTGTGTATGTGTGTTTGGTTCGAGAGACAGTAACCGTGTATGTGTGTGTTTTTGTTTTGCAGACGAGTGTTTTAAGAACATAACAAAAAGTAGTTCATTTTCAATTAACAACTAAAAAATACTTCACTTTAATTCCCATCTCCGGTGACTATAATCTGTTCCCATATTACCACCTCGCATCCAGGCTCCACCGAGTTACTTGGCTTTCGAACTCCGCCTCCCCATCAACCCCTTCACCAGTGACCTCTGAATATCAATCAAACCACAATTTCTAAACCTTGTCTCCTCCACCTTCGACCACCAAGCAGAAAGAAAACCCACAACTGTCTTTGTGAAAAAAAATTATGTTAAGGTGAAATCATACGGGCTGGAGGAGGGGAAGTCGAAGGTTGTCGGAGATGAGGGGTTTCCCGTTCTCCTCTAACGCCGGAGATGCTCTCTATCTACATACATACACACACACACACACACATATATATATATATATATATATATATATATATATGTACACCTACACATATAAATTGGAGATGCTTTGTAAATATATATGTACACCTACACATACACATACATGTATAGAGGTGGGTTCAAACGAGAATGGATGCTATTTAAAAGAATAAAGGAATAACTCTCAACCATTCATTTTTTAAAACAATTCCAAAAATAATAATTTCCAAAAATCAGACTAAAAGGGTATTAAGGTCATTTTATGATATGAATTAATTTAGGATAGTGTTGACTTCCAAAAATAAGGAGTCACACTATCTCACCGAAATCAAAATCGTATATATCAAAATCAAAATCAAAATTTAGGATAGTGTTCATCTCGTTTTGTTCGGTTGTTCAAGCAAATCGTGAATATGCAGCCCAAAATCACAAATGATTTACTGTAAAGAAAATTGGATAAATTGTTTAAGTGTAATATCACTCATGATTAACAATATAAAAACACAAAATCTGTTATAGAATATCACTTGTGATAATCAATAGAGAAACAACAATCACACAATATCACTTGTGGTTAACAATAGAGAAACCTAAATTCTGTTATAGAGAAACCTAAAATCACATAATATCACTTGTGATTAACAATAGATAAACCTAAAATCACTTGTGATTAACAATAGAGAAACCTAAAATCACACAATCCAAGCCTAAATCACTTGTGATTAACAATAGAGAAACATAAAATCACTTGTGATTAACAATAGAGAAACCTAAAATCACATAATATCATAAAATCAAGAGAGAGAGAGAGAGAGAGAGAGAGATCGGCAGCGGTGGTGGCGCTGCAGGTGAACAGAAGAACGGGATGAAGAGAGCACCGGCGTCTGGTGGTGGCGGCGTTCGATGGTCGAGAAGAAGTAGCGGTCGGCGGTTTGCGCTTGGTTTAGATTGAGAGATGGAGAGAAATCGAGATGGCGACTGCGGTTGACGGAGACGACGGCGAAGGGCGGTCGTGCGACGGGAAATCGAGAAGAGGGAGCACAGCGAGAAGATGAAGGTTTAAATAAAGGTGCAGCGGCAACGACGAGCAGGTGCAGGTGCAGCGGCGGCGATGAGCAGGTGCAGCGGCGGCGACGTGCAGGTGCAGATTTTCTTTGACGAGGCGAGCACATTTTCTGGTGAAACCGTAGCGGCGGTAAGTGCGGCGGCGGAGGAAGAAGAAGAAGGGTTTCTGATGAGGGTTTCTGCGAAAGGGTTTCGTAGGAAGAAGAAGAAGGGTCACTTTTGTTTTATACACAGATACATATGCATACCTTTACATTTATATATAATATTATAATATTTAATATTTTTAAAGATTTTTGGAAATTATTATTTTTGACATTTTTGCCCTTTTAATCAGATTTTTGGAAGTTATTATTTTTGGAATTATTTTTCAAAATGATTGGTTAAGAGTTATTCCTTTATTCTTTTAAATAGTTGTCATTCTCGTATGATCCTCCCTCTACATATATATATATATATATATATATATATATATATAGGGGTTAAATCATGTGAGAACCAAAAAAAGATTGAGAACCTTGAGAACCGATCTAAGCCATAGTTTGGTTTTGATCCTACGATTTTAATTAAAAGTTGTTTCACCACATGAAAAGGGCATAATCGTCATTTTGATAACAAGATTCACCAAGTGAAACATTTAAATTCTCTCATCAGATGAAACACACTATGAAACACACTGATTCACCATATGAAACACATTGATTCATCATATGAAACGCCCTGATTCACCATATGAAACGCACTGATTCACCATATGAAACATATACTATTTCACCTTATGAAATAAAAACAATTTTTTCATAAATATGATATTTCATATATATGTTATTTCACCACATGAAACCAAACACTATATTTTATGTGGTGAAATAACATATATATGAAATATCATATTTATGAAAAAATTGTTTTTATTTCATAAGGTGAAATAGTATATGTTTCAAATGGTGAATCAGTGCGTTTCATATGGTGAATCATGGCGTTTCATATGATGAATCAGTGCGTTTCATATGGTGAATCAGTGTGTTTCATAGTGCGTTTCATCTGATGAGAGAATTTAAATGTTTCACTTGGTGAATCTTGTTATCAAAATGACGACTATGCCCTTTTCATGTGGTGAAACAACTTTTAATTAAAATCGTAGGATCAAAACCAAACTATGGCTTAGATCGGTTCTCAAGGTTCTCAATCTTTTTTTGGTTCTCACATGATTTAACCCCTATATATATGTGTGTGTATGTAAGATGTGTGTCTGTATATAAATGTTTTCCAAAAGAGATGAGAGTGAGGGATGTAGTAGGTGGAAAAAGACAAAAAAAAATATATTAAAGAAACAAAACTGAAAAAGAAAAAAAGGAAAAGACCATAATGCCCTTAATTCAATTGATATTCATTAAAAGCAGGTAGCTTTAGGGACTAAAAATGAAATACAATATAAACCACAGTAACTATCAATGTAATAAATAAAGACCAGGGACGAAAACCGAATTTTTCAACAAACCACAGGGATAAAAAATTTAATTTACTCTTTAAATTTTTATGTAATCCTTTAAATATTATTTATATAAATGTCAATTTCATATTTAAAGAACATATTATGTTAAAACATTAGTCAATCAAATTTTAATGGTTACATTTGTATGAGAGTAACATCAAAAAACATAGTTCAAAGTTCAAACACAAGTATATCAACTACAATATGTAATAACTAAAATTTTATACAACCATGTTGTTATATCAACAAAAGTTTCTCACGAACACCAAACTCAATAATGTAATTCTTTCTATAAGTTCTCATTGTGGAATATTGAGTATATTTATACATTATATATACTCATTTAGTTTCTCATTTTATTATTATACTTAGGTGCTGTTTACAAGCTGCTGACCAGGCTGACTCGGTCAGCAAATCTGACCCGGTCAGCGGTCAGCGTGTTTACCAAATCTCGAATCTGACCGAGGTTCTGACCGTGATCTGACTGAACCAGCTTTAAAATAATGCTGACCCGGGTCAGTTTCTTTTTTCCACAGGTGCCCCTTTTTTGCGATTAGGTCATATTCCACACCATCATCGTCGCTCCACAACCTAAAAACCAAAATTCACCACAAAACACAAGATTTTAACAGAAACCCACAAAAAGAATCGAAATTTTAACAAGGGTTTTACATGGGTTCATCAAGAAACAGTGAAAGAAATCGATTTCAAGATTTCTACCAAGAAAAAAGTACAAGAAACTAGAAAATATTGTGCTTCAAAAGATTTGAAATTGCAGATGAAACTTGATAAAGAGGAAAAATGAGTTTCTAACCATGGGAAGAACGAGATGATTCTATGAGCTTTTAACAAAAGCATACATGAAAACTACTTCGTGCTCGTTGTTTTCTGTTTTCTGCAATGGATGAAATCTGGATCTTGGAAATGGGGGAAAGAAGATGGCGGCAGGTTTTAACGAACCCCGAAATTGGGTTTTTTGGGTGGAGAAATGAAATGGTGAAGAGAAGCTGGGAGGTTTTTTGGGTGGAGAAATGAAATTGGGTTTTTTGGGTGGAGAAATGAAATGAAAGTGTGTGTGTGTGTGTTTTTTTTTTCAATTTCACGTGCTGTAAATATAGGTATGTAAATACATGTATTAATTTGTTTTTTTTCTCTTCCATTAAATAACTTGTAATAAAAATAATTATATTTAATTTAGCATATAATTATATAAGGGTTAAAATGGTCATTTTTTGTCGGTAAGCACTTATCAAAAAACACTTGGTAAACACTCTTTCCCGAACATCACTTACCCATGACAGCACTTACCCGGGACAACACTCTTACCCGGACAACACTTACCCGAAAAAAGTAGGTAAACGGCCCCTTAGTGTATATTGGAATGGCAACGGGCCGGTTTCGGGCCAATTATTGGTATCCCTGTCCCCGAAACCGATAACAAAAACCGTCCCCATAACCGCCCCGATCCCCGTCGGGGATTTTATTGGGGATCCCCATCGGGGCCCCGTGGTTTCCCCAATACCCGTTGGGGTAAATCCCCGTTCACCGTGGCTATACCCGAACCTGAAACCGGCCCCAAAAAAATATATGATATGTTAATTTTCACAAATAAAAGTAATTTTCAGATTTTTTTAAACATTCAAAGTTTAAATGTCTCAAACATAATAAAACCAATTACAAACAATGTCTTAGATTACAATATAAAAGTAAATAGAAATTAAAATATCATCCAACTAGACTTACGATTTCACGATTAGATAAATAAAGTAGATTTTTTCATGAGGTTAATTTGGGTGTTGATGTAAAGTGGATAATTTTTTTTAAATTTTAATGTTAGTATTTTTCATAATCATACATAATATATATACACACACACACATATCGGGCCGGGTCGTGTCGGTGATCACCGTCACCGCCCCCGCCCCCATTCCCGCTAAAATCCTCGAATTTATCCCCGATCCCCTCCCTGTCCCCGAACCTGGCCCGAAAATTCCGGTTTTCGGTTTTTTCCGTCAGTTTCGGTTTTTTTCGCCATCCCTAGTGTGTATATCACAGTAGAATGTTACAACCTCGTGTAACCCTCATCTAAACCATTCATTAACCCATTCATTATGTAGACACTGGATTGAATACTAGATTGCGTCAATGATTATTGTTCATACATACTATTTCATTAAATTAAGGTTCTAAATGGCGTGAGGCATCGCGTGCCGGCGAGGCCAAGCTCCAAGCCTTAGGAGCCACGATGAAGCCATGGCGTGTTCAAGGCGTGACTTATGACGTCAAATTTCCAATTTATATATAATATTATATATAAAAATATAATTTTTGTAGTGTTACTCATGAGCCAATAGTATTAAGCAAGTTAAATTAGGTTATATATTAAAAAAACTTGTAAATAAGAAATTAAAAATGTAAAGAAAAATCAAATATCGCATTACAATAACTGCACATTAGGCCATGGCGTGCCATGGGCTTAACGTGGCGTGAGACACAAGCCTTGGTGCCATGGCGG